>QLOH01000279.1:0-1303510 GCA_026901365.1 Sesbania bispinosa | reverse complement strand
ATTACTTACAGATCAAGGAACATGTTTACTGGGAGGAAGATGTAGGTTTGCTGAATCAAAGGAATAAAGTTACTTTCTTCTACTCCCTTATTGCACAAGCTCAATGGTCAAGTTGAAAGCAGTTAATAAAACTATAATTGCTTTGATCAAAAGGCATATTGGACAACGTCCTAAAATTGGCATGAGACATTAAGTCAAATTCTTTGGGCCTATAGAAATTCTCCAAGAGAGGAAACTCGAACTAAACCCCTTATAAATTTGGTAATGGTCATGATGCTGTATTCCAGTTGAGGTTAATCTACAATCATTAAGGGTTCAAAGGCAATATGAGTTACCTTCTCAGGACTATTGGAATTTGATGTTTGATGAGTTAAACCACTTGATGAAGAAGGTTGATTGCCTTGAAAATATAATTAGACAAAAGGAGCAAATTACTCGTTGCTATAATGAAGAGCTAAGAAAAAGAATTCCAAGTTGGTGATTATGTTTGGAAATTGATTCTGCCCATTAACAAAAGTCTAAGAAGTTTGGTAAATGGTCACCTAATTGGGAAGGACCTTTCGAAATTGAGAAAGTTTTCTAGTAATGCATATTCAATTCGAGAATTAGTTGGAGATCTACGCATTATCAATAAATGGGAAATACTTGAAGGAATAAGACCAACTTGCAAGAAATAGAAATTGTGCCATAATCAGAAATAATTGTTTGGGTGGCAATTAAATTCGAGCCCTTGCTCGAACAAAACATAGTGAAATAAAAGACAAGAAGAAAATGAAAAGGCTAAAATGGAATTTCGCTTTCAGCTTCGCGAAGTTGTGCATGAGTCTTCATATTGAGTTTTGAAGCTCAAGTCTTCTCGTTCCAGACTTTCAATATCCTTGGTGACTTGAACAACATTCCTCGAAATCCCTTTACGGAATTGATGATTTCCATTCGAATATCCTTTGTTTCGAAAGGGTAGCAGCAACTTTCATCTTCACACTTCACTTTACAAGTTCATCAAGCCTTTCTTGATATTCTTTAATAAAGCCTTCGATTCTCAACCTTTCCTTCTTCAATTCTTCAACTCTTGCAGAATTTTGCTGAATGGATTGTTCATGATTATCACTATCAGTTTGTTGTGTTGCAGTTTGTCAACTAATTCGGCCTTTTCACTCTTATGACTAGCCAATTGTGACTTGTTCTTTTCGATTTGATTGATAGTTGCAACATTGTTTATGATAATGTTCAGCAAAGTTTTTCACCCAGGTTTGTTGAGAATCAGAAAGCTGAGAATTTTTCTTGTCAAAATATGAGGAAACTCTCTATTTCTTCTCTATACAGACGATCCTTTGAAATCTCCTTCATCATCTGTTTTCGAAGATCAGGTTCTTGAAATATTGAAGCCCTTGATCTATTGAATCTTCTTCATTCAAGGTTTCTGAATAGTTGCCTCAGCAATGAGCAGATGACAAGGAAATTCCCCCTGAAAGTACATCTAGAATCAAGAAAGGATTCTCATCCAGATCTTTGAGGCAGTCATCCAAGCTTGTAGCCTTGTGTACTGGTGTTGATTGGATGAATCCCTCGAAAATCCAGGGGCCTGTTCAGGAGTCTCTGATTCAGATTGAGTTACTTGAATCTCCTTTGAGGAAGAATCCTTTGTCGTTCCTGAATTCGGATCAGGGGAGTTTTTAGGATCGTTTTGATTGTTTTCTTTTTCTTGAGAGTCTTCGTTAGTAGGATTAGAGGAGATTGGACTTCCTCCTCTTCCTTTCCTTCTTCTTTCTTTTTCAGTTCCTCATTGCTTTCTTCGATATTCTCCAGAGTCATTTTCTGTGATTTCTTCGAAGAAACAGCTTGAAGTGGGGCTTTCAACGGTTGGTTCTCCAGTTCCACCACTTTCAGCTAGGGAATTCGAAGAAAGGTTTATCTGAAATCGGAAAATAGTCTAAGTTCGATATACAGAAAAAAAGTTTGAAGATGAATATTTTTCTTTTCATAAGAGAGTTAAAAGGTTTACTTGTTCAATATTCCACTTGGGATTTGTTCCTTATATGCTTTAACTTTAAACCTTTGCCCAACTCTCTGATATTTGCATAAAGAGAATTTTTTCCAAAACCAGGAAGAAAAGAAACAAGTTTTTAAAAGAAAATTTAGAAAATGAAGGAGAAGGAACTTACTGCTCCAATGGTCTTCCCTGGAGGAACAATTGATAGAATTTTTGGTTTTGGGGTTTTCTTTTCTTTCTTTGAAGTTTTCTCTCTCAGAGGAGCAATTTGTTTTTCAGGGTACTTTCCTATTCGAAAGAAGCATAACATATGAGTTTTTCTCGAAATCAAATAAGATTTCGAAATTAGACAATACAAATTCGAAAGTTACCTCTGAAAGAGATTCTTCTTTTGAAGTTTCAATTTTTCTCTTCTTCTTCTTTTCAGCCTTCACTATTGGTTTCTTTACAATGGGCTTAAAAATATCTGCTTTTTCTTTCTCTCCTGCTGAAGCAGATTGACTCTTCTCAGAAGGCTCATCATTCTTTTCAGCCCTGCTAGAAGTAGTCTTCTTTTGTGATTTCAAAGCAGTAGTCTAAAAAAAAAGAGAATTAACAAAAGATCGAAATCTCGAAAAGGTTCAAATATAGATTTCGAGAAATGAACTACAGAAGGTTTTTGAGAAGAAGATGAAGTCTTTTTTTTTCTGGATTTGTTTTCTGAAGTTTCTTCCTCTTCACTTTCCCAGTTTTCTTCCTTTGAGATTTTACACTCTTTAGCTAAAACAAAGGAAGGGAGTCAGAATCACAAAATTGGGAATAATAAGAGGAAATTGATAAATGATGTATAGTTTTCTTCCTTTGAGATTTTACACTCTTTACCTTGAACTATAAAGTCTTTAGAAATTATTCTCACATGTTCTATATCCACATGGGGAATAAAAGGGTAATTGTCCAAAGTATAGTTTGTTAAAGTGACTCTTTTTGGAAGAGGTTTTTAAATTGATTAAAAAGAAAATCAAGAGTTCCAAGTCTAGTCCATTCAGGACCATATAAACTCTTTGCTAAACCAAATTTTGCTATAGGCAAAGAAGGGAACTTGGACAGAATTTTTCGAACTCAGAAATACCTTTAGAATTCATAAGTTTAAAATTCTGTTTATTTGAAGAAATTTTTTCTTTTAAGGAAGAAGCAGCTTCAGCAATAGTTTCTATGAATTTTATTGAGAATATAGAACACATGGAAAAATTTCTCAAATGCTTCAATCTCTTTGATATGCGTACCTTTTGTCTTCTTGATCAATTTTGCGCAGGATCTTGGGTTAGTCTTTGAAAGACAAGTAGCTTCGTCTACTTGAATGCTAGAAAAATATTCAGACCACCATTCTTCAAATTCAAGAGTGCAGTAGTAAGAAGGTTCGAAGGAGGCTGGTACTAAGGAAAAAGGTTTCTTAGCCTTTTTAAGTTGGAGTTTCTCGAAACCCTCTTCTCCATCCACTAAGTCTGAATCAGAATATCATCCTATTGGTGTGTAATAAGGCGTTGGACGAAGTTGGCTCAATCCAAATTGACGAGCCACCAGTTGGGGTTGATAGTAAAAAACTTTGAAGTCTTTGGGTTGGAAGCCACAGTATAATAGGTCTGGGGACAGAAATTGCTTCCAAAGTTCCAAACTTTCAGTTTCTTCTCCGGGATTCTCACAGGGGAATTTTCGAACAAACCAATTTGGTCCTCGAGCTCGAAGAGCAAAAGGTGGCTAGGTTCAGAGAATGTTTTTTGGTTTGAAGAAAAAATGAAATATAAGACTTGAAATTCTCAAATCTATCCTTTTTCGAAGAAGGAGTGAAATAGGATAACCTAAACCCTTCTATGTCAGTTGAAAGATCAGATTTGGGAGGCTCAGAACTCTCAAACTTGTTTTGGAAAATGGCATTAAGCCAGAGTTGAAGAAACCAGAATGGGCCACAGAGATTTCGAACTGAATCTTTCGACTTAAGTGCATATATACTTTCGGAAAGCATATATACACATGAGCCAAAAGACATCTGTTCAAATCAATTCGAATTCCCTTGGCCAACATTTGAGCCATAGGAAGAAAAGACTTTGGAATTTGACTAGACCTTGAACAAAAGACAAAGGCAGATAACCAATATAAAAGAAAAGCAACATGTTCTTCTTCAGAAACTTTACCAGTTTTTGCCATTGTTTTGAATGAAATTTGAATAGGTAAGTTTCTCGAAATTTGGAAAAATAATTGGTTTAGGCACTTTGATATAGGGAGTAATTAATTGGCCTTCAGGTCGAAGGCCAGTGATAGCAGAAATATCGAAAAAAGTAGGGTAATCATGCCATAAGGCAAGTGAAATGAATTGGTACTTCTTTCCCAGAAAAGTAAAGAGGAAAGAATGAGAGAAGGATCATAATTAAGATCATATCTACTCAGCTGAATGAGGTCATAAATACCAATTTGTTTCCAAACATCTTTCATGGTATTTTCGACCCTGTTTAGCCACATTTTGTATGAATCCTTTCAAGAAGGAGTAGTGGCTCGGAAAACTTCAGTTGGATTTTCAACATGATCAAAACGAATGATAGACCTAAAGATTCGAATTTTTTCTTCGGGAAAAACTAGGGAAGAATTCTTTATACTGACTCAATGAAGAAGAAGGTTGTATAAGGTCCTAAGAAAGCAAAATTCTTCTTCTTTATAGTATAAGGAATAAGTACCTGGGATTTCCAGATAGCAAGTTTTCTTCAGCATCTTCAGGTTCAGGAACATAGACCTGATCATCCCTGGCAAGGAAATCACCCTTGCAGATCGCAAGAGGAATAGAATCCTGAGCTTGAGAAGCCATTAATGGAGCTTGAAGTTTTCTTGAGGAAAGAGAAAATACAATGTAACAGTTTAAGAGAGCTGGAAACACAGCAAGAAATATAAAATCAGAAACCTTAAGAGATTTAAACGGTGATGAAATCGAGTTTTAAAACGAAGAAAGAATGATTAAATGAGTAAAGATCTTACCTTGAAGATGAAGGTAAACACGCCGTAAAGAGAGAGAATAGAGTTGAGTTTTCTTAAGGTTGAAGATGGAAAAGTGAAACTGAAAGGTCTTTTCTTAGTATTTATATGAGAAGAAAAGACATGATTACATGGTTTTGGAACGTGTGAACCATTAACCCAAAACGTGGCAAAGTCAGTTAACTTTAAAAGGTAACTGCAATATTTAATTTAATTGGAAAATGAAAGGTTTATCTGAAACTGATATTTAAATTTCCATTTAAATTTTTAAATAACTGTTATGAGGAATACCAAGGTTTGTTCCAAAAATATCTCTTTCTACAAAAATGAATCATTATTTGAAAGAGACTATTTTTGGGGGCATCTGTTGGGATTTGATTTTCAATTATTTCGAATTCCTCAAGTGATAACAATATGATGTCATTTCGAATTTACAGAAGAAGGTTAATATTACCTTCTTTCGAATTTTGGTAATAAGTCTATTGACTTAGAGAATATTTGAGGTAAAGTTAATACAAAGACTTTAGAAATTTGAGAAAGAAGGTAATTGTGAAACTCGAATATTCAAGGAAAAGTACATAAGAGGTATTCCAAAAGGTAAAGGGCAATTCTTTCATTCATGATCCAAATTCGAATTACATGTGGTTCGAATACAATGGAGATACATTTAGAAAGAAAACTATTCTAAGTCCCTAAAACATTAGAAAGGAAACTATCCTAACTAGGATGAGTACTTGACTCATGCCTAACATGCCTCTTTATCCTCATCCTCCCCCACAAGCTTTAATAGAGCCAACACAAAGAAGAATTCTTTCTTCAATCTGTTGAACCACCTTCGACTTGGGGAAGAAATCAAGGTCAGTATGGGGACTAATAAATAGATTCATTTATTATGTAAATGAACCTATATTTGGCTATTACGTACAACCCAAAAGAAAACTTTTCGAAAAGAAAGGTTAGAAAAGCTAATAGCTTTGGCTATTTCGTCAATCTCATCGAAATTGAAGTCATTCCAGATTAGATTGTACGCAATAGCCAAAGGGATTAACTTCTTCATATTCTTTGAAGAGATTCTTTAGAAAATTTAGAAAGAAAGAAGAAAAGAATGAAGAATTATGAAGGATTGTGTAAAGGCGCTCCTATTTATAGGAGTAAAAAGAGTAAAAGCCAATTAATGTGCCATTGCTAACGTCCAATGAGAAAAGTCACATATGCAAATTGAAAGGACGGTGGTTGGTGGTCTTCACAATCTTTGGAATGACCAATTAAATATGCTACATGGCATAAAGAAAGTAAAGTCAAATCTTGAAGCAGTTTCTTTGAATTCGAGAAATTTGAAGATATAGTATCAAGATTAGAGATTTTCGAGAATGCAGCAGCAGAATTCGAGAAATCAGAAGTCAGAATTCTAAAAGAAGATTTCGAACAATCAAGAAGAAGATTTCGAGAAACAGAAGATTCATTTTCGAAAAAACAGAAGACACCAAGACAACAGTTATTAGAAGTTATAAAAAACCAAGACAAGTGTCATTTAGCTAGTGGTGGATTTCAAAGATTGTAAACAGTTTTTTGGATAGTAGAAAACGTGACAAGCATATACGCTGCCAACACATAAGGTTGCTGATGTGTCAAACATGCATTAGTTAACCGTTAGGATTAGGAATCTATAAATAGTTGAACCCACAATGTAATAAGGGTTGGCAAATCACTCATACTCATACTCTCTTAAACACCTTACAAGTCTGATCACACTGCGACCAAAACAGGTTACAAAGGGAAGCAAGTATGTGATGAACCCATCCATTTTTATCTTAATGCATATTGTTCTTACAATTCGTTTTCTTTTCTTTGTTTACATTTTGCAATTTACTTTCTGCAATTCTTCTTTGCTTTACATTTGTTTGAGACTTTCATTGACTTCTCTGAAAAGTTACAAATATCTTGAAACTTGATAAATTTCTGAATCAAGTAGTTTTTACTTTTGATAAAAGATAAGTTTTTTTGATAGAATTTTGAATCAATCTTTGGAAAACTTATCACTTCTGGATTTTAGAAAACCATAACAATTGATTTGGTGAAATTTTGTACCAATCAACCAAATTTCCAGAAAACTTAACTTTTGAAAATCTAAACACCATAAACCTATTTTTTTAAAAGAGTCCCGTAAGAGGATTTGATTCTAATCCCCAGATTGCTCGTAGAATCAAAGTGTTAAAATTCATTCTTTTCGAATCTGAATTTTTCACCACAAACAGCTGCTCATAGCCTCCCTCTAGGTTTTCATTTTTATCATTTTCCTCCTGCTTGTGCTTCTATTGCTATTTGGAATGATGTTGTTGGGAGTAGCATTCCCAGAGTTGTAGCTGTGTAGTCTTGGCTTGTTGCCTCCTTTGAATAAAAAAAAAAAGTTCTACTAATGCGTACTAATTACAAAATTTTCATTTAAGCTGCAATATTCTAAATGAATTCATCCTCAACCTAAATTATAATAAAACAAATTATGAATTTAATTATAATACTATATATTATATAACATAAATCAATATTTTATTTAATAAAATTAATTATAATTTATATTAATTATCACATGACATGTGTCAACATGATTAATTATATATAAAATTGTAATTGTATTTTACAATATCAGAAGATCGAAATTACATTCCCTTGGTCCTATTCTTAATTCCCCTTCCAGTGAAAAAGTGTGTTTCATCCTAATGGACCAATTGTTTCAACATTGACTGCCATTGACGGCACCAATTGTTTCAATAGTATTCCTCTCTTCTGTGTAGTCCTCACACTCAAATTTTGAGTTTAGAAGAATTCTTTTCCGTTGACATAACATAATATTTTTTTTGGGCAAAAGTCATGGACCGCCTAAAATGAAATTAAAGTTCTGTATAATGCATGTATCCTAGAAAATATGATAGTGCGGAATCCACGTATCTTCTCCAAACATGACTATAAATTAAAATTGAAAAGAATAATCGAGCGTGTAAGCGCGCAGAATGTAAATATGACTTAACTAATTGAAAATTTGAGTTATTAGATGAGCCAATAAACGTATATTAAACTCGGAAGATCAACTGTGATCACTTTTAGGTTGCATTTTGCAGTTCGAAATCCACTTAGTTCCAGATATATGGAAATAGACCACATTTTTTTTATAACCGGAAATTTCCATGTTCCCACAATTTGTGTGGAGACTATTAACATTTTTTTATCCACACTTTTTTACAGCATATATCTTCAAATTTGTCCACGAGAAATTCAGCAGCGAGATATACATTATTCTTGACAATGCAAGATTCTATTATAGTGCTTAGTCTTAACAACTATAATATCAATCATATTAGTTTTTTAATTTCCAGAGATAAAATATGTCTAATTAATGTTCGGATTTTAATAGACTAAACCCTCATTTTAGTCCTTGAAATATTTGGAGTTGGTCATATTGGTCCTTCAAAGATAGAAATTGTATTTTCCGTCCCTTAAAGATGAAAATTGTTTAATTTTATCCTTAAAAAAATGAAAAATCATCTAATTTAGTCCTTTAAAGATTTTTTAAATGTCAATTCAGTCCCTAGAAGAACTAAATTGAATAACTTCGGCATCTTTCACGAACGAAAATGAAATTTCTATTTATCAAGAACTAATATTTATTTTTGGTAGAGAATCAGGAACTAATATGACCAATCTCAAATCTTTCTGTAACCAAGCTGAGAGTTTACTCAATTTTAATTAGTATTCATATAGATATAGTGTGCCTTTACCTAAGAGGCTTGAACTTTTTATGAAAATTGATTCGTAACTAATTTCCCTTCTATATATATACATATATATCCTGTTTCTTTACATCAAGTACCAAAGGTTATTCAAATTCAGAACCTAAATAAACAACAAGGTGATGAGGTCCTTCAACAGCAGCCTCCTCCTACTAGCTATCTTCTTATGCTTCTCCCACAATCTTTTTCACCTGGTGAGATCAGACCAGAACCTGATCAACACCTTATGTGGCAAAACAGAAGAGACATCGATCTGCACAGAGTGCCTAAAATCAGATCCTAAGAGCAATTCAGCTGATGGCAAAGGACTCGCCCTCATTGCACTTGGTTGTGCAGAAAAGGACACAACCTATCTGCATGAGGACTCACTCAGACTTATTCAGACTAGTGATACCATTGTGTTGAAAAACATCCTTGATGGTTGTGCAACACACTCTTTCATGGCACAACAGAAGTTTTCCCCTGTTGCACGCTATGTTCAACAAGGGAACTATGGTGCCGCTAAAGATATCATTACAGGAGACATAATTCCTCTTGTAAATTACTGTTTGGAAATGTTCAATGATGCTCCGAATTTGGCAGTGCCACAACAGGTCTTGGCCGGGTCTGTGGCTTCGAACCAAACTTGTAAAAATGCTGCTGGAATATTGAGTAATCTTTAAAAAATTGGTACTTGATTATGAATTATGACCTTTGTTGTATCTCCCTTTAGGCATGTAATATGAAAGTGTTTTATAGCAACGTTATATGAAAATTAAACTAAACTTTTTTAGTGCAAATTTGTTTTATCCATCAAAAAATTAAATATAACAGAAATTTTGTGGTAGATTATTTTTCTTTACTAATTGAATAACCTTGCCTGAAGATAGTTGATCCGTGAGAGACCATTGAAAAGTTTTGCCACCCATAAAGGTCTTACCCGGCTCGAACAGGATTGTCCCATGGAGAGCCTTCTAAAAGACTGCACAGATTATGAAGGTGGGTGAGCAAAAGGAGATAAAAAAATTGGGTTAGAGATCCACCTCAAAGAGATGGGTAGCCTTAACCGAGGTGTGTTAACAGGAAAGCCCGAAGGCTGTTCCCGTCCCTGTCAGGGGAGATGCCAACCATCTCTCCTTTTCACGAACACAGCAATCATTCGTTCGAGTTTAGTTTATAAAGAATAAATTGATCTTTTCAGTATCCGATGTGGGCTTTAACAAAAACACTATTATTCGCAAAATAATTGGTCAGTGCCGCACACTGATGACTGATCTCTCCATCCAAACTTTGGGTTTGAGTCCAACAGGGAACAACAATCAGCAAAAAGCTAACATTTTTTAGTAGCAAGATAAACCAAACTAAAACGTGCAAAAATCCAATCTTTGTCTTCTTGTGTTTTTATTAATGCACACAATTATTTTCAACAAATGAAATGTTACTGCATATTCAGTTTCAGATTTCTGAAATTCAAACTTTTTTTCAAAACAAAAATCATGATTTTATATTTTAAAACTTATTTAATTACTCTTTTTAATTAATTTTAGCTTCAAATTGAAGTTTGAGTAAACGGAATAAATTGTAATTTTAGTCTTCAGTGGAAAACCTCTTCATTTTTCTCTTACATAATTCTCATTGTCTAGTAGGGGTGTGTATAGGACGGATTTTACTTGTCCCTTATCTGATCCTAATTTTTTATCTGGTCAATTATTAGACTCAAATTCATCCATAAATCTAAAGAAATCTGATTATGTACGAGTCTAATTAAGATCAAGTTAAAGCAGGAAGGAACCGGATTGACCCAATATATAAGTTAAATAAAATTATTAAATAATTATATTCCAATAATCAAACAAAAATAATTCATGTAATTAGTAAATATACTAATTATATATCACTATACAACGTTGTGTATGGAATGTGTTTTAAAATAGATAAAGACTCTACCGTAGAGGAAAGTTGAATTAAAAATAACCTAAAAGATAAAATGATGTTAAATCTTTAGGTAATAGAGAATTTTATAATAAATATTAGGTGAAATCAATCAGTAGATCCCTATAATTTCATTAAAATTTTAATCAGGTCCCTATAATTTAAAATGATTTAAGAGAGTCCTTATAGTTCTAACTTTTTTTAATTAAATCCCTAAACGCGAACTCTGCTAAACTCTGTTAAATTTTTCCTACCTCACATGTATGATTGGACGATGATTAGGATTATTATGTGGTGGCAGCCAGCCAAAAAGCCTCTTGCATTGGATCCATCAAATGGGATACAACTTTATGGTGAAACCACAAGATGGGGAAGTAAGAAAAATCAAGGAAAATGGACTTTCAAAATACCAATTTCAGTTTGCCCAACAATAAAAAAAAAGGGAAGATCCATTGTAGTACCAAATGAGCCCTATGATAGTTATCAAGCGGTTCCCCGAGGTGAGATCCATTACGCTATAAGGGAAGCCTCACTTCACTGATTTCAAATTCGGTTTAGGATAAAGTCGGTTGATGTTCAATGTTTCCTTTCTTATTTTATTCAATGTTTGCTTCCAAAGAAACTACTTATGTTGGGTAATAAAGTGGTCGATTGATGTTCAGTTTCTAACCATTATGACTATATTATTACGTTTTCATTCTAAAAGAATTGAATTATGTATGATTTATTTTTGTTGCAGGAAATACGGTGGAGAAACTTTGTGATTTCTATAACATTACAGTGAACAAAAATGATATTTTTTTGTGATAGCAATGCCTTGGCTCCCAAGATGAGTGTAAAGAATTAGGGATTTAGATATGAATATAAAAATTGTGGAAGAAAAAATTTTGTTGCCATTTAATATATACATGTCATATCAGCATGATTTAACAAAAGTTAAACAACATTAATATGCAAGGATCTAATTAAAACAAAAATAAAATTATAAAGATCCTCTTACGTTATTTTAGACTGCAGGGACCTATTTAAAAGTTTAATAAAACTATAGAGACCTACTGAATAATTTAACCTAAATATTACTATATACATCTATGAGATGAGTTTGGTAGCTCAAAAATTAACTTGAAATGTACTCAACCGATACCAAGTTACTAAATGAAACTCCCTTTTACCTAGGGGTGGGAATAGGCCAGGCCTCCGACAGGGGCCTATGGCCTAGCCTAATTAAAGTCTAGCCTGACCTAGCCTATTTAATAAAAAGGCCAGGTTCAGGCATTTTAAAAAGCCTATTTAAATAAAGAGACTAGGCTTAGGCCAACTCACAAGCCTACAAAGCCTCATAGGCCGGCCTATTTATATTTAAAAATTAGTAAATATATTAAAATTATATAAATATTAATTACTTATAACTTATAAGTTATAACGAATTTGAATACACTTAATATTATTATATTAGTATATATCTATAATTTGTAAATTGCTTTTATATTTTATTTGTTTGTATTGGTTTGGGTTAAGGATTTTGCTGGCCCAATATCATGTATTTTAGTATTGAGTATTAACTAAGATGTTAGATAAGAAAAATCAGGATACATGCAATTTTTGGGCTTAGAAATCGATTAATTGTCCCTTTTCATATAAATGCCTTTAAATAGGCTAACAGGCTAGACCGGGTTTTTAAAAAGGTCAGGCCAGGCCTAAAAAAAGCCTATCATAGGTAATAGGTCAGGCTTAGGCCTTGAATTTATAAAACAGGTCAGGCCTATTTAATCAAAGTCTAGTCTGGCCTAGCCTATTCCCCCCCTAGTTTTACCTTATTATTTTATGTGGGGACAGGACAACTTGAATAACTAGTTGGGTTGAGACTGGTCATTGCCATGATCGGGGGTCTTACACAACACACCCCTGTCGACTGTCGTCTACAGTCCACCAATGGTTTCTGTGTATGTCATCTCATTATAGCACTGCAAACCTGCCTTCATCTTTGGACAGATACTCGTCTGCTCCCTTGTTTATAATTCAAATTCAAACTCTCAATTTCAAGAATGACTCGCCTATGGACAATAACAACTGATAAAAACGCAGAACCCAAACCTGCTTTCTTCAAGCTATTGTAAGTCCGTGTCATGATTACCATATGCTAAACAAATTATGTGTAGCTGCAAAATATTGCCATTATTTCAAATTTGCAATAAGAAGATCAACAAGCAAGAATGCAAATAACAATAACAAATTGTACAATTGTCTCCTAAAATATTTTTAACATTTTAATGAGGTTTAATCTGTTATTTTCAGTAAAAATTGTATGAGTCCATAATAGCTGCCTAAAAAGAAGTATAGTTTGGATGTGAGTGAAAGTGCATATTGAGAACATTAGGCCCAGATCCCCCCAACAAGTCCCCAAAGTCCAACGCAGGCTACAAACAAACGAAACAGAATCCAATATTGTATAAAACATGAATGCATAGTTGCCCATGTTCAGAGAATCAGAATGAAAGCCTGATTGGTATTTCATCGTTCTTATTTCTTACACATGTCAAATTTACCAAAATTCACAATTTCTCTGTCTACTGTCTGGTATTTTAAAATTAAAAAGATACAAACAAGATACTCGTTAAAAAATTGAACACCTTCTTACTACATGTAAATGTAATCATGAAAAGCATCAAACTAGAGCCTATCAGTGCCTACAGAAAGAAGGCCACATTTTACCCCTGCCTTTAGGGCAAAAGGGAGGGCATTATCCAAAACCTAAGCCAATACCTGTCCCCTAATTTCTACATTGCACAATCTTCTGCATCAATTACCGAAGTCCTGTCCTCTTAATTCTACATTGTAAGCACAATCTTCTCATCTGTACCAAAGCCCCTTGACTCACTGAAGTGCAAGGTGCTGGATAAAGGCAAGAGTACCACTGTTGCTTTGGTTAACCAACTATCTACCTCTGCCTGTGGAAGGTTGCTTTGCAGGGGTCAATTTCCGAAATGCAGCATGCAGTATCACACCTACAGAGATTGTTTTAACATAAGAACCCGCTAGATAAAGGAGACCAGATAAGGGAATAAGGTTGCAATAAGACTACAAATGAAATGTAGAAATATTCACCTGCATAGCTGACACTTATGGCACAAAAGAGAGCCATTTGAACATTGGAAAAGATTAGAATAACTGCCGTTGCTGCAAAATAAGAGATTCAGAAACAAAAGTTCCAGTTAATTAATTTTATGGACATAAGTTAGAGATATTTTTCCAGCATCCATAAGCAGTGAAGCACATATTATGTGAAAAAAAGAAAAAGAAAAGAAAAGAAAAGAAAAGAGATGCAGCAAACAAGAGATGCTACATAAGCTCAGTAGAAGACATCTCTGTAAAATTATGCCACTGAGTACAGAACACATTAAAAAAATTTCATACATGCTTGAATTTCTTCTTTTTTTTGTAGGGAGGAAAGCTTATGTATTCGGTTCAATGCACAGCTTAAGGCTTAAGTCCAGGCAGCATACGCCTATTTCATGTTATTGTTACATTACATCCTCAATAAAACTATAGCAAAATTATAAGGAAAATAAGGTATTTTAGAAAAGCCAATAGAAAACTAGTTCATATTCAGGGATTAAAAAGGAAAAACATAAAACATAAAACAAAAACAAAATAAAAAGTATCAGATGCTTCTATAAGAAACTATTGCTCACCACATTGAGCAAGGCGAATCAAACACTGCCGAATTACAGGATATTGATCCAATCCCCATCTGTCGCTAAAATACTTGAAGAAATCCCACAATGCCAAACAGGATATCAACCCAACAAGTGCAAGTGGCATCTTATACCTGCAACCATCAAGAGCAAAACAAAGTTTTATCAAACAAAAACAACAAAGAGCAGAGCAGGATAACAACCATATTAATACCCCAAAACCACCATAATGTAAGAAATACATCAATTCACAAAGAAAAAAAACCATTAATATCGTGTTGCAAAAATAGCTACAGAAATTCTCCAATTAATATCTCAAAATTACAGCCCCTCAATTCAAAATCCAAACTTGTGCATTTCAAAACCCAAATGAGCAAGAAGGGGTGTAAGAGAACGTACAAAGCGCAGGCGAAGAAGAGGATGAAGAGATAGGCGTAGTTGCGAGCATAGCGCTTGACGTTTTCATGGACCCTGAAGCGAGCTTGGGAGGGGGAGGAAGGGAAGGAGTAGGAGCCACAGAAGCCGATGAAGGAGCGGGACCAAGAAGGGGTATCTCCGGAGAAATCCTCGGCGGTGAGCTTAGAGAAGGGGTTGAGAGTAAAGAGGGACAAGAGGGTCACGATACGAGAGAAGAAACCGGTGGCGGGTATTGGGGCGGAGTTGGAGTTTGCGGTTGTAGCGGCGGCGGCAGCGGAGGTGCGGTGGTCGAGGACTTCGAGGTAGCCGGTGTCACGGAGCCAGGACTCGAAGGCGGGTTCGGGAACGCTGAGAGATAAGGGATTGGAAGAGAAGACCATCGCTATTCTATTCCCAAACTTCACTCTTGTCACGCATCACGCTATTGCTCCTTTTTGTTTGTTCTCCGCTAAGGTCATCCTTGAATTTTCCACTTGTCAACCACTATACTCAACCACCTTTTGTTCTCGTCCTTTCTTTTTTTCTTTTTTTTTTTCCTTTTTTTTCCTCATATTTTTTTTTTTTGTAATGTATCAAGTATTTAACTCTTTTAAATGGAATACTTTATTTAAAAATATTAATTTTTAATGAAAAAAAATAAAAATCATATTTTGAATTTTTTAACAATTTACTTTTTCCTAATGCTAGAATTCACTTAAAAGAGGATAAATCAATTAAAAAATTACATTATAATAATTTTTATACATACACTCTCCGACAAACATTTTCTATTTTCATATCATGTTCTTTTAGTTGTAATTATTAATATATTTTCAGTTTTGATTATAAAAACAAAATTTTATTTTCTGTTTTTAAAGTTTTGTAAAAGAAACAGAGAAAACAACTTTGTAGTGGTTTCTCTGCTTTCTATACAAAATTCTGAAACAGAAAACAAAAATGAAAAAATAAGTTGACATTATTTGTAATTAAAACTAATAATAGGAAATGAAAATAGAAAACATTTTCTCAAAGTAAATTGGTAATTAATTTGATTGAAAATGTTTGATAGAATTAACTATTAAACTAGCTGAAAATGGTAAAAAGACATATAAAGACATTACTAATTATTAAATAATGATAGGTATGAGTTGAATAAATTGTTCAGTTGGTAGGTGAAAAAAGGAGTTTTTTAAAAATATTACCTCAAATAGCTTCTAAAAAAATCTAGTAAACAGTTAGCAGCTACCTAGAAAAGCTACTCTACCAAATATTGATGAAATAATTCTAGCTACTAATTTCAACTTTTATTTAATTAAAATGTCTTACCAAACACACTCTAAAATAATGGTGACATTTTTTATACATAAGAACTCTTTTTGTGTATCACTGCACAAGGTTATATCCAATATGAGGGGAGGTTGGGGTTTAGGGGTGGGGAAATGGGTGTGGGACTTTTACTTAATTTATTGTCTTTCTTTGAGACATGAGTAGACATGATTATCATATTAGGCCTTCTGCGTTTGCTGATGGTAAATCCAATCCTTCACTTTCTCGATGTCTTTGATATTCATAATTGGGCTCATTTGTTATTTACCATAATTCCAGAGGAACCTCAAGTTTATTACTTTTGAAGGATGCAGTTTCATAATCCTGGCCATCCCACTAAATGATTAAATCAATGGTGAAATGTTTGTTGTGTACCACTGCACAAACACAAAGTTTGCTTTTGTGTAGCTTAAATGCCACCTAAAATAATATTAATTATAATCACATTTTTTCCATGAAAAACTATCTTTTCAGGGTGCTTCTAGGGTACTACACTCCATGGGTGACATACCGGTATGTCACCTTTGGTAACCTATAATAACAGGTCATTCCGGTTTTTATAATAAAATAATGTAATTTTCTATTTTGCTGAAAAGGGCAAGCATACCACTTAATTTTTTTTGGCACATGTACCTTCCTGTTCGTAATATTTAAATTGGAATTGAAACTTCCTATTTCTTATTCGCTGGTATACTACAGCATGTTGTCTCTTGCTAATTTTCAAAGAAAACACTTCAAATGGTTTACAACTACAATGTTAAAGGATGGGAAGCATGGTGTTTTACCTGATGGAAAAGTTCACATGTCGTTCAAGCAAAGGAATTTATATCTACTTTCTTCATCAACCATGGCAATTGCTTAAAACCCCATCCTGCTCAAAACCCCATCTCAATACCTCTGCTTCTCCCGTGCGCCGAAAACTCTCGCTCTATGTCTGTCTCGTCAAAGTTTAACCAAATCATAAGAAACAGAGACCACACCAAAGTTACAGGGTAGGCCGTAGGAGAAGGGGGTTGTGCTCGTCTCACGTAGCTCAAAAGTTAAAACCACATCCTCCTCGATATTGTTTTCGGGTGAAGGTGGTTGTGCGATTTTGCAAATTTTAGGGCACAGCGTAGGGCATAGGAGAGCATGCCAAAGTTACGATTTTTAGGGCACGACGCAGGGCGTAGGAGAAGGGGGCAAAAAAGAAGGGGGTTATTCCCGTCGCAGGTAGCTGAAACAACTTCCTCCTCAACGTCGTTTGCGGGGTAAAGGTGGCTGTGCCAATTTGCAATTACAATAAAAAGGGAAGACCGTACATAAAAAACGCGTTGAACCTTTACAACAGGTTACTCTCATCCAATCATGACCGTTCATTAAAAAATATGGTGATCCAACGGTTTTTAAGGGGTGTCATACTGGTATGTCACCCATGCGATGACATACGCTAGACGCAGCCATCTTTTCAATCATTATTCGTAGATTTTACACTTTCTTTGCAGTTTATTGACTATGGGTGTTCATCAACCGATCTAAATTGATGTCAACTGAGTAACTTATCCAAAAATTTATAAAAAAACAAATCCAAAAATCACCAAAATCAAATTTTCCTTTGGATTGGAGCGATTTCAGTTTAACATGTGAAAATTCATCCAAACCAAATCGACCAAATATATTTAAAGTGAAAATTACTTTACTGTCCAATCATTGTAACTTATTTCTTATTCTACCGTATACTTTTCAAACCCCAATGCCTATGTGAGTAAGTCCATCGTCCCTACCTCCTTGACTTATAGTACCATTGTCATCTCTTTCTCTCGTTACTCCTTCATCAGTAACTCATAGTTTCAGTTCCCACTCTCCTCCCATCAATCACCGTCCGGTGTGAGTCTTCGTGCAACATCTCCATCACCCGTCTTCGTGAGACATCATTGCAACTTTATCATCACCATCATTCAACATCAAAGAAACAAGAAGAGGTTGAATTTTGTTTTCTAAAAACATTTTTGAAAACCTCACACGATGCGAAAACTAAGCTTGCAAAAGCTTCAAAACTTACGTATGAAAATTCCGAACGTAGGTCTGGAAAGCATTTTTCACAAAATCTTTTAGCACACAATTTTAAATAGCATTTTAGAAGAGCATACTTAACCCCAATTAACACTGTTAAATAAATAAACAAAATCTAGGTAAATAAGGGATTAAGATAACTACATCAAGTATGTATCCCGATTAAACTCAAACCACAAAGTGTTACGTCCAGTACCTAACATTATTAGGTTTTTTCCACTAACTGAAACTAAGTACATTTATTGTTTTTCACCATCTTCATCAAACTTGATTACACCAGGTATTTTTTTTTTTATCACCTCACCTCTTTAGGCTCAACATATAAACAAGGATGAATAAAGAAAATGTTTAGGGTCACACTTTGAATATCACGGTGTGTGGGTAGGATATTACAAAGAGAAGAGGGTTTTACTCGAGGCCTATGGGCTATCAATTGTGCCCAGTTGAAAAGTTTGGAAATTCCAAGCTAGCTAGTCCTCTCATGACAGCCCAGGTCTGACCTACCAATCACTAGTTTCATTGGTTTTGTAACGATCAACTGCATTAATTGAATATACTACCTCTGTTCCTATTTAATTGTCCACTTTCAAAGAAAAAAATTGTTTCTATTTAACTGTTCACTTACAAACTCAATGCACTAATAAATACACTTTTCTCCATTTTATCCATATGTTAATAAATGACCCACTATTAAAAACCAATGAAAGTCAATAGTAGTAAGAGAGATAAAAGGGTAAAATAGAAAGTTTAAAATTTATTTCCATGAAAACGAGAGCAATAATTGCATTCCTTAATATATGTGATTTTAGTCAAAGTGGACAGTTAAATAGGAACGGAAGGTAGTATAAGACTCACCTGCACTTATGGTACATATAGTTTCATTAGCACATATTTTGGTTTTTTTTTTCTCTAACTAAATCCTCATATATTTTTCTAATTAAACAAATCGATCTTACAATTAATGTTTCACCCAATTTTAATTCTTAACAAACGCGGGTCACGTAAATGACAATTTTTGGCAAACCTCTATCTTACCATGTCAAAAATTATTATTAACATCGTTCAATTTTATTAGCAATTGGATGAAATACTTCCAGTAAGATCATATATGCTTATTTTTAAAATATTACAATTTGGTGTTTTGCCAAAAATGACAAAAAAAATATTATCCATATTCCACGGCACCCAATTTAGCAATTGGATGGAACACTAAGGAAATTATCACATTTGCTTAATTAGAAAATATGATGATGACTTAAGGGGAGAAAAAGAGTAAACTAGCAGATCGATCCCTAACTTTTAGGGTACCACGCACTTTAGTCATTGACTTGTAAAAAATATCCTTTTAGTCCCTGACACTACTTTTCATTCAGCACTTTAGTCCAAAGTCTTAACTTCTGTTTTGTTAGTGCTTATGTGTCACATTAACTAACACATAAGTTGCTTAATAGGACAAAAAATAACGTCATTTTCCCCATTTTTAAGGTTAGAGACACCTATGTGTCTTTTTAACATCGTTTTCCTCATCTTTTAGGCGGTCTATGAAGTAAAATGACGTTAAAAAGACACATAAGTGAATCACACTTTAAAAACGGGAAAATGGCATCATTTCTCGTCCTACTAGACAGTTTATTTGTCACTTAACGTGACACAACAATATCAACTTAACAGAACTTAAAACTTTGGACTAAAGTGCTAGATAGAAAGTAATGTCAGGGACTAAAAAGAGATTTTTTACAAGTCAAGGACTAAAGTGCATAGTGTCCTAAAAGTCAGAGATCAATTTGCTAGTTTACTCTGGAGAAAAAATAATTATAGAGACCATAATCACGGTTCATGAAACTAAAAATGGAAGTAAGCCAATATATTTTCACAAGGGATGAAAATTATCAACTAAAACAGTAACTCCTAATTCCAAGTAGAGCCTCACAAAGCAGACTTAAGTAAGATATTCATGTTCCACCAAAGAAACATCGAAGGGTCTTCTTCAAGTTGCAACGATTGCATTGGCATTCTGGTAACAGACTACCATATCACCTAAAATGAAATATAGCTAACATAAAATTGATGCAGTTCATAGAGCTCATACACGGATGAGTCTACATATAATCTCTTCATAAGTTTTCTATACTTTCCTGCGCAGAGTGTTTACTCTTTTCATGTGCCAAACAAGATGAACGCCACGCCTGAAGGCCTTTTTTCACCAAACAGGATCATCGCTTAAGTTGCCTTCTAGCCAAAGCAGGGGTTTTCTTGGGGATATAGACCTTGTAGCTAACCTGGGCATTCACAAAGTATTAGTAATAAAACGGTAAAGTAAAAGGAAGGATTACATACCGTACTTTAGGACCAACCATTATGGCAATAACATTCAGAAGACAGATTATCACACACGCACCTGAACCATTTCACCACCCCGCATCACATTCATTGTTTTCTGCTCAAACTGGGAGCCCTGGTTGGACTCATCTTGCAGTTTGCCAGAATTATTCTCTACTGATGAACTTTCAATGCAAGATTCAGGGGTAGCAGAGTTACCCAACTTATCAACATCTCTGCCACTGCTACTAATACTATGGATTGAAGCTTGAGTAGTCTTAGCTGCGTTCCTTTCTTCATCAGCCTCAGTCACTGTGAACTTTGCATTGGGGGGTTCATGGGAAGCAGATGTTTGCTTCAATTCAAATTGCAAGTGATCCTTGACATCATCTTGTCCCTTACTTAAGTCATTATGCTTGAACTTGGGTCCACGAATAGAAGGCTTAGGAACAGCAGAAGACAATCCTCTAATGTTATTGACATTATCATTGCTCCTATGACTCTCAACATCAGCAGCTTCAGAAGAACCCCTATCTTTAGTACTTTCCTCTACCACTAGCTTTTCCTGAGGAAGTCTTGACACAGTTGCCTGCTTCAGAGATGAGCAACTTTGAAGTGAATCATGGTAAGATTCTGATGTGGTCCTGTAGTTAGTGAATTCAGTGACTGTTTCACTAGGGTTGTCTGCATCAACCACCTTCTCTGGTGTACAGGCCAATTGATGCTTAACAGAACCAGAAGTACCTTTATTCATGTTTAAAACCCTCTCGCCGTTTCTTGGATGAGCAAGTAAATTTCTCCTCCTAACAGGCAAACGAGTTTCTCCTACAGAGGTTTGCTTATCAAATTTTGTCCCTACAGCTTCATTAATGACATTAGGCTTACCTTGAACCAGTTCATCTTTATCAATAATCGATTGCTTCACTTGGCTAACAATTTTATTTTTCTGATCTGATGTTTTTGCAGTAGACTGGGTCTCACCTCTGAACTTTTTTAAGTTTTCTAATGCTCTTTGTCTTAGAATTGACTCCAAGTCCTCAGCATTCAGATTAGCACCAGAAGTCTCACTCGTTTCCTTTTTCATAGATTCACTTGTCCCAGCACTATAAGCTTTAAGGTTGCTCCTGTCCTTGTAGCTCCTATCTCTAAGTCTGGTCTCTGTGAAGTTAAGATTAGCATCCATATCTCCTATCTCATCCTCAACTCCCAATTTCTCTTCTGACGCAGGAAGTTCATGATGATCCAACTCTCTCTTTGTGCCCCCATCATTACTGTCATTACTTCTACAAGGGTAATCATGATCATCTACAATCTCTTCTTTTGTTTCATTTGTACACAATTCAGTAGATTCTTCTGCCTCTCTTGTTACAGTAATAACTGATCTGAGCCACCTCGATTTGTTCTCGCCTATATACTTTTCTTCAGTCTCTTCATAACTACTTTCACTATGGGGACTGCATGATGAACAACTTCTGGCCCTGTATCTACTACTCTTCTCACTTCCACTTCTTCCTCTCAATCTTCTTCTGTCTTTCTCTTCTCTTTCTGATCTTCCATGACCGCTCTCATATTGATTGTCATCATTGCTGGCACTCCCACCATGACATGTTGAGCAGCTCCATGACCCACTGCTCATTGAACAAACACTTGCTTCTCTCCTAATCTTTTTCTTCCCATTGGGTTTCTCCTTCACCTCATCATACTTGTTTTTCCTCTTCATCTTTTTTCTCTTCCTAACATAGAGAGAGTCCTCACTGCTGTCACTGCTGCATGAACGTCTCCGAGCTCTCTTCTTATGACTTTTTACATCTTTTCTTGTGCGAGACCGATCCCTTTCCCTTTTTCTTTTATGCCTATCTTCAGAACTAGATGATGCCAATGTGTCCAAACTTTTTGAATCATCATAGTCAGAACTAGAAAGAGAAACCTCTCGGCGGCGAACCTTCTTCTTGGATTTATGTTTCCTACTCTTACTTCTACTTTTTGCCTTGGCCTAAATGATCAAATTGGGTATGAATTTACATAAGTGAAGACAAAAGTAGGAAAATCCATACTCAGTTAAATTAATCAACACAACACAACAAGCAACATACGCTAAGTTTGGTTTGCTAGGAGTAGTTTGGAAGACCCAACAACCAAATCAAATAAAAAGTCCAAACATGAAAACCCAGAAAAATACATAGTACCCTACCCCACCCCACCAAAAAAAAAAACGGATTCCGGTCAGATTAGGTACATGATTCACACACAAAAGGAAGTTCGCTTCTTTTTCTCAAAACTAAATAGATGAGAATACCATAAAATGAATCTGAAATTTATAATTAAATACCCTAAATTAAATAAATCTGAAACTTACAAGTTACAACTAAATACCTTAAAATGAAAATAATAAAAGGTTAAATGAGAATACCTTAGAGGAATACTTGGAACGTTTCCTCTTGAGTGAAGCGGAGGATTTCCCCATTGGAGCAACCTGCAAAATCAAACATTCAAAAACAAAAGTGATAGTGGGGAAAAAATTGAAGAAGAAGAAAGAGAGAGAAAAAAGGAAGGTGTAAATTGGCGAAGAGGAATTTAGGAAAGAGAAATGTTGAGAAAGGAAAAGGGTAAATCCAAGAAAATTTGATGCTTTTCGTTAGCGCACAAACCCAATTGCCCTATTGCCCTTTTCGCAACTTTGCTGGTGATGCCAATATAGCCAAAGCCACTGCTTTGAGGGTTGAGGCTAACCAACTTTGCGCCAAATGTTTTTTCCCCCTTTTAACTTTATGTGGTCGATTTCATTTCAATATTGGTACTTAATCAATTTTTTTTTAAAAAAATCGAATTGCTTGAAATTTATTTGTTTTTAAATGGTGTAAAATATAATAAATTATATTAAGTAACAATGAGTTTGGATTTTTTTAATTTTTTTTTATAGTTTTTATGTTTAATTTAGATTAGTTACTTGGTGTTATGGATTTGGTTTTGGTAAAAAAATAAATAAAGATTTGGTTGCCAAGGAACTAAACAATTAAAATAGAACCGGACTTGCCGATGTAGCCGAGCGCAATTGCCAAGATTCAAAGTGACCAATACATGTCAGCAGAAGCAATTACACTAAATACAAAAACACAATTTTTGTCCCCTCTTGAAGGATACCTGTCAAATAACCATAAATAAGGAATGTGACTGTCAGACGACTTCAACGAAAAGTACGTCATAGGCTTTTTGAACTTATGCAACTGTCTTGTAATATAGCCTAGGATACCATGTAAAACTTGATCCCCAATCCAATAGCAATATAAATATGCAAGGGTGCAAGGGAACTGAGATCCATGAACAATTTATCTAATTAATGAATCTATGTAATGCATGATGCCTCATCTTTTTTACGAACTCAATCTATCTCAATCTCATCTAAATCCTATTCTAAAACACTTGGCATACATTTATTGTAAATATTTTATTCACAGTGTATTTGATAAGATATTTCAACTAGATGAAAAATGAAATTGGTAGCTAAAATCATTTAATTTTTTGTGTTAATCACAGGTATCCCCTATTTCCGGGGGTAGTTCTGTGTGGAGCTTGATCACAATAAGACTCCTCACTCCATCCCTAATTGTGTGTTCGTAAGGAGCATTTTAGAATTCCAAAAATTGTGAAATCAATTGAGTGATGATTAAACAACGAACTAATTCTAGGAGGAATTGTAAATGGTAAACCAAAAAGTTAAACATAATAGAGAAATATAGAAATTCTCTCTCAATATATGTCATTTGAAATTCCTCCCATTTGTTATAAAATTCTCTCCTATTTGTCATTTGAAATTCTTTCTTTTAATATCTGATAGCAGTACGGGTACGGATCTAGATTGGAACCAAAACAAGCATTGAATTAGAACAAATCAAGCAAGGGCAGCAACAATAAAACCGAATTGAAATGAACAAAAGAGAAGGAAAATGAAAGTGGAGAAGATTAGAAATGGAGAAGACGCCACTGGTGAAGGCAACCCCTTTAACAGATAAGTCTTAGTGTAGAATCGCCACTAACTCATGGAGCTAGATAAGATCCACCATGGTTTAAGCAAGATCCATCAAACCTTCTCAAATCACACAAAAGGAGGGAAATAAAGCTAAGCTTTCATAAAATGGGAATTAAAAAACGTATACAAGGAGACCCACCTCATTTATAGCCTAAAGGAGTGGTCATGAGCGGAAAAAGGTGAGAAAATTTAATTCTATCCTAAGTGGGTGTTGAACCCTCAACCTCAAGCTATCTTAAGCCTTAAACTAGACGCCTCACTTAAAGGAAAACAAAGAGGAAAAATAGAACTCAAATAAAATATAAACTATCAGACAATAGACTTGAGGCCATGAACATGTGGCCTATTTAGGAAAATTAAAAATAACCCAAGTAAGGAAATTATCAAACAATTGTTTAGAGTGCATGACCAATAAGAGAAAGGGTCAAATATTGACTTAGAGAAGAAAGTCAACTTAGCCATAGGTTGTAGGACATGGTCCTAAACATCACACCCTTAATCCTGTTAGCTTACATTCATGACCTCGGCAGCTTGTCCATGACTTCTAAGCATTTGTTACTCCTTCCCCCTTGAAAAGGATTTAACCTCAAATCAGAAACATAAGGCCCTAAAATAAACCAATTAAGGAAGAGGTAAGTAGATGAGAAGTAGGAAAAAGGGAGTGGATGACAATAGCATAAGGAATAAGAAGTGACTTCCCTTAAAGTCAAAGAGTTTAAGATGTTCTTCCTCATTAAGCTTTCCTCAGCTCTTTGAAGGGTAAGCCCTCAAATCCTTGCACTCCTATAGAGACTAAGGTGCTAGACCCTCGGTCAAAGACTATCCTCTTGAAACATTCCCATGCAACCAAAAGAATAAGTTGGTCACAAAGAAGACTTAAGAATTGATTGTCACAAAAGTATCAAGAAAGTTTAAAAGTTTCACAATCAACAAAATATTCCATACTATGTTCCCAAATAATGCGCAATTGAAATTATGTTGCATATATGTCTTAATCTTGTGCATTAAATGCTTATCATGCCCAAAGAGGATATTATATGCATTTTGTTCATGATTATTATAAGCTTATTGCATATGATCATGCCATGAAGTATTTGTGCAAGTTATTTCAAAAGGCATGTCTACACTAATGCACTTACTCAAGTATATAGATGATGGCACCTTACCTATATCAAAATAATCATGGAGTCGCTGCAAGGAGAGACATTTAAAGAATATATTGAGTTAGCATATCATCATGTGTTTTAAATGTCATGAAAGATTTGTTACATGTGATAACCTTACCCCAATTTCTATCCTTTTCCAAAACTAGTTCAAGAGCATAGTACACATGTAACATCCTAATTTTGGATTTAAGAATAATGCCCGTTAGAAGCACTATTCCCAAATTTATGAAATTATTTCACACCATTATCGATATCGACATACAATCATACACATTAATTGCTTAGGTAATCCAACGTTACTTAAGCCTCAAAATAAATACATAAGTTCAATAATCAAGGTGAATTGCCGACAAGTAGCTCAATAGGTCATAATTGTAACATCCTAAAATTTGTAGGACAAATAAAATAAAATAAAAGGAAGAAATAATAGTATTATTATATTTAATTATTATTAATCAGAAATCATTTTATTTAGTTAATTAATAAGGGGGATGGGTGGGTTCGAGTAGGCCCAGCCCAATTAGATGTTTAAATAGGGGAATGGTTATCTATTTCACCCCATTAGTTTTCAAACGTTAGATAACCAAACCCTAGGGGAGGAGAGAAGCGACTCCACAAGGAGAAGGTGTTATAAGGTAGATCATCAAGGGAGGTCAGCCATTCATTGTCGATCATCGTCTCTAGGGTACGGGGGGAAGAGTGCTACTTGTATGTGTATGTGGGAGTGCCTGGGTAGTGAGGGCAACCATAAGACCCTCTAAGACTTTAAAATTCGAATTTGTTATGTGCATCATGTGTTGTATGATGAAAATCTGCTTGCTTTGATGTTTAAACGTGGTAATCTTGATGAATCTTGATGAATTGGGTGATGGTAGCGAGAATAGCGAAAAGGGATAAATAAGGGTTGGTTGATGAGGAACCATAATGGATTAGATGTGTTAATTTGTAGTAAAGATTGATGTTTTCATTGAATTTATTCGGTAAAAACGTGTAGGATTGAAGTATTAACAATGAGGATTGATTAGGGGTTGAAGAAAAGGGTTTAAAAGTGGTAAAAATCGCAAGAACAACATTCTCGAGTCGCTGGTAATCGATTACAGCAGTCTGTAATCGATTACAGGGTTTTCTGGGCAGCGTTGAGTGAGTTTGGGTTGCTAGTAATCGATTACAAGGGGTATGTAATCGATTACCAGATAGTTGAGTTGCTGGTAATCAATTACAGTTGTGTGGTAATCGATTACTATGCTTTGATAGCTTTCTTGCCTGGAAAAGAATGTGTCTGTTAAGGGTGCAAATGAGCTCAGAATACTATCATATATAGCATATCAAACTGAAGCCCCAGATCTTAACTTTCTAATAGAAGTGGAATTATCTTAATTGGACACCTAGAACTCTAGATATTTCCAAATTAGTGCACCAAGGTCATTAAGCTTAAAACTTGAAGACTCCAAAATTGAGTAACGGTCTCTGGTAATCGATTACAGCTGTGTGGTAATCGATTACCAGGCCAAAAATGAGTATGAGAGTGTTGTTTAAGTGGTGTTGTGATCCTTTAATTATTTGTTGATAATTATGTGAATTATTTGTGGAATTGATAGATTAATTGGATGCATAAAATGTATTGATTGTGGCGTGAGTATCTTATGTGATGTTCTATGTTTATAATATTGTGATCTGATGTGAAGTGATAGAGTAAAAAAGAGTGTATGTGATATATGTGAATTGATGATGATGTATTGAGCATAGAGATTGTATGAGTTATATGTAAATTGATGATGATGCATTGAGCATAGAAATTGTGTGAGTTATGAGGTATGATGATGATTGCATTGATCATAACATTTGAGATATGAGATGTGTGTGATGCATAAGCCGGACGTGGCTAGCATATGCCCTAGAGTGGGGGTGATGACCAAGATGCAGGACATTCGATGCACGGGCCCATTGAGGGGGTGCATGCACGGGCCCATTGAGGGGGTGCAACCTATCGGCCAGAGATGGCGTTAACGGTAGGGCCATCATTGGTAACAACTAAGAGGATTGATGAGGTGCGCCCATTGTGCGGAGTTCCGAATCATGATCCTTAGGATGAGTTTTTGGTGTGCATGATTAGAGAGTGGGCATACATGGCATTTTATGATGGGGTTGAAATGTGAATTTATATTATGAGTATTAAGAGTAGAGTGTAAAGGGTGTGTTCTTGATGATTTGTGAAGTATAACTTATATAATTGTGATGAGTTAATATGTTGAATAATAAGAGTATGATGATTATGTGATGAAATTAATGATTATGACTATGTGTTGGGTGAGGATAGGGTAGCCTTCTCCGTGCATGTATGAGTATGTGTTCTTTTCCTCACCGTGCATTCTGTGGTTATTTTATAGGTGACGAAGATGGCACTCAAGGTGCCGAGTATTGAATTGAAGGGGTTCCGCTCTGATACTTGTGACATCAGGGCATTAGTAATAGGGTTTCCTTTATTATGTTTTTTAGTAGAGATAGACGAAAACCATTTTAAGTGCCTTGCATGGCCATGATGAATATTTTAGATGTTGACATTTAATATTTTGGATGTTTTAGTTGTTTTGAAACCATTGACTTTATCTTTTATTATATTGAATTGACTTTGACTTAAATGGCGTTTTAAAAGTGAGACATATGAACTTTTTTACCCGCTGTGGGCTACAACTTTTCTTTACATTTCGATTTATTGATTGTATTAGAGATTGGGGTAGAAGGGTGTCACATTTAGTGGTATCAGAGCTGGTCGGTTCACCGGCCTTGAGTTATGTGTTTGCTATGCTTCTGTGGTGCTAACTTGTGATGTTGAATGAGTGAATTATATTGCGTTGATTTAACTGTTTGTTTGACCGGTTGGTTCACCGGCCTTGAGTTATATGTTTGCTATGTTTCCGTGGTGCTAACTTGTGTGGTTGATTGAGTGAGATGAAATGTTTTGATCTAACTCTTTTGTTTCGGTTATTCTACTTTTTTGTGAATAAGAAAAGTGATGGTTGGAGGAGTGTGTTTGCTAATTGTGAGTTTAAATTAGAAGAATTTGTGAATCTGATTTGATCTGTCATAGTAGTTCTCTAATTTTCGGTGTCTTGCAAGGTTAGTATATCCTTGATTATCTTGCTTCAAGTGATTGGGACTGGACACCCTAATGATTTGAACCTGATAAGGGAAGATGTGACGACTTGCAGAGGAAATGTTATGTCAATAACATTGCTAGAAGAAAATCTTTGCGAAAATGTTTTAAGAAAGAAAATTTTAAATTAGATTTCTTGATTTGAAAAGAGTTTTGTATGATATAGATTGCATACATGCATACACTGCATTGCATCATACTGAGATATGTATTAGAAGTCTTGTATGACATGGATGAATGATATGATTGTGATGATATTTTTACCATGTTATGTGATGTGAATGATGATTGTATAATATTTTAGAGGGTAAAATAACATTTAGTCCCTATAAACTACTCTAGTTTTGATTTTCGTCCCTAGAAAATTTTTCTTTTTTATTTCATCCTTATAAAATATTTATGATATTTTTTCAGTCCCTGATATTGATTCTACTATTAATTGTGGATGTGTCGAACGCCCATAATAGTCAACAATACTTCAGAAGTACCCTACCACATTATATAAGAGTGTTAGCTTCCTTAAATTCATTTAGAAAGTCAAATTTCATGGTCAATTTGAACATAAATTCTTTGTACATTTCCTCCTTCATATATATCACAAATAGTCTTTGAATGTGTTTAAAGAGGCTAACACTGTTGTATAATGTGCCAAGGTACAATACATATGATTACTATTGTGATGGACGTTCGAGACATTAGTAATTGATAGTGGAATCAATAACAGGGATTAAAAAAATAGCTTAAATATTTATAAGGATCAAATAAAAAAGAAAAATTTTACAGGGACGAAAATCAAAACTCGGGTATTTTATAGGGACTAAAATGTTATTTTACCCTATTTTAGATTTAGATGAGATGAGAGGGTAGATGGAGAAGTAAGATTTGTTTTAGGACCATATATAGTACATCGAACCATAGATAATGTTAAAGTTAATTTAGGAGAAGTTGAGGGAGTCTTTTCAAGAGTTGATCATCTCAGGAAAATTCGAGGACGAATTTTCTTTCAGGAGGGGAGAATTGTAACATCCTAAAATTTGTAGGACAGATAAAATAAAATAAAAGAAAGAAATAATAGTATTATTATTATTATCTTTAATTATTATTAATCAGAAACCATTTTAATTAATTAATTAATAAGGGGGATGGGTGGGTTGGAGTAGGCCCAACCCAATTAGATGTTTAAATAGGGGAATGTTGAGTCTCAAAAATATCATAAGGTAAATTATGATGTTTTAGATAGCTCACTTCCCAAGTTTTAATGCTTAATAAATTTGGGTTAAAATACTTATCATAGATACATAAACGTTTAATGATTTATCTATGATTTCAGCAAGCCATTCTGAACTTATATAAGACTGACTGAAGTGCTTTCAACCTGTCTAAAGTATTAAGCCTTCTGAAGGATCAACCTGTCTGATGTGTTGAATCCGTCTGAAGTGCACAACCCGTCTGAAGTGTTGAAGCCGTCTGAAATGTACAACCCGTCTGAAGTGTTGAAGCCGTCTGAAGTCTCATTAATGACGTGGCACTCTTTGCTGAAGTGTGTGAAGACATCTCTGAAATTCTGCCGAGTCAAGCGTTCTCTGCTGCACGTACCCTTTCAACAATATTTATGGAAAGGAACACATAGACCTTTCCTGGTATTTTTGAATTTCATACACCACTGAGGAAATCTCTGCAACGCAGTCTTTTGCAGCAACAACAGTGGCGGCTTTTTGGCAGCAACCTTGTACTGTGTCAGAGAAATCAGATCTCTCAGAAGCATGTCTCACAACGGATTAAATAGCATTTAATGCTATCTCTAAACGGTGGTATTTCAACGAATTGAAGATTGGTTATAAATACCCCTTCATGAAGACCATCAAAAGTTAGTGAACAAAAATACAAGAAAGCCTAAGAGAAACATCACGCTGCAAGTTTTACTCTGTAAAAACACTCTGATATTATTCTCATTGTACATCAGTTGTATATCCTGAGCATACCTCAGAGTTTTATTGTACATTATATCTGTTTAAGCTTCAAACTTGTGTAGTTTAAAAGCTTAGACATATCTCTTTGTAAAAATTGTCTTTGAGTCTGGAGAGGCTTGTCTGAAAAAGAATACTTGGTTGTAGAGCCTGGAGAGGCTTGACTGTAAAAGAATACTTGGTTGTAGAGCTTGAAGAGGCTTGACTGGAAAAGAATACTTGTAATCTTGGTGAAGATTAAGAGAAAATCCAAGTGCTAGTTGGCATTGGGACTGGACGTAGCTCACAGTGGTAGTGAGTGAACCAGGATAATTTCCTTGGCTAAGTTTTCTTTCCCTTATCTCTTGTCAATTTATTTATACAAATCTAAGGGTGTTGAAAACTGTTCTGATAATTTTAAAAGCAAGAAACCTTTAAAATATTTTTTTCAGAACCCTTCTGAAGAAACTTCAGACAACCTCTTAAACCTGTCTGAAACTGTTTTAAACTTAGCCATTTGCGAAAAGCTTCCATAAATTATTAAGAAACATTATTCAACCCCTCTTCTAGTGTTTCCCTGTGTTTCTACAGTTGGTATCAGAGCTCAACTCAAGGTTGAGCACCTTACAAGTGTTGAGGACTAAAGATCCAGATGAAAGCCTCCAACAACAGACAGTACATCACTGAAGGAGCCTCTATCACAAGACCCCCAACATTCAATGGAGTGGACTACCACTATTGGAGGGATCGTATGAAGTTGTTCATTGAGAGCAACAACATTGATGTTTGGGATGTGGTCACTGATGGAGACTATGTGCCTATGCATAACGGAGTGCCAATACCTAAGGCTGAATGGACCTTAGAGCAGAAGGCTAGAGTTCAGTTAAATGCTAAAGCCAAACTCTATCTGATATGTTCTCTGAATAAATCAGAGTATGAGAAGGTTCATGGATGCTCATCTGCCAAGGAGATTTGGGATACACTTGCAGCTGCCCATGAAGGGACTGAGACTGTCAAGCAATCCAAAATCAGCATGCTTATACATCAATATGAGATGTTCAAGATGGAAGAATCTGAAACCATAGATCAAATGTTTGGGAGGTTTCAGACTATTACTAATGGACTTAGGTCTTTAGGTAGGACTTTTGAATCTGGAGACAATAATAGAAAGATTCTAAGAAGTTTGCCAAAGTCCTGGAGACCCAAAGTTACTGCCATTCAAGAGGCCAGAGACTTAAACTCTCTTAGAATGGAAGAACTGTTGGGATCTCTCAAAGTTCATGAGCTTAAACTTGGGGAAGATGACATCAAGAAGAAATCACTGACATTAAACTCCAAAGCCAACAACCTAGGCATGGCAGCATGAAAGCTATGCAAGCTGAGGAAACTTCAGAAACAGATGAAGATTCTGAAGATAACTCAGAAGATGATGATCTTGCTCTTCTCGGCAGGAAAATCAAGAGGATGCTGCAGAACAGAGGAAAGTTTAGAAAGAACCAACCCTCAACCTCTAAATTAGGTAAGTCAGGTAAGGATTCTCATGATGACAAAATTATATGCTATGAGTGTAAACAACCAGGTCATATAAAGGCAGAATGTCCAAGACTAAAGAAGAACAACTTCAAAAAGAAGAAATTCTTCAAGAAGAAGAAGGGTCTCATGGCAACATGGGAGGATCTTGATGAGTCTACCTCAGAAGAAGAGAAAGACACTTCAGAAGAGGCCAACCTATGTCTCATGGCCATCCTGCCCTCATCAGATAGCTCAGAATCTGAGGTATTTCCCTTAACTCTTCAAGAGATGTATGATGACCCGATGGAAAGTTCCAAGGAACTCTTCCAAGAGTATAAGAATCTGTCCAAGGCCCACACAGAAATGTGCAGTAAATATGAGGCTCTTGAGATAGAAAATATTATGCTCAAGGAGAAAATTCTTGGGATTGAAAGCACCAGTTCACAAACTATCTCTGAAGAAAACAAAAAAATTCAGAAACAAGTTGAGGAACTGACAAAAGACTTATCTAAATTTGTCAAAGGAACAGAAAACCTTAACAGATTGCTTGGCAATCAAAGGCATTCTCTTTGACAAAATTGGATTAGGGCTTTTGTGATCATGATACTTCTGAACCTCATATTCTCAAAAATTTTACTGAAGGCAAAAAGAAAGCTATTGGGTGTTCTCACTGTGGCAAGCCTGGACACAATGTGGCTCAGTGCAAACACAAGGGAAAAGCAAAAACCCAAATCTAACAAGAAAGGACCCAAAAGAATATGGGTACCTAAGAACTTGATCATTCCTGTTGCAGATGTGTTTAACAGGACAAAGGATACCCACAAATGGTACCTGGATAGTGGGTGCTCGCGACACATGACAGGAGAAAGGTCTTTGTTCCAAAACCTTAGGCCCAGAGCAGGACGTGTGGTCACCTTTGGTGGAAATCAGCAACGGAAGATCACAGGAATAGGGACTGTAGGTATGTCTCCTCTATCCCTCATTAAGAATGTTCTTCTAGTAAAGGGACTTCAGCACAATCTACTGAGCATAAGTCAATTGTGTGACAGTGGATATGTGGTCTCCTTTACTAAAGAAGGATGTATAGTCAAAGACTCTCTTGATCAAATCCTTTTTACTTCTAAGAGACACAACAATGTGTACAAAATTGATCTAGAGGAGTTGGCAAGTCAAAATGTAAAATATTTTATCTCTGTTGAAGATAAAAAACATATTTGGCACCAAAGACTTGGGCATGCCAGCTTGAGATTAATCTCAAAGTTAGCAAAACACAACCTTGTTAAAGGACTGCCCAAGCTTTCTTACAAATCTGACAGTTTATGTGAAAGTTGTCTGAAAGGGAAACAAACAAGACACTCTTTTAAGAGTAAGGATGTTGTTTCCACTAGCAGACCTTTAGAACTGTTACATATTGACTTGTTGGTCCTATTAGAACAGAAAGCATTAGTGGTAAAAAATATGGTTTGGTCATTGTTAATGACTATTCTAGATTCACATGGGTGTTATTCTTAAGAAGCAAGGATGAGACTTTCAGGAATTTCACAATATTCTGCAAGAAGGTACAGAATGAAAAAGGATTCTGTATATCTGTTATCAGAAGTGATCATGGTGGAGAGTTTGAGAATGCAAACTTTCAACTGTTCTGTGATGAGAGTAGGATCTCACACAATTTCTCTGTGGTAAGAAACACCTCAACAAAATGGGGTTGTTGAGAGAAAGAACAGAAGCTTACAAGAAATGGGAAGAACCATGCTCAACTCATGCAATCTACCAAGATCTTTCTGGGCAGAAGCTATTAACACAGCTTGCTACCTTCAAAAACAGAATATTGGTAAGACCAATTCTGAAAGACTCCTTATGAATTGTGGAAAGGAAGAAAACCCAACATATCATATTTCGACACCTTTGGCTGTGAGTGTTTTATACTCAAACCAAGGATGATCTTGGAAATTTGATGCAAAATCTGAAAAAAGGATTTTTCATAGGATATTCTGAAACATCTAAAGCCTATAGAGTATATAACTCGAGAACTTTAACTGTAGAGGAATCAATTCATGTTAAATTCAATGACAAGAAAGAGACTGATAGGGAACTATCAGATCTAGAAGATGATTTTGCAGGAATGGAGCTGAATAATCATGACAGCATCAAGGATGAACAGGTGTTTGAAGCACCATCTGTCACTGAACCTCTTCAGACAAATGTTGAGTCTCAGACTGATCTGATATCACCTCAAAAACCTGACTGGAGATACAAATCACATCATCCAAAAGAGCAATCATTGGCAGCACTTTAGAACGAGTTAAGACAAGATCAAAATTCAAGAATCTGAATTCTCTTGCTCTTCTGTCTGAAATTGAGCCAAAGAACATTGATGAAGCTCTGCATGATGAAGGGTGGATCCTAGCCATGCAAGAGGAGCTAAACCAATTTGCTAGGAGTGATGTCTGGACACTTGTTCCTAAACCCCATGGGAAAACAATTATTGGAACCAAATGGGTGTTCAGAAACAAGCTGTCTGAAGAAGGAAAAGTGGTCAGAAATAAAGCAAGATTGGTGGCTCAAGGGTATAATCAACAAGAAGGTATTGACTTCACTGAAACCTTTGCCCCTGTTGCTAGATTAGAAGCAATTAGAATTCTTCTCTCTTATGCTGTAAATAATGGCATCAAACTATATCAAATGGATGTCAAAAGTGCCTTCCTCAATGGGTTCATTGAAGAAGAAGTTTTTGTTAGACAACCCCCTGGTTTTGAAGACATTGCTTTTCCTGATCATGTTTTCAAATTGAAAAGGGCTCTTTATGGTCTGAAACAAGCTCCAAGAGCATGGTATGACAGATTGAGCAGTTTTCTTATCAAAAATGATTTTGAAAGAGGAAAAGTAGATACCACTCTTTTTAGAAAACAAACTAACAAAGATTTATACTTGTCCAGATATATGTTGATGACATTATATTTGGTTCAACTGATTCTTCTCTGTGCAAGGAGTTTTCTGAGCTGATGCAATCAGAATTTGAAATGAGTTTAATGGGAGAACTAAAATTTTTCTTAGGACTTCAAATTAAGCAAGATTCTGATTGTATATGGATCCATCAAGAAAAATATACAAAAGAAATGCTTAAGAAGTTCAATTTGAGTGATTGCAGACCCATGTCAACTCCTATGCATCCCTCTGCATCTTTGAGCAAGGATGACAAAGAAGAACCGGTGAATCAAACTTTGTACAGAGGAATGATTGGCTCTTTGTTGTATCTAACAACAAGCAGACCTGACATAATGTTCAATGTTTGTCTCTGTGCTAGATTTCAATCAGATCCAAGAACTACTCATTACAAAGCTGTTAAAAGAATTTTTAGATATCTAAAAGGCACTACTAATCTTGGTCTATGCTATAAGAGGAGCAAAGATTGCAGGTTAATAGGATACTGTGATGCTGACTTTGCTGGAGATAGAATAGAAAGAAAGAGCACCAGTGGAGGATGTCATTTCTTTGGAAATAACATGATCAGCTGGTCAAGCAAAAGGCAAAGCACTATTGCTTTATCAACAGCAGAAGCAGAATATATCTCAGCAGCAAGTTGTTGTTCACAACTGCTATGGGTTAAGTATCAGCTTGAGGATTTTAATATGCCTATTTCTGCTATACCTGTTCTTTGTGATAATACCAGTGCAATTAATTTATCCAAAAATCCTATTCAACATTCTAGGGCAAAGCATATAGAAATCAAGCATCATTTCATTAGAGACTATGTTCAGAAAGGTGTTTTTGATATTCAGTTCATTGACACAGAGCATCAATGGGCAGATATATTCACAAAACCCCTGGCTGAAGCTAGATTTAAGTTCATACGCAACAATTTAAACATACATGCTTTCTCTAAAAATTAATTGTGTATGATGTAATTATGCTATCTGAAATTTTAGTGCGTCTGAAATTTCAGTGTGTCTGAAACAGTGACATGTCTGAAATTTTAGGTTATCTGAAATTTATTTGTGTGTCTGAAATTATCACCTATCTGAAGTAAATGGCTGACGTGGCTATCTGAGACGATTGAATTTTTTTTAATGTTCTTTTGTCTCTTCCACTTCGCACGTTACCCTAAATCTGCGCAGCCGGTACATGGCATCATTGCATCATGGGATTATAAATGCAGGAGTTAGTGTGTCGAAGAAGCCTTACATTCTCTTTCCTCAATATTTGTTTGATCTTCTTCTCTGCTCAAGCAACCTTTTCTCTCAAAGTCTCTCTGCAACTCAACAATGGAACCCAAGAAGACTTCTGGTGGAAATGTGATTAGAACCAAGGGAGTGAATCTTGATGAGCTTCGCATCATTGGCATGGACTTGGTTGAGGAGTTTGATGGAGCTGGGTGGACTTCTTTCTTCGACCACATTAATTGCTCATGGGCATGAACAAAGTGTGGTAGACTTTTGGACTTCTGCTCGAGGTATACCTAACTCTAAGGGAGTGTATGTAAGCATCAAGGCCACTGTTCAAGGGGTTCCAGTTTTTATTGATGAAGGCATTCTCTCCACAATCACTAATGTTAGGGATGAGGGTGCAACCTTCATTCCTGGGTGGGAGATGAAGAATGGTGGGCACAAGGTGTTTACAAAGATGCTGTATGCAACAGAAGAACCTGAAGAAGTGGATTCCAAGTTCTTGCTAGAGAAGGTCAGAGTTCTTCATGCTATCTTAGGGTGTGCTATTATCCCTAAGAGTGGAAGCAGAAACCATCTCTCAGAACTGGAAAGGTTCTGTCTGATTCATCTGATTCAGAAGAAGAAAGTCAATCTCCCAAGCATCATCATGTTCCATATGCAGAAGAGGATTCGAGACTCTACTGGAAACTTTCCCCACAACACTCTCATCATGAAGGTACTTCTGCATTTTAAAGTACCCGTTGAAAGATTATTTGATCATAAATCTCCCGTGTTCTTTGGTGAGACAAATTTGAAGAGCATGAAAATCACGCTAACTCCACGACCTCCATCTCCTACTTTGAAGGAGAGTGTTCTTATGGAGAAGGCCTCAAGAAGAGGAACCACCATTGAGATTCTTGAGAAAGAGCTTCAGGGGGATATCGGAAAAGAAGAGTTTAAGCCCTCCAAGCCATCCCCTCAACAGAAAAGGAAGAGCTCCCTGTCAGGAGCTCAGCAAAAGTGTCTCTGGAAGCTACGAATTTGCACACTCAGACATCTGAACCTGTTCAGAAGGCTTTTCAAAATCCATCTGAAATTGTGGGTCAGGGTTCTGAAGGTGTAAAAGCTCCTACTCCTAAGCCTACTTCTGAAACAGAAGGAAAGGCTCATGAGGAAGAGGTAGCTAAGATTGCTGATCCTGAGCTTATTCAAGTAGCAGCACTTGCTACTTGCCTTGGAGCATGAAGAAATGGAGAAGAAGGCTGAGCAAGAAAAGACTGATTATGCACTTACAGTAGCCTCTCAGCTAGCTCTTGCTGAAGAAGAAAGGCTAGCTTCCATTGCTAAAGGGTCCAAGAAGAGAAAGAGATTCAGTGCACAGCAAAGAAGGTAAATAAAAACCAAGTTATTTCAGACAGCTCCTGAACCCTCTGTTAGAATCACAAGGAGCATTGCTAGTCAACTGGAGGAAATGAATGAGGCTGGCAAGTATCAAAACTTTGTCAAAGCAAACTTGTTCTTCAAGAAAAGAAGAGAAGAGAAGCAAGCTGAAAAAGAAAAGGAGAAGGAACCTGAGAAAGCTAAACCTCCTGTGAAAGGATGAGGGTGTGGTTTGATAATGTGACTCCATCACCACCTTCATCACCTGAGAAGAAAACAGTAGAGGAGAAAGAAGAAGAAGCACCCCATTCACCTCCTTCATCACCACCATCTTCACCATCATCATCTTCAGAATCCACTCAGTCTGAAGCTCCCACAGTTGAACATCAGCAAGGTGACAGTTCTGAAGTATGGAAAGGAAGCATGTTGCCTGAGCATATAAGGCTAGGACCCAAAAGTAGGGACTTCTCACAGAGCCTACATTTGATCCTTATGCTTTTCCTTTCACCAATCAACAATATGATGAAGCTGCTGAAGTACCCCCACAAAAAGTATGAGGAACCTTTCCTTGAGAGGGTCAGAGTCCCCAAGTTCCCCAACTTATATGAAGAACTTCAGTTTTTCAGAAATGCTCCCCCCATCTCTCTTCACCATGAACTTATCAAGCACACTGCTGCTGAAGAAAGGGCCAAGTATCAAGGTAGTTCAAATCAGCTTTATTCAGGACAGATTGAAAAGATCAGAAAGAGTGGGGTTCCACCTGCTCATAAGTGGGATCCTCTTAACCCCTTCTCTTATGACTGTCTCAAACTGTCTAATGAAGAATGGTGTTTTGTAAAGCATCTTTCTACAGAAGCTGAACTTTTTGAGAGGGACTACATGAAGTCTGTAGGTATGAGAGGCTATAGGCCACCTAGAACAATATCCATCAGGCCAACCACAGAGATTCTGGTGCAACCTGACAGAATTGTTCCTAGGTACCCCCCTGGAAGAAGGCCCTGCTGACAAGTTCAAGGAACCCAAGGCTTATCCAGCTTGCCAGCACAAGTCTGAACCTTTAACTCCAACAGAATGGAAGAAGCTACCTGATCTAATAAAAAGACAAGATGGAGGATTAGATCACATCTACAGGGATCGGGTTTGGTCATCCTACTAGAAAATCAGAGAGGATGTTGGATCCTCTTCTAGAACTGCAGGACCAGATGATGACTCCATAACAGACTATGGTACCTCCATAAATGTGCAATATCAGTATTTCAGAGGCAGATTCCCCATGTCTGAACCCTTCAATGAAGATTGGCAGCTAATCAACCCTATCAGAACTTTCTTCTTTCCTGTGAGTCATCCAGAAGATTATGGGCTGCATAAAGGATTCGATCTACTCAGATTCGTTTGCAGGCACATTCAGATCATTCTATATGAAGTGGAACTAGATCCTGAGGAAGAGAACAGGAAGTTGAGGCTTAAAGTGAAGCGTTTGGAGGAAAGGAATGCTATAGTTGTTGCTAAACAAGATCAAATTCTTCAAGAGCAACAACAAATCAGAAGTGGGCAAGAAGAATTGAGGACTGTTGTCCTTTCTCAGATTGACAAGGCAAAGGACGAATTGATCTCCTTTATGAAAGAGGCATTGCTGAAGAAAGATGGATAGTCTATGATGTTTAGCCATGTTTGTTGTTAACTTCATTTTGAGTAGTTAATTTCTGATATATGACTCTTTTTGCCTAATAATACATTCAGTTTATTCTCATGAATGCTTTTTATCTCAATGTTTTCACTGTGATTATTTTGTGGTTATGCTCTGAAATTCCCTTTGATTGATGACAAAAGGGGGAGTATTAAAACTAACAAAATCTGAAGTAATTACAGGTCTCAGGGGGAGTAATTGATCAGAATCTGTTTGAGAAATCATTATCTGAGGGGGAGTTATCTCTGTTTAACTTTATCTTATTTAAAACTCCTTTCAGATTTCCTTATTTTAAACAAATTTGTCATCATTAAAAAGGGGGAGAATGTTGAGTCTCAAAATATCATAAGGTAAATTATGATGTTTTAGATAGCTCACTTCCCAAGTTTTAATACTTAACAAATTTGGGTTAAAATACTTATCATAGATACATAAACGTTTAATGATTTATCTATGATTTCAGCAAGCCATTCTGAACTTATATAAGACTGACTGAAGTGCTTTCAACCTGTCTAAAGTATTAAGCCTTCTGAAGGATCAACCTGTCTGATGTGTTGAAGCCGTCTGAAGTGTTGAAGCCCTCTGAAGTGCACAACCCGTCTGAAGTGTTGAAGTCGTCTGAAGTCTCATTAATGACGTGGCACTCTTTGCTGAAGTGTGTGAAGACATCTCTGAAATTCTGCCGAGTCAAGCGTTCTCTGCTGCATGTACCCTTTCAAAAATATTTATGGCAAGGAACACAGAGACCTTTCCTGGTATTTTTGAATTTCATACATCACTGAGGAAATCTCTGCAACGCAGTCTTTGCAGCAACAACAGTGGCAGCTTTTTGGCAGCAACCTTGTACCGTGTCAGAGAAATCAGATCTCTCAGAAGCATGTCTCACAACGGATTAAATAGCATTTATTGCTATCTCTAAACGGTGGTATTTCAACGGATTGAAGATTGGTTATAAATACCCCTTCATGAAGACCATCAAAGTTAGTGAACAAAAATACAAGAAAGCCTAAGAGAAACATCACGCTGCAAGTTTTTACTCTGTAAAAACACTCTGATATTATTCTCGTTTTACATCATTTGTATATCCTGAGCATACCTCAGTTTTATTGTACATTGTATCTGTTTAAGCTTCAAACTTGTGTAGTTTAAAAGCTTAGACATATCTCTTTGTAAAAATTGTCTTTGAGCCTGGAGAGGCTTGTCTGAAAAAGAATACTTGGTTGTAGAACCTGGAGAGGCTTGTCTGTAAAAGAATACTTGGTTGTAGAGCCTGAAGAGGCTTGATTGGAAAAGAATACTTGTAATCTTGGTGAAGATTAAGAGAAAATCCAAGTGCTAGTTGGCATTGGGACTGTACGTAGCTCACAGTGGTAGTGAGTGAACCAGGATAATTTCCTTGGCTAAGTTTTCTTTCCCTTATCTCTTGTCAATTTATTTATAATAATCTAAGGGTGTTGAAAATTGTTTTGATAATTTTAAAAGCAAGAAACCTTTAAAAAGATTTTTTTTCAGAACCCTTCTTAAGAAACTTCAGACAGCCTCTTAAACCTGTCTGAAACTGTTTTAAACTTAGCCATTTGCGAAAAGCTTCCATAAATTATTAAGAAACACTATTCAACCCCCTTCTAGTGTTTCCCTGTGTTTCTACAGGGAAGGGTTATCTATTTCACCCTATTAGTTTTCAAACGTCAGATAACCAAACCCTAGGGGAGGAGAGAAACGACTCCACAAGGAGAAGGTGTTGCAAGGTAGATCATCAAGGGAGGTCAGCCATTCATTGTCGATCGTCGTCTCTAAGGTACGGGGGAAGAATTCTACTTGTATGTGTATGTGGGAGTGCTTGGGTAGTGAGGGCAACCATAAGACTCTCTAAGACTTTTAAATTCGAATTTGTTATGTGCATCATGTGTTGTATGATGAAAATCTGCTTGCTTTGATGTTTAAACGTGATAATCTTGATGAATCTTGATGAATTGGGTGATGGTAGCGAGAATAGCGAAAATGGATAAATAAGGGTTGATTGATGAGGAACCATAATGGATTAGAAGAAAACCATTTTAAGTGCCTTGCATGGCCATGATGATTATTTTAGCTGTTGACATTTAATATTTTGGATGTTTTAGTTGTTTTGAAACCATTGACTTTATCTGTTATTATTGAATTGACTTTGAGTTAAATGGCGTTTTAAAAGTGAGACATGTGAACCTTTTTACCCGTTGTGGGCTACAACTTTTCTTTACATTTCGATTTATTGATTGTATTAGAGATTGGGGTAGAAGGGTGTCACAATAATACACAAATAGATAGGCATGGTTGGGGTACTATTATAAGTGCTTTGAAAGAATAGAATTAGAACCCCTAAGGGTTACACATGTAACATGATACTCCACAAAAGAATACAACAAGAATAATGCTTATACAAAATATCAGCTAAATCAAAATAAATTGGGGCCAAGGCATAGCCCACCCATAAGCTCCCAACTCCCTAGTCAAGCGTTCGGTTGAGAACCCTGCATATCTAGATAAAAGCAACAACTTGTGGTGAGAATAAAGTCCCAATGAATGTGATTAAAGCATACAATGTGGGGAAGTCAAGAAAATGATATGCCACAACATTCCATAACCTCAATAAAGTCATAAGTCATTCACAATGAGAATTAATGCAATGTTAGTCCTCAAATGTTTAACCCCACACCCTAGGGGTCTTTTCACTTTACATGAGGCTAGACTGAGCTCAGACTAATAGGAATCATCGTTCCTGAATTCCACAAGGACCTTGCCCTTAAACATGATAGATTTTAGCATACAACATGAATTCCTCTTTAAAACATGAGGTCTGGAGACCCATAATTTTCTCTTAAAAATGAGGTCCAAAGACCCATAATTTCCTTTTTACATGATTCGATTTTAAGAACATGAAAATTGATAACAAGTGCATGAATATGAGTATTAATATGAGTGCATAACTCCTCTAAAGCCTAATCATCATTTATGATTGGAAATGGGGACTTAATGTTGGACTCCACGTTTAGGATTCTCTCTAGAACTCATAGCCTTTCCTAAATTCCTATTCTCTCCCTCTGAACAAAGTCCTTAACCTATGATTCCTCTTACATTTCTAAGAGTCCTAATTTTCAGGATGTTACAATTCTACCCCCCTTAAATATATTTTGTCCTCAAAATTTGTCTCATCAACCCTAGATTCTACTATCTTATGACAATATCAATAGGGATAGAGCAAGCTAGCTTAGTATTCCGCTCTATACATTGAAAGGTTTGAAATATGGGCCTAGGCTATATATGTCCTTAAGTGTAATCTCCGCATACTTCCCGAAAATGTACGACCTCGTGATTGCCAACCAATCAGTTTCACATGATACGGGTCCTGACCTAACTAATTGGACTTGTCTGATCTAACCCAACTCTGAGGCAGTTACTAGGATTCTAAGGTGTCCACAAATACTATCCCCTAGTTTCACAATCAATTCCCTGTCTCTATATCATTTTACTACCATCCAAACAACTCCCGTTCGGGTCAAAATCCTATTTTCTACCCTTAATCTCGTAAGCATAACCCAAAGGCTCTAATCTTATCAAATTCTTATCGCAACGTTCGTCCTACCAGGGCACAATGGTGGAGCTGTGGACAAGGTTCAACCTCTAATTTCCCTTTTTCACTCTTCAACCCTGAGGGTGAAAACCTTAAGCTTATGCTAATTCCTAACTTCCCCAAATCGCAAACTTCCCACAAGAAGGTCCAATCATCACCCCCTAACTCTAGACATCCTGACATGAGTATGTTCTACTGCGCGCTAGATATTCTATTCTACCCTCTTTCATTTATCCGAATTAAATACTTAATCTCTTAGGCCAACCCTAGTCCTCAAGGGTTTCTCTTACTCTTCTCACCCATCTCAAAAAGGGTTTTACATTCCCTACCTTGAGGTGTCCTATAGGGTGCCCCATATAAGGTTTCATAGTAACTGCTAATATTGGGAACTCTATTCTATGAAATCCTTGAAAGGAAAGAAATCTAATCTTTGGAGGAAGAAATATCGCCACGGGAATTTATTCCAAGACTCCTAATAATTCTTTTATCGTCAAGGAGATTATAGTTTGACATGCTCCCTATATTCACTCCCTCTAGAATAATTTCCTCTCATTATACTTGTGCTTTATTAATAATCGTTCAAGACTTCAATGCGCACACTGATTATGACACCCACATATAATTAACATCATCATTCACCCACCACATACCCAAACATCACATAATTCATCAGATAATAATCATCGATAATAAGCATATCACCATTCATTTATATCATCACATAGTTCTCATACCATCATTCACCAAAGGAATCACATACTCTATTTTCACGCATAATACTCAATCATCATTAATACTCATAACATCATTATTTACTCAGTTTCATCATCAAATATATCACATATATACATCCATCATGTATACACCAAAACTCATCATCATCATATTATAACTCAATTCATCATTAAGTATAAATCATCATCACATGCACCAAAACTCATCAACAACATTATATAACTCAATACCATCGTCGAGTATAACACATTATCATATGCACCAAAACTCCTCACTTCACCTACCCAAAGATCATGACTTGGAACTCCTCACAATGGGTGCACCTCGTCAATACTTCTAGTTAGTATCAAGATAGTCTATCGGTGTCACCACACACAATCCGATAGGTTGTACCCCCTCTATGGTTCCGCACAACGATATTCGACCCTAGGTTGCACCCCCTCTATGGGCCAGTACAAATCACCCCTAGGTTGCACCCCCTCTATGGGCCCGTGCATCGAACGCCCCATCTTGATCCCCTGAGTTGTACCCCCTCTATGGGCCCGCACAACTCAGTTCACCTCCCGAATTGTACCCCCCTCTATGGGCCTGCACAATTCAGGTCTCATCACATATGCTCAAGGCATCTCTCCTAAGTTGTACCCCCTCTATGGGCCCGCACAACTTAGGTAACATCATCATCAAAAGGTGATATACACCATTATCACAACTCATCATCATCATGCATTATCATGCTCATCATTAAACACCATTATCATAAAGTGATATACACTTATCATCATTACACCATCATCATAAATTACATTGCATGTTATGCACACCAAAACATCATCAATATTCAATATCATCATAAATCACATTGCATATTATGCACACCAAAACATCATCATCAATCACATTGCATATTATGCACACCAAAACATCATCAATATTCAATATCATCATCAATCTCATTGCATATTATGCACACCAAAACATCATTAATATCATCATATTATTAGCACCATACATCATCACACGACATCAATCGTCATTAAGCATCCAACACAATTTCACCTTTTAAAATATGTTAATCTGCGAGCTGCGCTTAGCCTACGCTTAGCGCACTTGCAGCGCGCATTCCAGCGAGCTACGCTCTACTCCCGCTCAGCACAAGTGAAGCGCAGGTTCGAAGGTCATACGCTTCAGCTTGCGCTCAGCGCCTACTGAAGCGCAAGTGTCGCAGACGCGAATGTTCATACGTTTTCCATCCCTTTAACCCCTTTTATTCATCCTCTAATCATTCCTCGTCATCAATACATCTATATTACTCGATTATACAACATAAAATCACCAAAGACACAATCTTTACAACAATTTCCCTATTATTCATCAAAAACCCCAAATCATCAAGTCCGCATTAACCCCTTTTCACCATTCTCATTATTCTCATTCAATTGACTCAAGATTCATCAAGAATCATTCAGTCAATCATATATCACAGTTTTTCAACAATCATTCTCAGTTATAACATATATCATTACAATTTCATCCTTAAATTACTACCAAGCACCCCTACATGCTTATACAAGCAGCACCTTCTCCCCACCGTACCTTAAGCGAAGATCGATTAACAGCAAGGAAGTCCCTTTCTTGGTTCTTGATGCTCACTCTGCAGCAATCCCCTCTTGAGACTCGGTTTCTCCCCTCCTTAGCGTTTCGCTCTTTGATGATTATACGAATAAGGACTAGGGTGAATTGATAACCCCTCCTTACTAGAATGCCTAATTGGGCTTGGGCCCACTCTCAACCCCCTTATCTTCTTTTTAAATTTAAACTAGCTTTATGGATAAAACTAATAATAATATTAATCCTATTATTTATTCATCTATTTAATTAATTATTCCCTCTACTCATTTATTTAATTTAATTAATATTTTACTTAATAAAATTTAGGATGTTACAACTCTCCCCTTCTAAAAAGAAAATTCGTCCTCGAATTTTACCTGAAACGAATAACTATGGATAGGACTCCTTCATCTTCTCTTCAAGTTCCCAAGTAGCACCCTCGGGTGTAGGTCCTCCCTAGATTACCTTAACTAAAGGAATCTCTTACCTCGAAGTTGTTTCACCCTCCGATCCCCAACTCTCACCGGTATGGTTTTCACTGTCAGGTTTTCCTTAACCTCAAGATGATCTGACTCGATCACATGCGAAGGATCGTGAATGTATTTCCGGAGTTGAGAAACGTGGAAAATGTTATGAAGATTGGACAAATGCGGAGGTAAAGCAATCTGATAGGCAACATTGCCGACTCTTTTAAGAATTTGGTAAGGACCAATGAATCGAGGTGTAAGCTTTCTAGACTTTAATGCCCTACCAACCCCAGTCCACGGAGTGACTTTCAGGAATACATGGTCTCCTTCTTTGAATTCTAATTCCTTCCTCCTCTTATCAGCATAACTCTTCTGCCTACTCTGAGCTGTACTCATCCTCTCCTGAATTATCCTAACCTTATCAGTGGTCTGCTGCACTATCTCTGGTCCTAACGCAATAGTCTCACCCGGCTCACACCAACACAAGGGTGTTCTACATCTCCTACCATATAATGCCTCATAAGGCGCCATACCTATGCTAGAGTGAAAAACTATTATTATAGGTAAACTCTATCAAAGGTAAGAAGCTATCCCAACTACCCCCTTTGGTCTAACACGCAAGCTCTAAGTAAATCCTCTAAGGATTGAATGGTTCTCTCGGTCTGACCATCAGTCTGAGGGTGATAAGTTGAACTAAGCCTAAGTTGGGTCCCCAAGGCCTGCTGCAAACTCTCCCAAAACCTGGATGTAAACTTGGGATCTCTATCTGAAACTATGATAGATGGTATGCCATGCAACCTCACAATCTCACTGATGTACAGCCGAGCTAGTTTCTCTAAGGAGTACTTAATGTTGATGGGAAGGAAATGCTCACTCTTAGTTAACCTATCCACAATGACCCAAATGGAGTCATGCCCCCTCACAGTCTTAGGCAAGGAAACTACAAAGTCCATAGAGATGCAATCCCACTTCCACTCAGGTATACTTAAGGGTTAAAGCAATCCTAAAGGCTTTTGATGTTCTACCTTAGACTTTTGACACACTAAACAATCACTCACAAACTCCTCTATGTCCCTCTTCATTCTAGGCCACCAAAACACTTTCTTCAAGTCTTGATACATCTTAGTCGATCCTGGGTGGGAACTAAGCTTACTTCTATGACCCTCTTCAAGCACTAAACGCTTAATGGTAGGTTCACTGGGCACACACACCCGGCTTCCAAATCTCACTACCCCATCGGTACCTATCACGAACTCTCCACCATTACCTCCTTCTATAGCCTCTCGTCTACTTACCAAAAAAGGATCCTCTAATTGGGCCTTACTAATATCCTTCAACAGATCATTACTTACTCTGGTCATTCCTAACCTCATACTAACAGAAGTCACTTCACAAGCTAAACTCAAATCCCTAAATTGGGTTAAAAGATCCATCTCCTTAATCATCAGGGAACTAACATGGATAGATTTCCTACTTAAAGCATCAGCCACTACATTAGCCTTACCGAGATGGTAACTCAACTCGAAATCATAATCCTTAAGAAACTCTAACCACCTCCTCTGCCTCATGTTCAACTCTTTCTGGTCAAACAAGTATCTAAGGCTCTTATGGTCACTAAAAACCTCAAACCTGGAACCATACAAATAATGCCTCCATATCTTCAACACAAACACTACAGCCGCTAGCTCTAGGTCATGGGTAGGGTAGTTTCTCTCATGGATTTTCAATTGCCTAGAAGCATAGGCTACTACTTTACCCTCTTGCATCAACACCCCACCTAAACCCATCTTAGAGGCATCACAATATACTACAAAGGATTTGCTAAGGTCAGGTAGCACTAACACTGGTGCACTAGTCAACTTCTCCTTAAGGGTTTGGAAACTAGTCTCGCACTTACTATTCCACACAAAGGCCACTCCCTTCCTAGTCAACTCAGTCAAAGGCAAAGCTAACTTAGAAAATCCTTCTACGAACCTCCTATAGTACCCAGCCAACCCAAGGAAACTTCTAATCTCACTCACAGACTTAGGAGCCTTCCACTTAAGCACGACTTCTACCTTAGAAGGATCTACGCCTATACCTCCCTTAGAAATCACATGGCCTAAGAAACTTACCTCCTCTAACCAAAACTCACACTTGGACATCTTAGCATACAACTGTTTATCCTTAAGAACCTGAAGCACTACCTTTAGATGTTCCTCATGCTCCTCCTTAGTTTTGGAATAAATTAGTATATCATCTATGAAGACGACTACGAATTTATCCAAATAAGGGTGAAAAATCATGTTCATGTAATCCATAAAATTGCAGGAGCATTTGTCACACCGAAAGGCATTACCAGACACTCATAGTGCCCATACCTAGTTCTAAAAGCAGTCTTAGGTATATCTTCTTCCTTAACTCTAATCTGATGATAGCTTGATCTAAGATCTATCTTGCTAAACACACATGCCCCCACTAGCTGATCCATCAAGTCATCTATCCTAAGCAAAGGGTATCTATTCTTAATGGTTACCTTATTCAACTTGCGGTAATCTGTACATAACCTCATGCTACCATCCTTCTTCTTAACAAACAAGACAGGCGCTCCCCAGGGTGACAAACTAGGCCTCACAAACTTCTTCTCTAACAGGTCTTCTAATTGTCTCTTAAGTTCTGCTAGCTCTATGGGTGACATCCTATAAGGTGTAGTTGAAATCGATCCTGTACCCGGTACTAAGTCTATGGAAAACTCTATCTCTCTCAGGTGGTAGACTAGACACATTATCTGCAAACAGTTCAGGGTACTCACACACTATAGGTATCTCACTCACAACAGTGCTACTATCAGATTTCAAAGAAGCTAAAAGCATGTAAACCTGGGCATCTTCCCTTAGAGACACCTTTACCTGATTGGCAGTCATAAAGTCCTTACTCTTACTCTCAACAGGGTGACCAAACATGATTGTTTTATCGACACAGTTTATTAGGACATGATTCGAAGATAACCAGTTCATTCCCAGAATAATGTCTAGTTGGCTTAGAGGTAAGAAAATCAAATCAACTAGGAAATTTCTATCCTTAACAGAAACAGAACAGTTTAAGCACACATCAGAAGTAGAAACTGACCCACTAGTTGGCGTTTCCACACTCAATACAAAAGGCAAGGAAGAAACAGACAATTTTAGCTTAGACACACAAGCATGTGATATGAAAGAATGAGTCGCACCAGAATCAAATAAAATCACTAAAGGATTACCCGCAATGTAACCAGTACCTTGGATCAAGTCCTCGGATTGAGCAGCTTCAGTACCACTCAAGGCAAAGACTCTCCAAGTAGCCTTAGGTTTACTGGCGCTTCCATTGACATCCCCGCTTGCCGCTACCGTTCCTGTGTATTTTGAGGACAATCACGAGAGATGTGTCCTTTCTCCTGACAGATGTAACAGGTGACCTCTCTATCTCCGCATCGGTTTGGTCGGTGACCCTCCTTTCCGCATTTGAAGCAAGTAATAGGAGTGGTAGAACCAACACTCCCACCCTTTGACTCTTGACCAACAGCTGAAGCATAATTCTTCTTTTGCACCGTACATTCACTGCCACCTCCAATCTTGGGATTTCCTATTGCACGCGAATGCGACTTGCCCTTGTTAGTCGCTTGGAACTTGTTCTGATTCCTCAAAGGCCCTCCACTCTTGTAATGTGCTGCCTTTGCCTGGTCGTCTTCATCATAAATTCTGCACTTTCACCAGCTCGTGAAAGCGCGTTATCCCTTGATAGTTGAATACTTGTTTAATCTCAGGACAAAGGCCGCTGAGAGACTTGACACACTTGGATTCTTGATTAGCAGCTCCCTCATATGTTGGGTAGAATCGTGCTAGTGCTTCAAACCTTGTTGCATAGTCTGCCACGGTGCCGTCCCCTTGCTTTAAATCCAGGAACTCTATTTGTTTCTTGTTACGCATGTCATGTGGGATGTACTTCTCCAGGAATAACCTCTTGAAGTTATCCCAGCTCAACGTTGTGCCCTCATCAATAATCCACTGGCAGTTGCTCTGCCACCAGAAGCCGGCGTCCCCCGATAACATGAATGCTACTAAAGTCACCTTCTGTAGCATAGGGCAGTCCATCGCTCTGAAGATCTTCTCGATTTCGTAGATCCAATCGGCAGCTCCATCAGGGTCATAACCCCCACGGAACGTAGGTGGATGGTTCCTCTGGAACCGTGCAAGCCAATCCGTCTCGTGATGTTGGTTAAGGTTGCCAACAGCCTGTGCCATAGCCATCAAGGCATCGACCATCGCTCGATCGTTCCTACCCCCAACCATTACTCTTTCTTATTAAAGAAAGGGTAAGCAAACATACCAAGTAAATCAGAGAAGTAAGGAAACGAGACAACAATCCAATTCAAGCAACACAATTCACTCACTCACTCACTCACTCACTCAATCAATCAATCAATCAATCAATCAATCAATCAGATTAACACCCCGGAAGCATAGTAAACTCATAACTCAAGGCCGGTGAACCGACCTGCTCTAATACCAACTAATGTGATACCCACATATAATTAACATCATCATTCACCCACCACATACCCAAACATCACATAATTCATCAAATAATAATCATCTATAATCAGCATATCACCATTCATTTATATCATCACATAGTTCTCATACCATCATTCACCAAAGGAATCACATACTCTATTTTCACGCATAATACTCAATCATCATTAATACTCATAAAATCATTATTTACTCAGTTTCATCATCGAATATATCACATATATACATCCATCATGTATACACCAAAACTCACCATCATCATATTATAACTCAATTCATCATTAAGTATAAATCATCATCACATGCACCAAAACTCATCAACAACATTATATAACTCAATACCATCATCGAGTATAACACATTATCATATGCACCAAAACTCCTCACCTCACCTACCCAAAGATCATGACTTGGAACTCCGCACAATGGGTGCACCTCGTCAATCACTCTAGTTAGTACCAAGATAGTCTACCGGTGTCACCACACACAATCTGATAGGTTGTACCCTCTCTATGGGCCCACACAACGATATTCGACCCTAGGTTGCACCCCCTCTATGAGCCAATACAAATCACTCCTAGGTTGCACCCCTTCTATGGGCCCGTGCATCGAACGCCCCATCTTGATCCCATGAGTCGTACCCCCTCTATGGGTCCGCACAACTCAGTTCACCTCCCGAATTGTACCCCCTCTATGGGCCCGCACAATTTAGGTCTCATCACATATGCTCAAGGCATATCTCCTAAGTTGTACCCCCTCTATGGGCCCGCACAACTTAGGTAACATCATCATCAAAAGGTGATATACACCATTATCATAACTCATCATCATCATGCATTGTCATGCTCATCATTAAACACCATTATCATAAAGTGATATACACTTATCATCATTACACCATCATCATAAATTACATTGCATGTTATGCACACCAAAACATCATCAATATTCAATATCATCATAAATCACATTGCATATTATGCACACCAAAACATCATCAATATTCAATATCATCATAAATCACATTGCATATTATGCACACCAAAACATCATCAATATCCACTATCATCATCAATCACATTGCATATTATGCACACCAAGACATCATCAATATTCAATATCATCATCAATCTCATTGCATATTATGCACACCAAAACATCATTAATATCATCATATTATTAGCACCATACATCATCACACGACATCAATCGTCATTAAGCGTCCAACACAATTTCACCTTTTAAAATACGTTAATCTGCGAGCTGCGCTTAGCCTACGCTTAGTGCACATGCAGCGCGCATTCCAGCGAGCTACGCTCTACTCCCGCTCAGCACAAGTGAAGCGCAGGTTCGAAGGTCATACGCTTCAGCCTGTGCTCAGCGCCTACTGAAGCGCAAGTGTCGCAGACGCGACTGTTCATACATTTTCCATCCCTTTAATCCATTTTATTTATCCTCTAATCATTCCTCGTCATCAATACATCTATATTACTCGATTATACAACATAAAATCACCAAAGACACAATCTTTACAACAATTTCCCAATTATTCATCAAAAACCCCAAATCATCAAGTCTGCATTAACCCCTTTTCACTATTCTCATTATTCTCATTCAATTGACTCAAGATTCATCAAGAATCATTCAATCAATCATATATCACAGTTTTTCAACAATCATTCTTAGTTATAACATATATCATTACGATTTCATCCTTAAATTACTACCCAAGCACCCCTACATGCATATACAAGCAGCACCCTCTCCCCCACCGTACCTTAAGCGAAGATTGATTAACAGCAAGGAAGTCCCTTTCTTGGTTCTTGATGCTCACTCTGCAGCAATCCCCTCTTGAGACTCGGTTTCTCCCCTCCTTAGAGTTTCGCTCTCTGATGATTATACGAATAAGGATTAGGGTGAACTGATAACCCCTCCTTACTAGAATGCCTAATTGGGCTTGGGCCCACTCTCAACCCCCTTATCTTCTTTTTAAATTTAAACTAGCTTTATGGATAAAACTAATAATAATATTAATCCTATTATTTATTCATCTATTTAATTAATTATTTCCTCTACTCATTTATTTAATTTAATTAATATTTTGCTTAATAAAATTTAGGATGTTACACTGATTCTGCTAGTCGGGTAAGGACCACTATCGGTGGGTTAACCGCCTCAGGATCATCTAACTATGTTAAACATCATCTCTTCGCTAAGGTCCAGAAAAGGGTTTCTAAATATGTAATTTCTATCCTAACAAAAGGGTTCATAACCCCTACGAGATTCCCTAAGAGTTTAGAATTCTGAGGTCCAATTAACTCCTAGTATGCCTAACCTCACACTATGATTGATTAACCATTAGGTGTAAAGCTCACTGCTGTAATTCTTTGAAGTTACGTCCTAACTTGGCACTCTAGCCTTTGTTAAAGTGTTGGAATGGGTCCAAGTGGTTCTAGTTGGCATCTATCCCACCCTTTTATCCTTCTAATACAACGACACCAATCAACGCCAACATTATCACTGCACCTGGATACTTAACTTCACCCTAAAAGATTTAAACCTTTCAATTGTACCCCCCAGAAGTTACAATAGTCTATTTTCATATTTACAACTAATGAATTGGAATATAAGGATACATAATACATGGGCTCACGAAAATAGTTATGGTCTAGAAACCTAGTATTCTTATCCTCAACAAGAGAGATCTTCTTAGGATTTGGCACAATTTGGAAATTCCAAATCGCGTTGAAACTACCATTAAAGTCCATACCCGATGCTACCCCCTCATGGATGGGACTCCCACTGGGAAGGGAATCATTCCCTTCCTAAGCCCTTAAACTTGGCTATGGTTTCCTACCTTGAAGCTCTAAGGCTACTTCTTAGGGTAGCTTGGTTAGGACTCTCCCTAAAATAGAAATTTCCAAACGATCCTTTCAAACAATATTCATAACACCCCATGATTAACCAATCCGAATCATAATCAATAATCCAAGGTAGATTTCAACTTGATTTTAAACTAAGGAACCATCAAATCAATCAAGTGAGGAGGATACATTAAATAACTGAGATCAATACTAGGAAATTAGCTTGTACTTTTGGGAAGCAAAACCAAGTGCAAGAATGCTCATCTTGATTAAATGGGCACCAAGGTAAACCATTGTAACACCTCATATAAAAACGTTGAAGGATTACTTATGCCTATCAAGAGTAGGAGCCAAGTGTATAAGTATAGGGATTTAAGAACTAAGCATGGATTCTGAGAATATTTATGGCAACTTGAATAAAAAAATCTATCATGAGCATAACATCATCATTTTAATTCAATCCTTAACAAGTGGTCATACAACATACAAACGCGTTAACGTTAAATTTTATGGATCAAACTGATTCAAATGAAGAATTTCACCATGAGCTTGATGAAACTTAAGCTTAGAACGACCCATTCTAAACTTAAGCTTTTTGAACAATCAACCACACATTTCCTAAGGATTTTCTAGCGTCGGATTCAAATTTGCAATCGAATTAACAAACACACAAATAGAACAAGAGTATAATTGAACAAAACATAACACAAAATATAAGGCAAAAATAAGAGGAAAATGTGCAAAATTAAGGGTGAAAAATTAAAGGGGATGAACTAAAATTAAAAGTATGGGGATGACTGAAAAGTAAATGAGAGAATGTAAAGGGTTAAAAAGATGGGGATTTGAAAGAATTTAAAGGGGATGGGTTGAAAGTAGAAGGATGTGGATGAACTGAAAATAAATGACAAAAATGTAAATGATTGAACTAAAGAGGGGATGAACTGGAAATATAAAGTGGATTAGGGAAGAATGTAGGTGAACGAACTTTGAAAAATAAGCAACATTAATCCCACTTACCACAATCCACCACACATGGAAAAGAAACACAAGAACAATTAAGAACAAAGTGTAAGAAGCAAAATATCAAGCACCTAAGGGGTGGTATATGCGTGCAACTAACAGCCCCATACTAGCAAGAATTCAACAATTTAAGCAAGAAGACAATTGCTGAAAGCAATAGCAAGGTACCTCGGAGAACAGTTCAAAGTTCAAAATTACAAAGAAAAGAGATGAGTTACATGTGAAAATTGCAGAAAAATCTACACCTACTGCACCTCAAGAACAACCCAAAAATGTGTGAATATGCCTCCAAATGATCTTAATCAACTGAGCTCTGATTAGCAATTGATAGAAGCACGAGTATGGATCTAGATTGAAACCAAAGAAGCAAGAATTAGCATAAGAAATTGTATGGGCAACAACTATGAAATTTGAATTAAATGAACAAAGAAGAAGAAAAATGAAAGTGGATCGGATTAGAAATGGAGAAGACGCCCAATGGTGAAGGCAACCCCTTCAGCAGATAAATCTTAATGCAGAATCACCACTAACTCATGGAGCTAGATAAGATCCACCATTGTTTAAGCAAAAACCACCAAGCCTTGTCTACCAGAATCTTGCCACTTCTCCGCTAAGCTTTCTACATTTTTTTTTGGGAATCTAATAAGAATGGACTTGGCATATGATGGGATGGCTTGCACTACAACTTTGATTAGAATAGCCTTCCTTGCTTGATTGAGGAATTTCTCATTCCACCCATCTAATTTAGCTAGCATTCTCTCTTTCAGCCAAGTTAGAGAGTGATTTCTAGACCTTCTCCATTCACCTGGCAGGCCCAGGTACTTTCCCCGGGAGTCCCAAGAGTCCATGTTTTTAGTAGAAAATTGTGTATTTCTACTAAAAAATAATCCCAAATTTTTTAGTATTGATGCGCTGCCCCGAAGCAGTAGTGAAAGAATTTAGGATAGTTGAGAGTTGAGCACATTGGTCTAGAGAAGCCTATGAGAATAGGATCATGTCATCTGCAAAAAAAGAGGTGGGTTAGATTAGGACCAGCTGAAGATATTTTTACCCCTTTCAATCTCCTCTCCCTTGCAGCCTTCTCAATTTGGTGGGATAAAGCATCTGCTGCCAGAATAAATAAGTAGGGAGAAAAGGGATCTCCCTGTCTGAGGTCCCTTGCTGGTTGAATTACTTTGTTGAGGTCCCCATTTAACTTAATCCTGTAAGTCACAAAAGATATACATTTCATAATAAGATTAACCCATTGGCCATTAAACCCAGAAGCTAGGAGCACTCTCTCCAAAAAAATCCCATTCAAGGCGATCGTAAGCCTTGCTCATATCAAGCTTAAAAATCATTTTGTTTTTACTCGCAACTCCTCTTTTTTTTTTAAATGATGGAAAATTTTATGGGCAACAATAATATTGTCTTGAATTTGGCGCTATTGAATAAATGCACTTTGTTGTTGAGAAATCACAGAGTTCATGAAAGGCTTGAGTCTGGAAACTATAATTTTTGAAAGGGTCCTGCTGATGTGAGCCCAACCGGGTAAGAATAAAGAAGATGGTGACATGGCTTTAAATGAAGTGACGGTTGCATTTAAATACAACTACCAGTTGAAGAGCCATCATTTATCATGGAGGAAGGCCATGTGGGGCGGCCAACATAGTCCTTAATTTGCTGATTTAATTAGTTTTATTTGGTTTCAATAAACTTGTAGGAGTTACAAGACATAAAGTTTAATTTTCTGGTGGTTACGTTTCCTATTCTGGTGGTTACAAGACAAGGTTATAATGTTGTTTATTTGCATTAAAATCTTGTCTAATAGCCGTTAGGGAGGCTTACCTTTTGTGCATGAATCTGGTCCGATTTGAGGCTACATGGAGACCTTCCAACAAGCAAAAGGTGGGCGGCTACATGTGCATGGGAGGATGAGTTATATTCCTTCAATGTTGCGGCCAACAAGTGAGTAAATGGCTGAGTCATAAGCCATTATTTTGTGCGGCCAACATGTGCTTTTCATGGCTGAATTATGTGTCATCAAAGGGAGGTTATGAAGGTTGTAATTGACTGAATGAATTGTCATCAAAATTGCGGCCAACATTCATGAGATGGGGGTTACAAATTGAAGGCAAACTTAACCACAAGGGGGTGTTATGGGCGGCCACTTCATGGCTGATTCAATAGCCCAATTATTCTATGTTTGGTGGTTACAATTCAAAGGTTAATGCAGCCACATGTGCCAAGAAAAGCTGGCTGGATTTTGCGGCCAAATAAGCTAGGAATAGGCCTAGTTTTAGCTAGTTAATTTACCACTTTCTTTATTTACTTTTTAGTAATTTAATTAGGGATGCATGGGAAGTGTGTAAGGGTATTTTTGGGAGTATTTTGGGCGTGAAGGTGCAGCTGATTGCATGGCCCTAATTCACCTTGTAAACTCTATAAATACATGCTTCATGCATGCAAAAAAGGTTAGAATGTTTATGCAGAAAATTATCTATACTTTGAGAGTGTTTCTCTAAGTTTCTTGCTAGTCAAGAGTGAAGATAATCAAAGGTTCTTTACCCTTGTGTGTGTATCTTCAAGGACTTATCTTTCAAGTCTTGAAAGTGTGGCGTCCATCCTTTATCTCTTCTTCTTCTACGTTTTCTATTTTGATCAAAACCTATTTTTCCTATACGTAATACTTGAATTATATGTGATTTATTCTTCAAGTTTTTCTAAGGGTTGAATTTCATTTTGGCAAAGGTTACCATTATTTTCATATACTTTTATTTTATTTGTTGGTTGAAAGTCAAGGAAAGAAAAAGAAAAGAAATAGCATAAAGAAGAGTATTGAAAAGAAAAGAAAATTATTTATCAAGAAAAGAGTTGTTAAGGGCATTGGTTAAGGATCTATATAAAGAAGGTTTTTGTTGGAAATCACAGCATTGATTGCATTTGCAACATTCAATGCTACACACTCTAATAAAACATTTCTATTTTTGGATCGGGCACTCGTTAGCATTCTCCTTTTTGAAATAATTTTATAAATGAAATTACAGCAACTAATTGGCCTCAATTGGTTGATGCTTTCAGGAGGTTTACATTAGAAACAAGTACAATAAGGGTCTCATTTACCTCTTTGGGGAGTTCACCTCTGTCAAAAAATTTGAATACAACCTCACAAACATCATTTTGAATTACATCCCAATTTTCTTTAAAAAACAGCCCATTCAAACCGTCCAGGCCCGAGGCCTTTAGAGCCCCCAAATTTGAGACAACTCTGTACACTTCTTTGGTAACTTTTCCCGCAGCCATAATGCCAGAGATTAACGAAATCTTTTTTAAATGAGACTAAATTGCCCGACGTAAAAAAAAAAAGAGTCAGGAATCAATATAATAGATTGGCATTAAAATCACCAGTGCCACTGTACTAGAGTTAACCATGTGAGTAGAATAGGTCTTGAGAGCTTTAGTTTTGGGGGACCGTCATAGTTGCATGACTCATTCCATTACATAGACGAAATTCTAAGGTGCATATAAACGAGGAAAAAAAAAGAGTTCCATTGATGTGTATGCATTCTAGAATCTAGATGTTCAACCATGCTTGCAGCCTCCAGATTCCAACAGGTCCTATATAAGCACCAAAAAGTAAACAACCAAGTTCTTTGTAAAGATTTAGGACCAAATCTGAAACAACTATTTATCTCTCTCCTTCCACACAGTTTACACACCATTGAAAACTCTCCTTTACATATAAATAAAAAGAAACACTAAAAGAAACTTTCTTGATTCTGAACATTTTCATGGGTCGCCATTACTATTGTTCATATACAGGAACAGTTCAATATTCTTTCTCATGATCTAGCAAGTCTGTTAGTCCATCAGGTTTTAAAATGCTAATTAAGCATCTTCAGCATCACTCATGCAGGCACGACTATCAATATAGAATTCTGTGGAGAAATCAATGTCATCAACAATCCTTCCTCTGTTGCATTAACACGACATATATGCATAATTAGTATAAACACTATAAAGGAGAAAGTGCAACTAAATTAACTTAACCAAGCTAGGTTACAAACATAATATGAAAATAATACCTTTCAAGAACAAACTTCCCTTCTTTGTATTTTTGACTCTTCTCGTGTGCAGATTCCTAATGAGGAATAGCAAATTATAAAAGGATCAAAAGTTGTGCGGCAAGCTTGCATCTAACTGGAACTAAAGAATGAGAAGTGATACAGAATAAATAAATAATTATGAGCCATTCATCCAGCATAGATATTCTAAGAAATTTCATCTGCAACAATGTTTCCAGATTCATGAAATCCAGAGAGAGAGAGAGAGAGAGGAGGATTACATATTTCCAGCCAATTATCTGACCACAGCAACAGCAAAAAATATCTGCCACAGTATGCAATCCGGAAAGCATCATCCTTTCTTCTGGTGCTCCAATTGTGATGTTCACACTGGATCACAGGCCCAAAACATAAGCATACCCAAGAGCATAGAATATTCAGGTCAAAGGATATTTTCATCTAATACTATTATACTAATAATGACTGGAACCAAACAATTCCCTAACTTCTACTTTTATGTAAACACAAGTAGGTTTATATATGTGATCTCATACCACGACTTTCTATATAAGAGGGTTAGATACCAAGGTGCACTAACTTAATGATGATTTGTTTTTCTTTATTTTTTGAGTTTTTTTGGGATGCCAAAGTCATTAGCACATGGATATCACGTTACAAGTTTTAATACACAAAATGCAGCCATTTCAATACAGCTTTGGTTTCCTTTTAGACATGTTACTTGTACTAAACATTTGAATAAATGTGTAGCAATTCCAATAGTATACATTTATGTTGCTTGAAAGAGAAACAAAAAGGGGTCAAAATTTGGGGGCAAAAGTTATAGTAAAAGAAAGTTCATGTCTGGCTTTTGTACATTCATAATGGCATGAAAAATCCTTAACTAAAACCCAGTGTAAAAACAACTAATTTAGTATTTTTGTCTTAATCTGTCTGTTTCTTAAGTCAACATGCTAATAGCTGCAAATTAACATGGGAAGCAAGAAACTTTTAAACGGGAAAGAAACAATTAAATTAATGGTTTTAAAACAAAGGAATGTATATGTTAGTTGTCACAATGTAAAAACATACCTGTTTTGAACAGCAGTCACATAAAAGTTACTGGCTTCACTTCACTAGGTACATGTACATCACAGGCTTATTTACTAAAGGCATAAACCTATGAGTTAAACAATTTTGTAATAAAAGTTTCACAGATGCACAATTTCAGGCCATGGCTAGATGCAGCATAGTATAACACTGCACCGACAGTTGCAAGTTCAAACCAACTCATAGTCATAGGTTATTAGGGTGAATTCAAAGCATATGACAAACTTGTGCCAAGAACATTGAAAGATTAGGCTAGTTCTGGACTGTGGTCATTGTCTACTCATGAATCCAATTCCTTAGGTAGTCAATGTAAACAAATCTAAAATCAGTGTCTGCAAAAAAGAAGTTCAACCGAAAGTACTGCTGTCAGAAAGAAAGGGGGAAGATTATTATTATGGCCTACGTTAAAGGCAGGAATTTCTGAATTATCATTTTTATTGTGCTTAATAAACAGTCTGTCAATTCAGACGTGAAGGAAGAAGAATCAACAGCTACCAAAGCAGGAAAAAGATTAAACTGTATTAGACTATATTAGGGTTAATTAACAATGTCATCAACAATAAATATAGATAAAGATTAGCTTAATTATATAGCTGGATATGATGTAATCTTCCAGACAACATGTTGTATCATGGACATACAAGGATGCACTCATACTCCAGTGGGAAAGAGACTCATGAATGCAGATGAGGGAGCTGAAGTTCTAAACCCATGGTAATGCGCTTAGTCGTCCTTCTCTCTAAAAACAAGGACAGCAATGTTTATGGATTATTACTAGCATTTAAAACTTCAATCAATAGAACTGGCAACATGGATTTTGAAGCTTTTGGTATTATGCATTACATCATGTGCATACTTCTCTGATCAAAGCACAAATGCATCAGAATTTCACACCATGAAAACTAACCCCACAGATAAACTGTCCCAGGCACCTTAACTGTACAGGTTTTGAACACATTTGAGAAGATTTGGAAGGCTATCAATATGTTAAAACAATTTTTGTTATTAAAGTGTTCATATCTCACATTATTTTCTCCATGGAATTCTTTCTTACCACTTATTCCATAGTACCAATTACCAAATTATGAGCAAATAAAATTTTCCAAAGTTAATAACAAGTAACAAAAGTTCCAATCTGTATATGTTAGCATTTAAAATTAAAACAAATACACAGTGCAGCAAATTGAAAAGCCTCAGTTTTAAATTGCTATTTAAAGAAGCAAATCCATTCCACATAAATGCAGTTAATGTTTGGAAACATAATGGTGGTGGAACTTTAAAAATAGGAGGAAAAGTCAGTGTTCATGGTGTATCAAAGGATATAATTTTCATAGAGATTTGACTTTAGCAGAACATGACCACCATTTTCCAGATTGTTGGTAGTATCAAATTATGCTAAATGCAATTTTCAGCCAGCAATATGAATACATTAAATAACATGAGCCACGAGCCTGTATTGTTACCATACAACATGATCATGAATTTTAATTTCTTAGTCACATATGGATTATCCAATAGGAACTGAAAAGTACTGAGTACTCACGTGTTATTGAATAGGTATGCTTTTCCCCTCCGGCAATGAAACGCCTGAAAGAAGGGTAATACAAGATTAACATAAGAAATAATTTAACAATCAAGCAAGGCAGTTTTAGTCTTGGGTCATTGTGCTGGAAAAAGCCAAGAAAAATCAATAGCACAGAGATTATGCATACCATTAAAAGTAATACATTTAGCATTTTATCTTTTCCCACCTCATACATTTTATATGTCAGCTATATGTTTATTTTATTCAAATAGTTAAGTTTTAATATACGAATTTATGAATTTCATGGAAAGACACCATCACACAAGAAAGCAGTCAAGAGTCAAAAGAACATATTATACATTCATACGAAGCTTTTTAACATGAACCTCTTGTGTATATTCCTTTGGTTATAGTTTGATACAACATACTAACTGAAATATAATTAACTCCTAAACCCATCAAGGGGACATATTAGGCACCCTTAGAGTACATAACAAAGTAAAATACAGCATTAATGGAAGATCAGCCTATGCATCATCACTGTCCAATTATTTTTCCATTAGAAATTTTGATCACCGATTCATCCACTGGAAAAATAGAAAAAAAAAGAAAGCAAAATGATTGAAATGAAGGATATGAAGGACTCCAGCAGCCAACTGCCAGTATTATTCATTAGGATTTGTTTCCAATGTAGCCATTAGAAATTAGAAATGCTTTCATAGTAACTGTAGCTATAACTGCTGGATTTATTTATTTATTTGTAACCCTTCTTTTTCAGCAGAGGAGCCAGTATAAGTTTGATATTCTTTTTTATTCTTCTTCAAACATAGGGGATGTAAATGGGAATGCTTATAGGGGGGAAAATAGTAGCTTAAGATAACCAAGATCCAAAACTATGGTACACCTGTTAGAAGGCCTAAGTTCTGAAAAGAGCACATACTTTGAAGGCACAGTAAGAAAGATGATAATAAGGATTTGGCTCTTCTAAAGTGAGGGAGTCACTTTAGAAGGTAAACTGAGGAGCAAAATCCTAATAATAAAGCATGTATAATGCTTCAAGTGGCAGTAGTCTTAAGGACATAAAATATTCCAATACCCCCCCCCCCCCCAACTGAAGAAGCAGCCTGTTATACCATTGATTGGTTTCAAAATTGCATCAGCTCTCTAATTTATAGCAAATCAAACCACTGCCAACACCTCACAGAGGATTGTCTGATTAACGATAAGTTAATTTATTCAATCAGAACCTTCTATCCTTTGGCATGTTACTCATGTATAAAATACACCCTAGAAATTAAATAGCTCAAAATATCAAAAAAAAAAAAAACCGGGCACACTAGACCACTCATCTTCCAGAACATAGTTTTCAAATCTCCACGACCTCATATTAGATAAGTTAGTATAAATTTTCATGTTTCAACATATGAAGATGTATATGCAAGGATTTACTGTTCTCTCAAAATATAAAGCTGTTTCTTATGCTCCATTCAAAGAAGAATGCTTCACAAACAGTTGCTCCAACAATAATTTACAAAAAAGTAAATAAAATTAATTCTTAATTAGCTGAAAATTGAGAGGAAAAAGAATATAGTACTAACCCGAGAGATGAGATCATCAGCAAGAGCCAGGTGAGTTCTGCAGAACTTGCATCTGTAAGACCTGCCTTCCAGCTCCACCACAAAGATTCTTCCCATGTTCTTTCTGATTTGAGTTCGCTTTGATTTGATGGAGACTCAAAGGTTCACTGATGTTAATGTTACTACTCACAGCGAAGTCACTTAGTTCATAAGATTCAGCGGTTTATGGAAAAAGGATTTTAGCAATGGCAAATAGAGAGTAGCTGGCGAAAGGGACACGTGTCGTTCCTGCTCGGAGAAATACTCACCTAAGTAAATAAATAAATGGGAAAATATCTATGTACTCTGTAGAGTGTACAAGTGTAGACTGTAGACCCGTTTTTTTTTGTTGCAGAAGGGAGAGGAAAAAGAAAAAAAAAAGAAAAAAGAGAAAAATTATGAGAGATGTGATAAAAAAAAAGAAGAAAAAAGGCGGGGAATGGAATGAATTGGAAGAAAAGAGAATGTATGAAAAATAGCGTAACTATCTATCCAAGTATCCAAGTGCTCAATGAACTGGGAGGCTTTTCCTGCCTTGATCTGGGACATCATCTCCTCATCCTAAAATTTTATTACCAAAAAAAATGAAATTTCAATTGTAAATAAATATAATCAACTTAACCAAAGAGTTGTGGCTCAGTTGGCAACACAAACCGAGATTGTGGGAAGAGCTCACGAGTGCAATCCCCACTAAACACACTCTTTAGGAGGGGTGAATAGTCTTAACTGTGACTAAACCCCGAATAGTAGTGCCCTGGTAACAGGGATGCCTATGGTTTACACAAAAAAAAAATATAATTAACTCAAATTAAGTGTACTAAATTAAATTATATATATCTTTAATTTAGTGTGATTATATATTAATTAATCTTAATAATGATCTAGCTTAAGACACGCATTTTACCCCTATTAGCATCATGTGGCTATGTGAGTATTTTTTAAAGATAATGATGTTAGATTTGTTTAATGGAAGTACGGAATGATTCTTTTAAATTAATTCTTAACTAAGGCAACGGGATAAATGGATAAGGTTTAATGGATACTGACGGAGTTAGATGAAGCTGTAATCACGGTTATGAATTCTGACATTAATATTTTTTTTTTGGGGTAAAGGAGGAGAGGGGGTGGTTACAATGAATGACACAAGATTATTCTATTAATGAAACAGTCTGTTTATGATAAAACCAGTTGCTCTGAAACAATGTTGGTAATGAAGGTTAATAGGTTATCTTTGATTTTTTTTTTTTTTGGACAAGATTACCTTTGATAAAACCCGCTCAGAATTTGGACCAAAAAAAAACCCAGCTCGGAACAAAAATATTTAGGCTTTGGGCCATACTCGTTTTATGGGTTGATTAAAAAAAAGCCTAGATCGACTTTGTACAAATAGAACGCATTATTACAAAGCATTGAAACAAATCAACAGCAAGCCCAACGGAACCCTTGCCATCAAGATGGACGTGAAGCTTCTAACATTACCCCAGATCTTTCAAATGGATGATCTTCTTCTTTCCTTGGCACATGGCATGCGCAGGGGATGCAGAATGCTTAGGTTTCTTTTTGGCTTTTTCGTTTCTGAATTGTACTTCCATGAGCTCACGTATTAGCTTAGATTTTCTGATGTAATCGATACTGCATTTGACGGATTTAGCACTGGAAGCAGCAGAACAACAAGATTAGCCATATAAAATCAGAGAAATACGCAAAAAAAAAAAAAAATCAAAAGGAGAAGAAATATGAAAAGATGGAGAGATAGAAATGGAACGAGCACCACAATGAAGGGCGCAAACCCCTTAGATTGAAAAGTTTCGATGAAGAAAGCCATAAGCTTGGGTTGGTCTGTGAGTTTTTAGTTTTTGATTTTTAAAAGTTTTAATCAAGTTTTTATAACTCAAAATCAAAAATAAAAAATTTGTTTTCGTGGTTTTCAAAACAAACATTTTTAAAACCACAAAATGTGGTTTTCAGTTTTTGATTTTGAGTTGTAAAATTTTGATTGAAAATTTTTAAAAATAAAAAATTAAAAACTCACAACCATCCCGAACAACCCCTAAATTTTAGTATGTTTAAACAAATACCATAAACTCTTCTCAATTTACAAAGAGGAGAAAAAATTGTATAGGCATTTGTATTAAAACTTAAGATAAAAAAATACAAATGGAAGAGCTCCCCTTACTCATTTAAGGCACCTAAGGGAGGAAGCTTCGGCCAAGCCCATTATCTCCTAAAATTCAAATAAATCCTAAGCTAAAAATCCTAATTAGAGTAGAAACTATCAAAGCTAGAACTTGAAGACAAGCTTCTTAAAAAGAGGTACCCCAAGCTCATCTAAATAGATAAATACAAACTGAAAAAATACAAAGTATCAAAAGATAGTTTAATGGCCATGATAGCTTACTCAAGCAAAGGCTCACTTAGGGAATTAAACTAAAACAAATAAAAAGGGAAAAAATATGTTTTTCATCCCTGTAGTCTCGGTCAGAGTAAACTAGCAAATCGGTCCCTGACTTTTTTAGGGTAATGCAATTTAGTCCCCGAGAAATAGAAAACCCTAGTATAGTCCCTAACTTTTTACTTTTTCTTTCACTATAGTCCAACCGTGTGTTTCCCGTTGATTTTTTTACAACGTGTCATGTTTAGTGACACTCTGTCACACCGTTTGTTACTAAAGTGTCTACTGTTGCACAAAAATGATGTGGTTTTGTCAATTTTATAGCTTGAAAGGCTCCAATTCCAACCGTCGTGTGCTTTCATATTCTTCGCTTTTCTCTCTTCTCTCCTTTTTTTCGTTGGAAGATCTCAATCTCAATAACGTTATTTTTGTTTAAACAAATACCATAAACTCTTCTCAATTTACAAAGAGGAGAAAAAATTGTATAGGCATTTGTATTAAAACTTAAGATAAAAAAATACAAATGGAAGAGCTCCCCTTACTCATTTAAGGCACCTAAGGGAGGAAGCTTCGGCCAAGCCCATTATCTCCTAAAATTCAAATAAATCCTAAGCTAAAATCCTAATTAGAGTAGAAACTATCAAAGCTAGAACTTGAAGACAAGCTTCTTAAAAAGAGGTACCCCAAGCTCATCTAAATAGATAAATACAAACTGAAAAAATACAAAGTATCAAAAGATAGTTTAATGGCCATGATAGCTTACTCAAGCAAAGGCTCACTTAGGGAATTAAACTAAAACAAATAAAAAGGGAAAAAATATGTTTTTCATCCCTGTAGTCTCGGTCAGAGTAAACTAGTAAATTGGTTTCTGACTTTTTTAGGGTCATGCAATTTAGTATCTAAGAAATAGAAAATCTCAATATAGTCACTGACTTTTTACTTTCTCTTTCACTATAGTCTAATCATGTTTTTCCTGTTAATTTTTTGACGATGTGTCATGTTTAATGACACTTTGTCACACTGTTTGCCATCAAGGCACAAAAATAACGTCATTGAGATTGAGATCTTCCAACGAAAAAAGGAGAGAAGAGAGAAAAGCGAAGAATATGAAAGCACACGACGGTTGGAATTGGAGCCTTTCAAGCTATAAAATTGACAAAACCACATCATTTTTGTGCAACAGTAGACACTTTAGTAACAAACGGTGTGACAGAGTGTCACTAAACATGACACGTTGTAAAAAAATCAACGGGAAACACACGGTTGGACTATAGTGAAAGAAAAAGTAAAAAGTTAGGGACTATACTAGGGTTTTCTATTTCTCGGGGACTAAATTGCATTACCCTAAAAAAGTCAGGGACCGATTTGCTAGTTTACTCGTTTTGGTCAACTTTGATTTTCGTCTCTGTACTTTAAATCCTTTGTTTTTGTTGTTGAACATTCTAAACCCCAAACCATGGTCCCTGGTCGTTAGTGAGATCTGTTAACATGATGAGCTGGGTAACAAAAGTTACATCTTAGCCCCAATAGTGGCCCCAAATAGCTAACTCATTTAATTAATATTTTTTATTAATTTTTTAATTATTTAAATAACCATAATTATGAAATTAGGTTTTTTATCGGGTAAAATTGCTCAGGTGAAAATCCTAATTTAGCAATCAGGATGATTTTAATAATTGAAAATTAATAAAAAAGTTAACTAGATGATCAGTCAGTTATTTGGGATTTACTATTGAGGCTGGCATGTAACTTTTGTTAGCCAGCTCATCCGGTTAACATATGTCACTCACGGTCAGGGACCACGGTTTGGGGATTTAGAAAGTTTAGGGGACAAAAAACACAGGATTTAAAGTACGTGGATGAAGACTAAAGTTGATCGAAACTATAAGGATGAAAAACATATTTTCCCTGAAAAAAGGTATCAAATGAGAGACATAAGGCCATGACAAGTCCATGACTCTAATAATCATGTGTAGCACAATACTCCTTTCCTTATAGAAATCACATTGAGGCCTATACAACCATCAAAATACCTCAAGTAATAGCTTGTTTGTTTTAAATTCTAGTTGAACAAAATCATGGTTTTGAAAATTGATTTTAAATCACTTCCGTCCAATGTACTTCATAAAGCGTGCATCATCCATCTCAACCATTCATTTCTAGAATCAATTCTACTCAACTGTAAACCAAACGAACCCAAGTTTCCCAAGCATTTGAAATTAAGGACTCATGGCAAAAGAATTTTCGTATCTTATAAACAAGAGGAATGAACAAATAAAGATGAAGATATGGATTAAGAAATCTACTTTTGTAAAGTTTGTTGCGCCAATTCCTCCTTTCCCTCCATGAGTATTCCTTTCTCTTTTTTATCACAAAAAACAAGATTATTAGTCATAGTGATAGCAGATGAAGTACAAATCTAGAATTGAAGCCAGAATGAAATGGGTTAGTTTAGAGATCAAGCAAAAGTGACATGAAAATAGAAAAAATAAAGAGGAAAAAGAAGAAGAAATCTGAAAATGGTAGAGGTTACAGATGATGAATGCCACAGTAGAGGCAACTCCTCCAGCTGATAAGTTCCAATTGCTAGACGCCACTAGCTCTGGGAGCTAGATAAGTCTCTTGAATGGTTCGGGGAAGCACCACCAACCCTTCTCAACTCACACTTAAGGAGGAGGAAAATTAGCATAATAGCTTTGTATTGAAAATGATGATTAAAAAAACGTATACAAGGAGACTCACTCTATTATAGCCTAAAAGGAGTGGTCATGAGTGGAAATGGGGAAAGAAAAATACATTTTAATGCTAAACTATCCTATGAGTGCTTTGAGAGCACAACCCAAACCTAAACTAAGCATGCAACTCATATAAAATACAAACTATCAAACAATAGACTTGAGGCCATGAACATGTTGCCTATTTTGGAAAATTAAAAATAACCCAAGTAAGGATATTATCAACTAATTGTTTGGAGTGCATGACCCATAAGAGGAAGTGTCAAATGTTGACTTTGAGAATAAAGTCAACTTAGCCATAGGTTATAGGACATGGTCCTGAACCTCACGCCCTTAATTTCCTTAGCTTGCACCCATGATCTTTGTAGCTTGTCCATGCCTTCTAGATAGATGCCATCATTCCCTTCCCCTTGAAAAGGATTTGACCTCAAATCGAAAAGATAAGGGGCTAAAATAAACCAAAACAGGAAGAGGTGAGTAGATGAGAAGTAGGAAGAAGGAATGGATGACAATTGCATAGGAAATAAGAAGTGACTTCCCTTAAAGTCAAGGAGTTCAAGATGTCCTTCCTCAGAAAGATGTCCTCAGTTCTTTGAAGGGTGAACCCTCAAACCCTTACACTCCTTAGAGATCAAGGTGCTAGACCGCGGGTCAAAAACTATCCTATTAAAGCATTCACTTGCAAGCAAAAGAATAAAGTAGTCACAAGAAAGATTTAAGAATGAATTGTCACATAAGCACCAAGAAATTTTTAGTTCAGCAAAATATTTCATACCATGTTCCCAGGTAAATGCACAATTGAAACTATGTGGCATATATGTCTTAGTCTTGTGCATTAAATACTTATCATGCCCAAAGGAAACATTATATACATGTTGTTCGTGATTATGATAAGCATATTGCATATGTTCATGCCATGGAATATTCATGCAAATTATTTCAAGAGACATGTCTACAGAGATGTATTTACTCAAATATAGAGAAGATAACACCTTACGTATATAAAAAATATCATATACGGGCATGTAAGGTGATACATTTAAAGGATTACTTTAAGCAAGCATACCATGAGGCATATCAACATGTGAAATAGATGTCAAACAAGTTTCCCTACATGTGATAGCTTCATTCAAATGTTTATTCTTTTCTTTTACTAGTTCAAGAGTATAATACGCATCATTACATGAAACAATCATTTTAGGTTCAGAATGTGTATGCACATTATACATACAAACCAAAGGTACATGCATATTCAATTAAACTTTATTATTCCTATCATGCAATCTCATTTTATCAAAGGAATTGACTAAACATGTATCTTTAGTAAGCTTTATGCATGGCACTCTTAAACTTAGTTGATTCTCTAAAACATGCAATAGGTTTCAAACCACTATAATTTTTTTTTGGGATAAATATGTTTTTCGTCCCTACAGTTTCGGTCAACTTTGGTCTTCGTCCCTGTACTTTAAATCCTGTGTTTTTTGTCCCTAAACTTTCTAAACCCCCAAACCGTTGTCCCTGCCCGTCAGTGAGATCTGTTAACCTGATGAGTTGGGTAACAAAAGTTACATATCAACCTCAATAGTGAGTCACAAATAACTGATTGATCATCTAATTCACTTTTTTATTAATTTTTAATTATTAAAATAACCCAAATTACTAAATTAGGATTTTTACCTGAGCAATTTTACCCGATAAAAAACCTAATTTAGCAATTTGGGTTATTTTAATAATTAAAAATTAATAAAAAAATTTAATTAGATGATCAATCAGTTATTTGTGACTCACTATTGAGGCTGATATGTAACTTTTGTTACTCAACTCATCGGGTTAACAGACCTCATTAACGGCCAGGGACCATAGATTGGGGGTTTAGAAAGTTCAAGGACAAAAAGCAAAGGATTTAAAGTACAGGGACGAAGACCAAAGTTGACCAAAACTATAGGGATGAAAAACATATTTTTCCCTTTTTTTTTGTGTTTAACATGCTTGTAATGCTTTGAGGCATATAATCATGCATAGAGTAGAACGTGTCATGCATAAAGAAAGGTAATTTAGGAAACTCCCTTTCAATAACTTCACTTGTACTCTTTGCAACACTAAGCGATCTTGCCTTCAACCTATTCAAGTTTCCACTAGAAGAATTAGCATTCAATTGATTGCAAGTTAAACATTATTTCTCTTCTTTCACTCTTAATTCATTTTCCTCAATTTCTTCCCTTTCTCTTTTAAGTTTTAATTTTTCTTTGGTCTCATTTAAAATCTTTGAAAATTCATTTTTAATTTTCTTAGAAAACTCTTCTAACCTTCTTTCCAATCTATCTTCAAAAGAATCTTCCTTACAATATTTTGTACTTTTCCTATTTTCTCTTCTTCTCCTTTCCTCTTTTTCATAAGTTTCATCAAAATAATTTTTTCTTCTAATTTCACTCTTTACATAATTTCTCCTAATTTTTCTCTCTTCATACTTTCTAATCTTCCTTTCTTCGTCATATCTTCTAAACTTTCTTTCTTCCTCATACTTTCTCCTTTCATGGTTAGAGTTATCATAACTCCTTTCCTTCTTCTTATTATCTTCAAAATGATATTTATTTATTTCTCTCCTTTCTCTTTTTTTCATCAATTTTATCATGAGAACACTACTAGAAATGTTATGATTTAGTGACAGATTTAGTGACAAAAAATTTTGGGTCACTAATTGTTTGTGGTGATTTTTAGTTTAAAATCAAGTTAAAGATTCCTATGAACAATCTGGGACTGGAATCAAGTCCTCATGGTGGATTCTAAAATACAGTGATGCAATTGAGAAGTAAGAAGTAGAAAATTCAAGGGAAAGAAACAATGTAAATTGAAAAGTAAAAGAAAGTGCAGGAAAGTAAAGAAAGTTTAAGAAAATGTATTGAAAAGTTTAAGAACAATGTATTAAAAGGTTTGACAAATTCTCAAATTGACATACTTTTTGAGTGTTCTTGGATGAGCAAGTAGTTGTAATAAAGGTAGACATTATGCTTTTTTCGAATAAGTCTAAAATATGTAGAATGGAGAAAAATTCGCCCTTAGGACCTATGACTTTGTCCTATTTATAGACTTTTGATCCTAACGGTCAACTAATTTACAACAGACACGTAAGACTAAATCCTAGCTGCCTAATCTGTGGCCGAACAGGTGTCTTGTGTAACATCCCGCATATTAAGAGCTCTGATAATTCATTAGGCTGAAAATAGAGGATTATGTATTAGTAATTAAGGAAAGGAAAATTGAGGAATTAGGGGTCAAAAACTTGACTATAAAACCAAGTTCAGGATTTTGTCTAAGTAAATCTAGTGAGTTTGGGTTGCTGGTAATCGATTACAGAGAGTTTGTAATCGATTACTTGAGAGGTGAGTTTTTGGTAATCGATTACTCACAGGTTGTAATCGATTACCCGAGAGGTGAGTTTTTGGTAATCGATTACAAGGTGTTGTAATCAATTACCCAAAGGGTTTTTAGTGTTAATTTTGCTGCTGGTAATCGATTACAATGAGCTTGTAATCGATTACCGTCACTTAAGTATATAAAGTTGGAAATGCAAAAAAATCAGAATATTGAATGTTATTTCTTCTTCCTCTTCGACCTAGAGAGAGTGTGAATTCTAGTGAGAGAAAGTGGGGTTTTGAGGTTGATAAAGGAAATCGAAGCTAGGAATCATCAAGGGAACGTTTCTACTCATCAATTTCTCCTTGAATCTCAAGAATTAGTGAGTATAACTCACACACACACTCCCCTTTGATTTTTGAGTTTTCCCCAATGTATGAACCCTACTTTCTAATTCCTTTTCTATATGAATATTGAGGTTAGATTAGTGATGTTTGTATGTGATTGAGTAATTTTGTTAGGTTTTTTATTGAAAACCTTAGGGTAGCGAGATTTACGAAACTAGCGAGATTTACGAAATTGTCGAAGTGCTCATTGTATGAACCCTATCCCTTTAATTCCCTTTCTATATGGTTAATTTGATTGGATTTGTAATGTTTGTATGGAATTGAGTGATTGATGTTAGGATTTACTTGAAAAATCTTTGAATGTCGAAAGTTACGAAACTTGTGAACTTACGAAAGTTACGGAACCATAGAAATGCTTTAAACTTCAGCTTTAGTAGTGATTCATGTTAAGCCGGTTTCGACCGTGAGTTAATTCAAGCCGACCTTTGCGCTGTGAGTTAAAATATTAAGTAATTATGTGAAAACTTGACTTCGGTCCAGTAATGGGTGGGATTCATCCCCGGGAAAGACGTTTCTCGTAGTCTGAGCTCAGTTCTAACTCCAGTTTAAGTGATAAGATCATGCCTGCTGGGCACAGCAGTGAGCTGCATCATTAGTGCATTTACTTGTTTCTAGTTATGATTATGATTATGATTACATATTAGTTAGTAATTGACTTCCCACATTGCATGTCTCGCTTATCAGTTTAATTGAATTGTGTTCTAAGAAGTTGTTATATTGTTAATTGTCATTGATATCTGCTCCCTGCACTCATGCATGTAGTTGTATTCACTGGGATTATTATCTCACCCCACGTTTCGGGGATATATTTTAGTGGTGCAGGTACCTCCGGTGAGGTCGAGGCAGTTAAGGTGAGGGTGTAGCTGAGTCTTATTTCAGTTGGAAGATTAGTTTAATAGAAGTAGTTCCTGAAGTATTTGTATTTGTTTAATTGGTTATTTTCTGAGGTGTATTGATGTATATTGTATAAGTATAATTATTCATGAGTTGGCCACTGAGGCCTAGTTTTATTACTATGTTAAGTATGATATGGAAATGCACTGGTTTTGCTGATTTTCAGGTTAAGCTGAATTTTGGTAATTGTCCGGTTTTTAGGGGAGACTCTGCCGGATTTCCGGTATGAGTTCATTGAATCACACTTCTCCAAGTGTGGATTCTTCCCTAAATTTAAGTAAGATTTACTCTTATTTAGGGATTCTGATGTTGTATTGTAATTGCTTAAGCTAATCATTGGAAAGTTTAAGCGAATGTATGACGATATCGAAAATTTAACGAAATGATTTCAAGAACTTTAGGGATAGTGTCTCCAACGGGCATTATTTCTGAGTTTAGAAATTAGGGCGTTACATTTTGGTATCAGAGCAGTTCAATCCAATTGGACTGTGGTTAGGTTAGTTTCTCGTGACTTATTATAATCTTCTAGTACATGTACTCATTATAGGGACTGATCACTCCTATGGTGTGTATTGTATATGGAGATTATGGTTAGTTATGTGAGTAGGATGCTTTGGTCCGGAAGTTAGGATACTTCCTTAACAAAGTAAAGCCACCCATTCTTGTATTAGAAAGAGAGTGACTTAGGTTAATTTTGAAAATGGAACCCTTACCTTAGGAGCCTTAGAGAATGTGACCCTGGAGCCCTAGTAAGCATTAGGCACCCTTAAGGCAGTTAGTTAAGTTTAATTCGTTATTTTTAGAGGATGGTTATTGTTTGACTTATAAAGTAGTTCTGATTGTGTAAACTGTATAATCTGAATGTATTGTGTGATTTGCTATCTCTTTGTGGCATCGGTTTGTATAAGTGATTTTATGTCATATTATGCTAGAATGTGTGTGTACTTGTTAGGTAGTAATTCACATAATTAAAGTTTCTTTTGAGAAAAACCCTTGTGAGGTTACGTTAGAAGGAATGTGGGACTGTAGTCCAAGTTAAGATAGAAACTCTACTTAGGGTAAACCAGAGGTCGCAGAGGCACCCAAGAGGATTCCAAACCATTGGGAAAGTGTATAGAAGATTATAACTTAAGTAGGCTTAAGACCTTACCTAAAGTCAGCAGACTTAGCAGGGACATATAGACATTTAGACCTAAACTTAGAAGGGTTAGGAAATTGAGGTTTCTTTTGAGATAATGTAAGAATAGGTGTATTTCCTAGGCCACCTTGAGGGTAGTCAGGAGACTGTCAAGTGAGTGATGATTCCTTCAGCCACCTTACTCTTTGCCTTATCAATGGATTACATGGACAGGATCCTTACGCCTTACCAGACGGGTAGGTGGTCATGGCGGCTACCATCTCCTCACCCTTTCATCTCACATTTAGGGAACACCTAGTAGCCCAAGAGGCAATGTCGTGTGACCCTGACACTCTAGAAACCCTTAGGTGAGGACTACATCATCAATTGGTAACCGTAGGGAGTTGGGGGGCATGTTTAGGAGATGAATAAGGTGGAGATCCCTAGTAAAGGCAGTGAGATTTCAATTATCTAATATTATTACCCTTTCAGGACTTACAATTAGTAACATCTTTTCATCCTACCGAGTGAGTAAGTTGTCACGAGAAAACCATACCTTCGCTTTTTCTTTTCACCTTTAGAAAATACTTAGCGATTTTAGGGAGTAATGTTTTATAACCCTAAGAATCGAGAAATTCTCCAATGTGAACACTTCATTCATACCTTCAGTCTAATCATACTGGTTTTAACCTCAAGGACTCGGAGAAGTACTCGAGAGAAGAATTAGGTAAAGGCCTTTAGTCAGGATAGTTAGTATGAACTAATTTTTTTTTCTCGGAAATCCAACTCAGTAGTTTCACCATCCAAAATCACCCAATTCAACTTATTAACACCAGTGGAGAGAAACATTAGCCATAACTCTCTTAAGGGAGAGGAACCTTAATCAAGGAAGTTAAGAATTCTAGTATAGACTGTATAAGGTAGTGTAGATTCACCCACAACCCAAGTAAGGATAGGAAGTTCCCAATTAAGTCATATTAGGGGTAGTCTTGTAGAAAAGAATTAGGAATCACCTGAGAGAATTGTTAGACAGAAAGTAAGTGAACCAAATACCTTAGTTAAAGATAACAAAGTAGCGGGAATAACATAGACTTTTTAGAATTTATTAGGAAAGGGGAGGAAATTATAGTTGAGGTCCTAATGGGAAATAAGTAGAACAAGTAGATTAACAGGCAACTCTAGAGCTAGCCAAGGATTAATCAAGTAGCTATAGATGTTCTCCCAGCCACCCAAATACTTAGCCTCATCCATGAATTCCATGAGGGAAATTCTAGAACTTTAAACCTAATATCTATGTATTGTAGTCATGACCATGTTTACATAGGTTCACATTCCAAACAGAAATAGGAAATTCCTTTTCACACCATAATGGTAAAAACTCTGGAGTTTATGAGAAGGGGAAACAAATTAGTAAGGTACCTAGATGTAGACTTGATGTCTCTAAGAGAGAAATCAAGATTTAGGACACTGAGAAATATTAGAAAGAGCCTGAAGCCTGAAGGGAGGTAGTCTTATAGGCAGGACATGTGAAGCCATAAAAGGCACTCAGTACCCGAGCACAACTAAGTTTTACTCAACCTGAGAGTTAGACTTGACTGTGTATAGTTAGGCCTGGCCTGAGTGTTAAGAAGGATTGATAAGTTGTTAGGCTCACTCATTAGGTTAAAATTTTAAGCAATTGGGAGTCCTAACTTATAGGAGAAATAGAGTGTGAATGACATTATGTCACTCTCCTTTTCAATAAAACTTAGAACCAAATTAAGTACAGCCTGACCGGTAAGGTGGGATAGAGAAAGATCCCATTACGGGAAGATAGGAGACTAGGAGGGTTTACCGTGCTCATACTGTAACCGGTAGGTATTATACCTACGATTGTGGCATGAGTGTTGTTAGGATTCCATTAATTTTTTTTAAGAAGAATGTGTGATTTTTCCCCTCTCTTTTGGGTGGGGTGTTGTTCTATGTGATTATGTGAACTTAATTCCTCGAACATGACGTGAGTGTTGGATAATTTCGCCAACACAAACTTAGTGATTCGAGGGATTAAGTAATTATGTGTGCAGGATTTATTGTTAGTAATATAGTAGAACTTAGAATGTAAACATGAAAATCACTTGGAATTTTCTCAAACCTAGCTAGATCATTAAGAACATAAGACTTAAAACCAACCGGTGGTTGATGGGTTTGGGTATGAAATTAGGATCCTTACTTAGTTGTTGCATGAAATCTTTTTCTATGATTAGATTTTATCAAGTTTGTTGTCTAACCAAGTCAGTCGAGTATACCCAAATAGAGTAGAAAGTCTCTTCATGTGTCTTTCGTGATGATACATGAAATGAGTTTATTAGAGGAGTTCAGAAACCTAAATTTAGGTGTAACAATTGGAGGGCATAGTGTCAGACTTCATAGAATTGAGATCACCAGCGAGCTAAGAGCTCTAATCAGGGAGGCTCAGAGTTTGGACTCAAGCCTCCAAGAGAGAAGATAACAGTTAGGGTTTCCGAATCAGAAGATGGGATGATTCTCTTCCAAGGGAGAGTCTGTGTCCCTAAGGGGGGTAGCCTCAAGCAGCAGGTCAATATAGAACATCAAAACCATTAGGAACCCTTTTACCATTAGAAATCTCTGAGTGGAAGTGGGAAAGTATAGCTATGGACTTTGTGGTAGGATTGCCTCGAGTCCAAGCTGGTTTTGATGCCATCTGAGTGATTGAAGACCGACTGACCAAGTCAGCTCACTTCCTACCAGTTAGGAGTACCTATTCCTTTAGCAAGTTAGCAGATGTGTATGTTAGGGAGATTGTAAGACTCCATGGCATTCCCTCTAACATCATATCAGATAGGGACCCTAGGTTCACTTCTAGGTTCTGGAATGCACTTCACCAGGCTACGGGAACGACTTCCAGAACTTTTTAGTTGAGGTAGTCTTTAATTTCTGTTTTCTCAAACAATTTTGAGGTCAAAATTGCTTGAAGGGGGGTAGAATGTAACATCCCGCATATTAAGAGCTCTGATAATTCATTAGGCTGAAAATAGAGGATTATGTATTAGTAATTAAGGAAAGGAAAATTGAGGAATTAGGGGTCAAAAACTTGACTATAAAACCAAGTTCAGGATTTTGTCTAAGTAAATTTAGTGAGTTTGGGTTGCTGGTAATCGATTACAGAGAGTTTGTAATCGATTACCTGAGAGGTGAGTTTTTGGTAATCGATTACTCACAGGTTGTAATAGATTACCCGAGAGGTGAGTTTTTGGTAATCGATTACAAGGTGTTGTAATCGATTACCAGGATATCTGGGTGTGTGGTAATCGATTATAAGGACTTGTAATCAATTACCCGAAGGGTTTTTAGTGTTAATTTTGCCGCTGGTAATCGATTACAATGAGCTTGTAATCGATTACCGTCACTTAAGTATATAAAGTCGGACATGCAAAAAAATCAGAATATTGAATGTTATTTCTTCTTCCTCTTCGACCTAGAGAGAGTGTGAATTCTAGTGAGAGAAAGTGGGGTTTTGAGGTTGATAAAGGAAATCGAAGCTAGGAATCATCAAGGGAACGTTTCTACTCATCAATTTCTCCTTGAATCTCAAGAATTAGTGAGTATAACTCACACACACACTCCCCTTTGATTTTGAGTTTTCCCCAATGTATGAACCCTACTTTCTAATTCCTTTTCTATATGAATATTGAGGTTAGATTAGTGATGTTTGTATGTGATTGAGTAATTTTGTTAGGTTTTTTATTGAAAACCTTAGGGTAGCGAGATTTACGAAACTAGCGAGATTTACGAAATTGTCGAAGTGCTCATTGTATGAACCCTATCCCTTTAATTCCCTTTCTATATGGTTAATTTGATTGGATTTGTAATGTTTGTATGGAATTGAGTGATTGATGTTAGGATTTACTTGAAAAATCTTTGAATGTCGAAAGTTACGAAACTTGTGAACTTACGAAAGTTACGGAACCATAGAAATGCTTTAAACTTCAGCTTTAGTAGTGATTCATGTTAAGCCGGTTTCGACCGTGAGTTAATTCAAGCCGGCCTTTGTGCTGTGAGTTAAAAAATTAAGTAATTATGTGAAAACATGACTTCGGTCCAGTAATGGGTGGGATTCGTCCCCGGGAAAGACGTTTCCCGTAGTCTGAGCTCAGTTCTAACTCCAGTTTAAGTAATAAGATCATGCCTGCTGGGCACAGCAGTGAGCTGCATCATTAGTGCATTTACTTGTTTCTAGTTATGATTTTGATTATGATTACATATTAGTTAGTAATTGACTTCCCACATTGCATGTCTCGCCTATCAGTTTAATTGAATTGTGTTCTAAGAAGTTGTTATATTGTTAATTGTCATTGATATCTGCTCCTTGCACTCATGCATGTAGTTGTATTCACTGGGATTATTATCTCACCCCACGTTTCGGGGATATATTTTAGTGGTGCAGGTACCTCCGGTGAGGTCGAGGCAGTTAAGGTGAGGGTGGAGCTAAGTCTTATTTCAGTTGGAAGATTAGTTTAATAGAAGTAGTTCCTGAAGTATTTGTATTTGTATTTGTTTAATTGGTTATTTGCTGAGGTGTATTGATATATATTGTATAAGTATAATTATCCATGAGTTGGCCACTGAGGCCTAGTTTTAATACTATGTTAAGTATGATATGGAAATGCACTGGTTTTGCTGATTTTCAGGTTAAGCTGAATTTTGGTAATTGTCCGGTTTTTAGGGGAGACTCTGCCGGATTTCCGGTATGAGTTCATTGAATCACACTTCTCCAAGTGTGGATTCTTCCCTAAATTTAAGTAAGATTTACTCTTATTTAGGGATTTTGATGTTGTATTGTAATTGCTTAAGCTAATCGTTGGAAAGTTTAAGCGAATGTATGACGATATCGAAAATTTAACGAAATGATTTCAAGAACTTCATGGATAGTGTCTCCAACGGGCATTATTTCTGAGTTTAGAAATTACGGCGTTACATCTTGACTTCATTAGATGTATTCCACGTGTCCAATCTTCTTTATTGAATCTTGATTCGAAATCATCTTTAAAATACTTAATCAATCTTCATTCGAAATCTCCATGGCTTTTAGCTTTGCCTTGATTCGAAATCTTCAGGAAATCTGGACAAGTCTTGACTTGAAATCTTCAGAATATTTGACTAAGTCTGATCTCGAAATCTTCAGAATATTTGGCTAAGTCTAAATTCGAAATCTTCAGATAATATGGTTAAGTCTGATTTCGAAGTTCTTAAAGACTTTGGCTATATCCAATTCGAAACCTTCAAAGGTCTAATATAAAACCTTAGAAAATATTCTAAGTCTGAAAACTCCTTTGTACTTCTTCTCTTTGAATTATAACCTCATGGCTTTCTTCATATCTATTCGAAATCTTCAAACTTTCTTCCATGTCTTCTTATCTTTGAAAAGTGCTTTCAAATGTTTGAATCTTCTAAATCAAAATCTTTTTTCATTTTGCTCGAAAATCTACTCAATTTTTCCAAGGCTTCCATATTCGAATTTTTGAGCTTCTTTTGTCAATATTCTTTCTCCTAAACTTCATTAAGTCTTCATTTCGAATGCTCTTCCTCTAGAATTCGAAATTTGGCATCAATTTATCTAAGGCTTTCACATTCGAAATCTTAAAACCTTTCTACCAGCATTCCTCCTTACAAAATATCACTAAGTCTTGACTTAGATTTTCATGCTTCTCAGATTCGAAAATACTAATATAACTTCAGACTCCCATTTTCATCTGACTCATGACTTCTCTTCTTTAAAATTCGAAATCCTTTACCTTCCACTAGTCAAGTATTGCTCGAAATTTTTGATCATTATCACACATCATTTTAAGTGTCCAAATAACCTAAGTACAAGAAGAATTTGAATTCCCCTTGGTTATTATTATTTGAAATCTTTAACAACATAATGGGATCTCTTTATTCGAATTTTATCTCTTGTTTGAGATTGTCAAGCAAAATCTCCTTCTAGCCTTTGACTAATTCGAATTTTATCTTTCTAAAGAGTCTTCCTGAGAAAAGGACTTAGAAAAATTTCCACTTTGCAGCTTTATACTTTGACCCAATTCGAATTTTTCTTGTCTCTTGAAAGAGTTTCCCCTAAAAAGACTTAATGAAATTTCCACTACTAACACTAATAGAGACCGATTTCACCAATGGATATAGAAGTACTGACCAAAATTTTTTCGATCACTAAATTGGTCACTAAAACACAGTGACCGATTTTTTGGTCACTAAATAAGATGTTGTGACTAATTTAGGGACCGAATTCTTAAGGAAATTAGTGACCGAAAAATCGGTCGCTAAAATAAAAGGAGATGGTTGAGTTTTTTTTTTGTGACCGATTTAGAGACTGAAATGCTTAGAAATTTAGAGTCCAAAGAAATCGGTCACGAAATTTGTGATGTTTAATGGTTTTTCAAAGGGGTTAGTGACTGAATTTTTCAGTCACTAATTGGTTAGAAAGTTAGTGACCGACTAATCGGTAACTAAGTTTGAGATGTTAAATTTTTGTTAAAAATGATTAGTGACTGAAAAAATCGGTCATTAAATGGTAAGAAGTTTAGTGACCAAAAATTCGGTCACTAAACATGTGATGTTTAATTTTTTAAAAGGGTTAGTGATCGAATTTTTCGGTCACTAATTGCTTAGAAACTTAGTCACCGAATAAATCTGTCACTAAATTTGAGATGTTTAATTTTTATTAAAAGGGATCAGTGACCGAAAAAATCGGTCCCTAAATTTGGGATGTGTAATTGTTTTCAAAAGGGTTTAGTGACCGAATATTTCAGTCACTAATTGGTTAGAAGTTAGTGACTGAAAAAGTCGGTCACTAAATTTGAGATGTTTAATTTTTTTTAAAAGAGATTAGTGACCGAAAAAATCGGTCACTAAATTGTTAGAAAGTTAGTGACCGAAAAAATCGGTCACTAAATTTGGGATGTGTAATTGTTTTCAAAAGGGTTTAGTGACCGAATATTTCGGTCACTAATTGGTTCGAAAGTTAGTGACCGAAAAAGTCGGTCACTGGATTTGAGATGTTTAATTTTTGTTAAAATAGATTTGTGATTGAAAAAATCGATCACTAAATTTGAGATGTTTAATTATTTTTAAAAGGGTTTAGTGACTAAAAAAATTGGTCACTAATATTTGTACGATAAAATATTATTTTTGTGATCATTTCTATTTTTAATTAATTATAACTAGCATATTAACCCTGTAAATACATGGGATAAATATTTATATACAATAATTTAATTATATAAATTAATATCATTTTATTAATCTATTTTGTTCTTTTATTAGACAACTTAACCGAATTACACATACCAATTTAAATGGTTAAAATTAGTTAATTTTATTGGAGTTTAAAAAAATAGTTTAACTTTCTACTTTTACCCTTATTTAATATCATTAACTAATTGTATTACCATTTAATAATTGGAAAGACATTAAAGCTAATAAGGGTAAACAAGGAAAATGGTAATAAATGCTTCCTTAAAATTTTAAAGTGCCTTATAAAAAGACCACAAAAATTTATACGAAATGTCGTATAGAAATAATCGGAGGAAGTATATTCTTCATATAATCAAATTAATATAAATATAAAGTAATTTTTAATTTGAATTTGTTTATTATAATAATAGATTCATTATTTTTTAAAATCTTAAAAAACTAATCTTAATTTAATTTGTTGTGTGTTAAAAATTACATATCACTTTATAATAAATTAATATATAGACTTTAAATTGGGATTGAGATTTTTATCACCAAATTTTATTGTGTAATATTCATTGTTAATTCATACTGAAAATAATAATATAATTTGCATTGATTGTACATATTTATTGTATAAATAAGTTATATAATCCATATGTTGTAATTACGTTTTATGTATTTTTCAAATAAAAATGATTAGTGGAATATTAAAATAATTCATCGAGACACATTAAGTTGGGATTAAAATATTTATCATTTATTGAACTCTGTTTCGGAATAAATATGAAAAATAGGGGATTGAGATTAGAGGGGTTCATAATCTTGGTGAAGCATGGTTACATGGTGGAAGTATTTCATTCATTTTGGATGAAAATGGGGTTACATGGTAGGGGACTTTTTGTCCCTGGATCCGCCCCTTGGTTGCCCTATGGTGCCTTTTATATAGGCTAACCAGACTTGGGGTCCAAGTTAGCTTACAATGGATGCTTATTGATTAAGGAGTAAAATTGCGCCTTCTGTCTGTTGTGCCTTACGCTTTCTGCTGGTGCAGTTGTCTCTCTTTCCAATTTTGTGCTTCTACTGGTTGGCTTTTCTTGGGGATAAAGTGGTTTCTCCATTTTGGTGAAAGTCTGCGCTGTCACACTGCGCTGTCAGGCATGCAGGGCTGATTCTGGTGCGCTGTCAGGCGTGCTGGCTGATTCTGTTGCGCTGTGCAGACTCTGCTGCGCTGTCCGCTGCTGACTCTACTGCGCTGTCTGTCGTGCAAATTGCTTCCTTGTTCAGGCTTACAAGGCAACGTCCCTTTCATGGCTTTCTTGGATGAATGAGCCTTAAAGTCAAGGTCCGCTCTGCAGGATACGCCTTGTGTTTGCTAGCTGTTTGATGTTCTACCAGGTTTGCCTTGCGCTGCCAAAGTCGCTTTGCTTCCTGATGTAGCTCTCTTTCTCTTGTGTCAGCTTCCTTGTGCTCTTGTATGTTTTAATACTGTTTTATAGAAACTGGTTCGGAACATTTGCCCCCTTGCACATGCAGTGCGTAGTACTGTGATGTGCACACATAATTTTATCGTTTTGTGTTGTAGCGTCTAAATGGGCCGCTTTAGCTGGGGAGGCGTATTTTATTCTGCCTTTAGCCCTTTTCTCTTGAGTTCTCTATTCATAGAAGCTTTTGCCATGCCACGCGTGTTTTGTGGTCGTTTTCTTCTGTTTCTCTAAGTTTTTGACTCCTGCATTTTCCTTTCTTTCATTTTTCTTCCCTTTGGGATGGTTTGTCTTCGCTCGCCCTCCTTTGGGGATGCCTCATTCTTCTTTGCTCTTCTGAAGGCGTATTTTCTAGATTGTCTTCGTGACTTTTCTGACGGCGTTTTTCTGGATTGGTTCTGTGACTTCTCAGACAGCGTCTTTTCTGGGTTGGATCCATGACTTTTCTGACAACGTCTTTTCTGGGTTGGATCCATGCCACTTGCCCCCTTGCACTTGGGAGGCGGCTATCTCGCTTTAGGTGCAAAGGCTTCATGTTCGCCATTCCTTCTTCAGCGTATTAGTTCGCTGTCTGTATCATGCTTTCAAATCATTCTCAACAGGGTGATGTTAAGTGTCATAATTCAAGTATGAGTAGTAGTCAAACCTGAATTTTTACCCATGAGCGGCGTTGATTATTTTATCCCTTTGATGCTTGGGATGTTTTAACAATTGGAGGGAGACAACATGAGTATCTCAGTTTGTGAAGGTATTGGGATTTCACGTGTGTGCAGTATGAGAATGGCCAGAGCGATAATAATCGAGGCCTTTTAAAGATGTCTTCAGAAGACGCCCTCTCACACGGAGCGAGTTTTTTCACAGTGAAATGGTTTTGAGACATGCACTTTGTTTCAAAATACTTTACCTTAAAATTCATGATTATCAACGTTGAGTACCTAGGATCTTGTTTGTTGGGGCTATGCCTTTTTCTGCCCAGTATGTAAAATTCATTGTGTGCGCTTGCGCTTGCGGCTTTTGGGGCGTTTAATTTTTGCTGATTCGAAGCTAAAAATGATCAAGAGAAGTTCTTCGCTGGTTAGCAAATATTGAAAACGTTTTTAACAACGCTGGTCGTTTCTTTACAAGGCTTTGCGTATATGGACCCTCACGCTTTGCATGATTCTTGGGTATGCGTTTTTCGCTTTTGATAGTTTCTTAGGGCGGATTCTGCATGTGCAGAAGGTTTTTAAATGCCTTTCAGATTTTTTCTTTTCTCTTTCCTAAGCGTCTTTCCAATTGCGACAAGTATCATAATGGTTTACACATATGTTTTTTAGGCGTGCTAGGTTCTTAAGTTTCCTTGAGGAGTGTACGCCCGTAAACCTCCCCTAAGTTATTCGCTTAAATTCGTAATGTAGCTAGGCATGCTAGACTCTCAAGCACTTTTGAGGAAGGACGCCCGCAATCCTTTCCCAAGTCTTTCGCTTGGGTCCGCGATATATGTAGCTAGGCGTGCTAGGTCATAAGCGTCCTTGAAGAGAGCGCCCACAATTCTCTCCTAAGTTATTCGCTTAAGCCCGCAATATTTTGAACTCTTTTCATCATATCATACTTGCATTTTGCTCCTTGAGCGATTTCTTTATGTTTGATTTTTCGCACACACACACACACATATATATGTTTTACTGCTGGGATTTATCATTCGTTTAGGCGTGTAGCCTTTCCCTTCTTTCATTAGTCTTTTGAGCGTAATCTTTTTCAAGGATGCATGGTTATGCGTAACGATTTTACTTAAGTCGATATATGAGGTTGATGTATAAATTCGTTTGTTTAGAAATGCAAGGTATTCGTGTTTGCAAATGCCTATTTTTTCTTTATGCAATATGCTCTTTTTAATGACGCGTTAATGATTCAACATATCCATCAACTTAGCAAATAGAAATATCTTTAAACATGTAATGAGGTGTTGTATAGCGAGCGTATATAAATTCATCATAGTTTTGAGTTTAGCTTTCTAACCTGGGGTGGTCGCTTTCATCCTTTACTTGCATGCGGCATTCTGTACAGGGCGTGTATCTCGCTCGTCCAACTTGCCTTGACTCCATATTATGCTTTTTGTATTCTATTGATCCTATCTGGAATGGTCGCTTCTCCTTGTGCATGCCTTGCTTTTGCAGGCGTTCTGCCCCCTTAGCGTGTAAAGTGTTAAGACGCTGGGGTCGTTCAGCTACTGGAGCGGCAGCGTCTCGTTTCTCTGGTAGCGTCTCATGGTTCCTTACACGGGAGTGGACGTCTTTCTTCTGCGAGCGTTCTGCTTCCTTTTAACTCATGGATGTCAAGTTGTTGGTTGCACCTGGCCTCTTTGGACGAGAGCTTCCGTCCCCATATGGTCTGCTTGGCGCCTTTCGAGATCTTCTTCTTTCTCTAAGGTTGCTTCCATTTTTGCTCCCTGGCTGCTTTCCTTCTCTATCTCTCTCTTCTTTTAAAACTATAGCTTTTGTCTTAGGTGTTAAAATCTGCTATATGCGCTGTACTGACCTCCAAATCCGAGCGTGATTTAGCGTCTTCCTGTTGCTGGGCGTCTTGATACGCCCACGTTCCTCCAATGCGATGAGCTATGCGTTCCATAAATTTATATGCTGAGCTACCCCATGGGGTGCCCCTTGAGCTTCCCGTACGCGTTTATTGGCTCCATCCCTTTGGAGGGGTCGGGTCCTTTGCTTTGGTGGAGCCTTACGTGCTTCCACATATCTCTTCCTAGTAGGGAGTTCTCTTAGCTTCCGCCGCCTGGGGTATGTCTTCCTTAGACGTAGCGTACTAAGTTCCCTCTTGGCTGAGAGCGTGCTTTTCTGATTTACTCCTCACTATGCAGTTCGAGTGGAATTTTTTAAGAGACGACCTCCCTCCTTGTTGTGGGGCTATACTTTTAGCATCTCCCCCTTTGTGTAAGGAGCTTCTCCTTATTCTGTTCACTGGAGTGTGCCTTCGGTGTGATGGACATGACTTCCCTTGCATAAGGGCGTACCTATTGTTTAACGTGTTTTGTCTCCTGGTGGATTTTTCACATATTTGAACATGTCCCTCTTTTTTTTTATTCCTCAAGCTTCGCAACCATGCTTCTCCAGTGGAGTCGCCAAATGTTTCGGAATAAATATGAAAATAGGGGATTGAGATTAGAGGGGTTCATAATCTTGGTGAAGCATGGTTACATGGTGGAAGTATTTCATTCATTTGGATGAAAATGGGGTTACATGGTAGGGGAATTTTTGTCCCTGGATCCGCCCCTTGGTTGCCCTATGGTGCCTTTTATATAGGCTAACCAGACTTGGGGTCCAAGTTAGCTTACAATGGATGCTTATTGATTAAGGAGTAAAATTGCGCCTTCTGTCTGTTGTGCCTTACGCTTTCTGCTGGTGCAGTTGTCTCTCTTTCCAATTTTGTGCTTCTACTGGTTGGCTTTTCTTGGGGATAAAGTGGTTTCTCTATTTTGTTGAAAGTCTGCGCTGTCACACCTGCGCTGTCAGGCATGCAGGGCTGATTCTGGTGCGCTGTCAGGCGTGCTGGCTGATTCTGTTGCGCTGTGCAGACTCTGCTTGCGCTGTCCGCTGCTGACTCTACTGCGCTGTCTGTCGTGCAAATTGCTTCCTTGTTCAGGCTTACAAGGCAACGTCCCTTTCATGGCTTTCTTGGATGAGTGAGCCTTAAAGTCAAGGTCCGCTCTGCAGGATACGCCTTGTGTTTGCTAGCTGTTTGATGTTCTACCAGGTTCGCCTTGCGCTGCCAAAGTCGCTTTGCTTCCTGATGTAGCTCTCTTTCTCTTGTGTCAGCTTCCTTGTGCTCTTGTATGTTTTAATACTGTTTTATAGAAACTGGTTTGGAACAAACTCAATAACACACAGTGTGTTACATTGACAATATATATTTAGTATTTCTTGTATAAGTGTAATTAATATACACATTTCTTGTATAAATTATTTAGATAAATATTGTAAATATATATTTTATCTAATTTTTAGTTACATAATTTATCTAATTTATAAGTATAATTAATATACATATTTCTTGTATAAATTATTTAGATAAATATTGTAAATATTTATTTTAAATTTAAACCCATAATTTTTGTTTTAAGATTTTTCTTATGATTCACATATATGAAAGATTGAATTCCAAAATCTTGAGAACTACACCATTATTATTCCTATAATTAAGACACATATTAGAAAGATTTAATTTTTAAATTTTGAGAATAACATCATCATTATTATTTTATCATTTATGTTTTTAAATAGTGAATCCTAATTGTAAATAATTTTAATTATATTTTTAAAATATTATTCAACAAGGGTTATTTGATATTTTCCCTTTTATTCTTGGAATCATTATTGTAAAGTTTTTTTAATCATATTTATAAAATCTATTTAATTAGAGGAATCTGATTGATATGTTTAAACAATATACTCTTTACACAAATTATTTTGTTAAATATTAAATTTAAACCTATAATTACTTTTAAAAGCTCTTATATATGCCCAAACAATATATTACATAAAAACAATATTTGTAATGTTTCCATTTTTAGATTGTGAATCTTTAATGTAAATAATTTCAATGATATTTTTAAAAATTTATTTAACTAGGAAGATTTGAATTATTTTTTTTTTGTACTTGACCAGGGTATCCACCGCTGACAGCAGTGACTAATCCCCTCGCTGGTTTGTAGGCACCTCGATGGGTGGGACAACTGGCCCTGGATTTTTAAAGGAGCTGCATGCCCAAGGCGGGATTCGAACCCCCGACCTTGGTTAAGCTTGGATCAGCCCCCTCCGCTGAACCAACCCCCAGGGTTATTTGAATTATTATTTGCAATCAATATACTACATACCCAAATAATTTGTAAAAAAGTTTAGACTAAAACATACATTCTTCATTTAATTTTTTTTTGTAAAATTCATATGAGAAATATTGGAATCTAAAATCTTGAAAATCACACCATTATTATTTGTTTAATCTTTTCTCTTTTTACTGTGTGAATCATTATTGTAAAGTTTTTTTTATGATATTTTTAAAAATTATTTTATTAAAGAAATCTTAGTGATATACTTAAACAATATACTCCTTACAAAAAATATCTTATTTAAATTTGAAATTTAAACTTATAATATTTCTAAAAATACTTATATATTCTCAAATAATATACTATATACAAAAAATATATCTATTATATTCTTTTAATGAATCAAATTAATATAAAAATAAAGATAATATTTAATTTAATTTTTTTTTATAAAAATAGATTCATAATTCATAATAATTTAAAAATATTTAATTGTAGGTTGGTATTATTCAGGAATTAAAAATCAAATTGTTTAACCGTTTTCAAACTTATAGTTTATGCTATTATAACCGATATTTCTAATGGGCTACATATGTAACGCCCTAATTTCTAATTCAAGATTAGTCCATTGGAAACTAAATCCTGAAAATTCGAAACCAAACGCACAATTCCGGATATCAAACAACACAAATCTGATAAGTATAACCAACGAAAACTTATACAAATTGTGAAAACTTAACCTTATATACACAATCAAACTCTATAAAATATAAACATCTGGCCCGAAGGCTACAAACTGAACAACTCTAAAGAAAATCCAAGTGTTACATAACTTTATATACAATCCAAAAGTAAAAACATAAAGACACAAACAGCTCCTGCTTTAATCTCACTGATTTCCACCAGGAGGTACCTGCACACCTAGATTATATCCACAAAAACGCGTGGTGAGACTAATGTCTCAGTGAAGTAATTACTATACATATGCAAGAAAAATGCAAAACAAATTACTAATCAACATGCTATTAAAATCAATAAGTACCAAAACTAATACATCTCACTGAGAATATCATAACTGAATAAGGTCAAAACACTAAAGATGCAACTCACTGCTATGCCCAACAAGCATGAACTTATTACTGAAACTAGAGTTAGAACTGAGCTCAGACTACAGAAAAACGTCTTTCCCGGGGACGTATCCCACCCAATACTAGACCGAAGTCAATTTTCACTTAATCAATTAATTTTCCTTACTCACAGCACAAGGCCGACATATATACTCACGGTCGAAACCGGTATTCATGAATTGATAACCAAAACTAGAATTTCAAACATTTCGAAAGTTTCGTAACTTCGTAAGTTTCGTAAGTTTCGTACCTTTGAAATTCAAGGGATTTACAATCAATTCTTAGCATAAATTACTCAATTCTAACATAAACTTCAATAATCCAATCAATTAACTATATAGAAGGGAATCGAAGGGGGTAGGGTTCATACATTGAGCATTTCGTCAATTTCGTAATCTCGCTACTTTCGTAAATCTCGCTACCCTAAGGTTTTCAATGAAAATACTAACCAAACTACTCAATTTTATGCATACATTACTAATCTAACCACAATGATCATATAGAAGAGGAACTAAAGAGTAGGGTTCATACATTTGGGGAGAAATCAAAATCAAAGGAAAGTGGGTGTGTGAGTTATACTCACCCAAATCTTGAAAATCAAAGGTAGATTGAAGGATTGAAGTGATCCACTTGATGATTCTAGCTTCAATATCCTTCCTAAGCTCCCAATTCAAGTTATCTCTCTCTAAACCCATCTCTCTAGGTCGTGAGAAGGAAGAAGAAGAAATGAGATTCTGATTTTTTTGCATGTCCCGGTTTATAATTTTAGTGACGGTAATTGATTACAAGCATACTGTAATCGATTACCAGCGGCAAAATAACACTAAAAACCCTTTGGGTAATCGATTACAACTCTTGGTAATCGATTACTACCAACCCAGATTTCCTGGTAATCGATTACAAACCTTGTAATCGATTACCAAAAACTACGCTCTCTGGTAATCGATTACAACTGTAAGTAATCGATTACCTAAAAACCAGCTCTCGGGAATCGATTACATAATCGATTACTGAAAACTCAGCTCTCAGGTAATCGATTACAACCTGTGAGTAATCGATTACCTAAAAACCAGCTCTCGGGTAATCGATTAGAAACCCTCTGTAATCGATTACCAGCAACCCAAAAATCCTCATTTTAACCTGAATGAAGTCCTAAACTTAGTTTTTATAATTAAGTTTTTACCTTAATTCCTCAACTTACCTTCCCTTAATACTAATGCATAATTCTCTTATCTCCAGCCTAATAAGTTATTAAAGCTTCTAATTGCGGATGTTACATTTACCCCCCTTTTAGCAATTTTGACCTCAAAATTGTACAAGAAACCGAATTTAAAACTACCTCAACTAAAAAGTTCCGGGAAATGCTCCGAATGACATCTTCTTTCTCCCATGTTGCTTCTTCTGAAGATTGACCTTCCCAAATTACCTTCACCAAGGGAATTGTCTTGCTCCTTAGGTTTTGACACTCTTCTCGATAATCTGTGCAGGTCTAGAAGGAATAGTGAGATTTCTCCTTAATTGTATTGATTCAGAGCTAATGATATGAGATGGATCATGAATATATTTTCTTAACTGAGATACATGGAAAACATTATGTATTCTGGACAACTGAGGTGGTAAAGCTATCCTGTAAGCCAGAGGGCCAACCCTCTGCAGGATTTGAAATGGACCGATAAATCTAGGGTTAAGCTTTTTGGTTTGATGGATCGTCCTATGCCTGGTGACAGGAGTTACTTTCAAAAATACATGTCCCCCCCTCCTTAAACTCTAAGTCTTTTCTTCTTTATCAGCAAAACTCTTTGACGACTTTGGGCAGTTACAAGTTTTTCCCTAATGACTCTGATCTTATCTGAGGTTTCTTGCACTAATTCTGGCCTAATAGGGTTCTCTCCCCAACTTCACACCAGCACAAAGGAGACCTGCATTTCCTACCATAACCGTGCCTCAAAGGGTGCCATGGCCTATACTGCTATGAAAACTGTTATTGTATGCAAACTCTATAAGAGGCAGAAATCTATCCCAACTACCTAACTCCTCTAAAAACACAAGCCCTGAGCATATCGTCTAAGGTTTTGGATGGTTCTTTCAGACTGACCATCAATCTGAGGGTGGTACGCAGTGCTAAACCGAAGTTTGGTCCCGAAAGCCTGGTGAAGTGCATTCCAGAACCTGGAAGTGATCTAGGATCTCTATCTGATATGATGTTAGAAGGGATACCATTGAAGTCTAACTATCTCCCTAACCATACAGATTTGCTAACTTGCTAAGGGAATAGTATTCTTAATTGGTATAAAGTGGGCTGACTTGGTCAGTCGGCTCCACAATCACCCAGATGGCATCAAAACCAGCTTGGACTCGAGGCCAAACCTACCACAAAGTCCATAGCTACACTCTCCCATTTCCACTCAGGGATTCTAATGGTAAAAGGGTTCCTGATGGTTTCTGATGTTCTATTTGACCTGTTGACATACTAAGCACTTAGACACAGAATCAGCTATATCTCTCTTCATACCATCCCACCAAAACATCCTCTTCAGATCCTGATACATCTTGGTAGATCCATGATGTACAGGAAAATTACCCCTATGAGCTTCCTCCACAACCTGCTGCCTGAGGCTACCCCCTTAGGGACCAGACTCTCCCTTGGAAGAGAATTATCCCATCTTCTGACTCTGAAAACCCTAACTGTTGTTTTCTCTCTTGAAGGCTTGAGTCCAAACTCTGAGCCTCCTTGATTAGAGCTCTCAGCTCACAGGTGATTTCAAGCCTATGAAGTATAACCCTATGTTCACCAACATGTAACACCTAGACTTAGGTTTCTGAATTCTTCAACAAATTCATTTCATGAATCATCATGGAAGACACATGAAGAGATTCCTACTGAGGGCATCAGCCACCACATTGGCCTTGCCCGGATGGTTACTTCAATTCAAAATCATAATCTTTGAGAAATTCCATCCATCTCCTCTGCCTGATATTGAGTTCTTTCTGATCAAAGAGATATTTTAAACTCTTGTGATCACTAAAGACCTCAAATCTCACTCCAAATAGATAATGCTCCAAATCTAGAGGGCAAAGACCACTGCTGCTAATTCTAGGTCATGAGTAGGATAGTTCTCCTCATGTGGTTTCAACTGTCTAGATGCATAAGCCACTACTCTCCTATCCTGCATTAGAACACAAACCTAAACCCTTCCATGAAGCATCACAATACAACTCAAAAGATTTAGACAAATCCGGTAACGCCAGTACCGGAGCGGTGGTTACCTTTTCTTTGAGCTCCAAGAAGCTCCGACTCACAAATCTCATCCCACACAAAGGCTTGCCCCTTCCGAGTCAACCTTGTGAGAGGTAAGGCTAACTGGGAGAATCCCTAATGAATCTCCGGTAGTAGCTGGCCAATCCTAAGAAACTCCTAATCTCTGTAACGGTATTAGGTCTTTCCCATTCAAGGACAACTTCTACCTTACTAGATCAACAGACACACCTTCACTGGTAATTACATGTCCTAAAAATTGAACTATATCACTCCAAAACTCACACTTCTCCTGGTTTGCAAATAACTTCTTCTCCCTTAGAACTCCAAACACAATTCTAAGGTGCCGCTCATGCTCTTCTAAACTACGGAGTAGATCAGAATATCATCGATGAACACAATGATGAACTGATCCAGATAGGGCCTAAAGATCCGATTCATGTAGTCCATGAATACAGCAGGAGCATTGGTTACTCCAAATGGCCATCACCAAATACTCATAATGCTCATACCTAGTCCTGAAGGCTGTCTTAGGTATATCCTCTCCCTTAATCCTGATCTGATGGTAACCGAACCTTAAATCTATTTTAGAGAAAACTGTGGCTCCCCTAAGTTGATCTAAAAGGTCATCTATTATGGGTAAAGGATACTTGTTCTTAATGGTAACCTTGTTCAACTGCCTATAGTCTACACACAGGCCTCATACTCCCATTCTTCTTCTTCACTAAGAGTACCTGGAGCCCCCCAAGGTGACACACTAGGCCTAATGAACCCTTTAGACATAAGATCTTATAGCTGGGTCTTAAGTTCACTAAGTTCTAGTGGAGACATTCTGTATGGTGCTTTAGAAATAGGCCCTGTACCTGGAACTAGGTCTATGGTAAACTCTATCTCTCAGTTCGGAGGTAATGTGGTTACCTCACTAGGGAAAACATCTTGAAACTCCTTAACTGTAGTTATACTGCTTACATCTATCTTGGACTCTAGAGTTGAGGAAAGTAATAAAACAAAACACTCACTCCCATCACTAAGGCATTCAGACACTTCAGTGACATTGGATAAAAGAATTGATGGTTTCTCCCTCGAAGAGGAGGAGGAAGAAGTGGAAAAAAACAACCTTTTTGTTAAAACAATCAAGCATGATTCGATTTGAAGATAACCAATTCATGCCAAGAATGACATCTATACCCCTTAACGGAAAACAAACTAGGTCAACCTAGAAGGCTTTCCCTTGTATCATAATGGGGCACTAAATACACATAAGGGAAGTAAAAATGGCCTCCTTGGCGGAAGTGACAACACTAAGAACATAAGGCAAGGATACAACATGCAAATTCAACTGTTTAACACAATCATGATAAATGAAAGAGTGAGTAGCCCCTGAATCAAATAATACAATTAAGGTTCGCTCTCCTAGGGTGCACATACCTCGCATCAGATTATCTGCAGAAGCTGCCACTTCCTCGCTCAGAGTGAAGACTCTTCCAGTAGTTTGGGGTTTTGGTAGATCTTTTCTCTTTGGATATTCGTTCCTCATGTGCCCAGGTTGCTTGCAAAAGTAACATACATTCTTCCCAGTCAAGCATTCTCCAGAGTGTTCCTTTCCGCACTTGGGGCAAGTAGGTACCCCTTGGCGTTGGGCCGGTCTACTGGTCAAGGTTTGAGGTGCCTTGCCACTTAGGCCTCGGGCCCTTGAATTGATTCATCCCCTCTATCTTCCTCTTTTCCTTATTATCAGTAGGTGGTGTTGAAATGGTGGTTCCTCGAATATTCTTCTCCGCAATGTAACATTTGTTGATTAGGGTGGGAAAATCCTTGATCTCTAGGGTTCCAACTCGATCCAGTATCTCAGGTCGGAGACCTCCTTCAAACTGAGTGCACCTCCACTCCTCATCAGCCACCGTCTGAAGGTATCTTGAGTATTTAGCTAATTCTTCAAATTTGGCCACATACTGACCCACCGTCATACTCCCTTGTTTAAGTTGTAAAAATTCCGCTTCCTTTTGCCTTCTGACTGTAGAAGGAAAATACTTATCTAGGAATAGGGTCTGAAAGATGCCCCAGGTAACCGGAGTCCCCGTCACAGTAGGCCTAACACTAGCAGTCTTCCACTAATCCTCAGCTTCACCCCTCAGCATGTAAATGGAAAAGCCGACCTTAGAATCACCCGTACACTTCATCACATCGAATATCCTGTTGAGATCCCTTAGCCAGTTGGATGCCACATCTGGATCATAGACTCCATTGAATTGAGGAGGGTTGTGCTTCCGAAATTCCGCCAGCCCATGAGCAAACGGATCCACCACAGGAGCATGGGGTGTTCCCGTTGTTCTTCGGGCCAATTCTTGGAGTAATGCTGCATTAGCAGCCGCCTGCTCTCGAGCTGCCTAAGACTGAATTCGATTAGTGTTCATTGCTCTCCCATCATGTGTGTGAATGCTTGAAGAGCTGCTACCACAGGGTCAGGTGGTGGATTCTGAGAAGAGTGATTGGTTCTAGGGCGACTCCTCCTGCCACTTGCCTTAATTATCTACACACCATTAAGTAAACATCGAGGTTATCAGTCTCTCAATTCACAAAACAATGCATAATCATAATAACAAGTCACAAGAAAATCCTACTACCACAGTCCAATTGGATTGAACTGCTCTGATACCAAAATGTAACGCCCTAATTTCTAAATTCAAGATTTAGTCCGTTGGAACTAAATCCTGAAAATTCGAAACCAAACACACAATTCTGGATATCAAACAACACAAATCTGATAAGTATAACCAACGAAAACTTATACAAATTGTGAAAACTTAACCTTATATACATAATCAAACTCTATAAAATATAAACATCTGGGCCGAAGGCTACAAACTGAACAGCTCTAAAGAAATCCAAGTGTTACATAACTTTATACACAATCCAAAAGTAAAAACATAAAGACACAACAGCTCCTGCTCTAATCTCACTGATTTCCACCAGGAGGTACCTGCACACCTAGATTATATCCACAAAACGCGTGGTGAGGACTAATGTCTCAGTGAAGTATAAGTATGCATATGCAAGAAAATGCAAAACAAATTACTAATCAACATGCTATTAAAATCAATAAGTACCAAAACTAATACATCTCACTGAGAATATCATAACTGAATAAGGTCAAAACACTAAAGATGCAACTCACTGCTGTGCCCAGCAGGCATGAACTTATTACTGAAACTGGAGTTAGAACTGAGCTCAGACTACGGGAAACGTCTTTCCCGGGGACATATCCCACCCAATACTGGACCGAAGTCAATTTTCACTTAATCAATAAATTTTCCTTAACTCACAGCACAAGGCCGGCATATATACTCACGGTCGAAACCGGTATTCATTAATTGATAACCAAAACTAGAATTTCAAACATTTCGAAAGTTTCATAACTTCGTAAGTTTCGTAACTTTCAAATTCAAGGGATTTACAATCAATTCTTAGCATAAATTACTCAATTCTAACATAAACTTCAATAATCCAATCAAATTAACTATATAGAAAGGGAATCGAAGGGGGTAGGGTTCATACATTGAGCATTTCGTGAATTTCATAATCTCGCTACTTTCGTAAATCTCGCTACCCTAAGGTTTTCAATGAAAATACTAACCAAACTACTCAATTTTATGCATACATTACTAATCTAACCACAATGATCATATAGAAGAGGAATTAGAGAGTAGGGTTCATACATTGGGGAGAAATCAAAATCAAAGGAAAAGTGGGTGTGTGAGTTATACTCACCCAAATCTTGAAAATCAAAGGTAGATTGAAGGATTGAAGTGATCCACTTGTGATTCTAGCTTCAATTTCCTTTCTAAGCTCCCAATTCAAGTTATCTCTCTCTAAACCCACTCTCTCTAGGGTCGTGAGAAGGAAGAAGAAGAAATGAGATTTCTGATTTTTTTGCATGTCCCGGTTTATATATTTTAGTGACGGTAATCGATTACAAGCATATTGTAGTCGATTACCAGCGGAAAATAACACTAAAACCCTTTGGGTAATCAATTACAACTCTTGGTAATTGATTACTACCAACCCGGATTTCCTGGTAATCGATTACAACACCTTGTAATCGATTACCAAAAACTACGCTCTCTGGTAATCGATTACAACCTGTGAGTAATCGATTAACTAAAAACCAGCTCTCGGGTAATCGATTACATAATCGATTACTGAAAACTCAGCTCTCAGGTAATCGATTACAACCTGTGAGTAATCGATTACCTAAAAACCAGTTCTCGGGTAATCGATTACAGACCCTCTGTAATCGATTACCAGCAACCCAAAAATCCTCATTTTAACCTGAATGAAGTCCTAAACTTAGTTTTTATAATTAAGTTTTTACCTTAATTCCTCAACTTACCTTCCCTTAATCACTAATGCATAATTCTCTATCTCCAGCCTAATGAGCTATTAAAGCTTCTAATTTACGGGATGTTACAACATAAATATGATTTCCTATTTATCCAGTATTAATATCTATTTCTATTTAAATAATTTTGTGCATTTAGAATGGATAATTTGCTTGCAAATTGTGAATTTTTACTCACATATTGTCATTCGGCGCATCCCAAAAAATCGCATCATTGTATTTGACTGATCTACACAAAATCAAGCCTTGAGAATCGTGTATGTTAGCGGTTCAACAGTTTCCATATTTAAATCTCAACCATTGATTAGTTTATTAATATATCTAATGGAAGGAAATAATGAATCACCGGTTGTTTCACCCATGTAGGTGAAACACCCTAGAAGCACCCCCCCTTTTTTCTCTCATTTTACAAACCTGGCCTAACACTCTTAAGCCTATAATATAAATGAGTAAACCCTCAAAATGGTCCCTGAAAGATATGGGGTCAATCACATTGTCCCTGAAAGATAATAAATTGTAAAAATGTCCCTGAGAGATGTAACGTCAGTCAATTAGGTCCTTCTGTTAACTCCCATCTATTAAAGTTAACAGAACTACAAGTAAATCCTCAAAATGGTCCCTGAAAGATATGAGGTTTGTCACATTGCTCCCTGAAAGATAATAAATTGTAAAAAAAGTCCCTAAGAAATAATAAGATCATTTATAAACCCTCAAATGGTCCCTAAAAAGATATGTGGTCGATCACATTGGTCCCTAAAAGATAATAAATTGTATAAACGTCGCTGAGAAATAATGACATCATTTATTATGCTTTCTTTTTCCTTGTTGATTTTGTTTCATTCCCAAATATTGTTGGTCAACCACCCAATACATGCATATGTTTCTACTATAATGCTCTACACAAACTCTGGTCTGTGTCTGCTATTATTGGTTTTCTCTGCCTTGGCTAATGTATCATGAACTCCATCTCCTGGTTTCCCTCTTTCACTAGAAGCTCAGGTATTGCATCCTCTTCCTCTTCTGTCTACGAATAAAAAGAAACTCAAAACCTTTAAGGACAAAGAAAGTGCATGAGCCAAATCATCATCTTCTTGTTGAAGATGACTTTGAGGAAGCCCACCATCAAATGAATCCTAAAATAATATTCCGTTGAAGGAGGGGAAAACTTTAAAAAGCATAGAAAAATAGAAGTAAAAATGATATGGCAAGAAAGAGTAAAAGCAAAAGCTTCACACATGAGTTGGATTCACAATTCACAACTCCCTGAAATTTCTCAAACAGAGGAAATGGACAATCAATCTATCCAAAGTATCAAGCATGTGCCTCATTGTAGTCTTTTATCAGGGCTGTTATGGACACAATTCATCACAATTTTCAAAACTACAATTATCCTCTTCTTCCTTATTTGCATCTTCATCCAAGTAAGGGTCTAATATGTCTGATAGTGGCTTCTTATTCTCAATGCAAAACTGAATCCATTGAACAAGGTCCATTTCTGAGTTAACCAACTTGGATAATGGTTAATCCCCCTGTGATCATTTCTAACAAAATCACACCATATGAATAACATCCCACTTTCTGTGATGGCTTCACCACTTTTAGTGCTTCAGGAGCCTGATAACCATTTCCCAAAATATTAGTACAACTTCAGTGGACAAGCTCTTTGTCTCTCTTGGAGTTTTTTTACAGCCACTCAGTTGGATTGCAAGGTTGGGGTTCCCCAACAATATTTGCAAGGCGCCCAAGTCCAGAATCAGAGATGTAGGGTGTCATGTTATGGCCAACAAGTATGTTACTTGGCTTGAGATCTCTAGTGACATATTTTTTGGGGCTAAATTCATGCAGATACACCAATCCTTTTGTAATTCCTTTCATGATTTTCAATTGATAGGACCATGATAGCAGAGAAAATGTCATTAGTCCAGCCTTTCCAGAAATGGTGAGGCATGACTCGCATTTGGGAATGAAACGAAATCAACGAGTAAAAGGAAAGCATAATAAATGATGTTATTATTTCCCAGGGACGTTTTTATAATTTATTATCTTTCAGGGACCAATGTGATCGACCTCATATCTTTCAGGGACCATTTTGAGGGTTTATAATGATGTTATCATTTCTCAGGGATGTTTTTACAATTTATTATCTTTCAGGGACCATTTTGAGGGTTTACTTGCAGTTCTGTTAACTTTAACAGAGGGGAAATAACAGAAGGACCTAATTGACTGACGTTACTATTCTCAGGGACGTTTTACATTTTATTATTTTCAGGGACCAATGTGACCGACCCCATATCTTTAAGGGACCATTTTGAGGGTTTACTCTAATATAAATTCGAAAGTTTAAAGTTTGTCATTTAATCCTACACGCACCAGAATTCTCATCCTCTCACAAACTCCCTTCTCTTCTCTCAATCTCTCTGGACTTTTCAAATTGAATTTCCCCATCTTCCTTCTTCCCCTCTCCTTTTCTTTTCCTCCCCTTCTTCTAGATTTGGTCTCCTCACCACCCATCGTTCAATTTTTTTCTTCCTCCTCCCATGGCTAAGGAGCGGTGTCGCGCCTCTCTTATCTCTGTTTCCACTCCATAATAGAGACTCAAAATGGTGCCTTGGACGGCGGTGTGCGACATAAGATGCATTGGAGCGACGGTGGATTATGGCGGCTATCGGTCGTTCCACCACGCCGTGGCGATGTAACGAATGTTCAAGGCCGTGGCGGTGTAGAGTCTGTGGCTGGCCGCGACGGTTTCCTCCCCATCCCTTCTTCCTTCTTCTTGCGCTTCCTGTCTCTTTGGTTTTCTTTTTTTTTTCACTTTCCTGTTTCTATTTGCTCTATCTTTTCTCTCATTTTCTAATTTTTCTAATCTTTGTCACTTTCCTCCGGTTCCTGTCTGTCTTAATCTTTAGTTTCTTTTCCACTTTGCTTCATTTTAATTTATGTCTCCTCTATTTTTATTTTGGTGGTTGTTCTTTGTTTAAATTCTATGGTGATTACTGGTTGTTGCAAGGCACTGATGAAATGGTTGTGAAACAAAAGCCTTTTCTCTCAGGGAGCATACACCATGACACAAGGATTCAAGACTAATAAGGCGGATTGTGCTGTTAAAATTCCATTGTTGTTTTGTTTTGTATGGTTCTTCTATTTGTTAAAATTCTTTTTCTTGTATTCTTGTTTTCTGTAAGTTTTTTTGTATATATATACATAAAGAAGTAGAAAAATAAAATCCCAGGAAAAATTTGTTTTTCTGGATTCTTTATTCTCGTTTTTTGTTTGTTATTTTCTTTTTGGTATATGTAGGTAAAAAATTAAATCAAGGAAACCCATGAATTCTTTGGGTCGATGAAAAAAAATTTGGTCGGAATTGGGCCTTAAAATAAATCAGTCGAATTGGGCTTTGTGTGCCCTAACCCTACACAACCCTTAAAATCGAAGAATGCATTCTCACTTCCTTCTCTTTCCTTAGCTCCCTCCTATCTTCATCTAGTTCCCTTCCCCACAGTATATAGACATCCTAAATTGATTTGAAAGATTTTCAGGATCTCTCCACCCACTAAGTGTCTACACTCAAAGAATGCATCCACTTGTGTTTGTCACTCTTTTTAAAGCTTTTTCTATAATGTGTTCACTCTAGCCTCTTCTACTCGGTTAGGAATGATTTTAGTTCTTACAAAGACCAAAGTTATTTCCCTACCGAACTTGACGAGATTGAGAACGAACAACATTGTGGTTATCTAGGATTGCCTAAAAAGGAAAACTCTAAAGACAAAACTTAGAATAGAATTTGACAAACAAGAAAAGCTAGCTAGAAGAAATCTTATAACACAAAAATTGAGGGTCCAACAAGACAAACAAAACACACAATAAATTGCAAAGAGAATTGTTTTTGGTTCTAAGTTTTGATTCAAAGAAGAGTTGCCAAAACAGTTGTTTTTGGAAAAACAACAGATTACAACTCAAAAATTGAACAAATACAAGGAAATGAACAATTACAGTAAACTTGAAAAACTGTATTATTGGGTTTTTTCTTGATTTTTTTTAAATTGGAGGATTCAACTTCTTCTCTATCTTTGACTTTTGTACCTTTTTTTTGCTTTTTTGCACCTCTTTTTATATTTTGGCTAAATTTTGTTTTGACTAGTTTCTCTTCTTTTTCTTTTTTTCTTTGTCTCTTGCCCTCAACAAACAGAAAATTACAAAAACTGTACCATAATCACAAGTAATTAATACCTATTGTAAAACAAAAATCTACAAGGATTCGGCCTAAAAACAGGATCAAAATGGTATAAAAATCTGAAAAGAATTGTCTGTTTTCTAAAACTTGATTTGCAAAATGGAATTTCAACTTGAATCAAAATTTGCACCAAAAAAATGCTTAGCATTTACCTTGGATTACACAAAAATTTGGCATACAAACATTTCGTCGAGCGAGCTGGATTGATTTTATGGTTCAAAATTGAGAAATACAGTCAAAATTCAACAATTAAATTTTGTGAATTTTGTCTATTTTCTGAACTACAAACCCAGCCTACGGTTATGCGTTTTGCATAATCAAACAAGCGTTTCCTAAGGTTGTGCTAACAGTCAATCCAAATTTGCAATCAGATTACAATAACAACAGACAAAACAGAAGTAGAAAATTGAACAAAAACAAGCTCAAAAAATGCGCATAAATGAGCAAAAATAGGAGATAAAATGCGCAAAAATAAGGAACAAGAATTAAAAAGAGGGAGAACTGAAAGTAAAAGGATGAGGATGTCTGAAAGTAAATGGCAGAAATTTAGAGGGGATGACAGAAACTAAAAGGATGGGGAGAAGCGGAATTTAAATGGCAGAAAACTAAATGGCAGAAAACTAAAAGCGGAATAGTAAAGAGATGAATATGGATGAACATTTATATGGGGGAGATGAACCAGAATGTAAAAGGATGGGAGAAAATGTAGGTGAACGATCCTTGGAAAATGAAAGCAACAATGCTCCCACTTACCACAATCCACCACACACAAACAGTTATATGGCAAGAATCACTCAAAAACAATTAATGAGCAATTAGAATAACGCATTTCATCAAACACATGTGGGGTATGATTAGCGGCCCTAACAACCCGTCTAATTCACACAATTGCAAGCAATTCAGGCAAGCTAATAGCAGCAGAAAGGCACCTCAGGCCTAGGAAATAGTCCAAACTCGAAATTACAAAGAATTAGATGAAGAGTTACACAAAAATTTGGTGAAAAGTCTGCACCAAAACCAGCAAAGTGCAGCGCCCAAACTTCACCAAAACAGCCCCTAAATTGCTCAATTCAACAAAACTCTGATGGCCAATTGATAACAAGTTGTGGATCTAGAATTGAGAAAAAACAATAGATTAGAAGTGAAATTATGCGCAATATATGGGCTGGACAGCATGCATTAACATGCAGTAAAATGAAAGAAAATGAAGGAAAATTAAAGAAAAGTGGAGAAGAAAAGAGACAGTGTAGCCGCCACTGATGAAGGCAACCCCTTCAGCAGATAAGCCAACAGTGTAGATACGCCACCAGCTTGTGGAACTGGATAAAAATCACAATGGTTTGAGCAAGACCATGAGGTCTCTCAACCTCACAAGGGAGAATGAAGCATAAGCTTTCTATTAAGAAGTGAAGTTTAAAAAAACGTGCACATTGGGTACCCCTCCTATTTATAGCCTAAAGGGGTGGTCATGAGTGGAAATAGGCAAGAAAAATTAATTCTATCCTAAGTGGGGGTGTTGAACCCTCAACCCCAAGCTATCCTAAGCCTTAAACTAGGTGGCTCATTAAAGGAAAAGTAAGGAGAAAAATACAACTAAATAAAATACAAAAACCTATCAAACAATAGACTTGAGGCCATGAACATGTGGCCTATTAGGAAAATTAAAATAACCCAAGTAAGGATATTATCAAATAATTGTTTGGAGTGCATGACCATAAGAGGATGTTGAGTCTCAAAATATTATTAAGAAAATTAATAATGTTTAAAGTCTAACAAATCCTAAACTTTAATGGATAACAAATTTATTAAAGGATTATTTTGTTTATAGATACAGTTCCACTTGAAGGTATTTTTGTTTAATTGTTCATCAGCAATCTTTATGAAGAGCAACCCTCTGATATAATCCAACTCTTTGAAGTTGAACCTGCTGATATGAGGAACTCTCTGAAGAACTAAATCTGTTGAATTCTACTCTACTTCTGAAGTATTACAGTATTTGAAATAAAGAAAGAACTGTTGAAGACCTACAACATAGTATTTAACTAAAGTTTGAAGGCTTTCTGCTTAAAGACTTTAATGCACTCCCAAACGTCTTCTGCAGTTTGAACTAGTTAAGGAATGTTTTCCAGAGACCCTTTGTGCTGTCAAAATTATATTACCTTAAAAGGGAACTTGCGGTACGTGTCAAAACTAGGTCACAGACTGCAACACCTGCAACACAAAGTCAGAAGCTTTTTGGAGATTGTCTCACAAAAAAACGTCTTTAACAGCATTTAATGCTATCTCTCAACGGTGGTTAAGCAATCTTCAATGGATTAAATTCTCAACTCTATAAATTGCTTCATAAAAGACTTTGAAATGTCGGCCAAGCTAAAAAAGGAATATTCAATATCAAGCCAACATGCTGCAAAAAATTAGCTCAACGCTATGATATTTTGTACATTGTAATCTCATTTGTATCCTAAGTTATACTCAGTTATTTATTTGTACAGGATTATTTGTGTTTGAGTTCCTCTGGGACTTAAACAAAATTCTTTGTAGACATTGAAAAGTGTCTGAGAGCCTAGAGAGGCTTAGAGGAACAAACAATACTTGGTGTTTAGCCTGAAGAGGTTGTGTCCAAACAATACTTGGGTTTTTAGCCTGAAGAGGCTGGGGTCAAAGACTACTTGTATCTGATCAGTTAGTGGAAAATCCAGTTGCGTGTTTGCACTAGGACTGGACGTAGCTCACTGTGTTGGTGGGTGAACCAGGATAAATTCTTGGCTTATCCTTCTCTTATCCCTTATCTCTTATTAACTGTTATGTTATCTAACAAGAAGGGTTAGGATATTAGTGAATTAAACTACTTAAACATAAGCTTTCAAAAATACGTTCAAACTAGTTTAAAAAAATCAGTTTTGGTGAACCTGCTGAAAAGATTTTCAGCAAGTACATATTCCAGTTTCAGAAAGTTACTTCTAGTTTTTGTGAAAACTCTATTTTTGAAAAGGTTTCCAAGAAAATATGTTTAAATTAAAACACTATGCAACCCCCCTTCTAGTGTTTCCTGTGGTTTCTACAGTTGGTATTAGAGCTCAACCTCGGGTTGAGCATCAAACAAGTGTTTGAGGGAAGAAGATCCAGATGGAAAACCCTCTACAAGCTACTGTGCCTACATCTCTGAAGAAGCATCTGTCACCAGACCTCCTATGTTTAACAGAAAAAATTATTTCTACTAGAGAGAGCACATGAAGCTATTCATAGAAAGCATCAATCTTGATCTCTAGGATATTATCACTAAAGGAGATTACATTCCCATGAAGAAATGGAGAGCCCATCCCAATAGCTGAACGGACTAGTGAGGCAAAAATCAAATGTTCAACTCAATGCTCAAGCCAAAACTCTACCTAGTGTGGTCCCTGAAAAAATCTGATTATAAAAGGATCAAAACATATATCTTCCTGCCAAGGAGATTTGGAATTCATTAGCATCATCAATCTATGAAGAGACTGAAGATGATGGCTTCATCTCACAAGAATCCACCTCAAGAACCAAGAAAATTCTTCTGATGAAGAAAATTTATGCTAATAATGGCAAGTCAATCATCTTCAGAAGATCTTGATCCTAAGGTAACATCCTTACTCTCCTAGATGAATATGAGGATCTAGTTGATAGCACCAAGGAACTCTTCAGAAAGTATAAGAAACTTTCAAATGGCATATGCTGTTGTGTGCAACAAAAACAAAGATCTTGAAAAATGAAAATCTTATACTTAAGAAGAGTTTCATGAACAAGAGAACAATAAATCCAAAAATCTACTTGAAGAAAAAAAAAATCTTCAAGGACAGATTATGGAACTTACTAAAGGCCTAGCCAATTTTACTGAAGGAACAAATATCTTAATAGATTATTGGAAACTCAAAAAAGGTTAAATGATAAAAGTGGCTTAGGTTTCTCTGAAAAACAATCACACAAATCATCAAATTTTAAATTTCCTAAAGAGGATGAGCTGCAAGGAGATACCAGAAAGAAGAGCTGCAAGGAGATACCAGGAAAGAGGAGTTCAAAAACCTGCTGAGGTTCTCCTGAGAAGAAATTGTTGAAGAAAAAGAGAACCAAGGTTTCACAGAAGATTCTTACCCCTGCTGATCTTGAATGGGTAAGAGAGGTGGAGGCATCATACCAAAAGGTACTCCATCTGAAAAAGTAGCTGAAGCAATCACACAACAGGAACATGAACCTATTCAGAAGGTTCACATTGAAGCTCCTGAAATTGTGGGTAGGGCTACTAAAGTGCCTGCTGATACTACCAATCCTACCTTGACTCTCAAGGGACAGGCTGTGGTGGATGAAGCTGTAAGTGGAAGCTCCTCAGAACCTCTCTGTGTCAAACCTATAGCCACATTGCATCCTGATCTAGAAATCCAGAAAGTGGTAGAGATTGTTACTGCCATTGATGAAGAAGAGGCTAGAAGAAGAAAAGAACAAGAGGAGAATGATAAAGCTCTTGCTGAAGATGCTCAGAAAGTAATGTTAGAGGATGAGCAATTGGAGAAATCCTCTGAAAGAAAAAGGAAGAGACTTTCCAAAGCAGCAAGATCTAAGCACAGGAGATTGCCATCACATGTTAGAGAGGAAGGTCCTACTCCTAAAACAGATGATCACTAGAAGCAAGTCTATACCAAAGGATGATGGTGAGATCTTTAAGGAAACTTTGAAGCAAGTCAAGACACAATTTGTGTTGGATTTGAAGAAAGAAAGGGTTGTAAAGAGGAAAGCAAAACCTCCTACACCCTTTGTCCTTTATGACTGGACCAAATCAAAGTTGTATCAAAGAAAGCTTCAGGAAGCTACCATAAAGCTTTTGCCTGTAGAGAAACCCTACAAGAAGACCAAGGTATTCTTTGACAATCTGGATCCTGCTGATCTAGAAGATGATTTGAGTCATGCTGAAGTCCCTGTGAGGAAGGTAGATGGTGTTACCATTGCTGATAATGGTTCTAAGGTTGAGAAACCTGAAGCTACTGAAGAAGTCATCCAACCTGCTACTGATAAGGTTGAAGAGGTTGCACCTGCTGACAACACCATAGGTGAACCTATTGAAGACATAGCTGCTGAAGAATCTTGTGATGATAAGGTTGTTGCACCTGCTGAGAGTGAAGAAGGTGCAAAACTTCATACTATTGATCCAATAGAGACTGAGCAAGAGATTGCTGTGGTGAATTCCATTTATGTTATTCCTTTGAGGACTGAACCTGCTGAGGATAATGATCCATCTTCTCCCAGTCCTCAACCTCCATCACCATTCAATGTTGATCTTACTGATGAGAGGATGCAAATTCAACTGGACCTGGTACCTACTCTATCCAATGCTGTTGATTGGAATTCTACAGGGAAGTTTGTGTGGAGATCTCAAGGAGACCAACCTTTGACTAGGTATCACCTATTCTTAGTTTTGAAGACCTACTAAGGGCTGCTGAGTTCCCTCACAGGTTCTATCAATTTGCACTAGCTCAAACAAGAAGGTTGCCCAAGTGTCCAAACTTATAAAAGGAGTTGTACTTTAAGGACCACTTGCCACGGCACAAGCAAATCGATTTGCACTTGGACTCCCTTGAGGATGCCAGATTAATGAGGATTACCAAAGCTTCAGGAGGAGGGTCTGATCAGATAGAAAAGATTAGACAAGGAGTGGAACCACCCACGCATTACTGGAAGAGAATTGATGTTGATTCACCTGATGCAGTGAGAATACATGCTGAAGATTGGATTCTCATCAGACATCTAAACATGGAAGCTGAAATATACTCTAAGTATATTTCTGAAAATGTTGGGTGCAGAGATTTCAATCCTCCAACGCATCTCACCATGAAGCCTTCAACCAAAATCTACTGGAAACCAGACAAGATTGTGCCAAAGCTACCTTTTGCTGAAGGTCCTGAAGATAAAAGAAGGAACCAAAATTTTATTCTGCTTATATGGATCATCCTGAGCCTTTCACCAGAGAAGAATGGGAAAGACTCCTAGAAGCCCTAGAAGCCTATGGGGGGTTTTGACCACACTTACAGAGACAAGATTTGGTATTCATATTGGTATGCAAGGGAAAAGGAAGGGTCTTGCTTAGGAACAAGATATGATTTTGTTGATTGCATGACTAAGAGCACCCTCTCTATTCAGGAAGTCCGTACCTGGTTTCCTGGAACTTTTCCTGGTTCCAAACATCTACTTGATGAGTACAGTAGTGAAGATTGTACTGTGCAGAAGTGGACTCCTTCAATCTACACGTGGTTAGTTGTCAATCCTGCTGAGTATGGTTTTCCTGTTGGCTTTGTGGAGATCACTTTTACTTGGAAGCATGTATCCATCATTTACACGGAAGTTGATCTTTCTGAAGTTCTTGCAATGAGAGAAGATGACATCAGAAGGTTAAGAAGAAGAAACAATAGACTTCAAAGCTTAGTGAGGCATTTGAATGTTGTTACCCTTCGTCCTCAGAATGAAGATTCCAAGCCAAAGCTTAAGAGGAACAACAATTTTTAATTTGCCAAGTTTCAGAAAGTCTATGTGTTTACAAGTTTTATGTTTTGAACCTTCTGAACATTTAATATGATCATGATATTGATGGGTTTCTGGCAAGCGAACCAAAAATCCAATAGTATAATAGTAAGAAAAGTATTGTATCCACAGGGAACAGTCAATCCGCGTATAGTCGTGGTCTATTTATCAGGATAAAACAACAGGTTTTTGAGAATATTGTTGTGCGGAAAATCTAATAGCAATTTAATAATTAATTGAATATAGAAAGGAAGAGTTAGAGACACTTTACTTGGATTAGGGATTGAACATCATATCATCACAAGACACCCTTCGTGCATGTAAAAACTATCTATTATTTAGGTTTACTCTATAATACCGTAGACCAACTATATTGCTAAGACCCCGAGTTACCAGCAGCCTCACCACTCAAAGGTAATCCGTGCGGGCTCTCCCAAGCGACAAACTTACCCTCAGGTTATTTTGCTTTTATTATTCCGTTTGTAAAAGAACTCATTGATAAACGAGGCCTAATCCTTTAGATGTATGTTCATTAAGATACTCACACTAACCCATCAATCCTTAGATACGACCATGTGTCGATCCTGGAATTACTATCAACTACCCTTTGCTATCGATAAACAGGCCTAATCCTGTGAACGCCCTTCGTTAGAGTACTGTCACTACCCATCACTCATTAGTAACGCTCATGTGTCGGTTTTCTGATATCGAGTTCTCTTATTCAATCAGAGTTTGGGTTTCCTATGTCTAGGCTCCCCCATCCTCAATCCTAGTCGAAACTAGCCTATAACTCCGGCGCAAGCGCGGAAGTCAGGGATTAAGCACAGAATAAGATTACCAATATTATAGACAGAGAGCTCAGGAAATAATAATATAGAGTTTACATACACTTGGGGATAGAATCAATTACATTCAATCCTAATGGAGAGTTAACTACACATGGTAGCCATACAAACCACCGAAGATGCTGTCACCATCTTCAATCCTTGTGAAGCGCTCCTCCTCTCCTACTCTAAAATTAGAACTGGTGCATTATCACTGAAATATCACTGAATTACAATAATCGTGCACACTTGATCTGATGCAAGAGGGTCCTATTTATAGGCTAAGGAAAGACAAAAAAAAGTGAGGAGAAATCTATCTAAAAATGACAATAGGGCAAGAATCTTTGTGTTCTGCGCTTCACCCTGCGCTACAGCGCAGGTTGCAACGCAGGTTCCAGAGCGCAGGGTGAAGCGCGCAACGCGTCCTGCAGCTTCAATCTTTCTCTTTTTAATTTGATCTCTCCCCGAGACTGGTTTTGGTTGATTTGTTTTTCCTTGTTTCCCTTTTCTTGATGAAATCTTGCATTTATTGAGCATCTTGGATTTAATTGGGAAGGTTGTCTGCAGAATCCTTGTTTGATTGGCAGTGATATCTTAATTAATTGCTTCAAATAATCTTCAAATCTTTATTAAATGTCTTCAATCAAACTTCAAATCTTGCAGATATCTCCCTTATTTAATGTTATCTTTCCTTCAAATCAAATCCTCGCAATATTCTGCAAAAGTCAGCAATATTTCTATCAGAATAACATCAAATTCAAATCCAAGATTAATAAATACAATTTATCTAATATTTAATAAAAAGGGATTAAATTGGGGTAAAAATACCATTTTATCCTTGATAAGTGAACTAAAAAGTGCTCTAATTTATCATATAATTTTCACTTATCAGATATTTTCTCTCTAATTTGTCTACGTGAATTTATTGATCTCTCTCCGCATTTACTTAGTTGCGTGCGATATATATTATTATTGCAATGATTGAAATTAATGATTATTACTGATATGTCTGAATCAATCCTTTTGCCTACCTACCCTGTATTTGTTGTTATGGATGCATTTATTACTTCTGTTTGTTTCTGCCCACGCTTTTGATTGATGACAAAAGGGGGAGTATTGAAAAGAAAAGAAAAAGAAGATAACAAGGTAACAAACATCTGAAGAAAATGCTTTTGGAAGAAATCATTGTTTCAGGGGGAGCAAGATTTTTAGAACAAGTATCTGAATTAGGGGGAGTATATTCTAAACCTTACACTTTTATTTCCCTTCAGATATTTGTTAAGTTTCTTTTTAAACAAATTTGTCATCATTAAAAAATGGGAGAATGTTGAGTCTCAAAATATTATTAAGAAAATTAATAATGTTTAAAGTCTCACAAATCCTATGTTTTAATGGATAACAAATTTGATTAAAGGATTATTTTGTTTATAAGAACAGTTTCACTAGAAGGTATTTTGTTTAATTGTTTCAGCAATCTTTATGAAGAACAACCCTCTGATATAATCCAACTCTCTAAAGTTGAACCTGCTGATATGAGGAACTCTCTGAAGAACTAAATCCTGCTGAAGTCTACTCTACTTTCTGAAGTATTACAGTATTTGAAATAGAGAAAGAACTGTTGAAGACCTACAACATAGTATTTGACTAAAGTCTGAAGTCTTTCTGCTTAAAGACTTTAATGCACTCTCAAACGTCTTCTGCAAGTTTGAACTAGTTAAGGAATGTTTTCGGAGACCCTTTATGCTATCAAAATCATATTACCTTAAAAGGGAACTTGTTGTACGTGTCAGAACTATGTCACAGACTACACACCTACAACACAAAGTTAGAAGCTTTTTGGAGATTGTCTCACAACGTCTTTAACAACATTTAATGCTCTCTCTCAACGGTGGTTAAGCAATCTTCAATGGATTAAATTCTGGACTCTATAAATTGCTTCATGAAAGACTTTGAACTGTTGGCCAAGCTCAAAAAGGACTATATAATATCAAGCCAACACGTTGCAAAAACTTAACTCAACTCTCTGATATTTTGTACATTGTAAATCTCATTTGTATCCTGAGTCATACTCTGTTATTTGTTTGTACAAGATTATTTGTGTTTGAGTTCTTCAGGGACATAAACAAATTTCTTTGTAAACACTGTAAAGTGTTTGAGAGCCTAAAGAGGCTTAGAGGAACAAATAATACTTGGTTGTTTAGCCTAAAGAGGCTGTGTCCAAATAATACTTGGTTGTTTAGCATGGAGAGGCTGTGTCCAAACAATACTTGGGTTTTTAGCCTAAAGAGGCTGGGGTCAAAGAGTACTTGTATCTGATCAGTTAGTTGAAAATCCAGTTGTATGTTTGCACTGGGACTGGACGTAGCTCACTGTGTTGGTGGGTGAACCAGGATTAATTCTTGGCTAAGTCTTCTCAACCCTTATCTCTTATTAACTGTTAATTTATCTAACAATAAGGGTTAAGATATTAGTGAATTAAACTATTTAAACATAAACTTTCAAAAATACGTTTATAAACAAGTTAAGAAATCAGTTTTGGTGAACCTGCTGAAAATATTTTCAGCAAGTACATATTCCAGTTTCAGAAAGTTGCTTCTAGTTTTTGTGAAAAAGGTTTTCAAGAAAATCTATTCAAACAATTAAAACACTATTCAACCCCCCTTCTTGTGTTTCCTGTGGTTTCTACAGAGGAATTGTCAAATATTGACTTTGAGAAGAAAGTCAACTTAGCCATAGGTTGTAGGACATGGTCCTAAATTTCACGCCCTTAATTTCCTTAGCTTGCACCCATGATCTTTGTCTCTTGTCCATGCCTTCTAGGCAGATGCCATTATACGTCCCAGTGAATGTGATCATTCATACAGTGTAGGGATTACAGGCAAATGGAAGTGCAACAATCCGACAAGTAAATAACAAATCACATAATCATGCATATTATAACAAGTAAATCAATCAAATCCCCCTTTGGGGAAAATCTAGTGTTTAACCCACGCTAAGGATGTCTTATCACTGTTACGTCTTTTGAGCGCTCGACCATGTGACCAAGGACCATCGTCCAGTGCCACCCTCTTAAGTTTTACTATCAAACAAGGATAATATGCATGTAATTCCTTTTAATTGAGGATTCACATTCACCCCTTGGCCTAGAGGTCAATGTGATTGCCTCGTTCCTCTTATCACTATTTGGTCCGAAGACCCCTGTCCAAAGACCCCTCTTTTGTCCGTAGACCCATGAAATTCCTCTTTTTCCTCTTTGGTCCTGAGGTCATGTTGTTGATGGGAGCAGCTGAGAGTCAGAGAGATTGGGACAATATCACTGATGGTTAGGCGCATGAAGGCCCATCAAAGGAGAGTTGACTTCATAAAGTCAACCTTGACCATATTACTCTTGGTCAACCAAATAATTTTCATCGTTTTAATTGTATTTTGAATTCCCAAAAATAGTGGTCCACTTAGTCATGGCCTCTAAACCTTAGTTTGATAGGATTTGCTTGTATTTGAATTTTATTGTATTTTTCCTACCTTCTACTCTCTTTGGGGCGCTAATTTACTTATAATTAGTGGCTAGGAGGTTTCTTTACTAAAAGCATTAGGACTCATGGGTTCAAGGACCCATTAGGATAGTTTTTATTTCTTTGCTTTTTCTTTAAGAGTTGGCCGCCCCACTCTCCCTATATAAGGGGGCCTTCTCCTGACTTGTAACTCTTAATCAACATTTTGTAATAGAGCTTATGCTTGTATTCTCCCTTGTGAGGTTGAGAGGTGATAACAAGACGGTTGTGGATCTAGAATTGAGCAAATTCAACCGGTTTAAAGTGAAAATTCAAGCAATTAGTTGGCTGGACAACAAGCTATTATCCGCATAAACATAGAGGAAAATGAGATAAAATGAAAGAAAATGGAATAGCATAGAGGTTGAATTGGCGCCAGAGAGGAAGACAACCCCTTCAACAGATAAGCCAGTAGTGTAGATTCGCCACCAGCTCGTGGAACCGGATAAGAATCACAATGGTTTAAGCAAGAACCATCAAGCCTCTCAACCCCACAAGGGAGAATACAAGCATAAGCTCAATATACGAATGAAGACTAAGAGTTACAAGAAGGAGACCCCCTTTTATAGAGCTAGGGGCAGCCAACCAAATAATAGGAAAAATAAAGATGACTAAAAACCTCCTAACTTGGGTGTTGAACCCATGAATCCTACCCCGACTAGCCTAACAACCTCCTAGCCAATAAAACCACTCATATTAGCACCCCTATGTAGAAAAAATAAGGGAAAATACAAAATAAAAAGAAAATACAAGAGAGTCATAATTAAGGGTGGTACATAGGATTGGGATCCTATCCTGGGTCATGGGTGTCCTCCTGTAGGGTAGTGTCCCTAAATTTGCAGGACACTAATTTCTTCATCTCTTCCTTGTATGAAGGTGGTTCATATTCCTTAGTTTTGATCTTGCAGCCCTAAGCAATCTTGTACCTTTCTAGCAGTATTCCTTCATTCCCTCTCCCTTGAAAATGATTTGACCTCAAATCAGAAGAAAAGAGGCCTGTAGTGTGCAAAGGCAAAAAAAGGGGTAAGAAGAAGAGAAGTAGAGGATAAGTGGATGACAAGACAAGATGAGAAAGGGAGATACATCCCTTTGAGTCACGAATCCTAGATTTGTAGAAACCACATGAAACATTAGAAGGGGGTTTGAATAGTGTTTTATAATTTCAAACTAATTTTAGGAAAACCTTTAACAAGCAAAGCTTTTTACAAAGCTATTTGAGCAACTTGCTAAAACTGGGATAAAAGTACTTGTTGAAGTAACTTCAGCAGGTTTAATAAAACAATTTTTCAAACTTGTTTTCTAAAGATGAGTTTGATTTTCAGTTTCAACGTTATAAAACCTTATACTCAGAACCCTCCAAGTTAGTATAAATCAAATATAAAGAGATAAATGTAGGAGAAAACTTAGTCACAGATTTATACTGGTTCACTCACTTCCACTGTGAGTTACGTCCAGTCCCAAAGCCAAACAACAATGGATTTTGCACTATCTGAACAAATACAAGTATTCTTTTTCAGTCAAGCCTCTTCAGGCTCTATACAACAAGTATTCTTTTACAGTCAAGCCTCTTCAGGCTCTAAACCAAGTATAGTTTAAACAACAAGTCTCTCCAAGCTCAAACAGAAAACTATTTACGAAAAGAGATTGCTTAAGCTTTGAAACTACACATATTTAAAGCCTAAACTGAGGAAGATGTACAAACAACTGAGTATAACTCAGGATATGAAAATGGTGTACAAATGAAATAAGATGAAAATATTTCTCAGAGAATTTTTACAGCAAATCAGCAGGTTGGTTCAATCTATATTCTTCTCTGTATAAGACTTTGTTTTTATAGAGGAGGAGAGATGAGACTGGTAGACTTCTCTTAAAATCCCTTTGAGAAAAATCTTTCTTCCCTTTGAGACATATAACTCTGATAGCTTGCAGCAGCAGGCACAACAGGAGTAGGTGTCAGCAGTGTTGACTCTACTTTTCTGAGCAAGTTATATTTTCACAGCAGAAAATGCCTTTTTCGTGAACAATGATTTGAAATATACCAAAAAGCTTCTATTTTGCCTTTCCAGAAGAAGTGAAGTGCAGATAGCTGGCAAAAATATATGGAAGACTTGAGTCTTCAAAAGGGATCAACAGAGAAACTCTTTTCCAAAAAGATATAAGTCTCAGTACGACTGTTGAAATTCTGGCAAGCGAGCCAAAATCCCAGCAGTATAATAGTAAGTAAGAGTATTGTGTCCACAGAGAACGGTTCAATTTATAAGGATTAGTGGTCACAACTATCAAGTAATAGAGCAAAGTTGTTTGTTGAGAATTATGCAAGAAATTAAATTTGAACTTAAATGAGAGGGATAAAAACAGTTACTTGGACTAGGATTGAACTTCGTTTCATCGCACCCCTTTCATATGTGAACCCCGATAATATTTATGAATATATAATTATGATACCTTAGCCAAACTATGTTATCCCATGTCGGTTTCCCATATCACGAGAAACTCAGAAATAATTCATGCGGGTTCTGCCAGGCGACAAATTACCCCGACTTTAATGATCTGATTTTTCGTTCATTAACACTATCAATTCGCCCTATATTCCTATAGCGACTACCATGAGTACTTTTACCAATCAGAGTTCAAGTTCCCTGTTCCTAGGCTCCCCCAAACTCGCTATTGATTTCACAAAAACCATTTACCAATGCATCTTATAAAATCAACCTATAACTCCGGCACACAGGCGGAAGCTACGCATTAAGCAAAGAATAAAAATACCGATATCATAAAAATAGGGATTCATAAATATTAAATAGAATTCACATACAATCGGGGATTGAATCAACTACGTTCAATCCTATGAAGGAGTTTAGCTACGCATGGTAGCCATTATAACCCAACAGAGAAACTGTCACGCTTTTCTCCAATCCTAGCTCTTCTCTGTTGACTCCCAAAAAGCTTCTTTGATCTTTGCAAAAGGTTCTATTTATAGAGCTTGGAAAGCCATCTGAAATCTGGAAGAAATCTGATTTGAAATCTGTTTGAAAAACTGATCTGTATCCTGCGCTTCATCCTGCGCTCAGCATGTTTTGAAGCGCAGGTTCCAGAATGGACTTTTATGCTGCGCTCCACCTACGCTCAGCGCAAGTGGAGCGTGAGTTACGATCCAACTTTCCTTGTTTCCCTCCTTTTCAGATTGATCTCTTCCTGATCTTATCCTTGCTTGATTTGCTTTCCATAATTTCCTCTTTTTAGCTTGATCTTGTGCTGATTTGATCTTCAATTTGAATTTAGAATTAAATCTGCAGAATCCTTATCCCAATAATTGTTGATCTTATCCAAATCAGCTGCCATTTAAATCCTTATCTAGCAGATTCTTCTTTCAAATAAATGCTATCTTGTTTCCTCATTTAAATTCTTCTATTTTATCTGCAAAATCAATAGATTTTCTATCAAAATAGCATCATATTCAAATTCAAATCAAATATTCACAATTTATGCAATTATTACTAAAAAGAGATATTTTGGGGCATAAAATCACTATTTTACCCTTGATAAGTGCAGTAATTATACACTGAATTATCATATATTTTTCACTTATCAACGACGTTTCTCGTCTTCAGAAGGTATACTGGCTTCAGCAGGTCTTGATCCTTCGACAGGTTTCTCTTCTTCAGACGGTTGCACCACATCAGAGGGTTGCATGAGTTCAGAGGGTTGCTTTATTAGAAGGTTGTTGAAACACAGAAAGTACCCTTTAGCAAAATCTATTTCATTTTTTAGAAAACTTAACCAAATTTGTTTATCATTAAAACTCAGAGTTATGAGACTTAAACATTATTAATCATCTAATAATATTTTGAGACTCAACATTCTCCCCCATTTTAATGATGACTAATTTGCTTAAATTATCAAATATCTGAAGGGAAATAGAACAAAGTTTAAAGGATTCTCCCCCTTTCTCAGATACTTGAGCAGAATGAATTCTCCCTCTATTTCAACAAGCTCAAGCAGAAAAACTTGCTAAAAAATTTCTCCCCCTAAACATAAGATATCTTCTCTGAAAAGCACTTAAACTTTAGATTTTGTTAGTTTATATATTATTCCCCATTTTGTCATCAATCAAAAGGGATTCCAGAGCATCCTGAAGTAATAAATAAGCAGTTAGAGTAATAAATTCAGGGTATAAAAGTTGCTGAAAGATGATCCAACAGTGATAATGCAGCAATAAGCATATAACAACAAGTTCAATATTCAAATAACGCAAGAATGTGCATATTATCTCTAATGAACTTAAACCTATCTTCAACAAGGGGTTTCGTGAATAAATCAGCCCATTGATGCTCTGTGTTAATGAACTTAATATCAAAAACACATTTTTGAACATAGTCTCTAATGAAATGATGTTTGGCTTCTATATGCTTAGCTCTAGAATGTTGAATGGGATCTTTAGAAAGATTTATGGCACTTGTAATATCACAGAATACAGGAATTGATTTAACAAGAATGTTAAAATCTTCAAGTTGATATTTTACCCATAGCAGCTGTGAGCAACAACATGCAACAACAATGTACTCAGCTTCAGCAGTTGAGAGAGCTATGGTGCTTTGCCTTTTTCTAGCCCAACTGATGATATTCTCTCCGATGAAGTGACATCCTCCACTAGTTGATTTTCTTTCAACTATCTCCAGCGAAGTCAGCATCGCAATATCCTAATAATCTGCAGTCCTTACTCATTTTATAGCATAGACCAAGATTAGTAGTACCATTGAGATATCTGAAAATTCTTTTAACAGCCTTGTAATGAGTTATTCTTGGGTCTGATTGAAATCTTGCACACAGGCACACACTGAACAGAATGACAAGTCTGCTTGCTATAAGATACAACAGAGATCCAACCATGCCTCTATACATGGTTGGGTCAACACATTCTTTGTTAAGACAAACTCACTCCTAAAGTTTTTAATGTGCCAAACCATTAAGTTTAGATATGTGTTGAACTGGATGAGATGCATCTTGTTATTTTAACTAATTGTGTGCTCAAGTATATAGCAGAGTTTCTAGACTTTATTTTAAAGAAATTGTTCAAGTAAATGAAGCTCAAAGAACATCTTTGAGGATACAAAGCATAAAAGTCAGAATTATGCAATGCCAAGAAACAAGACTTAAAGGAAAAACAATGAGCAAGGAAGAGATTCAAGGTCAGCTTGAGACGCTGGCTCAAGATCAGATGCAGATTCAAGCACAAAAGGTCATCTCATTAATAAGAAGCAGAATCAAAAATGGTTTGAATATCATTTACTCAGAAAACAAATCAGTTGAAAGATGAGACTCAACCTTAATTAAGGAGAAGATCAGATCCAGTGAAAATAATCTTAGAAGAGACTCCAGATCAGCTTGAGACACAAGCTCAAGATCAGATGCAAGAATTGAGACCCAAACTCAGATGTAAGAGTTAAGAGTCAGACTCAGACGTAAATGTTGAGACTCATGATCAGCTTGAGAAGACATGGCATAAAGTCAAATCCTTTTTCATTTTGCACTTTCTTACAGAATTTTGTGAAATTTTCAAAAGTCTCATCCTTGATTTTGAGGAAAATAACCCATGTAAATCTAGAGTAGTCATCAACAATGACTGAGCCATATTTCTTACCAGCAAGACTTTCAGTTCTTGTAGGACCAAACAAATCAATGTGAAGCAATTCTAAAGGTCTTGAGGTAGACACAACATTTTTACTCTTAAAAGAGCTTCTTGTTTGTTTACCTTTAAGAAAATTTTCACATAAAATGTCAAATTTGAAATAGAGCTTGGGCAGACCTTTTACAAGGTTGTCTTTTGTTAACTTTGAGATTAATCTCAAGCTGGCATGCCCAAGTTTTTTATGCCAAATCTGCTTTTCATCTTTAATAGAAAGAAGACAAGTCACATTTTGATATGCAAGTTCCTCAAGATCTATTTTGTACATATTGTTGTGTCTCTTGGCAGTAAAAATGATTTGATCAGAAGCATATTTGACTACACATCCATTCCTTGTGAAGGACACAACATATCCACTGTCACATAATTGACTTATGCTCAGCAGGTTGTGTTGAAGACCTTCAACAAGAAGAACATTTTGAATAACAGAGAGGGGAGATATACCTACTGATCCAATACCAGTGATCTTTCCTTTCTGATTCCCTCCAAAGATTACCACTCCACCATCTTTAGGTCTAAGGTTTTGGAACAAATACCTTTCTCCTGTCATGTGTTATGAGCAGCCATTCCCAAGTACCATTTGTGGTGTCTCCTTTGTCCTATTAAAAACATCTGCAACAGGAATAATCAGAGACTTAGGTACCCACATCTTTCTGGGACCTTTTTTGTTAGCAGCAGGTTTGCCTCTTTTCTTGTGCTTGAACTGAGACATATTATGTCCAGGCTTCCCACAATGAGAGCATCCCCTACCTTTCTTAGCTTTTTCAGCAGGTTTAAAATTTGAATCATGTGATGATTCACTCTCTGAATAACCCATACCACCTTTGTTCTTGGAGTTCTTCTGAACACCCAACATTCTGTTGAGGTTCTTAGTTCCTTTAACAAAGTTGGCAAGGTCCTTAGTTAGTTCAGCAACTTGTTTTTTGAGAATCTCATTTTCTTTAATCAAACCTTCTAAACTACTAGTTTTAGAGTTCTTCAAGAGTTTTTCCTTGAGAAAAAGATTTTCAATTTCAAGAGCTTCATTTTATTTTCAACTTCAGTATATGATCTAGACAAATCTTTGTACTCTTGGAAAAGCTCCTTAGAACTTTCCAGCAAATCATCATACATGTCTTGCAAGGTTTAAGGGATTACCTCTAATTCAGTACTATCTGAAGAGGGTAGGCTTGCCATCAGACATAAGTTGGCTTCTTCAGCAGATTCATCTTCCTCTTCTGAAGTTGAATCATCCAAATCCTCTCATGTAGCCATCAAACCCTTTTTCTTCTTAAAGAACTTCTTCTTCTTAAAGGAGGGTTTCTTCAGCTTGGGACAGTCAGCCTTCATATGACCTGGCTATTTACATTCATAGCGAATAATCTTGTTAGTAGAAAAAGACTCTTTACCTGACTTACCCATTTTGGTTTCAGAGGATGGGTGATTTCTGAACTTTCCCTTCTTCTGAAGCATCCTCTTGATCTTCCTGCTTAGAAGAGCCAGATCATCATCATGATCAGAGCTGCTTTCAGAGTCCTCACTACCTTCTGAAGTCTCCTCAACTTTCATGGCTTTATGTGGCCCATGCTTAAGCAGCTTGAACTTGGCATTCAGAGCCAGTGACTTTTTCTTTGGAGCATCTTCACCAAGTTCTAACTCATGAACTTTAAGAGATCCCAAGATTTCTTCCATTCTCAAAGTATTGAGGTCTTTAGCCTCTTGAATGGCAGTAACTTTGGGCCTCCAAGCCTTTGGTAAACTCCTTAGAATCTTGTGATTATTATCACCAGAATCAAAGGTTCTGCCTAAAGACTTGAGTCCATTAGTTATGGTTTGAAACCTCCCAAACATTTGATCAATGGGTTCAAACTCTTGCATCTTGAACATCTAATATTGATGAAAAAGCATGCTAATCTTAGATTGTTTGACATTATCAGTCCCTTCATGGGTTGATGCCAAAGTATCCCAGATCTCCTTGGCTAAAGTGCATCCATGCACCTTCTCATACTCAGATTTACTCAAGGAGCAAACTAAGTAGAGTTTTACTTTTGCATTGAGTTGTACACGTGTTTTCTGTTCACCAGTCCACTCTGCCTTGGGTATGGGCACACCACCATGTGTAGGAGTGTAATCTTTAGAAACCACGAGAAACACTAGAAGGGGGAGGTTGAATAGGGTTTTAAATGTTCAAACAGATTTTCAGAAACCTTTTCACAAGCAATATATTTCTCAAGAGTTTTTATAAACTTGCTGAAACTGGAGTAATGATACTTATTGAAATTACTTCAGCAGGTTCAACAGAGTTGATAAAAACTGTTTTCTTAAATTTGTATTTGGTTAAAAGGATGTTTCAATAGTCTAAATCACTATATTACGAACCCTTCTTGTTAGTTAAATAACAAATATAGAGAGATAAGGGTAGAGAAGACTTAGCCAAGAGTTCACCCTAAATAGTCAAGATTGTACTTCGGTCCTTAGAATAAAATGTGGGTTTTGACCCTTAGAATAAGTTGCGGTATTAGTCCCCAAGAAAGACGTCTCCTATAGTCTAAGCTCAGGTCTAACCTTAGAATGAATGAAAAGACCCTGTCTGCTGGGCAATGCAGGTCATGCATAGCATATCTAATTTTAGTTTGGCATTAAAAATCATATTGAGTTGAGTTGAGTTATGATGCCAAGATGAATTGTGTTTGAACTAGTTTATGTATGATTTGCTGAACTGTATGGTGCACCTCATATGTTTGTGGGATACATTTTATATAGGCTAGATTGTTTGGCTAGATGCATGAACGACAAGCTTGAAGCTCTTATAGTGGAAGATTCCACCTCTAGTTGTAGTTTAAGTTCCGAGAGGGAAACTGGTGTATTGAGTTATGCTATCTTGGGTTAGGATAGAAATTATGTATCTAAGAATAATGGTTATCTTGAGCCACGAAGTGGCAATTGTATTATGGGATTTATGGTATTTAATGATTGTTTGGGCTTATGTAATTGTTGGAATTACATAAGCATTTGATGATTGTGTATGTAAAGATATCGATAATGGCGTGAAATAATTTCAGTAATTTGGGAATAGTATCTCCAACAAACATCATTCTTGAATCTAGAAATTAGTACGTTACAACCTCCTTCGCCAATAGTAATTGAAAGAGCCTTATAACTTCATTCTAGAAAGATGTCACTCCCATTGTCTAATCTAATGATTATAATAAAAGTTAATCATAACTTTAATTTATAAATCTAAATAATGGAGTTTAAATTAAATTATTCATAATTCTAATAAAAACATAAATCAAATGGTTGTAACCTTAATAATAGAAGACTTAAAACTTATCAATATCAATATGACAATATCCGTTGTAATTGATGCACTTTGAAAATTAGAGTCCGGAGTTGGTGTCAAATAATTTCCCATAATAAAAGCAATGATTATGAATACAAACAAAAAATTATAAACGCTTATTCATACCTGAACTTACATATATTCATAAAAACGTTATTATTGTGGAGAAAATAAACTTCGTTTTCACCAAAGGCATAAGTGCCATCAAATTTAAGTAACCATTCAGAGGACATGCTCAATAAAAATAACATGACCACAAATCCTCACGAAGTTGGAAAGAGAATCTCTTACACTAATACAATTTACAATATTGTGCAATAAAAAAATAACGAAAGGGTTGTGACTAATATTGACACTTTTTCAAATAAAAGGGATTAGAGAAAAATGGTTCATCTTACCAAATTTTTTGGAATTGTAGGGGCACCTGTAGAACATGAAGTATTTGACTTGCACTGCAATTGGACACAAGCATGGTTTGCAGCAAGGGTTTTGACAAAAGTTATTCAATTGGAAGATACATATAATGGTAGTGCTCAATGTGAGACTGTGTGATTGATTGATTCCACATGATGGATGAGAAAGAGTGACATTACGCGATTGTGTCTTGGAGCAGTGATGACAGTGGTTATGTGGAGACATGGTTGTATTTTGGGATTAATTTGGCCATTCAATTCGATGATACTTCTAATGGTAGTGCTCAATGTGAGGATGTGTGATTGATTGATTCAACGCAGTGGATGAGAAAGAATGGCATCAGGAGATTGTGACTTGGAGCGGTGATGACAGTGATTTCGTGGAGACATGGTTCTATTACACCTTCAAAAATATTCTTCCTTGACATGATATACTTGAAAAAGAAAATTCACACTAATCCAACCAAATGAACCACATGGTACATAGAGGATCAAATCAATCGCCAAATTTCTTGTTACTTTTTACTATATATCACACTTGAGTGTTCCATGAAAATCACCTTACCATCAATGTTAAACATGCATCTAATGCAAAGCTATAGGAGAAAAAACAACATGTGGGTAGTATCTTATATGGATTAGTTGCAACAAGGGCATGCTAATTGTGACACCCATCTACCCCATACTCTTATATGTTTAAGAAATTGAAGTTTAGAAAAGGGAAAGCCCTACGATAAGTAAAAAGGTTCACAATCGTTCTTTATTAAATCTCATAGTTTGAAAATTACTTATTAAAAGAACTTAAACTTTCAAATATAAATCAAATATAAAGCAGCGGAATCTCCAAAACATAAAATTACTAATAGTCTACTGTCATGCAAGGCATCCAAAAGGTCCATAAACAAAGTACTCCTAATCTAGAAACGTGTAAAACTCCCAAATACGCCCTGATGTCACATCTATCAGAGCATACCCTTTTAATCATAATCGACACCAGTCGTGTCCTAATCAATACCTATAAAATATATCCACAGAATATGGTGAGGAAAAGGAATACTACATATACATACACATAGAGAATACCCATCCTCACCCACAACATCATTACATCATGCCATCAATGCATCAATCACCAATAATAACATTCATCTAAAACTCAACCTCATAGCATCTTTCATATATCATCATACTCATTACTATCATAACATCATTCATATATTATCATACTCATTATCATCATACATCATTCATCTATCATCATACTCATTATCATCATACATCATTTATATATTATCATACTCATTATCATCATACACCATTCATCTATCATCATACTCATTATCATCATACATCATTTATATCTCATCATACGCATTATCATCATACATCATTCATCTATCATCATATTCAATTTCATCATTACATCTTTCATCTATCATCATACTCCTCTCATCGTCTACCCAAAGATCATGACTTGGAACTCCACACAATGGGTGCACCTCGTCAGTCACTCTAGTTAGTACCAAGATAGTCTATCGGTGTTACCACACACTATCTGATAGGTTGTACCCCCTCTATGGGTCCGCACAACGACATTCGACCCTAGGTTTTACCCTCTCTTTGGGCCCGTACAATCACTCCTAGGTTGCACCCCCTCTATGGGCCCGTGCATCGAACGCCCCATCTTGATCCCCTAAGTTGTACCCCCTCTATGGGCCCGCACAACTCAGTTCACCTACCGAATTGTACCCCCTCTATGGGCCCGCACAATTCAGGTCTTATCACATATGCTGAAGGCATCTCTCCCAAGTTGTACCCCCTCTATGGGCCCGCACAACTTAGGTAACATCGTCATAAAAAATGTGATATACACCATCATCAATATCATAAACATCATCGTCAAAAAGGTGATATACACCAACATCATTATCAGCATCATCATCATGCATCAATACACTCATCATTAAACATCATCATAATAAGGTGATATACACCGACATCATTATCATTATATATCATCATAATCATCACAAACATCATCAAACATCATTAATCATCAACGTCAAACACTCAGGATCTCAAAATCCACTCTGGTAATCGATTACCAACCTCTCGTAATCGATTACCCACAGTCAAGGTCTCTGGTACTCGATTACAGCAGCCCTGTAATCGATTACCCACAGAAAAACTCTCTGGTAATCGATTACAACACCTCTGTAATCGATTACTCACAGACAGGCTCTCTGGTAATCGATTACAGCACCCCTGTAATCGATTACCAGCCATAAAAAGGTACTTCTGGGTTGCCCAGAACACCCTAAATCGATTACCATACCTGGTAATCGATTACCCGCGACGCAGTTCGCAGATTTCACGATTTCAAACATCTCTAAACTCATCCAATCAATCCTTAATCAATCTTTTTCGTCTAAACATCATTCATACTCATTAATAACATCCATTACTCAGTAAATCAACAATCAATTGCAGATTATATCATCAATTCATCAAAATCCCCAATTTCTCAATCCCTAATCATCCCTCTTTTATTATTCTCAATACCACCATTAATCTCATCCAATACTCATCAATTTACATACAATCAATCATAAATCAACAGATTATACCATCATACTCATTCACCACATAGACCATACGAATTTTAGAGCCCTTGGAGGGTCTTATGGTTGCCCTCACTACCCAATATCCCTACATGCATATACAGGCAATACCCTCTCCCCCACCGTACCTTAAGCGAAGCTTTGCTCACAGCGATGAAGTCCTTTATTGGATCTTGAATTTCACTCCTCAGCAGCTCCCTCTTGAGACTCAGGTTCTCCCCTCCTTAGCCTTTTGCTTACTGACGAATGATACGAATAAGGATTAGGGTGCTCTGTTACCCCTCCTTACAGAATAACTAATTGGGCTTGGGGCCATTCTCACCCCCTTTATTTTATTTTCAAATAAAACTATCTTTACGAAATAAAACTAATAATAATAATAATAACCCTATTATTTATTTCCCATTAAATTAATTATTTAATTAATTAATCTATTTAATTTAATTAATATTTATCCTAATAAAATCTAGGATGTTACAACTTTCCCCTCCTAAAAAGAAAATTCGTCCTCGAATTTTACCTGAAGCGAATAGCTCTGGATAAGACTCCTTCATCTTCTCTTCAAGTTCCCAAGTGGCACTCTCGGGTGTAGGTCCTCCCCATATCACCTTAACCAAAGGAATCTCTTTACCTCGAAGTTGTTTCACCCTCCGATCCTCAACTCTCACCGGCATGGTTTCCACTGTTAGGTTTTCCTTAACCTCAAGATGATCCGACTCAATCACATGCGAAGGATCGTGAACGTATTTCCGGAGTTGAGAAACGTGGAAAACGTTATGAAGATTAGATAGATGTGGAGGCAAAGCGATTTGGTAGGCAACATTGCCGACTCTTTTAAGGATTTGGTAAGGGCCAATGAATCGAGGTGTAAGTTTTCTAGACTTTAATGCTCTACCAACCCCAGTCCACGGAGTGACTTTCAGGAATACATGGTCCCCTTCCTTGAACTCTAACTCTTTCCTTCTCTTATCCGCATAGCTCTTCTGCCTACTCTGGGCTGTCCTCATCCTCTCCTGGATTATCCTAACCTTATCTGTGGTCTGCTGCACTATCTCATATCCTAATGCAAGATTCTCACCCGGCTCACACCAACACAAAGGGGTTCTACACCTCCTACCATATAATGCTTCATAGGGCGCCATACCTATGCTAGAGTGAAAATTATTGTTATAGGTGAACTCTATCAAAGGTAAGAAGCTATCCCAACTACCCCCTTGGTCTAACACACAGGCTCTAAGCAAATCCTCTAAGGATTGGATAGTTCTCTCGGTCTGACCATCAGTCTGAGGGTGATAGGCTGAGCTAAGCCTAAGCTGGGTCCCCAAGGCCTGCTGTAAACTCTCCCAAAACCTAGAGGTAAACCTGGGATCCCTATCTGAGACTATACTAGATGGTATGCCATGCAACCTCACAATCTCACTGATGTACAACTGAGCCAACTTCTCTAAAGGATACTTAATATTGATGGGAAGGAAATGGGCACTCTTAGTCAACCTATCGACAATAACCCATATCGAATCATATCCCTTCACCGTCTTAGGCAAGGCAACTACAAAATCCATGGGTATACTATTCCACTTCCACTCAGGTATACTTAAGGGTTAGAGCAATCCTGAAGGTTTTTGGTGCTCTACCTTAGCCTTTTGGCACACTAAACAAGCACTCACGAACTCCTCTATGTCTCTCTTCATCCTAGGCCACCAAAACACTTTCTTTAAATCCTGATACATCTTAGTTGATCCTGGGTGGAAACTAAGCTTACTTCTATGCCCTTCTTCTAGTACTAACCTTTTAATGCTAGGTTCACTAGGCACACACACTCGATCCCCAAATCTCACTACCCCATCGGTACCAATTACAAACTCTCCACCACTACCCCCTTCTATAGCCTCTCGCCTACCAACTAAAAAGGGATCCTCTAACTGGGCTTTACTAATATCCTTCAGCAAATCATTACTTACCCTGGTCATTCCTAACTTCACACTAGAGGATGTTACTTCACAAGCCAAACTTAGATCTCTAAACTGGGTTAAAAGATCCATCTCTTTAATCATCAAGGAACTAACATGGACAATCTTCCTACTCAAGGCATCAGCCACTACATTGGCCTTACCGGGATGGTAACTTAACTCAAAATCATAATCCTTAAGAAACTCTAACCACCTCCTCTGCCTCATGTTCAGCTCTTTCTGGTCAAACAGGTATCTAAGGCTCTTATGGTCACTAAAAACCTCGAACCGGGAACCATACTGGTAATGTCTCCAAATCTTCAACACAAACACTACGGCTACTAACTCTAGGTCATGGGTAGGGTAGTTTCTCTCATGAATTTTCAATTGCCTAGAAGCATAGGCTACTACTTTACCCTCTTGCATCAACACCCCACCTAAATCCATCTTAGAAGCATCACAGTATACTACGAAAGGTTTACTAAGGTCAGGCAACACTAACACTGGTGCACTAGTCAACTTCTCTTTAAGGGTTTGGAAGCTAGTCTCACACTTACTGTTCCACACATAGGCAACTCCTTTCCTAGTCAACTCGGTCAAAGGCAAAGCTAACTTAGAAAACCCTTCTATGAACCTCCTATAGTACCCAGCTAACCCAAGGAAACTCCTAATCTCACTCACTGACTTAGGGGATTCCCACTTAAGCACGACTTCTACCTTAGAAGGATCTACACCTATACCTCCCTTAGAAATCACATGGCCTAAGAAGCTTACTTGCTCTAACCAGAACTCACACTTGGACATTTTAGCATAAAGTTGTTTATCCTTAAGAACCTGAAGTACTACCTTTAGATGTTCCTCATGCTCCTCCTTAGTTTTGGAATAAATTAGTATGTCATCTATAAAGACAACTACGAATTTATCCAAGTAAGGGTGAAAAATCCTGTTCATATAATCCATAAAAATGGCAGGAGCATTCGTCACACCGAAAGGCATTACCAGATACTCGTAATGTCCATACCTAGTCCTAAAAGCGGTCTTAGGTATATCCTCCTCCTTAACTCTAATCTGATGATAGCCTGATCTAAGATCTATCTTACTAAACACGCATGCCCCCACTAACTGATCCATCAAATCATCTATCCTAGGCAAATGATATCTTTTCTTAATGGTTACCTTATTTAGCTGGCGATAATCTGTACACAACCTCATGCTACCATCCTTCTTCTTAACAAACAACACAGGCGCCCCCCAGGGTGACACACTAGGCCTTATGAACTTCTTCTCTAACAGGTCTTCTAATTGCTTCTTAAGTTCTGCTAATTCTATGGGTGACATCCTATAAGGTGCGGCTGAAATGGGTCCTGTACCTGGAACTAAGTCTATAGCAAACTCTATCTCTCTCTCAAGCGGTAAACTAGACACATTATCAGCAAATACTTCAGGGTACTCACACACCATAGGTATCTCACTCACCACAGCGCTACTATCAGATTTCAAAGAAGCTAAAAGCATGTAAACCTGGGCATCTTCCCTTAGAGACGCCTTTACCTGATTGGCAGTCATAAAATCCTTACTCTTACACTCGAAAGGGTGACCAAAAACAACAGATTTATCAGCACAGTTTAGAAGGACATGATTAGACGATAACCAGTCCATACCAAGAATGGCATCTAGTTGACTTAGATGCAAACAAATCAAATCAACTAGAAAGTTTCTATCATTAACAGATATAAAACAGTTTAAGCAAACATCGAAAGTAGAAACTGACCCACTAGCTGGCGTTTCCACACTCAATACAAAAGGCAAGGAATAAACAGGCAATTTAAGCTTACACACACGAGCATGTGATATGAACGAATGAGTCGCACCAGAATCCGGCATCTCCTACTAACATGAACGCAGCCAACGTAACCTTTTGCACCAACGGGCAGTCCATCGCTCTAAAAGTCTTCTCGATCTCGAAGATCCAGTCAGCAGCACCGTCAGGGTCATAACCCCAACAAAACGTAGGTGGATGGTTCCTCTGGAACCGTGCATGCCAGTCCGTCTCGTGATGTTGGTTAAGGTTGCCAACAGCTTGTGCCATAGCCATCAAGGCATCGGCCATCGCTCGATCGTTCCTACCCCCAACCATTACTCTTTCTATTAAAGAAAGGGTAAGCAAACATACCAAGTAAAGCAAAAAAGTAAAGAAATAACTCAACAATCAAGCTAAAGCAAACAATTCACTCAAGCAATCAATCAGTTACTCAACCAATCAATCATATTAGCACATCAAAAGCATAGTAAACTCATAACTCAAGGCCGGTGAACCAACCTGGCTCTGATACCAACGAATGTGACACCCTTCTACCCCATAATCTTATATGTTTAAGAAATTGAAGTTTAGAAAAGGAAGCCCTACGATAAGTAAAAAGGTTCACAATCGTTCTTTATTAAATCTCATAGTTCGAAAATGACTTATTAAAAGAACTTAAACTTTCAAATATAAATCAAATATAAAGCAGCGGAATCTCCAAAACATAAAACTACTAATAGTCTACTGTCATGCAAGGCATCCAAAAGGTCCATAAACAAAGTACTCCTAATCTAGAAATGTGTAAAACTCCCAAATACGCCCTGATGTCACATCTATCAGAGTATACCCTTTTAATCATAATCGACACCAGTCGTGTCCTCATCAATACCTATAAAATATATCCACAGAATACGGTTAGGAAAATGAATACTACATATACATACACATAGAGAATACCCATCCTCACCCACAACATCATTACATCATGCCATCAATGCATCAATCACCAATAATAACATTCATCTAAAACTCAACCTCATAGCATCTTTCATATATCATTATACTCATTACTATCATAACATCATTCATATATTATCATACTCATTATCATCATACATCATTCATCTATCATCATACTCATTATCATCATACATCATTTATATATTATCATACTCATTATCATCATACATCATTCATCTATCATCATACTCATTATCATCATACATCATTTATATCTCATCATACGCATTATCATCATACATCATTCATCTATCATCATATTCAATTTCATCATTATATCTTTCATCTATCATCATACTCCTCTCATCGTCTACCCAAAGATCATGACTTGGAACTCCACACAATGGGTGCACCTCGTCAGTCACTCTAGTTAGTACCAAGATAGTCTATCGGTGTTACCACACACTATCCGATAGGTTGTACCCCCTCTATGGGTTCGCACAACGACATTCGACCCTAGGTTGTACCCCCTCTATGGGCTCGTACAATCACTCCTAGGTTGCACCCCCTCTATGGGCCCGTGCATCGAACGCCCCATCTTGATCCCCTGAGTTGTACCCCCTCTATGGGCCCGCACAACTCATTTCACCTCCCGAATTGTACCCCCTCTATAGGCCCTCACAATTCAGGTCTCATCACATATGCGCAAGGCATCTCTCCCAAGTTGTACCCCCTCTATGGGCCCGCACAACTTAGGTAACATCGTCATCAAAAAGGTGATATACACCATCATCAATATCATCAACATCATCGTCAAAAAGGTGATATACACCAACATCATTATCATCAACATCATCATGCATCAATATACTCATCATTAAACATCATCATAATAAGGTGATATACACCGACATCATTATCATCATCATCATGCATCAATACACTCATCATTAAACATCATCACAATAAGGTGATATACACCGACATCATTATCATCATCATCATCATCATCATGCATCAATACACTCATCATTAAACATCATCATAATAAGGTGATATACACCGACATCATTATCATCATCATCATGCATCAATAAACTCATCATTAAACATCATCATAATAAGGTGATATACACCGACATCATTATCATTATATATCATCATAATCATCACAAACATCATCAAACATCATTAATCATCAACGTCAAATACTCAGGATCTCAAAATCCACTCTGGTAATCGATTACCAACCTCTCGTAATCGATTACCCACAGTCAAGGTCTCTGGTAATCGATTACAGCACCCCTGTAATCGATTACCCACAGAAAAACTCTTTGGTAATCGATTACAGCACCTCTGTAATCGATTACTCACAGACAGAATCTCTGGTAATCGATTACAGCACCCCTGTAATCGATTACCAGCCATAAAAAGGTACTTCTGGGTTGCCCAGAACACTCTGGTATGGTAATCGATTACTCGCGACGCAGATCGCAGATTTCACGATTTCAAACATCTCTAAACTCATCCAATCAATCCCTAATCAACCTTTTTCGTCTAAACATCATTCGTACTCATTAATAACATCCAATACTCAGTAAATCAACAATCAATTGCAGATTATAACATCAATTCATCAAAATCCCCAATTTCTCAATCCCTAATCATCCCTCTTTCATTATTCTTAATACCACCATTAATCTCATCCAATACTCATCAATTTACATACAATCAATCATAAATCAACAGATTATACCATCATACTCATTCACCACATAGACCATACGAATTTTAGAGCCTTTGGAGGGTCTTAGGTTTCCCTCACTACCCAATATCCCTACATGCATATACAGACAATACCCTCTCCCCCACCGTACCTTAAGCGAAGCTTTGATCACATCGATGAAGTCCTTTCTTGGATCTTGACTTTCACTCCTCAGCAGCTCCCTCTTGAGACTCAGGTTCTCCCCTCCTTAGCCTTTTGCTTACTGACGAATGATACGATTAAGGATTAGGGTGCTCTGTTACCCCTCCTTACAGAATAACTAATTGGGCTTGAGCCCATTCTCACTCCCTTTATTTTATTTTCAAATAAAACCATCTTTACGAAATAAAACTAATAATAATAATAATAACCCTATTATTTATTTCCCATTAAATTAATTATTTAATTAATTAATCTATTTAATTTAATTAATATTTATCCTAATAAAATCTAGGATGTTACACTAATTTCCCATGAAAAGCCCTTACCATTATGGGTGTTATGTTGATCTAGAATTAAAAAAAAATTACTTTGATTGCTCGCAATCACTCAAAGATAATGAATTTTTGCATTGACTCAATATCTCTTGTGTAATAATTATTTGCAATTCGTTTTCATCCATCTTCCTAATTTTGGTGCACTATAGATGAGTTGAGTAAGAGTAATAAGTTGATATAAAGCTCCACTTCTCACCCAAAAAATATTCTCCTATTATGAAGTTCCCATTGTCATTCACCATCGCACCAGTCCCCATTTGACCTTCTTCGCCAATGGTAAATGAAATAGCCTTATAACTTTATTCTAAAAAGATGTCACTCCTATTGTCTAATCAAATCTTTTAATAAAAGTTACTTATAACATTAATTTATAATTATAACAAATGGAGTTTAAATTAAATTATTCATAATTTTAACAAACACATAAATCAAATGCCTGTAATCTTAATAATAAAAGACTTAAAACTTATCAATATCAATATGACAATATACATTGTAATTATTGCATTTTGAAAATTAGAGACGAGAGTTGGTGTAAAATAATTTCCCATAATAAATGACATGATTATGAATACAGACAAAAAATTATAAACTCTTATTCATAACTAAACTTAGATATATTAATAAAAAAGTTATTATTGTGGAGAAAATAAACTTCATATTCACCGAAGGCATTAGTGCCACCAAATTGATGTAACCATTCAGAGGGTATGCTCAATACAAATAACTTGACCATAAATGCTCACGTAGTTGGCAAGAGAATCTCTTACACTATTACAGTTTTCCAACATCGTGCAATATAAAAAATAATGAAAGGGTTGTGACTAATATTGACACCTTTTTAAATAAAATGGATTAGAGAAAAATGGTTCATCTGACCTTCTTTTTTGGAATTGTAGGGGCACCAGTAGCGCAAGAAGTATTTGACTTGCACTCGAATTAGACACAAGCACGATTTTCAGCAAGGGTTTTGGCTAAAGACATTTAATTCAATGACACATCTAATGGTAGTGCACAATGTAAGGATGTGTGATTGATTGATTCCACACAGTTGATGACAAAGAGTGACATCACACGATTGTGGCTTGGAACAGTGATGGCAGTGGTTTCGTGGAGACATTGTTCTATTTTGGGATTGATTTGGCCATTCAATTCAATGATGCATCTAATGGTAGTACTCAATGTAAGGATTGTGATTGATTGATTCCACGTGGTGGATGAAAAAGACGACAATCACGCGATTGTGACTTGAAGCGGTGATGTTGTAATGTCCTAATTTCCTAAATTAGAAAACAATGCCTATTGGAAGCACTATTTTCCGAATTTGGGAAATTATTTCGCGCATTTTAAGTATCGCTTAAAACACAATAACGCTCAAGTAACCCAACATATTACTTAAGCTGAAATTCAACAGTCAAACATAATTAACCAGTCATTTCCAACCTGGGCATCCCTCAAGATACAATAGAAATATAGTTAAATGGGATACAATGATACATGCCACCTGTAACAATCAATACCATGCCATTTAGGCTCTACAAGTACTACAATATCCCATTGCAAAATAATAGATTCCTTTATACAAAGACCCAAATACACCAAAAGTCCAAAATGGTCCAAAAGAGTTAAACATCCAATCTTCCATCCATTCATGCATCTGGCTTGGAGCCCTGTGAATCTAAATACGAAATATCGTATAATAAGACTAAAGTCCCAGTGAGTGTGTATAAACAGGCAGTGTGGGGAGAAATAGACAAATGCAATGCAACAACCAAAAGAGGATAGTAATAAACAAGCAAGTGTAATATCCATGATATAATTCATACTTGAACATGAAGTGTTTAACCCAACACCCAAGGGGTCTTTCCGCTTATCTGTGAAGTTTAGACTGAGCTCGGGCTAACTGGGACCGTCGTCCTTGAAGGCCACAAGGACCTTACCCCGTTGTGATATATTAAAACAATTATTTTTCCTCTCTTGTACATGAGATCCAATGCCCCAAATACCTCTTTTACACATAAAGGCCAAGGATCCAACAGTCAATTCATTATTGATGCCATGAGGTCTCAAGACCCAATTCTAGTTTCTTCAAATTTGAGTGAAATAATTCATGAATAATCATATAAATATTCCCAAGGCATATTATAGCATAAGAGTATGATTCCATTCAATTTCCATCATCAACAATTAAGTAATAGAAAAATCCCCAATTTCTCTACCCTTGGGTTTGTACCAAAAATTAATTTCACCAACCAATACAATCATTAGCTCAATAAACAAACATAAACCATCATAAACATTCAATGCAAGCAAATGAGAGAAGAATAGGGAGTGTTTATAGGAAACACACAAAGGATGAGAGTGGGTGGTGAACACACTCACTTGAATGGAGAAGGGAGAAGGAGAAAATGGAGAAATGGAGATGGAGGAGAAAGTAGGAGGTGATCCCAAGCCCTAGAGTGGTGGAGTTCTTCTTCAATCGTCCTTTCCTTCTTCTCCCTAGCTCTTTCTCTCTCTAGATTCTCTGCCCTCTCTCCAACCTTGGATGAAGAAGAAGAGAAAAATGAAATGAAAAGGGTGAACACGCTTGAGCGCACGGGGTCCAAGGCCTATTACGCGCTAGCGCGCTCGAACGGGGAAAGGACTTGCTGGAACGTGCCCAAGTCAGAGACCTCTTTACTTCCAGTAGGGGTGCGCGCTCGAGCGCCCCCCAAGTCCGCTTGAGCGCCCAAGGGACAGAAACTCCCCTTTCTCCAACATGATGCGCACTGATAGAAACTTCTTTTCTCCATCTTTTCTCCATCTTTTCTCTATTCCTAAGGTTTGTCCTTCAATCTTCCCCCACTCCCCATTTATGAAACCTCGCTATCAATAGAGTTGCTAAGGTCTGAAACCTTCCTACGAAAATTCGACAGAGTATCCCCTAAAAACTAGACATTCCCAAATTTTCACCTCAACCTTGAAACTCAGAAAATCCAATCACAACATAATAATATCATACACATGAGCCTCCAAGGCCAAAAATAGAAATCTAAAAAGGGATGTTAGACATAATCAATGCAGGGAATAAGCATGTTTTAACTACAATGAAATATTAGACAGAATCAACAATTTTCAAGTTATACTGAGCAGCCAGGACATGTATCCATACATACATCTTTGGGAAGGGGAAAGGGGGAGTTGGGGTTGGGGTTTGGAGGAAAGTTGCATATAAGGCCTGATCCTAATCTATTGGCCACAAAAGGGTCCTGTGTTGAACATTAATCACTAGAACGATTGATTCCTTTCATTATCTCTTTACATTTATGTACTGGCCAGATATGGGAAGCCAATACCAGTTTGCTACCTGACATGGTCTGGGATAAGTTTATGGACCACTTTAGGGGGTGCTCCAGCTAACAGCAGTCATAGTTTTCATTATAAACATTAACATATAGATACCACACAGACCAGTTTGGCAATTAGACACATACTTCTTGTTTAAAGTTGAAAAGGGGAGGGAGCGGACGACTATTAGGTAGCCGAGCATTGGTCTCACGAAGTTCATCAAAGAAAGGATGTGCACATGCTTCCAGCTGAAAAATAAAATCTACTAGTGAAAACTATCCTAATTATATTAATATTTTAAAATAAAATATAAACAATAAGTATAATGAAACCCCATTTGTAGAAAACCTTATCAAATTAATGACCATACTAAAACATGACATACCAAGGTATGCTGATATAATAGCACAACACCAAGATAGGAAACGAGAACTTCTTATGTTAATGTAGATAATTTTCGTATCAAGTCTCGTTTAATATACTACAGTGCTTCTGTTATGTGAGTCTTGCTTTTTAAGGAAGTAGAGAAGGTATAAGGGTTTTCCCTACTTACTGCACGACAATGAAGACTTGGTGAATATTGGAGAAGCCTTGATGCAAGGTCAATTGCTTCAAGAGGCATTCGCTTGTGGAAAACCTGATCCATGGATTGTTGCACCAACTACGTCAATTTACAGAAAAAAAAAGTGGCACCCAGAAAAAGCCATTGTTATAAGGCTAAAGGAGGATAAGCAGGGAATGCAATCACCTTATGCCAAGGATGAGCTTTTATATGCGGGAATTGAGAAACTATATAATTAGGGTTCATGCAACGAATTTCTTCTCGAGTCGGAGTACCAAGAACCTGCAAGGAGAAAACTTAAATAATTCTCTCTCTATGTAGCTGGATTCATGCAATCTCAAGTGATATCAACATAACAAACAAGGCATCACCTTAATAATCTCCACAAGTTGGTCTACCTGATTTTCTCCCCGAAACAGTGGCTAAGGAAACATTTGAAGTTATGAGAAGCCAATATACCATATCTCAAAAACAAGGAGAAAAAATTCATTATGTATGAGCAAGTAGCAACATTGGGGCATAAGCTGCCAAGAGTGTTTAACTTGGCCTAGAAGTAGTTCCGCAAAGACATAACCAGCTGACCATATATCAATAGAAGTTGTATATTCTGTTGCACCAAATATTAGTTCTGGGGCCCTATAGTATCGCGAAGTTATGTACGAAATGTTTGATTCACCCTTGACCTGAGATAAAATTATTATATTACACTTTGTCTTTTATGACCAAATAACTACAACCAAAATTAGCAAGTGATTCCAACCAATATCCTTTCTTCCATTTATTGTTTTTATAATAAATGACTAGATTAATAGCAACATTAACATTTTTAATGACTATTAACTGAAATGTTATCATCTTATATACAAAATTAAAAATGCACTTTTAGACAGATCTAAGTTCTTTTCTACTGCCATGATGAATGGGTAGGTTAGGTAGCATATGACTTTAGTAATCCACCATTAATATGGTACCATACATGTATAACTATAAAGTAGTGATATGCACAAGAAGGATGCAGACCAACATACCATAACTTTTGCGCTCCCAAAATCACAAAGCTTAACTTGGTGAGTGGGGGGATCAACCTACAGAATAAACATACAGTAGGTTTAGAATAGAAGAATGGAGCTCATTGATGAAAAATAGTAAATCAATAACTTACCAAAATATTTTGAGGCTTCACATCCCTATGGCAAACTCCAAGTACAGTATGGATATATGCTAGTGCCCTAAAGATCTAAACATCACATCCCAACACAATTATTACAAGATTTCAAACTAAAAATTGCAGAACAAAATATCAAACCAAATTGCAAATAGAGAAGACCTCATACTTGATATGTATATAATTTCACATAGATTAGGGGCATTCCTTGGTTGATGCTATTGTAGTGCTTTAGATCATCCTTGCTTGTTGTAGAGAAGAAGCAATGCTTCAGGGAAATTACATTTGGATGATCCATCACGCGCATTAACTGCAATTTACGATTTTTGTACCACTTGTCCTTCAAAACTTTCTTTATAGCAAATGCCTGCCTGGTCTCCAAGCACTTTGCCTTTATTTCAAGTCAAAAAGATACACAACCCGGGGGTGTGACGCAATATGAGATACTTGACAACAAAGAAAGCTTAGTAGGAAAAGTTATCAGCTTAAGAGTTTATTAATTCACTTATCCTTACCTGGAAAACAATTCCAAATGAACTAGTGCCAACAACACGTTCAGTCATGTAACTGATAGTCTGCATGTGGTATTGGAGCATAAATTTATGAAGAATTTAAGAAACAGAAACCCATGGATGTTATCATCCATAGTTTATTGGAAAATCATTTCAATACGTAGAAATTCTTCAAAAGTACATCATTTAAGATCCAAAATGGGGAACGGAAAAAAAAATCAATAGGCAGAAGGGAGGAGGATTTTAAAAAAAAAACATTAGATTATGCATGTTGAGGAATTAACCCAACTTCTAGGTGACTAGAAATATTATATACTTTGGATGGATCCTTAATAAAACACGGATTTTTAACTTGATTACCCAACCCACGAATAAAGTCCAACGCTGTCCCAAAAAGGAAATAAATTGATATAAGAAATACAAAATGAATTTTAAAAATAGGAATTTGAGAATGAAGAAGATTAGAACACACTCGCACTTGTTTAGGTTCACCATTTTTCCCTCCGATTGTGGTTGATATTATGTGACCAGTGGCTGCATCATTACCCTTCGAGATACTAGCTGACATGTCCTGCAATTTATAGCAATAAACAAATATTTAATATGGTAAACCCATTCTCCTAATATAGAAATAGAATATCAAACTCTTTGATACAATATCTGTGATTTCTTATTGAGTTATTGCAATTAACTGACTGTCAAAATTGACTTAATAGAAATTATAATCAATAATTTGGATTAATAACATTTATTTAACATGCTAACATCATATGCTTATTAGGTATCGTATGCATGATTCAGCAAAGTCACTAACGGACATGCCTATATACACCAGCCAATTTAGCATTTTAACATCATATGCCTATCAAGTACCATATGCATGACTTAGCAAAGTCACTAACAGACATGCATATATACACCGGCCAATTTAGCAGTCGATACTTTGGACTCTTACTCTTGTGTTGCATATTATGATGAGATGTGGCAAGTTTTAGAAAACAAACTATAGAATGTTGCATTGATTAAAAATGTTATACGATAAGAAAACAAACATCGATGGCATGTAATCAGCACAAATGGACAATAGCTACTGATCAGAATGCGAAGTTAAAGAAGAAATGTTAAGTATACAAAGGTCATAGGTATATGCACATATAAAGCTAAACCAGGTGACCATGGTTCACAAGAAAACATCACGTGTCAAACAAAAGCTTTAATATCAATTAAGAGACAATGCAGGGAGAGAAGTTAAGGACACTAGTTCCATGAAGAAAAATAAAACTGCAAGAACATCAATCCACGAACAAATCAAGGAAAACCTATAAGCAAGGAACCAAATCTATAAATAGAAATCATATCAAAATAATAGAGCAAATAATATACGGCCAACTCTAAAAAAAATCTACAAAATTGTTTATGTCAATATAATTTTAGAGTAGATTAGAGATTAAGTAAAAGCAACTTGGATTATTTGAAAAAAACAAGGGAAAATTTACAAAAAAAACTGGGAGATAAATTGAGAAATATTCCAACCCCTTAAAGTGGAAGTGGGAAAAACTTCTAGAAGTGAAAGAATCTAAGGGATGAAAAATTCAGGTATACACCACCTAAAGGCTAAGACAACTTAATGTTCATGATGACAACCTGTCAGTGGACCTCTGAACTGACAACCGATGGCTAGGATCAACTTGGAGCTGCTTGAAGTGCTTGGAGCTGAACCAAGCATGAGTCTTCCTTCATGAGAGTCAACCCTTGGTCAAGCCTTGATGATTGATCAAGAAGTCAAGTCTACATACAAGACTCAACTTAATTAGGAATCTATGTAATTAGGATTTTGTGATGTAATTAGGATTTTATGATGTAATTAGGATATACTTGTCTTTTCCTTAATTAGGGGCGCCCATATACTTGGGTTTTATTGGTTAGTAGGTTACCTTGCTACAAGGTTTAGGAGGTTATGGGATCTAATCCCACCTAGGATAGAAAATTACCTCATCTTTTCTTTTCCTTGTAAAAAAGGGCGCTATTTTGGGGAATTAGTGGCTTAAGGCTTAGCTTAGCCACACACCATTAGGGGCTTGGGTTCAAATCCCACTTAAGATGGGATTTCACCCATCTTTTATTTTCCTCCCCCTTTTCCACACTAGGTGGCCGCCCCCTTCCCCCTCATTTCCTATAAATAGGAACTTCCTCTCCTTGTATTCTTACACATGAATATTGAAGTAAAGGCATTATGCCAAATTTTCTCCTCTTTGTGAGTTGAGTGAGGATTGGTGTTTGTTGCTTAAACCATGGTGAGACTTATCTAATTCTCCTGAATTAGTGGCATCTGGCATTGGACTTATTTGCTGTAGGAGGATTCTTGCTTCAGTGGCGTCCCTCTCATTCCTTCCTCTCCACTTTTTCCTTTATTTTCTCTCATTTTCTATCACTTTCTTGCGCAAATATAGCTGCTGCCCAGCACCTATATTTTGCATTTTTATTGCTTAATTGTGATTCTGATCGGTTGGTTTTGCTCAATTCTAGGTCCTGTACAATTCCTGTCATCATTTGGTATCAGAGCTTGTTGAATTTGAGCAAATTTGGAGCAAATTGGGGTTGTTTGTCCGCGGGTTGCTGCACCTCATATGTGTAGAATTTTCATCATTTTAGTGTAATTCAATCCCTCTTTTCAATTGTAATTCGGACTTGGACTGTTTCCCGGGCCCGAGGTGCCTTTCTGCTGCTATCAGCACTTGTCTGTCTTGATTGAATTGTGTGATTTCTTGCTAGTTTGGGGGCTGTTTTGGGCTGCTAATTCCCACCCCCTAGGTGTTTGTTTAAATGCCTCTTAATTGCTCATACTTGTTCTTGAGTGATTTCTCCAATTAATTGCTATAAACTGCTTGTTTGTTGGTGAAGTGTGGTAAGAGGAGGCATTGTTGTCTTCATTTTTCCAAAGATCGTTCACCTACATTTTCTCCCCTTCACCATTAATTGTTCATCCCCCATATTCATCTCTTTACTTTCCGCTTTTAATTTTCCGCCATTTAATTTCCGCTTCTCCCCATCCTTTTAATTTCTGCTCTCCCATTTACATTCTGCCATTTAATTTCCGTTTCTTCCCATCCTTTTAATTTTTGTTTCCCCCTTTAATTTCTTGCCATTTTTTTGCACAATTTTTTCCTTCTTATATTTGCCATTTTATGCGCATTTTTGGCCTCTTGTGTTGTTCAATTTTCTACTCTTGTTATGTCTGTTTGATTGGCATTCTGATTGCAAATTTGGATTGACTGCTATCTCTACCTTGGACTTTCCCTGTTTGATTGTGCAAAACGCTCACCTATAGGATCTTTTTTGGTTCATAGTATTGGAAGAAGATCAACAAATTCTAATTGTTGATTTTCCTTCAAATTTAATTCCAAACTTAAAATTGAACCAAGCGTGTTTCTGTGACCACACTGGTCTTGTATAATCAACAAGGAAGTGCTAAGAAATTTTTTTGGCCATTTTTGAAATCAAGTTGCCATCACGTTTTTACAGTTTTTAAAAATCAATTTATTCATTATTTTTGCTTTTCTGGGCCACTTGGACCAGTTTACTGTCAGAAAATTCCAAAAATATTACAGTAGGTACAGTATATTTTCTTTTCATTGTGTACAAATTTCTGTAATTTTCTGTTGGGAAAAAGACAAAAAAAAGAAAGAAAAGGCAAGAAAAATACAAAAAGTACGTACGTGCCAAAAATCGAAAAAGAGGTGTAAAGAGCAAAAAGGGTGCAAAAGTCAACAACAAGGAGAAAAAAAAGTCAAAAGACACCCAAAAAGAGTCAAAAATTCAAAAAAAAATTCAGAAAAATAGAAAAACAAAAACAAAGAAGTATCCCAACAATACAGTGACATTTTTACTGTAATTTTCTGTTTCATTTCCCTGTATACCGTAATTGAGTTGTATTTGCTATTTTTCTTAAAAAACGACAATTTTGGCAACTCTTTTTCAAAAATCACCAAAAAACAATTCTCTTTGCAATTTCTTCCGTCTTGTCTTGTTTGTTGTCTGCTCTTGTGTATAAGCTTGTTTGAGTGCCAGCTTTTCTTGTTTGTCATATCAATTTCTTGTTTTGTCTTAGGATTTTCTACTCTTCTTCCAGTAGGTATTTTTCTTTGTTAGTGCGCTTCTATTTTGGGTAAGGGTTAAGACTTAGACTCACGTTGGTCTTTGCAACTTCTAATCAACCTCCAACCGAGTAGAAGAGGCAAGAGAGTCTCATTATAGAAAAAGCCAAAAAGAGTGACATACACGAGTGTTGCATTCCTTTGAGTGTAAACACTTAGCTGAGTGGAAAGGTCCCAAATCTTAAAAACAAAAACTAAAAACAAATGGGTAGTAGGAACTCACCACCTCCTTCACCTAGAACTTTGAGGTATAGGGCCGAGTTGCAACATGCAATTCATGACATGGCCAGAATGATAAGGCATGAAATAGGTGAACTTAGGAAAGAATTAAGTGGGCCTAGGAGGGAGAGAAGACATTCTTCTCGAGAAGGAGGAAGTGAGGATAGGTATAGTGCAGTTAGGAGTGAAGATAGATACCATGCAGAGAGTAGTGAGGGAGAAAGACACTCTAGCTATACCCATAGAAGAAGGGCGCATAGGAGGCCTAGGAGGTATGAGGAACCTAGAGGGTTTAGAGAAGATTACTATGAGGAAACCCCTAGAAGAGAAAGGGAAGAGTACTATGAAGAAAACCCTAGGAGGCATAGGAGGGAACATAGGAGAGAAGAAGAGTCTAGGAGGGAACAAGGGTTTAGAGGGGTAAAAATAGAAGTCCCAACCTTTAATGGGAGAAATGATGTAGAACAATACCTAGAATGGGAACTTAAAATTGAACAAATCTTTAGTTGCCATAGGTATAGGGAAGAAGAAAAGGTCAAAATTGCCTCTCTTGAGTTTAAGAATTATGCCTTAGTTTGGTGGCATCAGCTTCAAGCTGATAGAAGAAGGTGCAATGCTCCTTTAGTTTCCTCTTGGGAGGAAATGAAATCCATCATGAGAAAGAGGTTTATACCTCAACATTACACTAGGGAGTTGCACATCAAACTCCAAACTCTTAAGCAAGGTTCTAAAAGTGTAGATGAGTATTTTAAAGAAATGGAACTTGCTTTGATTAGAGCCAACATAGTTGAGGATAGTGAAGCAACTATGGCTAGATTTATCAATGGACTAAATTTCGACATAAGGGACATAGTGGAATTGCATCCTTATGTTGAAATGGAGGACTTGGTACATCAAGCCATTAAAATTGAAACTCAACTTAAAAGAAAGGGTAGCTATAAAAGAGGAAACACTAGTTTTACAACTAGGAATAAGGAAACCCTAAAAGAAGATAAGGGAAAGAGCCAAGAGAAGGAAGAACCTAAGGGTTCTAGGGTTACTTCTAACCCCAGTCCTTCTAATAAAAAGGAAGAGCCCTCTACTTCCACAAGAAACATCAAATGTTTCAAGTGTGATGGAAAGGGACACATAACTTCCCAATGCCCAAAAAGGAGGGCAATGTTGGTCAAAGAAAATGGTGAATGCACTAGTGAAAGTGAGCATGAGCAAAGTAAGGAAGAGGAAAAAGAAACTAGTGAAGAAGAAAATAAAAATGAAGTTAAAAAAGAAATATATAGGGCCGAAGGTACACTGTACATGGTTAGAAGGGCCTTAGGAAACCAAATAATAAGAGAAGATGAACAAAGGCAAACCGTTTTCCACACTAGATGCATGGTAGAGGGGCGCATTTGTTCCCTAATTGTTGATAGTGGAAGTTGCACTAACATTGCAAGGGCAAGAATGGTGGAAAAACTTGGTTTATCTACCACACCCCACCCCAGACCAAACAAGTTATCTTGGATATGTGATGATGGGGAAAGGGAAGTAAATAAGCAAACTCTCATCTTTATTTCCATAGGAGATTATGATGATAATGTTCTTTGTGATGTTGTGCCTACGGATGCCACACATATTCTTTTGGGTCGACCTTGGCAATTTGATAAGAGGGCCATTCATGATGGTTACTCTAATCAAATAACTTTCAAACAAGATGGAACTAAGATCACTATGATGCCAATGTCAATTCAAGAAATATGTGAGGATCAAGCCCACATGAGGAAAGAAATTGAGCTTGAGAGAATTAAAAGGCTTAAGATAGAGGGTGACGATAAAAAGAAAAAGAAAGAAGAAACATCAACAGTGATGGTAGAAAGGGTGAAAACCAAAGAAAAACAAAAAAATAAAAGGGAAGCAATGTTATTACTTCATCAGTTCAAAACTGCTAACCTTGATTGTTTTGAAGGAGATCAAGAAAGGGAGCTGCTGAATATGGACAGAGGAAGTAGCTACACTACAAGGGAGTTTCCTCTAACCTTTTCTCCTATTCTTTCATCTTCTTCTTCCACTTCTCCTCTTTCCTTCACCAAAACTCCATACATGATTCCCAAGTACTATTGTTATGAGCATTAGAAGATGCAAGCTTGGAAATAATGAGTCTTCTTCTTCTTTGTTGACTAGGGTGCGCAAGGATGTCCATGATTGAGGTCCTAGCATGGATTCACTAATCCAAAAGGGAAGTTTCCACCTTCTCTTCTTTGTCATCCATTCCTTTAAATTATCTTCTACCCCTTATATTTTTCTCATTTTTCATATTTGAGGACAAATTCTTTTCAAGGGGGAGGGGATGATGACAACCTGTCAGTGGACCTCTGAACTGACAGCTGATGGCTAGGATCAACTTGGAGCTGCTTGAAGTGCTTGGAGCTGAACCAAGCATGAGTCTTCCTTCATGAGAGTCAACCCTTGCTCAAGCCTTGATGATTGATCAAGAAGTCAAGTCTACATACAAGACTCAACTTAATTAGGAATCTATGTAATTAGGATTTTGTGATGTAATTAGGATTTTATGATGTAATTAGGATATACTTGTCTTTTCCTTAATTAGGGGCGCCCATATACTTGGGTTTTATTGGTTAGTAGGTTACCTTGCTACAAGGTTTAGGAGGTCATGGGATCTAATCCCACCTAGGATAGAAAATTACCTCATCTTTTCTTTTCCTTGTAAAAAGGGGCGCTATTTTGGGGAATTAGTGGCTTAAGGCTTAGCTTAGCCACACACCATTAGGGGCTTGGGTTCAAATCCCACTTAGGATGGGATTTCACCCATCTTTTATTTTCCTCCCCCTTTTCCACACTAGGTGGCCGCCCCCTTCCCCCTCATTTCCTATAAATAGGAACCTCCTCTCCTTGTATTCTTACACATGAATATTGAAGTAAAGGCATTATGCCAAATTTTATCCTCTTTGTGAGTTGAGTGAGGATTGTTGGTTGTTGCTTAAACCATGGTGAGACTTATCTAATTCTCCTGAATTAGTGGCGTCTGGCATTGGACTTATCTGCTGCAGGAGGATTCTTGCTTCAGTGGCGTCCCTCCCATTCCTTCCTCTCCACTTTTTCCTTTATTTTCTCTCATTTTCTATCACTTTCTTGCGCAAATATAGCTGCTGCCCAGCACCTATATTTCGCATTTTTATTGCTTAATTGTGATTTTGATCGGTTGGTTTTGCTCAATTCTAGGTCCTGTACAATTCCTGTCATCAGTTCAACTAAGTACCTAGTCAGATTTTGTCCCTCTCCTGTGCATTTAAATGGGGTAAAAGCTTAAATTAAGGAACAAGATCCCACATTTTCACTCCATTTGATTCCTTTTCCCTCTTATGGACCACCAAACTGAAAGCCCCACAAGCTTCAAATTTTCAACACTAAGAACTAAACCATGAAAGCACAAATGAAAACAAGAAAACAAAAACATAAATAAAAAAGAAAAACCATTTTCCACATGCTTACAAATTTAGAATTCCTTAAGAAGGAAAAAAATTGCCATTTAAGGCCACCGTAGAACAACTTCGATCTTCGCCGAAGAAAATTTCGACGTGCTAAGCCGAGCCTCTGAACGAAGGAAAACTTGTCAGAAATTGGCAGATCGTCGAAGGACAAGCTGAAACAGAGGGTTGTTCGGTGAATCAACGATGATCCAAGCATGGTTTAAAACGGTGTGTTGCTTACAATGAGAGAATGTTATAGAGCGGGAAATTACCTTATCGGTCTCCATGCCAGAGACGTCGTTAGTCGCCGCCTTTAGTGGGTCATTCTCAGATTGCGGTTGTGGCAACAATTGCAGCTGTTGCTGCTGAGGTGGCGGAAGCGGCAAAGGTGCTGGTTGCGGTGGTTGAAGTTGAAGGTGGTGCGGCCCCAACGGCATAGAGGCCATGTCCGAAGTTAAACACAAACACACTCTCTTCCTTTCTCACTCTCTCTCTTGTTTCTCTCTCTAACACATTCACACTCTCTTCTCTCTCCTTTGTGTTTTGAGGGGAAAATGCTTAGGTCTAGAAGTGTTAAGGCTTTGGATAGATAAAGGAGTGACCGAGGGGGAGAGAGTGTGTGTGTTGTTTGCGCACTCTATCACGCGTGCTTTACAGCGCATAATCTCCTGTTTCGATCTAAGCGGCTAGATATTTAGTACCGAAGACCGCGGTGCGTGATATGGTGTAGTAGGGTGCATGGGAAAAGTGTATTACATAGGCTTACATAGAGAATCGAAGGGGACAAGGATCACATGAACCACTAAAATTTGCAATTACAAGATATATGTATTGGGGAACAATGACGTCTGAGAAAGTGAGATAGAACAACATAAAATACATACTCAGGTTTGATACTTTACTTATTTAATAAGTCAAAATTCATAATGGTGGGTGAGGTTAGATATTCAATATAACATATAATAATAGTTTTACGGCTAAATATGATTTTAATATTTTTTTTCTATGATTTTATTCTTTATTTTTTACAATTATATGTTTTTAGTCATTGTTATTTATTAACTATTGCCCGTTTGGTTTAGATTTTAAACCATCCGGAATCAATTCTGCAGAATTGATTTTAAATCACTTCCGTCCAACGTACTTCGTAAAACGTGCATCCTCCATCTCAAGCATTCATTTCTAGAATCAATTGTACTCAACTGTAAACCAAATGGACCCTATATATTTCATTACATCAAATTTATAGACATTTTGTGAAGTTTTTAGATAAAATTGTATAAAATTTCCAAAATAATCACTAATTACTAGGAAAAATGTTGTAGCAGAATTTCTCTATTTTGCTGCAAAAAAAAATCATAGAAAAATTGATATGAAAATTTGTAAAAAAAAAAAAACATTATTACACCATCACTTAACAAAACGTAAATAATTATAAGCATTGAAAACATGTGATTCTAAAAAATAGAGGATCTAAACCAAAGAAAAAATTAAAAGATGAACCATAACTTGATTTCACTATATTTTGAGAGATAAAAGTATATTTAATCCTAATTTTTAATTTATAATATATTTAAAATCAAAACTTTATATTAAAAAAGGATATACAGTATCCTATTCACATTTTCATTGAATAAATGGGTTTTGAAGTTAAATTTTTTATTTTCAAAATAACTATTTTATTTTAAATTTTTAAGCTTGTCATTTTTAACAACAAAAAAATAATAGTATAAAATAGTCTTCGTCAGCAATGAATGACATTTTGACCATTTTAGAAACACGACAATGAACACGCGAAAGTAATTAATAGAACCAATCTAATGACGTATGAATCTAGACAAATAAAGCCAGGAAATCGGCTAGGAAATCCGCTAGTCAGTTTAAAAATCAACAGGAAAACCCATCGGTGAATTGAGAAAAATAAATGAGAAATCGCTGAGAAATCTGTCGGTGGATTCATAAAATCGATTGAGAAATTTCTTGAGAAATTGGTTGGTGGATTGAGAAAATCAGTTGAGAAATCACCTTGAAAATCATTTTAGAATACAACCAAGAAATCAAGAAGGACGCTTGCACACAAAGACCAATTTAAGATAAACTTAAATTCATCGAACTGAGAGAATTACCTTAATTATAGCTATTGATTTGAATCCAACGGTTGATATTGCAATCATACGCCGGTTATATGGAGAATCGAAGGGAACAAGGATCACACGAACCTCGAAAATTTGCAATTACGGGATATATGTATTGGGGAACAATTAATGACATCTGAGAAGTAAGGACAACATTAAATACTTACTCGGGTTTAATACTTTACTTATGTAATAAGTCAAAATTCAAAATAGTAGGTGAGTTTAGATATTCAATATAACATATAATAATTGTTTTATGGCTAAATATGATTTTAATATTTTTTTAGCTTAAATATATTTTTGGCCCCTATAAAATTAGTGAATTTCATGTTTAGTCCCTACTAAATTTTTCACCTAAGTTTGGTCCCTCATTAATTTTTCGTTACCAATTTTAGTCTCTCCTGTTAAGTATATGCTATTAAATAATGACATGGCACTTTACCCATCCTACTAGGGATGTCAACGGGGCGGGACAAATAGTGCACAATCCGTATCTATACCCACTTAAATTAACGGGTATCCATGCAGGTAGGGTGTATCTACGAGTATCCATTAATCTTTAAGAATTTAAGTTTTATAAAAAGGATGAAAGAAAAATTTATATAATATATTATAATATCATATTATATATATAAACTATCATTATATAATATTATTATGTTAATATATTAAAAATATTATTATAAAATAATATAAATAAACTATATCTCATTATAAAATAATAAAAAAGGCTAATAATCTAATATAATTAATAGAAAAATATTTTTAATGGGTATGCGGGTACCCGCGAGGCGGGTAGTATAATATTTATCACCACTTTTTTTATAAATATGTGGGTGCCCATTGCAGGTATCCGCGCGTACGGGTTTTTTTTTACATCCCGCTCGGATAGCTCAGATTGTACATGCTTGGATTACTTGGATTCTTCAATAAACGTGAATAAATGGGTAATCCGGGCAGGTACAATCCGAGCAGACCTAGCAATCCGAGCAGGGATTAGGATGAGTAAAGTGTCATGTCATCACTTAACAGTAGGTACTTAACGGGAAGGACTAAAATTGATTACGAAAAATTAATGAGGGACCAAAGTTAGGTGAAAAATTTAGTAGGGACTCAACACAAAATTCACTAATTTTAGGGGGATTAAAAACATATTTAAGCCTATTTTTTTCTATGGTTTTATTCTCTACTTTTTAAAATTATATGTTTTTAGTCATTGTTTTTTATTAACTATTATATATTTCATTACCTCAAATTTATAGACATTTTGTGAAGTTTTTAGATAAAATTGTATAAAAATTTCCAAAATAATCACTAATTACTAGGAAAAAATGTTGTAGCAAAATTTCTCTACTTTGCTGCAAAAAAAATATCATAGAAAAATTGATATGAAAATCTGTAAAAAAAAAACATTATTACATCATCACTTAACAAAACGTAAATAATTATAAGCATTGAAAACATGTGATTCTAAAAAATAGAGGATCTAAACCAAAGAAAAAATTAAAAGATGAACCATAACTTGATTTCACTATATTTTGAGAGATAAAAGTATATTTAATCCTAATTTTTAATTTATAATATATTTAAAATCAAAACTTTATATTAAAAAAGGATATACAGTATCCTATTCACATTTTCATTGAATAAATGGGTTTTGAAGTTAAATTTTTTATTTTTAAAATAACTATTTTATTTTAAATTTTTAAGCTTGTCATTTTTTAACAACAAAAAAATAATAGTATAAAATAGTCTTCGTCAGCAATGAATGACATTTTGACCATTTTAGAAACACGACAATGAACACGCGAAAGTAATTAATAGAACCAATCTAATGACGTATGAATCTAGACAAATAAAGCCAGGAAATCGGCTAGGAAATCCGCTAGTCAGTTTAAAAATCAACAGGAAAACCCATCGGTGAATTGAGAAAAATAAATGAGAAATCGCTGAGAAATCTGTCGGTGGATTCATAAAATCGATTGAGAAATTTCTTGAGAAATTGGTTGGTGGATTGAGAAAATCAGTTGAGAAATCACCTTGAAAATCATTTTAGAATACAACCAAGAAATCAAGAAGGACGCTTGCACACAAAGACCAATTTAAGATAAACTTAAATTCATCGAACTAAGAGAATTACCTTAGTTATAGCTATTGATTTGAATCCAATGGTTGATATTGTAATCATATGCGGGTTATATGGAGAATCGAAGGGAACAAGGATCACACGAACCTCTAAAATTTGCAATTACGGGATATATGTATTGGGGAACAATTAATGACATCTGAGAAGTAAGGACAACATTAAATACTTACTCGGGTTTAATACTTTACTTATGTAATAAGTCAAAATTCATAATAGTGGGTGAGTTTAGATATTCAATATAACATATAATAATTGTTTTATGTCTAAATATGATTTTAATATTTTTTTAGCTTAAATATGTTTTTGGCCCCTATAAAATTAGTGAATTTCATGTTTAGTCCCTACTAAATTTTTCACCTAAGTTTGGTCCCTCATTAATTTTCCGTTACCAATTTTAGTCCCTCCTGTTAAGTATATGCTATTAAATAATGACATGGCACTTTACCCATCCTACTAGGGATGTCAACGGGGTGGGACAAATAGTGCATAATCCGTATCTATACCCACTTAAATTAACGGGTATACATGCAGGTAGAGTGTATCTACGAGTATCCATTAATCTTTAAGAATTTAAGTTTTATAAAAAGGATGAAAGAAAAATTTATATAATATATTATAATATCATATTATATATATAAACTATCATTATATAATATTATTATGTTAATTGTAACATCCCGCAAATTAGGGGTTTTAATAATTTATTAAGTTACAAACAAGAGAATTAGGTGTTAGTAAATCAAGAAAGGTAAATTGTGAAATTATAGGTTAAAACCAAGTTTATGCTTGAACTTAGTGAAATTGAGAAAATTGGGTTCTGGTAATCGATTACTCACAGGGTGTAATCGATTACCAGAGAGCTAGTTATTAGGTAATCGATTACTCACAGGGTGTAATCGATTACCAGAGAGCTAGTTTTTAGGTAATCGATTACCAAATGTTGTAATCGATTACCAGGTTCCCAGAATCGTTTTCCAGTGTGATTTTTGCCTCTGGTAATCGATTACAGCATTACTGTAATCGATTACCAGCAGTCCAGTATATATACCAAGACATGCAAAAAATCAGATTTTTCTAATTCTCTTCTTCCCCTTTCGCGAACCCTAGAGAGAGAGTAAGCAATTTAGAGAGAGAAACATTAAATTGAAGGCTTTGCAAGGGATTTGAAGCTAGGATTCAACAAAGGGTCACTCAATTCATCAATTCCTCTTGAGAATTTCAAGAAATTGGTGAGTATAACTCACACACTCTCACTTTTCCTTGATTTTGATTTCTCCCCATTGTATGAACCTTATTCTCTTGATCCCCTTTCTATATGCATATTGTAGTTGGATTGATGATAGTTGTGTAAGATTGAGTAGTTTCGTTAGGATTTTCATTGAAAAACCTTAGGGTAGTGAGATTTACGAAAGTAGCGAAATTGACGAAATGCTCAATGTATGACCCCCACTCCCTTGATTCCCTTTCTATTTTATTAAAGTGGCTGGAATTATGATGATTGTACTAGAATTGAGTATATTATGCTAGGAATTGATTATAAATCCCTTGAATTTCGAAGTTACAAAAGTTACGAAACTTACGAAAGTCTCGAAACACTCGAATTGCTTGAAATTCTAGTTTTGGGTTATCAATTCATGGTTACCGGTTCCGACCGTGAGTTAAGTAAGTCAACCTTGTGTTGTGAGTTAAGAAATTGATTGATTAAGTAAAATTATTGACTTCGGTCCAGTTATGGGTGGGATACGTCCCCGGGAAAGACGTTTCCCGTAGTCTGAGCTCAGTTCTAACTCCAGTTTCAGTAATAAGTTCATGCCTACTTGATTCAGTAGTGAGTTTCATTTTATTTATGTAGATTATGTTAGTTATGTTTTGGAATCTAAAAGCATTTTGATGATTGATGTTGATTAATTTGATATACTTTTATTATTGCTTGTTTCCTGTACACTGAGCATGATTAGTTATACTCACTGAGGCATTAGTCTCACCACGCGTTTTGTGGATAATCTAGGTGTGCAGGTACCTCCAGGAAGTAATAAGTGAGTTAGAGCAAGAACTGTTGGACTTAGATGTTTCTTTTTGGATTGTATATAAAAGTTGTATTTCTTTGAATTCTGTTAAGTCGTTCAGTTTGTAGCCTTCGGGCCTGATGTACATATATATCTTGGAGCTTGTGGATATGTATATGTTGGACTCTGATTATCATATTAAGGTTTAAGTTATTCACATTTGTATGAGTTTTGTTGGACACTTATGTAAATGTGAGGTTTGATATCCATAATTGTATGTTTTAATTTCAAATTTTCAGAATTTGGTTTCCAACAGACTAAATTCTGGATTTAGAATTTAGGGCGTTACATTAATATATTAAAAACATTATTATAAAATAATATAAATAAACTATATCTCATTATAAAATAATAAAAAAAGGCTAATAATCTAATATAATTAATAGAAAAATATTTTTTAATGGGTATGCGAGTACCCGCGAGGCGGGTAGTATAATATTTATCACCACCCATTTTATAAATATGTGGGTATCCATTGCAGGTATCCGCGCGTACGGGTATTTTTTTTACATCCCGCTCGGATAGCTCAGATTGTACATGCTCAGATTACTTGGATTATTCAATGAACGTGAATAAATGAGTAATCCGAGCAGGTACAATCCGAGCAGACCTAACAATCCGAGCAGGGATTAGGATGAGTAAAGTGTCACGTCATCACTTAACAGTAGGTACTTAGCGGGAAGGACTAAAATTGGTTACGGAAAATTAATGAGGGACCAAAGTTAGGTGAAAATTTTAGTAGGGACTCAACACAAAATTCACTAATTTTATGGGGATTAAAAACATATTGAAGCCTATTTTTTTCTATGGTTTTATTCTCTACTTTTTAAAATTATATGTTTTTAGTCATTGTTATTTATTAACTATTATAAATTTCAATACCAAAATTTATAGACTTTTTGTGAAGTTTTTAGATAAATATGTATAAAAATTTCCAAAATAATCACTAATTACTATAAAAGAAATCATAGAAAAATTGATATGAAAATCTGTAAAAAACATTATTACATCATCACTTAATGAAACGTAAATAATTATGAGCATTGAAAACGAGGGATTCTACATAATAGAGGACAAAAGCCTAAAAAAAATTAAAAGATGAACCATAACTTGATTTCACAATATTTTGAGAAATAAAATTATATTTAATCATAATTTGTAGTGTTTAATATATTTAAAATCAAAACTGTAACATCCCACATATTAGATTTGATTAATTCATGTGGATAAAATAGAGATCTATATGTTAATAACTAAGGAGAGGAAGTTGAAGAATTAGGAATCAAAAACTTTGATTTAAAACCAGGTTTTAGAGTTTTGCCTAAGTAAATTAAGGAGTTTGGGTTACTGGTAATCGATTACCAGCATCTTGTAATCGATTACCTGAGAGCTGAAATTCTAGTAATCGATTATCAACTGTTTGTAATCGATTACCTGAGAGCTGAATTTATGGTAATCGATTACCAGGACTTCGTAATCGATTACCAGAGAGCTGATTTTTTGGTAATCATATGTCAGGGGCGTTGTAATCGATTACCTGAGAGTTGAAATTCTGGTAATCGATTACCAGGGGTGGTAATCAATTACCAGATTGCCAGAAGGGGCGTCCCAGTGTCTTTTTAGTCGTTGGTAATCGATTACAGTGAATCTGTAATCGATTATCGTCACTATATTATAGTCCGGGTGCAAAAAATCAGAAAATTCATGTTTTATTTTCTCCCTTTTTCGACCTAGAGAGAATCCTAGTGAGAGAAACTTCAAATTGAGGCTGGAGAAGGGATTTGGGGCAAGGAATCATCAAGTGGATAATCTCTATTCATCTTTTCCTTCTTGAATTGCAAGATTTGGTGAGTACAACTCACTTATATGGTAGAGTCTAGGTTGGTTCTATATGCATGTTCCCAACCCTATACTTCCCTCTTCTCAATTTCGTAAATGATAGATTGTATTGGTATATTCTAGCTGATTCAAAGTGATAATTGATGGATTGAGTACATGAGTTAGAATCGAGTATCGGAATCCTTAGTTTCGAAGTTTTCGAAAATAACGAAACTTTCGAAACTATCGACACTATCGAAACCCCTCGATTGCAACTCATGTTGACATCTGAATCGGTTATAATTCCTTATTTAATTATAGTTCTTGGATTATAATGATTGGATTAGTGTTGAATTGAGTTTTGGAAGTGATTGTTGTTCGTAAGGTCGAAACTCTCGATATAGTCGAAACTAGCGGAGTGTTCATATTTGGTATGCAAGAATCCTTGTATTGTGATGTTACTATAATTATAATTCATTGAAGTAAATTAAGCCGACCATTGCGCTGTGAGTAAAAGAAATGTTATAATGTATTAAAAACACGACTTCGGTCCACTTTGGGTGGGATTCGTCCCCGGGGAAGATATTCCCTGTAGTCAGAGCTCAGTTCTAACTTTAGAAAGAGATAAGAACATGCCTGCTGGGCACAACAGTGAGTGCATCATGTTTGCATTTTAGTCTGATGTTAGTTACTTGAACTCTTATGATTTATGCCTTGTTATAGATTTCTGTTCCCTACATTCATTCATATGATTTGTATTCACTGAGATTTTTATCTCACCACGCGTTATGTGGGTTTTATTTAGCTGAACAGGTACCTCCTTTGCCAGACACACAGTCCGGGAAATGAAGTGCAAAAGAAATGGACCTCTTTAATTCATTATGTTTTGTATTGGTGTAGATATATGTATATATATATATATGGATGTGACGATAGGACTGGTACTGTATTAGAGACCTCTTTTAAAAGAAAATTTTAGTGTCCTGATGTACAGAAGTTCATTATGTATATATTATGATCTTTTGAGTTTTGTTCCTTGAATTGTTAATTTCTCGTTGGATGATTAATAATTTAGGGAATTAGTTGATATCTAAATCGAAGTGTCTTAAACTCTAAGAACAGAATTTGGTTTCCAACGGACTAAATTCTGAGTTAGAAATTAAGGCGTTACAAAAACCTTATATTAAAAAAGGTTATAAAGTATCCTATTCACATTTTCAATGAATAAATGGGTTTTGAAGTTAATTTTTTTTTCCAAAATAACTATTTTATTTTAAATTTTTAAGCTTTTGTCATTTTTTAACAATAAAAAAATAATAGTATAAAATAGCCTTCGTCAGCGATGAATGACATTTGACCATTTTAGAAACACAACAATGAACACGTGAAAGTAATTAATAAAACCAATCTAATGACAAATGAATCTAGACAAATAAAGCCAGAAAATCAGCTATGAAATCCGCTAGTCAGTTGAACCGGAAAACCCGTCGGTGAATTGAGAAAAATAAATGAGAAATCGCTTAGAAATCTGTCGGTGGATTGATAAAATCGGTTGAGAAATTTGTTGGTGGATTGAGAAAATCAGTTGAGAAATCACCTTCAAAATCATTTAAGAATACAACCAAGAAATCAGGAAGGACGCTTGCACACAAAGACAAATTTAAGATAAACTTAACTTCATCGAACTGAGAGAATTACCTTAGTTATAGCTTTTTATTTGAATCCAATGGTTGATATTGTAATCATACATGGGTTATATGGAGAATCAAAGGGGAAAAAGATCACATGAACCTCAAAAATTTGCAATTACGGGATATATGTATTGGGGAACAATTAATGGCATCTGAGAAATGAGAACAACATTAAATACTTACTCGGGTTTACTACTTTATTTATGTAATAAGTCAAAATTCATAATGGTGGGTGAGCTTGGATATTCAATATAACATATAATAATAGTTTTATGGCTAAATATGATTTTAATATTTTATTGGTTTAAATATGTTTTTGGTCCCTGTAAAATTAGTGAATTTTGTGTTAAGTCCCTACTAAATTTTTCACCTAAGTTTGGTCCCTCATTAATTTTCCGTTACCAATTTTAGTCCCTCCCGTTTAGTACATGCTATTAAGTGATGACATGGCACTTTACCCATTCTATTAGGGATGTCAATGTGGCAGGACAAGTAGTGCACAACCTGTATCTATACCCACATAAATTAACGGATACCCATGCAGGTAGAGTGTATCTACGAGTATCCATTAATCTTTAAGAATTGAAGTTTTATAAAAAGGAAGAAAGAAAAAGTTATATAATATATTATAATATCATATTATATGCATATTATATATATAAACTATCATTCTATAATATTATTGTGTTAATATATTAAAAATATCATTATAAAATAATATAAATAAACTATATCTCATTTTAAAAAAATTAAAAAAGGCTAATAATCTAATATAATTAATAAAAAAATATTTTTTAATGGGTATGCAGGTACCCGAGGGGCGGGTAGTATAATATCTGTCACCATTCATTTTACAAATATGTGGGTACCCATTGTAGGTATCCGCGCGTACGGGTTTTTTTACATCCCGCTCGGATAGCTCGGATTGTACATGCTCGGATTACTTGGATTCTTCAATAAACATGAATAAATGAGTAATTCGAGCAGGTACAATCCGAGCAGGGATTAGGATGGGTAAAGTGTAACGTAAATAATTATAGAAAATTTGATATGAAAATCTGTAAAAAATCATTATTACATCATCACTTCACAAAACGTAAATAATTATGAGCATTGAAAGCATGTGATTCTAAAAAACAGAGGACCAAAATCAAAGAAAAAAATTAAAAGATGAACCTTAACTTGACTTCACTATATTTTGAGAGCTAAAATTATAGTTAATCCTAATTTTTAATGTATAATATATTTAAAATCAAAACTTTATATTAAAAAAAGGTTATAAAGTATTCTATTCCCATTTTCAATGAATAAATGGGTTTCGAAGTTAAATTTTTTATTTAAAAAACAACTATTTTATTTTAAAGTTTTAAGCTTATGTCATTTTTTAACAATAAAAAATAATAATAATATAATATAGCCTTCGTCAATGGTGAATGACATTTTGACCATTTTGGAAACATGACAATGAACCCACGAAAGTAATTAATAAAACCAATCCAATGACGTATGAATCTAGACAAATAAAGCCAGGAAATCCGCTAGTCAGTTTAAAAATCAAATGGAAAATCCGTCGGTGAATTGAGAAAAATAAATGAGAAATCTCTGATAAATCTGTCGGTGGATTCATAAAATCGGTTGAGAAATCTCTTGGGAAATCGGTTGGTGGATTGAGAAAATCTGTTTAGAATACAACCAAGAAATCACGAAGGACACTTGCACACAAAGACCTATTTAAGATAAACTTAACTTCATCAAACTGAGAGAATTATCTTAGAGAAAAAAAAGTAGTTATAGCTATTGATTTGAAACCAATGGTTGATATTGTAATCATACGCGACTTATGTGGAGAATCGATGGGGACAAGGATCACATAAACCTCCAAAATTTGCAATTACAGGCACAACAAAAAAATTCATTATTAGCGAGGGAAAGAATCCCTCGCTAAACATGAAAAAATCCCTCGCTAAATATTTAGCCACGAATTTTGTGACGGAAACAAAATCCGTCGCTAAAAGTGGCGTCACTAAATTTTTGTGAGGGAATGCAAAAATCCGTCACAAACAGCGAGGGAATTTTTCCCTCTCTAAGTAATTAAATTCCGTCACTAAATATTTTGGAAAAGGAAGATAAAATTCCGTCTCTAGTTGTGACGGAATTTGATTCCGTCGCTAGCTGTGACGGAATTTCATCTTCCTTTCCCCAAAAGATTAAGTGACGGAAGTTTATTCCCTCGCTATTTGTGACGGATTCAGTACAAAAAAATTGCCCATTAGTGACTGAAATTTAGTTACAGATTTTCAGTGGCTAAATTGGTCACTAATTACTTTTTAATAAAAAAATATAAATCAAATTTCATTATATTTGATCGATTTTTTATGCATTTTGAACGACTTTATTGAATTTGATAAACTTTTTTTATATTAAAGTAACATTGAAACCGTGTTAATTAGTAAGATAGTTGATAATTTTATAAAAGTATATCAATAATTGCTAATTTAGGTGAGATTGCATATTAATGATGGTGTGAATTTTCAAGATTTTATATTATAATATTTCTCACATGAATTTTACAAGAAAATTTTAAATAAAGAATACACGCTTCAATCTAATTTATTTTACAAATTAATTTGAGTAAGTAGTATATTGATTGAATATAAAAATCAAATCCCCCCAATTGAATAAAATTTTAAAAGTATCATTGAAAATAATTACACTATGGATTCAAAATCTAAAAAATGCAACATTAAAATGAAAAATGATGGTGTGATTCTAAAAAATTAAGATTTAAATCCTTCTAATATGTATCTTATAGAATAATGGTGTTATCTCAATAAATTAGAACTCAATCTTTCTCATATGATTCATATCAGAAACCTTTAAAAGGTTTACATGTTTAATGATAATAATTATCATCAATTAATTTACAATTTATTATTAATTATGCTCTATATTTATATGAGAAACCTTCAATCTTACTATTTATTATTAATTATGCTCTATTTATCATCAATTAATTTACAATAATTATACTTTATTTCAAAAATTCACCAAACTTCGTTCCAAGCTTCCCCTAAACACCCCCAACATCTCTTGTGATCACCATATAAAAAATCACACTTGAACTTTGCTTGCACTTCAACTAACTTGAAAGTATGCACTTGGGGTTAGGGTTATAACATCTTATATATGCCATCATGCAACTCACTTATCCATAGATTCCAAAAGCTTCCAAAACATGAACTACCATGTAAAAGGTGCTTAAAATATTTTTCCCACATATTTTTTGCTACTCTTACTATTTATTATTAATTATCCTCTATTTATCTTCAATTAATTCACCATAAGTACACTTTATTTCAAAAAATCACCAAACTTCGTTCCAAGATTCCCCTAACCACCTCCAACATTCCCTGTGATCACCATATAAAAAATCGCACTCGAACTTTGCTTGCGCTTCCACTAACTTGAAGGTAAGCACTTAGGGTTAGGGTTATAACATCTTACACATGCCATCATGCAAGTTACTTATTCACGAATTCCGAATCGCTTCGAAAATCCACCAACATGCATTTCCAATCAAGAGGTGCTTAAAATAAATTTTCCACAAATTTTTTGTGACTCTTACTATTTATTATTAATTATCCTCTATTTATCTTCAATTAATTCACCATAATTACACATAATTTCAAAAAATCACCAAACTTCATTCCAAGGTTCCCCTCACCACCTCCAACATCCCCTGTGATCACCATATAAAAATTCGCACTCGAACTTTGCTTGCGCTTCCACTAACTTGAAGGTAAGAACTTAGGGTTAGGGTTATAACATCTTACACGTGCCATCATGCAAGTTACTTATCCACGAATTCCGAATCGCTTCGAAAATCCACCAACATGCATTACCATGCAAAAGGTGTTTAAAATATTTTTCCCCCAATTTTTTGGCGACTCTTAATATTTATTATTAATTTTCCTCTATTTATCTTCAATTAAATCACAATAATTACACTTTATTTAAAAAATTCACCACACTTCATTCCAAATATCCTCGCACAACCCCCGACATTACCTGTGATCACCATATAAAAATTCACATTCAAACCATGCTTGCACATCCACTAACTTGAAAGTGGGGACTTAGGGTTACAAATTTAACATCTTACACATGCCATCATGCAAGTCACTTATCCACGAATTCCAAAACGCTTCCAAAATCCACCAACATACATTACCATGCAAAAGGTGCTTAAAATATTTTTCTCCAATTTTTTGGCGACTCTTACTATTTATTATTAATTATCCTCTATTTATCTCCAATTAATTCACAATAATTTCAAAATTCTCAAGTAATTAAAATCAAAATCTAAAAAAATTAACAATAGGTATTTAATGCAATAAATCATTCAAAAATATCCATAATTTAAAAAAATTGTGAATATGTTTGTTAATAAAATAGTGATGGAATAAGAATCCCTCTCTAATTAGTGACGGAATATGAATCCCTCGCTAAATGGAGGGTATAGATTATAGTCACTTTGTGACGGAATAAAAATCCCTCGCTAATCAGTGACGGAATCTAAAATCCCTCGCTAAATGGAGGGTATAGATTATAGTCAATTTGTGACGGAAAAAAATCTCTCGCTAATTAGAGAGGGAATCTGAAATCCCTCGCTAATTAGTGACGGAATCTAAAATCCCTCGCTAAATGGAGGGTATAAATTATAGTCACTTTGTGGCGGAATAAAAATCCCTCGCTAATTAGAGAGGGAATCTAAAATCCCTCGCTACTTAGTGGCGGAATCTAAAATCCCTCGCTAAATGGAGGGTATAGATCATAGTCACTGTGTGACGGAACAAAAATCCCTCGCTAATTAGAGAGGGAATCTGAAATCCCTCGCTAACTAGTGACGAAATCTAAAATCCCTCGCTAAATGGAGGGTATAGATTATAGTCACTTTGTGACGGAATAAAAATCCCTCGCTAATTAGAGAGGGAATCTGAAATCCCTCGCTAATTAGTGACAGAATCTAAAATCCCTCGCTAAATGGAGGGTATAGATTATAGTCACGTGGTGACGGAATAAAAATCCCTCGCTAATTAGAGAGGGAATCTAAAATCCCTCGCTAATTAGTGACGGAATCTAAAGTCCCTCGCTAATTAGAGAGGGAATTTTTCCTCGCTAAATTGTTCCTGGTTTAGCGAGGGATTTTGTGACGGATTTATTAGAGAGGGAATAAATCCGTCACAAATTCCCTCTCTACTTATTCAATGAAATTTTTGTGACGGATTTAGCGACGGAATTTAGCGAGGGATAATTTTCCTCTCTAAATCCGTCACAAAATTTCACCAGCTCCTATTTTGTGAGGGAAAATTCGATCCGTCGCAAAAACCCGTCGCAAATACTCTAAATTCTGTCACTAAAATTGATTTTTTTAGTAGTGAGGATATATGTATTAGGGAACAATGACGTCTGAGAAGTGAGAATAACATAAAATGCATACTCGGGTTTAAGACTTTACTTATTTAATAAGTCAAAATTCATAATGGTGGGTGACTTTAGATATTCAATATAACATATAATTAAGGGTGTCTAGCAGATGGGTTCAGGTAAAAAAACTCAATCCACTATAAATCGAGTATATAGAATTAGTAGCCCATTTTCGACCGTAGTAGAATTCGGTTAGGTCGGGTCTCGGGTGAACGGGTGTAGCGGGTGAAGCGGGTGGGTTTATTCGGGTTTAGGACCCAGAAAAGAAGTTGAAGAGCAATTACAGAGCAGAAAATTAAAAATTACAGAAAAATTAAAAACAAAAAATAATAAACAGATGAGGAAAGAAAATATACAAATCAAGAAAGAAAATATACAGATCAATTCAGAAAAGAAAAAATTAAATATCTGGAAAGAAAATATACAGATTATGAGAGCAAATATACAAATTAGAAAAGATCAAAATTTATAGATCATCAGAGAAAAATATATAGAATGGCAAATACCCAGATACAGAAACAGATTCAAGACCAAAGCCCTAAAATACAAAGACAGAGAAGAAAATACGCTAAACCAAAAAAAAGAAAGAAGAAGGGGAAGGTGAAGAAAAGGCCATCACTACAGCCACAACCACTTTTGTCTTCTCGTTCATCTTCGATCATCTCCTTCTCCTTGGTCGTAGTTGCGAGCTGCTGTCATCATCATCGTTCATATTCTCCTTCTCGTTCGATCTGCGTGGTTCATAGAGATTTCATAACTTCCCGTTTGCCGTTCGATCTGGACGCTTCCTCCACCACACCGCAGAAGGAGAAGGGAGTGATCGAGTGCAGAAAGGAAGAGGTTGAGAGAGTGAGAAGGAGGAGCAGCTGCGGTTGCGGGTAGGGAGGAGGGAGGAGCGGTTGCGGCTGCGATTAGGGAGGAAGGCAAGAGGCGGCCATGGGGAGTCACTTACGGTCATGCAATGGGCAACCATGAGAGATTGAGAGCTAGAGATAGAGAGGCGTTTGGGGGAGAGGAAGAGAAAGGGAGAAGATGAAGAGAGGCATTGGGATTCTGAAAGGTTTGAAATGTGAATGAATTAATTGAGAGAGAGAGAGAATCCAAATTAAAAGCACAATTCGTGTGCATTTTATTATCCAATCTGGTCCGTTAGATCAATCACAGAAAATAATCTCAACCATTAAATAAAAGCACAATCCGTGTGCAATTTTATTATCGAATCTAAATGTGACATGTGTCGGTCGGGTTCGGACACCGATGGATTTTATTTTTTCCAATCCGAACCCGCCCGTTATTACCCGTTTTGAACCGTTTTTTTAAAAACCGTCTTACCCGTATTTCGAACCGACCCGTCCGCTGAACATCCCTTATCATCAATTTCTACGGGTTTTCGGTCGAAATTTTTTTTTGGACACCCCTACATATAATAATTGTTTTATGGGTAAATATGATTTTAAAAATTTTTCTATGAGTTTATTCTTTTTTTAAAAAAAATTATATGTTTTTAATCATTGTTATTTATTAGCTATTATATATTTCATTACCTCAAGTTTATAGACTTTCTGTGAAGTTTTTAGATAAAGTTGTATAAAAAAATTTCAAAATAATCACTAATTACTAGAGAAAAATGTTGTCATAGAATTTCTCTATTTTGCTGCAAAAAGAAATTATAGAAAATTTGATATGAAAATCTGTAAAAAATCATTATTACATCATCACTTCACAAAATATAAATAATTATGAGCATTAAAAACATGTAATTCTAAAAATAGAGGACCAAAACCAAAGAAAAAAATTTAAAAGATGAACCATAACTTGACTTCACTATATTTTGAGAGCTAAAATTATAGTTAATCCTAATTTTTAATGTATAATATATTTAAAATCAAAACTTTATATTAAAAAAAGGTTATAAAGTATCCTATTCCCATTTTCAATGATTAAATGGGTTTTGAAGTTAAATTTTTTATTTAAAAAATAACTATTTTATTTTAAATTTTTAAGCTTATGTCATTTTTTAACAATAAAAAAATAATAGTATAATATAGCCTTCGTCAGCGATGAATGACATTTTGACCATTTTGGAAACACGAAAATGAACCCGCGAAAGTAATTAATAAAACCAATCCAATGACGTATGAATCTAGACAAATCAAGCTAGGAAATCGGCTAGTCAGTTTAAAAATCAAATGGAAAATCCATCGGTGAATTGAGAAAAATAAATGAGGGAGAGAAGACATTCTTCTCGTGATGAGATAAGTGATGGTGGGTTTAATAGAGTTAGAACTTAGGATAGATACCATATGGAGAGTAGTAAGGGAGAAAGACATTCTAGTCATACCTTTAGAGGAGAAGATGATGGGAATAGGAGACGAGGCATAGGAGGCGAGAAAGAAGGGAAGAGCCTAGGGGATATAGAGAGGCGTATTATGAAGAGATACCTAGGAGGCATAGAAGAGAACATAGGAGGGAAGAAGAGCCTCATAGAGAACAAGGCTTAAGAGGAGTTAAGATAAAAGTCCCAATCTTCAATGGAAGGAATGATGTAGAATAATACCTAGAATGGGAACCTAAAATTGAACAAATCTTTAGTTGCCACAGGTATAGGGAAGAGGAAAAGATTAAATTAGCTTCTATTGAGTTTAAAAACTATGCTTTGGTTAAAAGTCAATCGTATAAGTCCCTTGAATACTCTATGTAAACAAAACTTGAAAGGTTAAAATCATTTAGCTAATAAGAAGAAAAGTATTGTCTAAAGAAGGGATTAATTAGTTATCTTAACATAGATATGGTAATAAACTTGAGAAGCTAAATTTTAGAGAAAACATAGATAAGGTTTAGAAAGCAAATCCTCTAACCAAAATAAGCCCTCCAAGGAGGCTGCTAACTTTGTTCTTTAAAATGTCAATGTTCAACTCATTGAAACTAAATCTTAAAACAAGATGAAAATGACATAAATAAAATCTAAATCTTTCCTTAACAGTTCAAATCATCTCATTAGGACAGGAGAGACGTCAACAATAAGTTTACGTATAAGGCTAGCTCTATGACTACAAGGTAAGCACGGTTAGTGAAAATAGTTTGGTTCATGACTATTAGCTACCAAAACCGAAGTTAGAGGTGAAGTTAGGATAAATCCTCCAACAATTTTCAAAATCATAATAGCATTTTAAAGTAACAGGAAAATTAGTAATAATCGTAAGAAGTGTGAATCAGGGAGAGAGAAATGAAAATGAAGAAATAGGATTCAAGGAGGCAACCCATGAAACTTTGGGTAGTAACTAGATTACATGCATTCAATCACAAACAAACAACAGTAGGGAGTTAAGGTCACTCCCCACTTAATGGAAGCTAGATCTCCCCTAGCCTTCCATAGAATTCAAACCCCTCTACGCTCTATGCAAACCAACACAATTTCTCATCTTTCACTAGGCAGTTCACTTAGATCAATTTCCTCTAATTGATTCTTAGGTTAACTAGGCTCCAAAGGTGACACACTCCCAGGTGCTTGGGATAGGGGTCAGGTTCTAGGAGATAGGTCTGTGTTATTCTTCCTCCCTAATAGGTGGTTGGCATTAACCTAGAAATTCCGTTGGAGACACATTTCCATGTTTATGAAATTATTTCGCGTCATTATCGATATCGACATACAATCAACCACATAAACAAGCTTAAGTAATCCAACGCTTACATAAGCGGAAGTCAACCCTAGGAGAGTATAGGCCACCCGAAGAGCCAATCTCGTTGTTAAGCCTTCAAGTCGTCTGGCTCTACTTTTGACAGAACTTCCCGCACACTAGTATGAAATCCACAACGTGTGGTGAGACTTATGTTAATAGCGGACAAGTTGTGGATCTATGTAATGGCCTAATTCTGTGAACCTAAAAGTAATGTCCGTTGGAGACACTTTTCTAAGTTTCTGAAATTATTTCGCACCATTATCGATATCGTCATACAAACCACAAAAGTTTTTTGGCAATCCAACATTTGCTTAAGCTTCCACAAAATTTATACATCAATACAATCAAGATAAAATTGCCCTCAAGGGTTCAACATAACTGAATTTGTTAGTACGAACATCATAATATCCTCCCCCAAATAATCACGTCCTATGCACTACCCCACAAGTCCAGAATTTCATTTACAATTACAAGACTACAACAATCCACTCAAATAAGTCCTCAACTCTTCCTCCAAGCACCTAGATAGCAACTTGCACAACTGAGTATAATTCCCACTTTGTGGGATGAGACTACGTCCCAGTGAGTGGGATAAAAGTGTGTGTGATATGGGGAGTCAGGTAAATTAATGAGACGCAACACACATACATATATATTTCATTATTCCATTCAGAGTACACATACATGAGGGTAAGTAAACAACATCAGAAATTCCAGTACATATCCAATGTCTATGAAATGATGCAAACATGGTTGTGATACGTTTTTACCCAACACTCGGGGTCTTTTCGCTAACTGTGACTGTGATTGAGCGCTCGCCCATGTGACCAAGGACCGTCGTCCAGGGCCACCTATGATTAAGTTTTATTAAGCATGCATGGATCATAACTTTGATTATTTTTAGGGTGATGATCCCCCATCTTCCCCTTGGCCGAGAGGTCAATGAGATCACCTCATCTTTCTTAAACACGAATGCCCGAAGGCTTGTGATGGTCCGAAGACCCTGTGATAGCCCAAAAGCTCTATGATAGCCCAAAGGCACTAAGATGGTCCAAGGACCCTTGCAATATGTTCAATGATGGCCAAATTCCCATGAATTCTTATGAATACAGTTAATAACTCAACAGTGCAAAAATACCCAAATCTACTACCCTAGGATTTGGAATCCAAGCACATACAACCAATCCATTAAACAATCCACCCTAGGCATGTCTATTATCACTCACAATCAACAATAATAGAAAGGGGGAGTAGGAATAGGGGTCATACATGGATTATCAAAGATAATGAAAGGGAGTGAGAATCACACTCACCTTAAATGGAGGAAACTAATGAAAATGGGTAGAAAAGAAGATGATCTCCATGCTCCAAGGGGCAGGGAAAGCTCCAAGCTAGCTTTGCTCCTCCTTTATCTCACTTTCTCTCTCTAAGATTCTCTCCCTATCTCTCTAAAACCCTAAGGGAAGAAGAAAATGAGGAAGAGAGGGAGATCTGCGCGTTAAATGAAGACAAGGACACCTTCACGCGCTCAAGCGTGCAAACTCTCTGAATACTATCATATAACATATCAAACTGAAGCCCCAAATCTTAGCTTTCTAATGCAAGTGGAATCACCTCAATGGGACACCCAAAACTCTAGATATTATCGAATTAATGCACCAAGGTCATTAGGCTTAAAACCCAAAATTACGCAATAACCTTGGTTCAAGCCTAATGGGACGTACTTTTACATGAATCATGTTAGAACTCATCCACTCACTCCAATAAGGCTACCGTTAAGGGTTCTAGGTGTCCATGAGACTATGGTCCTCTATTCCCTTGTTCCTTTCCATAAAATCACCTTCTACCCTAGTTCCTTAAGTCTACGCCTCTCCTCTTCCTTCTCGTCAATTCGTTTAAGCTTAGTTCCTTCCGTTTTAATCTAATTCCCTAGTTTCAATGTCTATACTTCCTTCCTAACCTCTTAACCATGCTAGCCTTTCTACCACCGGGTGTGACTCCTTCTATGCCAACTCTACAATCAGGTTTGGCTTAATACTTAGTTTTTCCCTTCATGGTTCCCTTAAAACTCATAAATCTTAATCGATTCCCTAACTCTCATCTTATTTTCCCATCTTGCTTCTAACTTCCTTTCTTGCGGTGGGATTCAAAGTCTAAGGCTTCCGAAGACCTATGATAGACTAGCGAGCTAGGGTAGAGTAGCAAAAACCTTTAGAAGACCTCTGATTCCTTGGAAAACCCCAAGTATGGGTTATCATAGATCGCCTCAGATTCCAGTTGAAACTTAGAACCAAACCAAATGGAAGCCTCGTTCATTAAAGTGGTAGCTTGTGGTAGTGGTAAAAATGTTGCATGTTCAGGTCATCAGTGTTTCCCTAGTACGTCATGTGTGTTTCGTTGCCTGTCAGGTCGTTGATTTATTCATGTGTTACTTATGTTGACTTATGTTCCTTGGATACGAATCAAGTGTCGGATTACCCTGTGATGGGTTTCCTGGCAAGTTTACCAGTAGTCCAGTAGTTTTAAAGTAAGTAGAGTATCGTATCCACAGGGAGCGGTTTTAACTTGTAAAGTTAAAGTAATTGTATTTTCAATAAAACGTTTTCGTAAAGAGAGTTGGTGAATTTTGAAATAAAATAAACAAAGATAACACGAGAGAATGAGTATTTAGGACTAGGATTTGATTTCGTTTCATCTCCCCCCTTGTGTATTCAAACTCCTTTTCTCTTATTTATGATCGTACTTGTAATTACCTTAGCATTGTTTAATTACGATAATTATAAGACATGCCTGGTAATTATCGTACCCGTAAATTCCCCTATAACATCATAATTAAACACCAAAAGCTATTCTCTACAGGCATTCAAAGTGGCATTTGGCGACCCCGAACATTCCCCGTATTTTGCAATCAGCGCTATCGAATTAGCCATACTTTCACATAAGGCACCTACGGAGGGGTGTGTCACTCACTGAACCTCCGATCGTTAGAATACAATCCTTATGCTACGATATGACTAACTCGAGTACCTTTAGCAATCCGAGAATAAGCTTCATGAACAGCTCCATGCTCACCTACCTCTGATACTAGCCGGAGTTCCACTTTTTGTATCCAGAGCACTAGCCTACCATCCCGACGCACGCGCGGAGTTGATGCATTACACACAGCATAAAGATACCGATAAATTACAAGCATAGAATCATAAATCAAAAAGAAAAGAGAATTCTTATACACAAGGGGATTGAATCTACTACATCAAATCCTACTAGAGAGCTTAGCTACTCATGGTAGCCATTACAAACTACTGAGAAATCTGTCACCTTTCCCAATCCTATACTATTCTCCCTCTGTATCAGTGTTTCGGGTCCCGAGGACCTGCTTTGTGACCTTTGCCAAGGGCTCTATTTATAGACTTGGAAAACCTTCAAGGGATCAGGTTGTGATGTCACTGGTGAGTGTTTAATCCAATCAGAGGCGGCCTTTTCATTAATTGACGTCATTTGAGTGAAGCTTGACCAATCAAGAGCTTCCCCTTCATTAATTGACGTCACTGCGCGCGTTTTCAATAATCAGGAGTCGCGCGCTTCATAATTATTATAAATATTAACAAAAAGGCATATTTTTGGGGCATAAATTACTATTTAATCCTTGATAAGTGTAATAAAAACTATATGAAATTAACGCTAATTTTACACTTATCAAATACCCCCCAACTTAATTTCTTGCTTGACCTCAAGCAAGACACCCTTTGCAGTCAAAAGTTTCAAAATACCCTTGATAATGATTCTCAAAACAATTACAAGAAAAACTTTTTTGTTATCTCTTTATTAGGCAGAAGTCACTTTTTATTTTAGGAAAAATCAGGACCAAATGATATTACCATGGCTCAACCAGAATTAGAACACAAACAACAATTTGAATTTTCTCAGTAGTAGCAATTAAAGCAATAAACAAAATACCAAGGAATTTCACTCATGCTCACGGGTACTGTTTCCCTCAATATTTTCACCACTGCTGAACAACTAATATTGATAGTCGTTTCTAGTTCCTAAGCTTGTTTATTGTTGATATGGATTAAAAGGTCTTTTCAAGGTTGTAATGAGGCTGGGTTATCAAGAAATTATGGTTTTTCTTGGATAAACAATAAACATCTAGAATAGAGAGCATCTTTGGATGTTGCTTTTGATTTTCTCTCCTTCCACCATTTTTTCTTGATTTATTTCTTTTCTTTGCAGGCTTCTTTCCTTGTTTGAAGATGCACTCCCCCCAACTTATTCAATTTATTCACTTTTTCTTTTTGATTTTAGGGGGAGTGATCTTCTTTTTCTTTTTCTTTTTCTGTACCTGCTCCTTGGAATTGCAACCTTTTCTTCCCATTATTTTTTTACTTGCCACCTTGCTCTCTATCCCAAATGTGTGAGGGACAGGATATATATATATTTATTTTGGCTTGGGTGAACAAGAATAATTAATTAAGGCTCAAAATGGGTTGTCAAAAATTGAAAAAATTGTATCAAGGTTGGCTTTTTGGCTCTGAGAAAATATATTGAAAAACAAAAATTTTCCTTTGTCATTTCCATATTTTCCAAAAACAGCAAAAGATTCAAAATCTCAATCAATAAAAATTGACAGACAGCGGTGAAAAACTCTCAATTTAGTGTTTGGGCTCTCAACTCACCGGTTACTTGGCTAAATTCCTTGATAAAATATTTATTGGTTTTAATTAACTACCCTGATTGATTCTCATGTGAAGTATCCTAATCATAATTGATTATGGGATTAATCACAAGACCTTTTTTCTTTCCTAATCTGGTTAGTTAAACTGCCTAATTTCAGAGATTTTTCAAAAATTTTCCTTTTTTATTTCCTAAATCCTAAGTACTAAAAATTTTAAAAATCCTAAAATAAAAAATTCCTAATTAGGGGTCCTAAAAATTAAGAAAATAGAAAAGAAAAGAAAGAAAAGAAAGAAAAACACCAATGTTAATCTTCATCCTCTGTATCCTGTGAGTCCTTGTCATATTTTTTAGCTGCTGCTGCTTCACCTCCCTCCTGGAAGAATAGGTCTGTCCCCAGGCTACTGCTAGAATATCCGGAACTCTTCAAACAGCGTGCCTGGTTATGGGTCTTGCAGCAGCCTGCGTACTCTTGAATCTCATGGGATCATATTTTATGATCATTTTCTTCATGTCTTCTCCTTGTGAGCTAAAGCCACAGGAAAGACTAGCAATTTATTCCTAGGCATCTGAAAAGTCAAATAACAACAATTAGTTGCTAAACACATTTATTTTAATGATGCCTTATTGCAAATACCAATTTATGAAGAACATGGAAGCCTATCATTAACCAATTGCATGCATAAAGAATTATTTTCAACAAAAAATTTTACTGCAGTTGGTAATGTCTTCCTAAAAACAGAATATACTCATTTGTTTTGCAAGTATTCAATTAATCCATAGAAAGTGAGAGTTAAAAATTTTTTTGAAAGAGATAGAGCATAACACTTTCCAATTTAATAACTTACAAAACAAAGAGTATTCCAATCAAGCACATTGTTCTTCATGTTCCACACAGCCAAAAACACATTAAAGATAGCAGATAATAATATTCATAATCTTAAAGTTGCTATCCTAAAGTGTAAATCATGAAAGCAGAATAGATGAAGATTTTAATTGGTAAAAAAATAAATAAATAAATAAATAAAAGAAAAATATGAAATTTGAAAGTTTCAAAATTGATTGAAGTTTGTGAGTGGAAAAAGTGAAAAGAAAAGCTTAGAAAGTAGAGAAACAGTACATGAGAAAAAAGTAGATTTAAAATTTTCGTAGTGTTGCGCTTCACCTGCGCTTAGCGCAAGTGAAGCGCAGAAAACAGTGACTAAAATTGCAATATGCGCTTTACCTGCGCTTAGCGCAGATGAAGCGTAGAAAACAAAATTAGATTTTTGCAAATTTTAGTCACGTTTTCTGCTACTTCCTATTAAAAAAAGATTATTTTACTTTCCACAAACTTATTCCAATCAATTTTGAAATTTTCCTAAATCCTAAAAAAATTGAAAAATCATAATTAACAAACAAAATCAAAAGAAAACAAACTAAAAACTTAAAAATCTCTGGGTTGCCTCCCAGGAAGCGCTTGTTTAACGTCTTATAGCTCGACGCCTGCTCTGTTAGGGTGGCTGATACTGGAATCTTTTGGTGAGCTTGTGAGCTGCACCCTTCCTTTCTTTGGCACATAAGCCTCCCCATAACATTGCCTTGGAGCAACCTGTAGTGTGAAATGTCTTTAAGCATTTGGGCTTCTTTTTAGAATTAGACCATGCCTCTGACTCCCTTGGCTTGACTCTTCTTTTCTATATTTTCTTGCTCTCAGGTGCATAGGTCTTCTTCTCTTGAAGCCTTGATGATTCACCATTGGTTGCTCTCAAATTCTTTGCCTTGCAGGGGTCCTTGATATGAAACACTCCTGACCACTTGATCTTCAATCTGGCTCTAGGCTCTGAGTTTGATTTTAGCATGACTTTCCTTCTCTTTGCCTTGTTCTGATCAGTGTGCATCCATGCCTTTCTTTTGGGAGGTCTGGAAGGATCATTACTTGTACCATACCTTTCTTGATCTTCCTTTGCAGGACTGGTTGGATAAGGCACGGTCTTTGGTCTTGATATATCTTCCCTTCCTTCCTCGGGCTTTGATTCATCATCCCTCTGTTCACCTTTTTCCTCTGTTTCAGGTTCACCTTTCTCTTTTTCCCTTTCACAGTCAGATTCTTCTTCAAGCACCATCTTTTGTGTTTCATCCTCTCCTTCTTCCTCTTCTACCTCTACTGCACCTTCTTTTTCTTCCTTTTCTTCAGCCAGGTTATCATTGATATCATCGCACTGCTCTTCAGCGTTGAGTGGTGCATTTGCTAAAAACTTCCAATATATATTTTGTATTTCTTCTAGCACGAGGTCAACTGATAGTCCTTCTCTTTCACAATATAGCTGAAAAGAGTCTTTGTCTGAATGTGTGAACTCTTCTTTTTCTGCTTCGTATTCCTCTTCTTCATCTTCTTTATCAACTTCTTCTGATTCTATTTCTTCAGCTTCCTCTTCTTGTGCTTCTTCTTCTTGAATGTCTGGAAAAGAGCAGTCACCGTTGAGATGATTACCTCCGCAAAAGTCACAAATTAATTGTGATGACTGGATAGGATAAGCGTGAACTGTTTGCGGTGGCTGAGAAAGGTTGGCTATCTTCTTATTGAGTGCTTCTGATGACTGCTCCAACCTCCTGAGTTCATCTTCAAAGATCTGCTTATGGGGTGAAACATCATCTTGAATCGGTGCATGAGAGAAATATTTTGATTCTTGCTTGAATGAAGAAGTGTGTGCCTTGGTTTGAATGTAACATGGCTTGCAACAAAATCTTCTTGCAAATTTTTCTACTACCACGTTCCAATTGTTCAGACTTCGGCTGGGGTGTGACATTAACTAATCCTTGGCTTTTCCTACAAGAGAAAAGGAAAATAAACATAAGCATGCAGCTTCTTTGTCATTCTCTTCAAAACCCATAGTTTCAACGAGTTCCAGGAATGTAAAAAGATGATTATTTGGATCCTCGTGTGCCAATCTTGTGAACTGTTGAGCTTTAACAAGTTGAAGATGTGCTCCTTTTATTTCCACAGCTTTTGTATAAATTGGGTGAGTAGTTCTTGGATGATGAAATATCCTCTTAGGCATGATATAATCTCCCAAAGTCCTTCTAGATTGTGTTCCTTCCATTAATTGATTTTGAGATACCTGTCAAAAGTACTTATTCAAGAATCTCAAACAATTGTTAGCTCAGGAAGGTGGACTTAATTTTTTTTTTACGAAAATAATAAAAAAAGAAAATAAATAAAAAATAATAATAAAAATAAAAAAATAAAATCCTAAAATTCTAAGATAGAATTTGAATTTGAAATATGATATTTACTTATCCTAAATTCTAAAAGAATTCAAACAAGATAAGTATTGAAGATAAGATAAGATAAATCTTAAATTTCAAATATCAAATTTTTTTTTAAAAAAATAAAATAAAATACGAAAATAAAAAAGAAATATGAAAATTAAAATTTAAAATACACTTTTTGAAAATTTTTGAAACAATTGAAAATTCAATCACTAAAACTATACAAATTGAGACACCGCTCCCCGGCAACGGCGCCAAAAACTTGATGGGTTTCCTGGCAAGTTTACCAGTAGTCCAATAGTTTTAAAGTAAGTAGAGTATCGTATCCACAGGGAGCGGTTTTAACTTGTAAAGTTAAAGTAATTGTATTTTCAATAAAACGTTTTCGTAAAGAGAGTTGGTGAATTTTGAAATAAAATAAACAAAGATAACACGAGAGAATGAGTATTTAGGACTAGGATTTGATTTCGTTTCATCTCCCCCCTTGTGTATTCAAACTCCTTTTCCCTTATTTATGATCGTACTTGTAATTACCTTAGCATTGTTTAATTACGATAATTATAAGGCATTCCTGTTAATTATCGTACCCGCAAATTCCCCTATAACATCATAATTAAACGCCAAAAGTTATTCTCTACAGGCATTCAAAGTGGCATTTGGCGACCCCGAACATTCCCCGTATTTTGCAATCAGCGCTATCGAATTAGCCATACTTTCACATATGGCACCTACGGAGGGGTGTGTCACTCACTGAACCTCCGATCGTTAGAATACAATCCTTATGCTACGATATGACTAACCCGAGTACCTTTAGCAATCCGAGAATAAGCTTCATGAACAGCTCCATACTCACCTACCTCTGATACTAGCCGGAGTTCCACTTTTTGTATCCAGAGCACTAGCCTACCATCCCAGCGCACGCGCGGAGTTGATGCATTACACACAGCATAAAGATACCGATAAATTACAAGCATAGAATCATAAATAAAATAGAAAAGAGAATTCTTATACACAAGGGGATTGAATCTACTACATCAAATCCTGCTAGAGAGCTTAGCTACTCACGGTAGCCATTACAAACTACTGAGAAATCTGTCACCTTTCCCAATCCTATACTACTTTCCCTCTGTATCAGTGTTTCGGGTCCCGAGGACCTGCTTTGTGACCTTTGCCAAGGGCTCTATTTATAGACTTGGAAAACCTTCAAGGGATCAGGTTGTGATGTCACTGGTGAGTGTTTAATCCAATCAGAGGCGGCCTTTTCATTAATTGACGTCATTTGAGTGAAGCTTGACCAATCAAGAGCTTCCCCTTCATTAATTGACGTCAATGTGCGCGTTTTCAACAATCAGGAGTCGCGCGCTTCATGTGCACTTAGCGCACATGAAGCCTGGCCATTCTGCTCATGCGCTCCACGTGCGCTAAGCGCATGTGGAGCGTGTGACACGCTGCAGCTTTCCTTGATTTGTGGATCTAACCTCTTGATTCCTTTCTGATCTTATCTGGTTTTCCTTTATCCCTTTATCCGAATTATTATTGTATTTATCTGCCTTGGATTTGAATTGAAAAAATTCTTTGCAAGATTTTCTGATTTTCTTTTATTTATTTAATTTCTGAACCTGCAATATCCTCCATTCTGATGCTTTTTCTACTCTTGTTCCAAATCTGCTATAATTCTGCATAAAATGGCAAATTTCTATTTAAAATAGCATCATATTCAAATTTGTATCAAATAAATACAATTATTATAAATATTAACAAAAAGGGATATTTTTGGGGCATAAATAACTATTTAATCCTTGATAAGTGTAATAAAAACTATATGAAATTAATGCTAATTTTACACTTATCACCCTGTCGGTGTAAGTTTCGTGATTCAAGGGGTTACGTGATTGCATGTGATTGGGTTGACAACACTAATTTTAGGGGAACCATGGAACGAGCAGGAAACCAATTAGAAACACTTAGTGTAAGGCCAGGTTATTAAGAACACAAAACTCCAGGTCGAATTGTAACTATCGAGAGTCAGCGTCCCCAGAAGTTTACGTAACTTCTAGGTAATTCTCAGGTGTGGTGCGCAAGTTAGAAATCGAGTTAGAAACCATAACCCAAAGTTTTATGAAACCCTTTATGTTTCAACTGTTGGTAGTGCGTCCTTGACTTGTTAAGTAGCATGATTTACCAAAGTGGTTAAGTCTTACAGGAGTGAAGAAAGCCAACATGAAGTTACCTAGGAAACCTTGTTAAGCTTATGGCGGAAGGATGCTTAGTGACAGGGTGCCTGCCAAAAGGAATAATGGGGGTGTATTGGTCTTAGCATAAGCTAGGCTTTGAACAATTTAGGGAGTAACGACATTCAAGACTTAGCCTGTGAGTATAGAATCACGAAGACGGGTTAGTAATTGCAACTCACCCTTAATTCCCTTTTAGCTACCTTGAGGGATAGAGGTATTCATAATCGAGTGACAATTTGGGAGAATTCAGAGTACACCAACATAGTTAAGAATAGGAGTGTGACCGAGTTGGGGGTAATTGGAGAAAATTTTGGGGACACAATTTATTTAAGGGGGGTAGAGTTGAAACATCCTGAGAATTAGGGCCTAGAAAATATAAAGGAAGTCTTAGGCTGTCAACCCCACCATGAGAGGAAGGTTAGAAGTAGGATGAGAAATTGGGGGTTTGAGTTTGAATTAAGACAAGAATTAAGCAATGTATAAAGAGCCATGATTTTTAAGAGAATTTAGAAGGGAAACCCAGTGTTTAGTCAAACAAAATTGTAGACCGAACTTAGAGGTAATCACACCCTTAGATAGAGAGAATTATAAGGTATAAAGATGAGGAAAGGAGGTTAGATGAAGAAGAACTAAGTTGGAAAGGTATGTTGTCAGAAAGAATTAGGAAAAAGGTAGGTGGAAATAAGTTAGAAGTGGTTAGAGGTGAGAATCAGGATTAAAGTTCTGATGCTCTCACTCAAACGAGAAGTGTTGAGTCTCAAAATATTATTAAGTGATTAATATTGTTTAAGTCTTACAACCCTAAGTTTTAATGAGTAACAAATTCGGTTAAAGAAAGCTGATAAAAAGTACAAAATTCTCTTAAGGGTATTTCACTTGTTTTAGCAACTCTCTGAAGGAACAACCCTCTGAAGTGGTGCAACCTTCTGAAGGAGAAGAACCTGCTGAAGTTATTCAACCCACTGAAAGAGTTGTACTGTCTGAATCAAGAAGACCTACTGAAGACATTCTACGTGGCATTTGACTAAAGTCAGAAGGGTTTCCGCTCAAGACTTTAATGCATCCTCAACGTCTTCTGCAAGTTAGATTCTTTTAAGGAAGTTTATAGAGACCCTTTTAAGATTTCAATTCAACTTACCAGAAAAGGGAAACTGCTGCAACATAATACCTGCAACGTGTCAGAACTGTGCCAAGGTCTGCACACCTGTACTGCACAAAGTCAGAAGCTTTTTGAAGATTGTCTCTCAACGGTTCTAACAACATTTAATGCTATTTCACAATGGTGATATCAAGCAATCTTCAACGGACGCTATCCTGGCTCTATTTAAAGCTTCATGAATGACTTCAAAAGTGAGAGAAGAAAAAAATATATCAAACCAAGACGCTGCCAAACTTTGTGCTGCTTACTCTCTCAAATATTGTACTCAAAACTCGTATATCCTGAGTTTTACTTTGTACAAGTTCAATTCAGTTTGATTTAGGAACTAGTTTGGTTCTGTAACTTAAACAAAATCTCATTTGTAAACACTCATAAGTGTCTGAGAGCCTGAGAGGCTTGGAGGAAAAAATACTTGTTGTTGAGCCTGGAGAGGCTTGTGGATAAACAATACTTGGTTTAGAGCCTGGAGAGGCTTGACTGTAAAAGAATACTTGTTGTTGTAGAGCCTGAAGAGGCTTGATAGAAAAGAATACTTTTAATCTCTGAGATTAGTGGAAAATCCTTTGCTGGGTTAGCATTGGGACTCGACATAGCTCACAGTGGTAGTGTTTGAACCAGTATAAATATTGTGGCTAAGTTTTCTCTTACCCTTATATCTTTAAATTCGCTTTAAAACTAACCTGGAGGGTTCTTAGTAAAATGTTTTATGTTGAAACTGAAATCAAATTCAAACGCATTTAAAAACAAGTTTCCAAAACTATTTTATTGGACTTGCTAAAGCAACTTCAGTAAGTACCTCAATTCCATGTTTCAGCAAGTTACTTATATTTATTTGCGAAAAGCTTTGCTTGTAAAAGGTTTTCCTCAAATCAACTTGAAATTATAAAACACTATTTAACCCCCCCTTCTAGTGTTTCCTGTGGTTTCTGCAGTTGGTATCAGAGCTCAACCTCGGGTTTAGCATTTAATAGTGTTGAGGAAGAAGATCCAAGATGGAAACCTCAACAAGCTATGGTCTCTACATATCTGAAGGAGCTTCTATAACAAGGCCTCTAGTTTTCAACAGGAAAGATTATTTTTACTGGAGAAAACACATGAAGTTGTTCATTGAAAGCCATAATCTGGATCTCTGGGATATAATTGCTGGTGGTGATTATGTTCCTAAGAGATATGGAGTACCTATTCCCAAGGCTGAGTGGTCCTATGAGCAAAAGATTAAGGTTCAACTTAATGCTCAAGCCAAGCTCTACTTAATTTGTTCTCTGAACAAAACTAAGTATGAGAAAGTTCAAGGATGCAACTCTGCTAAGGAAATATGGGTCTGGCTAGCTTCATCTATCCATGAAGATCCTAAGGATAACAAGATTTTCCAGTCAGATCTAGAAGATCTCACCTCAGAAGTTGAAGAAGACTCATCTGAAGAAACAAACCTGTCCTTGATGGCCAATCAACTCATCTTTGAAGGTACAAATTCTAAGGTAACATCTCTAACCCTTCAAGATGAATATGATGATTTGATAGATAGTTCCAAGGAACTTTTCAGAAAGTATAAGAAACTCTCCAATGCATACATTGTTTTGTGCAACAAAAACAAAGATCTTGAAAAGGAGAATCTTACACTTAGAGAAAAGATTCAGGAACAAGAGAGTAGTAACTCCAAAAATCTGTTTGAAGAAAATAAAAGTCTTCAAAAACAGATTAAGGAACTTACTACAAACCTAGCCAAATTTGTAGAGGGAACTAATAATCTTAACATATTATTAGGAACTCAAAGAAGTTTCAAAGACAAAAGAGGCTTGGGTTTCTCTGGCAAATCATCAAAATCATCAAAATCCGATTTTACTAAAAAGGCCAAAAAGAAGGTAGATGTGTGCATTTACTGTGATAAACCTGGACAACAATTGTCTAAGTGTAAACAAAAAGAAAAATCCACACCTAACACTAACCCAGGTGGACCCAATAATGTATGGGTACCAAAGATCTCCATTGTTTCACTTGCAGATGTCTTAAATAAATCCAAGAAGACACCCTGAATTACAACAGAAGAATGGATGAGAGGAATCCTTAATGGAAGGAAGGAGTATGTGCCAAGAGATAAGAGTTGCTGAAATGGTTCTATACAATGTTGAGTCTCAGCAAAGGGAACATATCTGATAACTCTCTGAGAATCCCTGCTGGTAACGCTTTTGATCATTGCAATTTAAAAATTTGAAAATATATGGTTTATATGAAAATCTGTGAAATGTCTTGTGCGAACTCTCTGAAATGTGTGTACTCTCTGATGTGTGAACATGCTGAAATATGTGTCTGCTGAAATGTATGAACCTACTGAACACATATATCTCTGAAAATGTCACTTGACGACGTGGCTCTGAGAAACGATTGGCCTTTCACCTATCCTCTGAAGTTCACACGTTGCACGACTCCCTATGTTTGTGCAGCCAGTAACAACCATCATTAATGCTATGTCTGAGTCTATTTATAGAGCGCGTGGGAAGCTTCTCAAAGTTACACTCCCTTTGCATTCACTCTCTCTTCAACCAAAAACGTTTTGTGTAGTCAAGCTCTCAACACTACTTTCTCCTAAGCCTTCTTTGCAACTGCAATGGCACACAAGAAGAGTGACGCTGCTTCCTCTAAGGCTGGTGGAAGATTGTCCCAAATAGATGTGTTAACTTCACCAACCTAGCAATGCATGGCCATGACCTCACTGATTATTTCAGAAGTGTTGGTTGGCTACCCTTCTTTGATAGCATATTTTGTGGCTGGAATGAGGTCAGTGTCTATGAGTTCTGGAGAACTGCTAAAGAAGTGGAAGGTGACAGAAGGATATACCTTAGAGCTAAGGTTTTGGGTCAAGACATCACTGTAAAGACTTCTGTTCTGGAAGAAGTCACTAATGTGAAGGCTGAAGGAGCCATCTTCGTACCTGACTGGGAAATACGAAATGGAGGAGCAAGGAAGTTCAATCAACTATTGTTTGGTTCAGAAACTCCCTCGAACCTGAAAGGGACTGGATTGCTGGAAACTCCCAGATTGTTGTTTGCCATCCTTGGTTGCTCTATTATTCCAAAGGGTGGAGGCAAAGACCACATCTCTGAGCTGGAGAAATTCTGCTTAATGCATCTATTGCAGAAGAAGAAAATCAACTTGCCTTGGATCATTCTCTATGGTATGACCAAGAGGGCAAGAGACTCAGCTGCCAACCTTCCCCACAACACACTTATAATGAAGATTATGCTTGATTATAAGCTTCCTGTGGAGAAGATGTTCGATCAGAAGCCCCCAAGCTCTTTTAGTGCTACAACTGTGAAGCAAATGGGGATTCCCATCAAGAAAACAACTATTGGAACATCCAAGGAGGCTCATGTTGTTGCCTTCCAGAAGTCTGTGCTAGAGATTCTGGAAGAGGAACTTCAAGGGGATGCCAAGAAGGAGGAATTCCAACCTGCTGCTGAAACCCCTGAGAAGAAGGTGGTGAAGAAGAAGAGAACAAAGATTGCTTAGGTAATCCTTGCACCTGCTAATCTAGAAAGAGTAAGGGAAGCAGAAGCAACATTTCAGAAGGCAACACCATCTGAAAAGGTGGCTGAAGTAACTTCACTAAAAGCTTCTGAAATTGTGGGTCAGGCTGCTGATGTGCATGTTACTGAAGTCACTGAGCCTACCTTAACCCCTAAGGGACAGGCTGTGATGGTTGATGCCCCCAGTGGTAGTTCATCTGAGAAGCCACTAAGAGTGATGCCTCTTGCAATTAGTCATGCAGACCCTGAGTTACAAGAGGTTACTGCCTTGGCCAATGCCCTAGAAGAAGAATCCAGAAAAGCCAAGCAGCAGGAAGACAATGATAGGTTACTTGTTGTTGCTTCACAGTAAGCATTTATTGAGGATGAGAAGCTGGAAAAGCTCTCAGTTCCAAAGAGGAAGAGGCCATCAAAGGCTGCAAAGTCAAAGAATAGGAGACTGCTATCTCCTGTGAGGGAAGAAGCTCCACTTCAAATGATCACTAGGAGCAGATCCCTTCCCAAAGATGATGATGGTATCTTTCAGGAGGCAATGAAGCAAGTAAGGTCTCAGAAGGTTCTGGATTTGAAGAAGGAGAGGATTGTAAAAAGGTGTATCAAACCTACTGCTGCCTATGTACCATACAACCCTTCAGTAAATCCACTTACTGAAACCATAAAATACAAGAGGAAGATGCAAGAGATCAGCAGATTACCAATCCCTGAGGCTGAACCATACAAGAAGATTAAAGTTAATTTTGGGAACCTTGATCCCATTGATTTGGAGGATGATGAGAGCCCCTCCAAGGTTCTAGTAAAGGTACTTGAAGCTGGTATTATTGCTAAGAAGAACTCTGATCCTCCTGCTGATAAGGATCCTACACCTGTTGATGTTGGGAAGGTTGTAGAACCTCTTGTTGTTGATCCTATGGTTGAAGAACCAGTTGCTGCTGTTATGGAACCTATTTCTACTGTACCAATAAGTTATGAACCTGCTGAGGTTGTGTTGGGATTTGATTTTCAATTGTTTCGTATTCCACAAGTGACAAGGATATGATGCCATTTCGAATTTACAGAAGAGGTTAAAATTACCTTATTTCGAATTTTGATAATAAGTCTGTTAACTTAGAAAAATTCTTGAGTGAAGTTAACACAAAACGACTTTAAAACTTCGAAAAGAAGATAAATGTAAATTCGAGAAATAATACATTACAGGTATTCCAAAAAGGTAAATGATAGTTCTTTTATTCATGATCCAAATTCGAATTACATTAGTTCGAATACATCGGAAATACATTAGAAAGGAAACTATCCTAAGTGCCTAAAACATTAGAAAGGAAACTATCCTAAACTAGAATGAGTACTTGACTCATGCCTAACATGCCTCTTTATCCTCATCCTCCCCTACAAGCTTTAATAGAGCCAACACAAAGAAGAATTCTTTCTCCAATTTTTTGAACTATCTTCGACTTGGGGAAGAAATCAAGGTCAGCATGGGGACTAATAAATAGATTCATTTATTATGTAAATGAACCTATATTTGGCTACTACGTACAATCCAAAAGAAAACTTTCAAAGAGAAAGGATGGAAAAGCCAATAGCTTTGGCTATTTCGTCAATCCCATAAAAAATGAAATCATTCCAGATTGGATTGTACGCAATAGCCAAAGGGATTAGCTTCTCCATATTCTTTGAAGAGATTCTTTAAGAGAATTTAGAAAAGAAAGGAGAAAGGAATGAAAAATTGTGAAAGGATTGTGCAAAGTTACTCCTATTTATAGGAGTGAAAAGAGTTAAGTGTCATTAATAAGACCATTTTAACATCTAATGAGAAGATTTCTCATAATGAAGTTGAGTGGACGGTGGCCGGTGGTAGTCATGATTTTGAATTAACCAAATAAAATTTGACACATGGCACAGAGAAGAGTATAATCAAGTCTCGAAAATGAGAATAGATTTATTGAATTCAAGTATCAAGAAAAGACTAAGTCTTGAAGTTTAAAGATGTTCTCCAATCCACGAAGCCAAGATTCCAGAAAGAAGATTTCGAAATAGCAGAAAGGAGATTTCGAGAAATCAGAAAGCAGGATTTCGAGAAGCAGGAAAAGAGAATTCGAAAACAAGATGTCTGAAGACTTAGAAGGCAGTTATTGAAGATCAGAAACGGTTTTCTGGTTAATAGAAGACGTGGCAAGCATGCATGCTGCCAACACATAGGGCTAGATGATGTGTCACATGTACATTAGTTAGCCGTTAGAATTAGGAAACTATAAATAGGTGAACTCTTAATGTAATAAGGGTTGGCAAATCACTCATACTGATTCTCTGAAACACCTTATAGGTCCGAACTCACTGCGACAAACAGGTTACAAGGAGTTAAAGTATGTGATGAACCCATCCATTTCTTTCTAATGCAATTGTTCTTACAATTCAATTTTCTTTTCTTGATTTACATTCTGCAATTTATTTTCAGCAATTTACATTTCGCACAATTTTTCTTTCTTTCTTTCAAATTCTGCGTTCTTTACTTCTTTGAGACATTGATTTTCTGAAAATCCAAGTTAGAACTTTGTTTGATGAAATTCTGAATCAAGTAGTTCTAAATCTTTTAAAAGATAAGTTTTTGATAGAATTCTGAATCAAACTCTTTGAAACTTATCATTTCTGGAATTTTTAAACATAATAATTGACTTGGTGAAATTCTGTACCAATCAATCATTTTTCAAGAAAAAAACTTGAACTTTTTACAAATCTAAAACACCATAAATTTACTTTTTAAAAAAGAGTCCCGTAAAAGGATCTGATTCTAATCCCCAGATTGTTCTTAGAATCAAAGTGATAAAATTGATTTTCAAATTTGTATTTTATCACCACAAACAGGTTGTTGATCCATCTTCACCTCCACCACCATCACCTTTTGAAGTAGAACATGTTGATGAGATGATGTCCACTAAACTTGCCCTTATTCCTGTGTTATCCAGTTCTATTGACTAGGGAACTAAGGGAAGTTATGTAAGCAAAGGAGATGGGAAGTTTGTCTCGGAGGGTGATTTAATTCCAAGGGAGAAGATGTGGAAGCCCAAGTCAAGAGATCTTTCAAGAAAACCAACTTTTGATATGGTTGTCCCTGTTAAAAGCTTTGAAGACTTGTTGAGGGCTGCTCAATTCCCACATAAGTTCTACTCAACTCCCTATAACCAAAGACTGAGAGTGCCAAAGTTTCCCAATCTCTATGAAGAGTTATTGTACTTCAAAAACTTTCCTCCACTACTCAAGCTTTCTGGCTTGCACATTGATTCTCTGGATGTTGCTAGCGCAAGAAGGTGTGCCAATCAGAAGGACTCTGGTAGTGATGTGCTATCTGATCAACTTGAAAGAATAAGGCAAGGAGTGCAACCACCCAAGCATAATTGGAAGAAGATTGATGTAACCTCCTCAGACCATGTGAAGATACCTGTTGAAGACTGGGTTTTCATCAGGCATCTGAACTTGCAGACTGAAATGTATGCAAGGTACTTAGTTGCCTTAGCTGGATTCAGAAATTTCAAGCCTCCGAAGCCCCTCACCATGAAGCCATCCACCTCTATCTTATGGCAACCTGACAGGATTGTTCCCAAGGTGCCATTTGTTGAAGGGGTAAAATGACAAGAAGAAAGAACTCAAGTTTTACTCTGCTTACCTGGATGTCTCAGAACCTATGACTAGAGAACAGTGGGAGAGAGTTCATGAAGAAGTTGAAGCTTATGATGGACTTGATCACTCTTACAGAGATTGGCTCTGGAGTTCTTACTGGAATGAGATGGAGAAAGAAGGATCTTGCTCTGGAACAAAGTTTGATTTTGTTGATTCTACTACCAAGAGCACCCTTTCTGTTCAAGAAGTCAGAACATGGTTCCCTAGTACCTTTCCTGGATCCAAGCATTATCTACATGATGAATGGATTATGAAGAAACAGGTCCCAGCCATCTTCACATGCTTTGTAGTTAAACCTGTTGACTATGGCTTGCCAGTTGGTTTTGGGAATCTCATATTTACTGGAAAGTATTTATCCATTGTTTACAAGGAAACTGATCTTGCTGAAGCCCTTGAGGCAAAGAAAAGAGAAATCATAACGTTGAGAAACAAGAACCAGAGACTTCAGAATCTAATGATAGAGCTGCAAACGACTCCAACCCAAGTATCAGGGCCTAAGCATAAAAGGAGCAATAGTTTTTAGTGCTTTTCAGAGAGTCTACGTGTTTTATGTTTTTATTATTATTCATCTTTCTAAATGATTTTATTGAATGAGATGTTTTGACTTATTTGTGTGTCTATACTTGTTGATACGACTATGTAATACTTGTTCTTGTGCACATTTACTTTGTTACGTAAACATCAGAAACTACTCTAAATGATTGCATGAAAATTCTAAGTGTCCGAACTTATTACTACTTGTCTACCCCACATTTATTACTCTTCTATAAATTTAATACTTCAACAAGCTCTGGACACCCTTTTGATTGATGACAAAAGGGGGAGTAATATAAACTAACAATATCTAAAGTTTTAAGTGTTTTCAAATAGCAGATCCTATATTCAGGGGGAGCAATGCAATCTGATCAAGTATCTGATAAAGGGGGAAGATTTCTTTCAAACTCAAATCTTAGATTCCCTTGAAATATTTTGATAGTTTAAGCAAATTTGTCATCATTAAAAGGGGGGAGAATGTTGACTCTCAAAATATTATTAAGTGATTAATAATGTTTAAGTCTCACAACCCTAAGTTTTAATGAGTAACAAATTTGGTTAAAGAAAGTTGATAAAAAGTACAAAATTCTCTTAAGGGTATTTCACTTGTTTCAACAACTCTCTGAAGGAAAAACCCTTTGAAGTGGTGCAACCTTCTGAAGAAGATGAACCTGCTGAAGTTATTCAACCCTCTGAAAGAGTTGTACTTTTGAATCAAGAAGACCTGCTGAAGACATTCTACGTGGAAATTGACTAAAGTCAGAAGGCTTTCTGCTCAAGACTTTAATGCATCCTCAACGCCTTCTGCAAGTTTGATTCATTTAAGGAAGTTTACAGAGACCCTTTTAAGATTTCAATCCATCTTACCAGAAAAGGGAAACTTCTGTAACATAGTACCTGCAACGTGTCAAAACTGTGTCTAGGTCTGCACACCTGCACTGCACAAAGTGAAAAGCTTTTTGAAGATTTTCTCTTAACGGTTCTAACAGCATTTAATGCTATTTCACAATGGTTATATCAAGCAATCTTCAATGGACTCTATCCTGGCTCTATTTAAAGCTTTGTGAATGACTTCAAAAGTGAGAGAAGAAAAAAAATATATCAAGCCAAGACGCTGCCAAACTCTGTGTTGCTTACTCTCTAAAATATTGTACTCAAAATTCATATATCCAGAGTTTTACTCAGTTATTTTGTACAAGTTCAATTCAGTTTGAGTTAGGAACTAGTTTGGTTCTGTAACTTAAACAAAATCTCATTTGTAAACACTCATAAGTGTCTGAGAGCCTGGAGAGGCTTGGAGGAACAAAGAATACTTGTTGTTGAGCCTAGAGAGGCTTGTGGATAAACAATACTTGGTCTAGAGTCTTGAGAGGCTTGACTGTAAAAGAATACTTGTTGTTGTAGAGCATGAAGAGGCTTGATAGAAAAGGATACTTGTAATCTCTTAGATTAATGGAAAATCCTTTGTTGGGTTTGCATTGGGACTTGACGTAGCTCACAGTGGTAGTGAGTGAACCAATATAAATTTTGTGGCTAAGTTTTCTCTTACCCTTATCTCTTTAAATTCGATTTAAACTAACCTGGAAGGTTCTGAGTAAACTATTTTATAAGTTGAAATTGAAATCAAATTCAAACGCATTTAAAAACAAGTTTCCAAAACTATTTTATTGGACCTGCTGAAGCAACTTCAGTAAGTACCTCAACTCCCAGTTTCAGCAAATTACTTATATTTATTTGCGAAAAGCTTTGCTTGTAAAAGATTTTCCTCAAATCAGTTTGAAATTATAAAACACTATTCAACCCCCCTTCTAGTTTTTCCTTTGGTTTCTACAAGAAGGGCTCTCTTGAGCGAGCATATCAGTAAAATTGAGGAACTTGTAATATGGTTTTCTTGCTTGAGCTAGAAAGCCCTCGCTCAAGCGAGAAACAGGGGAGCAAAGGAGTGCTCTCTGAATAGGAGTATGAAGTAGGGGTATTGTATTCTTAGGGTTTCACTATCTCTTGTTACTATTTGGTACACTCATGAATCATATGTGTATATTGATGATTGTGGGGGTTTTATCATGGGGTTAACATGTTAGGGTGTTATATTTACTATGATAAGGTTTGGATCTATCATGAGGCATGTGTTATTTGTGTTGTTTGAGCATTTGCATAAAAGCTTTTGGCCATAGATAATTGGAAAATGAGTTTGAGCTTCGGCTCATAAAAAAATGAGTTTAGCTTCAACCTAGAAAAATGGCTTCGCCCCCAGATTTCGGCTTCGGCCCCAGATTCGGCTTCGGCCCCAGTTTTGGCTTCAGCCCCAGTTCACCCTAAATAATCAACATTGGACTTTGGTCCTTAGAATAAAATGTGGGTTTTGACCCTTAAAATATGTTTCGGTATTAGTCCCCAAGAAAGACGTCTTCTGTAGTCTAAGCTCAAGTCTAACCTTAGAATTAATGAAAAGACCATGTCTGCTGGGCAATGCAAGTCATGCATAGCATATCTAATTTTAGTTTGGCATTAAATATCATATTAAGTTGAGTTGAGTTATGATGCCATAATGAATTGTGTTTGAACTAGTTTATGTATGATTTGCTGAACTATATGGTGCACCTCATATGCTTGCCCTCCCCACACTGCTTGCATGCATAGTTATACTCACTGAGACATTAGTCTCGCCTCTTGTTTGTGGGATACATTTTATATATGCTAGATTGTTTGGCTGGATGCATGGACAACAAGCTTGAAGCTCTTATAGTGGAACATTCCACCTCTAGTTGTAGTTTAAGTCCCGAGAGGGAAACTGATGTATTGATTTATGCTATCTTGGGTTAGGATAGAAATTATATATCTAAGAATAATGGTTATCTTGAGCCATAGAGTGGCAATTGTATTATGGGATTTATGGTATTTAATGATTGTTTGGGCTTATGTAATCATTGGAATTACATAAGCATTTGATGATTGTGTATGTAAAGATATCGATAATGGCACGAAATAATTTCAGGAATTTGGGAATAGTGTCTCCAACGGACATCATTCTTGAATCTAGAAATTAGGACGTTACAACTTCCTTCGCCAATAGTAAATGAAAGAGCCTTATAACTTCATTCTAGAAAGATGTCACTCCCATTGTCTAATCTAATGCTTATAATAGAAGTTAATCATAACTTTAATTTATGATTCTAAAAAATGGAGTTTAAATTAAATTATTCATATTTCTAACAAAAACATAAATCAAATGCTTGTAACCTTAATAATAAAAGACTTAAAACTTATCAATATCAATATGACAATATTCGTTGTAATTGATGCACTTTGAAAATTAGAGTCCGGAGTTGGTGTCAAATAATTTCCAATAATAAAAGCAATGATTATGAATACAAACAAAAAATTATAAATGTTTATTCATAACTGAACTTACATATATTCATAAAAAAGTAATTATTGTTGAGAAAATAAACTTCATTTTCACAAATTTAAGTAACCATTCAAAGGATATGCTCAATACAAATAACATGACCATAAATCCTCACGTAGTTGGAAAGAGAATCTCTTACACTAATACAAGGTTTGCAGCAAGGGTTCTGACCAAAGGTATTCAATTGGATGATACATCTAATGGTAGTGCTCAATGTGAGGTTGTGTGATTGATTGATTCCACACGGTGGATGAGAAAGAGTGACATTACGCGATTGTAACATGGAGCAGTGATGACAGTGGTTACGTGGAGACATGGTTGTATTTTGGGATTAATTTGGACATTCAATTCGATGATACTTCTAATGGTAGTGCTCAATGTGAGGATGTGTGATTGATTTATTCAACACAGTGGATGAGAAAGAATGACATCAGGCGATTGTGACTTGGAGCGGTGATGACAGTGATTTCGTGGAGACATGGTTCTATTACACCTTCAATAATATTCTTCCTTGACTTGATAAACTTGAAAAAGAAAATTCATACTAATCCAACCAAATAAACCATATGGTACATAGAGAATCAAATCAATCGCCAAATTTCTTGTTACTTTTTACTATATATCACACTTGAGTGTTCCATGAAAATCACCTTACCATCAATGTGAAACATGCATCTAGTGCAAAGCTATAGGAGAAAAAACATGTGGGTAGTATCTTATATGGATTAGTTGCAACAAGAGCATGCTAATTTCCCATGAAAAGCCCCTACCGTTAAGGGTGTTATGTTGATCCAGAATTAAAAAAAAAAGTACTTTGATTGCTCGCATAATCACTCAAAGATAATGAATTTTTTCATTGACTCAATATCGCATGTGTAATAATTATTTGCGATTCGTTTTCATCCATCTTCCTAATTTTGGTGCACTATAGATGAGTTGAGCAAGAGTAATAAGTTGTTATAAAGCTTCACTTCTCACCCAAAAAATATTCTCCTATTATGAAGTTTTCATTGTCATTCACCATCACACCAGTCCCCATTTGACCTCCTTTGCCAATGGTAAACGAAAGAGCCTTATAACTTCATTCTAAAAAGATGTCACTCCCATTGTCTAATCTAATCTATTAATAAAAGTTACTTATAACATTAATTTATAATTATAACAAATGGAGTTTAAATTAAATTATTCATAATTTTAACAAACATATAAATCAAATGCTTGTAACCTTAATAATAAAAGACTTAAAACTTACCAATATCAATATGAAAATATACATTGTAATTGTTGCATTTTGAAAATTAGAGACGAGAGTTGGTGTAAAATAATTTCCCATAATAAATGACATGATTATGAATACAAACAAAAAATTATAAACTTTTATTCATAACTAAACTTAGATATATTAATAAAAAAGTTATTATTGTGGAGAAAATAAACTTCATATTCACCAAAGGCATTAGTGCCACCAAATTGATGTAACCATTCAGAGGATATGCTCAATACAAATAACTTGACCATAAATGCTCACGTAGTTGGAAAGAGAATCTCTTACACTATTACAGTTTTCCAATATCGTGCAATATAAAAAATAACGAAAGGGTTGTGACTAATATTGACACCTTTTTAAATAAAAGGGATTAGAGAAAAACGGTTCATTTGACCTTCTTTTTTGGAATTGTAGGGGCACCATAAGCACAAGAAGTATTTGACTTGCACTCGAATTAGACACAAGCACGATTTTCAGCATGGGTTCTGACTAAAGACATTTAATTCGATGACACATCTAATGGTAGTGCACAATGTGAGGATGTGTGATTGATTGATTACACACAGTTGATGAGAAAGAGTGACATCACACGATTGTGACTTGGAACGATGATGGCAGTGGTTTCGTGGAGACATGGTTCTATTTTGGGATTGATTTGGCCATTCAATTCAATGATACATCTAATGGTAGTACTCAATGTGAGGATTGTGATTGATTGATTCCACGCGGTGGATGAAAAAGAATGAAATCACGCGATTGTGAATTAAAGCGGTGATGTTGTAACGTTCTAAATTCTTAAATTAGAAAACAATGCTTTTTATAAGCACTATTTTCCGAATTTGGGAAATTATTTCGCGCGTTTTAAGTATCGCTTACAACACAATAACACTCAAGTAACCCAACATAATACTTAAGCTGAAATTCAATAGTCAAACATAATTAACCATTCATTGCCAACCTGGGCATCCATCAAGATACAATAGAAATATAGTTAAATGGGATACAATGATACATGCCAGCTGTAACAAACAATACCATGCCATCTAGGCTCTACATGTACTACAATATTCCATTACAAAATAATAGATTCATTTATACAAAGACCAAGATACACCAAAAGTGCAAAATGGTTCAAAAGAGTTAAACATCCAATCTTCTATCCATTCATGCATCTGGCCTGGAGCCCTGTGAATCTAAATATGAAATATCGTATAATAAGACTAAAGTCCCAGTGAGTGTGTATAAACAGGCAGTGTGGGGAGAAATAGACAAATGCAATGCAACAACCAAAAGAGGATAATAATAAACAAGCAAGTGTAATATCCATGATATAATTTATACTTGAACATGAAGTGTTTAACCCAACACCCAAGGGGTCTTTCCGCTTATCTGTGAAGGCTAGACTGAGCTCAGGCTAACAGGGACCGTCGTCCCTGAAGGCCACAAGGACCTTACCCCGTTATTGTGATAGATTAAAACAATTATTTTTCCTCTTTTGTACATGAGATCCAATGCCCCAAATACCTCTTTTACACATAAAGGCCAAGGATCCAACAGTCAATTCATTATTGATGCCATGAGGTCTCAAGACCCAATTCTAGTTTCTTCAAATTTGAGTGAAATAATTCATGAATAACCATATAAATATTCCCAAGGCATATTATAACATGAGAGTATGATTCCATTCAATTTCCATCATCAATAATTAAGTAAAATAAAAATCCCCAATTTCTCTACCCTTGGGTTTCTACCAAAAATTAATTTCACCAACCAATACAATCAATAGCTCAAAAAATAAACATAAACCATCATAAACATTCAATGCAAGCAAAGGAGAGAAGAATAGGGAGAATTTATAGGAAACACACAAAGGATGAGAGTGGGTGGTGAACACACTAACTTGAATGGAGCAGGGAGAAGGAGAAAATGGAGAAATGGAGATGGAGGAGAAAGGTGGAGGTGATCCCAAGCCCTAGAGTGGTGGAGTTCTTCTTTAATCTTCCTTTCCTTCTTCTCCCTAGTTCTTTCTCTCTCTAGATTCTCTGCCCTCTCTCTAACCCTAGGATGAAGAAGAAGAGAAAAATGAAATGAAAAGGGTGAACACGCGAGGCTTAAAAACCGAACCTGCAAGTGCGCGCTCGAGCGCACTTGTAGTGCGCTCGAACGAGGAAAGGGTATGCTGGAACGCGCCCAAGTCAGAGACCTCTTCACTTCCAGTAGGGGTGTGCGCTCGAGCGCCCCCCAAGTACTCTTGAGCGCCCAAGGGACAGAAACTCCCCTTTCTCCAACATGATGTGCTCTAACAAAATCCTCTTTTCTCCCTCTTTTTTTTCTATTCCTAAGGTTTGTCCCTCAATCTTTCCCCATTCCCCATTTATGAAACCTCGCTATCACTAGGGTTGCTAAGGTCTGAAACATTCCTACGAAAATTCGGCAGAGTCTCCCCTAAAAATTGGACATTCCCAAAATTTCTCCTCAATCTTGAAACTCAGAAAATCCAATCACAACAACATAATAATATCATACATGTGCCTCCATGGTCGAAAATAGAATTCTAAAAAGGGATGTTAGACATAATCAATGCAGGGAATAAGCATGTTTTAACTATAATGGAATATTAGACAGAATCAACAATTTTCAAGTTATACTGAGCAACCAGGACATGTATACATACATACATCTTTGGGAAGGGGGGGGGAGTTGGGGTTGGGGATTGGAGGAAAGTTGCATATAAGGCCCGATCCTGATCTATTGGCCACAAAAGGGCCCTGTGTTGAACACAAATCACTAGAATGGTATATTCCTTTCATTATCTCTTTACATTTATGTACTGGCCAGATATGGGAAGCCAATACTAGTTTGCTGCCTGACATGGTCTGGGATGAGTTTGTGGACCACTTCAGGGGGTGCTCCAGCTAACTGCAGTCATAGTTTTCATTATAATCATTAACATATAGATACCACATAGACCAGTTTGGCAATTAGACACATACTTCTTGTTTAAAGTTGAAAAGGGGAGGCAGCGGACGACCATTAGGTAGCCGAGCATTGGGCTCACGAAGTTCATCAAAGAAAGGATGTGCACATGCTTCCAGCTGAAAAATAAAATCTACTAGTGAAAACTATCGTAATTATATTAATATTTTAAAATAAAATATAAACAATAAGTATAATGAAACCCCATTTGTAGAAAACCTTATCAAATTAATGACCATGCTAAAACATGACATACCAAGGCATGCGGATATAATATCACAACACCAAGATAGGAAACAAGAACTTCTTATGTTAATGTAGATAATTTTCGTATCAAGTCTCGTTTAATATACTACAGTGCTTCTATTATTTGAGCCTTGCTTTTTAAGGAAGTAGAGAAGGTATAAGATTTTTCCCTACTTACTGCACGACAACGAAGACTTGGTGAATATTGGAGAAGCCTTGATGCAAGGTCAATTGCTTCAAGAGGCATTCGCTTGTGAAAAACCTGATCCATGGATTGTTGCACCAACTACGTCAATTTACACAAAAAAAAGTGGCACCCAGAAAAAGTCATTGTTATAAGGCAAAAGGAGGATAAGGAGGGAATGCAATCACCTTATGCCAAGGATGAGCTTTTGTATGCGAGAATTGAGAAACTATATAATTAGGGTTCATGCAACGAATTTCTTCTCGAGTCGGAGTACCAAGAACCTACAAGGAGAAAAGCTAAATAATTCTCTCTCTGTGTAGCTGGATTCATGCAATCTTGACTGATACAAACATAACAAACAAGGCATCACCTTAATAATCTCCACAAGTTGGTCCACCTGATTTTCTCCCCGAAACAGTGGCTAAAGAAACATTTCAAGTTATGAGAAGTCAGTATACCATATCTCAAAAACAAGGAGAAAAAACTCATTATGTATGAGCAAGTAGCAACATTGGGGCATAAGCTTCCAAGAGTGTTTAACCTGGCCTAGAAGTAGTTCCGCAAGGACACAACCAGCAGACCATATATCAATAGAAGTTGTATATTCTGTTGCACCAAATATTAGTTCTGGGGCCCTATAGTATCGCGAACTTATGTACGAAATGTTTGATTCACCCTTGATCTGACATAAAATTACTATATTACACTTTGTCTTTTATGATCAAAAAATTGCAACCAAAATTAGCAAGTGATTCCAACCAATATCATTTCTTCCATTTATTATTTTTATAATAAATGACTAGATTAATAGCAACATTAACATTTTTAATGACTATTAACTGAAATGTCATCATCATATATACAAAATTAAAAATGCACTTTTAGACAGATCTTAAAGTGTTTTTCTACTACCATGATGAATGGGTAGGTTAGGTGGCATATGACTTTAGTAATCCACCATTAATATGGTACCATACATGTATAACTATAAAGTAGTGATATGCACAAGAAGGATGCAGACCAACATACCAGAACTTTTGCGCTCCCAAAATCACAAAGCTTAACTTGGTGAGTGAGAGGATCAACCTACAGAATAAACATACAATAGGTTTAGAATAGAAGAATGGAGCTCATTGATGAAAAATAGTAAATCAATAACTTACCAAAATATTTTGAGGCTTCACATCCCTATGGCAAACTCCAAGTACAGTATGGATATATGTTAGTGCCCTAAAGATCTAAACACCACATCCCAACACAATTATTACAAGATTTCAAACTAAAAACTGCAGAACAAAATACCAAACCAAATTGCAAATAGAGAAGACCTCATACTTGATATGTATATAATTTAACATAGATTAGGGGCATTCCTTGGTTGATGCTATTGTAGTGCTTTAGAACTCGGTACATTGTCTCAGGGACATATTCCATGACCAAGTTAAAAAAAAGATCATCCTTGCTTGTTGTAGAGAAGAAGCAATGCTTCAGGGAAATTACATTTGGATGATCCATCACACGCATTAACTGCAATTCACGATTTTTGTACCGCTTGTCCTGCAAGACCTTCTTTATTGCAAATGTCTCCCCGGTCTCCAAGCACTTTGCCTTTATTTCAGGTCAAAAAGATACACAGCCCGGGGGTGTGACGCAATATGAGATACTTGACAATAAAGAAAGCTTAGTAGGAAAGGTTATCAGCTTAAGAGTTTATTAATTCACTTATCCTTACCTGGAAAACAATTCCAAATGATCCAGTTCCAACAACACGTTCAGCCATGTAACTGATAGTCTGCATGTGGTATTGGAGCATAAATTTTATGAAGAATTTAAGAAACACAAACCCATAGATGTTATTATCCATAGTTTATTGGAAAATCATTGCAATACGTAGTAATTCTTCAAAAGTACATCATTTAAGATCCGAAATGGGGAACAAAAAAAAATCAATAGGCAGAAAGGAGGAGGATTTTTTTTAAAAAAAAAATATTAGATTATGCACGTTGAGGAATTAACCCAACTTCTAAGTGACTATAAGTATTATATATTTTGGGTGGGTCCTTAATAAAACGGGGATTTTTAACTTGATTATCCAACCCACGAATGTAGTCCAACGTTATCCCAAAAAGAAAATAAATTGGTATCTGAAATACAAAATAAATTTTAAAAATAGGAATTTGAGAATGAATAAGGTTAGAACACACTCACACCTGTTTAGGTTCACCATTTTTCCCTCCGATTGTGGTTGATATTATGTGACCCGTGACTGCATCATTACCCTTCGAGACACTAGCTGACATGTCCTGCAATTTATAGAAATAAACAAATATAGAATGTTGCATTGATTAAAAGTGTTATACGATCAGAAAACAAACACTGATGGCGTGTAATCAACACAAATGGACAATAGCTACTGATCAGAATGCGAAGTTGAAGAAGAAAGGTTAAGTATACAAAGCTCAAAGATATATGCACATATAAAGCTAAACCAGGTGACCATGGTTCACAAGAAAACATCACGTGTCAAACAAAAGCTTTAATATCAATTAAGAGACAATGCAGGGAGAGAAGTTAAGGACACTAGTTTCATGAAGCAAAATAAAACTGCAATAACATCAATCCATGAAAAAATCATGGAAAACCTATAAGCAAGGAATTGAATCTATAAACATGAATCATATCAAAATAATAGAGCAAATAATGTACGACCAACTCTAAAACAAAATCTACAAAATTGTTGAAGTCAATATAATTTAGAGTAGATTAGAGATTAAGTAAAAGCAACCTTGATTATTTGAAAAAAACAAGGGAAAATTTACAAAAATTTGGGAGATAAATTAAGAAATATTCCAACCCTTTAAAGTGGAAGTGGGAAAAACTTCTAGAAGTGAAAGAATCTGAGGGATGAAAAATTCAGGTATACACCACCTAAAGGCTAAGACAACTTGATGTTCAACTAAGTAGCTACTCAGGTTTTGTCCCTCTCCTGTGCATTTAACTGGGGGAAAAGCTTAAATTAAGGAACAAGATTCCACATTTTCACTCCATTTGATTCCCTTTCCCTCTTATGGACCACCGAACTGAAAGCTCTACAAGCTTCAAATTTTCAACACTAAGATCTCAACCATAAAAGCGCAAATGAAAACAAGAAAATAAAAACAGAAATAAAAAAGAAAAATCATTTTCCACATGCTTACAAATTTAGAATTCCATAAGTAGGAAAAAACTGCCATTTAAGGCCACCGTAGAACAACATCGATCTTCGCCGGAGAAAATTTCGACGAGCTAAGCCGAGCCTCTGAACGAAGGAAAACTTTTCAGAAATTGGCAGATCGTCGAAGGCCAAGCTCAAACGAAGGGTTGTTCGGTGGATCAACGATGATCCAAGCATGGTTTGAAACGGTGTGTTGCTTACAATGAGAGAATTGTATAGAGCGAGAAATTACCTTATCGGTCTCCATGCTAGAGATGTCGTTAGTCGCCGCCGCCTTCAGTGGGTCATTCTCGGATTGCGGTTGTGGCAACAACTGCAGCTGTTGCTGCTGAGGTGGTGGTAGCGGCAGAGGTGCTGGTTGCGGTGGTTGAAGGTGGTGCGGCCCCAACGGCATAGAGGCCATGTCCGAAGTTAAACACAAACACACTCTCTTCCTCTCTCACTCTCTCTTGTTTCTCTCTCTAACGCATTCACACTCTCTTCTCTCTCTCCTTTGTGTTTTGAGGGGAAATGTTTGGGTCAACAGTGTTAAGGCTTTAGATAGATACAGAAGTGACCGAGGGGGAGAGAGAGAGTGTGTGTTGTTTGCGCTCTCTATCGCGCGCGCTTTACAGCGCATAAACTCACGTTTCGATCTAAGCGGTTAGATATTTAGTACCGAAGACCGCGGTGCGTGATATGGTGTAGTAGGGTGCATGGGAAAAGTGTATTACATAGGCTTACGTAGAGAATCGAAGGGGACATGGATCACATGAACCTCCAAAATTTGCAATTACAAGATATATGTATTGGGGAACAATGACGTCTGAGAAAGTGAGACAGAACAACATAAAATACATACTCGGGTTTAATACTTTACTTATTTAATAAGTCAAAATTCATAATGGTGGGTGAGTTTAGATATTCAATATAACATATAATAATAGTTTTAAGGTTAAATATGATTTTAATATCTTTTTCTATGATTTTATTCTTTATTTTTTAAAATTATATGTTTTTAGTTATTGTTATTTATTAACTATTATATATTTCATTACCTCAAATTTATAGACATTTTGTGAAGTTTTTAGATAAAATTGTATAAAAATTTCCAAAATAATCACTAATTACTAGGAAAAAATGTTGTAGCAGAATGTCTCTATTTTGCTGCAAAAAGAAATCATAGAAAATTGATATGAAAATCTGTAAAAAAACATTATTACATCATCACTTAACAAAACATAAATAATTATAAGCATTGAAAACGTGTGATTCTAAAAAATAGAGGATCTAAACCAAAGAAAATAATAAAAGATGAACAATAACTTGATTTCACTATATTTTGAGAGATAAAAGTATATTTAATCCTAATTTTTAATTTATAATATATTTAAAATCAAAACTTTATATTAAAAAAAGGATATAAAGTATCCTATTCACATTTTCATTGAATAAATGGGTTTTGAAGTTAAATTTTTTATTTTCAAAATAGCTATTTTATTTTAAATTTTTAAGCTTATGTCATTTTTTAACAATAAAAAAAATAGTAGTATAAATTAGCCTTCGTCAGCGATGAATGACATTTTGACCATTTTAGAAACACGACAATGAACACGCGAAAGTAATTAATAGAACCAATCTAATGACGTATGAATCTAGACAAATAAAGCCAGGAAATCGCTAGTCAGTTTAAAAATCAACAGGAAAACCCATAGGTGGATTGAGAAAAATAAACAAGAAATCGCTAAGAAATCTGTCGGTGGATTCATAAAATCGGTTGTGAAATTTCTTGAGAAATTGGTTTGTTGATTAAGAAAATCAGTTGAGAAGTCACCTTGAAAATCATTTTAGAATACATCCAAGAAATCAGGAAGGATGCTTGCACACAAAGACCAATTTAAGATAAACTTAACTTCATCGAATTGAGAGAATTACCTTAGTTATAGCTATTGATTTGAATTCAATGGTTGATATTGTAATCATACGCGAGTTATATGGAGAATCGAAGAGGACAAGGATCACATGAACCTCCAAAATTCATAATGGTGGGTGAGTTTAGATATTCAATATAACATATAATAATAGTTCTATGGCTAAATATGATTTTAATATTTTATTGGTTTAAATATGTTTTTGGTCCCTGTAAAATTAGTGAATTTTGTGTTTAGTCCCTACTAAATTTTTCCCCTAAGTTTGGTCCCTCATTAATTTTTCGTTACCAATTTTAGTCCCTCCCGTTAAGTACATGCTATTAAGTGATGACATGGCACTTTACCCATCCTACTAGGGATGTCAACGGGGCGGGACAAATAGTGCACAACCCGTATCTATACCCACTTAAATTAACGGGTACCCATGCAGGTAGAGTGTATCTGCGAGTATCCATTAATCTTTAAGAATTTAAGTTTTATAAAAAGAAGAAAGAAAAAATTATATAATATATTATAATATCATATTATATGTATATTATACATGTACACTATCATTATATAATATTATTGTGTTAATATATTAAAAATATAATTATAAAATAATATAAATAAACTATATCTCATTATACAATAATAAAAAAGGCTAATAATCTAATATAATTAATAAAAAAATATTTTTTAATGGGTATGCGGGTACCTTCGGGGCGGGGTAGTATAATATCTGTCACCACTCATTTTACAAATATGCGAGTACCCCTTGCAGGTATCCGCGCGTACGAGTTTTTTTGTACATCTCGCTTGGATAGTACATGCTCGAATTACTTGGATTCTTCAATAAACATGAATAAATGAGTAATCCGAGCAGGTACAATCCGAGCAGACCTAGCAATCCGAGCAGGGATTAGGATTGGTAAAATGTCACTTCATCACTTAACAGTAGGTACTTCACGAGAGGGACTAAAATTGGTTACAGAAAATTAATGAGGGACCAAACTTAAGTGAAAAGTTTAGTAAGGACTAAACACAAAATTCACTAATTTTATAGGGATAAAAAACATATTTAAGCCTATTTTATATTATCTCGCGTGAATATATATCGGAATATCATATTATAATGTGATATGTCATATTTTATGTTTTAGGATATATTATATTGTAATATGTTATATTATTTTTTATTATACTATATTATATATTGTGTTGTATATCATATATTATATTACATGATATTATATATTATTATTTATAATCTTTTATATTATATTGTATGATATTATATATTTATTATATTATATTATAATGTGATATATGGTATTTTTAAATAATATTATATTATATTGTATTGTTTGAGGTCATAGAATATAATATATATTATAATGTGATATATCGTTTTTTATATTTTAGGATATTATATTATTATCATAAATATATTATATTATATTATATTATATTATATTATATTATATTATATTATATTATATTATATTATATTATATTATATTATATTGTATTGTATTGTATTGTATTGTATTATATTGTATTGTATTGTATTGTATTGTTTTGTTTTGTTTGAATATATATTAGAATATTGTATTAGAATGTAATATATCCTATTTTATGTTATAGGATATTATATTATGTATTATATTTTATACTTCATATAATAATAATTTTGTCTCAATTAATGGGACATGATCAATTGGTATCATGTGTTAAACTTTGAGATTTATAAAATTATTAACTTTTTATAATGTGAAATTGACTAATTTAACCATTAAATCATAAAGATGTATATTAAAATTAAATGATTTAGATATCACTATGTATGTTATCTATTAGTGGACTTTTACTTGTATTTTGAAAATATATTATACGTTAAAATAAAGTGGTGTTTTGAAGTACTAATTAGTTTGTTATCTCAAATTAATCAATCTTAAAAAAATGAGGAGGGATCAAATTACAAAGGTAAGTGGAAGTAAATTAATGTTAAAAACTAGATTTAGTGTTCTATAATTATTAGTCACTCTCTCACATAATAAATACATTAAAAATAATATTAGAAAACAGATTTTAATGATTGTTAAAATATGCCCTGGGACCAATGACAGATGTAGAGAGGGGCAAGTGGGGGCCTTGGCCCCCCTCCCTCAACAATAACTATATACATGATATTTTTTAAACAAAAACTTATACATTACATATTTTATCATCATTCTTTACATTTAAATTGTGTTTTTTATTGGTGTAATTTTATGTCCATATAAAGTATCTTTTATTCTTTTTTATTTGACTTGATAAACAAATTTTAAACTAATATTATTTCTATAATTTACATATTTATAACTCTTTTAAATGATTTTAGCCCCCTTCTCATGGTTTCTGGATCCGTCCTTGCCTTGGCACAATATATAAAAACCGTTAAGATTACCACATATTTAGTGATCTATAAACATAAATTCCCTATTCTAGAAAAGATTTTATACACTTAACAACCCCAAAATGCATTTTCATAATCAATTGCTTACTCAATTTAACCCACAAATAATAATTTATTTATGTAACTAAAAAGCACCTGAAAAAGGATACGTGGTTGATATTAATGAACACGAAAACTATATTGATGATGAGGGGGTGGGTCCGTGGAGTAAGAAATTTTGGGTTTTGAGTCAGCTGACAGCCGAAGACACTTTTGAGTTTGAGCATGGAAGACTAGACTGTGGTCACACCACACGGCATAACACAATTCAACTGCAGCCGCCCAAACCCTAACAACCTCTTACTCATATCACTTACATTAACTATCCGACAACACGTGCCATTTTCTAGTAGCTCCCACGCAGACGCGCCGGCTTCCCCATCTCTCTCTCTGTCAATCCTCTTCAAACACGTCACCAACTGCACTCGTCGCATCTTCCTGTCAATTCGTACCAAATTCCCACGTGAACCATTCCACGTGTCTTTCAATAATTGGCCTCGGTCGGTTTCACTGTAAAATCTATAATGCATTTTATTATTTTCCAAATTTTAGGAGAAATAATGTAAAATTTCAAAATTTTAGGAGAAATAATGTAAAATAATGTAAAAAGTATATAAAAAATATATAACTATTTTTGTTTATGGATTTAATTAGTATACATTATCAGTGTAAAGGAGTTTTACACAAACATTCAATAATGTGTTGCTACATCATTTAATGAATATAACACCTCATGTGTTATTAAATTCAATAAATGATATGACAACACATCATTGGATGTCTGTGTAAATTTTTTTTACAATGTACATATATTAAACTCTTTGTTTATATCTTTGGGCAATCCGGAAAGACTATCTTCCCATTTTATACTGAAAATGCCTTTACTATAAAAAAAAACAATGCCTTTAAGTGACAGATTAAAATTTATTATTATTAAGTTAAATGTTAATAATATCATCAAAAGATGGGTTAAAAAAAGTATTACTAAACTTTATAGTTTTTAAAACTACCAATGTATTAAATATAATATTGTATATTATTTACCTTCTAACGAATGTTGAAGAATATTTTTTTATGACTAAATGTTGAAGAATATTATATAGACATTATTTGATATAATATGTTAATTATTTTTAATCACATAAAATATATTAAATATTTATAATTAATTTTTTAAAATTATATATTTTATTTTTATTTCCTAATATAGTGAATTAAGAATATGTGTTAATATATATCTTTGATAAGCTTTTTTTAATTTCAATTTATTAAATAATATTTTAAAACACTTGTTAATGAGGCTATTTTAATTGATAATAAAAATAATTATTTATTAAGAGTTAAGACATTCATTTTAGTATATAGAAATTAACTTTTTCTTTTAATATTTTATTTTATATTATTTTATTATAAAATAAAATTTTATATGAATCTCAAATTATGTAACCTAAATTTGCCTCAAAAAAATTTATGTAACCTAAATTTATCTTTTATTAGTGAAATATATATAAAAATGAGAATTGTGAGATCTGATAGACAATGTATCACATAAAAGTAGAGAAAAGGAAACTTTTACATATAAATTTATTAGGATTTAAAACATAAAAGTAGAGAAAAGGAAACTTTTACATAAAATTATTAGGATTTTACTAAGGCATGTCTTAACAACATTAATTAAGCGATTTGTTGGATTAAAGATTTAAGAATAAAATATTATAAAATTATATAAATTGGTAATGGTAATATATGTGCGGGTGAAGATTACTTACAAGGAAATTGTCAATCTTGTCCCGGAAAGTGTTGTTCGCTGTCAAGTTAGTTTCTGAATTAGCATAAACTAAAAATTAGTTCTTGAAACTGTATTTCATCTGTCAAAGTAGTCCCTCTATTAACAGAAATATAATTTAGTCCCTGTAAGTTGATACTTACTGTCATTTTAATCCTTTAAATTTTAGTACGTAAATTCAAATAAGTCCCTAAAATTAACAAACCATTATCAAAGTACTCCCTGAAAGATTTGTTTTTGTTAACAGAGAGACTGCTTTGACGGACGAAATACAGTTTCAGTATAGGTGGCAATTCGGGCTACCCGGCCCGGCCCGCCTTGATGCGGGTAGCAGGCTTTATCGGGCTGGGCTAAAAACCCGGAAGTTATTCGGGCTTCTAAAATAGGCACCAGAGTCCCACCCTTTTGCGGGTAGCCCGATTTTTTGCGGGTACCGGGCTTTATCGGGTTGGACTAAAAAACCCGGAAGTTATTCGGGCTTCTAAAATAGGTGCCCGAGTCCTACGTTTTTGCGGGCCGGCCCGGTCGGGCTAGCCCATTTTGTCGGCTCTAAGTTTCATGGACTAATTATTAGTTTATGCCAATTCAGGGACTAACTTGACAGCGAGCAACACTTTCAGGGACCAAATTGATAATTTACTCTAAGATTATTTACCGAGATCACATAGGAATGCGTGGGACCCACAACCCCAGCGCACGCGGCGCTTCCATCCAGTCCACCAGACAGCTTCGCACGTGGTCCCTCCTTGTTACTTTTTTTCATTTCTTTTTCGGTTATTTCTTTCAAATCGTCAATATTACTATTATTAGTGTTGATTGTGTTTTTACTCCTAAAATATAGTTCATATTCGATTTTAGTTTCTATAATTTAAAATTAGTTATTTTAATTTTTAAAAAATTAAAAATACACCAATTCAATTTTTATTATATAATTTTACTGTAAATTAAGGGAAGATAATTTGCACCTCTATATATTTTAAATAAAATAAAAAATAAGTGTAGATAATTTTTTTTAGAAGTAATTATTACACGTGTAAATTTTAATATAAAAACAAACTTGTATAGTGAAATGTGAAAATCAAAAGAGGGATAATTTTTTATATAATAATATAAATTATTATTATTGTTATTAACTATAAATATTACTTTAACTATTGTTTACTTTGGGAAATATTATTTTTAACTAAAAAAAATAGTAATAATTTTTAAAATGCTTTCCATCAATTTTTCTAAAATTCTTAAATCAAAGAAACTTAAAATTTTAATAGTTTTCAGCAATTAAAGCATTAAATTCTAGAGAAATAAAAAAGTTGTATAAAAAATTTGATTTTCAATGTTTTAACGAATAATCCTCTGTACTTTTCGCCTACTTTACTGGTATTTGTTTTTTCTCCTTTACAATTACAGCCTCCATTTCATATATGAAATATTTATATTTATTGTATCTGTCATTTGTTTTTAAAATATTTTATTCGAATAAACACAAATCAGGGATTTCTTCTGTAAACTACTGGTTCTTGCTTTAGGCGGCGTGATTATGCCGGCTACATAGGATGCGATTAACATTAATGTATTAATTATCATTAAATAATGAAAGTACTTATTGGTACAAAAGGCTATTTCATATTTTTTTATATATAGGGAATTTACTACATGCATAACTTTGGGTTTAATACGTTGATCAATGGTAATGGTTAGATAAAGTCCTTATACTTTACAGGTAAAATTCGTCTCGAGTCAAAGTTCACTTCCACTGCGATAGAGCGGTTAAAATGACTGTCCGGCCCAACCCGACATGATAAGGGTAGCAAATTTTTACTAACCGGACTAAAAGCCTCAATTTAGTCGATCTCCTAAATTAAAACCCGACTCCAACCCTATACGCATAATGCGAAACAGCTGATTTAAACTAAGTTATTTTGACAAAAATTTAGCTAATTGACAATTTTAAATAATTGTACTTCTAAAAAACTAAAAAAATGACAATACAATGATAAGACAAATTCAAATAGAATATTCATACAATCATCGATCACAGTGCAATAACTTGTTTATTAATCTTATAATTGTTATATGAGTAATTCAGATTAGAACAAGTTAGTTAAAAACAGAATTAGTTAGTAACTGATAAGTGTGAACTGTAAATGTGAGGCTATTCTGTTTAGTATAAATACCTGTATACAGTTGTAGGTTGTTAAAATGAAGAATAAAATTTTCTGTTTACTTTCATTATTCTTCTCTCTATGAAGTGTTATCTCCAACAAAATTTGGTATCAAGAGCTTTCTTGTTCGGGGACTGTGGGAGTTGGTGTGGTGTGTTGAAGTGTTACGAGTGTTGCACCCCTACAAGTTAGAACGTGTGTCATGGCAGGATCAAATGGAAACTTCCCTGCAAATTTGCCTGTGTTGGATGGCAAAAACTACGAACAATGGTGCATCAAGATGCGGGTGCTCTTTGGCTTTCAAGAAGTGCTAGATATTGTCAAGAGTGGCTTTCAAGAGCTTGGGGAACATCCAACAGAGGCCCAAAAGACTGCTTACAGAGAAGCAAAGAAGAAAGACTGCAAGGCTCTTTTCTTGATTCATCAATGTGTCGACACAACCAATTTTGAAAAGATTGCAACTGTTGCAAGTGCAAAGGAGGCGTGGGATCTGCTAGATAAATGTTATGCTGGTGCTGAAAAGTTGAAGAAAGTGAAACTTCAAACGATGAGAAGGCAGTATGAGTTGATGCAAATGGAGGAGCAGGAGACCATTGGGAGCTATCTGGGCAGATTGCAAGTCTTGACAAATTTGATGAAAACTTGTGGTGAGAAGATCACGGACACTATGATTGTTGAGAAGATCCTTAGAACTCTCATTCCCAGATTTGATCATATAGTGGTGGCAATAGAGGAGGCTAAAGATTTGGAATCTTTGAAGGTTGAGGACCTGCAAGGGACTCTCGAAGCTCATGAACAGAGATTAAATGAGAGAAAAATTGAAAAATCAGTGGAACAAGCTCTACAGGCACATGCAGGGCAGAAGGGGTTTGGTGATAAAAGAAAATTCAGAAAGGGAAAAGAGAAAAGAAAGACCTACAAAGGTGGGAATGGTGGAACCTCTTCTAACCAAGGTCAGAATGCACGAGGACAGACATGTAGAAATGTCAGTAACAAGCCCAATAATGATAAAAGGAAGATAGACAAAAGGAAGATTCAATGCTGGACATGTGAGAAGTTCGGTCATTATGCTGATAAATGTTGGAGCAACAAGAGAGGAAATCAGAAATTTGATGATGAAGCACATGTGGCTGAAGAGGATAGCTCAGATTCTGATCAGGTCTTACTGATGGCTACAACCAATTTAGGAAAGGTGGAACCAAAGATTTGGTATCTTGACACAGGATGTTCAAACCATATGACAGGTCATAGAGAGTGGTTGGTTGATCTTGATGAAACTGTGAACAACAAGGTTAAATTTGCAGATAACAGCTCAGTATGTGCAGAAGGAATTGGGAAGGTAGTGGTTCGAAGAAAAGATGGCAAACCTGGTTTTATTACAGAAGTTCTATATGTACCATCAATGAAAAGCAATCTTCTCAGCCTTGGCCAACTTCTGGAGAAGGGATATTCTATCAATATGAAAGAAAAGACAATGAGATTGTTTGACAAACAACAAAGACTGATTTTGAAAGCACCCCTATCTAAGAATAGGACCTTCAAGGTTAGTCTTGAGCCAGCTGAAATTCACTGCCTTGCTGTTATCACTCCTGATGATGAGGCCTGGTTGTGGCACCTTAGATATGGTCATCTAAATTTCAGAAGCTTGGCCCTATTAGAGAATAAGAACATGGTGATTGGTCTTCCCCCCATTAAACCTCCGGATCAACATTGTGAAGGGTGTCTGATAGGAAAGCAGCCAAGGAAACCTTTTAAAGCCTATGCACCTGCTAGAGCCACTAAATTGCTGGAAGTACTTCACTCAGATGTATGTGGTCCTATAGAAGTGGCTTCACTCGGAGGTAATAGATATTTTGTTACATTTGTTGATGAATTTTCTAGAAAGATGTGGATGTTTCTGATTACAGAAAAGAAGGAGGTGCTTTCTGTGTTTCAAAAGTTCAAGGCCCTGGTAGAAAAACAAAGTGGTACAGCCATTCAAATTCTGAGAACTGATGGTGGTGGTGAATACACCTCTAAAGAATTTAGTGACTTTTGTGATCAGCATGGAATCACTCATGAGGTAACTGCCCCTTACACACCTCAACACAATGGGTTAGCTGAGAGGAGAAATAGATCAATCCTTGATATGGCCAGAAGTATGATGAAAGGAAAGAATTTGCCCAACTATTTCTGGGGAGAGGCAGTCCACACAGCTGCATATATTCTGAATAGAAGCCCCACCAAAAGGCTCCATGACATTACACCAGAAGAAAAATGGACAGGAAGACAACCAACTGTGCATCATCTCAGGGTTTTCGGTTCAGTAACTCATAAGCATATTCCAGATCAGAGGAAAAAGTTGGATGACAAAAGTGAAGCATCAATACTAATAGGGTATCACCCTACTGGTGCCTATAAACTGTACAATCCAACCACAAACAAGGTTATGATCAGTAGAGATGTTGTTATAGATGAGAGAAGTTCTTGGGACTGGAATAGTGGCAGTGTCACCACCAGAGCAGCAACACAATTAACTCTTGATGATATTGAAAAATCAGATTTGAATGAAGGAGGTGTTGGTATGAATGGTGACCAATCACAAAGAGCTTCAAGGTTGAGGCAACCACCAACCAGATTTGCAGACTTTGAGGTATATCCTGACAATACAATTACAGCAGAAGGAGAATTACTTCATTATGCCTTAATTGCAGACTGTGAGCCTATAGATCTTGATTCAGCTATCAAGGAGAAGGTGTGGATGGAGGCTATGCAGGATGAGCTGAAAGCCATAGAGAAAAATCAGTCTTGGGAATTGACATCTCTACCTCCACAAAAGAAAGCCATAGCAGTGAGATGGGTATTCAAAATAAAAACTAATCCAGATGGCTCCATAGCTAAACATAAGGCCAGGCTAGTGGCTAAGGGATTTCTGCAGAAACCTGGATTGGACTATACAGAAGTATTTTCTCCCGTTGCCAGACTTGAAACCATACGGTTAGTTGTTGCCATTGCCAGCAGTAAAGGATGGCCATTGTTTCAGCTAGATGTAAAGTCAGCCTTTCTCAATGGTCCATTAGATGAGGAAGTATATGTTTCTAAACCACCAGGCTTTGAAGTTGCAGGAGCAGCAGATAAAGTTTACAGGCTAAGAAAAGCGTTGTATGGATTGAAACAAGCTCCTCGAGCTTGGAATAAAAGAATTGATACCTTTATGGCTGAATTGGGATTCAAGAAGTGTAATGTGGAGCATGGTGTGTATATAAAGAGTAGAACAACTTATGATTTGTTGTTGGTTTGCTTATATGTGGATGACTTACTGATAACAGGCAATAATATTCTCGAAATTGAAGATTTCAAGTCAAGGATGAAAGCAGAATTTGAAATAACAGATCTTGGTCCACTTACATACTTCCCGGGCTTGGAATTTGTGAGAACTGCAAGAGATATTTTTATGCATCAAAGAAAGTATATTCTGGATGTGTTGAAGAGGTTCCATATGTTGGGTTGTAACCCATGTGCTACAGCAATAGATCATGGAACAAGGCTCATAAAAGATGAACAGGAGAGACAGGTGGATGGTACCCTCTACAAGCAGATTATTGGTTCTCTCAGATACATTTGTAACAGCAGGCCTGACATAGCATTTGGAGTTGGTCTAGTAAGCAGGTTCATGGAGAGTCCTAAATCCTCTCATCTAATTGCTGCTAAAAGAATCATCAGATACCTAAAAGGATCCATGGACTATGGTATACTATTTCCTCATGAGTCAAGCTATAAAATGTACAATCTGATTGGGCATTCAGATGCAGACTGGTGTGGGGACAAAGTGGATAGAAGGAGCACCACAGGTTACACATTCAGTTATGCAGGAGCACCAATCTCATGGTGCTCAAGGAAGCAGTCAGTGGTAGCTCTCTCCAGTTGTGAAGCAGAATACATTGCAGCCTCTAATGTTGCATGCCAAGCAGTCTGGCTTAAGTTTCTGATTGAAGAATTACAGTTAGGAGGGGGAAATTCTGTACAATTACTTGTTGACAATAAATCAGCCATTAATTTGGCAAAGAATCCAGTTGCCCATGGGAGGAGTAAACACATAGAAACAAGGTTTCATTTCATACGGGATCAGGTGAATAAAGCCAGACTTGAATTGATTCATTGTAAGTCAGAAGACCAGATAGCAGACATTTTAACCAAGCCATTGAAGCAGGAAAGATTCTGTTTACTAAGGGAAAGACTTGGAGTTGGGAAATTGGAGAATCAGAATTAAAGGGGAGTGTTATATGAGTAATTCAGATTAGAACAAGTTAGTTAAAAACAGAATTAGTTAGTAACTGATAAGTGTGAACTGTAAATGTGAGGCTATTCTGTTTAGTATAAATACCTGTATACAGTTGTAGGTTGTTAAAATGAAGAATAAAATTTTCTATTTACTTTCATTATTCTTCTCTCTGTGAAGTGTTATCTCCAACAATAATCATCTTTATTTAATTGTTTTATCTTCATATATGATATATTAATACCATTCAAATTAATTAGGAAGAATGTATAATTTATCTTTTAGAAAATTTAATATTTATGTGTTAAATTGGCTGTACCACTTTGTGTTCTCACTCCTTGGGTATTGTGAATACACAATCAAATGATTGGCAGCATAGTACTTTATTGGGCAAACTCAAAATCCTACAAAAGAGAAAATGTATCCTATTAATCATTATGTATCCATGGTCACCAATTGCATACACTTTTTTATCGTACGATGTAGCTAGTTTTTTTTTCTTCAAAAGAATAGCATCCTTCTTTAAGGGTTGTGCAGTGTGCACAACACATTCATTTCTTTAATACAATTCATAATCAACTTCTGCGATGTGCTCAATTTTCCATACATAAAATAGGATAGGTTTAAGGATCCTCTCCAGCCTCTACAGCCTCTCTAATCAAGTTTAGTTATGAAAGAGCTACAAATTTTGATTTCATAGTTATTCCGCAGTTATTCCGTAGTTAAATTTGGTTGGAGAGACTGGAGAGGATTGATCCGAATCCAATAGGATAGACATTAAGAGCATCTTTGGTTTGCATTTCCATTTCCTGTTTTCATTTCATATTTTCTGTTTTCTGAAATTTTATAAAGGAAAAACTGGAAAGGTTGGAAACAGAAAAATTTTATTTCCAACATTTCCAGTTTCTCCTTTGTAAAATTTCAGAAATCAGGAAACAGAATGAAAACAGAAAATGAAAACACAAACCAAACAAACCCTAATAATTTAATTTTATTGTTCATTATGCAATGTGTTCAATCACCTTAATGCATAGTAATTCATCAAGTAATTGAGGATACAGCTGGTTGCGCTACATATCTATTTTACTAAATTGCTACATTGTGTTTTCCTATTTTAATTTTTTAAGGTTAAACGGGTAGTCCGAAGCCAGCTCAGGCTACCCGGTCCAAACCAGGTTTTTGCGAGCTTAATATTTTCAAGCTAAAAACCCGGCAAACAATCGGGCTTTATTACTGTCCATGCCTGAAAAAAATACAGGTTTGAGATGGATGGCCCGATCGGACAGGCCTATTTTGCAAGTTATACACTACAACCAAACACTGTTTGGTAGTGATTTCATAATTTTTATACAAATGATTAATAATATAAAAAAATTATTCTTTTCCCTTTACTTTTCTTTATTTTATAGTTAAAATTGTCATCTATTTTTTTATCTAACTTCCCATTCTAATTGTACTAAATTGTTTTAAACATGTACGATGCACGAGGTATTTATATAATTAATTAAAATATTTTAGGTAATTTTTAAAGGTGTAAATTTTCTATTCAGCTTGAGTTGATATTTATTATTTTTTAATCTTTTACATAATTTGTTAAAAAATGTCACATTGACTTGCTTGTAAAGATATTATCTTATATAAAGAGATGAATATATATTTTTATGTAATTTTTTATCTCATGATACATGAATATTAAAAATAATATATTACAAATTTAAATATTTGAAATAATAAACCTTTAAATTATAATTATAATTTATAATAACAAGAAGTTATAAATCTAATACTTCAATCCCAAAAGAGAAAATGGTTTTCTCTAAATCATATGTCCACCCCCTCAAAGTGAGAAAAAAGGCAACCATCCATTCGCCGCCGCTATCACTGCGAAAGAGGGAATCTCAGTATCGCGTTCATGTTGATACTGGTGGAGGCATGACTAATCTCTATAACACTAATTATGGCTTTTGCATGGATCCTTGGAGTGTTTTGGATATATTTAAATTTTAAAAGTTTAGTTCTTCTGCTGCGTTTGACCTTCATAACCCAACAGTTCGAACCACTCTCCATCAATCTTGCTAAAGAATGGAACCCATCCAACAACTTCAAACTCTAGGTGGAGATAAACTCCTGCATCCCTCAGACTAGGGAGATTAACAACCTTGCTCTTCACAATGTTTCCACCAGCTGATTTCTTGGAGGCCATTGTTGAGCTGAGAGTTGAAGAGAAAATGCACAGACTTGTAGAGGAAGTTTGAGAGCTCAAGTTGCAGAGAAAATGAGTAACAGTGCCCTATAACAAGTTTCTCTTTCCAAATATAAAGCTTCAAAGATAGCTTGTTAGTTACAACATGATTGCGCAGACTTCAGGTAACGTGTGAAGTGCAAAGGTCCACTTTTTGAAAAAGGTGAACGTTAACCATCTCAGATTGTCATGTCATTCACATGGGTGAAACTTCAGAACATCACACAATTTCAAACACATGCATTCAGACAGGTGCTTCATATCATGCATTTCAGACAGTCATGCAATTCAGATAGTGCATGAATGTTCAGATGGCTTCTTAAGAACTTAAATCTATCTTCAACGTGAGTTTTGTGAATATATCAGTCCATTGATGCTCTGTGTCAATGAACTTAATATATATAAAAAAAACCTTTCTGAATATAGTCTCTAATGAAATTATGCTTGATTTCAATATGTTTAGCCCTAGAATGTTGTATGGGATTCTTAAACAAGTTTATTGCATTAGTATTATCATACATTACATGTAATGCCCAGAAATATTAAAATCTTCAAGCTGATACTTTAACCACAAGAGTTGTGAACAACAACTTGCTGCTGCAATGTATTCTGCTTCAGTTGTTGAGAGTGCAATGGTGTTTTTCCTTTTGCTTGACCAGCTTATCATGTTACTTCCAATGAAGTGTAATCCTCCACTGTTACTTTTTCTCTCTATTCTATCTCCAACAAAGTCAGCATCACAGTATCCAACAAACCTACAATCCTTATTCTTCTTATAGAAAAGAAAAAGATTAGTAGTACCATTTAAATATCAGAATATTCTTTGTACAACCTTGTAATGAGTAATTCTTGGATCATACTGAAATCTTGCACACAAACACACTGAACATAATGCCAGGTCTACTTGCTATAAGATATAGTAATGAACCAATCATTCCTCTATACATTGTTTGGTCAACAGGATCTTTTCCTTCATCTTTACTCAAGATTGCAGAAGGATGCATTGGAGTTGACATGGGCTTGCAATCATTCATGTTGAACTTCTTAAGCATTTCTTTTGTATATTTTTCCTGATGGATCCATATACAACTAGATTCTTGCTTAATTTGAAGTCCAAGGAAGAATTTTAAAATCTCCCATCATGCTCATTTCAAACTCAGACTGCATAACCTTAGAAACTCTTTGCATAAAGAAGAATTTGTTGAGCCAAATATAATGTCATCGACATATATCTGAATTAGGATGGAGTCTTTGTTAGAAGTTTTTCTAAATAGAGTTATGTCTACCTTTTCTTTTTCAAAACCATTTTTAATCATAATACTGCTTAATCTGTCATACCAAGTCCTAGGAGCTTGTTTCAGACGATAGAGAGCCTTTTTCAGTTTGAAAATATGATTAGGAAAGGCAACATATTCAAAATCAGAGGGTTGTCTAACAAATGCTTCTTCCTCAATGATTCCAATAAGGAATGTATTTTTTACATCCATTTGATATAGTTTGGTGCCATTAATTGTTGCATAAGAGAGCAAAATCCTAATGGCTTCAAGCCTTGCTACTGTAGAAAAAGTTTCAGCGAAGTCAATACCTTTTTGCTACTTATATCCTTGTCCTACCAATCTAACATTGTTTCTGACAACTTTTCCATCTTCATACAACTTGTTTCTAAACACACACTTAGTTCCAATAATAGTCTTACCAACGGGTTTAGGAACTAGAGTCCAGACATCATTCCTAGCAACCAATTCAGCTCTTCTTGCATGGCTAGGATCCACCCTTTATCATGAAGAGCTTCATCAATATTCTTAGGTTCTTTTTCAGAAAGCAGTGCAAGATTATTGACTTCTTTAAGTCTTGATCTTGTTCTCACTCCTTCTAAAGCATCACCTATGATTTTCACCTTAAGATGATGAGGCCTATATATCCAATTATTTTTAAAAAGGAGAAATGCCTTCAGTTTGGGACTCAACATTAGTTGTCTGAAGTGGTTCAGTTTCATATGGTCCATCAGAAGGGGGTTCAGACAGGTCTTTAGTTTTTGTCTGAATCTGTTCATATGATTGATTCAGATCCATACCTGTAAAATCATCTTCAAGATCTGATAGGTCACTTTAAGTCTTTTTCTTATCATTGAACCTCACATGGATTGATTCTTCTACTAATAAGATTCCAGAGTTATAAACTTTGTAAGCCGTTGAAGTTTCAGAATATACAATGAAGAACTCTTTATCAGACTTAGCAGCAAATTTTCCAATATCATCTTTAGTGTTCAGTATAAAACACTCATATCCGAAGATATAGAAATAAGAAACGTTGGGCTTCCTTACTTTCCACAATTCATAAGGAGTCTTTTTAAGAATTGGTCTTATCAGTATTCTGTTATGAAGGTAACATGTTGTATGGATAGCTTCTGCCCAGAAAGACCTAGGAAGAGTGCTTGAAAGGAGCATGGTTCTACCCATCTCTTGCAAACTTTTGTTCTTTCTCTCAACAACCCCATTTTGTTGAGGTGTTCTTACCATAGAGAAATTGTTAGAGATTTCATTCTCCTCACAATACTTTTTGAAGTTTGTAATTTCAAACTCTCAACCATGTCACTTATAATGGCAGAAATACAAAATCCCTTTTCATTTTGTACCTTCTTGCAGAATACTGTGAAATTCTAAAAAGTCTCATCCTTGCTTCTAAGGAATATCACCCATATATATCTAGAATAGTCATCAACTATGACTAGTCAATATTTCTTCCCACTAAGACTTTCTGTTCTTGGAGTACCAAACAAGTCAATATGAAGTAGTTCTAGAGGTCTGTTAGTGGAAACAACATTTTTACTCTGAAATGAGCTTCTTGTTGTTTCCCTTTCAGACATCTTTCACATGAAATATCTGATTTGTATGAAAGTTTGGGCAATCTTTAAAAATATTGTATTTTGTTAGCTTTGAGATTAATCTCAAGCTGGCATGCTCAAGTTTTTTATGCCAAGTCTGTTTTTCATCCTCAACTAAGAGAAAACATTTTACATTTATGTCATCTTGAGATTAATCTCAAAGCTAACAAAATACAATATTTTTAAAAGATTGCCCAAACATTGTTGTATCTTATAATAGTGAAGAGGACTTGATCATCTGAGTTTTTGAGTATGCATCCATCCTTAGTGAAGGATACCACATAACCATTGTCACATAATTGACTTATGCTCAGTAGGTTGTGTTTGGGTCCTTTAACTAACAAGACATTTTTAATACAAGACAGAGGTGCCATACCTATTGTTCCCAAACCAGTGATCCGCCCTTGTTGGTTTCCTCTAAAGGTGACCACTCCACCATATCTGGGTCTAAGGTTTTGGAACAAAAACCTCTCGCCCGTCATGTTTCGCGAGAAGCCACTATCTAGGTACCATTTAAGGCGTCTCTTTGTTCTATTAAACACATATGCAATAGGAACAATTAAAATTTTAGGTACCCATAGCTTCTTGGGTCTTTTCTTGTTAGTTTTGGGTTTCCCTCTCTTCTTATGGTCACACCTTGACACATGATGTCCAGGTTTTCCACAGTGAGAACACTCATTACCTTTCTTGTCAACCTTTTTAGGATTCTTAACTTTAGGACCATGAGGTCTGATGATCCATCTGAAGAATACCTTATCCCACATTTCTTCTTGGAACCTTTCTGAATTCCCAAAGTTTAGTAAAGATTTTCTGTTCCCTTTACAAAGTTGGCCAGATCCAAGGTAAGCTCATCAATATTCTTCTAAAGCTTAATTACTTCATCATGTTGATTTTCAGAGTTGCTCTTCTTAGAGTTCTCAAGTTCTTCCTTGAGCACAGGGTTCTCCTTTTCTAGAGCTTCACTTTTATTGCACTTTTTGTGTATGCTCTACTAAGATCCTTATATTCTTAGAAAGGTTCTGTTGAACTCTCTAACAAATCATCATACCTTTCCTGAAGGTCATGTTCAGAACGTACCTTAGACTCAGAACTATCCAAAAAAGGCAGGGTTGCCATCAGACACAAATTGGTTTCTTCAGTTGACTCTTCTTCTTCTTCTGAGGTTGAGTCGTCAAGATCTTCCCAGGTGGCCATCAACTTATTCTTCCTCTTAAAGAACTTCTTCTTCTTGAAGATTGACTTCTTTAGCTTGGGGAAATCTTTTTTTATGTAGCCCGGCTATTTGCACTCATAACAAACAATTTTGACCCTTATCTGATGTAGAAGTTTCCCTGCATGGCTTCTCCTTCTTGTTCTTAAACTACTAGTGCCTTCTGAACCTACCTTTATTCTGAAGCATCCTCTTGATCTTTTTGCTCAACATAGCCAGATCATCGTCTTTATAACTCTATTCAGATGCTTTTGAGCCATCTAAAGTCTCCTCAGCTTGCATGGGTTTTACGGCTTCATGCCTAAGCTGCTTGGCCTTAGTGTTTGGAGCCAAAGACTTTTTCTTTGTTACATCCTCTCCTAGTTCTAACTCATGGACTTTTAAATATCCCAAAAGTTCCTCTATTTTCAGGGAGTTAAGATCTTTAGCTTCCTGAATAACGGTAACCTTGGGCCTCCAAGCTTTGGGTAAGCTCCTTAGAATCTTTTTATTGTGATCTCTAGAATCATAGGTTTTTCCCAAGGACTTGAGTCCATTAGTTATTGTGTGAAAACTACCAAACATATGGTCAATGGTTTCTGACTCTTGCTTCTTGAACATATCATATTGATGAACAAGCATGCTGATCTTGGACTATTTGATGTTCTCAGTCCCCTCATGAGTTGATGCAAAAGTATCCTAGATCCCTTTGGCACTGTTGCAAACATGAACTTTCTCATATTCTGGTTTGTTCAAAGAACAAACTAATTAGAGTTTAGCCTTGACATTGAGTTGCACACGAGCTCTCTGATCACCAGCCCATTCATACTAAAGGATATGATTGCCACCACGCATAGGGACGTAGTCACCGTTAGTCACCACCTCCCAGAGATATATGTTGTTAGTCTCGATGAAAAGTTTCATAAGATCTTTCCAGTAGTGATAATCCTCTCCGTTGAAGGTTGGAGGCCTAGTCACAGAAGCTCCTTCTGTGATATAGTGGATTGTTCTTGATGAGGCTTCTATATGGTTTGAATCTACTCCTCTTACACTATAAGGTGCTCAACCAAGAGGTTGAGCTATGATACCAACTGTAGAACTAGGGATGTCAACGGGGCGGGTAGTGCCTACCCGTATACATACCTGTTAAAATTAACGGGTACCCATGCGGGTAATGGGTATCCGCGGGTAATCACGGGTACCCATTAATGTTTAAGAATTTAAATTTTATAAAGAGAAAGAGAGGAAATGTTATATAATATATTATAATATCATACTATATATATATAAATAATCATTATATAATACTATTACATGTTAATATAATAAGAATATCATCAAAAAATAATAAAAAATCATATTTAAATATATTTAATAGAAAAATATGTTTTAATGAGTATGCGGGTACCCGCGGGGCGGGTAGCATAATATCCGTCCCCACCCATTTAATAAATATGCGGGTACCCGTTGCGGGTATATCCACGGGTATCCGCGGGTACGGGTTTTTTTTACATCCCTATGTAGAACCATAGGAAAACACTAGAGGGGGTTGGATAGTGTTTTTACAAACTATTTGCATGTTTTCGAAAACCTTTTAAAAAACTAACAAACATTTCAGATAGGTTTCATAAGCTATCTGAAGTTTTATCTCTTATTTGATGAACTTCAGATAAGAGGTTTTTCTGAAATATAGTTACTTGCTGTAAAACAAAAAAACATTTGTAAACTTTACGTTCAATTCACCTTTAATGTTAGTGCAGATAAGATAAAATGAGTTAAGAGAAAGAAGCACTTACCTAAGATTTATCCTGGTTCACTCACTACCACCTGTGAGCTACGTCCAGTCCCAGTGCCAACTAGCTACTAGATTTATCCACTAATCTCAAGAGATTACAAGTATTCTTTTGTAGACAAGCCTCTTTAGGCTCTACAACACCAAGTATTGTTTGGACACCTAGCCTAGCCTTTCCAGGCTCTTACAAGTATTATTTGCTCACATAGCCTCTTCAGTCTCTACACTATGTGTTTACAAAGAAAGATTGAAATTGAACTTCAAAAGAGTTCTTGTTTAATGAAATGTACTAGTAACTACATAAGACACATAGTATGAAAGTTTTTATACATTGAAAATCAGAGAATGATTTCTATACAGAATTTAGCAGCGTTTCAGCTTCGTAAAACTTGCGTGATTGTTTCTTAAATATTCTTCACGAAGGCAAGGCTTCTAGAAATTGAGCTTGAAAACGTCGCTGAGAAGTCCGTTGAGAGATAGCATTAAATGCTCTTCATCCTGTTGTGAGACATCTCTGACACCGTACAAGGTTGCAGCGCTGTTCTGACCACTGCAAGTCCTGCTACACAACATTTCCTCTTTGGTGCTTGCTGAAACGTCCTAATTCCATGAACCTAGGAATAGTGTCTATTGGAGACACATTCCCAAGTTTACCAAATTATTTCGCACATTAATGATATCGTTACATACACAACATACAACGCTTAGGCAATCCAATAATACTTAAGCTTGCACATTTACATGAACTGAATTCATTTATATATCATTCCCATCACTGGCTCACCATAATATCAGTTATACATAACCATGCATGCGCTCTAAGCAAAATAAAAGTCCCTAAGGCTACGCATGTACGACTATATCCCACCAAAAGAATAACAACTCAAGTCATGAATATTTCCATACACAAGTACTAACTACATCAAAATGAAACTAAACTCCCAAGCTCCGACACTTTCACTATCCAACTTGAGGAGGTACTTGTGCATCTAAATAATAGCCAAAAAACATGTGGTGAGACTAGAGTCTCAATGAGCATATTATGTAGCGGGAAGAGTAGGAAGTCAAGCAAATGCTATACAACAAGAGAAATAGGTACAACATTCATATTCATGCTATAACTTTTCCAATGACAATACATGATATGCATGACCTACATTACCCGATAAACGGGATCTTTTCACTAATTCTAAGGCTAGACCTGAGCTTAGACTACAAGAAATGTCTCTCTTGGGTACTAATCATTTTTTTTAATTAGACCGAAGTCGCATTTTAATACATGAGTAACTAGATCGAACCTAATACTTATTAACTAGGCCGAAGCCAAATTCATTTTCATCTTATTCTGGACCTAAGTCAAGCTTTATTAATTAGGGTTTGCTAGGCCAAGGTCAAATTCATTTTTCAAGATGACTAGGTTTGAACCCAAAAGCATTTTACATTTATAAGGTTATTCACAATGGAAACATGTGCAACAAATGCATAGACAATATTTTGGGCAAAGCCCTAAGTTCACCATAACCCTAACTGATATTCTAACCAAACCAACCATAAGTGTAATAGAGAGCAACCAACAAAGATTAACATACAAGCCAAAGAAAGGGGAAAGAGGGAGATTAGGGTTCATTGGAGAGATTCAAGCAAGAATGGTGAGAATGTGTAAGTTATACTCACCTAAAATAGCTCAAGAATGAAGATGGGAAGGGGTGATGAGGGTTGTGGATGGAAAGCTCCCTTGATCTCCTTCTTCTTCAAGCTTCACTTCTCTCTATCTCTCTAACTTCTCTCTAAGAACCAAGGGTGTGCAATAAATGAGGGCCAAGCCCTAAATGAACATCTCTATCTCTCTAACTTCACTCTCGCTCAAACGAGGATTTCTCGCTTGAGCGAGAATACTAAATACACTTTGATTTCGCGTTCGCGTTCTCGCTCAAGCAAAAGGCTCTTTGCTCGAGCAAGAATGCTTTGGAGAGCACCCCTCCTCTGGATGATTCTTGCTTTAAGTTAGGCCTTTCTCACTTAAACGAAAATCTTCCAGAGACACCTCGAAAAACCTTTTTGCTTAAGCGAGAGGCTCTCGCTTAAGCGAAAATATCAGAAACTGATTTTTCCCTGCTTTACTGATATTCTCGCTCAAGCGAGGCCTTGAGCGAGAATGCTATGGAATGGAAATTCTAGATTTCCATCCCAAGCCTTCTCCAACACTTTTTACCCTCTTTTCGTAGTTCATTTTTATAAAATACCTTTCTAATCCTATTTAGCTTATGAAAATGATTTATGAAATTCGGGATGTTACACTTATTTTTCAACCCTTAGCCAAAAACGATCTTTTGTTTTGCCAAAATTATGTTCTGAAGTTGCGTGAAGGATTGGATTAGACTTTAACTTGCCAACTTGACATGTCAGATTTGCCTTGGCTTTATATACCTCTTCAATCTTCAGATCACACTTCAGACTTCATATGAATCTTCATAACCTTGTGCTTCACATAGCCTTGACCACTTCAAAACGAGTTTCATTGAGATGCATGACTTGCTTCAAATAGCCTTTAAACTTACGATTGTTGGCCATATCTAAAATATCACAACTTCATTTAAAATTAACGTGAAGACTTATATTGAGTTTTCTTAAGTTTATTATCATCAAAATCTTAAATGTGGGGTATCTTATACTTTTAAAGTCTTGGGACTCAACAGGTTTAAGGTGCAGCTGATGCAGCGGGTTGGGAAACCTTTGTAGGGGTTGGCAGCACGTATGGTGCATGAGCAAAGGAAGAAGGCTGCTCTGGAAGCTACTCAGGGAGAGGGAGGTTGGTCCTATCCCAAAGTGCGCGAGTTGCCTGTGCAACAAGCTCGCCAAGAGGGATGGACCTCTATTGAGTGGGACCTTCTATCCAACTCGACCACGCATACAAAGCATTACCTAATTTTAATAAGTTTAAATTAAATATTAAAAACATACTTATAAATTAAATAAATAACTACATAATTACCTAATTTTAATAAGATTAAATTAAATATCAAATAACATAACTATAAATTAAATAAATAACTACATAATTACCTAATTTTAATAAGTTTAAATTAAATATTAAAAACATACCTGTAAATTAAATAAATAACTACACAATTACCTAATTTTAATAAGTTTAAATTAAATATTAAATAACATACCTATAAATTAAATAAATAACTACATAATTACCTAATTTTAATAAGTTTAAATTAAATATTAAATAACATACCTATAAATTAAATAAATAACTACATGAATACACTCATTTACTATCTTAGAAAGAGGGAGAAGGGTTCTAGAAAAAGAAGAAAGCCAAGGGCAAGAGGGAAGCTTTCCAAGCCAAGGATTTCACCACCCAGCCTTCATCAACCTCCTTCCCCTTTTCCATTTTAGCTCCTTTGAGGTGAGTATAGCTCACACACCCACCTCTATTTTGGTTGAATCTTTTAGACAAGCCCTAAATTCCTTTCACCCATTTCTTTAGCTTTAATTGTTATTGTTTAGTTGTTGATTGCTCCCCATTTGGTTTTTTTATATATTGTGATTTATGGCATAACTTAGGGCCTGTATGCTAGGGTTTGACTCCATATTTTTTAATGCTTGATTATTCATGGTGCATTGGTATATTGTTAGCATATACTTTGAGAGTTGAAAATGAATTTGGCTTATGGCTACCAAACCCTAATTAATTAAGCTTGACTTCGATCCAAGAAAAAAATAAAATGAGTTTGGCTTCGGTCTAGAGTTTTTAGCTTCGGCCCATAGTAATTGGCTTTTGCCTAGATTATGAGTAATGGCTCCGACCTAGAATTATGTATGAAAACTTGACTTCGAACCAGAATAAGTGGCGAGTAGTAACTCCAAGAAAGACGTTTCTTGTAGTCTGAGCTCAGGTCTAGCCTTAGAATTAGTGAAAAGACCTCGTCTGTCGGGTAAAGCAGGTTATGTATATTCAGATGTTGAGTTGAGAATGGTTATATAATTTGTCTTGTATTTGATTGACTGTTGCATAGCATATGCCTGTCTCCCTACACTGCATGAGCATAGTTACATTCACTGAGACATCTATCTCACCACACATTTCGTGGTTATATTATAGATGCACATGTTCCACCCAGGACAGGGCAGTGAGCTGGGAGGCTTTCAGGAGCTGTCATTTTTTATGTATTTAGATATGTTGTACTTAGTGGATTAATGTGATGATTAGAATTGTATTGTATTATGTTGAGGGATATGACTATACATGTGCCTTCGGGCCTTCTATTTTGCTTAGGGCACATGTATAGGGGTATCCTAGTGGATGTAACAGATTATGTCTATTGGAGCCTAGAGGCATTATGTATTCAGTTTATGATACCATATTTGTTTAAGTATTTGTTAGACGCTTAAACGTTATATGGTTTGTATTACGATATTCAAAATGGCGCGAAATAATTTCAGAAATTTGGGAATTTGGCTTCCAACGAGCTTAATTCTTGAATTTAGAAATTAGGACGTTACAGTAAGCCCCAAGTGTAGTGGGCAACTTAAGAATCGAGCTAGGAACTATAACCCAAAGTTTTATGAAATCACTTCTTGTTGCGACCCTTTTGGTAGCGTAGGAAATTGGTACATGTCTTAGGATGGTTGGGAGGAGGCTACCTTGCATGTCCTCTCAGCGCATCACAATTTTCTTTTGAGTGGAATCCATCGTTAGAGTGCCCTTGGTCTGTCAAGTAGCAAAATGTTTGAAGTAGTCAAGCCTTATAGGTTAGTGAAGCAACAATCGTAACCCCTATTTAGGTGGAGAGGTGGATGTGACGGTAGGAGAAAGCTTAGTAACGCAACAAATCTTCTATCCCTTCACACACTATAAATTTTAGGCTCCTCCCACAAGTCATGGAGATCGTGAGTGAGGAGAACCAACATGAGGACATGTAACAGATTTTGTTAGGAAAGTGAATGAAAAATGGGGGTGGCATGATTTGAGTTATCAAAGGTCAGACTTAGAACGAAGTTGAGGGACAACGAAATCCAAGACTTGTTCTGTGAATGGAGGATGGAGAGGTGAGGCTAAGAAGCCCAAAAGACCCTTAGTTACCCTTGGTCGTCTTAAGGAGAATGGAGTTAGTAATAGTTTGGTGCTACTAGAAGAAATTCCATAGCGTACTAGCGTAGCTGAGAATGGGAATATGACCGTGAGTGGGGGTAAACCCGTTAGCTCCTAGCAAGGTGAGGGTATCCTCGGCCGAGTAGGACTAGATAACTGCACTGCATGTCTCCCAAAGTTTCTTCACTAGGACTAGTAGAGTAGAGTTATGGTCGTAGGCCGGGAAAGAGATGGTTGAGTTGGGGCTATTCCCTAAGCCACAGATTAGCCCAGATAAAGGTCGCAGAGGTTATGTGCCATGAAGTATGTGGCGCTTCGCATGAGGAACTTAGAGTTCAGTTTGTCAGGGCGAATTGGAAAAGAGGAAGGGTAGGAGTTCTAGATCGGTATGGAACCACTAAGCGGGTCTTGAGGGTGAGGTAGAAGGATTAGAGGTAATTGAGGCAAATTTTGAGGACAATTTATTTAAGGGGAGTAGAATTGTAACATCCCGAAAAACTAGAATCTAGAAATACCGTGGAAGCCGTAGGCTGTGAATCCCACCGCATGAAGGGAAGTTAGAAGTAAAATGAGGACTTAGGGGTTTGAAAGGAAAATAAGACAAGATTTAGGGAATCGGTTAAGAGTTGTGAGTTTTAAGGGAATCGATAGGGGAAAAACTAAGTATTAAGCCAGACATGATTTTAGAGTTAGTTTAGGAGGAGTCACACCCGCTGGTGGAAAGGCGTGCATGGTGAAGAGGTGAGGAAGGAAGTAGAGACCTTGGAACTAGGGAATTAGATTGAGACGGAAAGAACAAGGGAATAGAGGAGCATAGTCTCATGGACACTTAGAACCCTTAAACTTAGCCTTATTGAAGTTAATTGATGATTTACATCATGGTTCATATGAAGTGTGCCCCGTTAGGCTTCAACCAAGGTTGTTGCTTAATTTTGGCTTTTAAGCCTAATGACCTTGGTGCATTAATTCGATGATCTCTAGATATTTAGGTGTCCAATTGAGGTGATTCAACTTGCATTAGAAAGCTAAGAACCGGGGCTTCAATTTGATATGTAATACGATATTATTCTGATCTCGTTGCACCTCCAAATAGGCTCATTCTCGCTCGAGTGATGCTCGAGCGAGAATATCAGCAAAAACATGGAAAACCGTTCTAGTTTTCTCGCTTAGGATCGCCTGAGCGTGCATGAGCAAGGGAACTCGAGCAGATTTCTATAAAGGGATCATTTCTCTCACTTTCTCCCATCCCTTCACTTTTAGAGAGAACCCTAGAGAAAGAGCCTTTTAGAGCCAAGAGGAAGAAGGAAGAGCCACTCCACCACCTCAAGGTCATCAAGGAAGCTTGGATCAACCCCTCCATCACCCCCATTTCTCCTACTCTTGAGGTGATGTGGTTCACCCACTCACTTTCATTTTGAATGAATACCCATGTATGCTCCCTATTCTCACTTTCCTTGGTTATATTGTTTGGTTGTAGTTGATTAGAGATGAATCTAGGGTTGATGGTTGGGTTGAGTGATTATATGCTTTCATGGCTTAAACCCTACGTTAGAAGAATTGGGATTGTGGGTGTAATAGTTGTATATTGATGTTGAGACCTTGGGGAAGTTATACATTCATGAAAATGTTCATGCTTATGAAATTATTGTCATTTCTCATGTATTTAATCCATTCATGTTCAATAGGAAAATGATTTGGGTCTTTAGACCTCATGTTAAATATAAAGACTTGGGTCCGTGGACTTCATATTTAAAGAAAAGATTTGGGTCCTTGGACTTCATGTTTAAAGAAACGATTTGGGTCCTTGGACTTCATGTTTAAAGACAAGATTTGGATCCTTGGACCTCATGTTTAAAAGAGGAAATTCATGTTGAATGTAATAATCTATCATGTTTAAGGGTAAGGTCTCTATGGCCTTCAGGAATGACGGTTCCTATTAGTCTGAGCTCAGTCTAGCCTCATGTAAAATGGAAAGACTCCTAGGGTGTTGGGTTAACACTTCATGACTAACATTGCATTTTTGCTATTATGAATGTCTTATGATTTGATTGAGTGAGGATATAACTGTTTCATATCATCTGCTTGATTCTCCTACACTGTATGCTTTATGACACTCACTGGGACATAAGTCTCACCACACGCTTTGTGGAATATTTTAGATATGCAGGATGTCTAGCTGGAGAATGGAAAGGAAGATTTGATGTCTAAGGATGGATATTTCCCCTATGAGTTATTTGGATTAGACTAATTAGGCTCATTGTATCTGAATATTAATAGTAATTGAATTAGTGGCTTATTTGGATTGTAGCCATTCAATGGCAATTACTGTATAGTTGCATATTTGGAAAATTCCGCTTAAGTAAACGTTGGTTACCTAAGTTTTGTATGTTTACGATATTGGTAATGTCGCGAAAATAACTTCAGAAATTTAGGAATATGCTTCCAACGGGAACTATTCCTAGGTTTTTGGAATTAGGACGTTATAACAGCAACACTGAGCAACATTTAAAGGAAGAGCAACACTAATCAACACTAAATCAACCTGACTCTAAAGAAATACTAATTTATACACTAAGCAACACTACGACAAGCTGACTCTACAACAACCTGACTCAAAAATTTCAAGGAAGAGTAAGAAAGTAAGGAGAGGGGAGGGAGAGAGAGCATCAAACCATAAGTGGCATAACTGGCGACGGTGGTTCCGGTGAGTGCGCAGACGATGGAGGAAGGCTCGGAGAGAGGTGTTTGAACCGAATGAGAGGGGAGGGAGCCGGAAGAGAGGATAGGGAGTTGGAGGAGAGCGAACGGAGGACGGTGGTTCCGCTATTTTTTGAATTTCTCGGGAAAAAATGAAAATTTAACTATAGCGATGGTCTTACCGTCGCTATGATATAAAACCTAGCGACGGCCTAGCCATCACAACGTATTAAGGGCACAGTTACGCATTGAACTTCGCATTTAATGATGTAGCAGCGACATAACTCGTCGCTAGTAGCGATGGTTTGTGACCGTCACTACATTTTCGTGTCTAAAATCACGCATTCTTGTAGTGTCTTGAGGTGTTGAACTTGCTATATATATAGTTTCAAAACATCTAATTGTAAGGTAGCTCATGGCCAAAAATATAATCTTATTTGGTGTTAGGTTTTTTACCATGTATTTGTTGTAGTTGACTTCCTAATTTGTCAAATCATCAATATAAATTAAAGTTTCTTTTCACTAATTGAGTTATTATATACTCTACATCAATTTATCAAAACACATTTAGTCACAGTACGACATAATCTATTTTAGGTTGTAATGAACCTAATCTCTTATAAAATGGTTTTAGTGAGTGAAATATATATATATATATATATGCATTAGAAAAGTAGTATGCTTGATGCATTCATGATCTCATCTTCCAAGTAAGGCATTATGTTTTAATCTCTTGATCTTACTCAATGTATGAATTTAACTTGGACATGTAATTAACATATTGAAATGCACTTGCTAAATTTGCAATATCTATTATTTAATGATTGATTTGGTCTAGGTAGTATTTTACAACAAAAATAATAGGGAAGGGCCTGTATATTTAATTCAAGGTTCTTATACTTCGAGCATGTTATGCTATACTTCACTATATGATAATTAGGATGTGATTTCTTTATTGTTGATTCATATGTTACTTACTACATTGCATAAGGTGCGGTTAGTTATATTAATTCATAATTGTTCAAATCTATATCTTAATAAGCTAATATATTAAAGATACTTCGAGCATGTTATGCTATACTTCACTATATGATAATTAGGATGTGATTTCTTTATTGTTGATTCATATGTTACTTACTACATTGCATAAGGTGCGGTTAGTTATATTAATTCATAATTATTCAAATCTATATCTTATAATAAGCTAATATATTAAAGGGTATTATTGGCTTCATGTTGATATTTTTAGGTAGACATCTAATTTTTTGCCTACAAATACAAGGGATGCATTACACCACAACTTACACCCTATCATAAAGTCAAACTCTTACATTTGAAATTACCCTCCTTTCATGATGTAGAAGATGTGTAATTATCCGTTGATTTTCTTTATATCAATGTGTATGATACCATACAAGGTAGGATCTAGAATTGGAATCAACAAACAACACAAATACCACCAAGAAATCAGAGTAACGTGCATAAAATGAAAAGAACATGGAAGAAGAAAATGAAAAAGATGGAGGGCAAGGAAATGGATATCCAAGTGCCACATTCATAAGGTAGCCCCTTCAGAATGACAAGTTTAAGTGACGAAACGCAACAAGCTCCTAGAACCTGATAAGTCAAAGCATGGTTTAAACAAGAACCATAAACTCTTCTTAACTCTCACAAAGATGAGAAAAATGCATAAGCATCTAATTCAAATTCAGGCTAAATGAATTACAAAGAGAGGAGCTCCCTACTTATAACCAAGAAATGGCGCCTAAGTGGGAGGGAAAGATGGTCAAGCCCATGCTCTTTTAAATTCAAATAATTCTTGTTCTAAAATCCTAATAAAATGAAAAACTATCAAACCTAAGAGTTTGAAGCATAAACTTCACTAAAAGAGGCGCCTAAATCTTCTTCTAAAGGAGGAAAAATAAAAAATACAAATAATCAAAAGAGCAATCCCCACTGAACACTTTTTTAGGGAGGGGTGAGGAGTCTTATCTGTGACTAAGCCCCAAGCAGGACTACCTCTGGTAATAGGGGATACATGTGGTTAACACCAAAAAATCATCAAAGAGAGTTTTGAGGCCAAGGTAGCTTGCATAAGCTAAGGCCTGCTTAGGACATTAACTAAAAATAACCAAAAGAGGAAAACTATCAAAGAAGAGTTATGAGACTATGACAAGTCTATAGTTCTCACAAACTAGACTATGTTGCTTGAAAATATAAATCCTTAGCCTTGAGGCCATGATCATGAAGAGAATTTCGCCCTTATTGACCATTGACTCCCAAAATTGAATTCTCTTCTTTAGCCACTTGTTATCAGTGTATACATATAGAAAAATGATCAAATTTGTGTCTTAAATTCAAAGTTTGATAAGGTTTTTTCTCTTTCCAGTTGTAGTGATTTACTCTTCCAACTATTAATCATTTAATAACTGAATTCAGAAAATATCAAATTCCTTTGACTGAGTAAATATAATGCTTATGACTTTTATGAGCCAAATTGGTACCTAAATGTGATAACACCACCTATATATTGTGAATAATTTAGCCAATCAAGTTAGTGGAGATGAAGAGATCGTGACTTTGGTTCATTCTAGTTTGGCTACAAATAAATTAGTATTAGATCCACTCCTTTATGGCTATACATGGCATTTTCTGAATGGAAATGATCATGTTTAGTTTTCACAAACTAATTATTGATTTTGCCATTTTTAGAGATGAATTCATAAGATGCAATTAAAAAACTAGATTTATAAGCAAGATTGGAGCAAAGATTGTTCAATTCAACAATAGTCTTAGATTCTTGATGGTGGAATTTTTTAGTTTTTTATTAGTCTCAATTGTACAAAGAAATGAAGTTGTAGCTTTTTTAAAGAAAAATTGAAGTTGTAGCTAGACAAATTTACCTGCTTTTGCTATGACCTACTTAGTTTGATAACTCTTATATATATTGCTTATGTAATACTATTATGGTATTAATTTTGTCTTATGTATGATGACCTACTTAATACTTATATATACGCCAAATATTATTTGTTAGGGAATATGTTTTTTATCTCTATATTTTTTGTCAACGTTGATCTTCATTCCTAACTTTAAAATCACATTTTTATATCCTTGTACTTTATAAACACCCAACCATGGTCGACCCTGATGTTAGTTGCTTCTGTTAACTTGATGAGTTGTCACTGCTACACAAAAGACTTTCTACATCATCAGTTAAAAATGACTTTTTACCTAGGTTCTTTAAGTGATGTAGATACAACTGATATAGAATGTCAAATGATTCTACATTGATTGGAAAAGTAATTGATGTGAAAAGTCACATTTCTACATCGGTTCTAGCTCAAAATTAATGAAAAAATTTCCCGAGACAAAGAATTAATGTAGGGATTTAGTAATTTTTAAATTAAAATTTAATAAAAAAGGTTTATTTAGTTAACTTTGCAAAATTGAGGCCAACAAATAAGGGTGATGAAGACTTTTTTTAAATAGCTCATCAAGTTAACAAAGGTGACTAATGTGAGGGACTACAATTTGAGTGTTTACAAAGTATAGGGGGTATATAAAACAAATATTTCCTAAGCTGACAAAATATATAGGCATGAAAAAACATATGTTTCCATATTTGTTATTACTTACATGTAAATATCAACAAAACAAAACTTCTTTCCATATCCCAATTGTGTATAATGAAATCATTAATTAACTGAATATGCTCTAATATGATGTTCAAATAAATTTACTTATGTTTAAATTATCATTTGAGCAAAATATTCTTACTTTTTTTAGTCGATAGCAATTAAATTAACGTTAATCAAATGACACTTACATGAGAATCATATTGCAATAGAACTTATAAAACATACCGGCACGCTCACTCTAAAATATGAAACCAAATCAAGAATTGAAGAAAAAAAAGAACAAGAAACTAGATAAATAAACTGAGATAGCAAAACTCATATCTCCTCCGTAGGCAATAGTGAATAGTTTGAATAGCATATACCCTTTTTAAATTTTGACAATTTCACCAAATCGATTTTTCTTGACATTGGACAACCGACTAGTTGTCCAATAACATATGGACAACAGTGATACTAACGCTTTCTTTTTATATATATGCAAGCATATTTTATCATTTACGAACAAACATTTTTTCAAAGAATATTGAGATGAGATTTTGAGTCCATTCGAAATAGTTCACTTCAAAATAAATGTCAGTACTATTTTTGTCCGCATCAACAACATATATTAAGTTCCATACATTGGTAATTAAATAGTACTTTATCGTGATGGATGAATAAATGGAACTGTCCATTATTCCTTCTACAACTTCAACCTATCATGAATCACGAATGAATATAAACCCATAAAAAAATCGTCTTAAAAGCTGTATTTGTTTGTCTCGCGCAAAACAAAACCTAGTTTATGTATGTGTATCCCTTAAAATTATCAATAGGACGCATAAATTCAGCGCATTTATTTAGCAATATCATAAAATAATTTGAAACCACATATTTGTACTATAACTAATTATAATTTTTTTGGCTTATGAATGCTTATAGCATGTCTTGTTGTCTAACTGAAAATAATTTAAAAGAGTAAATATTAGTACACACTCCAATAATATAATCATTCATTTTATACCATTCATCTCTTCCTCTCTCTTTTTATTACTCACTCCGGTCCAATTTATAAGAGAAAGTTTGACATCTTTTAATGGTCCTATTTATAAGACAAAGTACACAAATCTAAAAGCATTTATTGTTTTTTCTCATATTTACCCTTGTTGACCATTAAAAATTTCAAGGTGACACAATTATCATGGCGGTGACATTTAATTTTAAATAGGGGTAAACTTGTTATTTTATAGACTAATTTCTTAAAAATCAACGCATTAATTACTTTTCTTAATATGTGTGTTTTTGTCTAAATTGTCTTATAAATAGGACCGAATGGAGTATTAGCTACTCCCTCCGTCTAATTCTATTTGATGTTTAACATTGTGGCACAGAAATTAAGGAGTGTCATTAATATTTTAAGTTTCATAAAAAATTAACTAATTTCCTATTATACTTCTTATCTCTCGTATTAAAAACAAATTATTAAAAAATACACATTAACTAATTAATAAGAGTGGAATTAAAAAAATGACATTTTAATGGTGTATTGGTATTATAAAATAACAATTAAAATGGAACAGAAAAATTACTAAAACATCAAATAAAATGGGAAGAGGGAGTATTATTATTTTACACCCCTAATCCATTTTATATAATTTCTTTCTTCTTTTATTTGTCTCATTACTAGAAATATAGTTTAGGTGTCTAGAGCCAATGGATACTCAATTTAAAATTCCAAATGATATTGGTACTCTGTGTGTATTTGGCAATTAAGTATACATACAAATTTTTGGCAATTAAGTATATTTTGTTTTATAAATTTTTATAGCAAGTTAATTTTCTCTTGGAATCTCAAAAATAGGATTTACATAAAAAGAAATTATAATCATATTAGAGGAGTGCTAGCAACACACTCTTTTGAACACTCTCCCAAACACACTCCATGTGATTGGTTAAAATTCACATGGGTCCCACCACTTGGGAGTGAGACGGGACCCATGTGAATTTTAACCAATCACAATGGAGTGTGTTAGGGAGAGTGTTCAAAAGAGTGTGTTCCTAGCATTCTTCATCATATAATAACCATGTACAAAAATTTTGTACTAACTATATGAAAGAAATAGAAACAGAAGAGAGAAATGTAAAATGTAATGAGTGATATAATGAAGAGAGATATAAAAAAGAATATATTTTATGTTGTATAAATAATTTATCTCTCACACATATATTACAAAATATAACTACTTAAACTTGGGATTTTCTAAATCAAAGAGAACATATACTTAGTCACATCAATTCTATTTTTTTCTCACACTTCATTCTCTTACATCCTTTCACTTGTGTTTTCTTTCCCTTTTTCCCTCTTTATTTTTTATTATATTGTATATCACATCTTTTACTATTCCACTCTCTTCTTACTTCTTTTTATTATATCTCTCTTTCCTACACTAAACACCTTATTTTTAGGTGTCAAACAATTTTTATACTAGCAACGTATTATTCCAAGTAGTGGCAAACCTATTCACAGATTAAGGTTTGCAAATGTTCCTCTTAACTTTAATAAAATTACAGATAAATATCTTGATATTTATTAGTATTCCTTCCTCTCTATTTTTATTTTTATATATATTTGAACCCACTATCCCCGAATTCTTATATTTTATTGTTATTTTATTCAAATATTTAATTTGAAAATCAAATTTTATCTTGTCTGTAATAGCTTTTAGCTAGTTCTTTTCTGTAATATCATTCTTTTTTAAAAAATAGATTGCCCCATTCATGCGGGGTCCTAGATCCACTTATTCTGGGTTAATTATAAACTATTAATGTTTTGACGTAAGAATTATAAATTTTGATTTTTTTACACTCATTTCTATTGCACCTCCGTTTATACCTCAATTTTTCTTTCTCTATTTTCATTTCTCATTGTATCATTGTTTTTAATTTATTTCCCGAAAATTATAATTAGATTTTAATTTATTTGTGGATATACTATATTACTATACATCAAAGATGTGTACCAGGTATAATTTCTAGTCCGGCAGCAAAATCGCTTGTTTAGAAAAAAAAAACAATTGATTGATTGTTAGTATTCTTCAATCAATTATGCATTACTGAATCAATGAAAAAGAAGTGTGGTATTTTATTTTATAATGAGGCATCACACACTTGGAAAGGGGAAAGAAGAAAAGAGTGGGAAAAGGTGGAGACACAGAATAGATGGGGGCGCTGAAACATCACGTGAAGACAACATGAACTCCGACAGGCACATAGTCAACACGGAATGCTCATCTGGGGCCCACCGCCAGACACGCCCGCTTCTGATTCGGTCTCCCTTTGTACGCAGCGTTTTCGCCGTCGGTGCCGCCTGCGCTGCAATTAACATTAATCAATATATTAATATTATTAATTTAATTCTTTTTTATTTTTTAAAAAACAAATAACACGCTCTCAAGTGCAGGAATAGAAGATAGAATGAATGAGTCCTCAGTACCCAAAAAAGAAAAGAACCCTTCACTCTTCATTCGGTGGACCCACCCCACACATACATAGCCGTAGGATTGAAAATGCCATTGAGATCCGCGCCGCAACCAGATAAGCCAATACGCGAATCACGAGAACACCACTTCTGATCTGCACCCTATAGATCAAGTACCCACGCTTCCCCATCATCAACCTGAAAAAGCCCCTTTTTTATTCCTCTTTTTTTTTATTTTATTTCCTACTTTGAAATAATATTTAAATATCGAATTGGATTCGCCAGATGGATTAGGATCGATTGTTTTGTCTGCTTAAGCATTAGTACTACCTTGGTTAATCATAATTCAATTACAACTTAACCACAATTGCTTTAACCAATTGATTTCCTCAAACCTGACTCAACCCTAGCTAATTCAATTTTCGTGTTCGATTTTATAAAAGATTTCAACGAGATAAATGGAGCCCACGTTGACACCATCAAGCAAAGATGATTTATACTTTTTATTTTTAATTTGGAAATATATTTTATTTTGTATACCTGCGTCTAAAAAGAACAAACCAATCAAGTTATGTGAGTGAGAAGGAGAGGCCCCCCACGACAAATAACCTAATCAAACGCGCAACAATGGCGGCGACATGTCTGTCAGATCTCAACCACGAAATCCAACAACGCACCGAGAGAACGAAAGAAAAATAAAACAAAAAGGCCAACGGCACGTTGAGGAATACGTCTTGCTCCTTTTGCTTAATCGGAAAATGCAGGAAAACCGCAAAACACCCAAGGTCCAGCTAGTGGATAACGTTGGCAAAATGCTAAACGATAAAACAGAATAGTCCTTGAACGACCCACCCCATCACATTATGTCGGTTTCTCAAATCTAAAATGCCCTGTTCCTTAAAACAAAGAAAGAATGAGCAGAGAAATCAACATACAATCATGAGAATGAAAATGAAAATGAAAATGCTTTTATATATCTAAAATTTCAAGATTAACTGCAACAACCATGAGATACCTAGTTCTCAGTTGCAAAAAAAGGCAAAAGGGGCTTCTTTTTTTGTTATGGTATATTTACAAAATGTTGCTGGTAATCATCAACGGAACACAGTCAACAAAACCGAGCATCATGTCAGCCACTCAATTTGCTCTCCCCTCTATCTCTATCTCAAGAGAGAGTGATTCTATTATCTATTATCAAAATGGTACTTAAAAAGGGTGAAAGACCATAAAATCAGATCTTTCCTTCAGCGTTCAGATACCAGATCAGACAAGCTCTGGTGGAGGAGGGGCGTTCAGATCAAGATCCAAGATTCTGTGAGGCGGGACACGCTCGTAGTCCACGACGGAGGAAGAGTCAGAGTCACTCGGAGCGGCGGCGGCGGCGGCTGGGACGACGGCGCGGTGAAAATCAGCAACAGGACGGTCGAACAAGCACATCTCACGGCGACTCACGCTCAACGCGTTCTGTGCCCGAGCAAACGCGTCGAAGAACAACGCGGGACGTGCCATCTGGAACGCCATGGAAGCGCCGCCAACGGCGGCGGACAGCGGTGTGAGGGTGAGGTCCAGCGGCGGCGGAGGCGGCGGCGGGTGGAGAGGAAGATTCAAGGGTGCTGCTCTGGCTAGGAGAGCGAGTGTTGTTGTTGTTGATGACCTCAGCAGGGGTGGGAAAATTGGTCTTAGCCTTGGCGCCGCGGAACTCACGCGCCGCCGTGTCATAGGCCGCGCCGCCTCTTCAGCGGTGTCGAAGGTGCCGAGCCAGACACGGGTTTTCTTCCCGGGATCGCGAATCTCAGCGGCGTAACGTCCCCATGGACGCTTCCTGACGCCTCTGTAACGGATCTCCTTGGCGTTTGGGGGTGAAGGGTTGTGGACCCAGCGAGTGCGGTGGCTCTGTCTCTTGCCATTGATTGGCTTGTTACCAATCCACAGAATGGATTTGGTGTTGGAGATTCTTAATGGGAGACAGAGAAAGTGAGAAGGGGCACTAGGGGTGGGCTTGTGAAACCGAGACATGGCCTGTGGGAAACAAGTGGAGTTGGGAGGGATTTTATAGCAAAAGTTAGGGCGAGAAACTACAGTGTATTTGCGTGCGTGTAGAAAGCTACGCTCCTTTTAGGCGCTTGTTGATTACACAACGTGGCATCCCTAGCACTTAACAGTTTGTGGATGCTGCCCGCTAGCCAATCTCCTTTTGCCACCTTACTATAGTCATTTTATCTTTACTACCCAATTCATTGTCCCACAAAAAAAATATATTGGAGATGCATTGTTTGGAAATTCTAAATTTCATTTTACTAGGCATATTAATTAGAAAAAACCCTAAATTTGCAATTCTTCCATTTTGGTGGTCCGTGATCTTGCATATTTTACATGTGACATACAATTATCCATGAAAGGTAGGAGTTAACACCTTCCATATATGATTTGTTTATTATTTGACTAATGTATCTTGTTTGAGTATTTTAAATAATATTAAAAAATTATTAAAATTAATGCTAGTCATAAATCATTAAAAAAAGTAAAAAAAATAATTTTTTAATTTGTGTAACATTGCACATAATAATAAATAAAAAAGGAAATATTTTATTGGAAATTACAACTATCACAAGATTCAATACATTGGTAATATTAAATGTTATATTTTTCAATAAAATATTTCCACTTTTGATTTATTATCATGTAATGTTGCACATGTTAGAAAAACTAGGGGTGGGCAAAAAACTTCGACCCACCCGAACTCGTAACATCCCAACAAGTTAAATGGTGTGCGGACGGGTATGCGGGTCCATTCGGTTGAAAAAAGTTGGGTTTCTTCGGATTAATTGGGCGGGTTCGGGTTGCAACAAAAAAAATTCATCAGAATCTGAACCAACCGACACATGTTATCATATGATAGGAAGATTAACCAGCACACGGATTGTGCTTTTATTGGACGGTTGTGATGGCTCTTTATTATTGATCTAAAGGCTGGTTTTCCTCTCTCTTTCCCAACGGATTGTGCTTTTATTGGACGGTTGTGATGGCTCTTTATTATTGATCTAAAGGCTGATTTTCCTCTCTTTTTCCCAAGTCTCCTCTCTCTCCAAACTTTTGTCCTCACATTTCAGAGACTCCCACTCAGACTCTTCCTCTCCCCCACGACAAAGACGCTTCCTTCTGCATGCAGTAGCTGTCCCTTTCTCTTCTCTTTTTTCTATGTTTCTCTCTGTTTTTTCCTCATCTTTCATACTCTGATTTTGTTTGTTTCTATTGCTTGTGCAAGGTGCTAATCTGTTGTTCAAGGTTGTTGGTTTGCTGCTGTATTTTTTTTTCTTTTGCAGATTGTGTTTCTTTTCCTTCTTCAATGTATGTAGTATAGGATTTGTTGGATATTGTTTTCTGTTTGTTTTGATTTGATTATTTTTCAGCTTGTAATGTACAAGCTGATTTTTTTTGTGACAATGTACAAGTTGTGATCTAATTATTTTTCTATTTACATACAAGTTTTTTTTACATCAGCATATAAGTTTTTTTTGTCAAACAACATACAAGGTGTAATCTAATATTTTTTAACTTTCTAGGTTTAAAAATTTTGGCCCAATTGTCTAAAATAAATCATTTCAGCCCAATCTGTATATTAGGCTTTAAAATTTAACAAATAAAAAAAAATAAAGAATATGATCAGACTCGTATGGTGAACATATTATAGACCATCAGGACAAAAAAAATGGACACCCGGCCCAAAATGGCCCAGACCCGTATTAATCCACCCGAAACCACCTGTCACCGACTCAACCTGCACCCGAATTATCCGATTGTAAACATGGGCGGAAATGGATTGTATTGGAACTATGGTCGGTTTTGGTCGGGTTGGGCTTTTTTTGCTCGAATCCAGCCAAATCCGACCGATGCACAGCCCTAAGAAAAACGGTAATAATATATATAGCCATTACACTCATATTTATTGGAAGATGTAGAATAGTCAAATATGATTTACATTCTAACACATAGGTGGAGTACTGATACGAGACTTAATATTTACTGTTTGATATATTATTTTTTAATCAATGGTTGAGATTAACAACCGACTTCTTGTTGAGATGAAAGATAAAATGTCCCATTTTGTGTGTTTTTGTTTTTGCTCCTATATATCCCTTTGTTCTTTGTTTTTTTCTCCTTTGGCCTTTTTTTTATTCCATTGAAGGGAAAATGAGACGCAAAATCTAAAATGGATCGTTCCAAAAAACAATGGGTGTTAGAGGGACATGGGAAGGCTAGTGGAGGCTCGCCATATGGCACCAAGTTTTGTGGCATTGGGTCACGATTTTGGCGAGAAGGAAGTAATTGACACCACTGTCGATGGAGATCATTAGCAACATTGGTTTTGCCAATAGAATCAAATGTTATTGAACAGGGGCAACGATGTGTAGTTTTAAACAACATTAAAAAATTATTAAAATTAATTGCTAGTCATAAATTATAATAATAATGTCGATCTTTTTTAACATGTGCAAAATTTTATAGATAATAAATCAAAAGTGGAAAGCTTTTATTGGAAATTATAACTATCACAACATTCAACGCATTGGTAATATTAAATGTTACATTTTTTAATAAAACATTTTCATCTTTGATTTATTATCCTATGCAATATTAAACAGGTTAGAAAATTATAATAATATATATAGCCACTACTCATTTTTATTAAAAGATGTAGAATAGTCAAATATGATTCAGGACCAACAGGGATTGGTTCAAGTGGTACATGTTTGATTCCCCTTAGGTAAGGTCTCGGGTTCGAGTCTTGTGATGGAAAAATCGCTGCTGGAAGAGTTAGCTCCTCCAAGATGTGGATGTTCCCGGGTCGAACAGGATTGTCTCTAGTGGAGGATACCTGTGGTTAAACAAAAAAAAATGATTTAGCTTCTGAGGCATAGGTGACATAATGATACAAGACATAATATTTACAGTTAGATATATTTTTTTAATCAATGGTTGGGATTAAAATCGACTACTTGTTGAGATGAAAGGTGAAAATGTCCCATTTCGTGTGTTTTTATTTTTCCTCCTATCCCTCTGTTCATTGAAATTTTCTCCTCTGTCCTTTTTTTTATTTCCATTGAAGGCAAGCCTTGCTCTAGGGCTTGATGTCAGAATGAGACAGAATCTGAAATGAATTATGCCAGAAAAACAATGGGTGTTAGAGCGACGTGGAAGGCTAATGGAGGCTCACCATATGGCACCAAGTTGAATGGTTGCTTCTATTCGAATTTGTTGAAAGGAATACTATATTTTTCACTTATTTTCATAGGCTTTGATTCATCAATATTTAAGGTCTAAGACCCTCTTGAGATATTTTAGCGGTAACAAACTCTCAAACAAACTTAAAGTAATTCTGAATGTTTGTGATACTAAGGATTTCACTTGAGATTGTCTAAAAGAATAGGAAAACAATAAGCAACTTTCAGAAAAACATCTCTTTAAAAGAATTAGAGAGTCCAATTCCACATTAGAATATGAAATGACTCTTGTTTGAAAAACTTAAATTGGACTAAAGTTAGAAAATATCTCATATAAACCTGTCAGATAACACAAGATCAATTATTTAGTCTCAAGAAGCAAGAAATTATGTTCAGAAGGATATGAACAAAAGGCTTTTGAAATGATTGTTTAGAATTAACTATATACTGGATTGCCTTGAAGAATTAAATCAAAATGGTTCATGAAAAAACAATTGATAAATAACAAGGCTTTCCATAAGAAAAATTGCAACTTCCAGGTTGAAAAAATAGAGTTCCAAATGCATCAAAATGAATTTCTTGAAGAAATTATTCTTGAAACAGAAAGTTAGAATACTTATCATATTCCACGCTTCTCATGCTTTACTCCAAATGAAGGATATTCAAACAGACCTATGATTCTTGACCAAGCTTAGAACAGCTCCAACAGCTAGTTTAACCCTCAAAATGCTATAAATACATGCTTCCAGCTGCATAAAATAGCAAGGGAGATCATAAGGAATTATATGTGCATTAGAAAACATAATTCTCACCTTCTGAATAGTTGTTTCTTTCTGTAATCACTCAGCATTTCGAGTTGTTTATTTCTAATTCATGGAGAATGATTCTTGGGCTCAACTACATTAGTTTCTGTTCAGATTAGTTAGAAACTGTTTGAGATTTATTGTAAAATTTCTTAGTTTTTTGGGATATTGGCTACCAAGCTAACTAGGGAGAGTTAGTCTTTGAGAGTGACTAAGAAGCCTGTGAGGCTTAAAATCATCCTTGTAGGAAGTGGCCTAAAGAGGCTTGCAGAAGAATATTTGTGTGAAGCCTAGGGAGGATGTGGAAAAAATAATGCCTGTAAATATACAAGGTTGATTAAGTGGAAAATCCTACTGAAGTAGGGATTAGACGTAGCCCAATAAATTTGAGAGAATGAACCGGTATAAAAATCCTTTATGCAATATTCTCTCCCTTACATATTTTTACCTATGGTAAACTTCATTATTTGTTATTCAAAATGCTTAACTTTACATTTCTATCATTACAGTTATAACATTAAAGCATAACTCATATACTACATCAAATATGCTTTAATTTAAACTCAATAACATAAAAGTTTAGAAGCTAGTCTCTTCCTTTTAATAGGAACATTATTTAAATCTGAACTCAATATTATCATAGCTAATACCTATGTATGCGTTTTGAACAATTTGTTTTTTTAAAAAGGGAATTCTTTAGAAGCAAATATGCTGAAGAACTCAATATTCTTAAACCAAAGTATAACTATCTTCTGCGTACATTCACTTTTGAGGATCATAAAGGAAAATCACTAATTAGATTTCATATACTAACTGAATCTCGTGATAAGCTTATGAAAATTAAAGCCAAGAACTTCTTGAGCAGAATTTTTTAGGAAGCTTCTGCATAATAATGACTTGAACTATAGTATGGTGTAAGCTCCTTTCCTGGATCCCTATCACTACATTGTATCCTTTTACAAAAAAATAAGGTGGAGATTTTAATGACAAATATCACAGTTCTTTATTGAAGTGAATAAGCTCATCATGTGATTTCCTTTTATTTGTGTTAATCAATTGCAGAAGAAATTGAATAGGGTAGTGTTCTTGCCATCCTTTTCTTGTGGTACCAGATAAGTCCTTAAATTTGACCCAAGTTACTACTAATCTTTGTCTTCACAAAAGCTAGTTATAATAGGTCCAATATAGTAGAAGCGGTGAGGCTGTATATATAAGTCTAACTTTGGGATGAGGCTTCCAACATATGATGACAGGTAATGTAAAGTACATAGCTAGGACACTTCCATTTTCCTAGAAAGAGTTCAAGACTAAGCTTATAGAAGAAAGGGCCCCCAAGATTTACTGCATAATACACTTTAAACATATCGATCGAATATTATAAACACAATGAACTATTTTCATTTGGCTTTGAGATACTAACACGATGGACTCATACATATATCTTTGTTAGTGCTTGAATTAAGTTCAATCACAATTGATAGTTGCACTATTTTACATCATTTTACATTTCTGTGCTACATAAATAGCTAAAACCCTTTTCTATGAAAATGTACGTGACAACTTTTCATAGTTGTTGTTGTCTTATTGATAACATAATTGCATGGCCTTAGCCACTTCCTTACAATTTCATAAATAATTTATGCGTAAAATTCTACCTTTTTTTTGTGTCAACTGATAAGGTTACCTATTGTAGCAGGTAAATATTTTAATGAATCAATATACGTAAAGTTACTATGCACCATATAAGCCACCTATGATTTATTACGTATTAAGAGTAAATATAGAAAAAAAACTTATATATGTACCAAAACATAAGTTGTCCTTTCTTTTAATTATCCTATGTTTGGTAAAATTTGCCCATAAGTTACCTAATATGCTCCTAATTTAAAACTAAAAATATTTGATAAAATTAGCTATTTAAGTAATACATAAATGTAAAATATATAGGATGATTTACTTATATAGTATTTTATATTATTTTAATTTTAATTTTATAGACAAAAGATACTTTTAGGTAATTATAATTTTAAATTATTATTATTTTTTTTATATTTTTTAATTTTTATAATTTTTGACAACTATTTTTTAAAATTAAATTAATTAAATACTTCCCTCTATTTGTTTCTCTTTTTCGTTTTCTATTCCTCTCCCTCTTTATTTTAAATTTCAAAGTTAATTTAAAAAATTAACGAGAAAGAAAGGTAAATTCAACTGTATCAAATATTAAAGAACAAAGAAGACAAAAATGTTATAGATTAATATAAGTAAGTGAAAAAATTTATTTATCAAATACGTTTTATTTTTTAATTAATCATATAAATTAATTACATAAGCAGATAAGCTACGTGCCAAACTCTTCAAAGATAACATCATAGATTAAAACGAGTCCAAATTATACTCATTAAATTTTCTAAAATATTAAATGTTGCATTAAAATAAACTTTGAGCATACAACTTTTTTAATACGTAAATCATTATTTTAAGATTTGTCGGTCAAACTCTTAAAAACAAAAACGGTTTTTCGTCAATTATTACTCACTAAATACTGTGTATGAGCGAATATTTTTTAACACGAAAGTTTATCCGAAAATTCTGTTGGCGGAAGTGAATTAGTACAGACTATAGACAACCAAAACACAAAATTTTCTTTTGGTATCGTATCGTGTATAATTGTATGTAGTCGTAAATGATATGACGAGAAAGGGGGGAAAGATAAGAGCATCTCCATCAAAAACAGCTAAATGGATAAAAACACAAAAAAATCGGTTACACACGTGTAGGAAAAAAGTGGTCCACACGCTCCACAGAAGAGGCGCGTACAAGGACGCTCCCCTCACAAGGAAAACCATCCATCCATCTTGTGAAAACATTTGGCACGGTCAACGAGGTTGCGTTGACTGCACTGTGTTTATTTTATAATGGTTTGTTTGCTGCACTCCTCTACTACATAAAGCGCCGCGCCGCCCCAGCCGCGAGAGCGAGCGTGGTGGCGGGCCCCACCATCAACATTAATAATTGCGAAGGGAGGGCCGGACACAGCCACGTTCATGGCTCTATATGAGGACACGTGGACTCGACAGAAAGGAGGCGGCGTCTGCCTTAACGGCGGTTGGAAAACCGTTCCCTCTTGCGTGTCGCCATAAACGGAAAACGGCAGTATGGGGTTTATAGTGGGTGATGATTATTACGGAGACATTTGTCGGCATGCTCCGCCTCCTCGCCGCATGAGATGGATCAAGGATCACAGGATCAAACCCATCAGGAATCAAACCCATCAAGGCTTAGGCAAATGTGTTTGAAAACCGTCCGATCAGATCGTACGGTTGAAAATGATGGAGGCTTGAAAAGTCGACACGTAGTGCTTTGGATCCCTGACGGGAGACACGCATAGGCATACGGCACCATCCAAAAATATCATAATCTACTGCCGTCCTTCTTTTCCTTTCCACCACAGATATTATAATAATTAATTACATTACATTACATTTATTACATTTCTTTTTTGACTCAATATGTTTTTAATTCGTATTTTGACTATTTTCCCCTTCATCACATTGTATTTATTGCAATTCTTTTTCATGTAAACAACTCAAAAATTAATTTTTTTTGCTATTTCTTTCTTTTTCACTTTAATAAAAATATATACAATTTATAAAATAGAATTATTATTCTGATTTTTATGTGAAAAATTATTAAACATCCTATTTTATCCTTTGTCTATAGTTGATGAAATTCACATTCAATAAGAAATTATTAAGTGGAAAACTTTACCAAGAGTTACTCATGGAGTATGTTGATCTCCACTCTTATAATAAATATTTAAAATAAAAAAATCATATTACGATAAGGTGAAATTGAAAAAATAGGATTTATTATTGCATTGGTATATGAAAACGACAATTATTTAGAAACAAAATTGAGTAAGAAAAACACATGATGGCCGAGAAAAATGACACATAAGATGACCTAGAAAATTGACGGATAAGAAAAAGTTGGGAGTTATTCGGATTTCTAAAATAAGTTTCTGAGCTCTACATTTTTGTGGGTTTTGGCGGGTCAGGCCAATCAAGCTAGCCCATTTTACCGGCTCTAACAAAATCATATCAATAAAAAAATACATTCAAGTTAACTTTTTATGATAAATTTGTGTTCATTATAAACTTTTAACTTATATTTTTTTTGGTACAATAGTTTAACATTATTAGTTAATAAAAATGAATAACAATAAAATAAATTATAATATTATTGACTGAAATTTCTTTCTTAAAACTATTTATATTTTATTTTATATTATAAAAATTTATATAAAAGTGTATTAATATATAAATTATATATGTAAATATTGATAAAAAATAAAATAATTTAAAAGTGAAACATAGTATAAAAAACAAATAAATTTAATTAACACTTAATTTTAAGTAAATTGTTAATTGTATATACAGATACGACTTTTTCTATGCATGCACCGATTTAAAAAGTTCTTACATCATGCACAACTAAATTTTAGTCAATAGATATTTTTAGGATGATAGGATCCATCATACATTGTTTTAAATCCATATCTAACACTAAAAATCTAAAATGCATGGAGGAAAAAAAGGTCCTGATATACATTCACCATTTGCTCTTTCAGTTAATGCCGAGACAAAGTTGAAAAGATAATAAGAATTGTACATAAAAAATATTATTTTTATTTATAAAATACAGATATCATTCAATTTTTTTTTAATTTCATATATTAATTGTAATTTTTCATATAAATTACATTTATTGACATTTAATTAATATATACTATTTTACTTCTTTCCCAAAAAAAATATATGGATAGACATACACAAGATTTTTATGCTAGTAATAATAATTACATTACATTTATTGCAATTCTTTTTGACGCAATATGTTTTTAATTCGTATTTTGACTAGTTTCCCTTTCATAACATTACATTTATTATACGATCCTTTTTGACGCAATATTTGTTTTTACTATATCTTCTTATTCACTTTGATAAAAAAAATAATAATTATTTTATGATTTTAATGTGAAAATTATTAAACATCCTATTTTATCCTTTATCACTAATTTATTTTATATCATTCTTCTTTATTTATTTATTTATCTTATTAATAATTTGTTTGAAAATACTGACCTACAATTAAATAATCAATTTCAAAGAATTGATATAAAATCAATTCCATTGAACATGCATTATAATTCACGTGTAATTCATTTTTCAATATCATTGATTGAAAAATAAATCTATGAAATTATAAACTAAACAGTAAACACATATAATGCTTGGTTGAGGGGAGGTATAAGCGAAATGGGGAGGGGGAAAGATATTATGTAAAAATAGCCACACTCTAGTAGTTTGGTGGAGCGAAGAAATGGTGGGAAAATAAAAAAGATTATTATAGGATACATTTCTTCTCAAATTAGTGGAGAGATGACACAGAAATGTGCTACGCTCCAAAAAATTATACAACTTAATTATTCATATTCTTCTATGGGCTTCTTTGTGGTGGACCATGGTCCACGTGGTCTAGAATATAAAATATAGTAATTTAAATTTCTGACCATCAAATTTAATGCTCATTTTATAATAATTGATATTAAACTAATTTTCAGATATTTTTATCAAATTATTGGTTGAAAAGAATAGAAAATTAAATCAACAGTACCATGTAATGTAAAAGTTTTCCTTTTCAACTTTAAATTGATAGATTATCAATAAAATTAGCATAAGTTATGTAAATACATATTTTTCTTAAATTAAACTCAAATATTCATATGAGAACCATTTAATAAAAATAAAATTATTTATTACTTTTAATAACTGAAAAAAAATAAGTTGGACTAGGTGGACCAAATAAAAATTTGGTCCACCCTAGAATCATCCATTCTTCTATATCCTTGACTCAACGAAACAATTTAACTTTCGTATTTCTTTTCTATTTCACACGTATTTCTCTTTTCTGTTTCTCTTTTTCCCATCCCTCCCTTCTATATTTATACCAAACACAAAGTAAATGATTAGAGAGTGGTCAAATGATATCACTACTATTAATGGGGTCTAATAATGGGTCATTTATTATTATATCAAAATTAATATAAAGGTATAATTAAAAATATAATTATTAATCTATTAAATTTATAAGTAAATAGATAAATAAAAATAAATTTATAATCTTTAGAAATTAATAGATAGATAGGAATGAGACATTCATATTTTCCCTTTCATTTTAAGATCATGGAGAATAGTTTTGAAAAATCATTTGATAGACAGTTTTTAAAACGGTTTTAAAAAATGTGACTAATTTTTTATTTTTAAAAATTAAAAATTTGAAATTACTCTAACATGGTTTGTAATTTTTTCTGTTAATGGAAATGTTATGAAATCATTCCATTTATAAAAAGTTCTTACAAACTGTTTTGTAAAAAAAAATTTGAGAAACTAAAAAAAAACTGAATCAAACACACCTTAATTTATTTATTTATATCAACACGGTAATATTTCTTTTTTATAAGAAATATAGGACTAAATCATCATTATCAAAAAAATATATTAAAATCAATTAATTTTACTTTAATTTTATTATAAATTTAAATTTTATTCTAAAATTATTCATAACATGAAATAATTGAAATAATGTGAATTAAGGAGATTATACATCTCTTTCATGAAAAAGTACGAGTACTCACTAACATTTCATAATAAAATAAAACTATTAAAAAACTTAACAAAAAAGCTAACTGAAAATATACTAAATTTATTATATTTAAGATAAAAAAATATTTTTTTATTTCTATAAAAAGGACAACAGGGAATATAATCTCATCCCTCCGATCTAGAACTAAGGAAGTATAAATTTAATTAAAAGTTTAATTTTAATGTGTAAAGTGAATTTGAATAATTACCTTAATTCATTCAAAAAGTTTGGTATAATTAGTCAAAAATTATAAAATGACGGATAAGAACATCATGAAAATAATAGATAATTGTGAGTTAGAGTTATTAAGGGATAAAATTGTAAAAACATTTCAACTAATAGTTGAAAAATGATTTTTTTTTAAACTACCTCAAGTAGCTTTTAAAAAGAAACTAGTTATAACTACCTAAGACACTACCTTACCAAACACTGAAAAAATAATTTTAACTACCAATTTTAGCTTTTTCTAGCTGAAATACCTTATCAAATACACTCTAAATCAATATATGATTAACATATAATATTAACAATTTAATAGATAGTAAACAAGTTTTACACTATCAATGAATATGACACCTCATGCATTATTATAAAACTCATTAAATTTTGTGACAACACATAATTGAATGATAATATAATGTTTTTACACTAACAATAGATACTCATTAAATCCTAATATCAAATTCTTAATTGGTATAAAAACATATCATTTGATATAAACGCAATATTTTTTCAATACTAAAAATATATTAAACTAAAACTCATTAAAATTAATTAAATACATAGGTCATCATCATAGTTTTATGAATCTAATCTACATGACACGAAAAAATTAAGGGTTAAATATGTTTTGGTCCCAAAAAATATAGTAAAATTTAATTTTTGGTCCCTCATTTATTCTTCCATTTGCTTTGGTCCTCCATTTTTAAAAACCACTTACTTTTAGTCTTCATCATTAGTTATGTTCCATTAAGTGATGATATAACAATGTTTTATGTAGATTTTTCTATGGAATTTCCTGTGAATTTTATTTAGAAAAAGTCGTAATGAGCTGCGAACATGACTTAGCAGAACATAACTGACGACGAGGACTAAAGGCACATGATTTTAAAAATGAAAGAGCAAAGCCAATGAAATAAATGAGGGATCAAAACCAAATTTCATTGTATTTATAGAGACTAAAAATATATTTAACCCAAAAGTTATTCTACCATTTTCGATAATGTTTTATTAATAATCTCAGCTAGGAATGTAAGCAGATATGGGTTGTTCTACGAACCCAGTCAACCCGATCGACCCGACCCAAACACAAAGGATGGGTTGGTTCAGCTCTCCAGTTCAGGCCAGGTTAGTAAAACTGAAGTCGGCCCGGTCTTGGGTTACAAATTTTTCAAACCGAGATACTTGACCCAAACTGAGGGTGGGATAAACTCAGAACAAAACATGTGCACCAAGCAAGCACACATGGTTTTTACTTTTCAGTTTCACTAGCATTCTTCTTTGCCCTAACCCTTTTTGATTTTATGTCGTCCCTCACCCACTCACCGATGTCTCATCCTTCCACTACCATCGTCCATCAGTCATTGATCTTATTATTGCCCTAGCAACGTCTCATCCTTCGATTTTGTGTCTTCTTCACCCACACACCGTCGTCTCATCCTTCCACCACCACCACCACCCATCAATCATTGATCTTGTCGTCTTTCCTTGAAGTCGAGGCCAAAGGTTTTTTTCTCACCGTGAGTACGTTGCTGCCTGTTGCCATGGTTCTCTTCTCTTTTCAGGTAAATCCATCTTGCTTCCTTCCTCAAATCCGTCTTTCTTCCTCATCCCTGATTGAATATTGATTTTGTTCTTTCCCTTCTAAGAAGTCATGAGTCGTCACTCATCTGTACCCAATCCTTCCTCTTCTTGGTGTTTCGACCGTAGTGCTTCTTAAATCTCAATTTTTCATATTGTTGAGAGCTCTGATTATTGACTAGTTTAGGGACTGCTTGTTTGCTTTGCTATTTGAATTTTTCTTTTTTTTCATGGATTGTTGGCTAGCATGTATTCTAATTTTTAACTGAATATGAATGATTTGGGTTAGAGATTTTGAGTTAAATAGAATTGAATTATAAGCTCATGGCCTTTTTTCTTTTTCAATTTTTTGCGTTTTACCATTTACATTTTTTTATTTAGTGACCCGATCGATGACCCGACGTGAACCAACCCGTCAATGAGAATTGATTGGTTTGAACATTGAAATACCCTAAACCTAACCCGACAACCTGGTTACACCCTTATCTAAGTGAAAGAGACCTTGAACCTCAAATTAATTACCATGGGTTGGATTGTGACTAGGGTAGGATTCTTCTGTCGTGAACTTGAATAAGTGTGAATCATCTTGACTTGGGTTGAAATTATAAAACTCAAGGTAGAATTTTGTCTTTCTATATTTTTATTCATTTAGATTTTAATTTTTGTAATTTTGTCAGTATAAATTATTATAATTAAAACAAAATTAAAACATAAGTGACTGTTGGCTAGGCTTCTTTTAGCTTATAGCTATTTTAAAGTAAAAGCTGCGCCAAACACAATTTTTCAAAAGCTCTAAAAAAATTGAATAACTTATTTTTTAGGAATAAAAGAAGCTTTTGAAAAGCTAATTTTAGGAGCTTTTTACAAAAGACGCTGAGTTTTTCTTAATTGAGCCACTCTTCGAACCTCCAAAACTGTGTTTTAGATTTTCTTTTTTTTGGTTCAACTTTCGATTATTTTTCCTACACGGTAAAACACTATCTATGTACAACTGTTATTTAAAAAACTTTACCATTCAAATACATACCCACAACCCCTGTTATTATTTTATCCTATTTTTGACTAAATTAGGAATTCATCATGTTGTAAAAAAAAACTTTACCATTCAAACACGACCCACTGTAATATTTTTTACTTCTAGAGACCAACTTAAGAGAAAAGTGTATTGACAATTAAGTTACATGTTAAATATAAATTACATAAGAATGAAAATTTAACATGAATACTTATTAATAATTAATTTATTATGTTAAATCAATCATATGGAAATAAAAATTACATAATAAAACTTATTAATAATTGAATTACAAGGTAAAAATAAATCCAACTTGATGAAAAATTTACATAAAAACACATTCATATTTAAATTATTAGATGATAAAAGTGAATATGAATTATAAATAATATTATTATATTTAGATAAAAATTTATTAATATTTAAATTATAAGTAATAATATATCATATGAAAATGATATTTTTTTAAATTATTTATTAATTGAAATTATTTAGAATTTTTTAATTAGATACTTTATGTTAATTTTAAATAAAATAAAATAAAATATTTTTTTTAATATTTTACCAAACAACTTATACTTATTTTAAATCCCTTATTTTTAACTAAAAAAAGTTAGACCAAACCAAAACAAAGAACACTGTCAAAATTGCCCTAAAAAAAGAACACTGTTAAAATTAAAACTAATTATATTTTAAGATCTTGCTAAGGAAAATAGACATCTAGATATATATAAATGTTTTTAATCTTGTGTATTATACTTTTACATTTATTTTCTTAAAGTATTGTAGTATATGAATGAATGGTTAATTCAAGATACATACTTGATTCCCCTTAAGCAAGGTCTCAGATTAATGTAATATATATCTATTTTTAAATTTTGAGATATTAATCAATTATCATATTATTTAAATTTTTAATTTTGATCATTTGTGGCTATATATATTGATTGAGTGATATATATTATTAAATGATGATAAGAATTCAAATTTAAATTGAAAAATTATTTGGTTAAAATAATTAAAGATTAGAATTATAAATGTTTAGATATCATAATATTGGTTTTTAAGTGATTGAAAAAGACTTGAGGAAATATTAAAAAAATATTTACAAGGGAGGTGTGTGAAAGATACTTTCCAAAAAAAATAGCGAGAAAATACAAAAAGTGACACGTGAGTGACGTGACTTTCTAGTTGAGAGAAAAGAGAGTCTCACTCTCCATAATAAGATCTCAAAATTATTATATGGAGAGTTAATTTATTTTTGCTTTTGGTTCAAAATAATAAACTACCTAAGAATATCTCTTCTTTATATTAGTAAAATTAAATTGACTCTATTATTAAATGCTTCATAAATTAAATATGATATTAGAAAAATATTATAAATAAATGGGGAAAAAATATGTTTTGGTCCCTATAGTTTTGATCAACTTTAGTCTTTGTCCCTGTACTTTAGATCCTTTGTTTTTTGTCACTAAACTTCTAAACCCCCAATCTATGGTCCCTGACCGTTAGTGAGATCTGTTAACATGATGAACTGGGTAACAAAACTTACATGTTAGCTTAAATCGTAGGCCATAAATAGCCGACTCATTAATTAATCTTTTTTATTAATTTTTTAAAATATTAAAATAACCATAATTATGAAATTAGGTTTTTTAATTATCAGGTAAAATTGCTCAGGTGAAAACCCTAATTTAGTAATTAGAGTTATTTTAATAATTAAAAATTAATAAAAAGTTAATTAGATGTCCGGATAGTTATTTGGGACTCACTATTGAGGCTAATATGTAACTTTTTTAGCCAGCTCATCAGGTTAACGGATCTCACTGACGGGCAAGGAACACGTTTTGGGGGTTTAGAAAGTTTAAGGACAAAAAACACATTTAAAGTGCAAGGATGAAAACTAAAGTTGACCAAAACTATAGGGATGAAAACCATATTTTCCCATATAAATGCATCATATATTATTAAACACTATAAGAAATATTTATTACAATTCATCTAATGAATTTTTTTTGATAATATTCATCTAATGAATTGTAAATATGAAGACTCCTAACAAATTATATTACCTTTATCCTATACTAGCGGAAAGACAGGCACGACTATCCGCATTTTTTTTTGGGAAAAAACGTAAAATTTGTTTATTTATATTTTTAAATACTTCAAATTTAAATTTATCTTTAAATTTGGATGATATACTGAATTCTGATTTTTTAATAATACATTTTTTAACACTAATCCTTATTTTTACAATTCAAATTCAAATCCCGATGGATTATATTTTTCCTATTCTAATTTTAATCTCTATTTCTTAATTTAAATTTAAAAAATTATCCTATCATTTAAGTCGTGAATTTTTTAAGTAATTTTGAAAAGTATAGATTAATAATTTAAATTCAAATCCTTCTTTAAATTTGGATGATATACTGAATTCTATTTTTTAATGATAATTTTTTTAACACTAATCCTTTTTTTACAATTCAAATTCAAATCCTGATTGGTTCTTTTTTTCCTATTCTAATTTTAATCTCCATTTCTTAATTTAAATTTAAAATATTATCCTTATCATTTAAGTCGTGAATTTTTAAAATAATTTTGAAAAGTATAGATTAATAATTTAAATTCAAATTCTTCTTTAATTTTGGATAATATACTGAATTCTGTTTTTTTAGTGGTTTTTTACTTGGTTACGCTCACTCTTTCTTTATTGGTGTGTTTTTCAAAAAATAATTAGGGATATTATTGTCTAAAAATAGTGGAAACCAAAAAAAGGGTATTCCCTTTATATATAGGTAGGTATAGATTAATCATTTCATCTTATATTTTAATTATATATTTAATTTTTTTATAGTTCAAAATTGTAAACTATATATTTAATAGTATATTTACAACTGTTGCATTATTTAAGTATATATAGTATATGAGAAATATTATAATATATTAGTCTGATATATTTATTAAATACTATCAAAGTTATTTCTATAATTCAGCTAATATCTACTATGTATCATTATTACTAAATTATATATTATTAAATGTAATGTATTTAATGTTATGAAAAATATTTATTACACTTACATTTAAATATCAATCACTCATAAATAATTATATTAATTTTAGGTTAAATTAATTATTAATTATTTGGGCTTCTATTTTAATTATAAATTTTGTTTTGTTTATGGTTCAACATTGTAATCTATTTAAGAAGATCTTTATAATTTTAAAATTTAAAAATATTCCTTATAATTTAGTATAAAATTTTTATTATACTCAGATAATTAAGAATAAATTCAGTTAATTTTATATTATTTAGAAATTATAGTAATTTTAAAATAAGATTAGTAAATCTGTGTATGTATGTATGTAAAATTAACTTCGACATTATGCATATCATAATTATTATATTCACCTAACATTTCTATTAATGAGCATCAATATAAGAAGGTCAATAGACATTTTTTTTTGTATCTTTTAATTTCTCGTGTGTAATACTATATCAAAATTCATTTAACCAACGGGGGTTGGTTCAAGTGGTACATGCTTGATTCTCTCTAAGCAAGGTCTCGGTTCGAGTCTTGTGGATGGAAAAAATCCCCGCTGGAAGAGCTAGCCCCACCATGATGTGGATGTTCCCGGCTCGAACAGGATTGCCTATACATGTGGTTAAACAAAAAAAATTCATTTATCTAGTTTATTTTTTATTTCCTATTATAGAATTGTTTATTTTAATTATCATGTCCTTCCTTATTATTAAATTTTTGAAAGATTTGAATTTTATTTCTCAAGCATATGTAGATTATATGTTGTATACTCTTTTCTACCGGCATTTATTATTATCCTTTTTAATGGGGTGCATCCCATAATAACAAACGTGCATTAGTTCACTTAAAAAGGAAACTGATAACGTTTCAACTTCTACCATGTCTTCTCCCCATAATGTTCAAATCACACATCAAGCGTACGTATATTTGTAGGCCTATATAAGCAAAACTTAGACTTGAATTCTTTATACTTATATATTGCAATTTTTTTTCAATTTGAATGATTTTAAGGTGTGACAGAAAGTTATGTACGTAACTCTGATTGTGTGCTAGGATCCTCTCCAACATATCACTTCTCTCCAGCCCTCTCCAGCGGATTTAGCTACGGAATAACTACGGATTTTGGTTTCCTAATTATTCCATAGTTATTCCGTAGCTAAATCCGCTGGAGAGGGCTGGAGAGGATCCGGGTCCATTGTCTTAACATGGACATCGATATATTATTTTTAAACAAAATAATTATTTATATATTACTTATATTTTAATTAATTAATTATTTTTTAGGGAAAGATATCCATCACGATGAATATCCATTTTCCAACGATGTATCTTCCACAAAATATTATTAGAAAATAAAAGTGTAGATTTCATGAATATGTGACACTCTTAATAAACATAAAAAATAATTAATTAGCATAAATGTATATATATAGGGATAATTTAAGAAAAAAGTCTTCAAAATCTTTATTTGTTTCATTATATTATACACTAACTCATTCGTTTGTTTAATTTTCATATTTTTTTCTCTTTTTAGAACAATTACTCACATAATTCTATTGGGAGAAATATTGCTCATAGATGCAAGACAATATAAAAAGAGTAGTTGACACTTTAATAAAATCGCTATTTAGCAACGACCAAAATCGTCGCTACAAGTGGAAAACCGTCGCTAAAATGTTCGTCGTTAATACAGTAGCTACGAGCAAAATAAGTCGTTGCTACGTAGCGTCTGCCAGACTGTTGCTAAAGTCGTCGCTAAGCTAAAGGTCGTCGCTAAGCGAAGGGATCAATGACTGTCGCTAAGCCGTCACAACCTAGCCACTACCATGGATATCGCAACTTATTATATTATTTTTTTTTATATTTTTTTACTAGTGACGGTCATGGCCGTCTCTAGTGATAATAATATTTTTTTTAAATTAAGTTTATTATTATTTATTTTATATTTATTTTATTTTAATATTTGTTAATTTTAAAATTATAAAGAAAAATATTAAATACTATATAAACACACTGATAGAGGAAAAAAATTATAAAAAGTATATATACAAAGATTGTTCAAACATAATACAATACATGTATAAAAAAACATAATAAAAAAATCATGGGTGGCGACAACGATGCTGGTGTGGCGGTGGGCGACGATCCTCATCCTCATCCTCATCCAACGACTGGTCATCCAAGTCGCCATCGTAGTGCGGGTGCAGCTGAGCCTGAGCCTGAGCCTGACTGAAGCTGGTAGAACCACCTGGCCTCCAGCAACATCTGCATCTGTCGCCAGAGTCGTGCGAAGTCCTCCTCCAACCGTGCGGCCTGAGAGTGGCCTTCAAGTTGGCTTCAAGTATCTCCTGCCTCAACGCCTCCTCAAACGAATGACGCGACCCGTTGCTCCCGCTGGTATAGGCCCGAGACTCCGGAGTGAGGCTAGTCACACCAGGACTAATGTTGGTTGACAAGTCCCTAGTGCCATGACAGCAACCTTGTAACGTCCTAATTTCTTAATTTGATACAATGCCTATTGGAAGCACTGTTTACAATTTTAGGAAATTATTTCGCGTATTTTAAGTATCATAAGCATCATATGAACGCTTAGGTAATCCAACACCTTACATAAGCTAAAATACAATAAACAAGCGTATTTAACTAGTTATTGATACCCTGGGCATCCAAAAAATATAACTTAAAATCCATCTATATGGGATACAATGATACATGCCTCCTGTAACAATTATAACCTTGCCATCTAGGCTCTACATGTATTACAATATCCCATTACCAAAATAACAAGTCATATGTACATACAACAACTAAAGCATCCTAATATATACATATATAACAACTAAAGGATTCCAAATCTCCATAAACTCAAAAGTATCCAAAACATCTCAACCTCCCATTCATTCATGCATCCGGCCTGGAGCACTGTGAAGCTAAACACAAATATCGTATAATGAGACTAAAGTCCCAGTGAGTGTGTAAAGACAAGCAAGGAGAGAAGTATCAGACAAGTGTCATGCAACAACCAACAGGAATAATTATTAATCAAGCAAATGTAACATTCATAATAAAATTTATGCTTAAACATGAAGTGTTTAACCCAACACTCAAGGTGATGACACACTGCTAGAAGCTTGGACCTGCAAGACCTACATTAGAGGAAATGCACCAACTTTTGGCCTGAGCTTCAAGCAAGGAAGAGTTAGAGAAATTAGTGTCCTACAAATAAAGGGTCACTACCCTACAAAATAAAGGTCACTACCCTACAGAAGGACACCTTGACCCTGGATAGGACCCTTGTCCTATGGACCACCCTTAATTAGGACTCTCTTATATTTTTTTTATTTGATTGTATTTTCTTTTAATTCATCCTACTTGGGTGATAATTGTATGGGTTTATTGGTTAGTAGGTTGCCTTGCTATAAGGCTTAGGAGGTCATGGGTTCTATTCCCACATAGGATAGAAATTTGACTCATCTTGTATTTTCCTACTTGTTTGGGCGCCTTTTTGGAGGTTTAATGGCTTAAGGCTTAGCTTAGCCATAAGCCTTTAGGGGCATGGGTTCAAATCCCATGTAGATGGGTTTTCACCCATCTTTTATTTTCTCCCCCTTTTATTTTCCTTTTTGGCCGCCCTCCCTCTCATTTTCCTATAAATAGGAGCCTCCCCTCATGTAACACATCATTTTAGAGTAAAGGCATTATGCCAAATTTTCTCCTCTCTTGAGAGTTGAGTGAGGCTTGGTGGTTGTTGCTTAAACCATGGTGAGACTTATCTAATTCTCCTGAATTAGTGGCGTCTGGCGATTGAACTTATCTGCTGCAAGAAGGGACTTGCACCAGTGGCGTTCTCTTCTTTCTCCTCCACTTTTTCTTTCATTTTCCTTCATTTTCTTCATTTTCTCACGCCATATAGCTGCTGCCAGCACTATATTTCGAATTATTGCTATTTCTTGGTGCTAATTGGTTTGTTTTGCTCAATTCTAGATCCTGTGCAATTCCTGTCATCATTTGGTATCAAGAGCTTGTTGAATTTGAGCAAATTGGGAGCATTTTGGTGGCTGTTTGGGGGGTGTGCAACCTGCACCTTTGTGCAGAATTCTTCTTTTAGTGTAATTCATCCCTTTTTCATTGTAATTTGGACTTGGACTGTTTCCCGGGCCCGAGGTGCCTTTCTACTACTACTTTGTGCTTGTTTGCTTGATTGAATTGGGTGAATTCTTGCTAGATTGGGGGCTGTTTTGGGCCGCTAATTCCCACCCCTAGGTGTTTGATAATTTGTCTCTTAATTGCTCATACTTGTTCTTGAGTGATTTCTACATATAATTGCTATAAATTGCTTGTTTGTTGGTGAAGTGTGGTAAGAGGAGGCATTGTTGTCTTCATTTTTCCAAAGATCGTTCACCTACATTTTCTCCCAATCACCTTTACATTGTCATCCCACATATATCTCTTTACTTTCCGCCTTTTAATTTCCGCCATTTAATTTTCGCTTCTCCCATCCCATTTAATTTCAGCTTTCCCCCTTACTTTCAGTCATTTAATTCAGTCCTCCCCATCCTTTTAATTTCCGCTTCCCCCTTTACATTTGCCATTTACATTCTGTCCTCCCCATCCTTTTAATTTCAGTTTCCCCCTTTATTTCTTGCCATTTATTTTGCGCAATTTTCCTTCTTTTTGCCATTTATGCGCATTTTTTGGCTATGTTTTGTTCATATTCACTCTTGTTATGTCTGTTTGATTGGCATTCTGATTGCAAATTTGGATTGACTGCTATCTCTACCTAGAACTTTCCCTGTTTGATTGTGCAAAACGCTCACCTATAGGATTTTTTTGGTTCATAGTTGGAAGAAGATCAACAAATCTAATTGTTGATTTTCCTTCAAATTTAATTCCAAACTTAAAATTGAACCAAGCGCGTTTCTGTGACCACACTGGTCTTGTATAATCAACAAGGAAGTGCTAAGCAATTTTTTTGGCCATTTTTGAAATCAGTTGCCATCACGTTTTACAGTTTTTAGAAATCAGTTTATTCATTATTTTTGCTTTTCTGGGCCACTTGGACCAGTTACTGTCAGAAAATTCCAAAAATATTACAGTAGGTTCAGTATATTTTCTTTTCATTGTGTACAAATTTCTGTAATTTTCTGTTGGGAAAAAAAGCCAAAAAAAGAAAAAGAAGCAAAAAAATAAAAGAGTACGTACGTGCCAAAAATAGAAAAAGAGGTGTAAAAAGCAAAAAAGGGTGCAAAAGAAGAAAAAAAAGACAAAAGACACCCAAAAAGATCAAAATTCAAAAAATTCAAAAAAATTCAGAAAAATAGAAAATTCAAAACAAAGAGATATCCCAACAATACAGTGACATTTTTACTGTAATTTTCTTTCATTTCCCTGTATACTGTAATTGAGTTGTATTTGCTGTTTTTTAAAAACGACAATTTTGGCAACTCTTTTTCAAAAAATCACCAAAAACAATTCTCTTTGCAATTTCTTCCGTCTTGTCTGTTTTGCTGTCTGCTCTTGTGTATAAGCTTGTTTGAGTGCCAGTTTTCTTGTTTGTCATATCAATTCTGTTTTGTCTTAGGATTTTTCTATTCTCTTCCAGTAGGTATTTTCTTTGTTAGTGCGCTTCTATTTTGGGTAAGGGTTAAGACTTAGACTCAATCTGGTCTTTGCAACTTCAATCAACCTCCAAACCGAGTAGAAGAGGCAAGAGAGTCTCATTATAGAAAAAGCCTAAAAGGAGTGACATACACGAGTGGATACATTCTCTTGAGTGTAAACACTTAGTGAGTGGTGAGGTCCTTTAAAAGCTTTCAAATAAAATCAATTTAGATGTCATATAGAATGTGGAGAAAGGAGCTAGATGAAGATAGGAGAGAATTTAGAAGAGAAAAAGAAGTGAGAAGACACTCTTCTCATGATAAAATTGATGAAAGGTATAAGAAAGAAAGGAGAGAAATAAATAGGTATCATTTTGAAGATAAGGAAAGGAGTTATGATAACTCTAACCATGAAAGGAGAAGATATGAAGAGAAAGAAAACTTAGGAGAAATTATGAGAGTGAAATTAGAAGAAAAGATCATGAAAAAGAGGAAAGGAGAAGAAGAGAAAATAGGAAAGTTACAAGAGAAGATAGAATTGGAAGAAGGTTAGAAAAATTTTCAAATAAAATCGAAGATAAAATTTTAAAATTCTTTTCAAAATCCTTAATTGAGATAGAAGAGATAAGAAAATTAGAAAAAGAAGAAGAAGAAAGAAAGTTGAAGAGAGAAGAAGAAAAGGAGATAAAAGAGTTCAAATGGATGAAAAGAAAGACAAAGAAAACTTAGGGACAGCAACCAATTCCATTGAATCGACAAGTAAATGCTAACCCTTTGTGTGAAAACATGAATAGGTTGATGGCAAGCACTTCTAGTGTTGCAAGGAGGACAACTCAAGTGATTGAAGGGAGTTTCCTAGACTAACTTTCTTTATGCATGAAATGCCTTCTTCTATGCACGATTATATGCCTCAAAGCATTACATGTTTAAATGAAATAAGAAATGTTGATGATGCTTTGAATTCTATTGCATGTTTAGAAGAGCCAACTAAGTTTAAGAGTACCATGAAACTTACTAGAGATGCATGTTTAGTTAATTCCTTTGATCAATTTAGATTGGATGATAACAAAGTTGGATTGAATATGCATGCACCTTTGGTTTGTGTTTATAAGTTGAAGACACATTTTGGGCCTCAAATAATTATTTCATATAAAGATGTGTATTATGCTCTTGAACTAGTTAATAAAAAGGATAAAATTTGGATGAAGCTATCACATATGAGAAAACTTGTTTACATGATGATATGCTTCATAGTGTGCTTGTTCAAAGTGATTCTTTTAATGTTTCACCTTACATGAATACATATGATAATATGCAAAATGTGTCATATACTTGAATAAGTGCACTAGAATGGATATGCCTCGTGAACAAACTTGCATGAATACTTCATGGCATGAACATATGCACTATGATTTTTACAATAATACTCAAGATGTGTGTCTTATGTTCAATGAGCATGATGTGATCTCACTTCCAAGAAATAGGACATTCATACCACATAGTTTTAATTGTGCTTTCATTTGGCAATATATTGTGGATTACTTTGTTGGTTTAAAACATGAATATCACTTGTTTAAATTTCGTTTTAACCAACTAACCCCTTTGATTGAAAAGAAGGACTTCAAGAGAATGGTCTTTGATCCAGGATCTCCTTCTACAGCGTACATGGACAAGATGGTTCATTCTTCATTTAGGGAGTTTTCTAACCCTTATCTCAAACACCTCTTGTTCATCTCCTATGAATTTCTTTTGCTAATCTTTATGATTCCCAAGTATTTCTGTTATGAGCCTTCACTTTGCTTGCTTGGGAATAATACTTATGGGTCTTCTTGTTGTTGTCTAGGCTCAAGGAAGATGTTCAACTTGAGGACCTCTAACTCTACTCTCCAAGGGCTAAGGAAGTATCTTCTTACTTTCTTGTTGTCATCCATTCTCTTCTTCTAGCAGTTCATTATTCTTATGGCTTCTTTTTTTGAATTTCAGATTGAGGTCAATCGTTTTCAAGGGGGGAATGATGACACACATGCTAGAAAGCTTGACCTGCAAGACCTACATTAGAGGCAAATGCACCAACTTTTTGGCCTGAGCTTCAAGCAAGGAAAGTTAGAGAAATTAGTGTCCTACAAATAAGGGTCACTACCCTACAATAAGTCACTACCCTACAAGAGGACACCTTGACCCTGGATAGGACCCTTGTCCTATGGACCACCCTTAATTAGGACTCTCTTATATTTTCTTTTTATTTGATTGTATTTTTCTTTTAATTCATCCTACTGGTGATAATTGTATGGGTTTATTGGTTAGTGGTTGCCTTGCTATAAGGCTTAGGAGGTCATGGGTTCTATTCCCACATAGGATAAAATTTACTCATCTTGTATTTTCCTACTTGTTTGGGCGCCTTTTTGGAGGTTAATGGCTTAAGGCTTAGCTTAGCCATAAGCCTTTAGGGGCATGGGTTCAATCCCATGTAGAATGGGTTTTCACCCATCTTTTATTTCCTCCCCCCCTTTTATTTTTCCTTTTGGCCGCCCCCTCCCTCTCATTTTCCTATAAATAGGAGCCGTCCCCCTCATGTATACATCATTTTTAGAGTAAAGGCATTATGCCAAATTTCTCCTCTCTTGAGAGTTGAGTGAGGCTTGGTGGTGTTGCTTAAACCATGGTGGGACTTATCTCATCTCCTGAATTAGTGGGCGTCTGGCGTTGAACTTAGCTGCTGCAAGAAGGGACTTGCACCAGTGGTGTTTCTCCTCTTCTTTCTCCTCCACTTTTTCTTTCATTTTTTTCCTTCATTTTCTTTCATTTTCTCACGCCATATAGCTGCTGTTCCAGCAGCATATTTCGTGATTATTGCTATTTTCTTGGTGCTAATTTGTTGTGTTTTGCTCAATTCTAGATCCTGTGCAATTCCTGTCATCACAAGGGGTCTTTCCACTTATCGTGAAGGCTAGAGACTGAGCTCAGGCTAATAGGGACTTTTGTCCCTGAAGGCCACAGGGACCTTACCCCCGTTACTGTGATAGATTCAAACTAAATTATCCTCTTTTATACATAATCCAAACCCTAATACCTCAGTTACACATGAAGGCCAAGGATCCATATCAATTTCTTATTTACATTACACGTGAAGCCTCAAGCCCAATTCAAGTTTCTTTCAATGAGTAAAATAATTCATGGATGGCATAATAATATCCTCAAGCATATAATAACATGAGTATACAATTCATTCAATCTCAATCATCAATAATTAAGAATGGCAAAAACCCCCAGTTTCCTCTACCCTAGGGTTTAACCCAATAATCCATTTCCACCAACCAACACTTTTCATAGCTCAATCATCAACCCAATCAACATAAACATCTAATGCAAGCAAGGAAAGAGGAATAGGGAACATTTATAGAGAACACCAAGAGGGGAGTGAGAGTGAAGAACCACTCAGTTGAATGGAGGAAGGAGGAGGAAATATGAAGATGGTAGGAGGAGGGAAGATGCTTCCAAGCTTCAAAATGGTGGTGGCAACCTCAAATTTTCCTTCTCTTCTTCTTCTCTTGAGCTTTCTCTCTCTAAACTCCTCTAACCTCTCCAAGAACCCTAAGAAATTGAAGAAAAATGAGAAAGAAAGGAGAACAACGTGTTTTTTAAAAATTTTGATCGCGCTCGCTGAACACGCTTGAGCTCTCCTACCCCCCTGCACGCTCGAGCGTGGAGACCATAATTAAATTTTTCTGGTTTGATGTTTATTTCCTCTCTTTACCCTTCTAACCCTTCCAAAGCCAAACTCAAAACTTCAAAACCAACACATTACCCTCTCTAAACTCCTATGAGACTTAGCTACCACTTGGTTTACTATAATCTATAATATCTCTACCAAAAATTCGGCAGAGTCTCCCCTAAACTGGATATTTCCAAAATTTTACCGAAATCTTGAAACTCAGAAAACCCAATCACAATAATCGATAATATCATACATAAGCCTCTATGGCAAAAAAAGAGATATAGAAATCTAAAAAGGGATGTTACAACTCTAGCCCCCTGAAAATAAATTTTGCCCTCAAAATTGGTTAAGAAAAGTAGAGAACAAGAAAAATTTACCTCAAGCAAACAATTCTGGAAAGTGATTGCGGACGTCGTCCTTCTTTTCGCAAGTGGCTTCCTCAGGTGATTGACCCGTCCAAATCACCTTCACTAACAGAATGGTCTTATTCCGTAGGGTCTTTGACGCTCCGATCAATAATTTGTGCAGGCTGGGTTGGAATTGTCAAGTCATCCCGTAATTGTACTGATTCTGTGCTTATGATATGGGAAGGATCGGAAACATACTTTCGAGTTGAGACACATGAAAAACATCATGAATATTGTACATGTGAGGTGGAAGGGCAATGCGATAAGCAAGAGGACCAATTCTTTGCAGGATTTGAAAAGGACCAATGAATCGGGGATTGAGCTTTTTAGCCTTGATGGCCCTTCCTATGCCTGTGACAACCTTTAGAAACACATGATCACTTCTCCTCAAACTCTAGATCCCTCCTCCTCCTATCAGCGTAACTCTTCTGCCGACTTTGGGCAGTTACCAGTTTCTCCCTAATCCTCTTGACTTTCTTAGTAGTTTCCTGAACCAACTCCAGACATAACAAACTCTTTTCTCCCACTTCACACCAACAAAGTGGGCACTTACACACTCCTGCCATACAAGCCTCATAGGGTGCCATGCCTATACTGCTATGAAAATTGTTATTGTAGGCAAACTCTATGAGGGGCATATACCTATCCCAGCTCCCTTTTTCCTCTAACACACAAGCTCTAAGCATATCCTCTAAGGTCTGGATGGTCCTCTCAGACTGCCCATCGGTCTGAGGATGGTAAGTGTAACGCCCCGCGTTTTACCGTTTTTGCCGTTTTTTGCCGTTTGAGTGTTTGTGTTGGATTTTGAATGATTAAAATAATTTTAATCATCAAAATATATATTTTTGAATTCAGTATTGAATTTCCTATTTTAGGAATTTTTCGGGGATTTTTTAGGATTTTTCTGCTAAAAATGACCTTTTTGTCCTCCCGTACCTTGACCCGGGCCTGAATACTCTTGATCTGGGCCAGAAAAAAAGTGCACAAACCTCTCTCTTCCTTCTAGAAGCTGCGCATGTGCAGCATTAAAGAGTGACAAGACCCTACTTTTCATCCCACCAATGGCTAAAAAGGTGAAGTGATTACATATAAAAGGCCTTTTTCTCCATTCTTTACTCATTCTTACTTGTAAACTGGAAGAAAACCTCACTTTTCTCTCATCTTCTTCTCGTCTTTGGCCGTGGCACACCACCCACCTTCCTCCCCCAAATCTCATTTTTCTCCACAAACACCACCAAGCTTAGGTTCCATTTTTTAGCCTAAGCTTAAAAAACCTAGTTTCCTAGCCTTTGGATCCTTGTTTGGAGACTTAGAAGAGCAATCTTTGGGGCTGTTTTGGAGCAGATTTTTCTGCACTTTTCTTGGAGGATTTCTTAGGTAAAGGGGGGGAGAACTTGAACTCTAGTAGGCTTTGTAACTAGAGTCAAGGATTTTACCTTAAATCCTTGCTTTTAGCCTTACTTTTACTTGAAAAATCATGTCTTTGGAGTTTCTTTTGGTGATTTATTGTTGGAACTTTGAGCTGGGTTGAGATTTATGTTTGCATGTGTTGTTTGATGTTTGAAATGTATGTTTTGGTGGATTTGGGCACATGCAAGCCAAGCCAAAATTTTGCAAATTTTCCCCCTTTTCTTGATAAAGCTCTCGGCCAAGAGAGGAAATAGGGCTGCATGTGTTCTAAATTTGTTTTGATGATTGTAATGAGTTTAGATGATTTTATGAACATGCATGTGGTTGGTTGAAGTTACAAAATTGTTTTGATGATTTATCTTGAAAAAATGGCATTTTTGGGCAAAAAAAAAATGCAAGTTTGGATTTTTAAATGTTGCATGGATGATTTGAATGGATTAAATGTGTTGGTTGTTGTTTGGAATGTACATGCATGAGTATGTGAGATTTTGGTGAAGATTGGAAATGTTAAGGTGTTTGATGAACATTCAAGCATGTTCTTGAAGTTCATGTGAGTTCTTGATGAATTCATCAAGAATGTCCCTTTTTGATCTTGAAAAGATCAAAAGGATGTTTAAAACTTGTTTTTGGGTAAAGCTGTCCAAAGGACCAAAAGATAAAATTTTAATAAAAGGGCTAAAATGCAATTAAGTTAAGTTTTAAATTAAATTATTATTTTCGGATTTCTAAATTAATTAAAATGAAAGTCCATTTAAAAGTCATGTTTTTAATTTATTAAGAGTAAAAATGAGCTCTCATGGGCCCAATAACTTCTAGGCTTTTTATTTTAAGTCTAAAGTATTTAAAAAGAAAGTAAAAGCTCAATTTAAAAGATAATTAAAATAATTAATCTAAGTTGTTAAGATTAAGCTTAGAATTAATTAATGAATTTAATTAATTTAATTACTTAAGTTGATTAATCTAATTTATTTAAGTTAATTAAAGATTAATTAAGCCTAAATATAATTAATCCCAATATGAGCATTAATTAAGTAATTAATCCCTAATGATGGTTAAAGACTAATTAATTATGATTAACCTTGATCAAACGTAATTAAAAATCCTAATCCCAGATTAATGAAGAGATTAAGGGATAATTATAAATTAATTAGGATCTTAAGTAAAGATTAAAACTTAATTAAAGAAAGTCAAGATTAATTGAAATTCAATTAATGGGAACTAGTCATAATTAAAGGTTAAACCTAACCTTAATTGCCATGCAAATAAGAATAGGATTAATAATGCCTTTCATAAAAACACATTCATAAGTCTTAGTAAAATTGTAGGACTTAAGTGAATATGATCATCAATAAAGCTAGCATAACTATCTTAAAAGATTATAACCAACACTTTCTCTTTGCATAAAACTTGAGAAGCTGGGCAAGAGAGTGTGATCTAGTATCCTTAAGAGAAAGACATTGAATCTACAAGGTTGCACCACGGTAAAGTGGCAACGTAGAAAGAGCTCGATTAGCTTGTCTGTAAGGATGTAATGTTGTAAGTGTTTGCGGTGTGACATACATCATATGCATCGATAAGGATTAAGGTTCAAAAGCCTTACGACCTATATGGCAATACACTCTAGTACAGTGTGAAACTGGATGGGACGAGTGCACTGGGTTTTGCAAAGAACACCAGCGGTCCAGGAGACCAGCCCTGAGGATGAGTCGGGTCCCGGAATGGCATAAGTGGCGTAGGCTCGCCCCCTACTGTCGTGCAAACGGGGTACAAGCTTGACTATCCTGTCGCTCTCAAGTTTTCATAATCATTGAGTCTGTCTGGAAGTCGGAAAATCGTCTTGGCCGGAGATTGAGCAATGCTCTCGTACTACTCGCTAGTACAGACTATACTCATGATATATTGCGCATATATGGTCGAGCAGTTGTTGTGTGCGCTGCTTTTGGTGCTGTTTTCCCGGGCCCTCATGCATTAGATATATATAGCATGGTAGCATCTGTGAAGTCTATAAATCTGTTTAAGTAATTAAACATGATTATAAGACTTAACATCCGTTAGTTTTAATGATTAACAAATAAGATTATATAAAGAACAAATAAGATTATATAAAGAACAAATAAGATTATATAAAGAACAAATAAGATTATATAAAGAACCAATTAGATTATATAACAGGTTCTACTGAGAAAGGTATTGGTTGTTTATTATGTTTCAGGATGAAATACTCTTTAGAAGAAGAAGAAGATTTTGTGAACAGAATCAGAATCAGAAGAACAAGAGTTGCAGACTCTGAAGAAGATTAATCCTTAACAGAGTTGAAGCAACTGAAGAATAGAAGTGAAGACTTGAAGACTGACTGAAGAAGTAAAGGACTTGAAACTGTCTGAAGAATTGAAGACTAGAAGACTATCTGAAGAATTAAAGACTTGAAGACTGTCTGAAGAAGTAAAGGACTAGAAGACTATCTGAAGAATTGAAGACTTAGAAAGACCATCTGAAGAACTGAAAGCAAAAGATATGAAGAAGTATAGATTCAAATATACATCTGTCTGAGAACAACAATGAATTGAAGAAATGAATATAAGAAGAAGATACAAAGAAGAATGAAGCTACAATTCTATTATCATAAGGAAGAAGGCTTCTGAAGGACGCAACCCGTCTGAAGTATTGAAGCTGTCTGAAGCAACGAAGCTGTCTGAAAGACTTGAGCTGTCTGAAGTCATCAACCTGTCTTAAGTGTTGAAGCCGTCTGAAAAGCCAAGCCCGTCTGAAGACTCGAACCCGTCTGAAGACTGGAACCTGTCTGAAGACTGGAACCCGTCTGAAGTTTGGAAGCTGTCTGAAGCTTTAGTAATGACGTGACATCTTTGCTGAAACCTTGCGTGAAGACTTTTCTAAGTCTCTGCTGCTCGTATGTTTGAAACACATTTATGGAAACAAACACAGAGACCTTTCCTGGTGCATTTGAAATTCATACACCACTGAGGAAATCTCTGCAACGCAACATTCGCAGCAACAACAGTAGCAGCTTTACTGCAGCACCAACGTTGTACTATGTCAGAACTTTCAAGAAGCGTGTCTCACAACGGATTAAAAGAAGACTATTTGCTATCTCTAAACGATAGTATTTCAACGAGACATTTCTTCATTTGTGCAATCTGGAACAAGCAGAAGAAAAGCTCAGGAGACTAAGCAAAAGTAACAAGGAAGATGTTTGAATAAAATATATTCAATTCAACATCTTTATCTAAATCTCAAAAGAGGAATCTGCAAACAACGACTATTGATCAAGACATCTCATTCAAAGAAGTAATGGTGTCAGGAGCAAATGAAAAAGGAGTATATGCAGAATAAGCAAAAAGGGAAAATTCAACGGATACACACTCTCAAGAGAATCAGAGGAAATCTGAAGAAAGCAGATGCAAGCCGAACAAACAGATAAAGGCAGATGCAAGCAGATGCAAGATAATGCAAGCTGGATAAAGCAGATAAAGCAGATGCAAGCAGATGCAAGCAGATGCAAGCAGATGCAAGATAATGCAAGCTGGAGCAAGCAGATGCAAGCTGGATAAAACAGATGCAAGAAAGCAGAAGAATTCAAGAGAGAGATTACACATAATCATCACATCTCTCAAAACAGAGCTCATCAACAGAAGTGTCAGAACGGGAGTATTCTGAACACTCAATATGCTTAAGGAGAAGCAACCGTTTGAGAAGCTATTACACAACGGCTATATGAGCCACATCATCAGAAGCTCAACGGTATTATGAATTATCTTCAACGGCTATATTCAAGAAGAACATATAAATAGCCTCAAGAAAGAAGTTGAAGTTGTTGTTGTTGGAAAACAACCATGCAGCTGCTGTTGCAACCAAGTTGGTCAGAATGATCAACCAAGATAGATCAATTGGGATTGTTTTTCAAGAAGGTTCTTGAAATCAATCAGGATGAAAATTGTTAACTAAGCTGAGTGTCTTATAGTTAACAAGAGTTGACTTGAGCTTAAATACATCATGAAAAAGTCAACAACAATTGATCAGAGAGTTAATTCTCAATCGGGCTACTGATCAGCTGGTCAATTAGTTAGATTGTACAGTTGGTCTGTTGATCAAGTGAGTTGGTTGTCGGGAAGGCAATCATGCTGTACAAATGACTATCAAACCGGGTACGGTTTGAAGCTTTGAAGATACCTTGGTAGTCCAATGATACGGGTGAGAATGTAGCCCATGGAAACCAATGGTTGAAGAATAGGCTGGAGCTTAATTTCATATCTTAGTTAGCCTACTCTTAGAGGATGTATTCCTCATAGAAAAGACAGGGATTGTACTTAAATTCAAACACTTGTATCACTGTCTATCCTTGTATTTAGTTTGTAATGACTGTATCCTGAGTATGTACTCAGTAATCTCTATGTACAAGAAGAATCTGAGTTGAGAGGTTCTAGCGAACATCTAGCTTAGATTGAGTAGTAATACTCAACACTTAGTTAAGTGTCTGAGAGCCTGGAGAGGCTTGGTGGAAGAAATAATACTCGTGGTAGAGCCTGGAGAGGCTTGATAGAAAAGAATACTTGTTGTGTTGGCCTGGAGAGGTTAACATGTGTACCTGTGGTTTCAGATAGTGGAACACATATGTGGCTGCAAGGGTCTGGGGGATTCGGAGTGGCACATATGTGTTGTTGTTATTGTTGTTGTGATTAAAGGCTAGTGGTGGTTTGCCACTAGGACTGGATGTAGCTCACAGGGTTTGTGGGTGAACCTGGATAAATTCTGTGTCTAAGTTTTCCTTCCCTTAATCTCTTTTACTTACAGTCTTTACATTTACGATGGGGATTGAAAAGTATCTTTCATAATAATCTTAACACAACGATTTCAATAAAACAAGTTTTCATACAAACATAACATTAAAACGTCTCTAAGTGTAGGATGAAGTATTATAGAAGAATATATTCAGAGGGATGTCTGAAATATCTGTCTGAAGTGAGCCCAACAGGAACTCAGTTCAGACACATGATATAGATGGTCTCTGATCATCTAAAGTATTTCAGAAACAGTTCTGAAGGTACTCTTAGTAATATTCTTCAGAAGACACTAAGAGAAGTTTGTTTAAAATCAAAACAATCTTAAGTGTAAGAGAAAGTTTTTAATCTAAATCTTTCATATATTCCGCATGTATTTAAAATAACTCTGATCTTAAGATTGGTTTGCACAATGATCACTTAACGTGATTGATTTAAAAATAAAGATTTCCAAAATTGTCTTAAAATGTCTAAAACACTATTCAACCCCCCCTTCTAGTGTTGCCTGTGGATCTAACATCATCAACTGCATACTTGTGATTGAGATTATGTGGATGTTTGTGAATATTTTATTGATGCTCTAGTTACTATGTTCTACTTGTTATGAGTTCATGTGATGTTCTCACCCTTTCTTCTCTGCTTCTATTCTCTGTCGTCGCGTTCTTTCGCCATCGTCAGTCGGGTTTGGGGAGCTTCAAGATGTCGACCATGAGGGTAACGCTGAGATGGGGGCCACGAGGACAGTGGCGGGTCACGGACATTCCTAGACGCTGTATATTCACAGGGGAAGTACGTGTCACGATCTCTCACCCTAGCCTTCCCCTTGTGCTAGAGGTCGTCATCACTGTGCCTGTGATTCTGGAGTTCGAGACACCACCAGGACTTCGTCGTCGCACTACCTTCCTCAACCGTCGTCATCGTCCCGTTCCATCTACTTCTTCCCAGTCCTCCCGGATGGCCACTATGGGAGAGCCGGATTCCCCTCGCTATACTCCTGGACCAGAGGCGTCATCCCCACCGACCATGCGTTTCAGTGCATTCGGTCGTCCTTCCGCCAGTGAGCCTGATCTGATCGTCATTGATGATACTTCATCTGAGGAGGAGGATCCTGAGGAGGACCCTGAGGAGGACCCCGAGGATGAGGAGCTGAGGGAGGATTCTTCTGATGGTATTCCTTCAGAGGAATTCAGGATGATTACCATCCCGGATGCCGGGAGGAGGAGTTGTAGGGCTGCCCCTGCTGAGTCGGATGACGATGAGTAGAGGAGTGTGTCTGGGGTAGTCATGAGTCTAGTAGTAGTAGCTCTGATTAGTGACCTCTTATTTTGGTTGTATTGATAGAGGTTTTATTTATTTTACTGCTAGAACTCTCATTTTGTATGATGGTGTGGTATCTCGGGGATCACTTGACACTGTGGTTATGTACATGTATGTTTTTCACGCTTCTTCCCTAGTCTCCACTTTATATCTGCGTGTATGTTGTGTATGTATGCGGAATGATTGAATCGACTAGATGTTTTTCGAAAACGTATTTCAGAATTAAGGAAAGGATGTTTTCATAAATATCTAAAATGGAATTAGAATGAGATTAGTTGTTGATGACTAAGTTTCTTATTAAAACTCTTTCAAAAAAAAAAATATTCCCGTATTTTCTAAGTATATTTAAAAACGAGAGTCGTCGGTTACGTTCGTAATGTGATACTCTTAGCGGTATAACTAAGGGTGTCGCAGTAAGCATTACTAAACCTAAGTTTAGTACCAAAAGCTTGATGTAAAACGCCCCAGAACCTAGAGGTAAACCTAGGATCTCTATTTGATACAATGCTAGAGGTACACCATGGAGCTTCACTATCTATTTAATGTACAGGTCAGCTAACTTACTCAAGGGGTAGGTTACCCTAATGGGTAAGAAATGGGCCGACTTGGTGAGTCGATCCACTATGACCCAAATAGCATCAAAGCCATCAGGGACTCTAGGTAATCCCATCACAAAATCCACAGCTATGGCCTCCCACTTCCACTCGGGAATCTCTAGGGGTAGGAGTGTTCCTGAGGGTTTCTGGTGTTCTATCTTGACCTGCATGCATACTAAACATTTGGAAACATACTCAGCTACCTCTCTTTTCATGCCATCCCACCAAAACATGTTTTTCATGTCTTGGTACATCTTGGTAATCCCAGGATGCACCGTAAACTTGCTCCTGTGGGCTTCTTCCAAAATTTCTTGTCTAAGACTACCCCTTTAGGGACACAGACTCTCCCTTGGAAAAGAATTGTCCCATCACCCGACTCAGTGAACCCTGGTTGCTCCTTACGGGCCTGAAGATCAAAATCTAATGCCTGGGCTTCTCTAATCTTGATTTTTAACTCACTGGTAATGATAAGTGAAAATTAGTTGATAAATTAGAGCACTTTTTATTTCACTTATCAAGGATAAAATGATAATTTTGCCCCAATTTAATCCCTTTTTACTTAATATTAGATAAATTGTATTTATTAATCCTAGATTTGAATTTGATGCTATTTTGATAGAAATATTGCTGATTTTTGCAGGATATTGCAAAGATTTAATTTGGAGAATAGATAGCATCAAATGAGGAAGATATCTGCAAGATTTGAGATTGATTGAAGATATTTAAAGAAGATTTGAAGCCATTAATGAGGAGATCATTGCCAATCAATCAAGGATTCTGCAGACAAGCTTCCCAAATAAATCAAGGATTGCTTAATAAATGCAAGGATGTTATCAAATAAAGGGAAAAAAGGAAGGACAATTATGCGAAAACCAGTCTTGGGGAGAGATCAAGATTTAAAAGAGAAAGTTGGAGCAGCAGGACGCTAGCTGCGCTTCACCTGCGCTATAGCGCAGGGTGAAGCGCAGACTCTCTGGAAGTTGCGCTCCCTCCTGCGCTATAGCGCAGCCTGGAGCGCAGGTTACGCTGATTTTGTCCTTGTTGCCGTTTTTAGATGGATCTCTTCCCAATTTGCGTTGTCTTTCCTTAGTCTATAAATAGGAACCTCTTGCACCAATTTGAAAGGTCGTAAATCATTATAATCTAGTCTATAGTTCAGTGATTATGTACCAGAGCTAAGTTTAGAGCAGGAGAGGAGGAGCGCTTCGCAAGGATTGAAGATGGTGACAACATCTTCGGTGGTTTGTATGGCTACCTCGTGTAGTTGACTCTCCAGTAGGATTGGATGTAATCGATTCTATCCCTGAGTGTATGTAAATTTTATATTATTATTTATGAGCTCCCTATCTATAATATTGGTAATCTTATTCTGTACTTAATTCCTAATTCCCACGCTTGCGTCTGGAGTTATAGGTTAGTCTTAACTTAGTTAGTTTTGACTAGGAGCGAGAGTGGGGGAGCGAATTCTGAAGAAACTCACTCTCTGATTGGATAAGAGGACTCGATATCAGAAAACCGACACATGAGCGTTACTAATGAGCGATGGGTAGTGTGAGTACTCTAGCGAAGGGCGTTCACATGATTAGGCCTGTGTATCGATAGCAATGGGTAGTTGATTGTAATTCCAGGATTCGAACATAGGCGTGTCCTAATGAGTAAGGGTAGTGACAGTACTTGAGCGAAGGTGCGTCTACAGCGTTGGCCTCGTTTATCAACTAAGTTCCTTTACAAAGTGACTAAAAAAGAGCAAAATTAGCCGAGGGTAAATCTGTCGCTTAGGAGAGCCCGCATGGATTACCTTTGAGTGTGTGAGATCGCCGGTAACTCGGGGTCTTAGCAATAAAGTTTGTCTACAGTATTATAGAGTAAACTTAAAATAATAGATAGTCTATACATGCACAAGGGGAGAGATGAGATGAAGTCCAATCCTAATCCAAGTAAAGTGTCTCTAACTCTTCCTTTCTAATTCCAATTAATATTTACTTTCTATTTACAATTTTGCAACCATACTCTCTAAACCATGCTTTTCTTGATAAATAGATCACGGTCTGCATAAATTAACCGTTCCCTGTGGATACGATACTCTTTCTTACTATTATACTGCTGGATTTGTGGTTCGCTTGCCAGAAACCCATCAAGTATTTTTGGCGCCGTTGCCTGGGAATGGTTTCCAATTTGTGTAGACCTTGGAGGCCTAATTATCAAGGATATCTATCTTAGGATTTCTTTTATTTATTATTCTTATTATTTTAGGAAATTTTTATTTAAGAAATTTATCGTTTTTCTATCATTATTTATTTTTCTTCCACACTTACCTTTTTCAAAGTTTCTTGTTTTTGTTTTTGAGAAGCCAGATGTCTCACATCAATTACAACTTGAAGCAGAAATAGGAAGGACATCAAGGAAGAACAAAAGTAGAAACAAGGAAATGAAACAAGGGAGAAGTCGAGAAGAAAACAAAAATATTTTATTTTTAATTATTTTATTTTAATTTCTCTAAAAAAATTATTATTATTTATTATTATTTTGAAAAAAAATATTTTTATTTATTAATTTTTTAATAAATAAAAAAAATATTTATTATAAAAAAAATTATTTTTGTTATTTTATTTTTCTCTTTGTTTGAGCATCTTAATTATTTCTCTTGAGAAAACAGGTAAGAGAAAAAGGGGCAGAGCTCAAGGAGACGATTTCAACACTCTCTGATCACCCAAGAAGAAGAAGGGGACAAATTTCAAGGAGACAATCTCAACACTCTCTGCTCAACCACCTCAAGTGAAATAAATGTTAAATGACTTATGCATGGCAGGATCAACCAAGGAGAACCCTGGAGATTATGTTAGGTGGCAAGAACCAAGTTACTCCTCTCATACACCGATTCAAGGTAACTTCTCTAATTACAACAATTATTCTAACAATTTTTCATAGGATTGGGGAAGTTACCAAAATCAGAATTTTGGGAGATACCAAGATGATGTTTCACTCCACATGCAACCTTCTTTTCAACAACAACAAAGTTACTCTTCCTATCAACAAAAAGACTCCCAATTTTATGAGTTTTTGGAAGAATTCAATCAAAGCAATATACAATTCTAGAAAGAGAGTGAAGAGAGAAGACGAAGCACTGACGCTTTTTTGAAACAGATGGCAGAACAAAGGGAGTCAAGACTTCAGAAGGAAAGAGAAGAAGCAAGAAGAAACACTGACACCATGTTGGAACTGCTCAACAAGAAGAGAGAGTCTCCTGATGCAACAATTGAAGAGATAGCAGAAGCAATAACTAACCAACAGTCAGAACAAATCTCAGAAGGGCATTCAGATAGTGACAATTTTATTAAAGAAAAAAGGGGATAAATTTATGCCATTTCAGCTGTATTGTGAAAGAGAAGGACTAACCGCTGGTCTCGTACTAGATGAGATAGAAAATATGATTAGTCGTTGGAACAAGCCATCTTCAGCAAATGCATTACCCAACCCCGAAGAGCAGTGCGATGACATTGTTCAGCTAATAGGGGAGGAAATCAATGATAGTCTGGATGATGAAGCAGAAGAAAAAGAAGGTGACTCTGAAGAAACACAAGAAAGAAGAGCTGAAGAAGAAAAGGAAGAAGGTGAAGGTGCAGCAGAAGAAGAAGAAGAAAAAGGAGAGGAAGAAACAGAAAAGATGGTGCTTGAAGAAGAGACTGACTGTGAAATAGAGGTAGAGAATACAACATATGGGGGTGTACAAGATCATGAAAATGAGAAAAAAAGTGAACAAGGAGATGGTGAATCAAAGCCCGAGGAAGGAAGGGAAGTAATTTCAAGAACAGAGACCATGCCTTATCCAACCAGTCCTTTCAAGGAAGATCAAGAAAGACATGGTGCAAGTGATAAACCTTCTAGATCTCACAAAAGAAAGGTCTGCAATCACACTGAGCAGGACAGGGCAAAGAGAAGAAAAGTCAAGATAGAGTTAAATTCAGAGCCCAGAGCCAGATTGAAGATCAAGTGGACAGGTGTATTTCATATCAAAGAACCCCCCGAAGTAAAGAAATTGAGAGAGATCATTTGTGAATCATTCAGGCTTCAGGAGAAGAAGACTCATGCACATCAAAGCAAGAAAATAAAGAAAAGGACAAATTTCTCCAAGGCAAGATTATGGGGAGGTATACATGCCAAAGAAAGGAAGGGTGCAGCTCACAAGCTCATCAGAATATTTCAGCTTCAGCCACCTTGAGAGAACAGGCGTCGAGCTATCAGACGTTAAACAAGCGCTTTCTGGGAGGCAACCCAGAGATTTTTAAAGTTTTTAATTAATTTCAGTTTTGTTTTAATTTCTTATTTCTTAATTAGGATTTTTCAATTTTTTAGGATTTAGGAAATTTTCAAAATTGATTGGAATAAGTTTGTGAAAAATAAAATTTTTGAAAAAATAGGAAGTAGCAGAAAACGTGACTAAAAATTGCAAAATTGCATTCTGTTTTCTGTGCTTCAACCTGCGCTGTAGCATAGGTAAAGCGCAGATATGCAATTTTAGTCACTGTATTATGCGCCTCACTCGCGCTGTAGCGCAGGGTGAAGCGCGGGATATGAAATTTAAAAAAAAAAATCTTCTATTTTCTCATGTGCTACTTCCTAAGCTCTTCATTTCACTCTTTCCACTTACAAACTTCCATCAATTTTGAAACTTTCAATTATGTTTTCTTTTATTTTTTACCAATTGAAATCTTCATTTACTCTATTTTTATGATTTGCACTTTAGGGTAGCAACCTTAGGATTGTGAATATTATTGATTATTGTTATCTTAAATGTGGTTTTGGCTGTGTGGAACAGGAAGAACAATTTGCTTGATTGAAATGCTCTTTGTTTTGTGGGTTATTAAATTTGAAAGTGTTATACTCTATTTCTTTAAAAAATCTTGAACTTTCACTTTCCATGGATTGATTGAATGCTTGCAAAACAAAAGAGTATGATTTGTTTTTAGGAAGTCATTACCAAAGTGCACTGAACTTTTGTTGTGAAAATATTAAGCTTCCATGTTCTTCATGAATTGCACAGACTGCTGCAAAGAATAAAGACTAGTTGACCCCAAACCAATTAGAAGTACTAGACCCATACCCGAGCATGCTGCTTGAAGAGTTCCAGATATTGTTGCAGTGGCCTGGGGACAGGCCTATTTTCCCAGGGGGGATGGAAGCGGCAGTAGGACAAGAACTCACAGGATACAGAGGATGAAGATTGATACTGGTGTTTTCTTTCTTTTAGTTTTTCTTTTATTTTTAGTTTTTCTTTTGTCTTCTATTATTTTATATAATTTTTTCTAGTTAATTAGGATTTTTTGTTTTGTATTTCATATTTTTTTTAAAATTTTTTAAATTTTTAGGACCTTAGGAAATTAGGAATCAAGGTAACTTTTTCAAATTCTCTGTAAATAAGTAGTTTAACTAACCAATCTAGGAAAGATGATAGAGTCTTGTGATTAATTCCATAATCAGTTAGGATTAGGGTACTTCTCAAGAGAACCTATCATGGTAGTTAATTAAATCCATTAAGTGCTTTATCAAGGAAATTTTAGCCATAACCGGTGAGATGAGAGCCTAAACACTTAAATTGAGAGCTTTTCTCCGCTAGTAGAAGGTATGGAAGTGATAAAGGCATATTTTGTGATTCTGTTATTGTGCTCAGTGCCAAATAGCCAACCCTGATTTAATATTTTCATTTATTGATTGCCCATTTGAGCTTGAATATTTCCTTTGATGCACCCCAACCATGATTAATGATCATATCATGTCCCTTAACACTTGGGATAGAGAGCAAGGTGCATTACAACAAAATGGGACAAGAGGTTGGTCACAAGAGACTCAAGAGAAGGCACAAGAAATCACAAAAGAAGGATCCTCCCCCGCAAAAATATTTATATGTTATGTTTCTGTATTAAAAAAAAAATTCTGCACAAAAGTGTTGAATTGAATATGTTGGGGGCAGAATTTCTTCAAATAATGAGGCCAAGCTGAAAAAGGGTGACCATTCAAGAATGACCAGGTGAATTGAGAGATGTCCCAAGCACAATCACAAGATGCTCTCTATTCAAAGTGTTCCTTGAATATCCAGAAAAACCATGATTTCTTGATAGCCATGCCTCATTACAACCTAACAAAGACCTTTTGATCCATATTAACTGCTTGCAGGTTCAGATCTTGGAAACGACTATCAATTCTAGTTGTTCAATAGTGGTGAAAATGATTGAGGGAAACACTTACCCGTGAGAATGAGATATTTCCTTGGTTTATCACTTACTGCTTTAATTGCTATTATTGAGAAAGTTTAATTGATGTTTGTATTTCTATTATGATTGATTTATGGTAACATCCCTTGATCCTTAGTTTTTCTTATGGTTGGAAAGTGACTTCTACTTAGGAAAGAGTTGAGGAATAGTTCCTTGAATTTGTTTTTAGTTATTAGGAATACACTGGGAATAGAATTGATTCATGATTGCAAAGAGGTCTCTTGCTTGAGGACAAACAAGAAGTTAAGTTGGGGGGATTTTGATAAGTGAAAATTAGTTGATAAATTAGAGCACTTTTTATTTCACTTATCAAGGATAAAATGATAATTTTGCCCCAATTTAATCCCTTTTTACTTAATATTAGATAAATTTTATTTATTAATCCTAGATTTGAATTTGATGCTATTTTGATAGAAATATTGCTGATTTTTGCAGGATATTGTAAAGATTTAATTTGGAGGATAGATAACATCAAACGAGGAAGATATCTGCAAGATTTGAGATTGATTGAAGATATTTAAAGAAGATTTGAAGCCATTAATGAGGAGATCATTGCTAATCAATCAAGGATTCTGCAGACAAGCTTCCCAAATAAATCAAGGATTGCTTAATAAATGCAAGGATATCATCAAATAAAGGGAAACAAGGAAGCACAATTATGTGAAAACCAGTCTCGGGGAGAGATCAAGATTTAAAAGAGAAAGTTGGAGCAGCAGGACGCTAGCTGCGCTTCACCTGCGCTACAGGGCAGGGTGAAGCGCAGACTCTCTGGAAGTTGCGCTCACTCCTGCGCTATAGCGCAGCCTGGAGCGCAGGTTACGCTGATTTTTTCCTTGTTGTCGTTTTTAGATGGATCTCTTCCCAATTTGTGTTGTCTTTCCTTAGTCAATAAATAGGAACCTCTTGCACCAATTTGAAAGGTCGTAAATCATTGTAATCTAGTCTATAGTTCAGTGATTATGTACCAGAGCTAAGTTTAGAGCAGGAGAGGAGGAGCGCTTCGCAAGGATTGAAGATGGTGACAACATCTTCGGTGGTTTGTATGGCTACCTCGTGTAGTTGACTCTCCAGTAGGATTGGATGTAATCGATTCTATCCCTGAGTGTATGTAAATTTTATATTATTATTTATGAGCTCCCTATCTATAATATTGGTAATCTTATTTTGTACTTAATTCCTAATTCCCACGCTTGCGTCTGGAGTTATAGGTTAGTCTTAACTTAGTTAGTTTTGACTAGGAGCGAGAGTGGGAGAGCGAATTCTGAAGAAACTCACTCTCTGATTGGATAAGAGGACTCGATATCAGAAAACTGACACATGAGCGTTACTAATGAGCGATGGGTAGTGTGAGTACTCTAGCGAAGGGCGTTCACATGATTAGGCCTGTGTATCGATAGCAAGGGGTAGTTGATTGTAATTCCAGGATTCGAACATAGGCGTGTCCTAATGAGTAAGGGTAGTGACAGTACTTGAACGAAGGTGCGTCTACAGCGTTGGCCTCGTTTATCAACTAAGTTCCTTTACAAACTGACTAAAAAAGAGCAAAATTAGTCGAGGGTAAATCTGTCGCTTGGGAGAGCCCACATGGATTATCTTTGAGTGTGTGAGATCGCTGGTAACTCGGGGTCTTAGCAATAAAGTTTGTCTACAGTATTATAGAGTAAACCTAAAATAATATTGTCTTTACATGCACAAGGGGAGAGATGAGATGAAGTCCAATCCTAATCCAAGTAAAGTGTCTCTAACTCTTCCTTTCTAATTCCAATTAATATTTACTTTCTATTTACAATTCTGCAACCATACTCTCTAAACCGTGCTTTTCTTGATAAATATATCACAGTCTGCATAAATTAACCGTTCCCTGTGGATACGATACTCTTTCTTACTATTATAGTGTTGGATTTGTGGTTCGCTTTCCAGAAACCCATCAGGTAACCTCCAACCTATAGAGGCTGTAGTGGCTCCCCTCAAAACTCTCCTCAAGCCTGAGATTCCTAAATTCCGCTAATAGTTCTAACTCTCGCACCATCATAGATGATGCATGGAGAGACTTCCTACTCAGGGCATCAACCACTACATTGGCCTTGCCCGGATGATACTTCAATTCAAAGGCATTATCTTTCAAGAATTCCATCCATCTCCTCTGCCTCATATTGAGCTCTTTCTGATAAAAAAGGTATTTCAGGCTCTTATGGTCGCTAAAAACCTCAAACTTAACTCCATAGAGATAATGCCTCCAGATTTTGAGGGCAAAAACTACAGCTGCTAGCTCTAGGTCATGGGTGGGATAATTCTCCTCATGGGGCCTAAGCTGTCTAGAGGCATAGGCCACCACTCTCCTCTCCTGCATCAACACACAACCTAAACCCTTCCCTGATGCATCACTACAAATCTGGTAACACTAGGACGAGGGTGGTAGTCAATCTCTCCTTGAGTTCCAAGAAACTCTTCTCACATTTCTCATCCCAGACGAAAGCACGACCCTTACGGGTCAACCTAGTGAGAGGCAAGGCTAACTAGGAGAATCCCTTAATGAATCTCTGGTAGTAACCGGCTAAACCTAGAAAACTCCTCACCTCAGTAACGGACTTGGGTCTCTCCCACTCCACTACAGCTTCTATCTTGCCGGGGTCAACCGACACCCCTTCCTTGGAAATGACATGTCCTAGAAAGTGAACCCTATCCATCCAAAATTCACACTTTTCAGGGTTGGCAAACAACTTCTTCTCCCTCATCACTCCTAACACAGTCCTAAGATGTTGCTCATGTTCCTCTAAGGTTTGGGAGTAGATAAGGATATCATCGATGAACACAACAACAAACTTATCCAGGTAGGGCCGGAAAATCCGGTTCATGTAATCCATGAACACTGCAGGGGCGTTGGTTAAGCCAAAAGGCATCACCAAGTACTCATAGTGCCCGTATCGGGTTCTAATGGCAGTTTTTGGAATATCCTCACTCTTTATTTTAATCTGATGATACCCTGATCTCAAGTCAATCTTAGAGAAAACAGATGCTCCCCTAAGCTGGTCTAGAAGGTCATCTATCCTAGGTAAAGGATACTTATTTTTAATAGTTACCTTATTCAACTGCCTAAAGTCTACACACAATCTCATACTCCCATTCTTCTTTTTAACCAAAAGCACAGGTGCTCCCCATGGAGACACACTAGGTCTGATAAATGTTTTCTCAATTAGCTCCTCAAACTGACTCTTAAGTTCACTCATCTCAAGTGGTGACATCCTATAGAGGGCTTTGGAGATTGGTCCGGTGCCTGGCAACAAGTCTATGGGAAACTCAACTTCCCGGTCCGGAGGTAAGGTGGTTACCTCACTAGGGAAAACATCCTGGAACTCCCTCACAGTAGCTATACTTTTCAAGTCAGGTTTGGATTCTACAATTGAGGAAAGCAATAAAATAAAAAATAACTCCCATCAGACAGACATTTAGAAATTTGAGTAAGGCTAGAAAATAAGCATGCAGGCTTCTCCCTTGGAAAAAAAGGGAGACTCGGAAAAACAATCTCTTTATTGAAACAATCAAGAATGACTTGATTTTAGGACAACCAATTCATGCCTAATATGATATAGATGCCATGCAAGGGTAAATAGATCAAATCCACAACAAAGGACTTTCCTTGTATCACAATGGAACAATCTAAACAAATAAGGGAAGTGGGAATCGCCTTTTTGGCTGGGGTAAGAACATTTAGGTGAACAGACAAAGGTGTCACATGTAATTTCAATCGTTCAACACAATCATAAGCAATAAATGAGTGGGTTGCCCCAGAATCATACAATACAATCAAAGGAATCTCATTAAGGGTACACATACCTTGCATCAAATTATTAGCCATAGCGGCAGTTTCCCCACTAAGAGTAAAGACTCTTCCGGTAGCTTGGGGCTTGGACTGATCCCTCTTCTTCTTCGGACACTCCCCAGCAAAGTGGCCCACCTCAAAGCAATAGTAGCACTTCTTTTGGCCAAAAAGGCACTCACCTTTGTGGCCCTTGACACACTTAGGACAAGCAGGAATGGTAGGTGTAGAAGGTAGGGCAATATGTTTGCCTTTCCCTCCCTGGAAGTAGGGCCGATTGTTCTTCCCTACAGGTGCATCCTCTCTTTTTCTCTTCCCATCCACCCAAGTCTTCACAGCGGGCTTGGGTGCCTCATCCGTCATACTCTGTTCTGCCACCATGCACTTGGTGACCAAGGCAGGGAATTCCCTCAGGTGGAGAATAGCAACACTCCTCCTGATTTCGGGTTTCAGACCCGACTCAAAATGAGTACACTTCCAACCCTCATTAGGGTTGGCCTGAAGTAGAGAATGGTATTTGGAGAGTTCCTCAAACTTTTCCACGTACTGTCCCACTGTCATGCTTCCTTTTTTCAGTTGTAGGAACTCCAGCTCATTTCTTTGTCTCACAGGTTCCGGAAAATACTTCTCTAGGAATGTCGCTTGAAACCCTCCCCAAGTGGCCGGAATCCCTTGAGGAGTCAATCCGATCCTGATTGCCTCCAACCAGTTCTCGGCTTCTCCTTGTAACATGTAGATTGCAAAACGCACCTTGATTTCGTCAGAACATCCCACGACTTCAAATATTTTGCTCATGGCGTTGAGCCATGAATTTACAGCTTCGGGATCATATGCCCCGATGAAGGCGGGAGGATGATGTTTCCTGAATTCCGCCAACCCTTGAACAAATGGGTCAACAACATTCAAGGGTGGTGGTGGTGTGTCTCTTGGCCTCCGGCTGAGCTCCTGGAGCATTGCAACATTATTAGCGTTCTGTTCTCCCATCATTTGTTCCAAGGTTTGTATGGCTGCTGCCACGGGGTCAGGAGTGGCACCGTGAGGTGGAGGAGGTGGAGGAGCTGAAGGATTAGCCCTAGGCCTGCCTCTTCTTCCGCTAGCCATAAAGCTCTACACATCATTAATAAAATATCAAGGTGATCAGTCTCTCAATTTCATAACAATGTATAAAGAAATAGCTACCTTTAGAAGACAAACAATTCCACAGTCCAATTGGATTGAACTGCTCTAATACCAAAATGTAACGTCCTAATTTCTTAATTTGAAACAATGTCTGTTGGAAGCACTGTTTACAATTTTAGGAAATTATTTCGCGCATTTTAAGTATCATAAACATCATATGAACGCTTAGGTAATCCAACACCTTACATAAGCTAAAATACAATAAACAAGCGTATTTAACTAGTTATTGATACCCTGGGCATCCAACAAAATATAACTTAAAATCCATCTATATGGGATACAATGATACATGCCTCTTGTAACAATTATAACCATGCCATCTAGGCTCTACATGTATTACAATATCCCATTACCAAAATAACAAGTCATATGTACATATACAACAACTAAAGCATCCTAATATATACATATATAACAACTAAAGGATTCCAAATCTCCATACTCAAAAGTATCCAAAACATCTCAACCTCCCATTCATTCATGCATCCGGCCTGGAGCCCTGTGAAGCTAAACACAAATATCGTATAATGAGACTAAAGTCCCAGTGACTGTGTAAAGACAGGCAAGGAGAGAAGTATCAGACAAGTTTCATGCAACAACCAACAGGAATAATAATATTAATCAAGCAAATGTAACATTCATGATAAAATTTATGCTTAAACATGAAGTGTTTAACCCAAAACCCAATGGGTCTTTCCACTTATCTGTGAAGGCTAGACTGAGCTCAGGCTAACAGGGACCATCGTCCCTGAAGGCCACATGGACTTTACCCCGTTACTGCGATAGATTCAAACAATAAATTATCCTCTTTTATACATGAGATCCAAAGCCCTAAATACCTCAATTACACATGAAGGCCAAGTATCCATATTCAATTTCTTATTTACACCGTGAAGCCTCAGGGACCAATTCAAGTTTCTTTCAAAATGAGTAAAATAATTCATGGATAGGCATAATAATATCCTCAAAGCATATAATAACATGAGTATACAATTCAATTCAATCTCAATCATCAATAATTAAGAATTGGCAAAAACCCCCAATTTCCTCTACCCTAGGGTTTAACCCAATAATCCATTTCCACCAACCAACATTTTTCATAGCTCAATCATCAACCCAAATCAACATAAACATCTAATGCAAGCAAAGGAAAGAGGAATAGGGAACATTTATAGAGAACACATAAGAGGGGAGTGAGAGTGAAGAACACACTCACTTGAATGGAGGAAGGAGGAGGAAAGATGAAGATGGTAGAGGAGGGAAGATGCTTCCAAGCTTCAAAATGGTGGTGGCAACCTCAAATTTTCCTTCTTTTCTTCTTCCTTGAGCTTTCTCTCTCTAAACTCTCTCTAACCTCTCTCAAGAATCCTAAGAAATTGAAGAAAAATGAGAAAGAAAGGAAAACAATGTGTTTTTAAAAATTCTGATCGTGCTCGCACGCTTGAGCGCCCACCCCCTGGCACGCTCGAGCGTGGAGACCAGAATTAAATTTTTCTGGTTTGATGTTTATTCCTCTCTTTACCCCTTCTAACCCTTCCAAAGCCAAACTTAAAACTTCAAAACCAACACATTACCCTCTCTAAACTCCTATGAGACTTAGCTACCACTTGGTTTACTATAATCTATAATATTTCTACCAAAAATTCGGCAGAGTCTCCCCTAAAACTGGATATTTCCAAAATTTTACCGAAATCCTGAAACTCAGAAAACCCAATCACAATAATTTGATAATATCATACATTAAGCCTCCATGGCAAAAAAATATATATATATATATATATATAGAAATCTAGAAAGGGATGTTACAAGCCTCGGGTCTTGCCACCCGCAATATCTTTTCAGATTTGTAGCTTGGTGGACCCATCAATGATGGAGTTGTCCCCCATCTGTGACTGCACCTCCCTCAGGCGGTCCTGGTAATTTGTCTGTTGAGTACATGTAAATGTTTAATTTGTTATATATTCAATTGCAAATATATGAAATTATATTAAAAAACACTGATAAGCACAATGTTGGAGTTACATATGTGGACCGCACTCGGTCATGCCACCACCCTTTTTTATGTAGGTGGCGACAAAAAAATCACCGGGATCTATCTCCCTCCCAAGCTCTCGAGCCTACACAGAATAATTACAAAAATTAAATATTTTAATAACAAATACAAAAATAATACACAGAAGGGTGCTTGTTTATACATACCATATCCAACGCCACCTCAAGGTGGGCCTTGCGGCTCGTGGCGTGGACTGCTCCCTCGTGAAGAGAAACCTGATTGCTCTTGTTACGAGCAGACTTCGCCTTGAACTCATCAGAGGCCTAGTAGGCCAAAAGACCTTCCCAGGCCTCATCACCACACCAAGTGGGCCTCCTCCCAACCCTCCGGGCCTTGTTCATCATATCTCGAAGGCGACGGCCAATCCTTTGCTCATACACCTTCTCAATTTGGGCCTCATTAGAAAGGTACCAAGTAACTTTGCTTTGCAAAAAAAAGGGTAAGTTATTAGAAAATGACATGACTTAAGAAAAAAAATATAAAGTGAAGACATTTTATTTACCGTAAACTCGGCCCACCACTTGTCCCTTACATCCTGCAGGGTGACCTCCGACAGGTAGTGAGGACCTCGGAACTGTGATCGAATCGCATGACCAATGGCTGAGATGGGTGGGTTGTTAGGAACCCAACTTCAAAATAAACAAATTCAATATTAATTGTTAAAGCAAATAAAGATTCAATATTATCAATTCAAAAGAATTAAAAATAAATAAACAAACTCACCCCCTGGCAAAAGGTCGAATAATAACCCTACTGTGAAGGTCTACCTCATGAGGTCTACAAGAGTTGGAACCCTGGTATCGAACAGGCTCCTCATCAGACTTGGGGCCAACATTCTCATCAATCGCAGCCTGAGCGTCCTGAGCGTCCACCTCAGGCTTAGATATATGTGGAAGATCCTCCTCCACCTTGGAAGGGATCTCATGATATCCTGGTGTAGGGATGAACCTCATTCCGTCGAATGCTAGCTGGTCATGAGAGTGAAGAACACACACCTTGACTGGACGTAGGCCGCCAGAGGCGCTGAAGCAGATGGATGCTCTGGCACCTGATCAAGGTGAGAAAGGTTGGTCTTCTCCAAACGTGCGCGAGCTGTCTATGCAGCCAGCTCGCCCAGAGGGATGAACCTCCCTCTAATAAGTGGGACCTTCTGTCCACCTCTAGTCCTCTACCACGCATACGAGACATATTTACCTAATTTTAATAGTGTTAAATTAAATATTAAACAACAAACCTATAAATTACTAATTAATTACTACTAATAATTACTAAATAACTACCAATATAATTAAATACCTATATAACTAATTCTACTAATTATATACATAATTAAAACTAAATCCAATTATTTATATACATAATTAAACTAATTCTAATAATTATATAAATAATTAAAACTATATCCTAAACCCTAAAACTAATATTATAACTAATTAAATAAATAACTAAAGTTAATTATAACTAATTATATAAACAATTAAAGCTAATTAAAACTATATCCTAAATAGTGGTGTAAGCGGGTCCGATCCAACCTGCGAACCCGATTGACCCAACCCAACCCAAAGGATATTTAACGGTTCGGTTCAGACATTTTCTTTCAAACCCGATCTGGTTCGGTTCGGGTATCGGATTTGCCTATCTTGAACCCGATAAACCCGAACCAAACCAAACCAAGAAAAGAAGCCTTAATCTTATTTCATTTTCCTTCCCATAGAGAACAAAAATAGGCGCAACGACAACACAAGCAGCGATGGTTCTCCAAACCCTATTTCATTTGCTCCTCTCATTTTATGTTTCCCTATTTCTTTTCTTTTTTTCATGTTATATTTTAATTTCATGTCATCTTCCACATTTTTTTAAAAAAAAGGGAAAATGTTCATGACCCGATGACCCAACCCAACCCAACCCGAACATATTCGGGTTGGTTCGGGTTGGGTTACTCACCCAAAAAATACAAAACCCGAACCAACCCAACCCACCATCATTCTATCGGTTCGGACTTGATGTCACCCCAAACCCGACCCGACACAACCCGATTACACCCCTAAACCCTAAAACTAATATTATAACTAATTATAACTAATCATACAAACAATTAAAAGTAATTATAACTAACCATGTAAATAATTAAAACTAATTATAACTAATTATATAAACAATTAAAACTAATTAAAGCTAATTAAAACTATAAAACTTACGGGTTGCTGGAAAAGAGGCTGGATGGCGGGTGGTGGTGGATGCCGGAGGAAGAGGGAAGGAAGTGAAAAGGGACCTAGGGGCAACTATTTGAGATTCTGATCGGTTCAAAATGAACCTATGAAGGAGGGGGAGTGTTTAATCGGTGAGATTTTGAAAATGAAGAGAGAGGGAGATAAATAGGGATGGTCGGATGTAAGGAAAGGAGGAAGAGAAGGAGGAAGGAGGAAGGAGAAAGAGGGGAGGGGGAAAAGGTTTTGTGCGCATAAGTTTTAAACGTAACGACGGCCTGGCCGTCGCTAAGGCGGTCACTACGTTAAAAATAGCTCTGACAAGTGATGAAGGGTAAAGGGCAGTAACTAAACAAGTCCTAGTAGCTTTGTCAATAGGAACCTACCAAGATGAAATTATGTGTGACGTGGTTCCTATGGAGGCTACTCATATTTTATTGGGATGACCTTGGTAATATGATAAGAGAGCTATCCATGATGGCTTCACTAATGAATTTTATTTCAAACATAGAGGGATGAAATCACTCTTATGCCAATGTCTTCTCAAGAAATATGTGAGGACCAAGTGTTTATGAGGGTAGGTAGTGAGAAAGATAAAATGGAAAAACTAAAAATTGGGAATTTAGAGAAAAACAAAAAGAAAGAGGGGAGTGTGAACAATAAACTAGAAGATAAAAAGAAAAACAAAGAAAGTATTAAGGACATTAAAAGGAAGGAAGCAATTCTCTTACTTAAAATGCCTTTGTTTACTAATCTTGCTTATTGTGATGAAAAACAAAAGAAGGACCAACTGCTGGAAGCCAAGGAGAAGGAGAAGTGCATCATGCTATAAGGGAGTCTTCTTTACCTCTTTCTCATTCTTTTACTCCTTTGGTTTACATGATTCTGAAGTATTTTTGCTACAAGTTTCAATTTTGCTAATGCTTGGTAACCACACTTATGGGATCTTAGTGTTGCCTTAGGCCATGGAAATCTTATTGTGGAAAGACAACTTGGGTCCCATGCAGCTAAGGGAAGTCAATACTTAACTCTTACCTTTGTCATCCATTCCATCTTTCTATCCATCATATACTTATTCTTTCTTCTATTGGTTTTTTGTAGGCCTTTATAATTTCATTTTGAGGTCAAATCTTTTTCAAGGGGAAGGGAATGATAGCAAGTGGATCAAGAACCTAAAGCACATGGGTGATTCAACAAGGGTAAGGCTTACGCGAGTAGGACAAGGTCCTACAAATTTATTAGAGTTGACTTTCCTTCCATGGGTCAACATTGACCTCCCTACTTGATGGTCAAGACATCATGACACCCATTAAATAATTTTTCTTTATTTTAGTTTAATTCCCTAAAAGGCCCCATGATTATAGCCTCTAAACTATAGTTTGATGGGATTTCAATGTATTTTTAATTTTAGTTGTATACCCTCACATTTTAAGCACATGCAGGTGATTCAAAAAGGGAAAGGCTTAGAAGATTAGGACAAGGTCCTACAAATTTATTGGAGTTGACTTTCCTTCAATGGGTCAACATTGACCTCCCTACTTGATGGTCAAGGCATCTTGGCACCAATTAAATAATTTTTCTTTATTTTAGTTTAATTCCCTAAAAGGCCCCACGATAATTTCTTCTAAATTCTAGTTTGATAGGATTTCCATGTATTTTAATTTTAGTTGTATTTTCCCTCACATTTTAAAGCTATTAGGCGCTACTTTTGGGTTTTATTGGTTAAGTGGCTTCTAAGCCACATATATAGTTTAGGAGTCATGTGGGTTCAACACCCAATTAGGATAGAATTTATTTTCTTGTATTTTCCTCTCCCTTTTGGCCGCCCCTTTTCCTCTTTAAAGGGTGGGCTTCACGCATCTTCATTTTAATACATATAGCCTTGTGCTTATTTTTCCTCTTTAAGGTATGAGTAGAGAAGGGTTGATGGTGCTTCTCTAAACCATTCAATAGATTTATCCAGCTCTAAGAGTCAGTGGTGTTTTAGCATTGGAACTTATTAGCTAGAGGAGTTGCCTCTAGTGTGGCGTTCCCACCATTTCTATCCTCTTCCATTTTCAATTTTCTTCTTCATTTTCCTCTTAGAATTTTCTAATTTCATGTCTCTTTTGGTTGATCTGTGAGCTATCCCATTGCATTTTAGCTTCAATTCTAAATCCATAATTCAAATGCTATCAATTTTGATGATGAAACCAAATATCCTTATAGGTGTTTTTGATGCATTGAATAAACTTTGAAGTCCAGTATTATAAGATAAAAATTTAAGGTATCTTATATGGGTATCTTTTATCAATTAAGTTTTGCACCTTGGATTTTGGATTAGGCCTAACTTAACCCAAAAGCTAGCTTGTAGGATGAGGATTGCCCAAGACTTATATAATTTTATTTGGCCTCATCACTAGTCAATGTTGGACTCTGCAACACACCTCCTCACGCCTAGGGTTATACATCTAGAGTGTGAACATCTATGGGTGGGGGCCCAATAACAGATTTAGGATAGACTCTGATACCATCTTGGATTTTGGAACGAGCTTAACTCAACCCCAAAAACAAGCTTGTAGGGTGAGGATTGCCTAAGACTTATATATTGTAGTTTGGCCTTATATATAGGCAATGTGGGACTCTAACACACCCCCTCGTGTCCAAGGTTGTACATCTAGAGCGTGAACATCTATACGGGTGGCGACCCAATAACAACAGATCATCTAGGATAGCCTGTGATACCATATTAGATTTTGGACCGGCCTAACTCAATCCCAAAATCTATCTTGTAGGGTGAGGATTGCCCAAATCTTATATGCTATTAAATGGCTTTATTTCTAGTTAATGTGAAACTCTAATAGTACGTACGTAGAATATTTAAATATATATAATTTTGAGGAAAATGGAAATTTAATTCTTTAAAACTTCCTTTCAAAATAAATTGAGTTAAGAAGTTAAGATGGGATCAAATAAAGTATTGGTACTTGAGAAAAAAACATGTTTTAAATAAAATAATAGTCTCTATCTTGGTACGTTAAAGTATAATTTAAATATTATTTTATGAAATAGGAAAGTATTGTGGATGGTGATGGATTGGTTGTAATGATTTGGAATGGACTCTCCTAAGGGATCAAGTCACATTGTTGATGTGGTGATTACATTATTGTTTGAGGAAATTGGTGAGAGAAGCTACAAGTGGTACCTTGTGACATGGAAGAGAGCTGGTTGTGATTGATACCATGAGGGTTCATTCACTTGGCCTTGAGGGTGGAAACCTAAGGTCGAGGAATGTTCGCTAAGTGGCACAGGTTGCGCCCCCCAAAGGTCGGGATTTCCTTAACAAGGGTTGGGTTACCCTGACGAGGCTCTGACCATTATCGAGATCAGTGGAGAGGTGTTCCAAGCGTTAGTGATGATGCTAGCAAATTTTTTATGTGACCAAGAAGGTCGGTGTACCGTTATGAAATTCTGACGAAACAGACATCGCTCTCCTAATCACTTCTCTGTAGGAAAAGATTTCGAAGTTGAGAACTTCAAGATGCACCAAGGATTGTTGATGGGCCTACATTAGATGAATAAGTGAGAGATGAGTATGAGGCATGATACACCATTAAATCTCATCATATATGCATTTGTATGTGAAAAGAATCAAGCATGTGGTCAGGGTGCAGCGGAAATAAATAGATTCCCTCTCTTGTTATAATCGTTTTGCGAAAACATGAATCAAGGCATAAAAGGTATTGAAACGAAAGGTCGTACCTTATTAGGATTACAAACGAGGCAAGAGTAGCTACGTCTCTATTGGTATCCACGCCAACAGCCGAACTAGGAAACCCTCCTCAGCTCTGCTAGTAGCCTTAGAAAGTAAGAAGCGATTGCTCATGTGTCTCTGGGGTAGTGCATCTTATGCTCTATTTATAGAGTGGTGGCTAGGGTTTTACCCCCCCCACTCACTTAACCCTCACACTTATGGGCCTGACCCATTATGTAATAATTCTAATTTAATTTAATTAGAATTATTATCCTTTCCTAGTGGCTTGTTGTATGTGTGTGACCCAATAGCCTTTTAATATTTGGTTATAATATTAAAATAAAACCCTTTTATATTTAATATCATAAATAGTGAGCGGTATCTAGCAACACATCACTATCCAAATATTGAGTTTATCAATAACTTTGATAAATCCTATTTTATGATAATAATTTATATGATCTGTCCCTTTGTCCAAATATCTAATTGAACACAAGGGCATGGATTGTGTCAACCTTGTATAGTTCAATTTATATATTTTCTTGTTCCCCAAGTAGACTGTACAGAAAATAAACATCTCATGTTTATCCTCCTGAGCATGGCCATGCATTTTGCAGTCTCACTTTATCAAGAGGCCTACCGATATAACTCCTGTTACATATGAGGGACAAATCCCATCTAGGGCACTCACATTCCTCCACATAATTTATTATTTGTCCAAATACCAACTTTATGATCACCTTGTTACAGGCAACGTTTGATGATATTCAAAACACATAATTCCTTATGTAGGAATCGTAGTGATTTCAGGTCAAAGGACTTTATATAATATTTATCAATTTAAGAAACGTTCATGACACTTATGTAACAACCCATGCAACGTTCTTAAGGTGGGTCTGTCCAGTACACCATTACTCTTAATGTGTACCTATGTGAGCACATGATATCCCATATCCATGTTCTGTGAGATGTGATCATCAATGAACTCACATACTAGTCTAAATGCATCTTTGTCCTAAGATGATACTTGACTAGGGACTATTTAAGAATAGTTCTTCATAAGATCTCACGATCAAGTCATCTACTTGATTTCTTATGAAGTTTAAGCTTACTATTATAAAAGAATAAGTTTGCCTTTATAAAATAACATGATACAAGTGATGGATGTTCATAAATATATAAGTCTCTAGTGCATATTCCTAATAGTATGTTTGCTTAATCTTGGTTACTGTATCGATAACTTGTTTTTCTTTTTCTACCAATATGAGCGTGATATTTCTTCGCACCCCTTGTTGCTTGTCTTTCCACATGAATCTTGTGTATTTAAGAGGACACGATATCTTTAGAAACAATTATAGCGAGGGGAAAACAGAGTATAGGTCAAGTCGAATCTGAGTCTATTGGGCTACTACTAAAGTCCCCATAGGGTTGTGATTTCATGTCAATGTTTTCTTTTAGACTAAATCCACGCTCGATAAAAATAATCATATGGGTTTGTGTCATAATAATAAATCAAACACCTAAATATTTTTCTATTTCATTATTTCCGTAATGTCTCATTTACAATTGAAATTCCAATGTTAAAAAAAAAATTCCATTTTTAATTAAAGGTAACTTATTGTGAAAGTTTATTCAGTTTTTTTTTTAAAATTTTCAAGTAATACCGCTTAAGAAATAAGGGTGTTACACACATGACAAGCTTCAACTATCTTCTTCATTAAATTAATAGACACTTCATTTTCAGCAGAATTGCATAAAATGTTTCCACCTATAATAGTAGCACATACATAAAGCCCCCTAAGTTATCACCCCATGTTTATGTGAGTATACCACTACGTTTCCCTAAGAATTTCTTTGACCCATTATGATCCACACGACATGAGAGAAACAACAAAGAACGAAACAACTTAGGGCTACTCTGACGTTAAGGTTGGGCTGGTATTGCGGCTGTCGACTTTAGTGTTGGGGTTCATCCGATTTGTGAAAATGGAACACAAAGATTGAATTGGGGAGAAGTGGAATAGGGAAGGAATAAAAAAAGTTGAAGGAAAAAGGAAAGAAAGACACACATCTATCCTTTGTAATGGTCGACACGAACAATGGTAGCTAGAAATGTGGCAGGAGAATAAGCTATAAAAGAGATGGGATGCACTTTGACATAGAATCAGAGAGATAATGTTGAATCTAAATGTGAACAAAGAAAGAAACCCCTTGTTCTCAGTAAAGGTAGATCGGTCGACTCCTCAATCGGATAACTGCTCGCTCAAGGAATCTCCCTGTCCCTTTACTCTCAAAATCGGAACTGGGTAGTGATTACCCTCAGGTGTGTATTTAAACCTCTACCCTTCAAAACTGCCATGTCTCCACGTCTCCTGCCCACTAACCCCTGACAACCGTCCGATCTGGGAGCGTCGCCTCCTTCCGTGGGCTTATATGGTCTACTCAAGGGCCCAAGAAGGTCGTCGCCCCTATGATTGGGCCATGTAGGTCGGCCCAAATACTTGGGGAGTACACCCCCACACGTTAAACTTAATATATTTAGTAAGGGATTTTTAATATAATTTTACACATAGCAGGATCGGTTCAGGGGTGGGGCGAGTATTAACACCCCATCCTCAATCCTGACCAATTGCTTGAACCCAAACCTAAGTGATTTTCATCAAATTAAGTCAGGATAAGACCCACAAGTTTGGGATATTTTGCCATGCCTATTTGCATGTCCCCCTATCTTATACTATTAGAGTCATTGTTCTAAGAAAAAGCTTCTCATTCCCGCCTCTATACCACTTGGAGGACCATCTTAGACCACCTTGGTGCATTTTGATCTAGATCAGATGATACCATAATTCCTCATCACATTTTCGATTTTGTGAGTTTTGATTTGAAGATTTACAATTTGATGTTGCAAAAATGTCTTACTAAGTGAGTTTGTAATAAAACATTTGTAAATCTATTATTGTGTAATTGAATACATTATTAAGTAAATTAATTTAATTCAAGAAGCTATATAATTTTTTTCATGGATAATATATGTTGTCAGGAGTGACACCGTTGAGATTAATTCTTATTGTTGAACATGATTAGGAATGTTTAGAGTCCATTAATAATGTAACATATAATGAAGTGTTTAGTGGACTTATATAATCTATCTATAATCATACAATCCGGGAAGTAATTTATTATTTCTTGAAACTATTCATCTAATCCCTTGATTATTTTCTGCTTATTAAATTGCAATTACAATTACAAAGAATGATGATCCATTCTCGGGGGATTGTGTGATCATGACTTGATTTTCTGGTTATGTGATAAGCCTTCAATTTGATTTGGGGGGAAAGTTTTACATTTTTCAAATTAAAATACTTTAACTGAAAGTGTGATTTTGTTGGCGGGAACGGTGGAATAGTATTTATTCCTTAATTAATTTAGATCATATTTAATCTAGACTATTCAAAGCTTACAAACAATTATTTATTCCTGTCATTAGTTATTATATTTCAAATTTCATTTTTTTTAATTACCAGATTATTTCCTTTAATAATGGGAAACCAACAATTAATTATCAGATTACACTTTTCAAAATTACTTTAAAAATTCACAACTTAAATGATAAGGATAATATTTTAAATTTAAATTAAGAAACAAGGATTAAAATTAGAATAGGAAAAAATATAATCAATCAAGATTTGAATTTGAATTAAAAAAAATAAGGATTAGTGTTAAAAAAGTTATCATTTAAAAAATCAGAATTCAGTATATCGGAATGGGGCGTGAATTAGGGGTATTATTGTCTGGAAAAAGTGGAAACAAAAAAAAGGAATTCCCTTTATATATAGGTATAGATATAGATTAATAATTCAGATTCAAATCCTTCTTTAAATTTGAATGATATACTGAATTCTGGTTTTTTAATGATAACTTTTTTAACATTAATACTTATTTTTACAATTCAAATTCAAATATTGATTGATTATATTTTTTCCTATTCTAATTTTAATCTTTATTTCTTAATTTAAATTTTAAATATTATCCACAAAAAAAAAGAGGCATCGCCTTTATTTATTAGTTTAGATTAATAATTCAAATTCAAATCCTTCTTTAAATTACGATGATATATTGAACTCTGATTTTTGTAATGATAACTTTTTTAACACTAATCCTTATTATTTCAATTCAAATTCAATTTCTGATATTTTTTCCTATTCTAATTTTAATCTCTATTTCTTATTTTAAATTCAAAATATTATCCTTATTATTTAAGTCGTGATTTTTTAAAGTAATATTGAAAGGTTTAGGTTCAGAATTCAAATTTTCAAATCCTTTTTTAAATGTGGATGATATACTGAATTCTGTTTTTTTAATGATAACTTTTTAAACACTAATCCTTAATTTTACAATTCAAATCAAATCCTGATTGATTCTATTTTTTCATATTCTAATTTTAATCCCTATTTCTTAAATTTAAATATAAAATATTGTCTTTATTATTTAAATCGTGAATTTTTAAAATCATTTTGAAATAAATTACGGGTATAATTGCAAACAAAATGTGGACACCAAAAATAGGCACTTTGTAACATCATAAATTTTATTAGGTAAAATATTAATTAAATTAAATAAATGAGTAGAGGAAATAATTAATTAAATAGATGAATAAATAATAGGATTAATATTATTATTAGTTTTATACATAAAGTTAGTTTAAATTTAAAAAGAAGAGAAGGGAGTTGAGAGTGGGCCCAAGCCCAATAAGGCATTCTAGTAAGGAGGGGTTATCAGTTCACCCTAATCCTTATTCGTATTATCGTCAGAGAGCGAAACGCTAAGGAGGGGAGAAACCGAGTCTCAAGAGAGGATTGCTGCAGAGTGAGCATCAAGAACCAAGAAAGGGACTTCCTTGCTGTAATCGATCTTCACTTAAGGTACGGTGGGGGAGAGGGTGCTGCTTGTATATGCATGTAGGGGTGCTTGGGTAGTGATTTAAGACTAGAAATTCGTATTGATGTATGTTATAACTGAGAATGGATGATATAAACTATGATTTATGGATGATTGAATGATTCTTGATGAATCTTGAGTGATTTGAAAGAGAATAATGAGAATAGTGAAAAGGGGTTAAATAAGGGTTTGATGATTTGGGGTTTTGATGGGAAAACCATATAAAACTGTTAAAGATTGATGATTTTGATGAGTTTGATGAATATTGATGATTATGAATGGTGTTTTATCGAAAAGAATTGACTAGAGATTGATTGGAGGGGTTTATAGATGTTAGAAATCGTGAAATCTGCGATCTGCGCCGCGGGTAATCGATTACCACCCCATGTGTGGTAATCGATTATCAGGGTGTTCTGGGCAACCCAGAAGTGTTGTTTGTTCGCTGGTAATCGATTACAGGATTGTGGTAATCGATTACCAGAGAGTTTGTTTGCAGGTAATCGATTACAGGGATGCCGTAATCGATTACCAGAGACCTTGTTTGCAGGTAATCGATTACTAGAGGTTGGTAATCGATTACCAGAGTGGATTTTGAGAGCCTAAGTGCTTGATGATGGGTGATGATGCTTGATAATGCTTTATATTGATTATGGTGTGATAATTAACGATGTTGATGATGTTTTGGTATGCATAATGATTGGTGAATATGCAATATGATAGGTGATGTTTTGGTATGCATAATGATTGCTGAATATGCAATATGATAGGTGATGTTTTGGTATGCATAATGATTGGTGAATATGCAATATGATTGATAATATTTTGGTGTGCATATTGGTTGGTGAATATGCAATATGATTGATAATGTTTTGGTGTACATATTGGTTGGTGAATATGCAATGTGATTGATAATATTTTGGGGTGCATAATATGCAATATGGTTATTGACGATGGTGTATATCACCTTTTAATGATGATGTTACCTAAGTTTTACGGGCCCATAGAGGGGGTACAACTTAGGAGAGATGCCTTGAGCATATGTGATGAGACCTGAATTGTGCGGGCCCATAGAGGGGTACAATTCGGGAGGTGAACTGAGTTGTGCGGGCCCATAGAGGGGGGTACAACTCAGGGGATCAAGATGGGGCGTTCGATGCACGGGCCCATAGAGGGGGTGCAACCTAGGGGTGATTTGTACTGGCCCATAGAGGGGATGCAACCTAGGGTCTAATGTCATGTGCGGGCCCATAGAGGGGGTACAACCTATCGGATTGTGTGTGGTGACTCCGGTAGACTATCTTGGTACTAACTAGAGTGATTAACGAGGTGCACCCATTGTGCGGAGTTCCAAGTCATGATCTTTGGGTAGGTGATGAGATGAGTTTGGTGCATATGATGATGTGTTATACTCAACGATGGAATTGAGTTATATAATAATGTTGATGAGTTTTTGTGCATACATGATGGATGTATATGTGTTATATCTGATGATGATATTGAGTTATAAATGATGTTCTGAGTATTAATGATGAATGAGTATTATGTGAGTATGTGATTCCTGTGGTGAATGATGGTATGAAATTTATATGCTAATATAGATTAAAATCTATATGCTGATTTATAGATGATTCTTATCTGATGGATTATTTGATGTTTGGGGTATGTGGTATGATTAATGATAATGTTGTCTATATGTGGGTGAGGATAGGGTAGTCTCCTATGTGTATGTATGAGTAGTATTCTTTTCCTCACCGTTATACTGTGGATATTTTTACAGGTGTTGATGATGACACGACTGGTGTCGAGTTTGATTAAAGGGAGTGTGTTCTGATACATGTGACATCAGGGCATAATAGTAGGGTTGTTTCTTTATGCTTCTAGTTAGGAAAGTTTTTGGTGTAAACTGTTTGGATGCCTTGCACAGCAAGTAGGATGTCTAGTTATTTTTATTTCTTGGAGATTCCGCTGCATGAGTATTTGGAATACTTTTAAGTTCTATTTCATTTTAATTGAGTTGTTTTCGAACTAATGAGGTTTTAATAAGAGAGTTATGTGAACCTTTTACCCATTGTGGGACGTTGCCTTTTTATACTTCAATTTATTAAACGTACGAGAGTTTGGGGTAGAAGGGTGTCATACACTTGAGGATGGTTCTTTTAACATGTATTGCTAAATTCCCCTGTTGCGGTTGGTCGCATGGTAAAACAACTTTCCATTTTTTCCTTGCCTGTAACTATACGAAATGGATTTTTTGATAATATTTGGATTCCGTCTGTTTTGTTCACAATACATTCCGAGTCGTTCCCTTTAACTCAGGTTATACTAAATTAATGGTTACACATAAATTCTACAAACAATTTGGTTTGCCTATTACAACATACATCATTCCGCCTTTTGCAATGGAAACGACAGGTTCTAACACTACACCATTCAAGTCGATTTAAATCCACCAATTTCACAATAAGCACAGGTGTGCAAATTGCCAGCAACGTTTACTGCGGATTCAAGACAAAACAACACATTTGAGCACAACTAATGTGTATTTATATCTTGCTATTCATGTGTTGTACTCCATTCCACTCATTATACGACCCCTTCCACCGTTTGCCATATCTACATACTACCAATATAATGCCTCAATTGTGCCTCAATTCAATCTTTAATTTGTATGCATTCATCTACCGCACACATTCCCAAAACTACACTCATATCTCCCACAAATTCATTCAATTAAATTATAAACAATTTATATTAAATTAGCCAACTGGAAACAACCACGCCTTTCAAGTACCTGCACCTCCTCAAATGTTTTTCATTTCAGCCCAAACACACATCCACTTCAGAAGCTTTTAATGCATATCATTGTGCGTATAATTCATTCTCCTTTAACAAATTTGGTTCTTACAAACAAAAGTCATTCCTCACCACACAGTTTATTCATTCATCATCTCAATTCAGTGAGCACGGGCTCCACACTAGTTATATACATTTGATATAAGATATGTAGATTACATAAAGAAATGTAATATATAATAAAGTATTAATTTAATGAATTTTTCCAATATTTAGATTTATTATGTTTGGATATATTTGTAACACATTTAAATTAATATTATTTTATACATTTTTTTAATTTACTCTTACATATACAATATATTATAGTAATAAAATATAAACATTGCACCGGTATTATTTCTATAGATAACATTTATATATAAAAAAATATACAACAACTTATACAATAAATTTTTCCTCTCTATCTCTCATCATCACATCATCTATCACATCTCAGGTTTGTCTCTCTTTGCTCTCCACATCTCTCTTTGTTTAAATCATGTTATTAACATTTCTCTTATTTCTATTACATTATATATAGTACAATGTTATATAGGTACATGTTTGTAGGGATTTGATATTCCATTTATGTTTGAACGATTATATCTGGATATTTAATGAAAAATAAAAATAAAACAATATGAGATGAAAAGTATGTTTATTTAATAATATTTTTACTGAGTATTATTTAGTACAAAACAAATTAAATAATATGAATACTTGAAGAGAGAGAGAAAAATACAAAGCAATTAAGGATATATATATATATATATATATATATATATATAATGAACATACGAGTGAAAATTTTTTATGCAATTTAATATTTGTATAAAAGTTATACATTTCATACCAATAAACATTTTTTTTATTTACATCATTAGGCATTTCGTTGAGATACTTGAACTCCCATATTCTTTTATTGAGATGTACAAAAATATTTGAAGTTTCAATATCCTGCATACATTTCTATATGTTTAGATAATAATCATTAATTATCTTAGGTAGGCATTAATTTAATTTTCATAATCCTTTTATTTAATAAATGAAGAAAATATCAAATGCTTATCATATTAAAATACTAAATGTATTTAGCTTTTCATTTAACACTTTCTTTATAAAACGAAAGGAGAAATATAAGAGAATATTTTAACTATATAGAGAATATAGCATTACTCATGTGTGGAATATCATTTTTTAAAAAAACATTTTACAGATAAAATACCCTAAACATATTTCTGTATTATTATATTACGTACCTTTATTCTTGAATTTATAAATTATCACATTAAAATTAAATTTTTTCTTCATAAATTCACATATAATCTCTCTTTCGGATTTCCTTCATTAATTATGCATATTTTTTCTTAAAACAATTTAAATATATTTTCATAAATACTTACGTAAACGTAATACATGATATTTCTAATTCACGTATAATCTATTGATTCCAAACATTTACTATATTTTTTTTTCTCATTCAATATAGTCGAAACTATATTGAATGACGTTAATGTATGAGTTTCTAATCATGAAATATTTTTCCATTAATGATATTTGTCTACTTTAATTGACGTCGTTAATTTACACAATATATTATGCATAAAAATAACATCGACGTACGTAGCAGGAACCAGACACATCCCTCACCATCATGTATATATTCTTTATTATCATTGAAAAACTAATTAAAATTAGAGGAGTGCTAGCAACACAACTTTTCCAAAAACACTCCATGTGATTGGTTAAAATTCACATGGGTCCCACTAAATTCGTGGGTATCACTCTCAAGTGGTGGGACCCATGTGAATTTTAACCAATCACAGGAGTGTGTTAGTGAGTGTATTCCTAGCATTTCTCTTAAAATTATAACCAACCAAAACTTGATGGGCTATCTATAATAAAGTTCAGAAAGACGCTAATTTATTTGTCATCTAATCCAAGAGTAAATTAATTAACTATTGCAGTCGTTAAAAATTTATATATAGAAATAATGAAAATAGATTGCCCAACTAAACTCAGCCATAAACATATCTTGGTCTCGTCTTATTCTTCCTTTAAGAGAGAGTCGTACGTACTTTTGGTCTTCTGGGTCGGGTCCTGGCGGTGCAGTTTTAATCAACTAATTAATTTAGGATCGAGGTTGACGCAAAGTCGCAAGCTACGTAATCAAATATAAACCGCTGAAACTATATGTTGCTGAATTTAGCAGCAAGAGAGCTATAAAGTAGACAAATATTATTAATGGAAATATTCGTGATTAGAAACTCATACATTAACGTCATAACTAATAATTATGTTTGTTTTGTTTTTTAAATCCATTTTTAACGGTCGATGTGACAAAGAACCTCCATAATTAAGACGATAATGATATTCGGCTTGGCTTATATCATCCATTTGGACAACGTTTCCCATATCATATAACTGATAGAGTATCAAGGGAATGATCATATAGGCGTATCTATAACATAAATTCTATTTTTTGAAACAATTAGGAAGTAGATTACTGTCATAGATTTATTGTAATTTGTCTTTAAGTTAGTCATATTAAATGTATGAAATCACTTTGTCATAAATCGTATGCCGTCCGTTATTATACATTCACACGATTTTACCTCTTATTAATTAGATAAATATATAGTAATTAATCAACAGTTACATTTTTTACACAACACACGTGCGTAAGTACTTAAATAATTTAGTTAAATAAGAGAGTACGCGAAAATAAACAATTTAGTAGAGGATTAAAAACTCGATATATTAAACACTATTTTTTAACACTAAATTTACAACTAAGTAAGGTTTGTTGAAATAAAATTGTTACATTTGCTTCTTCTTTTTTTTAACAAAAACTATATTTATCAAACAATAGTTGGTCATAGTGGAGATAAATTGTGATCCCATGTGAACTTTACATGTAAGGTCAATGGTTCTAATGTAGAATCGCCACTATTGGGAGGACTTTACCTAACCACCAACTCCGACCCGAGGATTAAATCCACAACTAGGTCCATGAAGGATTCCTGGTCAAAGACAAAAAAATAAAGATTGTATCTTAATTTGTAGTTTGTTGACATAAAATGCAAACACTATAGTATAATAAAATTATGATAAATTTTGAACAATATACCTTATACATTATGAGAGGAGCATAATAAAGAGGTTGTTTTCTATAACCATTAATAAAGAGGTGTCAGTGGTGGATATATTAGTGAGTAGGGAGGGAGAACATGTGTGGAAGTGGAGCAGGAGGAGGCAACTGTTTCAATGGGAGCTCTCTCAATTATCCTTAAGTTGCTGCTGGATTTAAGCTCTGTCCAGGTTAATTCTAGTAACGAAGATACTTGGAGGTGGATACCTGATCCAGGAGGTTCTTATTCAGTTAAGACAACATATCATTTAATTAAAAATGATTCTATTTGTGTTGATATTCCTCATCATCGATTTATCTGGCGCTCTCTTGTACCCTCCAAGATTTCTTGCTTTGCTTAGAGGGTGATGTTAGACAAAATACCATCAAAAGTTAATCTCCTCAAGAGAGGAATTTTACAATATTCTGGTGCTGAGTGTGTTTGGTGCAATCATGGAGTAGAGATTTCATCTCACATTTTTTTAGTGTTCTTTTGCTTATCAAATGTGGATGTTGTGTGTGCATTGGTGTGGTGTTAACTCTATTCGATCATCAATGCAATTTTAGCTGCCAAACTATAACTTGAACAATCGTCAAAGGTGGTCTGTGATTTGGTTCTCAGTTTGTGGAGCTTATGGCTAGCACGAAATGAAGCGATTTTTTAAAATCATTTTCTAAGTCCTGCTGAAGTGTTAGAATTGATTATATTGCGTTCTTGGAAAATGGCTGAAAGCTAAAGATAATGCTTTTGATTATCAATTCTCCTGCTAGTCAGAGGAACCTGTTGTCTGTTTAAACTTGCAGTAAGGCCTACTTTAATTTTTGTTCTGGTTTCTGGTGTAATTGTTGTTAAGGGTATGTTGGTTTTTTTCTGTTTGGGTTCTTAGCTTCCAACAGATATTCTGTTTTGTTGCATGGCATATCTATGCCTTACTTTGGATGATTCTGTCATGGTTTTGGTTTGATGTCTTACTTTTTTGGGCCGTCTGGTCTGAGAGAAAATTTATCCCTTGGGTATAAGTATACGTTTCTATTGTTTATAGGATGAGTAGCCAATGGTAATTGGTTAGAAGATGATTATTCCAAAGCCAAAGGCTTAATCGTGATAGTGGTGCATTTGTTTTCGCATTTTGTCTTTTATCCTAGTCATATCAATGTACAGGGGTGTAGGTTTTGCAATTTAGGAGGATTGTTTTAGCATTTCCTAGCTACGTGTAGGGGTGGTTTTCTAAATGCTTTGTATTTTAGTTAGTGGTGTTTCTCTTGGTTTGTATTTGTATTCTCTTACTTTGGTTGTATTATGGGTTTGAGTACCCCTTGTACTCACTTTTAATATAATTCTAATTTGCTTAGCAAAAAAAATTATGAGAGAAGCATAAGAAAAAAATCTTTATATGTAATTTAGAAGATTTGAATCCTTATTTATTATAGTCTTGTTAAAAAGAGAAAGACAATTTTTATTAGAAAAAAATTACTTCACTACTATATATTTGGGCTAAGGAACAGACCCTTGGAGTGCGGTAGACACGGAACCGCACTCTTAGTGGACTGTTGGGTTTTTGGACTGCGGTTAGTCATTAACCGCACTCTTAGTTGGTTAACTAAGAGTGTGGTTGCCACGTGGACCACAATATAAGTTCAGTTGATAACCACCCACCCCACGAATACAGGTCCATCTTGTCACTCTACGCTCAAAATTCACTCTCCTGAATATCTCCCTCTCTCTCTTTGCAAACCTAGTCTCCAAAATGTGCTCCCAAAAATCGTGAAATTCAAGTTCTTGTTCGTGTTGCTGCCCAAAATCTCGTCCATTCATAGTGTTGTTGCTTATTCTCGTATATAGTTTCCGTTCGCAATACAAGACGCTTGTGTTCGCATGGGTTTTTGCTGTTTATCCTAAAATTTAAACTAAACAAATATATCTCATGAACAATCTGGGACGAGATTTAGATCCTCTAGTTCGACTATTTTTAGTGTTGTTTTAAGGATTGTCAGACCAAGAAAGTTGGTTTAGAACGAAGAAGACAATAAGAGAAGAAGAATATAATTAAAAGCTTACAAAGATTATGAGAGGAAAACATACATTACATGGAAGTTAAAAAACGAACATGTAAATTGCATTGAACATAAAGACCAGTACAGGAATTTAAATGATGGTCTACAGTCCCTACTTTCTCGTTGCAACAGGGTGTCTTAATTTCATAATGGATGCTCTGGCTTCAGGGTGCTTGAGTCTTCAGTTTGCGAACCTATGCCACTTTGGTCTCATCCTATTTATAGACTTCCAAGGGAATTGCTTTCTTCAATCGTTGATAACTGTCTTCTCTCTCAGATCTTTCTCCACGTCCCATGTTCTCTTAATAAGGCTGATAACCACCCAAAACTGCCTTCTGACGTGTACAAGGGACGAGGAGCAGTTACCTTTGAGTTTACCTCCAAACTTGGATTCCTTGATCTAGTGGCTTCGAGCTCTGGCCATTGCTTCGAAATGGATACTATTTCGAACTCGGTGACAACTTCCAATTCTTGATAGTTGTCTCAGAAATCAACCTTTTCCCTTGATACCCCTTACTGCCTCGAAATCTTTACTCCTTGCCCATTACTTTGGCTCTTTAAACTACATGATTAGCCTAGCCGTTACACGACTTGTGCAACATCCCAAAAATCAATACCTAGAGAATACAACAGAAATCTTAGGCCATGAATCCCAATGCAAGAAGGAAGTTAGAAGTAAAATGAGGACTTAGGGGTTTGAGGGGGAAATAAGATAAGGGTTAGGGGATTGATTAAGATTTGTGAGTTTTAAGAGAATTAAGAAGGGAAAAACCAAGTATCAAGTCCAATAGGACTGTAAAGTTAACTTATGAGGAGTCACACCCGGTGGTGGACAAGCTAGCATGATGAAGAAGTGAGGAAGGAAGTAGAGACATTGGAACTAGGGAATTAGATTGAGATGGAAGGAACTAAGCTTAAATGAATTGACGAGAATGAAGAGGAGAGGCATAGACTCAAAGAATCGGGGTAGAACGATGACTTTATGGAAAGGACCAAGGGAATAGATGAGCATAGACTCATGGACACTTAGAACCCTTAACCTTAGCTTTGTTGAAGTGAATTGATGATGTTACGGTCTAAACCTAAGGCCCAATAACCAAAATGTTCCATGTACAATATAATTATCATATCCATAATTATATGATATAATATCTATGTGCAATATAATCATATCCAGAATTATATCATATATAATTATGATATCCCTCAATATATGAAATATAATTATTATATCTATAATTATATCACATATAATTATGATATCCCTCAATATATGAATATAATTATATGATTTTACCTGCAGACTTACTCCTTTTACATAAAGTCCCACTTACCATATTTATACAGGGAAAACCCCTATAAATAAGGAACACTTACAGATCATCAGGTACATAATCTTACTCAGTCAACCACTTTGACTGTTCTATTTATCTGACTTGGGCGTCGGAGTCCTTTTGCAGGCACACCCCCCCTGAGTTCAACTCGGATTCAAACCTCCGCTACCCGGATTCGGATCCGACTTCATCCTGCTGACTCAGACCCAGGTTCGAGTTCTACCACAGAACAGTTGGCGCTAGAAGGAGGGCCTCCCCCTCTCCAGCATGATGGTCATAACCCGTCGCCAGACTACAAGGGTCCGTCCTCAACCGACACCTGACGGATGGGTGGAGGATCTCGTACCCCAGGACGAATTAGTAGAGCAAGAAGGAACCTCACAACCTCATAATCAAAAGGGGGCACGTGAGGAAGATCACCAATCCGACCCCCGAGACGAGGTTATTCGACGCCTCGAAGCCCAACTCAGGGAGTTTCAGGAGCAACGCCAACAGTCACTCCGTGAGCCGCAGCCGAGAGCAGCTGGCGAGCCGGCTGTGAGCCACATCGTGGAACGCCTCCGACACTTGGAGCGCAGTATAAACCCTTAGCCCCAACCCACGATTCAATCTCGGCATGCGTCAGAACGGGATCATCAAGAAGTTCTGCAACCAGGAGTCACGACTCATCCGACTCCGTTCAGACATCCTTTCTCCGAAAGGTTGGCCCGGGTCGAGATCCCTAAGCACTACAGAGGTGCTCTTCCCATTGAAACCTTCAATGGCACCACAAACCCGGTCAAACATTCAAACGCCTTCACCAACGAAATGCTCTTCATTGGTGCTCCTGAAGATGTCATTTGCCGCTCATTCCCAAGAACTTTGAAAGGAGAGGCCTTATCTTGGTTCAAAACTCTCCCCTTGGGATCCATAAATTCATGGGATGAATTGCAGTCCACCTTCCTGGGGCGTTTCACCATCTCTACTGAAATTCCCAGAGACCAATTCACACTTGCCAAAGTCAAACAACACAAAGATGAGCCCCTCAGAACCTTCCTATCTCGATTCTTCAAGGAATGTGCCCTTATCCCAGACCTGGCCGAGAATATTCAACTCGTATGCGCCGTCTCAGCCCTCTCACCAGGTTCACCACTCACTGTCTCGCTTTCAGAGGAACCGGTCCGGTCCATGGAGCAATTTAGGCAACGTTCACACAAGTACGTGGGAAGAGAGGCCCATCTGGTCGTAGCTGCCAAACATGACAATCACCAGGAGCAAGACCGAGACTCCTACCATGACCGGCACAAAGGAAAGGACAGAGGACATCACCAGCAAGATCAACGTCGACCCCCTAAAGGTCGATACAACAACTATGCGCCTCTGAACACTAACCCTGGGAAGATTTTGAAGGAAGTGATGCACACTGAGCTGGCCGACATACCCAAACCCCCACCACTCAAAGCCTCAGCTTAAAAAGACAAATCCAAATACTGCTCTTTCCATAAAGGGTATGGGCACAACACTGATGAATGCATACAGCTGCGCGATCTCATCGAGCAGCTCATTCGAGACGGCCAACTTGGTCGTTATGTGAAGAAGAACCGATCCCAGGGAGGATATCAAAAGAATGAAGAGCGGAAGAGATCCCCTAGTCCAAAAGGAGGGAATGATAAGAAACGAAAACGTTCTACATCCCCCAAGAAGTACGAAAACAAGGAGGATAAAGCCGACTCCAGTAACCACACAACTCAGACCACACCAAGGGTGCGAATCAATATGATTTCAGGAGGATTTGCTAGTGGAGGACCGTCAAACAACTCGAGGAAGAGACACCTCTGGGAGGTCTACAGTGTCGACCAGACCGACATGAAGACAGTAGCTAAAAGACCTCCAAACCCGGTTATAACCTTCTCGGACGAAGACTTTTTCGATGATGTGGTGGACCGTGACGATCCTTTTGTGATTTGATCCCTGATAGGAGATGGTGATGTCGGACGCATCTTTGTTGACCAGGGCAGCTCAACCGAAATCCTCTTCTACAGGACTTATACCCAATTACTGCTACCCCCAGAGTCACTCCTACCCTATTCAGGAGACTTGGTGGGCTTTTCTGGAGAAAGGATCCAACCCAAGGGATACCTTCAGAATACACTCAGAGTCGGCTCCGAAACCCAGAGCAAGGCCATCTCAGCCAAATTCTTGATAATTGATTGTCCCGGCCTATACAATGCCATACTCGGGTGTCCGTCTTTGAATGCCCTAGGAGCAGTCATTTCCACCAAACATTTGGTGATGAAATTTCCAGACCAAGATGGTAAAGTGATCACAGTTCAGGGAGATCGGGCAGAAGCAAGAAAATGTTACAATGCTGCTTTGACCACCCTACCCACATCTCAGCCAGAAAAGACAATATCCAGAGGCCAGGTCCATTTGGTAGATCTTGATCCCAGAGCCGAATCTGATCCCAAAGGTCGAGATAGAATTGAGCCGGCTGCAAAGACAAAACCTTTTCAGATTGGAACTTCTGCTGAACAGACAACCAAAATCGGCTGTGACATGGACCACACCATGGAGGAGAAACTGAAGGAGTTACTTTCCAAAAACTTTGACCTGTTCGCATGGACCACACCAGGAATTGACCCCACCTTCTACTGTCATAAACTATCTGTTGACCCCAATGCCAAGTCAGTCGCCCAGAAGAAGAGGAAAATCGGCCTTGAAAGACAGCAGGCAACAAACCAACAGGTAGAAGAGCTCCTCAAAGCCAAGTTCATCAGAGAATGCAAGTACGTCACTTGGTTATCTAATGTCGTCCTTGTGAAAAAGTCAAATGGCAAATGGAGAATGTGCGTGGACTACACAGATCTGAATAAAGCCTGCCCCAAAGATCCTTTTCCCCTTCCCAACATCGATCAACTGGTCGACAATTCATCAGGGTACCGTTGGTTGTCTTTCATGGACGCCTACTCAGGCTACAACCAAATTCCTATGGACCGGGATGACGAAGAGAAGACGGCTTTCATCACCGACAAGGGTATTTGCTGCTACACCATGATGCCCTTTGGTATGAAGAATGCCGGCGCCACATACCAAAGAATGATGACTAAAGTTTTTGGAGACATGATGGGAAAAATTGTTGAAGTCTATATAGACGACATCATAGCCAAAACTGTTGAGGGAAACGACCGTGTAGCCGACTTAGAATCAGTCTTTGATCGACTCAGGAAGCACAACATGAGACTCAACCCTCTCAAATGCTCCTTTGGCGTACCATCAGGACACTTTCTGGGGTTCCTCCTTACCAGCAGAGGAGTTGAAGCAAACCCGGACAAATGTAAAGTCGTGTTGGATATGAAAAGTTTGACTTGCATAAAGGAAATTCAGCAACTTAATGGGAGAATCACTGCTCTTAGCCGATTCATCCCCAAGGCGGCCACAAGATCTCTTACCTTATTTCAGCTCCTTCGTAAGGGAAAATCCTTCACCTAGTCCGATGAATGCGAAGCCGCCTTTCAAGAGCTCAAGTAGACATTAGCAAATCCCCCCATTTTGGTCAAATCGGCTCCAGGGGAACATCTATACCTCTATATCTCCATAACCAACCAGGCCTTAAGCTCAATTTTGATCAGGGAAGAAGGGCGCGACCAATTTCCCATCTACTTCATCAGCAAAGCACTCCAGGGGGCTGAGGCAAGATATCAGAAGTTGGTGAAAGCTGCTCTGGTCGTCTTAACCACAGCCCGCAAATTGTGACATTACTTTCAGGGACACAAAGTCACAATGCGAACCGACTTACCCCTCAAACTCGTCCTTCACAAACCAGACCTCTCCGAACGCTTGACAGCTTGGGCTCTGGAGTTATCCAAGTTTGACATCCATTTTGAAGGTCGCATTGCTCTCAAAAGCCAGATCCTACCCGACTTTGTAGCTGAAATGACTCCCCCTGAGAATAACCCTAGTTCTGAGTTGAACGTTTTCGTGGACGGCTCATCCAACAAAAAAGGTGTTGGAGCCGAGATAGTCTTGGAAGGACCCAATGGAGTTTGCATTGAAAAATCTCTAAAGTTTGAATTCTATACTTCAAACAACCAAGCAGAATATGAGGCATGCATAGCCGGCTTGTTGATGGCAAAAGAAGTTGGGGCCATAAAGGTCTTAATATGTAGTGATTCTCTACTGATGGTAACTCAGATTAAGGAAGAATACCAGGCAAAGGAACCATTACTGCAGAGATACTTGGACAAAGTAAAACTCTCAAGCGACGGGTTTGAAGAAATCATCTTCCAACACGTCCCAAGAGCCGAAAATACCAGAGCCGACATACTCTCCAAGTTGGCAAGCACCAAAAAGCTGGGAAATAACAAGTCAGTTCTCCAAGAAGTCGTCTCGACCCCAACAATTTCTGAACCATTTGTCTTAGCAATAGAAGAATCTGAATCATGGATAACCCCTATCAAGACTTACATTTTGATGGGCAAACTCCCTGAAGATGAGAAGGAAGCCAAGAAACTGAGACGGCTAGCATCTCGTTTCACAGTTGTTAAAGAAAAATTGTACAAGAAGGGATTCTCGACCCCTTTGCTCAAATGTGTTGAAGACAGTGAGGCCAAATACATCCTGGCTAAGTTACATGAAGGCAGCTGTGGAAGTCACCAAGGGGGAAGAACACTTTCAAGAAAGCCCTCAGAGCCGGGTATTACTGGCCAACCCTAATTCAAGACTCCATGAACTTTGTCAAGAAGTGCGAAGTGTGCCAAAAGAACGATCTCATTCACCATCAACCCTCTTCTGAGCTAACCACCATGTCAGTCCCATGGCTCTTTCACCAATGGGGCATTGACATACTCGGTCCTTTTTCGCCCGCTCCAGGACAAGTCAAATTTCTAGTGGTAGCAGTGGATTACTTCACCAAATGGATTGAAGCAGAGCCCCTTGCCACAATCACTTCAACTAAGGTCCAAAAGTTCTTTTACAAGAACATCATCTCGAGGTTCGGGATTCCTCAATCCGTGATCACGGATAATGGAACACAGTTCACTGACAAGAAGTTCAGAGAGCTCTTATCAGGATTGAAGATCAAGCACCATTTCACTTCAGTGGAACACCCACAAACCAATGGCCAGGCCGAGTCTGCGAACAAGGTGATCCTCAAATCCCTCAAACGTAGATTGGACAACGCTAACGGCAACTGGGTGGAGCAACTCGACCACGTGCTCTGGGCATATCGGACTACACCACAGTCGTCTACCAATGAGACCCCTTTTCGGCTTACCTATGGAACTGAGGTACTCATCCCAGTTGAAATTGGAGAACCGAGTTGGAGAGTGGAAAATTTCAACCAAGACACCAACGACAAAGCCATACTTGAATAACTAGACCTCTTGGATGAAACTCAGGCGGTGGAACACATCCGGGACTCAACTCTGAAAGAACGCCTCACAACACGATGCAATGCCAAAGTGATGGCCAGAAACTTCCAACCCGGAGATCTTGTCTTGCGCAGAGCCGATATTGGCAACAAGAATGCAGCCCATGGGAAACTTGCAGCAAACTGGGAAGGCCCTTATAAGGTCACTGAGGCAACCGGAAATGGGGCATACAAGATAGAAACACTTGAGGGAAAGCCGTACCGAGATTCTGGAACTCGGACAAGCTCAAAACTTACTATTCTTAAGGAATACTTACACTTAGGAAATTTTTTCTTATTTCATTTTGTTTAAAACCGAACGCGAAGAGCGTCTCGGTCATTGATTTATAGTATTAATAAAACCGGATGCGAAGAGCATCTCGGCCTTGAGTTCATAAAGAACATCCTCAAAACTTGAAAGTTAAACGCGTTAAAAGCGTACCAACGTTAAAAGCGCGAGTCCGAGATCAAAGTGTTAAAAGCGTACCAACGTTAAAAGCGCGAGATCAAAGCTTTAAAAGCGTACCAATGTTAAAAGCACGAGTCCGAGAATCAAAGCATTAAAAACATGCTAACATTAAACGCGTAAAGCCCGACATATCAAAGCATATTTACGAGAATATCAAGCAATAACAAAACATAACAAAGACGGGAAAATTATAACATCAGAATCTTGATAACATTGGAAGAGAACACGGTCTTTACAAAATAAAAAAGTTAAAGAAAATTACAAGTTAAAAAACAAGGGGCAATCATTCTTCGTATGGGCCGACTTCCTCTCCAGAGGCAGCATCAACATACACCTTTTTCTCTATGTCGACCCGGCAGATTCTCCCCTGGAAAACCTCACTCAGACGAGGTCCCATCAATATTCAAAATGGGATTCAACACTCCCAATTGCGCCACAACATTCCCAAAAGAAGCCTTGCTAATCTGCTCAGAAAGCTTCATGAGGCTGGCTTTTTCCTCATTAAATTTGGCCTGAGCCCTCTGCAAATTCTTCCTCACAAGATTAGTCACGACTTCTTCAGTCATACCGTACGTAGGGGGAGCCACCTGCAATTTCTCCAAGTCGGCCTTCAGCTTGTTCACCTCAGTCTCAAGAGTCTTGTTCTTTTCCTTGGCCGACTTGAGCCACCCCTTGTATTTCAACCTCTCCTTTTTCTCATTCTCCAAAGCCTCTTGAGCAGCCTTGAGGTCCACCAACGTTGTGTCCCTTTCCGCCGTTCGGGCATCTAAGTCTGAGTTAACTCGGTCAAATGTCGGCACGACATCTAGCCGCATATGCCTTAGAAACGCAGCATGATGGAGGCATTGGCGCTCCACGTCGCCCAGTTGATCAACAATCGATACATTATCATGGACCGACCTGAGGAAAGGATTGTACAGAATGCAGTCCACCTCTGGAGTATCCAACTCCTCCTCTGAGTCGTAAAATTGATGCCCGACTCACCAGAAGACTCCTCTACCCGGGGCCTCTATTTAGCCTTGGCAGATTTTTTCTTCTTCTGAGGATGAGGTTGGTCATTGTTTAACCCGTCCCCTGCATCCTAATTGGGATGACCACCTAGAGTCGGCTGACCAGGCCCCCCACTCCCACCAGCCTGCTGAGTGAAGTCAATATCAACATGCACGTCCTCCTGAGAGCAGACATTAGCATTCTGGGCATTTTGCAGAGCCCTTAGTTGCTTGAGTGCAGCGTTGGCCATGGAAGCTACAAACAGGAAAACAAAAGTTAGCCGGAATAGAAGTACTCATAAAAAACATGCAAAAAAGTACAAGCCTCACCAATTCTTGAACCAATACTGCGAGTCGGACCATCTAAAATTTTCTTAGAAGAAAAAACCCCACACTCCTCAACCGACTTTATCAACAACGTCTTTACCGTCGCATCTTGTGGGGAAAGAGCCGACTCAGGGACTTCAAAATCGGACGGCTTCATATCGTAGTGCTTATCACTCCAGTAAATAGGAAAACGTGGAGTGTTGGAAGATCGTTCCTCCCAAAACGGATTCACACCCTCGGCCGCTTGTACTTGGAAGAACTCTTGTTTAAAAGTAATGGTCCCCCTCTTGGCCGATTCAGCATAAGGGGTTATTAGCTTACAATCCTTATGCACCCTAAAGGAAATCCAACTCTTTAACGTCTCGGATTTCTTCCCTTTATGATGCTTCCTCAACACTATGAAAAAAATAAAAGAATAACTTTACAGAAGGGGTAAAGCCGAACTCGGTCACGATCAGCTCGAAACATCGTATGAAAGCCCACGAATTGGGATGCAACTGTGACAGAGCACACCTAAAAAACATAAGCATCCTCTCTTGAAAGTCGGTGAACGGAAGCCTCAACTTCACCTTAGAATGGAAAAATCATAAGTGTACAAAAACAGAGTATTGGTCTCGGACAAATGGCAGACGCGGCCCCCTCGGGGAGGAATCACAACATTGTATTTCTCCTTCATCTCAGCTGAACCAAACACCTCCAAATCAAACAAACGCTCCTGACAATGCTCCGGGCAGCCGAGTCTATACAAAGAGCAAGTACCAAGGACCTCCGGATCCACCCACCTATACCTATCAGCCCATAATGGTACAAATATTCTTCGTCATGAGGCTTGGCCATTTCAGCACCTGCAGAGGCCATTTCAACCGAGACGACTAGCACCTGACTCATAAAAAATACTATCATACGAATTCGTCTCAGATTTCACAAAAGTCTTATCATTCTCAGCTCGAACAACCCCCCCAGAGGCCATGTTCCTCCGCCTCAACACCTCGGCTACCTCAGGGCTAAAACCCTCATTATCCCCACAAGATGATTGACTCCGAGATACCCACGACTCATATTTCCCGGACAAAACCTCCAAGGAATCACTATCACTCATTTGCGTAAAAGGAAGAAAGAAAAGGAAAAGAAATACCTGATAGTCGAATCCTGAATTCGATTCGCTGTGTGAAAGTCGGTTCTGGGTTCGAGAATGATTTCACAATGAGAGAAACAGAGAGAAAATCCAAATCAAAGTAACAAAATGAGAAAACTTCGTCACCTATTTATAAGGCCTGAAAGGCCCATAACCTTTTACGGCCCAGGAAGTCGAACCGTCATGACCCTGTACGGAAGCGACACGTCACGAGGGAGATGAAACGTCGTAAGAAGCTGAAACGTTTAAGAAACGGTTAGGAAACAATGAAACGACGCGACGATACATCAATCAGGATCCCGTCCCGAATCGTCACAAACGGTGTGCATCTCGAACTTATACAAACACCATTTAATCCATCTCGAATCGTTACGCCAACAAGGAACGACTAACATCATCTTGTTCCACCTCATCTCGAACTTATACAAACACCATTTAATCCATCTCGAATCGTTACGCCAACAAGGAACGACTAACATCATCTTGTCCCACCTCATCTCGAGCGGCAACACCTAGGGGGTTATAAACCTCAAAGTCGTCCCGAACGAAATAACAACATTTCATATCTGAGCTCAAGAACGACTTCATCAAAGTCGACCGGAGCTGGGAGGATTCTGTTACAGTCTAAACCTAAGGCCCAATAACCAAATGGCCCATGTACAATATAATTATCATATCCATAATTATATGATATAATATCTATGCGCAATATAATCATATCCATAATTATATCACATATGATTATGATATCTCTCAATATATGAAATATAATTATAATATCTATAATTATATCACATATAATTATGATATCCCTCAATATATGAAATATAATTATATGACTTTACCTGCAGACTTACTCCTTTTACATAAAGACCCACTTACCATATTTATACAGGGAAAACCCCTATAAATAAGGAACACTTACAGATCATCAGGTACACAATCTTACTTAGTCAACCACTTCGACTGTTCTATTTATCTGACTTGGGCGTCAGAGTTCTTTTGCAGGTACACCCCCATGGGTTCAGCTCGGATTCAAACCTCCGCTACCCGGATTTGGATCCGACTTCATCCTGCTGACTCAGACCCAGGTTCGAGTTCTACCCCAGAACAGATGATTTACATCATGGTTCACGTGAAGTGTCAAGTGTGCCTGTTGGAATTCAACCAAGGATGTTGCTTAATTTTGGGTTTTAAGCCTAATGACCTTGGTGCACTAATTTGAAAATATCTAGAGTTGTAGGTGTCCAATTGAGGCGATTCTACTTGCATTAGAATGCTAAGATCTGGGGCTTCAGTTTGATATATAATACTAGTATTTTGATCTCATTTGAACCCCAAACATCCTGATAATCTCGCTCAGCCCCGCTTGAGCGAGCCTGAGCGAGAATATCAGAAGAAACAAGGAAAATTATTCTGGTTTTCTCGCTCAGGCTCGCCCGAGCGAGGCCTGAGTGAGCCTAAGCGGGCAGAACACCATGAAAACACATTTTTAGGATTTCTTCCTCATTTATTTTCCTTCCCCTTCATTTTAGAGAGAGAGAGACTTCCTAGAGAGAGAAGCAAGCTTTGGAACTATAGGAAGTCAAGGATCTCCTCCCCCAACCTCCCTCAACACATTCCCCCTTCTCTTTGAGCTCTCTTGAGGTGAGTATAACTCACACACCCAATCTCATTCTTTCTTGAATCTCTTGAATGAACCCTAATCCCTCTTTTCCTTTTCTCTAGTCATGTATGTCCTTGTATGATTGTTGATGTTCTATGCTTGATTTTTTAATGAATGTTATGATCAGGAGCATGAGTTAGGGCTTATATATTAGGGTTTCTCTGGTTTGTTTCATGATTGAGCATTCATGATATACTTGTATCTTTATAGCACGGTTAGTGTTTCTTATTGGAAGCATGGAAAATGAATTTGGCTTGTGGCCACCATTATTAAGGATTGCCTTGGGTCGAACGTATTAGCCAAATTTTACTGCTTTTGTTCTTCCCTCCATCTCATTTTTTGATTGAATCGCAGGGCTGCTCGGATATGTCAACATAATGCTATTTCCCTGGTGGTTCAATCAAAGCTTGTGGAAGAGAAGGAGGAGGAAGAGGGTCAAGAAGGCAGGAGTCAAGTTTCTTCCGAAAATTTAGAATAGTCTTTTATTTCATTTATTTCTGTATTTCCTTACGTATCTCATTCGAACTTCTTATGTAATTCGACAGATTTTCATATGAAATAGACTATTGTATATTTTGTGTTTTCCATTTCTGTCCAAATAAATGAACAAGTGTCTTTGTATCACTTATATTCCTTTTCCACTTTTTCCTCGTTATCGAGAATATATTTCGAGTTCGATTGCGTGTTTAACTCAAATCACTCATGTGTATTTCGATTCATATTCAGAGATCAATACCCTCAACGTCGAACTCAAAACAATATGAAATTTTTCAAATTTCATTAAGTTAATTTGGATCTTTGATAAACACCAATCCTTTCGAATTGCTCTTTACATATCTTCTTTATTCGAAAACATTGGTCTTTCATAATGTAGTAAAATTTTAATTTTCAACCCAACAATAAGATATGTGAGAGGAGAATGGGATGTGTAAAAAGAAATTCCCACAAGAGAAGTTTTTATTTTGGTAAAACCCACAAGAGAATGTACAAGGTTTAAGTCATAAATGGCCCATGGATATTCCGCAGCCCAAATCACAAATTACTTAGGTGGAACTTATTATTTGGATTCCCTCGGTGTTTCAACGCAGGGGTGCTATAGATAGAATTTTCGGGCCTGTTTGGTTTGCATTTTCATTTCCTGTTTCCATTTTCTGTTTCCTGTTTTCTGAAATTTTACAAAGGAAAAACTGGAAATGCTGGAAATAAAAATTTGCTGTTTTCAGCATTTCCAATTTTTCCTTTATAAAATTTCAAAAAGCAGGAAACAGAATGAAAACAGAAAACGTTTCCTCAAACCAAACAGGCCCTTCATGTGCAAGATATGTTAAGGTTCTGAAAGTCTCTTTCCTTTTCCATAGTTCAAGTGTTTTACTGTGTTCGAGAATCTACAAGCTAGCTTGAATTAGATGGTTCACTTTTTTTTTTTGTCAATAGAATTAGATGGTTCACTTCTTTTTTTGTTGTTTTGGTCGAAAGATGGTTCACTTCAATAAGCTATGCTGTTTTACTGACTTTGGGCCTTATAGTGGGCCGTGCTTGCTCCGTTCTTTGTTCATTGTTGCTCATTATACCAATAAAAAATTTGACCCAAAATAAAAAAGAACTCTTCTCTCCTCATTCCCCTGCCTGCTGCGCTCTCTACTCTTTCTTCTCCTCCATTCTTTTAGGCCATTCATGCCATAGCTGCTGTGAGACATTCTCATGTTCCATTTCCCAAACGGCATCATTTTTTATTTTACAGAACTGAAATGGAGCACCTCAACATTAAAAAAACACGTTTCCTTATAGTATTTTGATTCATCAAGAAAAATTATTGTATCCAACAATTTTATTTTAGTCACCCAAAAATCATCATAAATAATCATTCCATTATCCAATTAGGCCCAGGAGGCCAGGATCAATAAAGACACTCCCTATCTATCACACACAGCAACATGGCGTACAACATACGAGCAATGAGAAACCAACAATTACTCAAAACCGTGTTCAACAATCTCCGAAGCCCAGCGAACCCAAATCCTAAAACCTTAATCCCACCATCGTCACTGCTTCGTTTCCTCGGAATCATAGAAACGAGTCGGTTCCTTCATTCGCGCCCTGATGAGTCACCCGCTGCATTCGTCCAGAACCTTCTCAAGTTCCGAAGAGACAAACCCACCGAGCAAGTGGAGCATGCTCTTGACCTGTGCGGGTTTGACCTGAACGACGACCTCGTTCTCGACGTGCTGAAACGACACCGTTCCGATTGGAGACCCGCATTCGTGTTCTTCAATTGGGCCTCAAAATCAAACAATTACAAACCAAGCTCTCTCGTTTGTAACGAGATTCTCGACATTCTCGGCAAGATGAAGCGTTTCGAGGAGTTGTACCAACTGCTCGACGAAATGTCACAAAGAGAAGGACTCATCAATGAAGAGATATTTGGTACCTTACTTCGTAGATTTGCAGGTGCACATAAAGTGGACGAAGCAATTGGCATGTTCTACAAAGGGAAGAGTTTGGATTGGAGCTCAATTTGGAAGCTTTTTGTACCCTCTTGATGTGGCTGTGCAGGTACAAGCACGTGGAAGAAGCAGAAACTTTGTTTCACAGTAAGATGAATGAGCTTCAATTTCGCCCTGATATAAAGACCTGGAACGTGATTCTCAATGGTTGGTGTGTTTTAGGGAACACTCATGAAGCCAAGAGATTGTGGAAAGACATAATGGCATCTAAATCCAAGCCTGATCTTTTCACCTATGGAACGTTCATCAATGCATTGACCAAGAAAGGGAAATTAGGCACAGCTCTGAAGTTGTTCCGTGGCATGTGGAATGAGGATTGTAAATGTAAACCCGATGTTGTGATATGTAACTGCATCATTGATGCTCTTTGTTTCAAGAAGAGGGTCCCTGAGGCATTGGAGGTTTTTCATGACATGAAGGAGCGAGGTTGTGAAACCGAATGTGGCTACTTATAATTCTCTGATTAAGCATCTGTGCAAGATTCGGCGAATGGAGAAGGTTTATGAACTGGTAGAGGAGATGGAACGGAGGAAAGGGTGTTGTTTGCCTAATGCTGTTACTTACTGTTACTTGCTTAAGTCCTTGAAGGAGCCAGGGGAAGTTCCTGGGGTTTTGGAGAGGATGGAGAGAAATGGAGTCAGCATGAGTGATGATGTCTACAACTTGGTCTTGAGGTTGTACATGGAATGGGATGATCAAGATGGAATGAGAAAAACATGGGATGAAATGGAGAGGAATGGATTGGGACCGGACAGGAGATCTTATACTATTATGATTCATGGGCACTATGAAAATGGGAGGATGAAGGATGCTATGCGTTATTTCAGGGAGATGACATCAAAGGGAATGGTGCCAGAACCTAGGACAGAGAAACTGGTAATTTCCATGAATAGTCCAGTTGAAGGAGAGAACAGGAAAACAAGAAGGAATTGAAGGAGGGACAGCTGATATTTGAGGCCTTGGAATGTTGTTCCTTCAGATTGTAGTTTTGTTGGAACTACATGTGATCAATTTAGAATTTTTTGTAGGTTTGGAACGAGGGTTATACTTAAACAGATTATCAGAATCAGAATGGAAAAGAAGAATACTCAAATTTGTAACGAAGTATAACCTCCAATATTTATATCCTGAAACATTCATGTTTTTCTGATCTTTATGTGAATATGGAAGAAAGGAAAAACAATATAACCATCAAAGAGACTCCCAGATTAAAAAACATATTTTAGAAAGTGATAGCAAAGTTTTCTTTTTCTTTACAGAATTGATCACAACTATTGTACAAAATCAAAATCAATGAATCATTGATGTAAACACTAGATAGTCAGAATATGATTTAGCAAACTGACAAAAACAAGGTATCATCTTCTCATTTGACTTATGTAAAGCAACACTGCATTTTACATTTGGATCATATTTTCTTCAATTGAAGTTTGTCCGTCTTTCTACTTGTAAGGTTGGTGTTTTAGGCATGGTATTGAAGAAAGGGGAAAAGAAAAGAAGGGTGGCCATGACAAAAATGTACCAATAGCTAGCAAGTAGCAAATGCAATGTCCTATTTACTCTATTTATTCACATCTGAAATTTGTAGAAATGGGGTTTACCTTTCTCTTAGTAGTGGTTGGAGCATATCTTTCGGCCATACAAACAAAACAACAGGGGAACGGGTTGGCCTGAAAAAAATGTCTGATGATAAGTAATCTGTAATCAACCATCCCCATCAATTCTAAAAAAAAAAAACATCCCCATCCATTCAATTTTTTGTGAATAAATAAATGTATGTAAACTAGTTAATTATAATTAATAATATTATAATTTTAAATTTTATTTTAAAAATATATTTAATATTAAATAATTAAAATTAAAGTTATTATTAAATTAGTTATTCATACTCTAATAGTTGGTCATTGAATATATTATGGTGCATCCACTCTAATGAGAATTAAGAGAGTAGTAGATAATAAATTAAGGGTATAAAAGAATTTCATAATTAATAAAACTCAAAATAGGATTATATTTTTTATATTTAAGATTAAAATAATACATTTTTGTCTTTTATAAATAAAACCGGTAAATAAAACGTTTTCTTACAAAGTCATTTTTAAGATTATTTTCAGTTAAACAAAACATATACCATATATATGTTATTCTCTTTTCTTTTCTTCTTATCAAGTGAATGCTTTTGCAGCAGAGAAACAGTGTTATCAATGAGGGTTTTGGATTAAAAGTTGTTGGTACCAAATTCCTCGCGACCTTTCCGGTTGGAGGTGCTGAAGCTTCTCGCAATCCACGACAGAGCATGGCGGGGCAGGGTGTATTTGCAGGGACTCCGATGCTTAAGTTAGTAAGGACCCTGATCAAAGTATATAACAATAGAGTGAATGTGTGTACCTGAAAAAGATGCAAAACCATGTATTTATAGGAGTAAATTGGCGGAAAAGTTAGTTACTCAGTTATAACCGCCTTATTAATATGACGTGGTGTTGCGGATATACCGGCTTGAATGGGCCGAGGTGCAATTCACCTCCAGAACACAAGCAAAGGGTTTATGGATTTACATTACCTCTGGAGAAGACAGCATGGGAGAGGTTGGCTGAGAAAGTGAGGGACCTGAAAGTGGCGAAATTTGAGGGCAACAAAGAAAAGGGAGGGTGATTCCTCAATCCTCATCAATGAATTTCTTTTTCGCAAGAAATAGTCAACCCTGAACAAACATGTCCTCTTGCAGTTGCCATCTCTTCGTGCAGGTAAAGGTAAACTACCAAGATACCAAAATTTTTACAGGTCACACGCTTCAATTAAAGCATTTACTGTTTTCTGCTTTCTTTTTCCTCATTGCCTTCTTTATTTCTGCGACTTTTTTTCTGAACAGCAATGGGCTTGAACAGTAATAATTTTGGATGCGCAGAAAGGGAAGAAAGAGCATAATAAAATGGAATAATTAAGATTAGTTATCATTTTATCGGGGAAAATTACACTCACCTCCTGTGAGGTTTGTCTAAATGACAAATACCCCCTCTAGTTTTTAAAAATGCACTCACCTCCCTTGCCTAAAGCGATATAATAAAAAAAAACTCGGTACTTGTGGATATTTGGTGATATACGCATATTTATTAAATGAATGGGGACGGATATTATACTACTCATCTCGCGGGTACCCGCATAGTCATTAAAATATTAAGATTTTTTATTATTTTATGATGAGATAAAATTTAATTTTATTATTCTATAATAATATTTTCAATATATTAACTTGTAATAATATTATATAATGTTAGTTTATATTATATAAAATTAATATAATGTGATATCATAATTCTCTATTTTTTCTGTAAATTTTAAATTTTTAAATATTAATGAATACTCGTGAATATCCGTTACCCGCATGGGTAGCTGTCAATTTTAGTACATATAGATACGAGTAGTGTATAATTTATTCCGCCTCGTAATGTCCCTAAATAATCCTCATCGTGTCAATGGGAAGGGAGGTTTATGCATTTCAAAAACTAGAGGGGAGGTCAGTGCAATTTTCCCTTTTAATTATCTTACAATAGGGTGGGTATTAAGTTCCTCTAGGAGTAGCCCGCGCTTACAACTCCTTATACAATACTTTATCCGGACTCAATTATAAGTAAAAATAACTAAATTCACATTTATTAAAAAGTTAGTTAAACTCATTTAATTTTCTTGATATCATCTAATAAAGCTTGTTTAAATTACTAAATTCACATTTATTAAAAAGTTATTGCATTGTCTAAATTACCCTATATTCAATTTTATTAAAACTTGTTTCAAGTGGACATGCTCTCTTCTTATTGGCACATAATTCATTTAATAGAGTAGTTAGAAAATAAATTTTGAATTAAATAAAGGGTAATTTGGGATTTTGTCATTAAATAAAGTGAAATTAGTTAAGTTTTGCTTATATTTTAGTCCAGCATAAGTGGGTGATTTTTTGCTTATATATGAGTCTAGAGGGAGTATTTTTTTGGTTTACATGAAATGTAATGAGGTTTGAACCAAAAACCTCATGCTAAACTATTCAAACTACCACCACTGGACCGACCCTAGTGGGTACTCATTATACAATATGAATTTAAAAAATCAAATCGTTAAATAATATAATAGTAACTTGATGATTATGCGCACATTATTAAATTTTATATAAATTTGATATTCACACATGTAATCTTAGAACCTATTTGGTGGTCAGGATAAAGGACAAGATATAATATTCTATCTTGCCCTATCTTTTATCTTGTGTTTGTTGCATAACTAGGATATGATAATCTATCGTGTGGGCTTATCGTATCCTACTCTCTAGTTTATTTTTTATCCTAATGGGAGCTTGGGTTAGCTATCGATAAGATAAGATAGAACTTTTTCTATCCTTATTGTCTTACCCCTCTCGTCCCTCTTCCCTCTTTCTCCCATTTCATTCTTTCTCGCCCCATCATGTGATGTGTCCTCTCGTTACAATAATAAATAGTTAACTATAATTTAAAAGTATATTATACGTTAAATTAAAGTTATTTAACGAAGTACTGAATAAATTTTAAATTTTATAAATTTGATCTACATAATAAAAACTTTCAGCTTGATGGTGGGATTAAAATAATTTAAAATCTTGATGGTGGGATTAAAATAATTTAAAATTAATAAAATTTTATTTAAAATAGTGTAAATAACATATGACCTGTGAGTTTTATCTACATATAATTTATTTAAATAATTTGATATGTATATAAATTGAGTGAAAATTTGAGAAATTCATTATGATATTTCACATGAGAAAGTTGTAAAATATAACAAATTTTAAGTATTTTATTATTTAAAAGACTTAGATAAAAGATATAATGTAAATGACATTTTAAGTTCTCACAAAAATGTGAAATTTTAAGTCAAATAAAATAAGAAATAAATTGAGTTTAAAAAGTTAGGATGTTTCAAAACATATACTCCTTTCGGTTCTTTTTATAAGACATACTTAACCGAATTACATATACTAATAAAAGTGGTTAAAATTAGTTAATTTTAGGCCAATTTATTTGTGCTTAAAAAAATACGTTTTTAAATTATTTAAAAATTTGATTTTATTTTAGAGATTCTTGTATAATTAGAAATAAATTTTCATTACAATCATAAAAAAACACTTTATTTAGATTGAGAGGTCAAAGAGCGCAACCCTTATATGCAACTAATCTGATACAGTTGCATAAATTTCTTTAACTTCTAAGCCATCCAATTTCATTAAACAAATTTTAAGTTTCAATATACATAACATAATATATATCAACGGTGATTCGTTTGGACACAGAGATCCTTACTATGTTGAACCCAAAGCCCCTAACATAATATATATAAATATATCATCAGTGAGACTGTTTATCTAATGATTACATTAATGCAATGTTTTAAAATCCGGATTGATTATTGAATTGGTGGAGACACTGATTCAAGGTTTAATTTATTGGTTCAATTGTGATTGAATCGATAAAAAAATTTAAAAAGTATGTATTTATAAAATATATATTTAAAATGGATATTAATTTATATTTTGTGTTGGTACAATGGTTTTAAATCTTTGTTGCCTAATCCCATAACGTGGAGTTTGAGTCTGTCCAGCAAAGTTTTGTGCTATTTTGAAATTTCACAAGTGGTTTACAAAGCTTTAAATAAAAGATGGCCAATATATATATATATATATGGGATTGCTAATGTACTCCCACCTGATTTTAAGAAGGAGTATATTAGCACCTTACACCTTTTTATTTGAAAAAAAAAAACAAATCTTTCTTTTCTAAAAGCAATTAAATTTATGGGTGTTTTAGTAATTTAAAATTTAAGTTTTTTCTTTTAAAATATATAATTCTCATTTATAATTTCTCTTTCCTATTCTTTCCCCTTTTCCCTTCATGCTGTTCCAATTGTGCCTCTAATAAAGAGTTGGTGCCCATGGCTTTTCCTTCTCCATTATTTTAGCCCATCGCTAATGCACTGGACATGGCTTAAAGTAAATTCATAGGGACAATTGAAATTTCATGACTTGCGAGAGTGCGTCGAGGGTGCTTTGAATTGAATTCACGTTTCCAATCCCTGTGTAGTTGTATTTATGTGTTATATATATCAATCTCTCTATTCTTTTAAGGAAGCTCTTGTTTGATTACACGTGAACAAACAAAGAAGTAGAACTGTAGAAGTGATGGGCTAAAGAATGGAGAAGTTAGAAGCCATAGACGCTAGCTCTTTCGACTTTCATGGAGGCACCATTGGAACAACAATGGAACAACAGGAAGGAAAAGGGGAAAGAATAAGGAAGGAGAAAATGTAAATGAGGATTATATATTTTAAAAGAAAAAGCTTAAATTTTAAATTACTAAAACACCCATAAATTTAATTGCTTTTAGAAAAGAAAGATTTGGTTTTTTTATCTAAATAAAAAGGTGTAAGGTGTTAATGTACTCCTTCTAAAAATTAAGTGGGAGTACATTAGCAATCTCCTATATATATAATATATAAGGGAACATTGGCGCAGTGGTAGTGCATTGTAATATGTACCTCAGCAACCCACTTTGAATCCCCAGCGCCAACACCTTTGGAAATTTTTATTTCCAGAGCACTGAACTAGTCTTTCGTTGACTCGACCCGGTTTACAATGGTTCAACACTGGTTTAGCGGTTTGTGGCCGGTTCACACCGATGTGTTAGCTTCCACGGTTTACACCCTTTATCGGACCAGTCATGGATCTGGTTCGCGGATGAACCGGCCGGTCCGATCCGGGTTTAAAAACTATACATCTATACATAAAAATTTGTAAACATTGTAGTTCCTTCTTTCTATATATTCTTAAAACAGATATGGCCAATAATTTAAGATAACTAATATTTAATTCTTCACGTGTTACAATTATTTTTATATAATTAATAATTTTTTTAATATATATTTTAATAATAAATAAATATATTAAAATGAAATGATTTATTAATTAATATATCTATATCATTTTTATATTCATATATATTCATTTATTTTTATATCAATCAAATTATTTATATTAATTAAATAATTTTTTATATCATTTTAATATTTGTCGAAAGTACTCATTACACTACACCACTGATTAATTTAATCTCAAAATTCAAGAAAACAAATAGGATCATGATTTTGATATTACATTTTATATTTTTTTATCATTAAAGTAGTTTTTGATCAGTTAAATAAATTTTTAAAATGTATAACAATTTAATTTTGTATATTCATAAAAAATACCTATATAATGCATGAGTTACCTATTAGATTATTTACAAATTGAAAAAAAAAAAACGAAAACACAAAAAAAGATAAAAAATATATATTAAGTAATACATTACACAAATCTTAATACATATGTATATTTGAAATAATAAATTATTTTTCTTCACAAAATTACTCATACAATATAAAATAGATATATGATATTTTAATTTCACATTTAAAATGTAAAAAATATATTATACAAATGATTGTTATAATAATATTTCAGTAATTAAATTATTGTTAATGTTTTTAAACATACAAATTTCAAATATTTTCAATGAGTAAAAAAAAACTACTTATATATTTAGATTGAAGACTCCAAACCGTACCCCAAATAAAAAAGAAAAAGAAACTCATTTTCTGTACTAAAAGAATTTGATCTTTCATTTGGTTAAACATCAATTCCAATAAAACGATATTTTCCTAAGATTAAAGCACACGAAATCATTTAAAAATATGACATTTTATTTTACGATTTAATTACTTCATAACATATTTTGCGAGAAAACATTCGCATTTGATTTTTAATATAAATATATAGCACAAGTTAATACCTTTAGTTTCTGTTAAAATATTTAGTTCTCTTTTTATAAAATTAATTTGAATTCAATATCACTTCCATAATATTGATGAATTTGTCTTTTCTGCCCGGGAAGAATTATGGGTTGTTTGGTTTATAAAAACATTTCCTATTTTCATTTCTTATTTCATTTTCTAAAAGTTATTTCCATTTTCAAGTTTTGGGAATTTGGAAATGTGTTTGTTATGTTGTTTTTATGTTTAACATCCACTTAAACTACAACAATCCATCACCATGAATCCAGCTACACATCCCATTATTCCTATACCCATTGTTGGCATTTTAGTTTCCATCATCGACCCGGAGAATTTGTTGGTTGTGTTTCTTGACGGAGTTCCATTGTGCCCCTTTTGCCTTCACCATCATGGGTGGCAAGATCGGGGTCGTGCATGGCGAATAGAGGCGACGAAGAGGGAGGGTGGCTGGTTCGTCGGGACGAAAGCGGTGTGAACGTTGATCTTGACGACGAGGTGGAAGCGTCACTAGCAAGAGATGGTTTTGGTCGGTACATTGGTTTTAGCTAGATAGTGTGGGTGGTGCAATTTGGATGGTGTCGGAGCACCGTTGCCGGAAAACCCAAGGTCGTCCTCCTCGACTAACTCTGAACCTGTGCGCAACACCACTTCTGCCACTGCAAGCCACTGTGTCGCTTTTCACACCGCTACAAGGCGCAACGTGCCACCATCCCCTCTGCTCTCTGTCGTCGGCTATTGTGTTCCACCGTCACACAAACGCCACACCAGAAAAAAAAACGAAGTTGAGAATGACGAAGAAACGGAGAAGGAGAAGTTGAAAATGACAAAGAAGAAGGAAAGCTGAAAAAAAGAGCAGTCAGTCATATGGGACTCTGGAGGAACGAGAAAAAATATATATATATAAGTCAGTGTGGTCGAAAACGTTGGAAACGAATTTTCACATTTTCAAAATTTCTGGAAATAAGGGAGTCATTTCCAAAAATAAAGAAATGAAAATGGTTAACCAAACACATTTTCTTGAGATTTCCTATTTTCACTAGAAATGAAAACTGAAAATGGTCATACCAAACAGGCCCTTATGTAGACTGTGTTAAAGTTCCGTCTACACAACCAAATAGCGCATGCTGCATTCCCTGGCTTTGTAACGAGAGGCACTAATTTCTACGTGGCATGAAACACCCTTGTTCGGTTAATTGTTTGTTTTCTACATTTTTTAAGTATATAGTAAATTTTTTAACATTATTTTGGTAAAAAGAAAAAGCCATCAGTAAGGCGTGGGCAAGGTTAAAGTACATATACCTATATGGTTGAGAAAATATCTATGTTCAAACATAAATCAAAGCATGTGGCAATTTTAATATATCATCATACCCATTAAATATCTATAAACCTAGATACAATTACACTTCTCGCATTTTAGTTAAATAAAATGTATATTTCTCTTAAATTTATCTTTTTTATGGAAATAATTTGTAAAATAAAGATGTTATTTTAATACCAAAGCTGACTATGGAAAAATCAACAGATCAAATACTATTTAATTAAAAGAGTAAGATGTAGTTAAATAGAATTATCAACTCACTCAAAAAGTAACTCTTGGTAAAATTCATCAATCCAACTGTTAGAATAAAAGTTTTTATTAAATTGATGAAGTTTACAAAATTTCATAAAATTTAAAAACCATTTCATACATCATCAAATTACTTCAATTTAACGTACAATATGATTTTTAAAATATAAAAAAATATTGACCATAAGATCACATACCTATAAATGTTTAATTTATCTAAAATTTAATGTGTATAATCATCATGTTAATATCATATTATTCAATAATTAGATTTGTTAAATTCGTATTTCTACAAAAAGTTATAAGCGGAGTAAGTAATCTTACCAAGAGCTATTATTGGAATAAGTTGATCTCGATCCTATATATATAATGATATGATCAATTGACACTAGATCTTAATAACTTTTTATAGAATGTGAGATTATATTGTATCCAACTATTGGAGTGAAAACTCTAATGAAATACATCAAGTTTATAAAATTTTACATGCATCAATAACTAATTGACTTTCATCGCACTAATTTATTTTCATGCATAATATGCTTTAAACATATATGTAAATGTTCTTGTTAGCTAACATACCTATGAATGTTCAAATTATCTAAAATTGATAAGTACATGATCTTGAAGATAAAATCACACAGTTTAACAGTTGGATTGAATAATTTCACATTCTATAAAAGGTCATTAACGGTGTAAGTATACAAGTTTGACACCTGGTGCCATTGATCATATGTTGTTTGTGTGTGTAGGTGTAAGGTTGCTAATGTACTCCTACTTAATTTTTAAAAGGCGAAAATTAGCACCCTACACCTTTTGTTTTGGACAGAAATACTCAATTTATTCTTTTTAAAAAAAAAACTTACACTAAAGGGTAATAATATAAATTTATAATTCACCTTTCCCAAGCACTTTCCTGCTACTACAATGTTGAGTTGATTGTAACCCTTATTCTCGTTCTCGTCGAAATTCTTTCTCTAGTCGGAATTTTAGCCATTCATACTCTCTTATGTGACAAATTTTGGTAATGTATTTTATCACACATTAACATTGATTTGTTTTAACCCAACAAGATGATCAAATTCATCTTTCTCCTATTTTGAAGCACTTTCATCTGATACTTGCAACTAACTACTTCCTTGTACATATAGGGAAGACCACTATTGAGACTAGAACTCAAAGGCCTCTAACGGTAACTTCAACTCCAAGTAAGGCGGAATCACTTTTAGGGCTTATGACGATAAAGATATCTTTTACAGTACTAGCTTTTGACCTAGAATCAGCTGACTTAACATATGGATTGGCCTTGCCTATTTCAATGCCAATTGATAGGGGGCATGAACCAACATTAGGGACAACATGAAATGAAAGTCAAGTGGAGTAGGGTTAGGTGAAGAGGCAACTAGCTTCAACTGCTAGATGAAGCTACATTCTGGAAGCAAAGTAAGAACTAGTCCGAGAGGTACTCAACCCCCTCACCTAGAAGTTCTCAAGGCAAAAGATCTCTAGACCTATCATATGAAATTAATGTTTCACTATGCTTGTTAACTTTAAAATTTAATGGGTTTGCCATTAGTACTCATTTTCTATTGATTATACAAAATCCTATTATTCTCTAACGAAAACAAATTTATTATTTGTTTCTTTTTGTTGGTTTTGCATTTTAAATTTGTACTCCACCATATGCTTATCAAAATTAAAGAAAACAAATATCTTCGAGTGGGTTTATTATGTGTTGTATAGCTATTGGGGTTTGTGTGAGAGTTGGAGGCTAATGAGGGCGAGGAGTGATCGTCGGTGCAAAGAGGCACGGACAAGGAGCGGCTCCTGGAAGGCTTCTAAGCACACATGGATGAACTGAACCCACACCCAAATGAGAGGGATCCAGAGGCTGTGCAGGTATGGGACTTTACAGTTGAGGATAACTTAAAAAGAAATTGTTGTGGAGAACTATACCAACAAGGTGCATCTTCTTTTCGGAAGCCCATAACATAAGAACTCCATAGTTAAGCGTGCTTGGCTTGGAGCAATTCAGGGATGGGTGACCTTCCGGGAAGTTTCCCGGAAAGTGTGGAAGTGAGGACAACGCATACTGGAAAGACTCGTGTTGGTTTGTGAGGACCCTCATCACTCCTGCAAGCGGCTCGGGAGCGTTACAAATGGTATCAGAGCCGAGCCTCTCCCAGTACGGTGTCGTTCGGGGATGAACCAGGCGGAAGCTGGTGGGAATGTGAGAGCCGGAGGCTGATGAGGGCGGGGAGTGATTGTTGGTGCAAAGAGGCACGGACAAGGAGCGGCTCCTGGCAGGCTTCTAAGCACACATGGATGAACCGAACCCACACCTGAATGAGAGGGATTCAGAGGCTGTGCATGTATGGGACTGTACAGTTGAGGATAGCTTAAAAGGAAATTGTTGTGGAGAACTATACCAACAAGGTGCATCTTCTTTTGGAAGCCCATAACATAAGAACTCCATAGTTAAGCGTGCTTGGCTTGGAGCAATTCTGGGATGGGTGACCTTCTGGGAAGTTTCTCGGAAAGTGTGCAAGTGAGGACAACGCATACTGGAAAGACTCGTGTTAGTTTGTGGGGACCCTTATCACCTGCAAGCGACTCGAGGGCGTTACAGTTTGAATTTTGAATCAAACATAATATGTGTGAATTGTGAAGCAACACTATCTTCATTTTCTCCAACAAAGATGATGCAATCTATTGCTCATCACTTCCATTTTCTTCAATGTTGTCACTAAAATTTTGTAGAAACTAAAGCCAATATTAGTTCCCTTTTGGGTGTGAAACTTGATGCAACAGAGACAATCGATAAAGAGAAAGAGGGCGAGGGCATGAGGGAGAAAGGAATGACTACTACAAAAAAATTGGTCATTAGTACCGATTTTCAGTCACTAATAGGCTAAATCGGTTGCTAAACAGCCTAGCGACCAATTTTGTGACTGAAATGATTCACTGTCTAAAATGTTGGTCGCTAACATATAGTGACCGATTTTTGTGACCAAAGACTTAGTGACTGATATTTTGTGATCGAATTCAGTGACTGATTGTTGTGACCGATATCCGTGACTGATTTTGTGACCAATTCCAATGACTGATTTTGTGACTGAATATAGTGACTGATTTTGTGACTGATACGAGTGACTGATTTTGTGACTGAATTTAGTGACTGGTTTTGTGACCGAATTTAGCAACCGATTTTGTGACCGATTTTAAAAACTTTATGAGGGAAAAAGGTCACAAAATCAATCACTATTGATTAAAATAATTTGTAAATTCTTTTTTTTGCGAACACTAATTGATTTACCTAAAAAATTAGCAAAATGCATCAATATAACAATTGCAAAATACATTCAAGAGTTTTAGAAGTCTTATATACATTCAACAAAACACATATAAAGTGTTCTCAAAGCATAACATTCACAAAACACATCTAAAGTGTTCTAAAAGCCTAACATTCAACAAAATATTATACCCACTTTAAGTAACTCTGATGTTGATTCTGTCTCTACCCTTCCTCATCTTCATCTGATCCCTCCTCATCCAACTCATGTCATTTGTAACTTGAACTCCAATCTTTTGTAATATAAGTTGAATAAGTCTTTGGTTATTCATCACTGTGTTTCGAAGCTCATCTCTTTTGTTTCAACTGATTCCATTTGCCTTCTTAACTCTTGAAGCTTCTCTCTACGTACCCATTCAAATGATGAAAAACTTGAGCCATCTTAAAAGGTCCTCCCTGCCACTACAATTGATTCCAACCCAAGACCATATATTCTACCTTCATTCAAGCTAATAGGAGTCGTTTCAACTTCATTTGGTGGAGTAGTCCTTCCTGAGATGCTCTTTGACTCAATTCTTCCCAAGTGCGTATAAATTTTGTCTGTGAACACAAAGAAAGCTAACGACTATTATAAAGATTTAAAAAGTGGAATGAAAATAATAAGTGTAGATGCATGAACAATAAAAATGATAACAAAGATATCCATATGGGAAATTCAATGAACATATAAAACAACCAAATCAAAACTTAATCAACACTGATAAACCGTTATTTTATATTTTATTTTGGGTAATTAAGTGAGTTATTTGACATTTATGGTCATTATTATTATTTGATATCTCACTTATTTCCTTTATTTTGTCACAGAATAAAAAAGGAGATTTGATTAGATAAAAGAGAATCTTTAGTGAGATTTGGCCAAGAAAAGCAGATTTGATGAAATAAAAGAAGATTGGTGAGATAAGAGAGGATCTTAAGGGAGATTTGGTCAAGAAAAGAAATTGGATAAATAAAAGGATAATCATTCACAAGATTTGAAAAAATATTTTTTGATTATTTTTACCTTGAGTTGCACTTTCAGTTTTCAAATTTAAAAAGATAATAAAGTGGAAATAAAGTTAGAATCAAGTTGGAATACTTGCAACTCTTGTAAAGGACACCATCTCATCCCCCTAATCTATTCATCCTCCTACTCTCTCGTCTTCTCAAGGTTATTCAAGAGTGGTGGCTTTTTACAATAGGATTTGGGAACTCTTGGAGTGAAGCAATTCTGTGAGAGGAGTTTTTCTTCTTTTCTAGTATTTCCTAGTCGTTATGGAATTCTTAGGATTTTTAGTTTTGGTTTATTTATATTTTATCATGAGTAACTAATTACCTAGCCAAAGGGCTACGGTGGATCTTAAGTTATGAACCTGATTTGAACCCATTTTTCCTTTATAAATTATTATTTCTTTTATAATTTGTTTTCCTTATTGTTTTATTTTATCAAGACTTGATCACCCTTGGTAAATCTTAGTTAGTTGGGTAATAGGCGATCGTACATTCTCAATTAATGGATCTATAATGTAAACTGGATCTAGGGTTTTGTATGATTAATCTTAATCCTAGGTTTTCAATCAGTTTTTAGGTTAACAAACTTATTGGTTCTTTATGCTTTCTTAACTCATTATCTTGCATGATCATTGGGGATAATGTTTTAAGGGAAAGATTATCAATATTGCATGATCATTAGATATTGATAGTATTAGAATAAGTGATTGGCACTTAGATTGATATAATTTATAAGGGAAATTGGCGGGGAAAATCTAGTAAGCACTTGAGTGAAACCCAAATTCCCTTGGCACTTCCATAACTGAATCCTTATTGTTATTGCTTGCTTCATTGTTCAACTTTTCTTTCTCTCTCTCTTTCTCTATTTAAGTTCAACAAACAAACCAAACCATAATCTTTATCTCCATCTCATCATCAAAGATTTAATTTAATTAATATATTAATTAATCTCTGTGGGACGATACTTAGGGTTTTAAATACTCCATTTTACTCTAATCAACGAGTACACTCGCTCGTAGATAAAACTCACACCAAACAATTATAGTAGCTCCAACGTTTTTTTCTAATTGTTTTAATTTTTTATTTCATTAAAGAGAACTAATTACTAAAAGATATAATTTAAACAAGAAAATAATGAAAAGGACTAAATAAAAATTTGCATGTCATAATGATCAACTTCTACTAATTATTTTATCATTTTTATATTTTAATTATGTTAAAAAAAACTTCAACACCTTTACTTGTCAATCTGAATATATATAGATACAGGGATTTGTCATTCAAGTATTATTGTTGATATATATATTACACCTCAACTACAATATTGTCAAACCTTTGTTATGATTGGAAGAAAAAAAACAATGGAAACATGCTACGGTAACAATAGGAAACAGTCATATAGGTAACTTTTTTTTATTTTTCAACGATGAAGTACATACGCTAACATCGTTTAACTAAATATAAAAGTGATTATTTATTCAGAAAGGTGGAGAACAACTTAAAGCAGACATCACAGAGATGAGAAATCAAAGGATAAACTGCATGATAATTTGCAAAGAAAAGATTGTTTTCGTGAAAGGAACGATGCAATGCAACTAGTGCTGAATTTCCAGATTATGGAAGAGATGCAATGCAACAAGAAGGAAACAAACATACGATTATGCCATTAATTCCAAAGAAGGAAACACTATTTACGATTAGTTTGTTAGATTTACATTTTGATCAATTGCTTTTCACACATTTTGACTGATTATTAGTAGTCATCTCTTCCTTTTAGAATTTGATTTGTGGTCTTGCATTTAATTTTATCAATGTACCTTCTCTGAATTGGAAAGTCAATGTATTAGCACTGTAACCTGGATAAGGAGAGAAATAAGATAGGGTTCAAATCTTGAAATTCTCTTGTTACAGTTCTAATTGATACATTCACTAGCAGTAATAATAAAATTGTTGGGTCCAAATCTTTGGTTAAATCTGTGGTTTATGAGTATATCTTTGGTTTATAACAATTAACAAGAAATTTGGCAAAACTGTAACCAAAAAAGATCTCCTAGAGGTTATCTTAGTTTCTTCCTGATGAGCTTGTTTTAATGACCAATCAGAATTTTTTTGTATGTATGGGACGTCGTCCTTTAACACAGGTATAATCCATAGTAAAGTATTGTGAAGGGTCATCCCCTTCTTCCATCCATTCTTGTCTTGTCCCCTATTGCCAACTATCATGTTCTGCTTTCTATGGTATTTCTTCCCTGTAAATTAAAATAAAGTTCCATAATTTCATTAACATGTTTGAATTGTTTTTTGAAATTGATATCTATAATGTGCATGAGTGGATTCAAACCATCGATCATATATAGTACAATATATATGCATTCTGGATATAATATATAGTATTAATGTTGTTGGATCACTTCTTATCATTAGTCTCTTAATTATACAATGAAAAAGTTATATTGCTTTTGGGAGGCATGTCAAATTAAAAGGAGGGAGGGGGTCACTTGACTGGTGGCATTATATATGTGGCCACTTTGCATATGACTCCTAATGTGAAGATTAATTCTTGTGCTTTTGAAGAGTAAAATCAAGTTTAAGTGGTGATAAATTCCATAATATGTGACTAGGTCTTTTCTTTCTGATTAGTATAGAAGTGGAGGACCATGAATCCTATGTTATATAGTGAGATGTGTTCATGTCAAAAACTGAATGTTGATAACAAAAGGCCAGGTGATGATTGACTTATAGAGGAATAAATTTCTTTGTTATTACTTAGTAGTAGCACACTTGAAAAGAGAAGGGGAGCAGGAGGTGAATAAGTTAAATTTAACTAAACTGAAGTCCATAATGCTACTCTTCACTATTTTAATTTTCACTTGGTTTGGCCCCTACCTTAATAAAACCTCACTTAGTTAGCAAAATAAACTATTTTTATGACAAGTTTGATTCACAAAGAAAATTCTTTGCATTCAATATATAGTCCAATTATATATGTCTTTAATTATATATATGCAGTAAGTAGTAACATGAAATAACTAAATATTTTGATCATTACCTGCAGGAAGGAATCCTTTTTCTTGTGTGATGCAAAATCTTTGGGTTCATCAGATTCTTCAACCTATTTTTTAGGAACATTAAGGAATAAATAATAGAAATGATAAAATAAACTAATAAGGACTAAAAAAAGCTTCTACAGATTTATGCAGTACCTTCTCGGTGAGTTTTAGCTTTATAGGTAGCGTTGGGAGAAGAAATTGTTGGTTTACATTCACAACTCCTATTATCACATATAACAATAAGGACTTGATCATAACTTGATTAGAAACTTATTACCATATGCATTCATGGAGGATTTAACTTGTGAAGGATTCACTTTAATGGGAAAATTGACTCATCGATTAAAAAGTAAAGTACTTGATCATAATCTGTTATATATATGTGCATACACATAAAGCTCATCTCCATTGTTGATTTTAATTTGGAATGAATGAATATAATTACTTGCTTTTCTTTTTAAAGTAAAACCACATGTGAACGCTCGTTAATTAGTAATCACATACTTAGAGTAAGGTGAATTCCCCCATTGTTTTCAATTGCTCGTTAATGTGTTTGTGAGGCTTAGACTAATGAACAAGAAGGAAAAGGAAGTGGGTTCAAGGTGCTGTGTGAAAATCTTGAATCGTCAATAGGAAAGATTTTGCTACCGGTACAATTGATGCTTCCTTCTCAGATTCAGCTACTCAACAAGAAGTTTATTTCATGAAAAATCAAGGATTAAGAAGGTATTGTGGTTGCTTTAAAAAAATAGAAGGTACTATGGTTGAAGAGCATCTATAAGGTACTATAGTTTATTTTCAAGCTATTAAAGTACTAACATATCAAATGATTCACTGATATGTTGAAGAGCATCTCGCTCTCTAATTTTACTTGGAGTGCTTTTCATTCAGCATTTGTTACTTTAATTGATACATGCCTCTGTTTGGGTTGTAATGTTGTAGCTAGTTATAACCTGTCAATATTAATTAAGGGTTTAAAATCAATTAAAATGTCATTTTATAGTCAGTAATAGTAAGTACTACTTTAGAAAATTAATCCATCCAGTTTTTCTATAAATAGAAAATACTGTGTCTATATATACATGACCAAATTTCACTAAGGCCCCTATACATATTATACACAAAGTGAATTCACCTTTGTTCGTTGTATTCCATTCCTTTCATTAAGCTCATCGTGATGGAGGAAGCCCTTCCGTTGATCATGGCATTGGTCCATATTTTCCTCTTTGTAGTAGCTAGGCTACTTATATAGAATTAGGATAAGATATCACGTTCCTCCTTGCTAGCTAAGCTAGTATAGTATAGGCTAAAGTAAAGGTTACTTTTCTATAAAGCACCAAAATAATGTATTGTCATTCTTCAATGTGATTGAATCAATCAGCAGTTTTTATTATATACTAGATTCAAATCTGTGCGTTGCGCGATATAAAAAATATGTAATTTTATTATGTTAGAAAATGAAATTATTATTTGCATTACAATAATAGCATAAATAATGTTGTGAGATAAAATTTTGAATATAAATTACAATAATTTAAAAGCAAATATGAGTTTAAGATATATATAGTAGTAGAAGAATATGACAAGTGTTTAATTCGGTAAATTAAAAAATTATGTTTATGACATGGTTATGGATTTTGTTATCATTGCATTATTTTTTTTACTATCATCATTATTATTTGGTGTTGAAATGAATGCGATTTTGTTATAGCATTATGCTTTTAGAATGAAAAGATATTTAATTATCTTTTTGAATCTTTAAGTACAAATTAATGATATATTTGAAGCAAAAAAGGAACTATTAATATTCTAAACCATAAATCATTAAATCTTGAGAAACAAATTAGTCAAGAGAAAAATGAACAGATTAGAGGGAAAGCATCCAAATTTCATATACATTAATATATTGCTTGTATTGAAAATTTCAGATTACGATATAAAATGAAATCTTTAGTTTCAAGCAGTTTCTAATTTATATTTTTCTTCCTTTCAGAAGAATATTGCAACTGGAATTTAAATGCTTGGTTGTTGGTGATAGCATGCACAATCTCAAATATACAAGGCACTTTATATTTCTTGATTTGATTATTCTTTTGTATGCATATGCACTTATGCATATAAACACATTTTTGCAATACTCTGCAAACTCTCTAGAGAAGGTGATATTAATGCAAGGATAATAAGTTTGTTTGATGTAATAGGGAAGTATAGCTTGGATGGAAAAGTAGTTTTAGTGTTTGGTGCTTTTGGTGCAAGATATACTGAATTTTGGAAACATATATAATTATTCATCTATATAGTTTAGCTTTTTTAATTTTGAGACTTAATGCCACTGAAGGCCCACATCAAGGGTGTTAAGATCATGTTGAATGTGGTTGTGTATCATTAAGTTTGAATCCTTTACCCTTCAACATGTAGTGCTAGGAAGTGGAAACATAACTTATCACAAAGTCTATTGCACACGAAACTGTAGATCACCCGAAGCAGTTTGGCATGTGCTTCCCAAGTGATGATTTCACTACCAAGAAACATTAGTAAGTGCATGTTCTTTCCCTTGCTTAGATAAAAATGTCAAACATGCATAATTCTTTTATTTATTTTATAAAGTGACTCAAAATATTTGATAGTTTCAAGTTCATGTACAAAAATGATGTAGAATGCTATATTGATGTTTTAAAACATTGCAAGTATCTAAATTCACCACAATTGTCATGACCACTATTGGAAAGGCCCAATCCCGGACGGCGACGACTAACATGAACCATCAAGCGGATGGTTCATGCGTGAAGCAGCGTTTAATGTCGTTGATATATTAATAAAAATTCAACAATGGAGATTTAAATGTTAAGAATAGTTTATGAATATTGCAACAGTGCCCTTACTAAATTTGATAATTATGTTTTGTTTTTTATTTTATTTAGTGTAAAATGGTAATATTATATTTGTTTTAATATTTTTAATAAAGAAAGTTATATTATCCAGATCTTCTCCCAAAAACTCTCTCCAATAGGGATGGTAAAAAAACTCGTACCCGTAGATATACCTATACTGGGTAAAAATACTCGTACCCGTGGATATACCTATACCGGGAACTCTTATATTTATATAATGGGTGGGGTAGATATTATACTACCCGTCCTGTGGGTACCCGCATACTCATTAAAGTATGATATTATAATATATTATATAATATTTTATCTTTTTATAAAATTTAAATTATTAAACATTAATGTTCCGTCAAAAAATAAATTATTAAACATTAATGGATACACGTGAATACCCGTGGATACTCGTCAATATTAGCGGGTATGTATACGTGTAAGCACTATCCACCCCCAACTCGTTTACATGCCTGCTGACTCTCCAGCGTCCAACCTCTCTGATGGTTAAAAAAATATCTCGTCATGTTAAATAGCTTAGAAGGTGGAGTTTCCCTGAATATCATTCAACTACTTCAACGAGAGGCCAAGTGTTCTCATTGAGATTTGCTTTGTCTCCTTGTCCCTTCATTTTTTTTCGTTCTTCAAGTGTATGGGCCCTCTTTAATTTTTTGTCAATGAAATTGCAGAAGGTCATTTGTTGTAATAATTATAATGATTTAATTTTTTAAAATTATTATTATTATAGACAAGTAAATGTTGTTGTTGCTACCTGATTTCTGGGTCGGTTGAAGGCATTATTAAAAAGTTGATATAATTATTATGAGGGATTGTCTAATATACACAGTAAAAAGTTGTGTAACAATACACAATGAATTATAGCCATTAGATATAATATATATTTATTCAACAGTGCTGATTAAAAATTAAAAACCGGTAGCCCATCCTCCCTTTGCATAAAGTGTTTTGTTGCAGTTTGGTCTCAATCAAACAAACATTACATTTCATCCAACCTGAAACACAACACCCATGGCTCCACCTCAACCAGTCACAAGTGCATTTCAAAACCAGCCACAATCGAACAACCCAAGACTCCAAGCTAACATGGTTTTTCACCTATGCAAGTAAATTTGGAAAAGGAGAGTGTGACGCTGGATGGAGTGGGAGACCCTGCGACCACAAGGGAAGTCAAGCTCGCGGGGAGCTTGTAGGCGTCGTGGAGGCGGAGAATTTTCCGCTTGGTTGAGAGGAATCGATTGGAGCACGTGACAGACCATAAGAGGGCATCACGTTCGACTATGCGCTACAATTCGGGGATGTCATTAGCGTCGAAAACTTGGCCATTGTGGTGTTGGAGAGTGTGGAAGTGAGATTCACATTTGGTCGTTTTGTTTTACTAAAACTTGAAAAAAAAAATTGTATGTTCAGTTGGATTATGTAGCATTATGTGAAATGAATTTGTAGGAAGAATATGAAGTTGCGGGAGAATTGGGGTTTGGATCTTTCACCTAAGAATGAAGATATATGGGAAAACTTGAAGTTGAAAGATGCAGTATCCAATTGCATTGCAGATTCATATTTTAGAAAGGATATAACAGAATTATCAACCATGTAAAAAAAAAGGCAAAACCGGGTAAGCTTACTATTCTCGGTCAAAATGACTTGTGTATCAGTACACAAATATTTAACTTGTGTATGTTAGAAGGACCCTTATTATGATGAATATGTACAATATTTTTATGATTACATTGTAAAAAATGATTGAATAAAAGCGAGATTTGCACCAATTGATAGAAACGTTACATTGGCAGAGACTAATAATTTATGAGGAATTACATAAGAATTAAATGACAATAGTAAAGGGTCTTTTGCTTAGTGGTGGCATTTACATCCTCCTATACAGAGAAATAAGAGTGATACAATTAATATGGAAATGAATATGAATTAGACAATTGGTACTAATGCAATGACATGTCTGTGAGGATATAGTCGAAAATAATTTTTAAATAATTAATTTATAAACATAAATACTGAGTAGTTAACATGATTAATCATTATTAAAATCAGGATAGTATTTGTGTTAATTAAAATATTAGTATAATAAGGTACTTTAAAAATAATAATAATAATAAAAAAGAAAAGTCTTTCTATTTAACTGAAAAACCTACAATATTTGTTAACCTTTATGTTATAAAAATAAATTATTTAATTTATTTGAGAAAATATAAATATTAACATCGACAAATAAAAAGTATGTTTTTAAAAATAAATAATATTTAAAAGTATTATTAAAAATGAAATTTACCATATTTTATGAGATATATAACAAGAATAAAAATATAATATGAAATTTAAAAAATAAAAAATCATTTAATAAAAATCACTTTACAAATATCGTACAAGTAATTATATTAGTTATAGTTATTATATCAATATTATAAGCCCATTTTTTACAATTTTAATAATAATTTTGTCAAGGAAAGAAATAAGGATCCTAAAGTATTTACTAAACCTTTGTCAAATGACTGAAATTCTTATTTGATGTGAACTTATTAAGATCCATTTTTTACTCTGAACTTTAAAATATATGCCGTCTAATTTACCTAAACAACACATATATTTTTGGTAATATTTATCTTAAAAGAATATTTAATTTGTTTAACAAATTACAAATATTAATAGCAAACAATAATTAATTTTTTAAAGTGTTTATGAAAAACAAGTGTAAACATATCATATGAAATTTATAACAAGAATAAAACTAAATTGGAATATTAAAAATATCATCTACACAGGTCATGGGGGTCACCCCACCAAGGTTTAAGGTTCTAAAAGGGTGAGGTTGGAGCCATGGGTCAGGGAGGTTGTAACACCCGTGTTTTTTCCGATTTACCCGTTTTTCCCGTTTTTGCTGTTTTAAGCGTTTTAATGGATTTTAAATGATTAAAATTATTTTTAATTATCAAAATTTATATTTTTGGATTCAGTATTAAAATCCCTATTTTTAGGAATTTTCTGGGAATTTTTGGGATTTTTCTACAAAAATTGACCTTTTTGTCCCTCCCGTACCTTGACCCGGGCCCGAATACTCTTGATCCGGGCCAGAAAAAGAGTGCACAAACCTCTCTCATCCTTCTAGAAGCTGCACATGGGCAGCATTTATGAGTGACAAGGCCTTCACTTTTAGCTCACCAATGGGTGAAAAAGTGAACCTTATTACTTATAAAATGTTTTTTTTTTCCCTACCTTTCATTCATTTCTCACTTTTTCAAGTTGGTGAAGCTCATTTTCTCTCCTCTTCTTCCTCCCTTGGCCGCGGCAACATCCACCCTTCTCTCCCAAAATACCTCATTTTTCCTACTCACACTACCAAGTTTAGGTTCCCTCTTTGAGCCTAAAGCTTAAAAACACTAGTTTCCTGAGCCTTTGATCTTTTGTTGGAGACTTGGAGAAGCATTTTTGTGGCTGTTTTTGGAGCAGAAATTCTGCACTTCTTGGGAGCATTTCTAAGGTAAAGGGGGGGAGAACTTGAACTCTAGTAGGCCATGTAACTAGAGTCAAGGATTTGCCCTTGAATCCTTACTTTTTCTCTTGTTTTTCTCTTGAAAAATCAAACCTTTGAGCTTGTTTTTGAGAAAATATTTTCGGTCTTGATGAGCTGGGTTATTGTTGTTGTTTGCATGTCTTTGATCTTGCTTGGATTGTTGTGATGGTTGGATTGTGTTGCATGCAAGCCAAGGAAGGATTTTTGTTGAAAAATCCCTCCTTTTTCCCCTTAAGCTCTCGGCCAAGAGAGGAAGAGGTGGCTGCATGTGTGCAAAAATTATTTTGATGGTTTGGATGTGATTATGTGATGGATCTATGTACATGCATGTGGTTGATCTTAAGTGGAAAATTGATTTGGTGATTTATCTTGAAATAATGATGTTTTGAGCTTGAAAAATGCAAGTTTGAGCCTTGAGCATGTGCATGTGTGATTTGGTTGGTTTGAAATATCCTATTTGATGCTTAAAATGCATGGATGAGATTATGTGTGATCTTGGCAAAGATTGGAGAAAGAAAGAAAAAAATGAAATTTGGATGAACATTCAAGCTTGTTCTTGAAGTTCATGAGGATTCTTGATGAGATTCATCAAGGGAGACCTTTTTGATCATGAAAAGATCAAAAAGAGGTTTAAAACATGTTTTTAAATGTAAGGGACTAAAAGTTAAAATTTTTACAAAAAGGGGCCAAAGTGCAATTAAGTTAAGTTTTTAAAATAATTAGTTAAACTCGGATTTCTAATTTAATTAATATAAAAGTCTATATAAAAGTCATGCCTTTAAACTACTAAGAGTAAAAATGGGCTCTCATGGGTCCAATAACACTTAGGCTTTTTATTTTAGTCTAAAGTATTTAAAAGAAAAATAAAAACCTAGTTTTAAATTAATTAAATAGGAATAATCTAAATTGTTTAGATTAAGCCTGAAATTATTGATAACAATAATTAATTTAATTACTTAGGTTGATTAACCTAAAATTATCTAATATAATTATAATTTATTAATTAAGTAATTAATCACTAAGGATGATTAAGAGCAAATTAATTATGATTAATCTTAATTAAGCATATTTAGAGATTAATCAGGATATTAAATAAGGATTAAGCCTTAATTAAGGAAGGCCAAGGTTAATCTAATTATTGAAGATAAATTATAATTCAAAGTTAAAATTTAACCTTAATTAATTGTATAAAGAGGGAAAAGAAATTAGTAAGAGCCTCTCATAAGACATTCCATAAATCTTAGTAAGTATAGGAATTAAGTGGACATAATTATCAAGGGATATGAGTATAAACTACCATAAAAGAATACAACCAACACTCCCTCTGCATAAGACTTGAGAAGCTTAGAGAGGGAGAGTGTGTGTCTTCGATTCTAGAAAGGGTTGATGCTCCCAAAAGAAAAGCAATGAAGCTATGAAGTGGTACTGTGATATGTGTTGATGATGATGAGGAAATAAATTCGATTAAAAGTATCAGTATTGATTTTATGACATGCATCATAAGTCATAACGTGATGATCAAGGTTGAAAAGCCTTACGACCTATATGGCAATAACGCCCTAGTACAGCGTGAAACTGGATGGGACGGGTGCATTGGGTTTGGCAAGGAACGCCAGCGGCTGCAGAGGGCCACGCACCTGAGGATAAGTCGAGTCCCGAAATGGCACAAGTGGCATAGGCTCGCCTCCTATAGTCGTGCAAGTGGAGATCAGGCTTGACTATCATGTCGCTCTCAAGTTTTCGTGATCAGTGTGAGTTTGTCTGGAAGTCGGGAAAAATTCAAATCGTCCTGGCCGGAGATTTTGAGCAATGCTCTTCGTACCAAATTACTAGTACAGACAATACTCCTGATTAATTGCATATATGGTCGAGCAGTGGCTGGGTGCCCTGCTGTTGGTTCTGCTTTCCCCGGGCCCTCATGCATTGGTTATCTGCATCATGGCAAGCATAAATTGCATACTTGTGATAATGATTGTGATTGTGTTTGTGTTGGGATTGTGACTGTGTTTGTGTTGTGACTGTGATTGATATTTTGTGAAATGATGTAACGCTTTAGTTACGTTGACCTACTTGCTAGAGAGTTCATGCGATGTTCTCACCCTTCCTTTCTACCTCTTCTTTCTATGCTCTTCTCGTCACGTTGATAGTCGGTATCGAGGACTTCTGTCATGATGTCTATGCAAGTACGGCTAAGATGGATGCCGAGAGACGCCTGGAGGGTGACGAATGTTCCGTGCAGATGTGAGTTCACGGGGAAAGTTCGTGTCGTTATCACGCACCCCGGACTTCCGCTTTGTACCAGAGATGGACTTCATCGTACCAGTGACTCTCGAGTTTCCGACGCCACCTAACTTGGTGAGGCATACTGCATTCCGTCTTTCACGTCGTCGTCCAGCTTCCTCTTCATCATCGCAGTCATCCCGGGTAGTTGACTTGGTTAGACCAGACTCTCCCAGATACTCCCCTTCCCCCGAGGTGCCAACTCCTCAGTATATGTGTCCTGATGCGTGTGGTCGTTCTCTCCCGAGCGAGCCAAATCTTATCATGATCAATGACACCACGGACGAGGAGGAAGAACCGGAGGAGGATCCGAAGAAGGACTCTAAAGGGAAGGAACCAGAAGAAGATTCTTCTAGTGACGTTCCCTCAAAGGATTTTAGGATGATCACCATTCCAGATGCTGGGCGGAAGAGTTGTAGGGTTGTCTCCACTGAGCCGGAGGTTGATGAGTAGTTGAGTATCACTTTGAGTCTAGTAGTACAGCTCTGGTTTAGGAATCTCTTTTCTGTATATTTTGGTTTAAGGTTTTATGTATTTAGCCTACTACTAGAATTCATGTTTTGTATAGTTACCTTGTCGGCTCAAGGAGCACTTGATCCTGTGTCATTGTATATATTTATGATGTTCCTTTCTTATAATCAGTCTCGTGGCTTCGTGTATGTTGTGTATGTACGCGGAGTAATAATTGTCTAAATGTTTTCGGAAAACAAACTTCGGACTTAAGAGAAGGACATTTTCATAAATACTTAAAATGGAATTAGAAAGTGATAAGTTGATAATGACTAAGCCCTTTAAAAAAAAAATATCCCCGTATTTTTCCAAGTTCTAAAATAGTAAGTTCGACGGTTACATTTTGCAATGTGATATTCTTAGTGGTGTAACTAAGGGTGTCACAGAGGTCACCCCACCGAGGTTTAAGGTTTAGGGTTGTAAGAGTAAGAATATTGGTCTGTGTGAATCGTCAAGGGTTGCAGCTGCATTATTTATCTGATCGGAGTAAACTTGTTTGTAAAATGAATGCAACACATTCAAAGGCATAAAATGAAAATTCCGAAGTTTTTTGTTATTTTTGGATAATTATTAATGGTTTGGTTAATTCATAACGATACACAACCCTCAACCCACATGTCTGGTTATATTTGTATATATCAAATTTAACTAACAAGATAATTAGTTCGAGCTATATATTCTTAGACAGAAGTCTTCAAGTTGAATGTTAGATTTAACCAAACAAATAATCTAACGGAGTTAACCTCAACTAAACTTAGTATGTCAGATTTAATTGATTAGAGTTGAGTGTTGGATTTAACTGATCAAAGAATCTGCCCCAGGCTAGTCTAGGACTAAACTTGATAGGTCGGATTAAACCGATCATATGATACATTAGGTTTAACCAATTAAAGAATTTATCCAAGTTGGCATTACACTAAACTTGATAAGTTGGATTTAACTAATTATATGATATGTCAAATTTAATGGATACTATAAACAAGGTAGATTTAACAAATCATATTAGCAAGTCGGATTTAACGAATCATATTAGCAAGTTGGATTTGAACAATAAATTGACAAGTCGACTCATATGATAATAGGGATGTAAAGTCTTTAACTTTACCACTTGGTCTAAGACTAAACTTGATAAGTCGGAATAAACCGATCATTGCATACTTTAGGTTTAACCAATTAAAGAATCTATCTAAGTTGGCATTAGACTAAACTTGATAAGTTGGACTTAACTGATTATATGATATGTATAATTTAATCTATCCTTGATGAATGTTGGTAGATTCAGATCCAAGCATTTCCCTAATTTTTCAATTGTGAGAGAAACTTATGATTCATGCAATTGAGTGGTAAATTCAATTGAAGCATTAAGAGTAGAAGGAAGGAATTGAATTGAAAACGAAAATTGAATTAAAATAAGAAATCACTTACACATTGGTCAAATCAAGATCCATCAATACCTAACCTAAGAAACTTACAAACTCATTACAATGGAGAAGAAAAAAGAGAAGAGAGATGCAAACTCAAAAGGACAATTCCATTAGATCTGAACCCTAGCTTCCACTTAGGTTTGGATCTTCAGGAGTTTGGCCAGCTGATCGATTCTTGCTAAATAATCTTCTGATGTGCTTTCTGACTCATAGTGAAAGAAATTTTCTTTGGGTGGTTATGACTAGTGAGGGAAGTCATGAAGTTATTTGGGTAAGTTGGAAGAAGGTGTGTAAATTAAAAGAACAAAAGGTTTCTGTATTAGATATGTTTGAATTTTCAATTACCTGTTGGTAAAAAATGGAGATGGAGGATGTTAAGGTTTAGGGTTGGAAGAGTAACTGTATTCCATTAGATGTGAGTTGATGACGTGTGCAGAGGCATTACTTATCTAAATGATGTGTTATGCTGAAGACCTTTTGAGAGCAAGACATTGGCTTTGTACTATATTCAACAAGACAACGAGCTTCAAAGACGTATTGAACTCGTATTCTTCCTTATAGGTTCTTCCCCTATTTCAGCTGATGTAAGAATTCTAACTATCCAATTGAGTTAATTATGAGTTGTTTACCCCTAATCCCTTAGGCAAGTAAATCTGTTCATTAGACCCTAATCCCCAATTCCTTAGGAGAATTATGAAATCCAATAGAACTATGAAGAACACATTATCATTTCATATGAAAACTAATTTAGCATGCCCTCTCTTCCAATTGTGATAGAGCTTAACTTGTTCTACCTCTAATCGCAAACAATCCCCAATTTCCCAAATGTGAAATTGCTCATAGTATAACCATTCACCAATGGACAATAGAAACATAGATAGAACACAAGGAAAATTAGAATTGCTAAGCATCAATCAAATAGGTTCAGAACATATAATTCAGAAAACTACATCAATCCTCTAACTCAGAAAATTAGCTATGCATAATGTAAAAGATAGAACCACAAGTTATTGAAGCAATTGGTTACATGAAGGTAGCCTCCACCTCCCGGTCTTGGCTTTCTTCTGAACTGTCCTTTCATCTTCTGCCAAGTCTCCCTATATTCTATGAATGACATGGTTAAAACCCCTTTTTTTCATTTATAATGAATTGCCTTTAATCTGGGCCAAACCCACTTTACAACTCAAAAGTCATGTATTAGGTCGAACCACAGGCATGGAAAAATCCACAGCCTGCCTGTGGTTTGTTCTGACTTCAATTTAACACTTCTGGTGCGTTTCCATGAGCATGGATCGATCCACAACCTGCTTGTGGAACTCTTTGACTTCATTTTTACAAATCTGCAGCATTTCCACATGCATGGATCGATCCACAGCCTGCCTGTGGATTTCTCTGACTTTAAAACTCCATTTTGAAACATTTCCACAACCATGGGATGATCCACAACTGAGTTGTGGAATCTTCTTTCTTGTCTTTTCTCATTCCATTTGATTTCAACTTGATACTTACCCTTCATCTTCTTTCCAAAACATGATTAATGCACCTAAAACATTATTCTCATCAGCTATTATTTTCATGATTTTATATATTAGGGGAAGATCTGAAAGGTGAACGTTAACATTGGAAACTGTAAATTAGAACCCTAGATAAAGAATCAAGATAGTTGGTTTGATCCTTGAATGGCTCACTGAATTATCATAAAACTTAATGGGTTTGACGTGATTCAATTACGACGAAATAGGAGTTGGTGTAATGAAATATGTTGCTAAGGTTCTGAAAGAAACCAATAATTACCTGAAGCTAATTCACGTTCAAAATAAAATATATGTTGATAATGATCATGGTGAATCATAATTCCTCCAAACTCTTAGACTTAATTTCATCTCATCTAAATAATAACTGTTCCTTTTATTTAAAACCGAACCGGTGAAAACGGGTAAAATTATTGTTCCTTATATATCTCGATTTGTTTATAAATCTATGTTCTTATATTACTTAAAAATTATATAATATTAAAAAATGGGAGATCAACTTACTTCAGGAGTAACTCTGACAAAGTTACTCCGCTTAATAACTCTTTGTAAAATGTGAATTTAACAAATCTAACCGTTAAAAAATGTGATATTAATATGATGATTACACACCAAATTTTATATTAATTGGACATTCATAAATATGTAATCTTAGACTTAATTTTGACTTCTATTTTTAAAAGTATATTGTACGTTAATCTAAAATCATTTGATGAAACATCAATTGATTTTTAAATTTTATGAAATTTAGTAGGCTTAATATATATATATATATATACTAATATATAAAGGCGATGCCTCTTTTTTGTGTCCACATTTTGTTTCCAATTACACCCCTAATTTATTTCATAATTACTTTAAAAATTCACGACTTAAATGATAAGGATAATATATTAAATTTAAATTAAGAAATAGGGATTAAAATTAGAATACGAAAAAATAGAATCAATTAGTATTTGAATTTAAATTATAAAAATAAAGATTAGTGTTAAAGAAGTTATCATTAAAAAAAGCAGAATTCAATATATCATCCAAATTTAAAGAAGGATTTGAATTTGAATTATTAATATATAGATTCTATACTTTACAAAATTACTTTAAAAATGCACGACTTAAATGGTAATGATAATATTTTAAATTTAAATTAAGAAATAGGGATTACAATTAGAATAAGAAAAAAATATAATCAATCATGATTTGAATTTGATTTTTAAAAATAACGATTAGTGTTAAAAAAATTATCATTAAAAAAAACTAGAATTCAGTATATTATCCAAATTTTAAAAAGGATTTGAATTTGAAGTATTTGAAAATATAAATAAACAAATTTTACGCTTTTTCCAAAATAAAATGCGGATAGACAGACACGATAGTTTCTGTCTTTCCGCTAGTGTACTTAATTAAAACTCTTAATATGACGTTTGGATTGATAAACACGTATCTTTACAAAGAGTTATTGAGCAAAGTAACTTTGTCAAGAGTTAAATGCCAAGCACACAACCTATGATGAGCATTTAGAAAGACAATTTTAATGGCATTTTTCATTGCATAGTCTCCATCTATAATGATTGAGGTCGGACTTTTACCTCTCATTGCTTCCAAAAATAGACGCAACAACCATATGTAAGTGTCCTCTCTTTCGTTAGCAACTACAGCTCCAGCAAAGATTGTGGTTCGATTGTGATGATTAACCCCAGAAAATACTACTAGAGGAAGCCGATACTTGTTCTTACCATAAGTGGCATCAAGTGCTAAGACATCACCGAAGACTCGGTAATTCATTTGCATTATTCCATCGCACCAGAACAAATGCTCCAACCTACCATCCTCAATACATGTATGTCGGGTAAACATTACAGGGTCATTCAATCCCAAGTCTCGCAAAAACTTCACTGCAGATGTAGCATCGTTGTGTTGCAATCTCCGCTGTTGGACAATTTGGTTGTAAATATCTTTCTTCCAGAAACCAATCTTTTCATAACCCCCACATTGGTTAGCAAAGGATCCAAAGATTTGAGGGGGGCCAACACCAACCTTAAGCATATTGTTCATCTGATGTACATCAGCAGCAGACATCTTCCTATGAGCGGGTAACATAGAACAAAACCTTAGATCTAACAATACATGATTATGCTTATCATAAAATAAAGAACAGTACCAACACCCTGAGTTGATATCAACATGAGCTCGAAATTCTGCTTTACAGTTACATCTAGTTAATGGTTTTGGCTCACGCTTACGCTGATCAATCAGGACACCATTGTCTTCTCGTTCGCCTTGCCTATTACATAAAAAATTCTGCTGCAAGATCCTCCCCGATTTCCTACTGGTGATTACCTTGCCTTTCCGACATTCAAATCCGTTCATCCCAGCATACCACTCATAGAATAGATTCGCAACCTCCAAACTCCTAAAGTCATATTTTGTGATCTCATGTGGGCTAAATTTTACCAAATCAATCTTTATCAAATCTTGCAAGGTATCAATTCTAAATTTGACAACTTGATCATTTTCAGCATTGCAATCCTCTTCATTTGAATTATCATCAAACTCTCCATCTTCAAAATACACACGATAACCTCCTTCATCGACAAAGTACCCACCATTATCCTTGTCATTAGTTTGAAAAAATGGAACACTTCCTTCGTCAACCAACAAAGGGCCCCCACATTGTTCTTCATTTTCATAAGCATCTTCGTCATAAAAACATAGGTCCTCCAATCCCTACCAATACAAAAATATATGTTAGGTTGATCTTCCACCGAATTGTCAAACTTTTAAAACATTTAGCATTTAACATTTCACAACAATAACACCATCACTTTACTAGAACAAATTGCAATTATGTTTACCTCTGTAGTTTCGTTGACTTCAACAATTCAATCCAATATGTCATCCATGACTTCTTCCGTTAGAAACTAAAAACAATTCAAACTCATTAGAGACAAATATCCATATAACCAATAGCAAATTGTTTAACACCCACACTAGATTACCATTGGTTTAGTTATAACTTCTTCCTTTGACAAATAAACACAAAAGTAAACTTGTTAATTGTTACATAATTTTGCCTTTTGTTTCTTTCTTAGGCATAAGAAAGAATTAACTTTATTGATTAATTTATATTTTATGTTAATACTAATGCAATTACATATTTATTATTCATGTCACTGTGACTGTGTTTAGTATTTTATCTATAAAATAACAATGTAATGGGATAAAATTGAAAATAAAGAGATGTCACAAGATATCGACCTAATAATATATTAAGCTTAGCAAATCACTAAATCAATTAACCTTATAGAAACATAAAAAATGAACCGAATCTAGGGGCTAAAAATATGTACAAACAAATGAATCAAATTAACTTCAACTGTCTTGCAATTTGAATAAACATTACCCAAATATAAGTTTGAAATTACTTTGATAGCCACCAATTATGGACACACACGGAAACTAAACTTCCAAAAAGAGTAGTGTAGCTAACTATTCTATCACTCCTTGGTGCTTTTTGGACTAGCAGTTGTGACTAATGCATTATCATTTATCAATATGCTGATGAATAAAGTAAATATGCACGCACATATAAACATAAGTGAAGAAAGAGAGGTAAATATTATTTTTTTTATTAAAAAAAGAATAACTTTCACGAAGTTCCAAAAGAATACATGATAACCCAACTTTTATTACAGAGAAGGAAGGATGTACAGGGACGGTGAAAAAATAAGGTGGGGACTAGAAAAGTAACACTACAGAGCAAACATAAAGTTTACAATTATTTACAAACTTGGAAAAACACAGTATAAGCAATTACTTTAAGAACATATAACAATGCAGGAGATAAATGCAGTTCAATCCAACCATGGAGTGGAGTCCATTGCAGTTGCTAATGATGTAAGCATTTGCCTGAAAAATTTCACAGGACACCCACTTGGCCAGTAGGATGATATACACATACTCGAATATTAAATCAGAATTATTACTGGATCATAAAATCATATCTATAATTATCAATATATGTGGCAGTCATGACTTTCCCAACTAAATTATTAGTTATCTGTCTTAGGAGCCTAGACTAAAACCATAATGAGATGAGAAAGAACAAAACTTCAACAGAAATGCCTTTCTCAAATCGATCGAGAAAAGACAATGAATATTTCAAGGTAAATCATGCTCTGAAATTGTTTTCAAACTTTGAAAGCCCTTGCAAATCACCATACTTTTAACTAAGCTATTCTATAAGAAATTATTATGATAGACTATGTTGTTTAACTAAGTTATTCTATAAGAAACGATTATGAGATTACATGCAAATGATACAATATGTTAGCATTAAAATAAAAGAGCCAAAATTTAAGAACTGAACAAATAAATGAAAGGTGAAACAACACGAGCCAGAAAAAAAAGAGAATTCATGTCCAATATGGTCCTTTTACTAGAAACGGTTGTGAAACAAAAATAAAGGAAAACGAGGATATTGAGATTGAGCTAGCAGTAGCAGTGAAGCAGAGTCAATAGTGAACAACAATCATTGGGAGTCCCTATAGACAATAATTGAGCTAACTTCTACTACTCAAAGCACCAAATAAATTATATACCTTTTTGAATTATAACTTCCCAGATCCTTGTCACCACTTAAAAGAAGATTTGAACAATTAAAATTCAGCTAAAACCTGATAAGATTAATTGACACACATAATTAAGATGAAGGAAAACATGATAAGGATGAAGATGCACTAAGCAAGTGAAGATAAGCAGCCAAAAACAGTGAGACCATTGAAGAACTAAGCAACACAACAGAGGTAAATCTTCAAAGAGCTGTTGCAACTATCTTTGATAAGCAAAAAATGCTACTAACATGAAACTAGGTGGCTTTATGTTTTCTACTTGACATCCAAAATGCTGAAAAACATATAACAAAAACACAATGGAGTTCACACATAGCAAGATGGTTTGGTTTGCCATCAAAAGGCTTTTGTAGCCCTGAGTCATGAGCTTTTAAAACAATCATGTATCTAATTACATCTATTTAAAGGCTTGATAACTAACTAATGGATATTTAATTATTTCATTATTTGTGACTTAATTGGTCTCTAATATAAACTGTCCATATTAAACACAAAGACACACCTTTTATTCTGATACTAATTAAATTGGCTTCCACACATATTATCCTTATTGCTTTTGTGGTTTTTGCATTGGTCTCATTATCATGGCCTTGGTTCAGTGCTACAAAACCTATAAAGAAAGCTGCCAATAAAAATGCTAGCACAACTCATTTGTGCAGACGGTGTCTCACTTGTTCTCTCTTAAAATACATTCCTCTCTTAAATTACTTCATCCAAACACACTATAAGAGACTGAATGTAATTCATAATATAAATATATTTCAACTCTTAACCGTATAATAAATGCAATATCCTATCCTTTCATTTCCTTTCCTAAGTTACGAAGAATAACCAAGATGGTACAAAAAATTGATATGCCAAGGGGTGAACAGTGTGCATAGAAACCGAGGAGCATAAACAAGAAGTGAGGCTGGTGAGGAATTGAAGAGCATACCTGGTCAGAATTAGCGGCCAGGGTGTTGGCAGCAAGAAGCAGTGAGTGACGAAGCCTTGGAAGAGGAAGGGAGCGGTGGAAGCAACAGAACCACCTAACGCTAGCGCCCTTCTCCTAACGCTCGGAATCGCCTATCAGCCTATCGCACGCGCACACCAGCCGTCGGAACCACCTCCTACCGTAGACCACAGCTCTCCTTCCCGCCTTACAATAATCGGGCTTGGAATCGGCCTTCTCCAAACGCTAGCGCACACCCCGGGTTTTCATGCCTTACAATGATCGACTTTCTCCTCAAGAAATGGAATCGCGCCCTTCGCCCAAAACCAGGCGCACAACCGATGCCCCTCGTCAGAACCACCGTGGGCAGCACCCTCTCTTGTAGTTATGAGCCCTAACCTCTAACAATGGAGACAAACAAGGAAACCCTAACGTCTTTCCCTGAATTTTACTTTCGATTTTAACCAGGTATACATTTCAAAAATGAAAAGGAAATAAAATGGGTCATTTTTTGAAATTTTATAACTGTTAGGACTAATAAATAAATAAAAAATTACATGTCAAGAGGGTTATTTTGGTCAATTAATCACATTATTTTGATGGTTCACAGATGAACCACCCACTCTGCTGCTTCATGCTAGCAGCCACCATCCCGGACTCACATTAATTTGTATCTTAAAAAGAGGTCTTGACTTTTGTTGCTTTACATGTTTAGGCTACTTATCCAAGGCTCCTCAAGACATAGAAATGGTTTGCGTAGTACGAAAATAATTTTTAAAAAAAACTTGTTAATTAGATGTATTCCACATTGTGTAGGCTATTTTTCTAATTAACAATGTTGAAATAAAAATAAGTATATAGATATAAATATATGTGAAAGTAGGATTATGGGTTTATAAAACATATTAGGTGTTTGTCAAACAAATCAATGTTTTAATAATATTCTACTTATCCTGACACTTAAAGTTTCATCATTTAAGGACTAATAATTATTTCTAAGGTTCAGCTGAAGGACTTTTTTTTTGGGAGGGGTGGGATTAGGTTCCGGGTATTATATGTATAGCTTACCTTTTGTTTAGGATTCCTTAAATTGGTGGTAGCTTGGCTTTATGAAATTTCAAGTGGCTATATATGTTACATAATATTCAGTTCAAATCATTTGTTGTCAATGACTCAATCACTTAGATACATTTGTTTTAGGAATTTTTTCTTCAACTAATCCTTTGTCAAAGAAATAGTTTCATCATTTGAAATTATGTACTAACCAAAGGATGTGAAATCATTCTCGTTTGGACTGGATTATAAATAGATCATTGTGTTTGACATTGTAAGTTATAATTGTCACATCTTCAATTGGTGCCTATATACTAAATAAATTCATAAAATCCTTGTAACTATGAAAAACACAAATTCACAAATGTAGGAAACTTTCACAGCAAACTTTTCTTTATACCTATATTTGTAACCAACCAGGCTAGTATTCCTTATTGTATCTAGTAAATGCTTCCTTATAAACTTGGCTTCTTGAACTTAAGCAAAATATTTGCATTTATCATAACTATGCTTCTACAATATGATAAAAATGAAACCAAAAATGAAATCACAAGTGTGAATGAAAGTTCAAAATATTACAACCATGGGATAAAATCTCACCAAGGCACCAAACATCAGATGCAGAGACGTCATTTTTGTTTCTCTATGTTCACCAACATCTTCATATGTCTCTCCAACCTAGCTATCTTGTTAGCTTACTGTGGCCATATAAGTCAAATGCAAAAGTTGTAATTATGAGTGACCTTACTATGTTTTTTTTTCATTTTGTGCTTATAAAGTTAAAGATGGAGAAAAGAACTACATACCTTTCTGTCAAATTAAAGGAACCATCTTTGTCAAATCCTCTCCAATATGGGCATGGGTATAAGTGGGTAACCCATCATTCCTCTTGCATTTGAGATGCATGGATGGAAGATCCCCATGAAAAAACATATCTGCATCCACAAGTGGGAGCAACGAATTTGTCAAAAAAACTCAAATCAATGTCAGATTTCACAAAAAAATAAAGGAAATTTAGACCCAAAAAAGCAATTCAAAATGAATTTATGAATTGATGAGGAAAAACACAATAGAGAAAAGGATTGTACCCCGTCTTCATTCTTTGCGGCAGCAAGACTTTATTCCTAAGGTAGAGACTTGTGGCGAAATTACCTGTAGGTTAGGTCAATTTAAAAGACGTTAAAGAAATACAGAGAACAATAAAAATTTGAAAACTAAAAACTAAAAGTGAGTGATACCATCAAAGACAGGAAACCAAAATCTACCTCAAGATTATCTCAAATGCCCTCCGAAATCTGAATGCGTGCAGTGAAAGTTGTCCCAAACAACGCCATTTTGACATTTGAGCGATGGTGGAGGCGTCGTTTCTCCTTTGCTAGTGTGGCGATGGTGTAACAATGGAATACGTTACAATGGGGATTTATCAGTTATGATGTAACCGTAGAATCTTATTAAATGGAGGTGTATTTGAGGGATTTAATTGAAAGTAAAAGCCCACTATTGCAAAGGTTGAGTGAGTAGCTTGAAAGTATGTAGAAGCGGGTGGGAATGGGTAGGACGATAAGGAAGTGACACGTAGGCTCAAAATCTGAGATGGCAAGACTTGGTTGGGATGAGGTTCTAAATAATAGCGCGCGATTAAGCTTTTATATATATAATAGATAATAGATTCTGGGTTTAGTGTTGTGTTAAATGATAGATGATTGAATATGTCTGTTGTAGCGAACAATAAGCATAATCAAAACTTAAAAGTATTAACCACAGTAGTAATATTACTAAATCCATCGGGATACATGGTTTGATCGATGTATTACTAAAAGTATCATGTTATAGACCAAATAAAATAATAATATTAATATAATGGATCTTATAATATTATTCTCTCACTTTATATATCATGAAAATTCATTTAATTATACTATTAATGTCTTGCATTTGCTCTCTTTGTTTATATATTATAATTATTATTATTATTATATTATGTGATTATATATAATTATATGAAAAATGATGACTCCTCTAAATCTGATGTATTTTAAAATATGTTATCTGGCTTTGCTTAAATTTATGCAAGAAAAAATTGAAATGAAGAGAGCAAAGTTATCTTCCCAAATCACTTAGGATATGTTGCCTCTTCTTCTCATTCATCGTTATCACCCCAAAAATGTAATGAAGATGATAGTGATGAAGATTAAGATTTTATAGGACATTTGATACTTTGTGCATAAGTTCAACAATTAAATAATTATGATAGAATAAAATACTCTATGATACTTTGTATGTGATACTTTTTACAAAAATTAGATACTTTGTATATGATATTTTTTACATAATTAGATATTGTGATGCTTTTATAGAGTCATATTATAGATGTTTTTGTGAAAAATTTCTCATAGAATAGAACTAACAGGTTTTGTGGATTTAAAAAAACCCGTAAAATAAATTTAGCAAGCTTTTATCTTCATTTTATTTTATAGAATTATCTACAGACTTTCCTACAAATTTATCTATAAATTTTTCTTATGGATTTGCCTATAAAAAATTTCCTACAAATTTTCTTGCAATTATTTTTTATGAATTTATCTATGGAATTGTCTTATAGATTTACCCACAAAATTTTCCCATGGATTTACCCATGATTCTACGTGAATGTTTCCTACGAATTTACCTACAATTGTATCTTACAAATTCACCTTCATATATTTCCTACAATTTTATCTATGAGTTTTTCCTACAATTTTATCTATGATTTTTTCCTACAAATTTACCTATGAATTGAATTACCCACGAGCATATTTCCTATGGAGGAAAATTCATAGGAAATGTGTTTCCTGCAGATTTTTTATGAAAATTCGTAGGAAAATCTGTAGGAAATGAGCATAATTTTAGTAGTGTTTGAAAAGCTTGATATTGAAAGAGAACAATTTTGCATTCTATATTCTTTGCTTTGTTTGTAAACTCCAAATAGCTCTTGTAACACTAGCAAAAATACATGTTGAAATTGTATTGTTTTTTTAATATGGTTACTAATTTGTCTAATGTTGTTGGAACATTTTGTAAGTGTCAAGATATTCTCGGTGAAAGTCAAATTGCTAAGGTGAAAGAAGCATTGCAAAGGGAGAAACCTTTAGTGGGGGCTCATATTATGATACATTCATTAGTCTAGTTTATTTATTCATTCTCTTTTATATGTATTATTAATGTGTTTGAAATTGTTGAGGAAGTTGGCATAAGTTTGCAGCAGATTTAAAGCATGTGCCTTGTTGAATTCTATGCAATCTTTTGAAATTGTTTTCATCTTGCATTTGATGAAAATTGTTTTGGGAATTACTCATGAGTTTTCTCAAGCATTACAAAGAATAGATGGGGATATTGTAAATGTTATGAAACTAGTTTCAGTGTCAAAGTAGAGGTTGCTAGCTATGAGGATGATGCTTTCCATTATTTACTCAGTGAGGGTTTATTATTTAGTAAAAACACAATGTTGTCATTCCAAATATGAATGATACTTTTAAACATAATGAAGGTCAAGGTGAAAAATGGAGAAAGTTTATAATTTATCATTTTTAAGTTGAATAAGTGATTGATTAACAATTTCAAGAGTTGAATAATCATTTTACAAAAATGAATACAAAGTTGCTTCTTTGTGTAGCATGCTTAAATCTAAGAGATTCGATTTTTTGCATTTGATAAGGAGAAGTTAATTCATTTGGCTGAATTTTATCCTTTTAAATTTTCTCCTATAGAATTTGTGGCATTAGATAGTCAACTTAAAAACTATTTCATAGATGTATGTTCTAACGGTGAAATTTTAGAATTAGGGGGAATCATTGATCTTGCTCTAAAGTTTATGGAGGTTAAGAAGCATGATATATATTCATTGGTATATTTTCTTTTAAAATCAACTTTGATACTACGAGTGACAACTTCAATCGTTGAAAGAGCTTCCTATGCTATAAATATCATCAAGAATCATAAATAACAAATTTGGGGACAAAGGTTTTTTATAGCAACAAAAATAAAAACAAATATGATATATATTCATATATACCTTTTAGTAACAACATACTATATTTATTTATTTAATGTAAAATATTACAACATACACAATTTATTTATTTAAAGAACATCTCATTTAAAATAATTTTATACCTAATATATAAAAATAATAACATATATATTTTATTTTAATTTAAACATCCTAATTTAAATTAATTATAATATATTAATTTTAGTTGTGTCATTTATCCACGAATTTTCTTTAAAGAATAATTGTTCCTGTTTTTTTCTTCAAAATACGTTTATAAGTACAACATCGATTCCTAATTTGGACTTTAGAACAGTGCAGACTTTGTATGAAACAGAGTCCTAGTCGACCGACACACGACAAGTTGGTACTGCTACTCCGTACTCGGTAGCAAAGCAGCAGCTATACAATCAATAAATCAAACGGCGCAAAAGGTCCCACACCATTGCCATCCAATCTAACATGTCATCAGGACCCACTTATTATTATTAACACCCCTCCAAAACATGTTAAGGAATGGAACAAAATTTATTAGGCTTAATTGTATTTTTTTATTATTCCCATTTATTATGATTTTAATTTCTTTATTATTTTTATTTAAATTAAATGTTTATAAGTTTAATCGTTTAATAATTTTTTATTTAAATTCGTTATCATTTTAAAAATAATTATAAACATAACTGATTGTATTATTTATTTATTTTCAAAATTTATAAATAAAATCATTCGATTTTATTCAGGATTAAAAAACCCCTTAAATTCTCTTTATTTGTAATCGTATTTTTTTTTTCATAATTTCTCTTAAAAATTTTATTCAATTTCTATCAAATTTGTAATTTCTTAATTTTTTTAAAGTATTTTCTATCTTCAACCCGTCTTGAATTACTTATTATTTGAAAGGACGTCCCGCTTAAGGCACTGGTGAATGATTCATATATAAAAGGTTTTGATTGGAAACCACGACATTGATTGCATTTTGTAATATTAAATATTACACACTTTAATAAAAAAAAAGTATTTCTGGTTCCTTAACAAGTGACACTTGTTAGCATTTTCCTTATTTGAATTAGGAAAATAAATCATAAACACTCAAGGAATATAGACACAAAAAGCGAGAGACCGAAAAAGAAAAAAAAATAGGTGATAGATTTGATATGTAATGTGATATGATAAGGAAAAACAGAAAAAGAGAATTAAGAGATGTCATATGGGTGTATAAAATTAGTAGGGGTTTACATATCATTATTATTTGATAGGTGTGTGTAATCAAGTCGGGTCGGGTCGGGTTTGAGGTGACATCAAGTCTGGAGCGATAGAATGATGATGAGTTGGGTTGGTTCGGGTTTGTATTTTTTGGGAGAGTAACCTGACTCGAACCAACCCAAATATGTTCGGGTTGGGTTAGGTTGGGTCATTGGGTCATTGGGTCATTGGTTCATGAGTATTTTGTCTTTTAAAAATGTGGAAAATGAAATGAAATTAAAATATAAAATGAAAAAAAAGAAAAGAAACGGGGAAAAATGACAAGAGCGGATGGAATAGGGTTTGGGGAATCACCCCTGCCTGTGTTGCCACTGCGCCTATTTTTGTTCTCTCCGGGCATGAAAATGAAATAAGATTAGGGCTTCTTTTAATTTTCTAGTTTGGTTCAAGTTGGGTCTTTCGATTTCAACATAGGCAAACTCGAGACCCGAACCGAACCAGATCGGGTTTGAAAGAAAATGTTCGAACCGAACCAAATACTCGAACTGAACCGTTAGATATCCTTCAGGTTGAGTTGTGTCTAAAGGATTCACAGGTTGGGTCGGACCCGCTTACACCCTTATTATTATTATTTTTTTGTATAAATCATAGATATCCCCTATTACCAGGGACAATCCTATTAATGACTTAGTCACCCTGATTATTTGAACTAGGGGAAACACAAACATTTTATTAAGATCAATAAAATAATATTTTATTATGTGGATGGTTATTGAATTGAAATACTTTATTATTCTCTTTTAAATTAATTATATATATCATCATTTGATTTTATTTTTTTAATAAATAGGAGTATAATTGTAATAGAAAAAATGCACATAAAAATAACTACCCTCACCTGTAATCCCTTTAAAAAAAAAATTAATAAACAAGGTTGATTTAACTTCTTAAAAAATCAATCATTCACTATTACAAAGTTTTGATCAAAATTCGATTATATTTCCTCTATTTCTATTTAACTGTTTATTTTTGGAGAAAAATTATTCCTATTTAAGTGTCTAGTTATAAATCCAATGAAATAAAAATTACACTTTTTTTCATTTTACTCTTACATAATAAATGACTCACTACTAAAAACTAACGAGTCCCAATAAATATGAAGAGAGATAAATGGTAAAATAAAAAGTTTAAAATTTATTTTTAAGAAAATAAGAGTAATGATTGCAGTTTTTTTTTGTCTAAATAGATAGTTAAACAGGAACTAAGATAATATCTAACTATAAATCAAATGAACACTCCATTTCACTTCATAAAAAATCAATCATTTACCCTATGTTTGGTTAAACCTAAAATAGTGAAATAGAGAAGTGAGAAATATGGAAGAGAGAGATGGGGAAGAGAGAGATGGTAGAAAAATTAAGTAAAATTTGAGGTTGTTTGATATTAGAGAAATATGGGAGAAATAGAAGAGAAATTGATTTTGATAGTTATTTGGTTGTGGAGAAATAAATGAGAGAAATTTGTAAATAGTTAAAAGACAAAAATATCCTTCAAATTTAATTGTATTCATTTTCAGCTACAGGAAATTTTTTTCAAAACATTGGATATAAACATGAGGGTAAATTTGTCATTCGATAGTTCTGCCCTTATCTCTCCCCTAATTCTCTCTAGCAATAAGGTGAAACAATTATGCATGGAAACTGCTCAATTATATACAGTCTAAACTCTCCCCCTCTTTTTGTTAGATACCAAATAGTGATTTGCTTAATTATACACTTTAAACTCTCCCCCTCTTTCGTTAGATACCAAATGGTGATTTTACTATCTGTCTTTGCTATCTCTCATACCCACAACTCTCTTTTCTCAAATTCTTATCAACCAAACATAATGTTACTGTTACAAATTTTTTTAAATAAACTAAAAAATAAGACTTAAATATATTATTAAAAAAATTTAATTATGAAATATTACACATAATAATAAATCAAAAATAAAATATTTTATTGAAAAAATGTAACTATCAAAATATTTAATACATTAATAATAATAAATATTAAATTTTTTAATAAAGAATTTTCAATTTTATTTTATTATACTGTGCAACTAGTTAAAAAAAATTATTATTAAAATATTAAGACACCAAAACTGCATAAAGAAAATAAAATATATTAATTGAGTTTATTAATTGCTTACAACCCTAACTTTTTTTTTAAACGCATGTGAGTAAAAAGGCTTTACTAATAGTAGTATTACTTAATTTAATTTAACAAATATTACTTTCCACAATTAATTGTGACCCTACCTCTCATCGACTCGGCTCGAACTTCAACGCGCCGTAGCCGGAGGGCGGCGGGAATGACCTAAGCTTGTCGTCACGCGCGATCTGCGATCTCTCTCGGTTCACGCGCCTTTTTGTCTTTTCCACTTCTCTTTCTTATCTTCATTTATGTTCCTTTTATCAGAAAAATAAAAATGAAAAACAACATATGAGGGAAATTGCTAGGCGTGCTTTTTCACCGCACCTTTTGATTTTTACCCAAAAAAGTCAACCGCCACCGTTTGTCTATATCTGAAGCAGACACCCGGTTCACTTCATTGAACCGGCCGGTTCAGTCCATGTCCATCAATATCAATCAATAAACAACGAGTGTGTCACCATCTGCAATGAGTTTCTGTGTTGTCTTGCCACCTTTCAATCTGAAATTTCTTTATTTTCAATTTTTAATTTTAACCCATATTTTAAAAAGTGGAAAAGTTTCAAGCTTTAATCATAAAAACTGGTTTGTGGGGATGGGTAAGGTGGACCCAGACCCGGTTCTGATTACAAAGGTAGCACGAGAGGGACTTAACATGAGAGGAACCGTGAGTTGCAAGCCAAAAAGGTTGAAACTTGGAGAAGCTAGCTAGCTGAAACCTGAGAGGGTTTAGCCAATCCTGATGGGAGTAAATCGTGGGGGAATTTTATGCTTTTTTTGGGAACTACTGTTAGAAAGTGCCTTGACAACTTGAAAGAAAAAAAAATTAATTATTTGCAATTTTATAAATAATATGGGGCTTTGGGAAATTGGGCAATATTGCAGGAATGGCCCAATGGTGTGAAAGAGTGAAAGAAGGGAAGGTGGGGGAGAAGACCTCAGCATGCAGATTGAAGAGATGATTTGATTTGATGTAAAGCCTGTTTGAGAGAGCTGTGTTCTCAAAATCCGAGCATGATGTGTCAAATTCCCATGGCATCAATCGCTCACACACAACACAACTAGCAATAGCATCACCTTCTTCTTTACTTTCCTTTCCTCTCTTGTTGCTTGATAGTGATGGATTAGATTAGATAGATGGATGGGATATATAGGATGGGATGGCTGAGTGAGTGAGTCATTCATGTTTAATTAATCATTTCCTCAATTGAAAACAACACAGCTTAGGTTCCCAATTAATCTCATCATTAGTTAAAAAAAGTGATAAAATGAAGGAAAATTACTAATTCTTTTCATCACTTTTCATTGATTCCATGGATTCATTCATCAATTCAATCCATCACCGTTTTTCAGCTTTGTGTCTCTGTTTGTTCCCACATTTTTTCTTGGGCTAATATTTATTAGGTTGAGGAAAGTAAGAGAGTCTCAAAAAGTGAGACATTATATCCAATGTCTTGAGTGATATGGCCTTTGTGGGTGGGTGTAAATTCAATGGATCAATATCAGCTATATGCTCTTACTTTCTGCTTCCCTTTCTTTCTCTGAGATGCAAAATAGCCACTTTCAGTAACATTTGTTTTGTTCTGTGAATGGTCATTGGTCACCAATGTGTTATACTATTAAAAGCTGGTGCTTGGGACATGTCATGATACCCTCTCGCGATTAGATTGTATATAAGAGTAAAGAGTAATAATTCTTTAGTTTTGGTTGTATTCACAACTGTACAATAATTTCTGTTCTCTCAGTATTTAATTTTTTTTCTATTTTTGATGTGTCATGTAAAAATGATAGTTATTGAATATATTATGTGTACTTTGTAAAAAAGGTATTTTCTCTTTCAACGAATAAATTTTCCACTAGTTATGATTATGATAGAACAGTTAAATGTATCAATCAGTGCATTGATATGTCATGCAAATCCTGCTAACTATCATGGTAATTCAGAGTTACTCGCTATTTCTCTTTTGGAATATGAATCTCCAACCCACATGGTTCCATAGATTTTTAACAGTGAGGAAATTTAATTTATTTTTTCTTCAAAGAAAAGAAGTGTGATCAGAAAAAAGAAGGGGGGGAAATAAAAACTTTCTCACACCTGAAAATGATTTTAACAACGAATACCAATAAAGTTTGGACATGCCTACATTATGATGGGAAAACGAGGTAGGAAAAACCTATGACACACCTATAGCTTGGAAAGAAAAAAAAAAGGAATTTATCTCAGTTTTACCTAGCTTTCAAGTTCAAGAGGAGATTTATTTATTTGTCTTATATATATGTCACCAACTGTAGGCTGTAGCAGTGCATCATCAGCAAAGGTAGCTGCACTCCTCATATAAACTGTTCTGTTAATCATAACAATGATATTTAAAAATAAATTTAATTTGTCTTATGTTAAAACATATAACTAGAATAAATAATCAAGATAAAACATAAAATTGTGCTAGGAGTTGTTAGAAATAAATGCACTTTTGTACTTTATGTTTAGTCTATGTCTTGTAAGAGAATACCAAATCTCATATATATAATATAAACAAAAAGTACCCAGAAACAGAAAAAATAATCAGTGTAACACAATTCACAATGATAGATAGAAGAAGAATGAATTTTCAAAGAGTAGTTGAGATTGAGGAAGGTGAAGTTAGAGAGTAACAGATTTTACATTACTACATAAATAAAAAGTAAGGAAGTAGGCGTGTAATAAACATGGTTGGTGTTTATGATCATATAATTTTTGTACTGTGCTGACAGAGTAGATATGAAACAGCTTTATTGATATATATACACGGTGAAAAATCTCTCATTGCTATTCTTTTTTCTGTATAAGAGCCTTTTTCTTTTCTTTCCTTTGTTATCTCTATTCTTTTTTCTGTTTAAAAACTTTTTTTTTTCTTTCTTTGTTGCTATTGCTATTCATCTCTGATAATAAAAACTACTTTCTGTTCCCTCTCTCTTACAATTTCTTCACTGACAGAGGAATACCTGCACACTTCTTCACGCACGCACGCATACTCAAAGCCCACTCCCTCGTACATCACCCTTTCTCTTTCTTTCTCTAGCTATGTGGATTATGATAAGCACCCTTGGTCAGGGAGTAGAGAGAGATATCAGAAGAGGACAGTGCAGAGAAAACACAGAGATTTTCCAGCCATATCATACCTTATTATTTCACCTTTTTCTCTCTGCCACTCGATTCATCAAATCCCCATGAAACCCTTATAATAAACCACCCTTCAAACTCACCATCCAAAACCAAAACCCACCTAGCAAAATAGAAAAAGAAAAAAAGTGAATCCCAAGTCATAAACTCCTTTCACTATTTTGCTTCAGCTGCTCTACCTTTTGCTATATAGTTTCCATTTCCTATATAATGAAAGCCATGAACTGAATTAAATCCAACATTCTCCTTCTAGTTCTAGTTCTAGTTAAATTCTCCTTCCAAAACCACCCAAAGTTCTCTCTTTTGTTTCTCAAAAGCTTCTTCCTTCAAGTGATTCTTCCTTCTCTGATGGATAATAACTACTACCACCAACATCACTTGGACAAAACTGATGCAAATTTGCCTCCTGGCTTTCGGTTCCACCCTACTGATGAAGAACTCATCACCTATTATCTTCTCAAGAAGGTTCTTGACAACACCTTCACTGGAAGAGCTATAACTGAAGTTGATCTTAACAAGTGTGAGCCTTGGGAGCTTCCTGGTAAACCCCTTCTTCTGCTTCTTTTTCTATTAGTTATCAAGTTTCTTTAGTAGCACAAAAAGAGTGAATTTTCTATTTTGTGGTTGTTGTTGGCAGAGAAAGCTAAGATGGGTGAAAAGGAATGGTATTTCTTTAGCCTACGTGATAGGAAGTACCCAACTGGGCTACGTACAAATAGAGCCACAGAAGCTGGTTATTGGAAAGCCACTGGGAAAGATAGAGAGATTTATAGCTCAAAATCTTGCTCCCTTGTTGGCATGAAGAAAACCCTTGTTTTCTACAGAGGCAGAGCTCCTAAAGGGGAAAAAAGCAACTGGGTCATGCATGAATATCGCCTTGAAGGCAAATTTGCTTACCACTACCTCTCTAGGAACACCAAGGTATTTCCTTCTTTGTTAATTAATTCATTAATTAATTTATTCACCCTCTCTCTTCTTTTTCCTGTTATTATTATTAATGAATAGCATTGATACTTAACTTTCAAGTGTACTTTTTTATTTTTCTGATCATGAGCTAGCTGCATTTAGACCCTTGCAATTTGCAGTGAAATAACTAGAGCTAGGTGGAATCTGGGTTCCCTTAGCTAGCCTTCCATAATTAGGTTTCGTTTATCAATGTTGTTGATTTTTCTGTTTCATTTGTTTTACTTTTGGTTCTCTATTAGGATTTTGTACTTTGGGATTGTTATGGCAGGGAGTTATATGTTTTGCTTCCTCTCAAAATGTTAACCTATTACCAAAGGTCATTACCCCACGGTGCATAACAACCCTTCTTATTATAGCTATGTGTTTGCATGGGAACAATAAACAATGACACATTAATTTTCAGAGATTATCAAAACTAGTACGTACTTACAACCAATTTTACCTGCTGTTTCATTCAAGACATCCATACATTAACCACCATTTTTCCAAGTTGCTGCTAACTAGCAGAAGATTCTAACAGCTTTTTTTTGCTGTTCAATTTTCACACGTTCTGCTGCATATTGTGGCCACCAAGCCACTTTCTATTTTAATTTTTTTGGGTTTGGGAACACTTAGTCACTGACTCTTCTTTTTTCTTTCCCCCTTCTTTTATTTGGCTTTGTGCATACATCACTGACTTGAAAACTGTTCTGATTTGATTTGATGAAGGATGAGTGGGTCATATCTCGAGTGTTTCAGAAGAGTAGCACTGGAAATGGAAGCTCCACCATATCTGCTTCTACCACAAGTGGTTCCAAGAAATCAAGAATGAGTATTAGCATGAGCATGAGCACAACCTCTGCTAGTAACAGCATGAGTCTCTGCCCTGAACCAAGTTCTCCCTCTTCTTCAGTTTATCTTCCACCTCTTCTAGACTCTTCTCCTTACCCCAACACCAACCCCACCACCACAACCGCCGCCAGCACCGCCACATTCAACGACCGTCAAAGCTGTTCCTTTGACAGCACCCAAAGGGAGCACGTGTCCTGTTTCTCCACAATATCTGCAGCCACTGCCGCTGTTGTTTCCACAAATAACAACTTTATCAATGCAAGCTTCGACCCTTTTGCTTCTTCTGTTGACCCTTTTGCTCGTTTTCAAAGAAACGCTGGTTTCTCTACCTTCCCAAAGTTGTCTCTACAAGAAAACCTTCAGCTTCCTTTGTTTCTTCCCACGGCGGCGCAGCCCTTTCACGGTGGAGGTTCCGGTGACTTTCTCGGCTGCGGCACCGTTGGGGGATGGCCGGTGCCGGAGGAGCAAAGGGTGGCTGGTGGTGGTTCTAGCTTGGCATTGGGATCATCTGAGCTTGATTGCATGTGGGGCAACTATTGATAATTTTCTGTTGACTATTATTCTAAGCGTTGACTTTATGATTAGGAAATTAAGATTAGACTTTGATTGTCTCATCATCTGGTTGTCTTGTGTAATGTTGGTTAATTTTATTTCCGTTATTGGGCTTGAACTTTTCTTAGATTGACTAGGTTGTACTAATTATTACTAGGGCTTGTTGTTGATGTAAGGGTAGTTTGGGAATTGTGAGTTGTTGTTTAATGTGTTTGAACTAAGGACCCATGACGGATTTATTATGTCTTTGGAAATGTTTGCATTCTGACGTATTTGAAATTAATTTCGTAGTATTTAAAGTATCAGTGTTGGATCTGTTTGCTACATATGATGGCAACATTGAAACATATCTTAGTATATGGTTGTAAGGTCGGAACTGACGTGGGGATGGTTTTCTTGACATGTCCATATATGTTTCTCCCTTCATGGCTAATAACTAATGCTTTAATGGAATCATGCATGTCATCACCTATGTAAAAAAATTCTTTATTCTTGATGTACCTCAGTACATAGATCTTAAATGTGCATATTTGTGTTGTTGAAGGTGCACTGAAAAGTGGAACTTTTTGTTAATGCTACATATCCTTTGTAAGGGTATTTAGTTTCGTATTTTTAACCCCCACTTTTCTCACAATTTATTAGGCTTATTAATTTAGAATAAAATTACTAAAGATAAAAAGGGTGGTGACTTGATCGTCCAAAGATTTTCTCGCATTTGCCCATATTTACTAGATTTTCTTACACAAAAATGCACTTCTCATTAAATGCAAATCGTACTTGGTATTTATTAGACTATTTGCAATAAATTGAATTTATGCCCGCATGTCATATTTATAATAAAATTCTCGACTCTTGATGTAGTTTAGTCTTTCTTTTTATTTGTTGTTTTTCACAAGAATTAAAAAAATGTAATAACTATATTTTTTAGTATGTTTTTTCTCTCGTTAATATATTTAATATTTCCTTATAATGAAATTATTTTTTTTAATTTATTTTATCATAATTTTTGTTTTGTTAAAAACATAAAAAATCCATTTATCAACACTTTGGTGGATTTGTAAAATATTTATGATATAAATTTATAATGAATATTTAAAAAATAAAATAGAATCAAGTTAATAAAGGTGTAAAATTAAAAAAAACTAATATTCATTAATTATTATTTGATTATTTAAAATGATACTCATTTAAAAAAATTTGAAATCTATAAAGAAACAGATAAAAAGAAACATAAAGAGTATATCTTGTTCGTGCATGTGTATGGTTGAAGGTGCCCTGAAAATTTTGATGCTTATTAATTGATTTGTTGTTAACGCTTTAATTTTTTTTCATATAAATGTGGAAGAAGCAAATGGAAAACGAGTCAAGAATTAAAAATATAGTAAATTTTAGATTTATTGAGTGTCTTAAATACACCACCAATTTAGATTTAATGAGTGTAAAATTTACAAAAGATATTCCTCCGATCCTATTTATAAGACAATGTTCGAAAGTAGGGATGGCAATTAAGTCCAAGCCCTATGGGTACCCGCAAAAATTACCCGCAAAGCGGGTATGGACGCGGATACAGGCAAAAGCCCGCATTTTTTCATGGGGACGGGCGCGAGTACGGGCACTTTGATGCCCAGCCCGCCTCATACCCGCACTCATATATATAATTATTTAATAAAAAATACCATATATAATTATATATAGAAATATATTAATTTATTAAAATATCTAATATATTTATGCATGTTTTTAAAATTGATAAATATAATGTGTGACGTGAAAGTATATTGTCATATTTAATAAAAGTTTTGAACTTTAGATCATTCGTTGTGTTTTAGAACATTGACATGTTGTGTTTCAATGTAATTAAAGTGTTGTATCACTGATATTTAAAAATTATGTTTTGACGATGTTGGAGTAACTTTTTCAATTGAGATATAGTTTTATTAAATTAATATTTTTTTAGTAAGTTGTTAGTTTTCTTAAATATTTTTTTAGTTTTCTTAAATTAATATTTAATAAAAATGCGGGTAACGGGCGCGAGTACGAGCATATAGGTACCCAACGGGTATGGGGACGGGCACTAAAGTTACTGCCCACGCGGGCGCGGGCGCGGGTAACGGGCGCGAGTACGAGCATATAGGTACCCAACGGGTATGGGGACGGGCACTAAAGTTACTGCCCACGCGGGCGCGGGCGCGGGTACGGGGATGGGCACTGTAGTACCCTGCCAAGAGGGTACCCATTGCCATCCCTTTTTCCATGGTTTAATTTGTTTAAAAGACAAAGTACACAAATCTAGAAGTATTTATTGATTTTTTTCTCATATTTGTCCTTGTTGACCATTACAAATTTTAAAGTAATTTACAATTATCATGGTAGAGGAGTTTAATTTTAAATAGGGGTAAAATTATAATTTTATAGAGTAATTTCTTCAAAATCAACACATTAATTATTTTTTAATGTGTTTTTATCCAAATTGTCTTATAAATATGATTGAAGGGAGTAAATAGGATGTAAAATTGTAAATTAATGGTCATCCAAACATTAAATGCAAATACTTAAAGAAACATAAGTTATTATACTATTTGCAATAGTGGTAAAAAATTTGAATGTGGTGTTGTAAAGGCAATAATTTTTTTGGGTTAAATATATTTAGTCCCTCACTCCCTAAAATATATTCAAGATTTGATTTTAGTCCCTATAAATTAAAGCCGGTAGTTTTGGTCCTTCAATAATTGAAAATACATCAATTTAGCTTTTATTGATAAAAAAAATTGTAGTTAATCTGTAGCAAAATTTGTAGCAAAACTATGCAATAAGTACTAAATTGATGTGTTTTAAATTTTTGATGGACCAAACCACCAGTTTTAAATTATACGGGCTAAAACCAAATATCGACTATATTTCAAGGACTAAAAACATATTTAAAACATTTTTTAATCAAGTATCATCATATTAATCCATTTCGAGGCGTAGAGATCATCATAATAATTGTCTCTATCAATAATTATTTTTCCGTACATAGTAAAAACTCAAACCCTTATTAACATGTTTAAAGAACATATGTATATGTCAACTATGCTAGGTTTTGCTATAAAGCTAGGCAATATATAAATAAACCTCTCTCACTTCATTTTTGTCCTTTTCATGTGATCACAAATCTCTCCATTTTTTAATGCCTCAAGATTGATTTGATTGATCTCTTTGTAACAGGTGTCGAGATTCTCTCCATTTTTATGAGAAATGGAGATCTCAATTTTTAACAGCAGTGTGGCAGCATCGCCGTGTGGAGGAGCGTCCCAGGTGGGCGGCATCGGTTGTTGAACATAACGACGAGGGGTAATGATGACACATCAACAGGGAAGTGTGTATGGGGGCACGACTACAGTAAAATCTAGGGCTCTGTTTGTTTTAATGGAACTTGAATGAAAGAAAAATGGAAGCCTGGAAAATGGTTGGAAAATACAATACCCATGTGTTTGGGACATCAAGGAAAAGCAGAGGGGATGGAAAATTGTACCACTGCAGTGCAAGATCAGTTTTCTTGGCAATCTTGCCCGGAAAATCTGAGAAGGAAAGGGGAAATGTAATAAATCTGATTTTGTCCCCAAGAAGATCGCTTCTTCTTCTCCAATAATGGCATCTGACAATGGTGGTGACATTTGGTGTTGGGTCTCGAACGACGACCTCTGGCAGTGGCGGTGGCATCTGGCGGTGGGTCATTGTTTTCTCCAGTGGTGGCACCTAAACTTCTCTGGTGGCGGCCACTGCACTATGCTATTTCCCCTTCCCTTCACAACACCTCAACATCTCCTGGACTCCACCCCTGTGTCTTTTATTAAAAAAATTGGTGAGAGCTTTGTGCTTAACTCCACTTTCGGTGCTTTTTTCTGGGACTTTCATAGTATTAATAATGATAAATAATAATAATATTTTAAAGTAATAATAATAATAATATTTTTTAGAATGAGGACAAACATATAATTATAATAAATAATAATATTTTTTAAAGTAATAAAAATAAAATAAAAATAATAATATTTTTAAATACACGGGTAAAGGGGTAATTGTATATCATACTCATTTTTCTTTCTCTCACTTTTTTACTTCTTTCACCTCAAACCAAACAATTCAAAAATTCTCTTATTTTTCCTTTATTTTCTCTTCTTTTTTCTTCCTTTCCTTTTCTTTCCTTCTATTTTTCTTCCTTTCATTTTCACTCTTCATCCAAACAAAGCCTAGACATGGTTTGGGTTGCAGTTATGGCTATGGATGCAGCAATCAAGGCACACTGGCTATGGTTTGCATGACAGCTATGAGCCTATGAGCTTCTCATCTTTTTGTTTGGACTCATATGTATTCTATGTTACGTCATGGTTCTCATTTCTCATCTATTTTCACATTATAAGAGTTGTCTTGTAGTTAAACTTGGATGATATATGAATTATTTTTCATTTGTGCTTTAGTGATTTTTTAATTATTTTTCATTTTCTAATGAATTTATTATTTTTATAATTAACAAAAGTGCGGGTAATGGGTACGGGTACAAGTACTTAAGTATCCAACGAATAAGGGTACGATATTATTATCATTATCCACACGAGTATGGGTCCAAATACAAGTATTTTTTAAAATGCGAGTATGAGAGTGGTACTATCGTACCTTACTCAGACCCTACCAATTATCATATTCAACCAATGATAAATTGTTTGCGTTTTTTTTTTCAGAATGAGGTCTCTTGTGTTCAAATTCATGACAATAAGGAGATATGAAGTTTTTGTTTATTGTTTTATAAATATTAAAAAAATAAATAATTATAATACTATTAAAGTATTAATATTTATAAAGATAAACATAAACATAAACATAAAATGAGGTTGATTTTATAAAAGAAAGGTATAAAATTTAACATATATAAGATGATATAAATTTTTTATGCGAGAAAAATTATCCCCTGGTTGATTTGATACATTTAATGGGTTGTTGAATTGAAGAAGGTGAAGAGCACAGGGGATGGCCTTAGTTCATTTTCACGTGGGGGTTCTGAGTCTAGTTTTAGTCTTTTAGACTTGGTGAGTACTATAGCTAATTAGCTACAACCGTCCTACTCGTGGGAGGGACAAATTTAATGCTCTTCCCCTTACCTTTGTAACTTTTTTTTTTCACTTAAGCCTGGCTCAACTTTAGAGCAGGGGACCCGGAAAAGCCAACAAACAATATCAACAACCTTTCAAGCCATTTTATCTATCCATTCAAATTCAAAGTTTACCCTGGCCCCCTCCCTATTGTCCTATTTTGAAGATTGCAATTATTGCAAGTGTAGTGATGCAAATGATGCTAGCCAATAGCATGAAAATAGAAAGTTGCATAAAACCCCACATTTAAAAAATGGGTGTTCAGCATTAGTATGGCAAAATGATATTCAATGTTGGGAACAAGGTATATATGTCACTGCCATAATAACCACGATGTCTCCAATTGTGTTAGAAAATGTTTCGTTTAGCATTAAACGTGATAACTCATATTTTCAATGCAAGAAATAGTTGTGTTGTGAAATCTAAACTTGAGTTTGGTCAGTTTCAACAATAATAACATGTTTGGTTTAACATTAAAACGTGGTAAACTCATATTTTCAACGCCAGAAATAGTTGTATTTTGAAATTCAAACTTGAGTTTGACCCGTTTCAACGCTAAACCAAACACATACTAAACCAAACTCACACTTAATCCAGTAGTAAAATTTTGTGATTGTTAATTAAAAGTGAAGGTAAAATCGATTTCTTTTTTAACTTTTTCACTTTCATGAATTCATCTACCCTTCTAGCTAGTTAAACTCAAGGAAATGAATCTAAATTGAGGAAGAATAAACCATCATTTTTGTCCGTGAAGTATCATTCTCTCTCCTACTTAGTCCTTAAAATAAATAAAATAAAAGTTAGCCTTCTGACTTTCAAATATCCATCAAATTAGTCTTTTAACATAGACTAATGTGATGGGATAATATGAAAGTTGGAAAATTAATGTGATGAATATTTAAAAAGTTGAGAATTATATATGCAATTAATTTAATTTGGGGACTAATTAGGAAATAAATGATTAGTTGGAGGATAAATTTTAGGGTTTATTCAATTGAGGAAAGTAGGAAACACATTTTATTGCTGAAAGGAATTATGCTATACAGATTCATTCAATACTCCCTCCAAAACAGAACACAAGTTATCATATCATATCCCATTTTCCCCCTTTGCATATCAATGAAGGGTTATTTTTATGTCGAAACACATAATCGAGGCACATGGTTTCTTGTTTCCCAACAACAAAACAAACATCGTTCTGAATTCTAACCATTCACCAGATTTTGCAGAGAGCCACTAATAATTAACACAGAGCATCATGATACTATATATGTACTTAGGGTTGGTTAGCAAAGGGCTAATTGATTGGATATGCAAATATGATAATAATGATGAAATTGGACAGACGGCTTTAAGGTACATTAAGGTTGAAATGGGGGGTATGTGATCTGTGCATGATTGGGGAGGCAATGAGTATAGCACCAGTTTTGGTGAGGGGTGGGTCGGTTATGGACAAAGAGAGAGCAGGGGTTACTTACTTACGCCACCTGCGTGTGCATGGAAATGGCATGTCACGCGGTGTGTACCTTACAATCCTTTCATTTGTTTTGGACTTTCTCACAATTATTTGGGGTCTCATAGTCATGCTCTTTCCATCGTTTTGCGGTGAACCTTGTGATGGCTCTGAAATATAAGGCAAAGAATAACAAGCAAGTGCTAAAGGCCAAACGCCAAAAGCTTGGGTTTGGAATTTATACAAACACAAGGGAATCATGAGCCTTCAAAACTTAGGTGGTCTTGTACTTGTGTGCTTGAGCTCTGTTCCTTTTGTTTATTATTTGGTTTTGTTTCGTTTCATTCCATTAACTTACCATATACTTTCTTTGAGCTTTTTGCTTTCTTGATGTATAAACAGTTCAATGTTCTTTTTGGTTCTTCCCCTCAACCCAACCCTTTTTTTCCCCTTGTGGTGAATTCTGGAACAGGATTTGAATAGTACTCCTGGCCCCTACTATGGCTAGCTTATTCTTTCCATAAACAGTTTTTGAAACAAAAAAAAATTACTCGGATGCGTTTGATTTTTTTTTGTTTTCTTTTTCTACAATTGATTTCACAAAAACAAAAGCAAAGGACTGAATTTTTTTAATGTAATTTCTTTATACTCATTTTTTTTTATGCTTCTCCTTTTCACTTCATTGTTTTTCTATCTCCTTATTACTTTTTCATCACATTAATTATCATTTTTTTATATTTTTTTAATCTCTCCTCTTTGCATTTTTGCACTCCAAATTAATTTGAGGTCTCAAACTATTTTTTTTTTGGTTGATTTGCTTCATGAACATTTTCTAAAATCCAAGATGACTACAAGCCCACTTGCTTCATCACTTTACGTTGAAAAAAAAAATTACTGAAAAACACAGAAATTGAAATAACGAAGTTAGAAAGGAAGTTAGCTTTATTAACATGAACCCTTTGACATTATAAGAGGAAAATTGATTAAGGTGGATGCACTAGGTTCACTTAAATTTATGAAAAAGACAAACTCAATTTATGTTAGATCAGGTCAGTTGAAAAGTTTTGAAATCTAAAAAAATTGATTTAATAAGATATAGATTTAATTGCATTTTTGGTCCCCTATTATCATCTACTTGCGATTTTGGTTTTCCTACTTTTTTTCGCGATTTTGGTCCTCCTATAATTCCTAATCCTGAATGAAATTCAAAATTTTGGTCCCTTCTATAACTCTAAATATGTGTAAGAGGAACAACTAATTCAGGATTAGGAATGATAGGGGACCAAAATTAAAACAAAAGGGACCAAAATCACGGATCAATGATAATATGAGGACAAAAAATGCAATTAAATCATATATAAATTTTTTTCACTTTTAATATTTATATTTTATTATTTTCTAAAAAGAATTTGTGTTGAAAATATATATTCTATTTGATGATCTAACATTAGTTACTGTGAATTAAACCAGACTATTTCAATTTGTGTTACTCTAGAATTATTTATCGAATCCGAATCAATTCATAACAAGCATTTTTAAAAATTTGGACTCATTTTATGTTTAAATCTGATCCGGACTTGGCCGATATTGTCGACTGCAGACCGAGACGACTGACATACCCACAAGACAAAACAGAAGAGGCGTCGCAACCACAGTTCGACGTCCACAACCTCGAACCAGCAGACCTGTCTGGCTACGGTTCGATGTCCATTAACCTCGGACTCTACTGTCCCTAGGGGCCAGACATAGGTCACCTAACACGTCTCATCGCATTTAATGCGCCCCACGCCGTCCCCAATAAAGCTGGGAGGCCCTGACACACGCAACCAAGAATTACGGCCGGAGCAAGGGATTACGGCAGAGGCGTGCCTGCTCCACCTGCCATGCCCCCTCCTGCCATAACACGAGATGGCTATATAAGGGGATCACCCCCACATACACAAGGTAATCATCAACCCTTACTTGACTCTCCCATTTTCCCCTCACTGACTTGGGCGTCGGAGTGCCTTCGCAGGTCCCACCGCCACGCGCCTCCGCACCGAAGCTACCACCAGAACACCTTCAAACAACCCTTACGCACCTCGGACCACCACCGGTGATCTCGGCCACGATCATTTGGCGCCTTCTGTGGGGATCCTGTAAAGGAAATCCCACCATCTTTACCCCTTTGCTGAGATCAAACTTTGCATGACCCGGAGGAGAGTAGAGATTGACGCAGCGACAGACACCCAACCACCACCACCCACCAGAGCCGCCCCGGTGGCAGGGACAGAGGGCAGAACGGACCCCCGTCAAGCCCTGAGAACCACCCCCAGGAGTTACACCCATCAGTCCACACCACTGAATCTTCTTCTGATAGTTATCGCCTGAAACCTCCCGGGAACATCACCAGGAGAAGGAGGCCCTCCACCAAGGCCAGAAGGCAAGGGGAAACCACTTCCAACAGCAGAAAGGGAACCCTCCCTCCCTAAGAAGAAGAAAAAGAGCCACGCCGTGAGGGAGCTATCAAAGAGGATCAAATACCTTGAATCCTTGCTTCCGGCAGCCCCACGAAGAAGGTCCCGCCGGAAGGAGGTAAGCAGGAGGAGCACCACCTACAGAAAGACGTGTCGCACCAGAGACCTACCATCCCGGGAGTCGAGCTTCGACTCTACAGAAGAATCCTCTTCGGACGAGGTCTCCTCGTCGGAATACCAAACCGAGCGGATGAGCCACACCCGCGGACAAAGTCTTTGCGGGACCCCCTCGGCCCGAGCCGAAACCCACGGAGCTTCGGCTAAAAAGGAGCAAGAAGAAACGCCGAAACCTGTTGTCACTGGTGTCACCAAGGAACTGGAAACAGGAGCGCAAGCCACTCCGGCAGCGGTGCAGACGACCCCGGTCACCACCCCCGGTTGCACCTCAGGCGACCCCCGTAGCAACCTCCGCCGTAACCACCCCGACCACACCGACGGTCGCAGCCTCAGGAATCCCGAATCTCATCACGTTGCATCGGCCCTTCACTCACCCCTTCACTGCAAGACTCGCCCAGGTCGAGATCCCGGATCGGTTCCTCAGACCCTTCAGTACCATCAGCATGTACACGGGGGAAACCGATCTCGGTCGATATCTCGACCGGTTCTTCAACGAGATATTGTTCCTGGGAGCCCAAGAAGATGTCATGTGCAGAAGAAGTTTCTCCCGCACGCTGGATGAGGAGGCCCTAACCTTGTTTCGTACCCTCCCCCAGAACTCGGTGGATAAATGGGACGACCTCGCGGTAGCCTTTGCCAAGAGATTCAGCATGGCAAACCAGATACCCCGAGATTCCCACACTCTCGCCAATGTCAAGCAAGGGAAGTCCGAGACTCTACGAGAATTTTTTGAAAGGTTTTATAAGGAGGTAGCCCTCACCCCCCATGTCGCAGACGAGGTTCAACTACATTGCACAGTCGAGGCACTACGCAAAGGAACACCCCTAGATATCTCGCTCAGAAGAATCTGCGTTCATAACATGACGACTTTCAGGGAACGGGCGGCCCGGTTCGTAAATGAGGAATTACACCTCGAAGGGACGAGCAAAGCAGAAACCCCAAAAGAGACGCCAGCACTAGATAAGGAAGCAAAAGGCCGAAAAGAAAGAAGAGAAGAAAAGAAGAAGTTTAGGGGGTGATATGAAGGAAGTTACACTCCCCTCAACAGCAGCCTCTCCAGAATTTGGCAGGAGGTGCACAACGCCGAGCTGGCTGAGGTCAAGAGACCTCCGCCTATCAAGTCGCCCCAGGGAGACAAGAACCGATATTGCGCCTTCCACAAAGGCCACGGGCACGATACCGATGACTGCTACCAGCTCAAGGACGCCATTGAACAGCTAATCCGAGATGGGAGCCTCGGACGATATGTAAAGAGAGACAAGCCCGAGTGGGGCAGCCACAGTCAAGACCATCGGAGGCGGGATCGCCGCTCCTCTCCTAGACAGGAAAGGAGGCGACATCGATCTCGGTCGCCCCGAAACCATGGCCCGTCTGACAAAAAACCAAGGGATACTTCTCCACGGAAAGACCGAGACCAACAACCTCGAATCACCATCAATATGATAGCAGGAGGATTCAGAGGTGGCAGAAGTTCATCCAACTCCAGGAAGAGAGCTCTGAAGGAGGTACTGAACGTTGAAAACAACCATGGAGGGACACGCCGGCGTGACGTACCTCCACCGACCCCAACCATTACCTTTGACAACAACGACTTCGTAGATACCATGCTCGGCCACGACGACCCGATGGTGATCACAACAATAATAGCAAACACAGAGGTGAAACGGGTGCTGATTGACCAAGGTAGTTCGGCCGACATCATCTACGAAAATTGTTTTGAAAAAATGGGAATCAACCGAGGTGATCTATTGCCTTATGACAACGACCTCGTCAGCTTCTCAGGTGACAGGATTCAACCCCTCGGCTACATGGAGGCACTGGTCACATTAACAGGAAATGAAGGGAGCAAAACAGTTAAGACCAAGTTCCTCATGGTCCCGTGCAAAAGCTCGTACAATGCCATAATGGGAAGACCAAGCCTCAACGCGATCGGAGCCATTGTTTCCACCTTGCATCTCACGATGAAATTTCCTACAAGAGAGGGAAGAGTAGAAACAGTGAGAGGAGATCAACAGGTAGCAAGGAACTGATACAACTTGAGCTTGAAGAAGAACCCACCACAAAGTGTAAGAACCTCGACCCCTCGGGTGAGGCATAATGTTTCCTTGGTCGACTTAGACCCAAGGATTGATTCAGGAGAAGAAGACCGAGGACAAGAAAGGATTACCCCTGATGGAGAAACCTCTCCAGTGAACGTCGGGAAAGAAGAAGGACAGAGCACAAAGATAGGGGCCCACCTCCCACCAGAATTCAAAAGGAGAATGGAGAAGCTCCTGATGGATAATGCAGACTTGTTTGCATGGACAGCAGCCGACATGCCCGGGATAGACCCCGACTTCTGTTGCCACAAGCTATCTGTCGACCCTCGGCTGAAGCCGGTGGCTCAAAAGAAGAGGAGAATGAGACCAGAAAGACAGCAGGAAATCAAGGAACAGACAACCGAGTTACTAAAAGTCGGGTTCATCAGGGAAATCCGATATGCAACTTGGCTAGCTAACGTCGTTCTGGTCAAGAAATCCAGCGACAAATGGAGGATGTGCGTCGATTACACCGACCTCAACAAGGCATGCCCAAAGGATCCTTTCCCTTTGCCAAATATTGACAGGTTAGTAGAAAATTCCTCTGGATATTGTTTCCTTTCATTCATGGACGCCTACTCCGGTTATAACCAGATACCCATGTATGCTGAGGACGAGGAAAAAACGGCTTTTGCCACGGATGGAGGCACCTACTGCTACACAATGATGTCGTTCGGCCTGAAAAACGCTGGGGCAACGTACCAAAGGATGATGACCGAAGTATTTGAGGGACTGATAGGAGAAGTCGTGGAAGTCTATGTAGACGACATCAATGTAAAAAACCCTGATGGAGGAGACCCAGTGGCCGACCTTGAGAAAGTCTTCTGTCGATTGAGGAAGCACAACATGAGGTTGAACCCTCTCAAATGCACCTTTGGCGTACCAGCCGGCCACTTCCTCGGATACATGCTGACAAGCAGAGGGATAGAGGCCAACCCAGAAAAGTGCAAGGCAATCCTGGAGATGAAGAGCCCAACGTCAGTCAAGGATGTGCAGCAGCTGACCGGAAGGATAACGGCCCTAACCCGTTTCCTAGCCCGTTTGGCCCACAAATCACTTCCCTTGTATCGGCTCTTGCGGAAAGGACGACAATTCGAGTGGAGTCCCGCATGTGAGGAAGCTTTTCAAAGCTTCAAAGACTCACTAACTAAGCCACCAATTTTGGTGAAGCCTAACCCCGGGGAAAGGTTATAGCTATACCTCTCGGTGGGAGAGGAAGCAGTCAGCTCCGTGCTAGTGAAGGAAGCGGAAGGAAGTCAGAGCCTAGTATACTTCACAAGCAAAAGCCTACAAGGGCCGGAGCAGAGGTGCCAGAAGTTGGAAAAGGCAGCCTTTGCCATCATCTCAGTCGCTAGACGCCTGCGACCCTACTTTCAGGCCCACCCAATCACTGTTAGGACCAACCTCCCCATCAGATCGGTCTTACACAAACCCGACTTAGCCGAGCGGATGATAACTTGGGCAATCGAACTCTCGGAGCACGACGTATCCTATAAGCCACGAACCACCATCAAAGCGCAAGTGTTGGCCGATTTCATCCTCGAGATGACAGATAATCAACAAGACATATCAGGAGTCGCCTGGACCATATACGTGGACGGATCATCAAACACCAAGGGAGCAGGAGCAGGAGTAGTGCTAGAAGACAGCACCGGGGTGATCATCGAGCAGTCATTGAAGTTCGAGTTTAAAACGTCAAACAACCAAGCCGAGTATTGTTAGACAAGTGGCCTCACTAACTTAAGAGGGGGGTGAATTAAGTTATTCGATTTTAACTAATCTTTTCGATTACTAATTTATCTTGCCTTTAGTGTACTTAAAATCCTTTAATTAAGATGAAGAAGAATGCGTACACTTAAGATGATGAACATGTAATTACGATAATTAAATAAGAGTTAAGGGATAAGAAAGTGCAAACTCAGTTTATACTGGTTCGGCCAACCACTTGCCTACGTCCAGTCCTCAAGTACCCACTTGAGATTTCCACTATTTGTAAAACTCTTTACAAATGATGAATCCTCCAACACCTTGGAACCCTTCCCTTGTGTTGAGAATCACCCACAAAACAAGAGAGGCACCCTCTCTTCAACCACACAGTATCAGATTTGAATTGTTTATACAAATGAACTCTCTTTTAGAGTGGATATTACAAATTGAAGAGCCTATAAGAAATCTTAAAACTTGCAAGTGTTTGGCACAATTGATTCTTGTAATGATTTCACTCTTTTATGATTCTACATGAGTAAATCTGTATCAAATTTCGAAAATGAGACATATATATATAAGGATGATGATGAAACATTGTAATCCTTTATTAGAAGTCATTTCTCTTCACGATTTTCAGAAAAAGTACTCTGGTAATTGATTACAGGAATATGGTAATCGATTACACAGTTCAAAATTGCGAATAGTTGTGCCTGGAATTCAAAATTTGAATTTCCTGCACTCTGGTAATCGATTACAAGATTTGGTAATCGATTACCAGTTCAAAAAAATCTTGAATTTTAAATTCTGGAACTTCTGGTAATCGATTACACAATTTGGTAATCGATTACCAGTTCAAAAAATTTATTCTTTGAACTGATTTTGACTTTATAAAAATACTTTGTTGAATTTTCTTTTTAGTGCCAAGTTCCTTGCAAATATTAAGATTTCTTTTGACATTTTTATCTAACTAAATCAAGCTTAATCTAATTGACCTTATTGCTTGACTTTGATCTTGATCTTCTATTCATCCTTGATTCTTGAATGAGCTCTTTCCTTTGCCATTGCATTTCTCTTTTCTTTCATTCTTATTGGCATCATCAAAACCTGTAATCAAGGCATCTACAATCTCCCCCTTTTTGATGATGACAACCATCTTTAAAGGGAAGAATGAAAAACAAGATTTTTAAGTCAATAACGATCACTCCCCTTAGTCTCCCCCTTTGTGTTTGTCTTTTAGAATACTTGGGATTCTTGGGAAATAAGATTTAACTATTTTTATTTTTTTTGTTTAAGAAATTGTACAAAACAAAATTGAATTCCAAAAATTGTCAAAAACTTTTCAAAAGATAGAATTTATTCATTTCCAAAATTTCATCCAAAATTTGAATTTATTCATTTCCAAAATATCATTTTCCCTAATCTCTCCCCCTTTGGCATCATCAAAAGCAATATTAGGCATCCAAAAGCATTTATGAATCAAAAGCTAAATACCAATCAGAATAGGAAGCAAACCATAATATGTCTAGCAACGTCAACCAGAAGACAACAGAGTATGCCAAATAAAGATCCAAACTACCAATACCAAAAACAAGTGTAGTATCAACCTTTCCTCTAGTAAATCCTTTTTCTAAGAGAAATTTGCTTAATCTTTCATACCAAACCCTAGGTGCTTGTTTCAATCCATAGAGGGCCTTTTTTAATTTGAAGACATGATTAGGCAAATCTAAATTTTCAAATCCTGGAGGTTGTTCAACATACACTTCTTCTTTAATAAATCCATTAAGGAATGCACTTTTGACATCCATTTGATACAATTTGAATACCATTATAGAAGCATATGCAAGTAACATCCTAATTGCTTCTATTCTTGCCACTGGTGCATAAGTTTCTTCATAATTTATTCCTTCTTCTTGATTATACCCTTTGGCCACTAACCTAGCTTTGTTTCTTACAACTATACCATGTTCATCTAACTTGTTTCTAAAAACCCATTTTGTTCCTATAATAGGATGATTATTTGGTCTTTCAACTAATTTCCATATATGATTCCTTTCAAACTGTTTTAATTCTTCTTGCATAGCAATAATCCAATGTTTATCTTTTAAGGCTTCATCAATATTTTTTTATTTCAATTTTATAAACAAAAGCCATATATATCTTTGCGAGAGAGAGTCTAGTTGTTACCCCTTTTGAAAATTCTCCAATGATGTTGTCAAGAGGATGATCTCTTTAATGTTTTCTACTCTCTTGAAAGATCCATGTTGGGTTCTTTGTTGTTGTCTCCATAAATGGCATGTCCATTGTTTTTGGGAGTAATGTCGATAAGCTTTGAAGTATCTCCCTTCATGTGCTTGGAGCATCCACTATTAAGTTACCATTGAGAGTGTCTTGCCATCAAGCGCACCTACAACACAATTCTTAACTTTTGGTACCCATATCATCTTGGGTCCTTGAATGTTAGTTTTGGGTAAGGTGCTTTTTGGAACCCAAATCATGTGTCCATTTTGAGCACCATTCTTTCTTATATTACATGTAGACGCACTATGTCCCTTTCTACCACAATAGTTACATTTAATAAATGGACTAGTAGACATGTTGTATGAGACAAAGAAATTTTTGTAAAGCTTTTGTTGCTTTGAAGGATCATATCCTAATCCAGCCTTGTCAAAAACACACCTTTGATTTCCTAATATAACGTCTAAGTTATTTTTGCCAAAAGTGAATTTTGCAAGTGTAGTGTTTAACTTTTTAATTTCTTCTTTGTGTTTTTGGCATGATATGCATGGATGAGTTTCTTTGTTATTTTCTAAGTTAATGATAGAACATAGATTTTCATTTTTAGAATTTACTAATTTAAGTTCATTTCTAAGATTATCTAGTTCTTCATTTAATTTAGAAATTTCTTTCTCAAGTTTTGTGGTAGTCTTCTTGTAAGATGAAACTAGTTTTGCTAACCTAAAATATTCTTTATGTAAATCATTAAAGGCTTCTTGTAATTCATCAAATGAGATAGATATGTTATTGTTAGAAGATGTTACCTTTTCTTCGCTATCATAATTTTTGGCCATGAGTCCCAAGTTCACAACTTCATTTTCTGAGTCACTAGAGTCCATGTCATTATCATCCCAAGTGATGTAGGCTTTCTTTGCTTTCTTATCTTTGAATGTCTTCTTGTTTGATTTTTCCATTCTCTTCTTGTAGATTGTACATTCTAGTCTTAAGTGTCCTAGTTGATTGCATTCGAAGCACCTTGGGGTTGAGGAGGAATCTTCTCCTTTCATCTTTGTGTTGAATGTAGATCTCTTTTGATTTATTCTATTCCTTAGGAATTTGTTGAACCTTTTTACAAAGAGATCAAATTCTTCATCATCATCTAAATCTTCTTCCTCAATGATGTCTTCGTTGTCATATTCTTCATAGACAAGTGATGATGCTTTAAGTGCAATGTTTTTCTTATTTTTGTCATTTTCTTCATTTTGATTGAGTCTCAATAGTTCCAATTCGTGTTCTTGAAGTTTCCCAAACAGTGAAGCAAGAGACATTGTTGTAAGATCTTTTGATTCTGTAATTGCTGTCACCTTTGGTTGCCATTGCCTAATCAAACATCTTAAGACTTTGTTAATAAGATCTTCATTAGGAAAGACTTTTCCTAAAGATGCAAGATGATTAACTATATGTGTAAATCTCTTTTGCATGTCTTGTATGCTTTCATTTTGGTTCATCCTAAATAATTCATATTCATGAGTAAGGGTGTTTATTCTAGATCTTTTAACATCACTTGTACCCTCATGTGTTACTTCTAATGTATCCCACATTTCTTTTGCACTTTTGCAATTTGAAACTCTAAAGTATTCATCTATGCCTAATGAAGATGTAATTATGTTTTTGGCTTTTAAATTGTATTGGACTTTTCTTTGGTCATCTTTACTCCATTGATCTCTAGGTGTTATTTTAATTCCGTTCCCTACTTGTATCGAAGGAATAAAAGGACCATTTTCTACAGCATCCCAAATATTTAAATCTATAGATTCTATGAAAATTTGCATTCGAGATTTCCAATAATGAAAACATTCTCCATTAAATACAAGGGGGTCTATTGAATGAGTTTCCTTCACCGAAAAGGGAGTTGGATGAGGCCATTATTAATCTTGAGGCTTCTAATCCTTATACAAGATACAAGCTCTGATACCACTTGTTAGACAAGTGGCCTCACTAACTTAAGAGGGGGGGTGAATTAAGTTATTCGATTTTAACTAATCGTTTCGATTACTAATTTATCTTGCCTTTAGTGTACTTAAAATCCTTTAATTAAGATGAAGAAGAATGCGTACACTTAAGATGATGAACATGTAATTGCGATAATTAAATAAGAGTTAAGGGATAAGAAAGTGCAAACTCAGTTTATACTGGTTCGGTCAACCACTTGCCTACGTCCAGTCCTCAAGTACCCACTTGAGATTTCCACTATTTGTAAAACTCTTTACAAATGATGAATCCTCCAACACCTTGGAACCCTTCCCTTGTGTTGAGAATCACCCACAAAACAAGAGAGACACCCTCTCTTCAACCACACAGTATCAGATTTGAATTGTTTATACAAATGAACTCTCTTTTAGAGTGGATATTACGAATTGAAGAGCCTATAAGAAATCTTAAAACTTGCAAGTGTTTGGCACAATTGATTCTTGTAATGATTTCACTCTTTTATGATTCTACATGAGTAAATCTGTATCAAATTTCGAAAATGAGACATATATATATAAGGATGATGATGAAACATTGTAATCCTTGATTAGAAGTCATGTCTCTTCAAGATTTTTAGAAAAAGTACTCTGGTAATCGATTACAGGAATATGGTAATCGATTACACAGTTCAAAATTGTGAACAGTTGTGTCTGGAATTCAAAATTTAATTTTCCTGCACTCTGGTAATCGATTACAGGATTTGGTAATCGATTACCAGTTCAAAAAAATCTTGAATTTTAAATTCTGGAACTTCTGGTAATCGATTACACAATTTGGTAATCGATTACCAGTTCAAAAAATTTATTCTTTGAACTGATTTTGACTATATAAAAATACTTTGTTGAATTTTCTTTTTAGTGCCAAGTTCCTTGCAAATATTAAGATTTCTTTTGACATTTTTATCTAACTAAATCAAGCTTAATCTAATTGACCTTGTTGCTTGACTTTGATCTTGATCTTCTATTCATCCTTGATTCTTGAATGAGCTCTTTCCTTTGCCATTGCATTTCTCTTTTCTTTCATTCTTATTGGCATCATCAAAACCTGTAATCAAGGCATCTACAAGTATGAGGCTTGTTTAGCAGGACTAACCTTGGCCAAAGACCTCGGTGCCAAAGTAGTTACGCTATACAGCGACTCCCAGCTCATGGTTTCCCAAGTTAAAGGAGAATACCAAGCCCGCGAGCCCATATTGCAACAATATCTAAATAAAGTCAGAGAAATCTCGGCTAACTTCAGGACGATAAAATTCCGCCATGTCCCAAGAGAGCAAAACACAAGAGCTGACGTTCTGTCGAGATTGGCAAGCACCAAGAAGGCTGGAAACAACAGGTCTGTGATTCAAGAAACATTGACGCAACCAAGCATCAATGAAAAGAGTCAAGTCATGCAAGTCGACCAAGACCCGTGTTGGATGACTCCGATCATGGCATACTTGCAAACTGGAATGCTGCCAGAAGAGCAGAAAGAGGCAAAAAAGATTGAACGCATCTTGGCCTGGTACACGCTAGTCAACGGACGCCTATACAAGAAAGGGTTCTCCTGTCCTATGCTCAAATGTTTGTCACCTTCAGAAGCGGCTTATGTCTTGGCAGAAATTCATGAAGGAAGCTGCGGTCAGCACCTCGACGGACGAGCATTAGCCAAAAAAGCACTGAGGGCCGACTACTATTGGCCCACAATGGACAAAGATGCCGCAGAGCATGTCCAAAAGTGTGATCCTTGTCAAATACACGCCGATTTCCACAACGCCCCGACGGAAGAAATGTCCGCCACCTCGACTCCATGGCCTTTCTTTAGGTGGGGAATGGACATCCTCGGACCTTTCCCTCCAGCCCCAGGCCAAGTGAAGTTCTTAATAGTTTCAATCGACCACTTCACCAAGTGGATTGAGGACGAGGCTTAGCAACCATCACCTCTGCTAGAACCCAAAAGTTCTTCTACCGAAACATCATTAGCCAGGTTGGCATTTCTAAGGCCGTCATTACAGACAACGGAACTCAATTCGCGGATAAAGGCTTCAGGGAGCTGCTGGAAGGATTGAAAATTAAACAACACTTCACATCAGTTGAGCATCCCCAAACGAACGGGTAAACCGAGGCTGCAAACCGAGTTCTCCTGCGGGGGCTGAAGAGAAGATTGGACGAGTCCAAAGGCAAATGGGCAGAACAACTGGATCATGTTCTTTGGGCATATCGGACAACTCCACACTTATCAACAGGGGAAACCCCATTTCGACTAGCTCACGGAGCCGAGGCTGTTATCCCCGTCGAGATAGGAGAACCCAGTTGGAGGGCCGACACGCACGATGAAGAAAACAACGACAACCTCATCCGAGAAGAGTTGGACTTTCTGGAGGAACGACGAGCCATCACCCATGTCCGAGAAGAAGCAACAAAGCTGAGGGCCGCAGCCAGATTCAACAAAAAAGTGGTTGGAAGAAGATTCCAAGTAGGAGACCTCGTCCTGCGAAGGGCCGACATAGGAGGGAGAAACGTGCAGCAAGGAAAGTTAGCACCTAACTGGGAAGGGCCATACCGCATCGTCACTTCGACAGGAAAGGGAGCATACCGTCTGGAAACCCTCGAAGGAGACGACATTCCCCGACACTAGAACGTCCACAACTTAAGAATGTATTTCAGTTGAATGAAAAAGGGAAAACAAGCCGACCATTGTAAACTTATCTGTTTATCAATACAATGAAATTGGTCGAGCAACGTCGAGGCAACAACACAAAAAGCAAACCACGGCCTGAAAACCGAGGTCTTCTATACTTAAACGTTTAGAATAACATCAAAATCGCGCGTAAACGCAAAATCAGGAACTTCGGCAAGCACATAAAAGAGGCGCGACACCTCGAACGCATTATCTAACGATCGGACAAATAAAAGCGATCGAAATAACAATACTTGAAAAGAAACTGAACTCAAGAACTCAAAGGAAGTGTACGTATGACGTAACGATACTTTAAAGCAATTAAAATAAAAGACGAAATGTCATTACATAAATGGCCGAAGCCAAAACATCAAAAGGCTGAAATTAAAGCTAAAGTTCTTAAAACAAGAAGAAAACATCAAGCATCAGTCCTCGTCTGAGCGTCAGTGGCCGACTGAAATCCTTCTGCTAGGACCTCGACCTTGCCACCCTTCCCATCGTCCTTAACGATAACTCCATCAACCACCTCATATTCATACGAAAGGTTGCGAAGGTCGAGGTTATATGCCGGATTACAGACTTTTACTTGCTCAATAGCTACGTCAAAAGCCTTCTCCACATAATTCAGCGTATCAGTAACCGACTGGCGCTCCCCATCCACGGCTGCTTCCAATTTCTTCTTAAGTTCCATAACCTCAGCATCATGCTCATCTTTCTGCTTCCTCAACTCATCCTTGTGTTTCTGCTCAGAATCGGCCAAACGCTTGCCGAGATCGGTCACCTTCTTCTCTAGGTCCTGCTTCTCCTTCCCAATGGTTCCTAGCTGAACCGTCAGAGCCTTTTTCTCGGTCTTCAGCTTAGCACACTCCTCGGTAGCTACAGTGGACGCCTTCAGAGCCTTGTCATAAAGCTCTTTTTCCTGCTGGAAGCAGGGACCATATCCTTCTCAATAAACTTCAGGAAACTAATCTGCTGAAGGTGGGACACCTGGGCTTCTCAGATACACTGACCAACGTTGAGCTCCCCCTTTAGAAACTTTGTGCGAATTTTCTCAGTATAAAACTGAGAGTTAACAGCCGGAACATCCGAACTGAAGGATGGTTGAAAAATAGAATCCTCCGTAAGCACTTCCACAACGGCCGAGGATCCCCCTCCGGCATCAGGACCCTTTGAAGAAGACCCTGCTCCGCCCTTCCCCTTCTTCTTCCTCTGATCATCTTCAGACTGACCATGCACACCCTCGGCCTGGGGATCCGAGGTATTGGTAGGATCCACAGTCGTGTGCGGCGGAACCGAGCTCTGACTATTCGGGATGGACGAGGCCGATTCCTCGGTGGTTTTCCTCTTCTTCTTATCTTGGGTCTTCTTCGGATCATGAAGCCCATGGGACTAGTCACTTCCGCCCCGCTAGTACTCGCAGCATCCACGAAGTAATACTTATCACCTAATGAAGAAGAGCCTGAGTTAGGGACTTCGGCACCCTCGTCAATCGAATCTAAGTCGGTTTCCGGAGAGGATGCGCAAAGTTCTCTCACAAAGGCCGACCTTTCAGCCGTAGAGAGTCCGCGAACCTCTTCACGAGCAGAAACCGCCGCATTCTCGTAACGGCGGATCATACCAGGGATAGTGAGCATAAGACGAACGATTCGACTGGACGTCGGTTCCTTCCTAGGCCCCGACGTCGGCCAAGATGGAGGAGGCGTGGGAAACACCTACAGAGAGTCACTACTCTCCTCCCCACCATCCCCTCCCTCACGGGGAATCATCATAAACCAGGAAAGAATAAATGAAAGGGAAATGGTGAAGAGAGGAAGCAGTACCTGAGCTTTGCGGCGGAGGAACGGCGGAAGGGCAACGATTAACGGCGACGAAAATCAGCAAATAGTGCAAACTGCCCTTAGATGAGGCAACCACCACCCAAAATGCACCACCGGGAAGCTTAGGAGGCAGAGAAGCCCATAATTGGAGCAGAAAGCTTGAATCAGCAAGACAACCCCTTACAGTGACGGGAAGAAAAGACGAAGAGAAGAAATGATAAGTGAAAGCTTTCTGGGGAAGAAATGAGGAAAAACAGAAGTGAAGGGAGCGGTTAACCCCTCCACCTAATGAAATTTAAAAAAGGGGCAAGAAGGTCTTTTCACCCCTGAAACCAAAAGCCACGCGCAAATGGTATGGGCACTTCTGACTTTTTGCACGGGGGCGAAAAAGGAAGATACAACTTCCTGGGGCACAACAGGAATTCCAAATCCCCAAACCGGGGTAAAAAGGGAAAATGAGAAGAGACGTGCGCAAGAGACGTGCGCAACACACGTCTCAACAATCATGAGCATTGAATGTGTGTGTGTCTCGAGAAAGGTCGTCCAAACAACGAAAGCCACGTGTCCCGTCTCATCCAAACGGTCAGAAAAGGAACTGCAAGCAACAGGACGGCCACAGACAAAGAGACAGGCGACAAGACGCGACATGTGACGTCGGAAGGGACCCTCGTCACTCGGTTACACCTCGTCTCGAAAACAACACCACGAAGGTGCTGACATTAATAGACCAATGCGACCAGTGTGCGCCAGTTGCAGCTCGAAAGCAATGAACCTCGAACATGTGGCGGTGACCTTGTCCTTACACTATCACAACGAATTTCTCGCGAATCGCCACCGCAATGGCGAACCGGTGGCTCACCATCATGCTGGGGGGCAACTGATGTGGACCTGGCCGATGTTGTCGACTGCAGGCCGAGACGACCGACATACCCACAAGACAGAACAGAAGAGGCGTCGAAACCACAGTTCGACGTCAACAACCTCGAACCAGCAGACCCGTCTGGCTACGGTTCGATGTCCATTAACCTCGGACTCTACTGTCCCTAGGGGCCAGACATAGGCCACCTAACACGTCTCATCGCATTTAATGCGCCCCACGCCGTCCCCAATAAAGCTGGGAGGCCCTGACACACGCAACCAAGAATTACGGCCGGAGCAGGGGATTACGGCGGAGGCGTGCCTGCTCCACCTGCCATGCCCCCTCCTGCTATAACACGAGATGGCTATATAAGGGGATCGCCCCCACATACACAAGGTAATCTTCAACCCTTACTTGACTCTCCCATTTCCCCCTCACTGACTTGGGCGTCGGAGTGCCTTCGCAGGTACCACCGTCGCGCGCCTCCGCACCGGAGCTACCACCAGAACACCTTCAAACAACCCTTACGCACCTCGGACCACCACCGGTGATCTCGGCCACGATCAAAATCCAAATTGCATCCCTAACTTTCATTGATGTTGGATAAATATAAACCTTACACCGCAAAAATAAAAGAATGAGAAAACTAAAACTTTCCAAATTGTGTGCTTCATGGGTCATAACATGTGTCATAAGGGTTCGATAATGGTGAATATTTTACTTGATGAGGGATCAAATTATACCAGTATAAATTACACCAAGTATTATACCGTTGGATAACTTTTTAACGGATCATTGTATCTAGAGTTGTAAATGAGTTGAGCTATTCATAAACTATTTGAGCTCGACTTGTTAAATGCTCGACCAAGCTCGTTTGTTTAATTAAACAAACAAGTACAAGCTTAAAGTTGGGCTCGATTATTCAAATGAGTCTAGCCCAAGCCTTATAAGATTGACATTAAGAGTTCGTGAATAGCTCGCTTATTATATATATAATAATTAATTAATATAAATAATTAAAGTAAGGTAAGATTAATAAATTTTAGAAAAAGAAAACATACCGTTATAAGTTTAGGATTTAATTAGTATACACAGTCAGTGTAAAGAAATTTTACACAGACAACCAATGGTGCGTCGCCACATCATTTAATGAATGTTACACCTCATGTGTTATTAAATTCAATAAATGATGTGGCAGTACATCATTGGATGTCTGTGTAAAACTTCTTTACACTGACAGTGTATATATATTAAACTCATAAGTTTATTTTTAAAATAAATAATAAAGTAAAATAATTACTCTATATATATGAAAATAAGTATTGAAATAATTCTTATATTAGTCAAGAAGTTATGTATTGAATTTCTAAAAATATAATATTTTAAATTTTTTTAACTATATATTGTATATTAAGAATGTATTTTAATTTTTATATTATCATTTAATAGTAAAATATTTATTAAATACTAAATTCATAAACTTTAAAAATGATTTAAAGAAATTTTTCATAATAGCAAAAATAATGAAGTTATAAATGAGCTAAACAAGCCAAGCTCGAGCTTTGTTTTTCTTTAACAAACCAAGCCCAAGCTTTAAGTTTGGCTCGTTTAAATAAAAGATCAGCTAAGCTTGAGCCACCAATTTTTTTCACAAGCCAAACCTGAGTTTCAGGTACTCAGCTCGACTCGGCTCATTTATAGCCCTAATTGCACCAAGTAATCCACCGTTGGATTGAAAGTTATTATTATATAGACCATACATATAAAATTTTACGTTCATATGAAATTATTTGGTATGTCATTGAGACGTCTCAAGATTAACGTCATATATACATTTGAAATATATGAAAAAAATCAACCATTTGATTATTTAAGTAAATAGTGTTAAAACTTTAATTTACGAAATTTGACACAAATAATCACCATGATAAATAAATATAATTCAATAGTTGGATTACTAAATAACACTTTTGATTTGTAGTTATCAGCGATATAATACTTGGTGTAACTTATACCGGTGTAATTTGATCCCTCATCATTTTTTGGTGTAAACCATAGGTATCCCCTATTACCAGGGGCAATCCTATTCGGGGCTTAGTCACAGTTAAGGCTCTTCACCCTCCCGAAGAATGTGTTTAGTGGGGATCGAACTCGGGAACTCTTCCCACAATCTCAGCCTGTGTTGCCAACTGAGCCACAACTCTTTGTCCCTCCTCACTTTACTTATAAGATTTGTGTACTTCGGTTTTCATAGATCTGATAATAAAATTGTCAATATTTTTGTTTTGGTTTAGGGGATCAAATATGGTGAAGTTTTTACATATTATATTTGTGTGCTTTAATTTCAAAAGATTCTAATGATAATAGTATGGAATCAATTAACTGTACGTCTATAGATATTATGCTTGTACTATACGAATTATTGGGCCGAGCATTGTATTCGGTTATCGGCCCATATCATTTTACTCCTTAACCCATATCAAGGAACATGGGAGAAAGTAGAGCATAGTGGAGATAGTGGGGATAAGGGGAACAAAGGACTAAGATAGTGGGAAGGTAGACAGTTACGAAGGAGGTCTATAAAAGGTTTTAGAGGCTGAGGAGATAGGGAGGTTCACATTTACGGCGAGGGTCCGAGTTAGCCACCTACAGGTTAGCCCGGAGCGCTCTTGACCAGAACATTGGCGCCCACCGTGGGGCGACGGTAAAACGTTTCCCCGATCACAATCCTTTCTACTTGTCGTTCGCGTGCACTGTCGAGTTATACAATCAGATCCTATCAAGCAGTTGAACGTGGCCTGCATGATCACCCCCATCGCAGTGTCAACACCCTCAATCGAAGTCATCTACACTACACACTAAGATTACCGAGAAGGATAAGCTCATCTCGAAGCTTTAGTCTTAGCTGAGTCCCTCAACGCCTCCCTCTCTGAAATCAGAGAAACTCTTCCATGTCGAACAACATAAGTCCTGCAATATGAAGAGAATGTCTCAGTCAGATCTTCACCCAGACAAGTCACAAAATGAGTTAGAATCCAAGAAACTGCAAGTGCAATTTGATTCGAGAACTATTTGGGGAATCGACGAGCATTTCCTCCAAGTCGGAATCGGGAAACCGTCACAGTATAGGTTCCTAGACTTCTGCAAATGTCGCGACGTGACATGTGTTCTTAGTGAGGGGTCCTATGCCTTTGACTCCTCTGTGGGAGAAGTTCTTCAAAGGACATAAAGGGTACTATTGTTGAGACAAGCTCACCTCCAAGAAGTTTTTAATATGACAAATTGATTAAGATTAAATATTCATATGAGATGCATCCTGTGTTACTAACTATGTGTTTGAGTATGGCAGAGATTTTCTGTATCTAAACCACTACAGGAAAACATGAAGTTCACTTAGATCAAGCAAATAACATAAGTAACACATGCAAGTTCAGCTTGAGAAACAAGCTAAGAACAGATGCAAGTTCAGCTTAAGATACAAGCAAAGGTCAGACGCAAAATCAGCATTAAGATGCTAACACAGCATGAGATGCAAGCCTCTATGGTCAGATGATGTTCTAAGAAAAGAAGAGATCTCAGCACAAAGCCAAAAGAGACTCAAGCACTGCTTGAGATTCAATACATGAACAGACGCTAGTTCAGCTTGAGACGCAAGAACAGCTTGAGACGTCGTCTCAAGGACAGACGAAGCAAGATGGGATCTCATCAGAGATGCAAGAAAATTGCAACAGAATCTGGACAGAAGTAAGACTGCATGCTAAATGACAGGAGACAACAAGTGGGGTCAGCATAAAGTCAAACAAGGACACAAGGACACTGACACAGTGACTTAGCCTGAAAAGCTGTTGTACACTTACTGAAAAGACTGTACCTGCCGCTGTGTGTTCCAACGGATTGCAACGGCCACATAACGACTACTTCCTCATCTGTTGATATAAAAGAGACAAGATCAAATGCTGAGAAGTGAGAGAGATTGCCCACACTACTGTACAATCATTCAGTATCTTATCACTTCTCTTTTAGCATCTCAAGTGCACTCATCAACTGTCTGTCAACAGATCTAATACATCTTGAGATCTACATCTGTCTCTTTCATCTTTCTTCTGTGCATCATTTCTATACTGTAAATTAAGAAGAGAGTTTTCCTAGCTTACCAATTTCCATATCCATACTTTGTATGCTGTAAGCTAAATTCATCATATTCATCCACTGTAACTTGTCTCATATAAGATAGGAGGGTTCCTAGTCTTAGAGTGAGGTGTTTGTGTCCTGGAGAGGCTATAAGAATACTTGTGGCTCAACTAAGATAGGAGTGCCTAGGCTTAGTGTGAGTGAGACGTCCTGAAGAGGCTGTAAGAATACTTGTATTGGCTGGTTTGTCAATAGTGGAAAATCTCACATGTTGTGAGGACTGGACGTAGCCCAAGGTGTGGGTGAACCAGGATAAGATCTCTGCCCCCTGTCTCCTGCTCTGTCTCTATATTGCTTATATTGATTTGATTATAATAACGCAATAACAACCAGAATAACTCAATCTACAATCAATATAAGATTCTGAGTTAAAATCTAGATATAAGAATCATTACTAAAATTGGATTAGATGTACCCTGTCTTAACAGAGACTCCAAGTTGGCTAACTTGAGAGAACTTCTCAAACAATAAATTTTAGTGTGAATTTGCAGGAACAGATTTGAAAAGTCTCTATTCAACCCCCCTTCTAGAGACCTTCAACCAACTTCAACTATTCCATTTATGTGCATCCTAATCCATCTTACAATGAATTAGAACCAAGGAGTCCACTATTTTGTGGCAAGAGAATTCCCAGTAAGGTCAGTTTCTATATTCTTCAATTACTTTTTGACGCTTACACTCACATTAATCTGAATGTCAACTATATATTATTTTGGATAAATGAAATTAGGCTATGCAAATGTCTTTAGTTCAATGTAGATATACAAATGCTTAATAGTTAATAGAAAGAGAAAATAAAACAAGGACAAAAACTTAGATGTAGTTCTCTAATCAAATAATAACATGTGGAATTATGGATAGTTCTTTTAAATTCAGCAACATATTCTTAAAAAATGTTCTCAGCAAGAATATTCCGAGTTCACCACGATGCAGTTACCTCGGCTCCTCACTGTCTAATGTGAACCTTGCCATGCCTCTGGCCTCCTCGTCTTCTTATAGCCTGTTCTTCTAGCCACCTCTACCCACGATGGCAACGTGCCCTCCTAAGTCTGCTCTCCCACTACTCCCTCATCATCTTCATGATACTTGGTGGGCAAGGCAAGAGATTTGGGCCGAGATTTGGGCTTGGTCCTCGGCCCAGTATCCTGGATAGTACACAACCCTTCAAGCCTAAGTGTGATCCAAGAATGCAGCGCAAGGCTTAGAATGTTCGGTCTTTCTGACAGGGTGTCCGAATGATTTGCTTCTTATTGCCCGGCTCGGGTTGGGCGCTGCGTGCCCAACAAGGGATTAAGCCAAAAAGTTTACAACTTCGCTTATTTTCAGTTGTTTAGGAAACTAGCCGTTGTGAAGTTTTAAATACCTGATACTTGATAACATTTAATGTGTGTATGTTGTCTGAAAAGGTAGGATACGAAGGGACATCATCCGTCTGTCAAAGTGGGCGACTCTTCGCGTTTCGAGAAACGACCCTGACACTAGGTGCGCCGCCTCATTTCTCTCCTCTCATGAAGCGTTGCTTGCTTCGTCATTCGAAAAGACGCCATCAATGCCCATTAAGGCTGGAATCGTCGTGTCTTTACCTTTTGAGAGGGGATAAATACCCCCTTGAAGGATTTACTTTGCACATCCAAGCTTCTTCTCTGTGTCTGCCCCTTTTGCTGAAAATACATTCTGTCGTTTAGTAGCCGAGGTCGTAGCTCCTGCTTCTTATTTCCAGGTACCTATTCCCTTTCTTTAACTATTTGCCTTTTAAAGTCAAAAAAGATGTCTTCGGGGGATCTGGGATCTGGGACTAATCCTAATGGGACCAACTCTTCTAATTCTTTTTCTGCCTTAATAAGTGATATCCCTCCTCAAGCTGAGAACTTGATCCCTGCAATTGACGTAGAGGACTCTGAAGAGACAGAGAGCGATCTCGATTCTCAAGTTAGAGGAAATAGGAACACCCCGGTGTACCAGACCTTTATTACCGAGGTCTACACTTTTAATTCTATTTAAACGACCCCTGCCTCCATAACTAAGTTTCGGAGGTCTACTCCTATTTCAAATCTGGCCTCGGACCTTTAATTTTGGTGGACCCTTTCCATAAAGAAGAACTCATCTGCCTCAATATGCCCAACCAGGGCTCTTCTTCCCCTTTCACCTACATGTATGATACTATATTCTCAAAATTTATTTTTCCTTCTTCCTTTTTCTAACTTTGAAAAATAGTTGTTTAGGTTCCTGAACATTCCCCCTTCCCAACTCCACCCTAATAGCTGGGCTTTTGTTAGGATTTATCAAATCATCTGCCATTTTTATAACATGATGTTAAGCCTAGAGAAATTCTTTTGTTTTTTTCAAGTAAAGCTACCTACTGGGGATGCAGTCGGGTGGGTTTCTCTGAATAGTATCCCCAACAAGGGCGTTCTCAACGCCTATACTTCTTCTTACAAAAAATGGAAACAAAAGTTTTGTAGAGTTCGGGGAGTAGGTGCGATGTCTACCTTACTTACTTCCGAGGATGGGACTGCTCATTTCCCCCTTTTCTGGTCCCTGGAACCTAGGAGAGTACCCGGGCTTGATTATGATGACCTGTCTTTTGACGAAAAGATAGATGTAGCTTTTCTGTGCAACAGTGCCCCTTTAGACTGTGGTTTCCTTTTGGAAAACGAGGATCTCCCAGATCGGCTACGCCAAATACTGGGTATTTTTGTTAAGTCTTTAATTGTTTCTTTGTATCTCGCCTCTCCTTCCAATTGGTTTTTCTGACCACTTTTTCCTTTATGCAGATAAGATGCCTCCCAAAGCTACTGTGCCCCGAACTCTAGTGAACGAGAAGGCTATGAGACGCTGGCTGAAGGAAGCCGGTGGAGAGCCGGACGGGCAAGGCGCTGGTGTGAATCAACACAAACCGGCCGTCTCTACCAGTGAACGACGCAAAAAATAGAAACTCGATACACAAGGGGAGCAACAGTCTATTCAAAACCATCCTCCTCAACAACCTACTCCTAAACCAACTCCTGTTCTGACCCAGACTGGTGCTCATACCTCTTCTGGTACCCAAGGTCAGGCCGGTTTGTCTTCTCTTCCGCCTTTAGGTGATAAGTGGTGGACTTTGTTTAACAACTTTGAGGGTCCAGAGGGGAGTGTTGTGAATTCCATCTTCGACCGCAGGTTCGATGTTGAGCGAGTTGTATCTCGTGAATTCAACAAAAAGGAAGATCGGACTCGGGTGAACAAGGTCAGGATGCGTAACGTTGGGAAGCAGCTGATGACCATGGGCATGCAGACTGCTTTCCTTGGTTACTCTTTGACAATGGGATGTCGTCGGCCGATAAAGAACTGAAAGATCGTGCCAAAAAAATGCAGGAGCTGACTGAAAAGTTAAAGGCTTTGGAGTCTTCTGCCCAAACCATTTCCTCTCTTGAGAAATATGTTCTTGAGTATAAAAATAAACTTACCTCGGCCGAGAATGACATGAAGAAAGCCGAGGACGATAAAAAGGCTGCTGACGTAAAATATAATGATCTGAACACCAAATATTTTGATGTTGTATCTCAACAAGCGCAACTGAAGGAAGATTTGACCACTGCTGTGGTCGAGAAGAACAAGGCATGTGAAGGCCTACTGGTGATAACTGAGCAGAAAAATCAGCTTGAGGTTGATCTCAAAGCCCTGCAAGCAGAAATAGCTATTCAGCATGCCCGAGGATTTCGTAAAGCTATTGATCAAGTGAAGACCCTGATGCGAAACGGAAACGAGATCGCCTTGAATTTCGGTTTGGAAGAAAGAAACTGAAAAAATGTATTTTTTTTATTTTTGTTTTGGGGAAGGATATTGACGCCACACTCAAGAAAGATGAGAAGGTGAGTGATAAGTCATGGGGTTGATCGCCACAGGTTAACCTGATAAGATCGAAATCGGGTTCATATAACTCAGAACTCCATAAAGCTCTCACAATAAGAAAACTCAATTTTCATTAAACTCATGTTGTGATTTGAAATACAATAGTTCCCCTATTTATAGGCTAAGTAAGTGGCTAAAACACTAAATTCCCACTACATTCCCCCCCAAGCATTTATTATACACTAATATTAATTCTACCCCATTAACATGTAATCAAAATAACCCACTATCATGCAATTACCACATGTAAATAATTGCATGTTACATTAATTTCTATTAAAAGAAACGTTACAGAATTGAAAAGCCAATAGTCAAAGAGGTTCTGGAATTCCTTTTCGGCTGTCCAGCTGCAGGAACTCTGTTAACAAAATTTTACCTGGCTTGATTCATATCAGACCCTGAACCCGACAGCGAATGTAGAGGGTGTTGGGGTATTTAAGAAGATCGTCGATGGCAAAATAGTTGATGAGTCCGAGGACGATGATGAATATTTTTTTTTTCTTGCATGTTGAGCCTTGTCTCTTTCTGTCCTGTTCTGCTATTTCCTTATAATGTAAATCGTACCTTCTTTTTGCTTAATGTTATACCCCTAGAGGGTTTTATTTGTGCATCTTCGATGTTGCTGTCTTTACAAATAATCTAAAAAGGTGGTCTACAATCCTTACCTTCATAAAAACCTTGAACAGATTACGAAGTATACTTTATGTGGGGACCGGTTATTGGTGCTTGAGTCCAAAGACTTAGTAAAGTTTTGAGACTGCTTCCTTTAGAAATCGCCCAGTTATTACTTCTTTTAGAAGTTAATAACTTGAAGGTATTCCGAGGTCGGCAAGTTGTTAATACCTTGTAGAAGTCAATAACTTAGTAAAATTCTGAAGTCGATGCTTTTAGAAGTCGACCAGTTATTGATGCTTTTTAGAAGTCAATAACTTAGTAAAGTTTTGAGGTCGATGCTTTTCGAAGTCGACCAGTTATTGATACTTTTTAGAAGTCAATAACTTAGTAAAATTCTGAGGTCGATGCTTTTAGAAGTCGACCCGTTATTGATGCTTTTTGGAAGTCAATAACTTAGTAAAATTTTGAGGTCGATGCTTTGAGAAGTCGACCAGTTATTGATGCTTTTTAGAAGTCAATAACTTAGTAAAGTTTTGAGGTCGATGCTTTTAGAAGTCGACCAGTTATTGATACTTTTCAGAAGTCAATAACTTAGTAAAATTCTGAGGTCGATGCTTTTAGAAGTCGACCAGTTATTGATGCTTTTTGGAAGTCAATAACTTAGTAAAATTTTGAGGTCGATGCTTTGAGAAGTCGACCAGTTATTGATGCTTTTTAGAAGTCAATAACTTAGTAAATTTTTGAGGTCGATGCTTTTAGAAGTCGACCAGTTATTGATACTTTTTAGAAGTCAATAACTTAGTAAAATTCTGAGGTCGATGCTTTTAGAAGTCGACCAGTTATTGATGCTTTTTGGAAGTCAATAACTTAGTAAAATTTTGAGATCGATGCTTTGAGAAGTCGACCAATTATTGATGCTTTTTAGAAGTTAATAACTTAGTAAAATTTTGAGGTCGATGCTTTTAGAAGTTGACCAGTTATTGATACTTTTCAGAAGTCAATAACTTAGTAAAATTCTGAGGTCGATGCTTTTAGAAGTCGACCAGTTATTGATGCTTTTTGGAAGTCAATAACTTAGTAAAATTTTGAGGTCGATGCTTTGAGAAGTTGACCAGTTATTGATGCTTTTTAGAAGTTAATAACTTAGTAAAGTTTTGAGGTTGATGCTTTTAGAAGTCGACCAGTTATTGATACTTTTTAGAAGTCAATAACTTAGTAAAATTCTGAGGTCGATGCTTTTAAAAGTCGACCCCTTATTGATGCTTTTGTTCTCCGAGGTTATCTTTCAAGGTATATGAGAGGGCAAGAGATTTGATCACACTTTGATGTACTAACTAGAGCCTCATTAAAAACTCTCCCAGAGTGGGAGAGAAAAGAGTGCTCATCTACTAACATTAACTGGTTTCAAACATTACAAAGTGAAATTGATCCTAGACAGCTCAGAAATCTATCAAACTGTTACAGACTCAAAAAACATCATTACATCCAAAACAAATTTGCTGACTCCTATCAATTCAAACGTAACAAAAGAAAATGACATGAAAGAGACCTAAACTAACACCGTAGACTTCCGAGCAAAAATGACTTACATAAAGAAAAACAGAATGCTGAACGACCTATGCCTAACTGTAATAAAAGCGTAAATTACTTGCATTCCAGGTCCTGGGTACCTCCTTTCCTTTTAAGGACTCCAATTTATATGCCCCTTTGCCCCTTGTCAATTTAACCCGGAACGGTCCTTCCCAGTTCGGAGCTAATTTTCCTGAAGTCCCGTCTTTTAAAGCTCTCCTCATCACTAGGTCTCCTTCTCGTAAGCTCCTCGGAATGACTTTTGAATTGTACTTTCTTGCTGCTCTTTCTTTGCTTGCGACTTCTCTGATATGGGCTATCTCCCTTGCTTCATCTATTAAATCCAGATCCATTCTCCTGCCGACCTTATTTGCTTCTTCGGAATATGTCATGCTCCTTATGGTTGGTTCTCCGATCTCTACTGGAATCATTGCTTCGGTCCCATACACTAACCTGTAGGGAGTTTCTTGTGTAGAGGTGTGAGGGGTTGTATGGTAAGACGACAATACTTGAGGTAAGTTCTCGACCCACCTCCCTTTTGCTTCATCTAATCTCTTTTTCAAGCCATTCAGAATCACCTTGTTTGCTTCCTCAGCCTGCCCATTGGTTTGAGGGTGCTCTACTGATGAAAAGATCAATTGTATTCCTAGTTCCCTGCAAAAGCTTTGGAATATCCGACTAACAAATTGGGTGCCATTAACTGAAATGATCCGATTTGGCACTCCAAATCGACATATCAACCTCTGCCAATAAAACTTTTTAACTTTTTCTGCTGTTATGGCAGCAAGAGGTTCTGCCTCAATCCATTTTGTAAAGTAGTCAACAGCTACTAACAGAAATCTAACCTGACCTGGAGCCTGAGGGAAAGGGCCAATGATGTCGGCTCCCCATACTGCAAAAGGCCAAGGTGCATGTATAGACCCCAAGTCAACAGGAGGAGCTTTGTGTAAATCTGCATGACGTTGGCATTTGTCACATTTCTTCACAAATCTGATGCAGTCCAGTCTGACTTTTGGCCAATAGTACCCGACTCTGAGTATTTTTAGAGCTAAGGATCCCCCTCCGATGTGGCTTCCACATATTCCTTCGTGTACTTCAGTCATAACCTGCTGGCTTTGCTCGGCATTCAGGCATCTGAGTAATGGGGTCGATTAACCTCTTCTGAACAATAGGTTTCCAATGGCGGCGTACTTGGATGACTCCTTTTCGATCTTTTTGGCTGCATCCGAGTTCTCTGGGAGAGAACCATTAACCAAGTAGTGTAGGATGGGGTCAATCCAAGATTCCTCCCTATGATCAATGCAAAAGACCTCTTCCTGATTTTCGATAGTAGGCTTCTACAATTTCTCCTGGATGACTGAGTGGTTGTTCCCGGGCCTCTTAGTGCTTGCAAGCTTGGATAAGAGGTCGGCTCGTGAATTCTGGTCTCTGGGGACATACTGCAACTCAACAGATACAAAGTTTTGTATTAATTCTTTGACTAGTAAGAGGTACTTACCGAGTTGCGCGTCCTTTGTCTGGAATTCCCCATTAACTTGGCCGACGACTAACTGTGAATCACTTTTTACTTGAATATTTGAGATACTCATTTCTTTTACCAATGTCAGACCTGCTACTAGGGCTTCATATTCGGCCTGGTTATTGCTTGCTCTAAAATCAAATTTCAAGGACTGCTCTATCAAGACTCCTCCTGGTCCTTCCAATACGATCCCTACTCCACTGCCCTTCAAATTGGATGCTCCATCAACAGATAAGACTCATACCTGCCTGTTTGGGTTTATGACAGCTTCTTTTTGGGTAGAGAGTTATGCCAAAAAATCTGATAGTACTTGTGCTTTGATATGCCCCCTGGGTTGAAAGGTGATGTCGAACTCTAATAGCTCAACTGACCATCGCACCATCCGACCAGCTAGATCTAACTTTTGCAACACCTGCTTGATGGGTTGATCTGTTTTGACTATGATGCTGAAGCTTTGGAAATATTGGCGTAACCTCCTTGCCGAGGTAATGACAGCCAGGGCCAACTTTTCAATCTTCTGGTACCTCTTCTCGGGACCCTGTAGTACCCAACTTACAAAGTAGACAGGTCTCTGCTCCCCTTCTAATTCCTGCACTATAGTCGTACTGACAACATCATTGTTAACTGATAAGTAGAGTGGTAAAGGCTGACCTGGGGTCGGTTTGACTAGGATGGGTGGCTGAGATAGGAATTCCTTCAATTCTCGGAAGGCCGCTTCACATTCATCGGACCATGTGAACTTGTCATTTTTCCTCAAACATTTGAAGAACAGCAAAGCACGTTCTCCGGACTTGGATAAAAATCGGGACAGGGCAGCCATCCGACCGGTAAGTTGTTGCACCTCCTTTACAGTGGCTGGGCTTCTCATGTTCACTATGGCTTCACATTTATCTGGATTGGCTTCTATTCCTCTTTCAGTCAGCATGAAGCCTAAGAATTTACCTGACTGGACTCCAAAGGCGCATTTCTGTGGATTCAGCCTCATTTGATATCTCCGGACTTCTGCAAACACCTCCTTCAGATCATCCAAGTGTTCGGCTTCTGATGCCGACTTGACTATCATGTCATCTATGTAAACTTCTAGGTTCCGGCCGATCTGGGAGGTGAAAACTTTGTCCATCAACCTCTGGTAGGTTGCTCCTGCATTCTTCAGTCCGAAAGGCATTACTTTGTAGCAGTAATTGGACTGCCTTGTCATGAAAGCAGTTTGTTCCTCGTCCAGAGCATGCATCCTAATCTGGTTGTATCCTGAGTAAGCATCCATCAAAGTAAGGATTTTGTGCCCGGCTGTTCCATCTACCAGTCGATCTATGTTGGGTAATGGGTAGGGGTCTTTAGGGCAAGCTTTGTTGAGATCGATGTAGTCTGTGCACATACGCCACTTCCCATTTGCCTTCTTTACCAAGACCACATTAGCTAGCCACGTCGGATAAGTGACCTCCCGGATGAACCCAACCTCCTTTAGCTTCTGAGTCTCAACAGCTACCACTCTTCGCCTTTCCTCACCGAGCTTTCTTTGTCTCTGCGCCACTGGTTTGGCCTTTGGATCTATTGTCAATTTGTGATAGAGAAAATCGGGGTCATTTCCTGGCATGTCGGAAGCTTTCCATGCAAAAAGGTCTGCGTTACTCCTTAGAAAATTCACCAACTCCTCCTTCAGTTCTCCTGTTAACTTTGAGCTAATCTTCGTCCTCTGCTCCGCCTGTTCACCTATCTGTACTTCCTCCAGTTCTTCAGTTGGTTGTGGCCTTCTTTCGAAGAAGTCTTCCCGGGGGTCGAGTTCTGCAAAAAAGACTTTGTGGTCCTCAGCCAGATCCTTCTCTTTAGTTTGTGGTATGGGCCAATTCTTCCTTCTGACTTTTAAGCTATCCCGGTAACACCTCCTCGCCGCTTCCTGATCTGCTTTCACTACCCCTACCTCGCCATTTGGTAATGGGTATTTCATGGTGAGGTGAATCGTCGACACTACCGCCCCCAAGGTGTTTAGGGCCGATCTCCCAATGATGATGTTGTAGGAAGATGGTGCGTTGATCACCAGGTACTTGATAGGGATTGACTTTTCGCTTCCTCTTCCACCAAAGGTCGTCATCAATTCTAGGTAACCTCTGACCTCCACCGAGTCTCCTGCAAAACCCATCAAAGATCCTGCAAAAGGCAACAAACATTCCTTGGGGAGCTGTAATTTTTCAAAAGCACTCCAATATAAGACGTCAGTTGAACTTCCCTGGTCGATTAGTACTCTCTGAACTCGGTACTTGGCCATTAACACATCTATTACCATGGGATCATCCTGGTGTGGCTGGATTCCTTGGAAATCTTCGTGTGTAAATGCTATCACGGGGTGTTTGTTCCCTTGTGCATGCAAATCAGTCTGTATAGTCATTACCTGCCTGGCATACCTCCTTCTGGCCGAGCTGGTTTCTCCACCCCCGGTAAACCCACCAGCAATAGTGGTTACCACTCCTCTGACTTCCTCTTTACCCCTTCCCTCCTTGTGCCGATCATCCATGCGCCTCTTCGACCCCGAACCTTCCTCATCTCTTTTTCGGTCTTTATCTCCCCTATCTCTCCTTTTCTCGACATACCTCCCTAAATAGCCCTCCTTGATGAGTCTTTCGATCCTGTTCATCAATGTCCAACAATTTTCTGTGTCATGCCCCTTTGCTCGATGATAGTCACACCATTTGCTCATATTCGGTCCCTTGGGCCCCTCTGCCTGTGGTGGTAACCTGATGAGGTTGGACTGATACACTTCTTTTAGTATCCGGGCTCTGGTCGTATTTAGGGGCGTCATTGCTGCTAACCCATAATTGCCTGCAGGTTCTGGACGCTGATGATCGACCCAATCTGTCTTGGTTGGGAAATTCCTTCCTCGGTGACCGTAACCCCTTTTCGTTCGTCCGTGCTGCTGGTATGTATGTCCCTGCTCCTTACCGATTTTTAAAGTACCCGTGCTTTCACTATTCGACCTTTCTATTTTCTCCGCGTTGCTCTCCTCGCCCTTGATGTAGCAGTCTGCTCTATTTCTGATCTCTTGCATGGATTGTGCCGGTCTCTGCGCTAGAGATTTGTTAAATGGTTCGGTCTGTAGCCCCTCCTCGAAAGCTGACACCAGGAGCTCGGGATTAGGGTTTATGACCAACAGAGAAGCGTCATTGAAACGCCTGAGGTAGTCCCGCAGGGACTCATCCGCTCGTTGCCGAATGCTGAAGAGCTTCCCCGAAGTCATCATCCTCGACCTTCGGGCAGAGAACTGAGCCAGGAATTTCTTGATCAGGTCGGTGATGCCGGATATAGAAAGAGGGGGTAGATGTGAGAACCAAATCAAAGCGGCTCCTGATAACGTTCCCGAGAACAACTTGCACTGGATCGTGTCTTCTATACCTCTCTTCAACATCTGCGTTTTAAAAGTTGTCACATGAGCCTGAGGATCGGTGGTCCCATCATAATCCTTCAAAGGGGGCTCTCTGAAGTCGGAGGGGTAGGGGGTCTCCGCAATCTCTGCTGAGAACGGGTGAAATTCCCCCGTATCCGTCTCTGGTAACTCCTCCTCGGTCCGCCCCCTGGCCAGGGTAGTGACCTGTGTATGCAGCGTCTGGTTTTGTTCTTGAAGGGTCTGGTTCTGCTCCTGTAACTGGTCCATTCTTCGCAGAATCCTCTATAATACTGGATTGTCTGTTTCTGGAGTGGTCTCCGAAGCCTCCTCTCCGTTCCCGGCGTGCCCATCAGCTCTACCGGTGTTCCGTCGTGTCACCATTGTGTGTTGTCAAGGAAAGAGTGGTCGGCGGGAAGAGTTTTACCGCCGCCCCACGGTGGGCGCCAAATGTTTTCAGCAAGAATATTTCGAGTTCACCACGATGCAGTTACCTCGGCTCCTCACTGTCTAATATGAACCTTGCCATGCCTCTGGCCTCCTCGTCCTCTTATAACCTGTTCTCCTAGCCACCTCTACCCACGATGGCAATGTGCCCTCCTAAGTCTGCTCGCCCACTACTCCCTCATCATCTTCATGATACTTGGCGGGCAAGGCAAGAGATTTGGGCTTGGTCCTCGGCCCAGTATCCTCGATAGTACAATATCCATCTGTCATTATGTGATTTGAAAACTTGAATAAAATTGAACAGAGCAGATGGAGACTTATAATTGCTTCATATTACTAGTTACTAGCTAAAAGGTATAAAACATTTCTGTCTAATAATCGACCCTAATAGCAATAAGTGTCTATATTAACTAAGCTCATGCTAAGGATTAGATCGTTGATCGTTATTCATTCAAAAACTTCAACTAGAGTTATATTTATTGAAGTAAATTCAAGTACTCTGGGTTCGAATAGGTAAAATATAAAATAACATCTAACTGTAAGTTATAAACAGCAGTTGTATTTTCTCTTGCCAGCCTCATAGCATTTAAATTGGTAGGTCGTGAGGCCCTAAATTAAGGGACCCTATTGATATGAACCTTGAGGTTCAATTTTTATGGACCTTAGAAAATTTCTGATAAATAGAGAACTTTCCTTAGCAAGCACTTTCCTTACAAAAATAATCAATATTTTTATTCCTTTTTTTTTATCACGTACGTAACTGTTTTTCTTTTCTTTTCTTTTCTTTCTTTTTTTCTAATAACCAAATAAAAATAAGCAATGATATGAATGAGATAGAAGGCTAACAATTAGTAACTTGGCCAAAAAAATATTCAATCCTTTAGAAAACTTGATAAATAAATCACTTAGAAATCAAGTATGACGTATAGGAAAAATATAGATTTTGAACAACAAAAGTAAACATAGAAGAAAGAAAGATAGATATTGGACGTCACACTTTCATGAGTTGAAAGATAAGCCCATGAAGATAACCACACAAAGGTAAGAGAACCCTTGATAATCTTCACTCTTGACTAGCAAGAAATTTAGAGAAAATCACTTTCACTAAACAAAGAAAATCACTTTCAATGATAAGGTAAAATTTGCATAATTCATCTAATCTTTCTTGCATGCATGAAGCATGTATTTATAGGGTTTTACAAGGAGAATAAAGCCATGCAACCAGCTACATGTTTCACGCCCTAATATCCCCAAATTCCCCCCCCCCCCCACACACTTCCATGCAACCCTAGACAATTTACTAGAAATTAAATAAATTAAGCTAAAATAATTCAACCTAACTTAGCTTGTATGGCCCCATTTCTCTACCAGATTTTTGTGCACATGTGGCTGAATTATTCTTTACTTTGTAACCACCAAAACATGAAATAATTGGCCATTTGATTCAGCCATAATGCAGCCGCACAAAACAGCCCATGGTGATTACGTTTTGGCTTCAATTTGTAACTCCCAACTCTTGAATGTTGGCCGCAACTTTGATGATCATTCATGCAGCCATTTACAACCTTGTTGGCCCTTCTTGATGACTCTTCATTCAGCCAAAATTCTCACATGTGACCGCCAGTTTGATGAGGTTTTAAGGCTTCCATGTAGCTCAAAAATTGGCTAGGTTCATGCACACCTTGCAAGCTTCCTCCAACGGCTAGTAGACATGATTTTAATGTCATTATCATCATGTTTTGTAACCACTAGAGTAGGAAACATAACCACTAAATTATTTATGTGTTGTGTCTTTGTAACAACTACAACCTTTATTGAAAGCAATAAACACAATTCAACGTAAAAAAACACATGTTGGCCGCCCCTATATGATGCATTGTAGGCGCCCACCATGCTTCATCATCTTTCTTGAAGGGAGCTTTAAGTGATAGTTGCATTAAATGCAACTTCCAATTCATCATTGAAGCCATCTTCCTCAAGTTGAGTGCAATTAATGAACTGATTAGTTCCATTAATGTCCTCCTTAAATTGAAACTGAACTTCTTTAATGACAAGCTGTAAAGCCTCCTTTGCCTCCTTAGACTGCGCCCTTGTCATGGGTACCCCTACTCTTTTGTTTGCATGATTGATGTACTCATCACCTATTAACTGATAATAGCTAGCTGTCACAGTGTTGGTGCAAACATTCCTAAATTCAGCATCACCCAATTTGATATTTTCACACTTGTTACTCCGTCTCATTTTTTTTCACACGTCTTGATTAAATTCCTATATAGTATATGGAAGCCATCATCATGTGCGTGTCCAGGGAAAAATTAAAGGAGCTTGAATATAGTTCAATTTGTTAGTCATGCTTCAATTCAATTAAGGGATGCACTATTCTTTTTTGTCACACATTTTCTATTTCTTTTCTTTTTAATCAACTTTTTGTAAAAAAAAAAACTAATTCAATGATCTCAATACTGCGTTGTCTATTTGAATATTAACTTAATATCTGTGTCATTGTCTCAAATATCAATTGAATTTATCTATATGAAGGGAATATGCGAAAATATGTGAAACCAACTTGCATAATTAGCTTAGTCTTTATATTCAATTCAAATAAATTATATTTATAAATTCAACTTATCAATCTTGTATAATTAAATAGTATACACTAAATATGCAACGAATATTTTGGTTTAATACTATCGAATTCAATATTTCCGTCAAATTCAATACCCAATAAATTTCAATCAAATTAAATATGTTTTCTATTCTTGTTATCCTTATTTGGTCAAATAGTTTTACTTTATATGATTGTTAATTACCATATTAGGGAGCATGAACATTAATTTGACTGAATTAATATTAATTATTATCTTAATTACTAATATAGATTCTTTTTTGCAAATTATATCCTCACAACTAATATGCTGACATGGTGGAGCACTTACCAAATATGAAGTCTTGCCTTTCGACAAGTTTCGTTTGAATCGTCCAAGTTTCTATGGAAAAATGAAAGAAAACAAAGTCAAAGAAGAACTATGAAGCCTCCAATTAAATTGGTGGAGACCGAGCCGAAAATTAAAATGGTGGAGACCGAGCCGAAAATTAAGTTGGTGGAGACCGAGATAGTAATCCGGTTATGTCGACCCAAGAAAGGGCATCGACTTGAAGAATTTGTCGACTTAAGAAAAGGCATCGACTCAAATCATGTCGACCTTCAAAAGGCATCAACTCAAATCATGTCGACCTACAAAAGGCATCGACTCAAATTACGCCGACCTCTGAAAGGTATCGGCAAAATGTACGTCGACCTACAAAAGGCATCGACTCAAATTACGCCGACCTCTGAAAGGCATCGGCAAAAAGTACGTCGACCTACAAAAGGCATCGACTCAAATCATGTCGACCTTCAAAAGGCATCGGCTCAAATCATGTCGACATACAAATGGCATTGACTCAAATTACGCCGACCTCTGAAAGGCATTGGCAAAAAGTACGCCAACCTACAAAAGGCATCGACTCAAATTACGCCGACCTCTGAAAGGCATCGGCAAAAAGTACGTCGACCTACAAAAGGCATCGACTCAAATCATGTCGACCTACAAAAGGCATCGACTCAAATTACGCCGACCTCTGAAAGGCATCGGCAAAAAGTACGTCGACCTACAAAAGGCATCGACTCAAATTACGCCGACCTCTGAAAGGCATCGGCAAAATGTACGTCGACCTACAAAAGGCATCGACTCAAATCATGTCGACCTACAAAAGGCATCGAATTAAATTACGCCGACCTCTGAAAGGCATCGGCAAAAAGTACGTCGACCTACAAAAGGCATCGACTCAAATTACGCCGACCTCTGAAAGGCATCGCAAAAACAACGTCGACCTTCAAAAGGCATCGACTTAAACTTCGCCGACCTCGGAAAGGCATCGGCAAAAAGTACGTCGATCTCTAAAAGGCATCGACTCAAATTACGCTGACCTCTAAAAGGCATCGGCAAAAAGTACGTCGACCTCCAAAAGGCATCGACTCAATACGCCGACCTCTGAAAGGCATCGACAAAAAGTACATCGACCTCCAAAAGGCATCGACTCAAATTACGCCAACCTCTGAAAGGCATCGGCAAAAACTATGTCGACTTCCAAAAGGCAACGAATTGAAAAATTCTCAAAGTTGCGTAAAAGTTTCAATTACTCTGTAAAGGCGACTTATCATTTTTAAGTTAGAAAAATAGTTCGGTAATTCATTACATACGACGAAGAAGCGCATGGAAGAATAAAAAGGTAAACTCATAATTTATAGATAATATTAATAACAGACAGAGTTTTTAAAGCATCACTTATGAAATAGATAATAACAATCGCAGCAAGCCCTGCGCAGTATCCTCCGGGTACGCTTAGGCTTGAAGGGTTGTGTATTACTCGGGATATTGGGCCGATCATTATAAGCCTTGCGCAGTAATCCTCCGGGTATGCTTAGGCTTGAAGGGTTGTGTACTATACGAACTATTGGGCCGAGCATTGTATTCGGTTATCGGCCCATATCATTTTACTCCTTACCCCATATCAAGGAACATGGGGGAAAGTAGAGCATAGTGGAGATAATGGGGATAAGGGGAACAAAAGACTAAGATAGTGGGAAGGTGGACAGTTACGAAGGAGGTCTATAAAAGGTCTTAGAGGCTGAGGAGATGGGGAGGTTCACATTTACGGCGAGGGTCCGAGTTAGCCATCTACAGGTTAGCCCAGAGCGCTCTTGACCAGAACAATGCTCATATGAAAATTGTCTAGGATTACCAGTAGTACTACGTACGTTCGATCATAACAAGAATAATTACTTTTTTTTTGTTACAGAATAGTTACTTTTTAATGTTGTGTAGCTTTTGGTTTTTGATTAGCACTTTAATTTAAAAGATCTCTTAACAATTATCTTTATTAAAGATAAACTTTAATGTTTCCCTTAAAAGTACTTAGCCGTGCACCTCATTTGGGTATTTGGGTATATAAGGTCTTTTTTCTTGGATGGTGGTGAGTTTTTAATTTTTAATTTTTAAAAATTTTAAATTAAATTTTTACAACTCAAAATAAAAAATAGGTGTCGTTTGGGGTGGCCGTGAGTTTTCAGTTTTTGATTTTCAAAAGATTTCAATTAAGTTTTTACAATTCAAAACAAAAAACAAAAAACTATTTTTTTATGGTTTTCAAAATGGACGTTTTGAAAACCACAAAAAGTGATTTTTAGTTTTCAATTTTGAGTTGTAAAAGCTTACTTAAATATTTTTAAAAACTTCAAATTTTAGTTTCGAGGTATAAAATTTTAATTTAAAATTTTGAAAATAAAAAATTGAAAACTCTCGACCACCCTTAATGGCCTAAGTTAATATTCAAGTGTTGTCATTTTACATAATTTGGATTTGACAAGGGAAAGCAAGGTTACTGGAGATGAATTATAACCACTTTTGTAGGTAAGGTTATGGTGTTTGAATTTATATACGAAAAAAACCTTTATTAAGGTATGTTTGTGAATTTGAAAATAATGGAAAGAGAATGTTTAGAGAGAAATGGAGGAGGAGGAAAGAGGGGAAAATTTTTGTAAATTATAAAATGAGATAGATGCATTCACAATCACAAGGGAGGAAATGACTTCATTAGAACTTTATCGTTCCCCTTCATTTTTTAATTCACAAAAACGTTAACTTGAACATATTGGATAATTTTGACTTGAACATACTTACATCCTTATATGATTCTAGATTTTAAAAAAATAACCTCTTAATATTATAATCATCGAGGTTCACATGAGTGATTAAACTCTTGTTTGTATGGTCAACTAAAACTCTTGAATAATTCGGCCCAAAAAAAAAACTCTTGAATAATAGAGTATAATCATGGCATGGGCATTGGGCAGGGTGGAAATGTGGTGAGGCCCCGAATGCAGTTTTTTTCTTCTTTAGGTCAAGAGGCCCTAAACGTTTTTTTCTGGTCGAAAAAAAAGGCCTAAAAATGTTGTTTTATGATCATTTTTCTTGGTCGAATTGTGATATTGGCGTGGGAACAGGTATGTGGGCGTTTACTTGGGCTGAAGGAAGTCAAAGTAGTAGATTTGCTATTCTCACTACCCTTTTTACTATTCACAACACCCCTCATTTCTATATTTTATTGTTTTCCTAAATTACCCTTCCCCTCCCAACTTTCTTCCTCCCTCATTCCTGCTGCAACACCCCCACTTCCTTGTTCCTCTTCTCGCTCAAGCTCCCCCTCCTCTACCTTCCCCCTCCCTTTTCCTGTTGCAGCTCCCCTTCCCCTTCCTTCCCCCTTTCAGGTGGAGTTCGTCCCCATATGTGAGGTTGCAGGGAAGTTCGTGGCGACGAGGTTGCAAGGAAATTCGTGGCAGCAAGATTGAATGCCAATCTTTGACCTTTGCAGTTATATTCTCAATGGAAATTGTGTGGATTTATGCCCATCTTCTTACCGTTGGTGGAGCTTATAAAAATGCAACGACTACAACTCAGAATACTTGTGGAATTGACCGTGTTCGAATCATAGGTGATTCACTTGGGTAAGGGTCTTGTGTGGTTATTTGGATCATCTTAGAGCATGTTTCGCCCGTTGAAATGTGGTACTCACGTTTTCCATATTGAGGAATCCAAACTTAAGTTTGGTCAGTTTTAACGTCAAACCAAATATACATCAAGATAACAAGAAAAAATGGATTCAATTTGGTTAATTCCCAAATATTACTCAGAAATAGAATTCCATATCCTTTCTAATGGGAAGCTTCTACCTTTGTGTAATTTTTATGTACATGTAATTTTTGTGCATCGAAAATTGAATTTCCGGTACAAAATTTTCTGAGAATGTGTATAGAAAATTAAGGGCCCGTTTAGTTTGAGTTTCTATTTCCTATTTTCATTTTATGTTTCTTGGTTTCTGAACTTTTACAAAGGAAATACTAGAAATGCTTGAAACAAAAAATTATTGTTTCCAACATTTCCAGTTTTTCCTTTATAAAATTTTAGAAAATAGGAAATAAAATGACAAGAAAAAATAGAAACAGTAAATGAAAATGCAAACCAAACATGCCCTAAAATTCCGGTATACAAAAATTACATACAAGAAATTGAGTGTTTTTGTATACTAGAAATTGAATTTATGATACACAATTTTCTGAATTGTGTACCCACATGCATCTCATCTTTCACTTCTCCCTGCCTGCTATGAGTTTCCCAACAATGAGTTTTTGTGAATCACTGCACTGCCACGAGCTTTCTTCAACTGCGTCGCCATGAACTTTCCTGCATTCGTGTCTCTAGGGACGGACTCCACCTGAAAGGGGGACGGAGGAAGGGGGAGGAGAGTTGCAGCACGAAGTGGGAAAGGGAGGGGGAGGGGGAGCAAGAAGGGGAAGGGGAGTTGCAACGAGAATGAGGGAGGAAGAAAGTGGGGAGGGGAAGGGTAATTTAGAAAAAAGAGGGGGTAGCGTGAATAGTAAAAATAAATGGTGAGAATAACAAATCCCTCAAAGTAGGTTGGATTCTGGTCTAGAGTGTGGCAATAATTTACTGTCAAACAAGAAATGTTAATCGGAAAAAAAAGCTAGAAATGTTAGATATTGACCCATAAAAAGTTTAGAGATATTAGATTTTTTTAGGATTATCTATGAAATTTGCAATTCGAAGTATATTTGATTTTCTTTTTGTCTTTGTAACATCCCAACAATTTCTAAAATAAATTAAATAAAATAAAATAAAATATATGTAGAAATAATAATATTATTATTATCTTTATTATTATGTATCAGAAATAATATTATTTAATTAAAAAGGGAGATGTGTGGGTCAGAGTAGGCCCAACCCAGTTAGATATTTAAATAGAGATGAGTCATCTATTTTACCCTATCTTTTTCAAACGTCAGATAATCAAGCTCTAGAGAGGAGAGAAGCGACTCTACAAGGAGGAGGTGCCGAAGTGTAGATCATCGGAAGAGTTCTGTCATTCATCCTTGATCGTCATTCCTAAGGTACGGGGGGGAAGGGGTGCAACTATATGTGTATGCTGGAGCGCTTGGGGTAGTGAGGGCATCCATAAGTCCCTCTAGGATCTCTAATTTTTGAATCTGAACACTGAATCATATGTTTTATGTCTGAAATTCGTTTTGTTTGATGCATATTGTCATGTTCTTGATGAATTTGAGAGTTGTGAACGAGGTTGTCGAAAGGAGTCGAATTAGGATTTAGCGGTGAGAACTCATAATTGATTAGATGTAAATTTTATGGTAATCTGTAGTAATACTTAATGATTTCAATGTTTTTAATCGGTAAAAACGTGCCTAAACAAGTTAGGAATGTAAAGATTTGAGTAAAGATTGAAGAAGAGGGTTAAAAAGGGGGCAAAAACGCAGGTGCAGTCGCGTCTCGCAACGCTGGTAATCGATTACAGTGATCCGTAATCGATTATCGGGTTTTTCTGGGCAAAAACGTGAAAACATGCCTCTGGTAATCGATTACCAGGCCCAAAATTAGAGTAATTGCTTCTGGTAATCGATTACAGTCTTCTGGTAACCGATTACAGTCTTCTGGTAATCGATTACCAGGCCAAAAATTGAGATTTGAGTGTTATGATTATGTGATGTTGTGATCATCTACTTATATGATGGATGTGTATTTAAAATACGAATCGTTTTGTGGAATTGAATAGATTGAATTGGATGTACAAAGTGCATTAATTGTGGCATGATTGTTAAGTGATTATTTTATGTGAATGTTCTATGTGTGTAATATTTGTATTGTGATGTGGAATAATTAGAGTAGAGGATATTGTATGAGAGATGTATGAAGTGATGATGATGCATTGAGCATGAGCATATAATGTATGAGATACATGAGATGCATGAGAAGCCAGACGTGGCTAAAAATATCTTGACCCTAAGAGGGGGCGATGAACAGGGTGGACCATGATGGGGGACATTCGATGCATGGCCACAAGAGGGGGTGTTTTGTTATGCGACTCACCAGCCCATAAGAGGTGGGTAACGGTGGGAGGGAGCGAATGTCTTTGCACGGGCCCAAGAGGGGCGTTTAAATGTGCAACCTACCAGCCAAGAGGGCGTTTAACAGTAGGGCCATCATTGGTAACAACTAAGAGAATTGATGAGGTGCGCCCATTGTGCGGAGTTCCAAATCACGACTCTTAGGAGAGATGTTGTACATGTGCATAGTGTGAGCATACACATTATTTTGTGATTGTACGAGAAGTGTGAAATTATATTTGTATGAATGTGTGGAATGTATAGTGTGTGGATTGAGATAAATGACGTTGTGTATGGTGATGGGTGGGAACAAGGGTAGCCTTCTGTATTGCATATATATGTCTGTATTCCAATCCTCACCGTACTCTCTCTTGTGGTTTTCTTAGGTAATGAAGAGGGCACTCAAAGTGCTGAATTTTGAAGGGACAGGGTCTCGCTCTGATATATGTGACATCGGGGCTTAGTGTCTAGGAGTTTATATTTCTTATTTTGTTATGTAAAGATTTAGAAAAAATTATTTATGAGGGTCTTATATGGCCAAGTTATGTCTTTATTATGTTGGTAATTTAGTTCGTTGAAAACCTTAGTTTTATTCTTTTATGGAGACAACGTTGGATTTGGAATAAGTATTTATTTAAAAGAGGATTTGTGAACCTTTTTACCTCGGTGTTAACTGTAGTTTTCAAAATAATTTAACTTGGTAATTATTTTATTATTTAGGGTAGAAGGGTGTCACAGTCTTAACTATCGGTATCCCGTATTACCAGGGGCAATCCTATTAGGGGCTTAGTTACAGTTAAGACTCCTCACCCCTCCTTAAGAGTGTGTTTTGAGGTGATTGAACCTAGGAGCTCTTCCCACAATCTTAGCCAGCGTTGTATATTTTTTGGTGTAAACAATAGGTATCCCCTATTACCAGGGGCAATCCTATTCGAGGCTTAATCACAATTAAGACTCCTCACCCCTCCCGAAGAATGTGCTTAGTGGGGATCGAACCCAGGAGCTCTTCCCATAATCCCAGTCTGCATTGCCAACTGAGCCACAACTCTTTAATACCAACTGAAGTATATTTGATTTGACATTAAAAATATTTAAATTCAAAATTAAATTTCTTACACAACTATTTATAATGTTAAAAATGTGATTTTATCACATTCTAATACTAAATCAAATATACTGTATGTTTTTCTGTAATACGAATTTATGTGGTGACTTTGTAAAGAAGTTTAGTGCAAGATCTACAAAACTTCTTAGCAAAGGGATCATTCTCCAAATAGAATTTCCACTAATTGATAGTGCCTCTGTCTGTCAAGAGAAAATCCCCTCCATTAACTAGAAGTTTCCAGTTGGAGAGAGAAAGAGATAGAGCACATGTGGGCCACATGCACATGTGGGTCCCAACTGGAAACTTCCCGTTAATGGAGAGAACTCCAACTCTTGTCTATCAGTCATGTTTTTCTATGCTTAGCTTGGCTTTCTTTTTCTTGTATAATAAAACCAAGTAATACTCAGAGATAGGTTAGGTTAAGTTTTGCACCATTAATTAAGTTTATCCTTTTATTATTGATATATTGTTAGTGTACAATTTTTTATACTATATTATTGAATTATATATTACTACGTCATTAAAAAATAGTAACTATATAAAATTTTACATTAAAAATACATTAAAAAGATTAAACACTATTTTATTATTATTTTGTATATATTATCTACATTACTCTTCCACCGAGTAGATGATTAGACTAATCTCTATAGATAAGCTTCAATCAAGTCACAACTTGACACCAATATTTTTTTGGCATGTAAAATTTAAAAATTTTCTATCTTAGCTGTGCCTTCTAACCCGTACAAGCAATGCTATCACCAACACAAGTGTGAATAAAAATGATATTTGTAGTTTCTAGTATATAAAATTTCTTCTTTTATGGTCGAATCTAATCTAATACATAATATGAAAGGGGCAGATATGCTGATCAAACAAGACATACTGAGGCCGGCAATCGACTAACGGACGGGTAACTGATAAGATTTCAGAGTTCAGACACACTGAGGGCGGCAATAATAGAAGAAAGTAGAAAATGGATGAATAATTTATAGATTTAGATATGTTTTGTTGTTCTTACATTTGAGCGAATTTTTTATTTTAGTCTCTGTCCACCTTTTTTTTTTTATGTTTTCAGTACCTACTTAATTTTTTATTTATGAAATAGGTCCCTGTTATTTAGTGTTTTGTTAACTTTGCTTATTTGGACAACAAAATTAGAAGATGGCATGACAAAGTCAGTACCAACTCGGCTAATACAGTGCCATGTCATGATAGTCTGCAAATTCCAATTCCATTTTCAGCATGAGTTGTTGAAAAATGTTACAAAAATTTTAAAAAGGAGAAACCTTCCAATTATTTCATTTGGTAGGTCTCCCTTGTATTGGTGGTCATTTGATGTTATTTTGGGATTCATGTATATTGTGGAACTATAGGGAGTTTAGTCATGAGATTATAGTGAGATGTATATTTTGAGGTTGATTGGATAAATATTATGTTGTTGGAAAATCTGGCTGGTAATATTCATTGATAACTGGATTTCTGTAAATTTTGGAACGTTCAAAATATAGGGGAGACTTTGTCAAAATTTTATATAAAAATCATGGAAGTATGTTTATTTTGGAAAATCATTTGTCAAGTATTGTATATTGTTATCAGGCTTGCCATATTAAGGGTATTAGTCTGTACATCGGTCACTACCTTGGATTTGGTTCGTGAAACCCGATACCCAACCTGAATTAATCGGGTTTCATTTCATCCAACCTGATTTAACCCAAAAATCCAACTCAAAGCGTCACTTTTACCCAACCCATAAGCCTAACTAATACCTTCATACATATTTAAAGTTATCTTGACTTTTCTTGATTTCAAAATTTAAATAAAACATAAGAGTTAACATAACTAAGTAGGGAAGAACACAAATAGCGGATCAACTGATATGAGATTGTTCCAATTTAACCAGCGGTATCAGGTTGGATACCTGGATATGCATCTATGTTAAATACTCAGAGGGAGAGTTTTGTCCCCCATAAAAATCCTACCCGACTCGAACGAAACTACCTCCTATAGAAGATAATTGTGATCTTTAAAGGAAAAAAAAAGAACTAAGCAAAGAAGAACAAGTAAAGTGATTCCGGGATAGAATAAGAATTGCTCTATAACCCATCATTTCGTTTAAATCTTGCATGTAGCTAAGAACATATAAGTTAATATATATGTTCATCTTTTAAACTGATTACATTGTTGTTTGCTTTCATAATTTAAATACAAAACTAGTTTATCATAGATTCCTGAGAAAATTGCATCAAAATATTTATTTATTTTTTAAATAAAGGGATGCTGCTGATAACTTATTTACAGCAGTTTCATTTGGACTGAAATAACACTTTCTGTAATATATTTTCTAACCATTAAAATCTCAATCAATTTTAATTATTAAATGTGCAGTCTAAATCTAGTTGGTATAATTAGGATACAACTAATGTGCTTTCTTACTAATATCATCAATAAAATTCCTATTTTAAAACCTTAGGTGATAATTCTTATGTTTATAAATTATTTAATATAACTGATGTCATTTTTAATTAATTATTCTGCTCAAAAAGTGACAATAAATAAAAAATCAACGAAGAAGACGGTGAGTAGAAAGGATGAGGTAAGTTTCCAATAGGAGAGATTCTTTCCCCTTGAAAGATATATTGTTTAATGACGCAAGATCATCGTGACCAATTGTATAACAACATAAACACTAAAGCAGACACAGCAAAGCAAAGAGTTCAATCCGTCTATGTCTAAAGACAAACAAACAAACAATAATTCAAATTTCCCTTCTTTTATTGATTATTGTATCACCACCACCATTCCTCCCCTGCTTTTTATCTCTGCTCCAATTTAAACTTTCCTGCATATACTTGTGTCTTTGCCTTTCAACTTTCTCCATGGGGAACCACACTACTGAGTCCAGTGCATCCTCTCACAAGTCCCCTGGTGAGTTGGACTTCTGAGTTGCTTTCAATTTTATGGGATTCCATTGAAATATTGAAACTTGATTGGTAGAATGAATGTATAATGTTCCTATTGTATCTGTTTTTTGGCTAAACTTTTTTCTTTTCTTGGTGGTGTATCAGAGACTGAAAATGATGGTGATTTTAGAGTTCATGTGTTCTCTTCATCATCAGAGGTGAGATTTTTAAGCCTCAATTTTGATATCATCTTGATTTCTTTAAGTAACTGTTTAAATTAATATATTATTATGAAGTTAAATTGTTCATACTCTGTGGGTGAGTGTGTGTGAAAGAAACCAAAGCTTATTATTTTAGAATTGGCGTTGGTTAGATTTGGGAGAAAGAGAGAAGGAGGAGAGGTTTTACTGAATTTACTTTTCAAATCAGGATTTGCATAATAGTTGAACCTGCTTTGGATGGTTGACACTTGAGAGAGATTAATACCCAATTTGGATACAACTTTTGGAGAAGAACTTCTAGAGGAAAAAAAGAAAATAAATAAAAGAGTTCACATGAATTTAACCTCTCCAGGAGTAAAAATAGTCATCTTTTCCGGAAGCTCTCCCATTTAAATTCTCCATAAATAACTAATTTCAACTTATGGAGAAGTTAAATTCATTTTATCTCTTTGATTCATTCTATTTTTTTCCTCTAGAAATTCTTCTGCACAAGTTGTATCCAAGCTGGGCCTAAGCTAACTATAAAGTGAATATTGGATGCTCTTAATAACTTATTTACAGCAGTTTCATTTGGACTGAAATAACACTTTCTGCCATCATTAATTCCATAAGGTTTTGTATTATCCATTTACCTTTGCAATTTTTCAGTTGCTTGAAAAGCTTCATGAAAAATGGAGTTCAGTGGAGAAACAACCATACCCAGCTATGTATTCTAGTATATATGGAGGTATCATACTTGATCCAGCAATGATGGTAATCCCCATTGATGATCACATGGTACATAGAGGACATGGTGTGTTTGATACCGCTATTATTTTAGATGGGTAATGCTAATTTTTAGCTTTTCTATTTACAACTCATTACTTTGATATATATCTAGCAAAGCATTGAGTTTTACTTTGAATTTTCAGATTTTTGCATTTGAATAATACTTTTTCTGACCTTGGTGTTTATATTGTTTGTTCTCTTAAGATACCTCTATGAGTTGGATGTTCACCTTGACCGTTTCTTAAGGTCAGCCTCCAAAGCAAAGATACCCTCTCCCTTTCCTCGTTCAACTCTTCGCAGCATACTAATACAACTAACTGCAGCATCAAAGTGTAAGAAAGGAACTCTAAGATACTGGTTGAGTGCAGGTCCTGGGGATTTCTTGCTGTCATCATCTGGATGTTCAACATCTGCATTCTATGCAGTAGTCATTGACCAAGACTTTTCCCAGTGCAAAGAGGGGGTTTAAAGTGATTACTTCCACTGTACCAATGAAACCACCTCTCTTTGCCACAATGAAAAATGTGAATTATCTTCCAAATGTGCTTTCAGTATTGGAAGCTGAAGAGAAAGGAGCATTTGCTTCTATATGGGTTGATGAGGCTGGTTATATTGCTGAAGGTCCAAATGTGAATGTTGCTTTTATAACTCAAGAAAAAGAACTTATAATGCCACTTTTTGATAGTATCCTATATGGTTGCACTGCAAAAAGGCTTCTTGAACTGGCACCAAAGTTGGTTGATCAAGGGCTTCTGAAAGGTGTAACAACTAGAAATCTGAGTGTGGAGGAAGCTAAAGCTGCTGCTGAAATGATGTATGTAGGAAGCACACTTCCTGTGTTGCCTATCATCATGTGGGATGATCAACCCATTGGCAATGGTAAGTTAGTGAAAGTCAAAGTAACTATCTGGTATCAATTTGTCCTTGTTTGGTATGAAGACCTAACCTTGGATGCTTTCTTCTCATTATATGTAGTTTTGACATAATTCAAGCTTGGATTATTTCAGTGACATACTTATTATAATAAAAAGAGGTGTTAGACTGATAGTTTAATAAAATTGGCAAATATTCTTATATTACAACCATGTATTTAATTCTGTTGAGTCTCTCTCTTTCCCCCTTTGTCATTTTTATTCATTCAATTGTCTATGTTTGACAGGAATGGTTGGAGAATTAACAATGTTACTTTCTGATTTGCTATGGGATGATATGGTAGATGGCCCTGACACACAGAGAATACCAGTTCCTTACGTTCAGTGAACCAACAAAGTCATCAAATTGAAGGCAGGGAACAACTTTCTTCTCATTTTTATATGTTGTGTTCCTATGAATTCTTCTCCTTGCAAAGATTTACCAAGAGGGTTCTCTTTGTTTTTACTTTATGTATTTCAAGTGTGAGCAAGTCCTGATTTGAAGCAGAAGAATAGCAAATAAATGAGTAAACCTATTTCTGTCCCCAATATTGGCAAGATTATTCACTACATTAAAGAAACATGAATAGACTGTAGAGGTTCTCAGACACATGTTCCTTGTCAATCATATTAGTCCTCCAACTATATTTTTGTCCTAAAGTGACTATAAAAAAAAGGTCAAGGACCATAATTTGTGTTTCTTTAATGTAGAGTCTAATAAGAATTTTTTTACCAAAGTTAGGGATGAAAATGGAAGTTTAGTTGCAACTTGCAAATAAATAGTCCTTGAACTTGAACTGTTTCGCCTTGTTGTAATCAGGACACTTCACTGTAGTAGAGTGCAGACTACAGACACTCGTGTTGTGTTCCATGCCCTCAAGTTGTATACTTGTATTGTTTGTAAGCATTTATTTTCTAATAAACTATCCATTTGTGACAACAAGTTTCTGAGTTGAAAAGTGCCCTGATTTAATTTGATCTTAGATGCCTTGTATATATGAATCAAATGTTAAATGTGTGAAAGGAAGAATTCCTTTAGTCTTAAGTTTGAATTAAACATGGAGGAGAGAAGGATTTGTTCAAACTTGAAAGATATAAGTCAAATAAGCAATGAATCAGAGCAGTAATAGAACATACTCCAACACCTACAGCATATTTATTTTTTGGATGAAAACAGATACGCAACATAAAAGGATGTGGGTTTTGTTTGTGTGTATTCAAGGAAAGAGTAATCTCTGATATCCAAAACATGCAAGAGAGAAAAATTTGAATTAGACACTCGATATTTTATCAAATGAAATATTGTTGCTGCAGAAGTGGGTCGGCTAAATTAATTCAAAAACTTCCCAAGCGGCTTCAGATAGAAAAAAAAAATAAAATTGTGAAGAGACTGTGTGAAACTTGTTTCATTGTTATTTGATTAAAATTTAAGTTATTATTTGTGATAAATATAACAATAATATTATTAATTTTTTGAGATAATATACAATATAATGTTTGAATTACATAAAAGGAAATTATTTAAAATATTGTGTGCTAGTAATATAAAATTTGCCTATATACAACATTTATGTTTGTGACATTTAGAGTCAATTTGCTTTCCCCTCGGATTTGCAATGGAATCAAAGAATCCAAAAAAATCACTACCCTTAAAAGTTACTTGGGATGTGTGTCAAATCGATTTTGAAACCTCGGAACGGTTAACCAAACATATTATTAGTGGTTGCTTTTTATTTTCATGCTTACTCAAAATAATATTACACTCTTGCTTATTCAAGAATTTCTAAATTATTTCTCATAAAAATCATTATAATAATTGAGTATATATATATATAATATGCAAGTGTAGAAAAAAACATGTCAAAGGAGAAAACGTATAAAAAAAGTAAAAAGAAGAGTAATTACCAAGGTTGTAAAATTCGGATATGTATTAATTAAATTATTATAAAAATAATATCATATATGATTATATATATTAATTTTATTAAAATATATAATATATTTATATATTTTTTTAAATTGATATATAAATATAAATATTATAGATTAAAAAATATTAAAATTACCTAGGTTGTTTTTACTATATAATATATGACTAATCATTTTTTCCCGATCTTAGAGAATGCTAACACATGATATCCAAATTTATAAAATAGTGCGTTATGAAAGTATATTGTAATATTTAATAAAAATTTTGATCATTAGATCATGTGTTGTGTTTTAGAATATTAACGTATTATGTTTCGATTTAATTAAATTGTTATGTCATTGATATTTAATAATTATGTTTGGATGATTTTAGAGTAATTTTTCAACTGTATTATAATTTTCATTAATTAATGTTTTTTAATGAGTTATTAATTTTTCACTTCACTAAATTACGAAAAACAGGTGCATGTATGGGCATATAGGTATCCAACGGATACAAGGATGAGCATTAAAGTTACTGCTCATGTGGGTACGGATTTTTTTTAAAATACGGGTACGAGGACGGACACTACGATACCTTGTACCCATTTTCATCCCTACGTGCATAGTTCTTCACTTCATAACAACATGCAAAGATCTAAAATTTTTGAATTTTAACATACATTTTATTAAACAAAGGTCCCACTGGCATTGGATGTGCCAATTTGTTTATCAGAAAAAGATTTGTTAACAAAATTATTCAATTGATTTATGTAAGACTAGGTCGAACCCTTTAATGGATTCGTGAATTAATAGTGTTACCATGTCAAATTTAAATAACAATATTTAAAGATTGAAAGCAATAAAGATGACTATTGGACGAACAATAAGTAAACTTGAAGTTAAAAACGGTGAGATTGTGTACTTAATGATCTTAATTATAAATAATCCCTCGGAGATATAACATGTTAGAAAGGGACGGATTTAAGGGGGTAAGCATGGGCTTTGACCCCCTCCCCACTCTATACATACACATTATATATAAAAAAAGATAAAATATTATTAATATATATATAATAAATAAAAAAATTTAATATTTGTTATTAAAATTTAGTCATTTTAAGTGATTTCTATCAAAAAATTTATTTGGTACGAATATTATTATAATTAAGTTTTATAACATGAATGTATTATATGTATAACTTAAATAAAAGATATGATAAATTTGACTGGTATTTAATATTTATTATGAAAAAAATTCGGCCCCCCGTCCATCTGAATCCTGGATCCGTCCCTGATGTTAGATGTACGAGAGAAATGTCTTGGTAATCAGAATCTAACATTTATTACATTGATCAATCTAGAACTTATAGACATCATACTCTAACGGCTATGTATGTGGTTGGTTTAAACATGAATCCATACCAACGCTATAGAGAGTACATTTGTCTGATCCACATTTGAACGTAATTTTAGATTAAACCAAATACACTTTAAATCCTAATGTACTGAATAACGTGTTAAACTATTATGCCACTTCCTAATTCTACACTTGACACTTATACATATACATATATAAAACATAGGTTAAGTGTGTTTTTAAAGACATGAAACAAAAGGAGAATAATATAATATTGGCTTAAATATGTTTTTAATCCCTTGAAAATTAGTGAATTTTATGTTTAGTCCCTATAAAATTTGCCTATATACAACATTTATGTTGTGACATTTAGAGTCAATTTGCTTTCCCGTCGGATTGCAATGGAATCAAAGAATCCAAAAAAAATCACTACCCTTAAAAGTTACTTGGGATGTGTGTCAAATCGATTTTGAAACCTCGGAACGGTTAACCAAACATATTATTAGTGGTTATTTTTTATTTTCATGCTTACTCAAAATAATATTACACTCTTGCTTATTCAAGAATTTTCTAAATTATTTCTCATAAAATTCATTATAATAATTGAGTATATATATATATATATTATATATATATATATATATATAAAATATGCAAGTGTAGAAAAAAAACATGTCAAAGGAGAAAACGTATAAAAAAAGTAAAAAGATGAGTAATTACCAATGTTATAAAAATTCGGATATGTATTAATTAAATTATTATATAAATAATATCATATATGATTATATATATTAATTTTATTAAAATATATAATATATTTATATATTTTTTTAAATTGATATATAAATATATAATATTATAGATTAAAAAATATTAAAATTACCTAGGTTGTTTTTACTTTATAATATATGACTAATCATTTTTTTCCCGATCTTAGAGAATGCTAACACATGATATCCAAATTTATAAAATAGTGCATTATGAAAGTATATTGTAATATTTAATAAAAATTTTGATCATTAGATCATGTGTTGTGTTTTAGAATATTAACGTATTATGTTTCGATTTAATTAAATTGTTATGTCATTGATATTTAATAATTATGTTTGGATGATTTTAAAGTAATTTTTCAACTGTATTATAATTTTCATTAATTAATGTTTTTTAATGAGTTATAATTTTTCACTTCACTAAATTACGAAAAACAGGTGTATGTATGGGCATATAGGTACCCAACGGATACAGGGATGAGCATTAAAGTTACTGCTCATGTGGGTACGGATTTTTTTTAAATACGGGTACGAGGACGGACACTAGGATACCTTGTACCCATTTTCATCCCTACGTGCATAGTTCTTCACTTCATAACAACATGCAAAGTTCTAAAATTTTGAATTTTAACATACATTTTATTAAACAAAAAGTCCAATGGCATTGGATTGTGCCAATTTGTTATCAGAAAAAAGATTTGTTAACAAAATTATTCAATTATTTATGTAACACTAGGGTCGAACCCTTTAATGGATTCTTGAATTAATAGTGTTACCATGTCAAATTTGAATAAGTTCAATACATATTAGAGAACGTGTAGAAGAAGAAATAATAATGAAATTGAAATAACAATATTTAAAGATTGAAAGCAAATAAAGATGACTATTGGACGAACAATAAGTAAACTTGAAGTTAAAAATGGTGAGATTGTGTACTTAATGATGTTAATTGTAAATAGTCCCTCAGATATATACATGTTAGACAAGGACGGATTCAAGGGGGGTAAGCATGGGCTTCGACCCACCTCCCCACTCTATTACATACACATTATATATAAAAAAGATATAAAATATTATTAATATATATTAATAAATAAAAAAATTAATATTTGTTATTAAAATTTAGTTATTGTAAGTGATTTCTATCAAAAAAATTATTTGATACAAATATTATTTATAATTAAGTTTTATAACATGAATGTATTATATGTATAACTTAAATAAAAGATATGATAAATTTGACTGGTATTTAATATTTATTATGAAAAAAAATCGGCCCCCCGTCCATCTGAATCATGGATTCGTCCCTGATGTTAGATGTAGCGAGAGAAATGTCTGGGTAATCAGAATCTAACATTTAATTACATTGATCATCTAGAACTTATAGACATCATACTCTAACGGCTATGTATGTGGTTGGGTTTAAACATGAATCCATACCAACGCTATAGAGAGTAACATTTGTCTGATCCACATTTGAAACGTAATTTTAGATTAAACCAATACACGTTAAATCCTAATGTACTGAATAACGTGTTACACTATTATGCCACTTCCTAATTCTACACTTGACACTTACACATATATAAAACATAGGGTTAAGTATGTTTTTAAAGACATGAAAACAAAATGAGAATAATATACTATTGGCTTAAATATGTTTTTAATCCCTTGAAAATTAGTGAATTTTATGTTTAGTCCCTATAAAATTTTTCACCTAAGGCTGGTCCCTCGTTAATTTTCAATTTCCAAGTTTAGTCATTACCGTTAATTGTTGCTGTTAAATGATGATTTGAGACTGTTACAACAGTACATTGATGTGTCTATTTAGGCTAACGTGGCTGCCACATTGGAATTTAAAATAATTAATTTTTGAATTAATAATAAAAAATTATAGCAAAATAATTAATACAAAATTCAACGTGGCAGCCACGTCCACCTAAATAGACACACCAGTATACATGTCAATTCGGGCTACCCAGCTCGGCTTGATGCGGGTAGCGGGCTTTGTGATTTGAGCTAAAAAGCCGGGGGAATTATTCGGACTTCTAAAATAGATGTCCGAAGCCCTACATTTTTATAGGTTTTTTGCGGGTTGCCCGAAATTTTTTGCGGGCTACCCTGCTTTTTGCGGGTTTTTGCGAGTAGAGACTTCATTAGGCTGGGCTAAATGGCCCAAAGCGTTATTCAGGCTTCTAAAATAAGTGTCTGAGCCCTACATTTTTGTGGGCTTTTGCGGGCTAGGCTGGTCGTGCTAGCCCATTTTGCCGACTCTACACAGCAGTACACTGTAACAGTGCTAAGTCATCACTTAACAACAACAATTAACGACAAGGACTAAACTTGGAAATGAAATATTAATGAAGGACTAAACTTAGGTGAAAATTTTATAGGGACTAAACACAAAATTCGCTAATTTTCAAAGGATTAAAAATATATTTAGCCTATAATATTTTTCTAACCAAAGCTGAAAATATTATTATAATTAAAACTAAAACAAAAAAAAAAATATTTTCTGAATCAAGTCGTCGTAACAGTTACAATTGGACTTCCACAAGACAATCTTGTTTTCCACTAACAATCCAATGCGAACAGAAACAAGCAATGAGATATTTCAATCATGTAAAGTTGTAAACCCTGCCTTCTTATTCATTAAAAAACCAGAGCAGCCTAATTATGCAGTTATGGAAAAGATAAAATAAAATTCACGCATAAAACTATAAATAATGGGGAAAAGACATAAATTATGTATTGAATTATTTTCCACGTTGCGAAGAGACAACTGTTAGAAAATTAGAAACAAAACAATGTTTGACAAAAAAAAAAAGAACATACGAAACAATGTAATTTTTACAAATTTGGATTGTAACTGACAAAACCCTCTAATTATACAGCATTGCTGTCACTATCAGTGAGAAAAAAAATTAAAAGAAAATTAATTAATTAATAATAACACTAATAGAAAATAGAAACCAATTTCTTACAATGATATATGTACATTTACTCAGAATAAATGCATAAATAGAGAGACAACACACAAAATGGTAACTTCTAACTCTGCTCAAGATGGGTTTAGATCCCGTGAGGTTTGGCCTTGCCATCTGTGAAACAAGAACCAAAGATATTCACAAGCATTTCCATGCCATATAAGATGAATACAAGAGAGATAAAACGAGACACTCATGCTCTTTACTTCATTAGTAAGCCACCGATCCCAAAAGAGTAAAACACCATTTTAGTCTCTGAAAGATATAGGGTCGGTCACTTTAGTCCTTAAAAGGTGGAAATTACCATTTTGGTCCCTGAATGATGAAAATGTCCATCAATTTAGTCCTTGTCATATCAATTAGTCCTTTTCAAGAACTAATTGATCTGAGATTTTCATCTTTCAGGGATCAAAATGATAATTTCCATCAATTAGAACTAAAATGACTGACCCTATACTTTTCAAGTGACTAAAATGGTGATTCACTCAATCCCAAAAGCTAGGTAAAAGTGTAACATTAAATAACCACTATTTGTAAGAATGAAGTTATTGAGGGAAAATGGTAACTTCCAAAACCTTGAAAGAAGAAATCTAGCGAGTGGGCTTTAAATTGCTATTCGAATGAAGTTCCTTGTTCTGTTGTTTCTTCTCTGCACTTCGGGTTTCTTCAGCTGACTTGGTCTTGCTGAATAGTTGGCCTGCCAGTCCCTGTAGATCTTCAATGAATCTTCCTTTGAACTGCAAACAAAGGAGAATGAGAGAGATACATTTATTTTCCTTTATTGGTTTTTGCAATGAACATAGTAGAAAGCAAACCTTGCCAATCGCTGAAGCAATTTTTGACAAGAACATCACAGGATCTAGGCTTTGTGCCCTCCATGTTTATTAAAGAATTGATAACTGCCTTCACAATTGTCCTTCTGGATCATCAGCAATGGCCTACATAACAACACAAACATGAAATGACAAAAACTATAATAGATTAAAAAAAACTCTAATCATGCAGTAAGTTGCTGAAGCATGCAAAACTTTCAATCTTATTAGACACAAATTTTAGTATGTCCAATCCTCACTTCCCTCAACCCAAAGAAAACACCACAACAAGTTTCTTCATATTTAATCTATTTTCAAAAAGAAATGTTTGTTTTATAATGTAAAAAGTCTGAGAGTATAAAAATTAAAAAACCATCGCGTAGGTGATTAATAGCAATATAAATTTTCGATGAATAGTCAGTAGTGCCAGTACATCATCATACTCTTTAACTTGTTTCCAAAAAAAATTATGCCTTAATTTTACAACATCTGCAACAATAATTTAGAAAAGTCCAGAATCAAAACTAAATAATGTATCTGAAAGGAACCATCAGCACTGTGCATGATGCTCTATTTGGCTTGACAAACTAAATTAGAATGAGGAAGTATAAAACAAGGTTTACTCTAACATACTGCTGAGAAATAGTAAGGATAAAATATATGTATGGTTTCACCTCTTTTATTGAAGGAATAAGCAAAACTGATAACGGCACCGACGATGATATTATTTTAGCACTTTCTTCATCATCACTAGCCTAAGTGATTTTAACATGCCCTTTTGTGCATCAGTTTGTTCACGATATGGTCTGGAAAAAAAAATCCGCAATAATTTAAAATCACTTTATCTCTGCAAAAGAAAGTTACCAGGATTATTGCTATAGATGTACCTCGAAAAATCAGAGCTGCCAGTCATTTGATCTCTCTTGCGTTCCTGTATATCACTGTTCACTTTTCCCGGGAGGAAATCTCTCTCGAGCATTCCCTTTCCTTAGCCCTGCTTGGATAGCAGCTTTTGCCTACAGAGACAAACAGGTAAGAAAATGCTGTTTATAAGCAAAATCAACCTGACCAAGAAATCACAAACATGTCAAGTCTCCTATAATAAAAATATAAATGCCCATGCAAAAAAAAAAGTGAAAAATTATCAACACAAGTGGTTAAAAAATGGTTTAAGCAAAAAATACCCTAGAAAATGTGAGGGTAACTTGGCAAATATAACATGGGAAAATAATAGAATGTTATACTACTGACTGTTCCAAAAAAAAAATCACATGCATCATGGAACCAAAACAGTACACAAGAATTGGAGGGGTGGGGGGTGGGGGGAGGCTCATCTCGCCCCATATCAATCAACTCACAAGTGAAATCACAACTAATATTACAAAGAAATAGAACCTCAGCAAGGTTTGCTGCACTATCTTCCAGTGACGAATTTGAATTTCTGTCACGAAGTCCCGGCCGGGACTTTGATGTCCATGAAGAATCAGAATCATCATGCTGGCCACGTAATACAACAGTTCCGCTTGAAGAAGCATCTTCAAAAGAAGCATAGCTGCTGCTAGACTACATTGCATTAAAATTCTCATTAAGTGATGGCACAGATAATATTCAATTTCTACCTCAGCTTGAATACTACCTGGGAGCTTTGGTCACGAAATACAGATGGCCTTGATCCTTTTGGAGATCGAATAACGACAGTTCCTGATCCATTCCCAGATAATTCATCCTGCAAATTGAAAATTTCAGAAGATCAAAGCATTTCCCTTGTTTAAAATGAAACTCCATCAACTTCATAGGAAATTCCATCTTTACTTCATGATTGACACAATCCATTGACATAAGACTCAAGGTGAAATCTCTAAATGATTATGCCACCAGATATTTTAATTGTTTGTGTCTGCTAAATGGGTAGCAACATAGGATGGACAGAGAAAATTTTCAGTTTCAGCTCAAAGTATCTAAAAACGCAGCAGGTAATAATTCAGGCTTAAGCATTAATAATATATCCATTGCTTTATAAACATGAAAAATACCCCAAGGTTCCCCTATGAAGGTATGGCTGCTCAGCATATCATTCATTTGAATAAGTTAACTTCTGTAACAAAGACAGACACGCATAGTAAGAATCAATTACCTCTTCAAGGTGATTATCCAGATGCTCATCATGGTGAGGAACTCTGAGGTCTTTTCCAAAGGAACTTTCAAGTGACTCATTATGTGCACTTCTATAGGCAGATCCCCCTTGATAGCCACTCTCTGGAGCTTTTCTTTGGGTAAGCTGATTATGTGAAACTTCAGTTTTCTTTTCCCTAAACTGAGGTGGTCTTGAAACACTACGAAAGGTTCCAGTACTCTGTGATCCACCAATGCTGAAGTCCCATCCAGCACTTTTCATGGTTTTACCCTGATCGCTGCAAATTAGAAACTGTCCATAAAAATTCAATATGTAAAAGAAGAATCAGTAGCCAATGGTCATAACCTACCTGGGTCGATTAGTTTCTTCACCTCTTAAATCTCTAGCCACCTTCATAGTATCCGATCCCCCCCTACCCCTTTGGGCCACTTCTAGGTGTCTCCAAATCTTCCTTTATTTGGTACTTTGGACGCTCCCTATCATAGAACCACAAGGCAAGATCTTGTCAACCACAAGCTGGAGAATAATATTTGTAATTTTCAATATTTTGATGGAAAAAATGTAAGAAATACACAGAAAAAGGGTTTCCGAAGTTACTTCAGCATCTCAGCGTTACTTTTGTGAGATATAATAACTTAGAAGAAATAAAAGAAAGAGCAGCGGAAAAAAGTATAGTCAAAAGCAAAAATAGGTAGAATCAGGTAATAAAATATAGAAAGATCTTTATCAATAATTCACACCTTATTCTTTCTGCTAGCTTTGGATTCTTCCTAGCATTCCGAATAAAACGGTCTTTGAGAAGTTCCTTAGCACTTGGCCTCTGGAATTAAAGCCATTAAAAGGGGGTAAAATTACGAGACTGACAGAGAGAGATTGACTTCAGCAGTTCCACTTCAAGCCTAGTCTAGAAAGCTTCTAATTAGGGAAAACCAAACAATACATTGCAACAAGTTGACAATTACAAAGTTTAACAGGAAAATCCAAACAAATAATTCTAATATCCCTGTTCTTATAAATTGGGATGCAAACTTAACAAATCCTAAGCAGAAAATTTTAATCAATATTTTTTATTATTACCTTTTTCCCAATAAAAAGATGTTCTACACAAAGCATATTAAGGATTGTTAGAATTAGTCCCATGTTATTTTTAATTAGTAACGGCTAAATAATAATTAGCTGTCAATCCCTAATTAGTTGCTAATTAGGATTAGATTTAGCAATCATGTTCTTATGTATTTATTGCATACATATTATAAATACAGCATGTGTGGTCTGAGTAAGACACACAGAAATTCAAATTCAACATGGTATCAGAGCGGTACCATCCACCGTGATCTGTTTCATCACTTTTCCGCTGCCGAGTTCCCAAGTATGGAACTTTGTTCAGGTTCAAACTCTCTTCCGTCGTTGACACCATTGTCTAGTGCCATCAGTCACTCTCCTCAGCCATGTAGTCTTTTCCGGCACGTTTTCGACATTTTCCGGACGTTTTTCCGCTATCTTCAGCCGCTGCCACCGTCTGCCGCCGCCGGAGACGGCAATGATTCCGACCAGCGACCACACCGCTGGAGTCGCCCCTCTGAGATGAGTCCAACGCTGCCAGAACCGCCTCGAACGGCGTTCTGACGCTCTCACACGCGCCCTATCTTCGCCTGCGGGTTTTTCTGTTGCCAACCGCCGTCTGCCGCGCGGCGGCGCGTCCGGCAATCTTTCTGGCCGATCTCACCGCCGCCGAACTCGCCCTTCCGTCCTCTATCCCGATCTAGGTATCGTTTGTCTAGTTCATGTCCGGTACTTGGGTCCTTTCTATTTTGGATGCGTTTTCTCTCCCATTTGTCCTTACTCATGATTTTTCAAAACCTAGAAATGTATCTCGAGGCTACCCAGAGCAATCTTCCTGATCCAGAGCAATCTTCCTGGTCCCGTGTCTATCCCAGAGCAATCTTCCTGGTCCCGTGGCTTCCCAGTGCAATCTACCTGGCCCCACGGCTTCCCAGTGCAATCTACTTGGCCCCACGGCTTCCCAGTGCAATCTACCTGGCCCCACGGCTTCCCAGTGCAATTTACCTAGCTCCACGGCTTTCTAGTGTACTCAATCTGGGCCCTTGATTTATTATCTTCACTTTTGTTAACATGGGTATATTTGTAACAAGCTTAAAGCTTAGTAAGCTTTAGCTTGAGGGGGAGTGTTAGAATTAGTCCCATGTTATTTTTAATTAGTAACGGCTAAATAATAATTAGCTACCAATCCCTAATTAGTTGCTAATTAGGATTAGATTTAGCAATCATGTTCTTATGTATTTATTGCATACATATTATAAATACAGCATGTGTGGTCTGAGTAAGACACACAGAAATTCAAATTCAACAAGGATGATAAAACAAAAGAACTATCTTCTTGATGCTTTCATACAATCCATAAAGTGAACATTTCACTCAAACTAAAGCATAAAAAAACCTGTTCATTAACAAATATTAACTCTGGGGTTGAGTTGGGCCCAGGTCCAAAATTTAAGAATAATGAATACAGGTATGCTCAAGAAAATAAAAGAAGGAAATAAGTGGATATATAAAGCATAGACACTTGCCTCAGCAGGCACCTTCTTCAAACACAATGAAACAAATTCTTTCAATGGACGAGAAAAATGCTCATCTAGCTGCAGAAAAGGAGATTAGATGTTAACTATTTTATACTGGGAAAAATAAGGGTCTATTTGGTTTCAAAAAATGTATTAGTTTTCATTGATAATTACAAAAATGCCACCTTGATGTCACTTTGTTTCTTGTACAAATCTCATAAAACAGGAGCAGTGTGAAAACAAGATGGCATTTTTGTAATTAGCAGTGAAAACAAGAAATGAGAAAAGAAAACGTTTTCTCAAACCAAACAGTCCCTAACATCTCCATTTGGAAAACGTTATTAACTTCAAATAGTTCAAAACTTGAAAGAAGATATGTCTGATATTAAAGAACACAACCTGTGGAGGATTCTCTCGGGGTATGATGAAAAGCACTCTCATGGGGTGAAGATCAGCAAGTGGAGGCTCCCCCTTTGCCATCTCAATTGCAGTAATCCCCATAGACCAGATATCTGCCTGCGTAAACAGAATACTACAGTGATGATTCTAAGGGTCTTAAAAAAGAATAAGGAATATTGACTGAAAATAAAGATGGAAGAACAGAACCAAAGAAAAAACAAGACAAAAAATGTAAAATAACTGCATTACAACCTTCTCATTGTATCCATCTGAATTCTGAATAACCTCAGGTGCCATCCAGAACGGTGTTCCTACAAATGTCTATTGTTATCAACATTATTAGCATATCCAGTCAAAGATGAAGAGTACTAATTTGGTACTTCAAGTGATAATTTTAATTGGAGAAAGCATTAGATGTAGTAACTATAGTAATGACAGAAAAATACAGAGCTATACATGAAAAAACAGCACTTAGACATTCAGTTTGCAGAATTTATTTTATTCCAGATCAACAGATAAAATACTATGCACCACATTTCTTTCTCTTTGGGAGTATACATTGATTTGATTATCCAATTGAAAAGGGCACCATTTATATGATCTTAAAAGGAGCTTAAGAGTGAGATGATAAATTATAAAATAACATACATAAGTTTTAAATTGAATGTTAAAAAAACATATTAACAACCCATCCATGTTAAATTGATCAAGGGTTTAACGTTGATGAAATATGTTTACCTTTCTCCTTGATATAGTCCTTGTTAACTGTGCAGAAACACCAAAATCTGCAACCTGGTGACATTTTACAATGAAATTCATATGCAAATGCATGTAAGTCCACATCTCAAATTATTATGCATTTCATTTTTCAAGTAAGTCATATATTAGAAATTATAACCTCTTACAGAATAAACTTACCTTTACATCACCATTCTCAGTCAGTAAAATGTTTGCAGCTGCATAATTGATAAGTAAATGATGTCAACTATTAAGCTTATGTAAACAGAAAAAAAAAATCCAATCAATGACTATAAAACAACATGTTTAGAATATCCAGAGGATAATCTAATAATATCATAATTATATTATGTTACAAAAAGTTAAGAGTATCTTATTGATCTATTGGAATAGTTTCAGTATCTCATTTTTTTATGATTTGTATTTTTATTATATTAGGATTAAGAGTCTTTGATTCATATAAATAGAGCTGTCTTTTGAATCATATCATATCACATCCTTCACCCCAATATCAAAATAATTTCATTAATCTAAATATCCGTAATTTCAATATGGAATCTGAGTAGTATCATATCATCCTCCTTGATATCTCACATCACTATTCTACAGTTAAGTTCACAAAAATCCAAAGCTCTGCAATTTTCATGATTATTTTCCTTCAGATCTCTTGTCATGGTTTCCTTCTAGTACCTCCTTTATCTCTCTGCGCCACACTATTAGTGTGTTCGGTTTACCCCAAAACCACGTTTCAAACGTGGATCCGAGCCAACACACTCTCAGTAGCATTTTTCCCGGATCCACATTTGAAACGTAGTTTTGTGGTAAACCAAACACTATTGTCAGTGTCATTTCTCTCTTGGTCGGTGGGCATTTCTATCCTTTGCTGCCACCATCTTTGAACCTAGTTAGAATATTAGAACAATATATTTAAAAATATCTTAGAATATCTCTTAAGATTAGGTTTTATCCTATAATATCTCCTAGGATTAGTTTCCGTATGTCTAGATAATCATTATGATTTGTTTCCTAATTATGAGTCTATATTGATCAGTATAAATATGCGTCAGAGACTCAGAACCTAGTCCTTTGTATCAATTATCAAGTCTAAAGTATCAATTCATATATCATTGTATATTTATTATTATTATCTCCTTTTTCCTTCCATTTTACTCAAAAACCCTATAACTTCAACATGGTATTAGAATGGTACCATCTACCGTGACTTGTCTCGGCCCTACTCCCCTGCTGAGTTCCAAAGTATGGAACTTTTATTTGTCTGTCTCTCTCATTGACAAGTCCTTACATTCATTCTCTTCTTTTATTTCCAAACTCCTCCACCTTGCATCTTTTCGGCGTGCTTTCAAATCATTCACTGTGCATTTTACCGATGTGCTCTGCCTCCATCTCCCTGTCGTGCTTTTTCTGGCTCTTTTCTTCTGTTTTCCGCTGCCGACCGCGATTCTTACCGGAGACCCCACAACCTGCTTCGTCTGCCCGATCCAAGTCCAACGCCATAGGAATCATATCTTCGTTTGTGCGTCTTCCTGCAGTCAGTCGCCGTCCGTTGCGCGTGGCAGTGCGTCTAGCTGTCGTTTCAGCAAATCTTGCCACTGTTGGAGTCGCCCTGGCTTACCCTGATCTAGCCTCGGTTTCTCCGAATGACACTCTGTTACTGCTCTCTTGGGCTGTTTGGCTTGTTTCTCTCTCCTCTAACGATTGTTTTCTCTCTCTTGCCTGCTGTTCCAGACCCATGATTTTCAAAACCTATATATGTATCTTGTGGCTACCCAGAGCAATCTACCTGGCCTGGTGGCTATCCCAGAGCGTCATCTACCTGACAGTGTGTTCCATATTGTTTATTTTTCATGATTTGTTTCCTCATTAATTATGATTAGGAGTCCTTTATTAGTATAAATAGAGTGCAGTGCTTTGTCTTTTGAATCACATCATATCACATCCTTTACCCCTATATCAAGATGATTTATTATTCTGAGTACTTGTTTCCTCTTTCTATACCTAAACCCTATAATTTCAACACTGCATATGGAAGAGGGAAAAGAAGCTTCAAGTACAGCAAGACAAATTGTGAGGGGGTTGCTGCTGATACCTTTAATGTCTCTATGAATTTTTCCTTCAGTATGTAGGTAATCAATAGCATGCAGCAAGTCGCGTAGAATGCAAGCAATTGACATTTCATCAAGGGGGGTACCTGATTGGAGCTACAGAAGCCAAATCAACATTAACTCCATAGAAAAGCATACACCATACAGCCATATTAGAAATTAATGTTGACAGATATAAAAAAGATAAATAGTGGCAAATAGAAATTGACCATTCAAAACATGAACTTGCAAGGTACTGTTTTTGGCTTTTTTGAGCTTTCATTGAAAGAAAACTTAATAACAGAGAAAGTACAAAGGAGGTGGATAAGAAATCTTCCTAGAAAAACAAACAAAAAGAACAACAAAATAGACAGAAGGTAAAAGAAAAAAAGTTATAAGTATACTATGTTATAGAAACTAGGTGCCCGTTTGGTTAGTAGTTAGGAACAGTGAGAATCAATTCCATTGGAATTGATTTTAAGTCACATCCGGCCAATGTGATTCGTAAATCGCGCATCATTAATTTCCTGTCATTGATTCTATAAATTTATCAAAATCAATTTTGCCCAACTGTAAACCAAATGAGCACTAAATCAACCAACTTCAATCTATAAATTCTATTGCCATTGACAATAGCGAGGTTTAATTAAAAACATATACAGTATCATATGTAAAGGAAATATGACTAAAGCATTAAATCTTGATTCAAATATGCAACATTACAATCCAAATTAATGCATAGTATTTCTATGGCCCACTGGGGTCTAAACAAGATGGGAAAGGATAGCCTATCCCCCTCCATAATTCCCAACGGAATCTGAACCTTGGATAATAGATAGAGTACCCAGTGCTCAACTATTGCCATTTTCCCCTGGGACATTCTCCCATATTCTGAATGTATGTACACACCCTTCAAGTTGCAACCATTTTCTCTCTTGGTTGTTCACATGTTCTCTCTTGGTGTAAAGCACCAAGTTATTTTTTTCAATCTTTTTTTATTAAAGTGATCTCTTTTCCTCCCAACTCTGTGTAATCTTCTTCTGTCGTAATGAATTTTTTCTTTTATTAAAAAATAAAAAAAATGACACAGTTTAAGGAGATTTCTGAGGAATATCAACTTCAATTTACATGCTCTGAACATATAGAAAGCAATAAACAGAGGTAACCTACTAGATCAGCAACAGAGCCACCAGCCATGTATTCCATTATTATCCAAAGTTTAGTTTGATTGAGATAGGAGCCATAATACTCGGTAATGTATGGACATCGACATTGTGACAGAACAGAAATTTCCTGAAAAAATTATATTGATATGAAAATTTAATCATTTAGGTACATTAAATGCGACATGCAATTAATCTGTACAATTATACCTGTTGAATATCCTCAATTTCATCCTCTCTGTGAAGAGAAAGAAAAAGGAAAGACAAGTTAGGAAGTAGTAAGCAAGAAGTGCCTAAGGATTCTGTGTGCAATGCACTAAAAATATGATGTTAATGTTAACGACAACATTATACACAAAGAAAATCCCAAACTTTAACTCAATACAGAATGAGGTCCACTTGATTTGCTATGTGTATATAACTTTATAAAAGTGCAAAAACCACGAAATGCATATCATAGAATAAGATAAAAGATTTCCAAGCTCCATTAACAAAGTTCAGCCTTATAATGGAGAACAATAGATTCAATGGACATGAAAGGATCAGCAAATTGTTACTACATCACAGCACCCATTATAGGATATCGTAGATGGGACATAATAAGATGAAATTTTAATATTACAGCGCCGACGTAATGAGAACCTACTAGATCATAACATAGAATGGATCAAAATTAGAATTCAAATGCATAAGATGAATTTAACTAGGAGTGTAAGTTATATTAGGATTCCTAGTGAAGGTAGGACATTTAGTTAAACTAAATAGGTCAACCCAAATTTCTGGGACTGCACATAAACTTGACCTAGATCAAGTTATGAGTAGATCAGAACAATACTCTTTACGACTTACTTAAGATGCCTGCGCTGGCTATATATATGATATATAGTTCTGTGGCACAACACATGAGAGAAAATAATTTTCTCAAAACCCTAGTCATCATACACACAGTGAGATGTCAAAGGCATGGGAGAGGATCCAAATCCAATTATTAGTGTAGATGCCATAGAGTAGAGGCATCACAACCTTGTTCTTGTGATTGTGATCAGCAAAACCCTTTTGAGGTAATATGTCTAAACACGGGTTATTTTTTCACATGTTTCCATAGGCAAGTTTAAGAATATTTTTTTTATTATCTTTTTTTCACTGTAAATCTCAGTCCTGAAACCCAACAGTTTCAACTTAATGTGGAAAGGAGAATCCACAGAACAATACTTCTTTTTGACAGAGAACCGTAGAATACAACTCCTTCAGAGAGAGAGAAATAACAAGAAGAAGATATTATTGCTCTTGCAGATTTTTTCCAACTCTTTTTCTTCCTTTTTTTGGGTTAAATGACCTTAAATAATGTATGTGAATTGAATCCTATGAACAAACATGACTGGAACACATGGATATGAAATTTTACATCTTTCAGCACTAATCTATTCAACTACTGAGATCAGAGGGGGGAAGGAAACTCATTAATTCTACTAAAATCTTCAATGAAATTAAGTGAACTGGAAAAATCAACATGACTTCAGGACTTCATCCTCCTAGTACAGAGCCTATCAAAGAGAGAAAATGGAGAAACTGTATTATTTTGCCAGTTTTGTATGTCACAAAATTCTAATAGACAGACAATCTTTTATAATGTAACGACAAATGCTTTGCAATGTATTTTAAGTTTCTTATTAATACAAAATTGGTTGGCACCCTGCACCGCTAATGTGGCCAATAACTCTAGTTTCTTGAGGTGGAACATTCTTGAAAATAACAGAAGGGGGACAATAGACTTACGATTCTTCCAAATCGATCACTTTGATGGCGACTAGTTTGTTGAGCTCCTTGTCAAACCTGAAAATAAGATAGTATAACAAAGTGACAAACAATTCATTGTCCATGTCTAACTTAAGGCCTGTAAATAAAGATGTTCGGAGAACAATAAACCTGATCATTTATATATTTATCTTATGTTATTCATAATGGTGACTGATCACAAAAACAAATAATCTTTTGGGAGTTCCTCTTATGTATTCTCCTCACTATTATTTTACTCTTGAAAGAGTTTTTCAACAATTCCACAAACTTGCTAAAGTACATATTTTCTTTCATACTTGCAAGTAAAATTCTATTCTCAAAGATGGAAACTAAACAGAACTTAAATAACTGCACATTATGTTTTAATTTCCATACATAAGAACTTACAATTATCATGACTGAGGATTTAGGAATCCTAGTTTCAACTACCTTTTTATGTTCATAATAAATTAGTTAATAAAACAGAATTAACCTACAGATAAGAACAACAGCACAAAAGACATGTATGCTTTGCAACAAATATCTGAGATTTTTTTTTATCAGCACAAATATCTGCCAGCTAGGTAGCTCTCTAAGAACTGGACATGTCATGTTAGGAAGACAGCAATAAATTCACTAATGATAATTGCCAATTTGCCATGCACAATGTGCCATGCTACATATCACTTTAAATTCTAAATAAATATAAACACCAAAGAAAAATAGAAAGTCAACAAAAGAATTATTATGATCATGGAAAAAGTTAAGAAGGGAAACTGATCTGAAAATTACATACATCTTTGTGATTTGTTGCAAACCTTTACATGGTCAGCACCAAGCCCAAACAAAACAAGAGGTATGAGGAAACATAAACTGTGAGATTTATGTCTACTTTGTGCTTTGTTGCAAACCTTTACATGGTTAGCCTAAATAAAACAAGCGGGTTGAGTTAGGTCTTAGAATTTGGGCTAGGCCTAACTCAATCCCAAAAGCTAGCTCAAGGAATGAGGATTACACAAACCTTATAAGGACTATTTTGACCATATCTCTAGTAAATGTGGGATCTCAACACACCCCCTTCATGCCTAGAACAGGCAACTAGAGTGTGAAGTTTGTCTGACGACAGCAATGAAGGCTGCTCTTGAGATGCTACAATGAAGGCATCCTAGGATGGCTGCAATGAAGGTGGCTAGGGTGGAACCAGAAGAAGAATGTGGGTAGTCCAATAATAGACCTAGGATAGGCTCTAATATCATTTTAGAATTTGGGTCAGGCCTAACTCAACCAAAAAAGCTAGCTAAAGGAGTGAGGATTACTCGAGCCTTGTAAAAACTACTTTAATCATATCTCTAGTCAATCTGGATCTCAACATATTAGGCCATCAACACCAATGTAAAACTTCGTCAAATCTTTATGATAGATGATGTGATTGTGTTATATAAGTTTACACTCAAGGTCAACCTTGAGCCCTTTATCATTTTACCTTGGTCTTGGACATTCTTACTCAACACATCCAAGAGCCAATGCTTTAATCCATGCTTTTTGCATATGATATAGTTATAGTGATTAGTGAGAGAGTTGGGTGAGGAAATAAATGGTAAATTAGATTTATGAAGAGAAGCTTTTGAATCACATGATTTTCAATTAAGCAAAAGTAAAACAGAGTATATGGAAATAAAGTTCAGCAAGAAGCTTTCCAGCATTGGGTTGGAGGTGAAAATTGAATATCATACCATACCAAAAGTCTCATAGTTTAGGTATCTCAAATCTATCATACAAAGCGATGGATAAGTAGGAGGAAACATAAATCATAAGATTCAAGTTAGGTGGATGAAATGGAGAAATGCTGAATGTTTCAAGTGTTATTTGTGATAAAATGTGTCACTTAAGCTAAGACTAGCAATGCCTTACTAAATGTTGAGGGATAAAGGCCAACAAGAGCAAAAGATTAGAGTTACAGAGATGAAAATATTGTCTTAGATAAGTGGTCAAATGAAAAGAAAAACTCCCTATCAACCGTTTCACACAGTTTAAGAAAAGTTGGTTAATGTATTGATCTTTTAAAAAAAAATAGCATTCCAAATATACCGCTATTTAAAAGTCACTATATTTTAGAGACATTAATTGTGACATGTTGGAACACTCCAAAAGTCACTTCCCAATGATGTAGTTGAGCATGTGAGTAAAACTTCATTAATTATTCACACTCATTAATATATGGAGAATAAAAAGAGTTGAATATTAATGTAGGGCAAATATGGAAAAAAATAATTAATTTACCTAAAAAACTGCAAAGGGTCTTATATTAAGGGACACTCAATTCTTCTAGAAGGGGTCTTATAAATAGGGACGGAAGGAGTATCACGAATGCAAGTATTAGAGAAACGAGATGTAGTGGCATCTATTGAGGAAAGTTGGTAACCACATCTAAGATGGTTTGGACATGCGAGAAGAAGGCCGCTCTGATTAGGAGTCTTGGTCAGAAGAAGAATAGCCCAATAATTCGGGGAAAGGTAAACCAAGCAAGAAAGACTCAATGAGAAACCATAAAAAAGGATCTACAATTAAATAGCCTCACTAAAGAATTGGTCTTGGACAGAATGCAGTAGCTTCATTATATCATGTAGACAACCGCAGCTAATAGGAAAAGACTTTGGTCATTGTTCTTGTTGTGGTCATAGTAATTTTTCAAAACACTTATCAGTCATAAAAAAAGGCACATGATCTGCTACTTTTAAGTAACACAGAAATGCAATTAGATTGTTGGTCTTTAAAATAAATTGACCTTAATTCTACCTCCTTCATGCTGCTCAATGTTTCATGTGTACAACATTTTCTCAGAATCAATATTTATAAAGGAATACTATCACTAAGTCTTCTGTAAGTGAATATAGCTGCAATGTTCTTGCCACTCTAGCATTCAAGCTTTGGAAAGTAAGGCAATAGAATTATATGTGAACATGAAGTCCATCCTCTATTGCAATGATTCATATTTTATAGTAAATACCAGAACCAACCAACAATCAAATATTTAGTGGTCAAAAGGTTTAGTATAATTTGTGCATGAAGAACAGTTAACTGTTAACAAAACAAATAAAATATTAATCAGTTTAATCTTTATGCTATATTTTTCAAATTCTGGGGAAAGAATTTGAACTAATCCTTGATAAGATATGATCCTTTTTTTTGGACAATGTAAATTATGGTTCAAAAATTCCATCCAGTCCATTTTATGAGAATATCTGTATTTATATTAAGTTTGCATCCACTAAAAGCTCTCACACTAGCATCAATTTCAGATGCCATACTTTGTAGTATCATATAATATCAAATGAGCATCTGAAGAACAAGTTTAAAAATTTTATTAACAAAGTAACTCTCAATACTCCACCTGCAGAAGCAACAGGGTAGAAAGTCTTACACTAAGAACAATTCGCTAATCGGTTGAATAAGCAATGTGCACATAGAACTACTCCTTTGATTTAAACTCAATAGCAAAGCTAGTCTAATTTTGCAGGGCATGTGAAACCAATGCTAAAACTAACACCTACCCTTTATAGACATCTCCAAATGATCCCTGCCCAATAAGCTCTAATGAGGTAAATCTTGAACCTGCTGCCTCGAATAGACCTGCTACATCTTCCATTCTCAGGAGCAACTCTTCAGGGCCTCATACACAGGCTACACATACATCTGAAACATCAAACAAACAGGGCAACAGAAATGAAATTCACACATTTCAATCTCCCCCACATTCACCAAAATAAAATCAAAGCCAGACTTTCGCATTCAAAAATACCAAATTCCAAAACAGAATTTATAAGCAGCAAAACAAATAAACGTTTACATAATTGCACAACCCCAATTAAGACGCAACTCCATTTCTGGGGGAATCAACGAAAGAATCAAAATTTATTAATAAAATAATTATTAAAAAATAACTGGGGAAGAAAAATCACAATGTAGTGAAACTTTGGACTCGAAGCAAAGCATATGGATTTGGTGAAGTTGTGCGATAATTGTTAGGTGAAAGTTGGGATGCAGAATTGACTAGCCAACAAAATGGAATGGACGATGAGACAGAGATTTCGCAGTGTGGAAAGTGAAAAGGCAACACCCACGTCGGGTTTCGAAATGGGGTGAGCGAGAGCGAGATTTGGTAAACCCACGAATCTGTGTGGCATTTAAATATCTTATGGCACAAGATAGGGAGCAATCGGGATTGAAACTCACCCATGAATGCGATTTGGGAGCTTTGGATTCGTGGCGGTTTAAGGCATAGATCTGCTGGTCAATTCCATGGATTCTTCAGAGAGTAGTGTGTGTGGTCCCAACAACGTAGGTGCAGTTGGGGCCTCCTTCCTAAGAGCCTTTTGTGGGAACTATAAGGATCGAAGAACAAACTGTTTAATGTTGTTTCTCTTCTATCAAATGCTATGTGCCTATGTGTGTGTATTTTTTTTATTTTTTACCCTTTTTTTTCTAATGGGTTGATTTCTAGATGTCAATGAATGATACCAGTTATAACTCACCTTAGATACGACTCGACTAATGGAGTTGGATTGACACACAAAAGGGGCAAAGTTCTGGTAACACTTATTTCTTCTGTTCACAAGATTTGGTACATTTGTAAAAGGAAATTAATTTTCTTATCACTTTTTAGTGATTGATTTACCTATATTAAAAGGGAAAGAAAAAAGCCCAAAGCTCAAAAAGTTAAAAGGTAAATAAAATAATTAAATGACATTAAAAGGAATTTTTTTTCATTAAAAAAATCATTTGCAAGTTTATATGATTGAGAAAATGAACTAAATTTAGAATATGTTTAACTCTTTGTTAACATAATTATATTTAATTGTGATCATATAAAATAAATATTTATTATTCAATTATATTTTGAACTTTTGATTTTAACATGCATTATTTATTTGTGTTTTGAACTTAATACAATAAGTATGTGCTTATATTATAATTTAAAAAAAATTATATATATGGGAGGGAATTAACTTACCCCAGGAGTAACATTAAAAAGTTACTCCCAATCCGCATCCTTTATTATTTTTTAATAAGGCGGCTCATTAAATTTGGTCATGTGACTCTTATATTCTAAAAAGTTTAAGACATTGCTTGTGGCAGAACTCCAACAGTGAGGATCAGAGATATATGGTGATCCAGTGCACAGGTTGTTGTGAGAGAACCAGAAATTAAAGATGCACTGACGTGAACCAAAAACGGCTATTAAATTACACTATTTAGCTTGTACATTGCGGTACAATTTACATTTTCTTGCTTGTGAAGTTTGTTGTGTCTCAAGAAGATGGGTTGAATTGAGACCCAAAATTTTTAACACCTGAAATTTTAAACCCTTTCTGATCTTTCTCAAGCCTTTAACTTGGAACTCATAATGGTTCTTAAGAAGACAGCATATTGTTTTTCTCAAGTAATAGCCTTTAAGGTTAAAACGTCACACTATAAATAAGGAATGATTAATTATGGACGTTTATTATTTCAAGAGATAGAATATGTGCAATTTATATATAAGAATGATAGATGATCTTAAGATTCTTTCTTAAGAAAGTAATACATTTTCAAAACAGAAAAACTAGTGATGCAGTCAAATTCTTTCTTAAGAGGTAATCATTCTTAAGAACAGAAAACTATAGACAATCAGATTCTTTCCAAGAAACTTAATCATTCTAAGAAGAAAATCATGGTGTTGCGTATTTTCAATGAACCAATTATAACATGAAAATAACGAGGTGAGAGAAAGAGATGGTACAAGTAATTTATCTGGTTACACCCAACCAACCTTGGGCTACGTCCAGTCCCCACAAACAAGTGAGATTTTCCACTAATTCACAAATTATAAGTATTTTTTGTTAGCAACTGCCTCTTCAGCAAACTCCCCGCGTAGTATTATTTTCAAACCCGACCTTCTCGGCCCAACAAGTATTTTTTGATAAACGAAGTAAGTGACATTATAATTAATTTTATTATAAAAAAGGATTTAAAAAAGAAATAATTATAAAATAATTAAATCTATTTTCAAATATATTCTTTTGCAGGCCAGACCGCAAGCCACACATATGTGAGGAGGGCTGTAACTTCCAGCCCACATTCTAAAAGTAGGCCATCCCACCCCACACTAACTTTTACAGGCTGATACGAGGCGAGAGCCGGCCCACATTGTCATCTCTAGCTATCGGGTGGTTATCTTAACTCACAATCACTAGCAACAACCCACTAGCTTATATCTTGATCTCTCAAGATATTGATTATAGTGAGTCGGATGATGATATGAGTAGCTCTCTAAATCACTCAAAGAGTGTATATAAACCATTACCAAAACAAGAGCAGAATCTACTACATGATATTGGTTAATATAGCCTAGGTAGGTTGTGAAAAATAGAGGTGACAAGAGGTAAAAATGATTTTCCTGCTATCTTAAGACCAACACTTCTAACCTTGAGTTTTTAGTTTAGATCCTTTTATATAGGCTTAAGACTAGTTGTTATGATTCTAGAGCTAGCATTCGGGCACAAACTAGTCGTTACTAGTCATTTCTGACCATTATAACTATAACATCCCAAAAATAAGGCTTTAAGAAGTTATAGCAAAATCATAAGTAAGAACCTTATAAATAGTAGGTTGGGAATCGAGTAAACGTAAAGCTTTAGAAGTGAGAAGAATGGGGGGAGGAGGAAGAAGGAGGGAGAAATTAAATACCATCTCATAAGTGAAATTATAATGAAAAGAGGTTTTTATAAAAAGAACTGGTTAAAGAGGGTTAAAAACTTTAAAATGGAAAAACCTGTTCCCTTTCGCTCAAGCGAGAAACGGCTCGCTGAGCGGTAGAAATGAAATTTGGTAATTCCATTTTGTGAGATTTCCGCTCAAGCGAGAGCATTTTTGTTTGAGCGAAAATATCAAAACAAAATAGGGTAAAATTGTTCTAATCTCTTGCTTGAGTGAGAGAATTCTCGCTCAAGCGAAAATGAGGCAGAAGAGTTGGGGTTGCTTCTTCCCTGATTTTCGCTCAAGCGAGAATGCGACAGTGAGCTTATGTGTTGTTTTCACTCAAGAGATAAGAATAGGAATAAAGAGACATTTTATAAAAAAAGGTTGTCAAATAGGAGAAAATGGGATAAAAGTAATGAAAACAAGAACCAGTGAGGGAAATTGGGGTTATGACCCAATAGGAGGCTCATAGAGAGAGAATTAGGCCCATGAGGACACATGCATGGCAGTCGTAGTATAAAAAAGAAAGAGGGTATAAGCATAGTGTCAAATAGTGCCAAATAGTGATAAATAGTACTCAAATAGTGACAAGGGTTAATCACATCACTCATGAATAGTGTGATTGACTAGGTTATGTGAGTCAGCCAAAGTTTAGAATAACATACCCAATCTCGTCAGTCGGAATTCTGCTATTCCATGGTCCCACAAATCTGTTATTATAATATTTATCAACTGGAATAGGTAGTCAGAACTGGATTGAGGAAATGATTTTAAATAATCAAAATAGGGATGAATAGTAAAGGTTTACCTGATTAAACAATGATTTCTTCCTAGGAAGACCATAAAGGGCGCAACAACTTAGAAAACTGATAGAAGGATTGATCAGGGAAGCAGTATTTCAAGTGATTTAGTGTACGGAAAAAAAAAATAATAAATATTACCACTATGATATTTTGAGGTATAAAAGTTACTAATCAAGACAAAAATTGATTTGGAGGTTGTAGAGACTCAAAAACGAATATAAAATTATGAGTCAAACCTCCTTAAACTGACGGTATGTAATCTATACTATTTGAAACCACTCTTAGATGTGACACTCCATGGAGATGGTCTATAAAAAGAAAGGATCTGGATTTTGGGCCTGCATGCATTGCATTGCATACAATGACTACTGAGTATTTTGACTGATTGATTGATTTCTCTATCATAAGTGACAATAAGAAAATTCCGTAAAATAAATAAGTCAGTGTTACTGTTAAATAAATATGGATGATTTATTGTAGAGAGTAATGACCATTAATTGTTTAATTATGATATGCTAATTTACCGCATTTAATGTTGATTGATTGATTGTTATTGTTGATGAATTTACGGAAGCGCTGAAGTTGTCGTATATGTTAATTGATTGAATTATTTGTTGATTGATTGCATATGTTGCCATTAGCCACTTTCGTATAATGGTAGATAGAGTAGGAGTCTCACTGCACGGGACAGATGATTCCCTCACTAATAATATTAGTTGACATGGAGAACTTTGCTAGATTAGAGTCTTCATTTGTTGATGTTCCATTTTAATCGTTGTTAGGCACAACCATGATGGAGTTCAGAGCAGTATGATCACCAGGACCAGTGATAATCCCGCCCAGTTGAGAGGTCTTTTGTATAGGTGTATACTTTCATAAATTGCTCATTATTATCATGATGATGTTTGTAAAAATGGCTTTATTTCCCAAAATCACTTTAGAGTCAATAATGCATATTCAATATTAAGTTATTGGCCACTTGCCTTATTACCACCGTAAAGATCATTCAAATGTTTTGTAAAAGATCATTTGGCCGCATTTTCCTAATCTTTTTTAAAATAATTTATAAAATAAGATAAATAGGATCTTAACTACCGGGTGCGTCACAATAGCCACCAAATTAAAAAAATAATAAAGGGTGGGGATGGGAAGTAACTCTTTAAAGTTACTCTTGTAATCAACTTTGTTAATATTTTGTACACATAATAAAGAATATGTAAGAGTACTGCAATATAAACATTTATATAAAATATTAAAAATTAGTTTTGTTTTTTAAAGTGTAAAAGACAATAACATACTCCCACTAGTTTTATTACAAAGTCTTTTTAAGAAAATTGTCTTGGTACTTTTTATAAGATTATATTTAAATTGTGTGCTACATTAATTATTTTAAACAAAATACTTAATTACTCAACATCCTTTTTCTGGTGAATAAAAATTAGAAAGTAGATAAAGTAAATTAATTTCTTGGACTCTTTCCCTCTCTTGAAGATTAGAGATGACTAGTCAATGTTGTCTATCTCAATGAGGTGGAAAGAGATTATATAATTAATGAGGTGGAAAGAAACTATAATCAATCATAATAATTTTAAGTGTAATTTTGGAAATATCACATAAATTATCGAAAAATTTAATTCCATTAACTAAAAATCATAAATCCTTATGGATTAATTAAAAGAACATTATAAAACGGTTTAGAATGAGTGTATAAAATAGAGAAATAATAACGATTGTCTTATGGGACACTGTTAAGAAACTAAAAATAACATGTTTTCGTTAAAATTTGAAGCACTTAATGTTACAAATGCTTATTTTTAATAAAAAGTTTCTATTTATTGATTTATTAACTAATGCTTTAGAGCACTAGTTAATAAGACCTGATCAAATATATATTGAGAAGCTTATGAAAGGATTTATTGTTAACCACATTTTCAGTGTACTTTATAGCTTTCACCATACTCAATAGTAAAAATTGTCAACTCTCTTGGCGAGTTTATTATTAAATAGAAGGGTTAATATGTTTTTGGTCCCTCAAAATATGATAAAATTTGGTTTGGTCCCCTCATTTATTTTTTTATTGGTTTTGGTCCTCCATTTTTTAAAATCGCATACTTTTAGTCCTCCTTATTAATTGTACCCGTTTAAGTCACTTTCGTAGTTCCACTACGACGTTCCCAGGTAAAAATTTACAAAAAATTTCTTGCGATTTTTCTCTAGAACATTCATGTGTAGTAAATTTCCAAAAAAAAAACCTCAATTTTTTTATATAAAAATTGCTGCTATAAAATTTCTTTGCTTTGTTGTAAAAATATTTATAGTAAATTTCCCGGAAATTTTAGAATGTAAACAAAATTTCCTTTGAATTTTGAAATTTGCAGGAAAATTTGAATGTAAATCCATGGGAAAATCTACAAGAATATTACCACGTTATCACTCAGCGGAATATAATTAACGACAAGGACTAAATAATGTGATTTTAAAAAATGGAGGACCAAAACCAAATTTCGCCTATATTTTGAGGGACTAAAAACATACTTAACCCTAAATAGAATTATCTCTTTTCCCCATATACTTGCATTCATGATGTCATTAATCAAGTTCATTAAACACTTCATTTTTTAAAAAAAAATGATTTTTTTCATTCAATTTTTTATTTACTTTGTTTGGAATCTCTAGAATTTGTAACAATTAATCTCTTACTAATCATACACCCCACATAAGTAAGAGAATTCCTTCCCATCTTTTAGATTATCACTCTTACCGTAGTTATACTCAAGGCATATCCTTTCCATGTCAAATATCACATCTCCTCTTATCTAGCCTATGCCCAAATTTCTCTTCTACGCCGAACCTTTATTGCTATTATTTCTCAACAAACAAAATGGACCTCCTATGTTGAAGCCTACAAATATCAGTGCTGGTAAGATGTAATGAAGACTTAATTGAAAGCTTTAGAAGTTAACCACACAGGGTAATTACTGATTTGCTTAAAATGGCCATTCTTATAGGCAATAAATGGGTCCACAATAGGGTTGCACATTGTTCAAGTTGGATTGGGTTAAGTCCATTTTTTAAATTGAATCTACCACATGTATTGGGTTGAGTCAGATTGGGTGTTGTGCACTTTTTCGAGTTAGACCTAACCCAATGTGAACCGAACATCTGTGGATCAGGTCAGGTATTCATGTTGATAATAAAATTAAAAACTAAAAAATGGGAAACATTCTACTGATAGCAATAACCATAGAAGGAGAATAAAAAAATGACAAGCTACATATACAAAAAGTAAGTTGAGAAATATTCGAGGCAATAAACGAAAAAAAACCTTAACTAGAGAGAACCAAAAAATGTGTCATGGATTAGATGAAACATTGAAAGGAGCATCAAAATACTCATTGTTTCTTAATTATAAACTACTTAAATGGATCTCTTTGTAAAATAAAAAAATTATATGATAAAAAGTAAGTCAGAAGCGAACACATACCCCCTGAATCCTCTTTCTAATGACAGGGCAATTAGGTTCAGTGGTGCAGTGCGAATCCTTTTACACACCTATAGAACCAAGATGCAGTAGTCACATAGCAAAAGCTACAAATGTGACACACCTAGTAGTTGAGGTTCTATTTATCTTATTTTACAAAGTATTTTCAAGAATGATGAAAATACAGGGAAATTTTTCACAAAATATTTTAATGATCTTCACAGCAAAAAATAAAGTAAGAGGAGAAATAAACTAAATATACATCAATATATTCCAAAGCAGTTTGGGGCAATACTTCCATTTGTACAAACATCATCATGGTGCTAAGAGAAACTTTTCAAAATAAATACATATACAAAAGAAAACCTCTCAACTAGGTAGGTGTATCAACTCTGGTTCTGGTAGTCATACTACTCTAGACTCCATCATGGTTGTACCTAACAACCATCAAAACAAAAAGGAGTAAAACATCATCTATTGGAGATTCCTAACCCAGTAAAGTTCTCTAGTTAGATACAACTACTCAATGTGGAAACCATCCTGGCTGGTAGGCAGATGGTCCAGAGGCTATATACGATAGTGATGGACAACAGAGAATATATCCACCAGCCAGTATCCTAGGTGGGTAGGAACTAACAGAAGCCTAGGACGGAGAAAGTACAGGTGGAGGTATTGATGTAGGCATAAGTGGTATAATAGAAACTAGTAAAGGCATAAAAGGTGGAATACAACCCCAAATATCAAGTTCTCTCGTCATGGAATACAACTTCAAATATCAGGAGCTCAAATACACTTCATAAAAGTGCACTTCTTTCTCATTGTGCACCGTGACACACTTAACCGTCTAGATGATCCCTAGGGTCTAGTCGAGCCACTCTAAGCCATAACAACTCACCACGGCAGGAGAGGCCACCCCCAGTCATTGTGGCCAATGAACCAGACCTCTCCCCTAGGTCTTTCCTAGTCGTCCCTTGTGACACCCTTCTACTCCAAAACTCTTATACATTTAGTAAATCGAAATATAGAAAGAATAGTGTCCCACAACATGTAAAAAGGTTCACATAAATCTTCCTTAAAAAACATCATTGTTTCAAAACAATTCAATTAGAATAAAAATAGAATTCAAATGTTTTCAAAGTACTCAAGCAGCGGAAACTCAAGAATAGAAATAACAAAACATCCTACTTGTCGTGTAAGGCATCTAAAACAGTTTACAAAATTCGTCCTAACTAGAAACGTAAAGAAAAGAACCCCCAATCATATGCCCTGATGTCACATGTACCAGAGCAACACTCCTTTTATATCAAAACTCGACACCAGTCGTGTCATCATCATCACCTGTAAAATAGCCACAGTGTAACGGTGAGGAAAAGAATACTACTCATACATACACATAGGAGGCTATCCTATCCTCACCCTCATATAATCAACATCATTAATAAATCACATCACATATGCAAATAACAAATAATTCATCAGGTAATAACCATCTATAAATCATTATATAACAATTCATCAATATCATCATATAAATCTCACAACATCATTCACCAAGGAAAGCACATACTCTATTCTCAACACAATATACTCATTTACTCATAGCATCATCATATAATTCAATTTCAACATCAATATAGCACAGGTTCATCCATCATCATATAACTCATTTTCATCATCAATTATAACTCATAGCATCATCATCTTATACACCGAAACTCAACAACATCGTCCCAAAGATCATGACTTGGAACTCCGCACAATGGGCGCACCTCGTCAATCACTCTAGTTAGTACCAAGATAGTCTACCGGTGTTACCACACCATCCGATAGGTTGTACCCCCCTCGTTGGGCCCGCACAACGACATTCGACCCTAGGTTGCACCCCTTCGTTGGGCTCGTGCATCGAACGCCCCATCATGGTCCCCTGCACCCCCTCGTTGGGCCCGTGCAGTTAACCTACTGAGTTGTACCCCCCTCGATGGGCCCGCACAACTCAGTTCACCTCCTGAATTGTACCCCCCCGTTGGGCCCGCACAATTCAGGTATCATCACATATGCACAAAGCATCTCTCCTAAGTTGTACTTCCTCGTTGGGCCCGCACAACTCAGGGTAACATCATCATCATAAAGTGATATACACTATCATCATTAACATCATCATCATACATCATCATACTCATCATCATACATCATCATCATACATCATCGTAAACATCATCAAATATCATCATTATAAATTATCATAAGCATCATAGCATAGCATCAATCATCATCGTCATAATCATCATAAACATCATCATCATTATCATCATCCCATAAGCATCATAATCATTATCATATATCATCATAAGCATCCTCAATCAATCATCAATCACACCTCTCATAAGGTTATACACACCATCATCATTATCATAATAAACATCTATTCATCAAAGGTATAATCACATCATCAAGGTCACACCAAAATCCAAGTATAACAATCATCATCAAGCACTAAGATCACAAAATCCACACTGGTAATCGATTACCAGCCTCCAGTAATCAATTACCTGCAAACAAAGCCTCTAGTAATCGATTACAACCCCTCTGTAATCGATTACCTTCAAGCAAACACACTGGTAGTCGATTACAGCATCTCTGTAATCGATTACCTGCAAGCAATCACTCTGGTAATCGATTACAGCATCTCTATAATCGATTACCCGCAAACAAACAGCACTTCCAGGCTACCCAGAAGACCCTGGTAATCGATTACAGACCTCTGTAATCGATTACCCGTGACGCAGATCGCAGTTCTCACGATTTTTCTCAACTCTAAACCTCTCTAATCGATCTCTAATCAATCCTCTTTGTCATACAATCATTCATATACGTTTATAACAGCTAAAACTCAGTAAAATATCAATCTTTACACAGATTACACGGTTAATTCATCAAAACCTCAAATCATTCAAACCCTTAATTACCCTTTTCATTATTATCAATGTCCCCATCAATTTCATCCAAGATTTTATCAAGATTCATCCAATCAATCATAAATCAATAGTTTCATCATTCATTCTCAATTATAACATATATTCATACGAATTTGTAGTCTTAAATTACTACCCAAGCACCCCTACATGCACATACAAGCAGCACCCTCTCCCCCACCATACCTTAGAGTTGACGATTAGAAAATAAATAGTAGCACTCCACTCCCTTGATGATCTACTCTGCTACACCTTCCCCTTGTGAAGTTGCTTCTCTCTTCCTAGGGTTTGGTTATTTGATGTTTGAAAGCTAATAGGGTGAAATAGATAGCACTCCCCCTATTTAAATATCTAACTGAGTTGGGCCTACTCCTACCCACCCATTAAATATTATCTTTTTCTGAAACATAATAATATAATGATATTATTATTATTTCCTTCATAAATCTTATTTTATTGTATTTATTCATTAGGAATTATTAGGATATTATAGAGTCCTTATCCATCTTCATTCAGATTTAAATTCAAATCTTGTAATTAAATCTTATCCTAAATTTGTATTGATTCTTACCCTTAATCCTTGTGATCTCATTATCCCTATTTTAAAATCTGATCTTAGTTTAAAATACTAAACCATATCTCTCTCCTAAGATTTTCCTTATTAATCCTGATATTATTAATATAACAATTACTATATTTATAACAATTAATGTTATTCGCAATATTATGATTTATCCCTTAATAATATTATTATTATATTCAATATAACATATTTGATTAAGATCCTAATAGTCCGACGTCTCTCCTATTATTTATAATATTATATCATTATTATCTCATAAATACAGGTATATTAATATTTGTCATTATTATTATGTAACTTCTATTCTTACAGCTAACGTCATTGAAATATAATTATACGTTTTTAAATTATATTTCTAAATTTCTAAATTTCGGGATGTTACATCCCTTTCTATCTCACATTGCACCAAGTGTATGCTACCTCTCGGCTATCCAGTCGCCTTTTTCTCAGATAAAAATCGTCTTCAAACCTCCCTTCAAGTTTTTATCCACCCGGATGCAATATGCTACGCATGATGGTAGAATCACAATAATACACATTGCTATTCAAAACACTTCCTTGGACCTTATAGTGTCCATTTCTTTCACAAAAGGCATATTAGCATCCCATTTCATATCTTTGTATGGCTTTCAATATTTTCTCAATTCCAGGGCAAAAGCTTAGTGATTAAGTTCTCAAATAAACAATTCATTTCAATAAAAAAATTAAAACTTGAAAACATTTTTATCCAAAAGAGTAGCCTTAATTTAGAGATTCAACATCAACCATAAAAATTGTTTGAAATCACCTTCTCCCTTTTCAAGGAGAAGCCATAAATATGCACGCGCGCGCGCACACACACACCATAGTTTATATAAGTTTAAAAGTATTAATTTACTAAAATCAGTTTCTAAAGGGTTACTTCAAGGAAATTAACAAGATCAATTCCATAAAGGGGGAACCAATCAAGTTTCTCAAATCTCTAAATAAGGTCAAATTTCTCAAAGTAGTTTTTCCTAAAAAAATTACACTATGCTTTTCTTTCAAAATCAAGAGGTTTCCTTTACAAAAATCATCTCTTCACTTCAATTCTTAGTAGTGACATTGCCATCATCATAACATAATAATACTATATGCTTTGTATGCACATTGAACTCATTAAATGATTATTCTAATCAAACAAAGTATGTATACATAACTAGTCGGATTTGCATAATTTCATACCAAGGTTTAAGCCTTAATTTAGGAAAACCTCTTAATCTAATTTCTTAATTCCAAAATTCAAGTTTACATTCTTTCAAACCATTCATTCACATCATTCATATAAAAGAATTTCAAGTTTTCATTCATGCTCAATCAACTCTATTTTATCTTTCTTTAAAGATTAACAATTCAATTAACTTCAAGAAAGGAGTCAATTCATCATCCATTCATACATCCAAAAGAATAGGATAATTACTCAAATCAACAACCATTCATCTATTTCTTTTTCCTTAATAATCCAAGTGGGTTCATCACCCACTTATCCCCAATTTCATTCATTTCTTTCTCTTACTCACTCAAGCAATCCTTTCAAGTATTAAAGAATCATGTAAATACCAAATCCTTGAAATATGGAAGAAGTAAAGAAGCATATGATCAAATACGAAAGGAAGCATGTGATCAAATTTGGTTGAGCTTTTGGGGACAAGAAAACATGTTTGGAAACATTGTATGCCACTGTTAAATCGTTGGAAAATAAGCATAGCTACATTGTGTTATTGGAAGGTTCTGAGTTCAATTGTAAATCGGTAGAAAATAAGCGTAGCTACATTGCGCTACTAGAAGTCCTTAGCAGAGAGCGTAAAATCAATGGAAAACGAGCGTAGCTAAATTGCGTTACTGGAAGCCTCTCTGTGTGAATGTAAAATCGGTGGAAAACAAGCGTAGCTACTAGGCATGGCAACGGGGCGGGGGCTGGTTTTACTCTCCCCGTCCCTGTCGCCGTAAAAGTCGGGGGCGGTTCGAGGGTGGGTTTAAATAGAGCGAGTATGGAATTATGAAACCCAACCCCATCCCAGTGGGTCCCCGTCGGGTTAGGGGAAACTCGCGGGGATTTCACCTTCTATATTTTTCATTTTTTTTCTCTATTTTTTATAATTTAAATACATGATTTTAAATAAATTATATATATCTAATATATTCTAATTTAAATAATATGTAAATATAGACAATGATAATCCTAAAAAAATAAGAAATTTAAGAACTATATTATATTTGAATAAAAATATATAAGTTTATCTTTATTATTTAACTATTAGTATATCAAAATTATTTAATTATTATATCATGGAGGTTTCGGGGGCGGGGGCGGGTTCTTGCCCCCTCAAACCCACCCTTATCCTCGTTAAAGGCGGGGTCGAGTTTTACTTAAACCTGATCAAAGCGGGTTTTCCTCGTCAAAGTCGGGGTGGGGGTCAGGTAGAGGTGTTCATATCCAATCCAATGCAAACCGTATAAACCAAACCTAAAACCGCAAAAATCGAATTTTTTTTATTGGATTGGATTAGTTTTTAGATCCCATGTTGAAAACCAATCCAATCTAATCCAAATCGAACTTATATATACATATATATTTATAAAAGTACTTAGACTAATATATTTTTTATGATTTTATTATCTAATATCATGTTAATATTTCTATAAATATATCAATTTAAAACTAGTTTTAAATTAGTTTTCATGTCTTACGTCCTTCTTTTCATATAATTTTAAATTTTTAGTAAATATAAGTTCCAATAAAAAATTATTTACTATTATTTCCTAATTTTATCATTCTTATCTAATATTTCACGTCTCTTTAAAAAACTGAAAACTGATCCAATCCAATCCAATTTAAATTGGATCAGATTGGATTGAATTTGAAAAAAATATCAAAACCGATCGGATGATGAAATCATAAAACCGCAATGATCAGATCGAATGGTTTCTTTACCTCAAAATCGATCAAAACCGAACCGCGAACACTCCTAGGGGCAGGTCGGTACCTGCAGGTTCAGGTTTGATTGTCATGCCGAGCTACATTGTGCTACTGGAAGTCCTTGATAAATAACATGAAATTACGGTGAAAAAGGAGCGTGGTGATGTTGAGCTACCGGAAGCCTCTGCGTGCTGACGTAAAATCATTAGGAATTCACCGTAATTACGAGCGACAAACTTTTGTAAGATTGATTCACATGCACTGATAGTATTTAAATAGGCATTAGAGTTCAAAAACATAGAATTCTCTGCGTTGGGGATTGGGGCTCCAAATGTAATGGATTCCACTTTAGAGTTTGCTTCCATTTTCTCTGTTTTCTTTTCTCTTGTCATGAATTTCTAAATCTCTTAGGTTAGGGATTGGGGAATCCTAATTCAAACCCTATGTGAACTTCTTTTTGTTATTTCAATTTAGAGAGTTTTGATTTAATTCCATTATTTTCTTTTACTCATAATGCTTCAATTGATTTAGCCACTCAGTTGCATGAACTTAGAGTGATTCTCCCATTTGGGAAACTGGGGAGGAACTTGGAATTGAAGTAAACAATACGATTAACTAATTACCTGAGGATAGAGGGAGAATTAACCTTTAATCGCTACCAACCCCTATTCGCTTTTGATATTGGTTTTCACAACCTTTGTCTTTTTCCTTGCATTTTAACATCTTGATTTAAAGTTTCTAGTTTTTATTTTCTACATTATTTTCTTATTAAATTTTATAATTGTGATTCTCAACTAGCCAAATGCTCTGTGATTTGGTATTTGAATTTCTTAATCCTTGTAAATACGATACTCTACTTATCACTTGTCTACTTGATACGATTGGTACGCTTGCCAAATCTTTATCAATAGGTGTATACTTATGATAGTAGTAAGCATCATAGTTAGATAAGCAAGAAATCAATAACAATAAATTGTAGTAACTTAAATCAAAGAAAGATATAGAACTTGTAAATGTAAATCAATTTAACATAAGCTTAAAGAAGTATCAATCCAACATAACCATAAAGAATAGAATTTACAAACATAACAAATCTTAATATTACTTGAAAGAAATTGGAGCAGGAAGAACTTGTAATACAATCATAACTTTTAAGGAAAAGGATTTATGCAGCATTAAGGAAAGTAAAGTAAATTCATTCCTTTCCTTCTCAAGCCATATAAGTCGCAGGTTTACACAGACCACATTCTGTAATGTCCTAATTCCTGAATTCAATAATAATGTCCTTGGAGACAAAATTCCCAAATTTATGAAATTATTTCGTGCCATCATCGATATCGTCACATATAATTAATAAGCACGCTTAAGCATATGGTGAGACCGGTGTCTCAGTGAGCATAACCATGCAACAAGCAGTATAAGGAGACAAGCAGATCCTATACAATAGGAGAAATATACAGTGCACATAATTAACATACTAAATCTCATTCAATGATAATTCATGATACGCATGGTCTGCATTACCCGACAGATAGAGTCTTATCACTTAACTGGGGCTAGACCTTAGCTCAGACTACAAGGAAGGTCTCCATTACGGACTAATACCCGCCAATAACTAGGGGCCGAAACCCATGTTTTAACTGGGGACCAAAGTCCAATCTTGCTTAAGTGTTAACTGGGGCCGAAGCCAAATTCATTTTTAACTGGGAGCCGAAGCTCGAAATACATTTTCTTGTTATCTGGGGTCAAAGGCCAAAAGTGCATCATACAACAATAACATGGATAAATCATGATTCAAGTAATAACAAGCAAGTGCATGGCTAAGAGGAAAACCCTAAGTAAAATAACCCTAGGTTATCCCATAACATTGTTGAACCAATCAAGTAGGTAATCACCAACCCATACACACAAACATTCCAATCATAAGTAAGAGAAAGGGGAAGGTAGAGAATAGGATTCATGGAAGAGTTCTCATACGAATATGGGGTGGAGTGTGTGACCTATACTCACCAAAGAAAGATCCAAATGGGTGGAGGAGGGGTTGTGGGGATGAGGGTGAGCAAGTCTCATTCTTCTTCTCCTTTTTCCAAACCCAAGAGCGCTCTCTCTCTCTAGGAATTTTTCTCTCTAAAAGGGAGAAAGAGACACAAATGAATCGTGCCCTAATAAATTCAGCATTGAAAACAAATCTGCGCATTCTCGCTCAAGCGAGGATATTCTCGCTTGAGCGAGAAAAAACTAATGCCTTGTTGGACGCACGCTCTCACTCAAGTGAGAACCTGCTCGCTTGAGCGAGACAAAGTCAGAGAGCAACTCTGAAATTAGGGGCAATTTCGCTCAAGCGAGCTGAATCTCGCTTGAGCAAGACCAAGTCAGAGAGAAACCTCTGAAAATTCCCCCAATTTTGCTCAAGCGAAAAAACCAGAATCTTCCTTCCCTAATTTCACTGATAGATTCGCTCAGGCGAGGGTACTCTTGCCTGAGTGAGCAAAATTCTCGCTCAAGCGAGGATATTCTCGCTCAAGCGAGAATGCCGCAAAATGGAAATTTCTGATTTCCATCCCAAGCCTTCTCCAACACTTTTTACCCTTTTTTCCCAATTCCTTTTTATAAAAATACCTTTCTAATTCTATTTAATTTATGAAAATGATTTATGAAATTTGGGATGTTACACATTCCCTCAAAAACTTTCCAAGTTCAAAAATCAACTTCAATCATTTATTCATAAGTTTAGGAATCCATAATAGTCATCCTCTAATTTCACAACTTAATCAGAGTTTCATTTTAACCAAGATTAGGTTGGGTTTACTCAAAACTTCCTCAGGATAAATAAAAACATAATTTTGTCATCCAAACCAAGAATCATTCACAATTTAATTAGAATAGCCAATAATCTTATTTTAACTTGAAGGAATTAATCATAGTTAATTTTGAAATAATAGAATATGAATCAAAATCAAACCCATAAGGAAAAAAAATCAAGATTAAGGAAATTAAAATAGGAATAAAAGTTAAACCATAAGAACTTAACTTAAGGAAAATTCATAAAACTATACAACATTATTTTAACATATTAGGAGTTATATTAGTCATGAACTAAGATTAAGCCATAATAATCAAGATTAAGGAAATGATAAAGGAACGCAAATAATCATCAATATTAAACCATACTTAGTCGAAGACTAAAAAGGAGTTAACAAGACTTATACTACATAAATTTCATCATATTAAGCCTAAAGTAAGGTTAGGCCACAAACTATAATTTTTAAAGAAATAAAAAGAAAGCTTAAACACACATGGGTTTGTAATTAAATTTACAGTCATACAAATCAATAGAAATTAATTAAGGTAGCTAGAGCCACTCCTCAAATTCAAAGGGAGCTAGAAAACCCTAGCCTACCATGGTAATCAAGTATCCCTCTACCTTAAGATTGAAAAAAAACTTTAGGACAAGAAGATGGTGTTTTGAGCTTTCGTTTGGCTTCCTAAGCTTCCTCCTAGATTCCTCCACTCACTAGGCAAGCTAAATTGCACATTAAAAATTGGGCATAAAGTCCTTTAGACCTGATTTCTTTTAGGGACTCCCAAAGCCATTTGTCAAAACTCTGAATGTTACTCCGTAATGGAAGTCTCTATACCTGAGAAGCAAACCAAGTAGGGGTGGTCCATGGACATCTTAAAATTGCATGCTCTAGAGTTTCATCTTCTTGTTTGCATAATGAACATGTAGGTTGATTTGTCAAATGCTTCCTATGAAGGTTTGCTTGAACTGAGATTGCATTGTGGCATCCTTTCTAGAGAATTTTTTTTATCATTTCTGGTACCTACAGACTCCATATCCATTTCCAAAGATCCTTTGGAATAGTATAGGATGAGGATGGGGAGTTATGAGTCCGAGTTCTTCCTTTTTCCTTGGCCACATGGTATGTTAATGCACATTCCTTGATTGTTATAGGTACAGACTAATTTGTCTTCTATTGGGTTCACATTGAGTATAATTCTGGAGATTGAAGGCATATAAATGGGGTAGAATAGTTGATAGAGTCTTGTTGAGTCTCAAAAATGTTATTAAGAAATTAATAATGTTTTAAGTCTCATAATCCTGAGTTTTAATGTATAACAAATTTGACTAAAGTATTCTGAAAGAAGGAACTGACTCTCTTAAAGGCTTTTTTTGTGTTTCAGCAACCTTCTGAATGAGCAACTCTCTGAAGTTATGCAACCCTATGAAATGGTGCAACCTTCTAAAGGAGAGGTATCTGCTGAAGTATCAGGACCTGTTGAAGCCAGTGAACCTTCTGAAGTCTTAAGACATCGTACTGAGAATTGTATCTTCTTGGGAATGAGTCTTTGTTGATCCCTTTTGAAGACTCAAGTATTTTCGTTGCTTTCTGCCAGCTGTCTGACCCTCACCCTCTCTAGCAAAGCAAATCAGAAGCTTTTGGTATATTTCAAATTCCTATTCACCAAAAAGGTAGTCCGTGCTGTGAAAGTACACTTTTCTCAGAAAAAGCAGAGCCAATGTTGCTGCACACTTACCCCTACTATGTCTGCTGCAAGCTACCGGAAGCATTGTGTCTCAACGGAAATAAAAGCTATTTCACAATGGGATTTATAGAGAAGTCTGAACGGTCTTATATCTCTCTCTATAAATACAAGTCTCCATGAAGAGAAGAAAATATAGTATAGACGTGAACTTGCTGAAGTGCTGCAAAATTTCCCTGTGAAATATTTTCATCTATTTTCATTTGTGCACAAATTTCATATTTTGAGTTCAACTCAGTAGATTCTACATCTTACCCCAGTTTAGGCTTTAACCTTGTGTAGTTTCAAAGCTTAAGCAATCTTTCTTCTAAACAGTTTTTTGTTTGAGCCTGAAAGAGGCTTGGTAGGAAAGAATACTTGGTGTAATAGAGCCTGAAGAGGCTTGACTGTAAAAGAATACCTGTATCTGGTCAGAGTAGTGAAAATCCATAACTGTTTGGATTTGGGACTGGACGTAGCTTCACAGTGGTAGTAGGGTGAACCAGTATAAATCTTTGGCTAAGTCTTTCTCTTACCCTTAACTCTTATATTTGGTTTATACTAACTTGGAGGGTTCTAAGTATATTTTTTTATAACGTTGAAACTAAAAAATCTATTCAAATATACTGAAAACAAGTTTTCCAAACTGTTTCATTGATTCTGCTGAAGTTGCTTCAGCAAGTATATAACTCTCAGTTTCAGCAAGTTGTAAAAACTTCTTCGTGAAAAGTATTGCTTGTTAAAGGTTTTCCAAAATCAGTTTGAAATTTATAAAACTCTATTCAATTCCCCCTTCTAGTGTTTCCTGTGGTTCTACAGTTAGTATCAGAGCTCAACCTCGGGTTGAGCATCTAACAGTGCTGAGGAAGAAGATCCTTGATGGAAACCTCTACAAGCAACCCTCACTACATTGCAGAAGGTGCCTCTTTTTCCATGCCCCCGAGCTTTTAATGGTACAGATTACGATTATTGGAGAGATCGTATGAAGCTGTTCATTGAGAGCAACAACATAGATCTATGGGATGTAGTCACTGATGGTGATTACACTCCCACACATGGTGAATGTGCCCTACCCAAAGCCGAATGGACTGGTGAACACAAAGCCCGTGTTCAGCTCAATGCAAAAGCAAAACTCTACTTAGTTTCTCTCCTTGAGTAAATCTGAGTATGAGAAGGTGCGTGGATGCTCTTCAGCCAAGGAGACTTGGTATACTTTTGGCATCAACCCATGAAGGGACTGATAAAAGTCAAATAATCTAATATCAGCATGCTTGTTCATCAATATGAGATGTTCAAGATGCAAGAGTTTGAAACCATTGATCAAATGTTTGGGAGGTTTTAAACAATAACTAATGGACTAAAGTCTTTAGGCAGAACCTTTGATTCTGGTGATAACAATCACAAGATCTAGGAGTTACCAAAGGCTTGGAGACCCAAGGTTACCTGGCATTCAAGAGGCTAAAGACCTCAATACCTTGAAAATGGAGGAACTCTTGGGATCTCTTATAAGTGCATGAGGTTAGAACTTGGTGAAGATGCTCCTAAGAAGAATTCATTCGCTCTGAATGCCAAGGTCCAAGCTACTGAAGCATGGGCCACGTAAGCCATGAAAGCTGAGGACTTCAGAAGTAGTGAAGATTCTGAAGCAAGCTCTGAGGATGATGATGACTTGGCCCTTCTGAGGCAGGAATAGGGGATTCAACGGGGCGGGGCGGGGGCGGTAGTGACTACCCGGATAAATACCCGCTAAAATTAATGGGTACCCATGCAGGTAACGGGTATCCCGCGGGTATTCACGGGTATCCATTAATGTTTAAGAATTTAAATTTTATGAAAATAAAGAGAGGAAATATTATATAATATCATACTATATATATAATTAATCATTATATAATACCATTTTGTTGAGTAAATTATCTCATCATAAAATGATAAAAAATCCTAATATTCAAATATATTTAATAGAAAAATAAGTTTTAATGAGTATGTGGGTACCCGCGAGGCGGGTAGTATAATATCCGTCCCTACCCGTTAAAAAAATATACGGGTACCCATTACGGGTATATCCACGGGTATCCACGTGTACGGTTTTTTTTTACATCCCTAAGTAGGAAGATCAAAAGGATGCTTCAGAAGAAGGGAAAGTTTAGAAAACACTCTTCCTCTGAAACAAAAATGGGTAAGTCAGGTAAGGAATCATTTTCTACTGACAACATTATTTGCTATGAATGCAAAAAGCCAGGTCATATGAAGGCTGATTGTCCCAAGCTAAAGAAACTCTCCTTTAAGAAGAAGAAGTTCTTAAAGAAGAAGAAGGGTCTGATGGCTACATGGGAGGACCTGGATGATTCAACTTCAGAAGATAAAGATGAATCTGCTGAAGAGGCTAACTTATGCTTGATGGCAAGCCTACCTTCTTTAGACAACTCTGAGTCAAAGGTAATCCTTCAAACCTTGCAAGATATGTATATGGATTTGCTGGGAAGTTCTAAGGAGCTTTTCCAAGAGTACAAAAGATTTGTCTCGAGCTTACACTAGGGTTGCAACTAAAAAATAGAAGCCTCTTGAAAATGAAAATCTTTTACTGTAAGGAAAACTCTTGAGCTCTGAAGCTAGTAGTTCAGAAGAGGTTTGATTAAGAAAATGAAAAACTTAAAAAAAGCAAGTTGTTGAACTTACTAAGGACCTTTCCAACTTTGTTACTGGAACTGAGAATCTCAACAGAATGTTGGGTATTCAGAAGAACTCCAAGAACAAATGTGTTTTAGGATATTTAGACGTGAATCATCACATTATTCCAATTTAAAACCTCTAATAAAGCTAAGAAAGGTAGGGGATGCTCACATTGTGGGAAGCCTCGACATCATGTGTCTCAGTGCAAGCACAAGAAGAAGGGCAAACCTATTGCTAACAAAAGAGGACCTAAAAAGATATGGGTACCTAAATGTCTGATTGTTCCTGTTGCTGATGCATTTAATAGGACAAAGGAGACACCACAAATGGTACCTTGGATAGTGGCTGCTCGCGACACATGACGAGAGAAAGGTCTTTGTTCCAAAACCTTAGACCTAAAGATGGTGGTATGGTCACCTTTAGAGGGAATCAGAAAGGAAAGATCATAGGTATAGGTTCAATAGGTATATCCCCCATCTCTGTTATTCATAATGTTCTCCTCGTGGAAGGTCTTCAACACAACCTGCTGAGCATAAGTCAATTATGTGATAGTGGAGATGTTGTGTCCTTCACCAGGGATGGATGTGTAGTCAAAGATGCATCTGATCAAATCATTTTTACTGCCAAAGACACAACGATGTTTACAAAATAGATCTTAAGGGACTTGCATATCAAAATGTGACTTGTCTTCTTTCTGTTAAAGATGAAAAATAGATTTGGCATCAGAAACTTGGGCATGCCAGCTTGAGATTAATCTCAAAGTTAACAAAACAACACCTTGTAAAAGGACTGCCCAAGCTCTCTTTCAAATCTGACATTTTGTGTGAAAATTGTCTTAAAGGTAAACAAACAAGAAGCTCTTTAAGAGTAAAAATGTTGTGTCTACCTCAAGACCTTTAGAACTTCTTCAAATTTATCTGTTTGGTTCTACAAGAACTGAAAGTCTTGCTGGTAAGAAATATGGATTAGTCATTGTGGATGACTACTCTAGATTTACATGGGTGATATTCCTCAAAAGCAAGAGTGAGACTTTTGAGAATTTCACAAAATTCTGTAAGAAAGTTCAAAATGAAAAAGGATTTTGCATATATGCTATCAGAAGTGACCATGGTGGTGAGTTTGAAAACTCAAGCTTCAACATGTTCTGTGATGAGAATGGGATCTCACACATTTCTCTGAGGCAAGAACACCTCAGCAAAATGGGGTTGTTGAGAGAAAGAACAGAAGCTTGCAGGAGATGGGTAGAACCATGCTCATTTCAAGCAATCTACCAAGATCATTCTGGGCAGAGGCTGTTCACACATCTTGCTACATTCAAAACAGAATTTTGGTAAGGCCAATTCTCAAAAGACCTCCTTATGAATTGTGGAGAGGAATAAAACCCAACACTTCTTATTTTCACATCTTTGGCTGTGAGTGTTTCATACTTAACACCAAAGATGATCTTGGTAAATTTGATTCTAAATCTGACAAGGGATTCTTCATTGGTTATTCTGAAACTTCCAAGGCTTATAGAGTTTATAACTCCAGAACCTTGACAGTAGAAGAATCTATTCATGTTAGGTTTAATGATGCTAAAGAGACTGATAGGGAACTATCAGATCTAGAAGATGATTTTGCAGGAATGGAGCTGAATCCAACTTTAGAGAGTATAGAGGTAAAAAAATGAAGTACCTGCTGAAGGACCCTCTGAAGTACCTGTTGAACAGCCCCCTGGTCAACCTGCTGAAACTGATCCTCTTCACAGAGTTAATGTTGAGTCTCAGATTGAGCATGTATTTCCTCACAGACATGAGTTGAGATACAAGTCTTACCATCCTCTAGAGCAAATCATTGGTGAAACTTTAGAAGGTGTAAGAACAAGATCAAGACTTAGAGAAGTCAATAGTCTTGCCTTCCTCTCTGAAATTGAGCCAAAGAATATTGATGAAGCTCTGCATGATGAAGGGTGGATCCTAGCCATGCAGGAAGAGCTGAATCAATTTGCCAGGAGTGATGTCTGGACTCTTGTTCCTAAAACCCATGGGAAAACAATTATTGGAACCAAATGGGTGTTCAGAAACAAGCTCTCTGAAGATACACAAGTGACCAGAAACAAAGCTAGACTGGTTGCTCAAAGCTATAACCAACAAGAAGGTATTGAATTCACTTAAACCTTTACACCAGTAGCTAGGCTTGAAGCCATTAGGATTTTACTTTCCTATGCAGCCAATAATGGCATCAAACTTTATCAGATGGATGTAGAGAGTGCCTTCCTAAATTGGTTCATTGAGGAAGAGGTGTTTGTTAGACAACCCCCTGGTTTTGAAAATTTAACTTTTCCTTATCATGTTTTTAAATTGAAAAAGGCTCTATATGGTCTCAAACAAGCTCCCAGAGCTTGGTATGACAGATTGAGCAATTTTCTTCTCAAAAATGGTTTTGAAAGAGGAAAGGTTGACAGAACCATTTTTAGAAAAATGTCTAACAAAGATCTAATTCTTGTTCAGATATATGTTGATGACATTATTTTGGATCAACAAATTCCTCTTAATGCACAAAGTTTTCAAGGCTTATGCAATCTGAGTTTGAAATGAGTTTAATGGGTGAACTCAAGTTTTTCTTAGGACTTCATATTAAGCAAGATTCTGAATGTATATGGATCCATCAGGAAAAATACTAAAGAAATGCTTAAGAAGTTCAACATGCATGATTGCAACCCTATGTCAACTCCTATACATCCTTCAGCCATCTTAAGTAAATGAAAGAGAAGAATGTGTTGACCCAACCATGTATAGAGGTATGATTGGTTCTCTATTGTATCTTACAACAAGTAGACCTGGCATTATGTTCAGTGTATGTCTGTGTGCAAGATTTCAATCAGATCCAAGAATAACTCATTACAAGGCTGTTAAAAGAATTTTCAGATATCTCAATGGTACTACTAATCTTGGTCTATGCTATAAGAAGAGTAAAGCCTGCGGGTTATTAGGATATTGTGATGCTGACTTTGCCGGAGATAGAGTGGAGAAACAAGTGGAGGATGCCACTTCATTGGAGAAAATATGATAAGTTGGGTTAGCAATAGGCAAAGCACCATAGCTCTCTCAACTGCTAAAGCTGAGTATATTATTGCTGCATGTTGTTGCTCACAGCTGCTTTGGGTAAAATATCAACTTGAAGATTTTAACATTCTTGTTAAATCTATTCATGTATTCTGTGATGATACAAGTGCAATAAATCTTTCCAAAAATCCCATCCAGCATTCTAGGGCTAAGCATATAGAAATCAAACATCATTTCATTAGAGACTATGTTCAGAAAGGTGTTTTTGATATTAAATTCATTGACACAGAGCATCAATGGGCCGGTATATTCACTAAACCCCTTGCTGAAGATAGGTTTAAGTTTATTAGAGATAATCTGCACATTCTTGCACTCTCTGAGAATTGAATTTGCTGATATATGCTTACCTACTGAATTTTTCTGGTTTTGCTGCACTTTCTCTGATATATGCTTTATCTGCTACTTTCCCTACCCTGAGTTTTTTTCTCTGTTGCACATTTATTACTTCAGCATGCTCTGCAAACCCTTTTGATTGATGATAAAAGGGGGAGTAATATAAATTAACAAAATCTGAAGTTTAAGTGTTTTTCAGAGAAGAAATCTTTTGTTCAGGGGGAGCAAGCATTCTGCTTAAGTATCTGAGAAAGGGGGAGAATTCTTTAAATTTAATTCTATTTAATTTCCCTTAAGATATTTGAATTTAAGAAAATTTGTCATCATTGAAAAAGGGGAGAATGTTGAGTCTCAAAAATGTTATAAGAAATTAATAATTTTTGAAGTCTCATAATCCTGAGTTTTGATGTATAACAAATTTGACTAAAGTATTCTGAAAGAAGGAACATACTCTCTTAAAGGCTTTTTCTGTGTTTCAGCAACCTTCTGAATGAGCAACTCTCTGAAGTTATGCAACCCTCTGAAGTGGTGCAACCTTCTGAATGAGAGGTATCTACTGAAGTATCAGGACCTGCTGAAGTCAGTGAACCTTCTGAAGTCTTGAGACGTCGTACTGAGAATTGTATCTTCTTGGAATGAGTCTCTCTGTTGATCCATTTTGAAGACTCAAGTCTTTTCTTTGCTTTCTGCCAGCTGTCTGCACCTCACCCTCTCTAGCAAGGCAAATTAGAAGCTTTTTGGTATATTTCAAACTCCTATTCACCAAAAAGGTAGTCTCTGCTGTGAAAGTACACTTTGCTCAGAAAAAGTAGAGTCAACGCTGCTGCACACCTACCTCTGCTATGTCTGCTGCTGCAAGCTACCAGAAGCATTGTGTCTCAACGGAAATAAAGCTATTTCACAGCGGGATTTATAGAGAAGTCTGAACGGTCTTATCTCTCTCTCTCTCTCTATAAATACGAGTCTTCATGCAAAGAAGAAAATAGAGAACGAACGTGAACTTGTTGAAGTGTTGCAATTTTTCTCTGTGAAATATTTTCATCTATTTTCATTTGTACACAATTTTCATATTCTGAGTTCAACTCAGTAGATTGTACATCTTACCCAGTTTAGGCTTTAAACTTGTGTAGTTTCAAAGCTTAAGCAATATTTCTTCTAAATAGTTTTCTGTTTGAGCCTAGAGAGGCTTCTTGTTTAAAACAATACTTGCTGTAGAGCCTAGAGAGGCATGGTAGGAAAGAATACTTGGTGTAATAGAGCCTGATGAGGTTTGACTGTAAAATAATACTTGTATCTGATCAGATAGTGAAAATCCATAGCTGTTTGGCTTTGGGACTGGACGTAGCTCACAGTGGTAGTGGATGAACCAGTATAAATCTTTGGCTAAGTCTTCTCTTACCCTTAACTCTTTATATTTGGTTTATACTAACTTGGAGGGTTCTTAGTATATTTTTTTATAACGTTGGAACTGAAAATCTATTCAAATATACTGAAAACAAGTTTTCCAAACTGTTTCATTGAACCTGCTGAAGTTGCTTCAGCAAGTATATAACTCTCAATTTCAGAAAGTTGTAAAAACTTCTTTGTGAAAAGTATTGCTTGTTAAAGGTTTTCCAAAATCAGGTTGAAATTTGATAAAACTTATTCAATCCCTTCTAGTGTTTCCTGGGTTCTACAAGTTGTATATTCCACTGAGATCTATTTTCTGTGAGGAGGGAAGCAAGTTTTTTATCCTCAAGTATAACTATTCTAGAATTTAGGTTTCCTTCCAAGAGCCACCTATCTTTAACTATTGAGATTGATTGCCCATTCCCATTTGCCAAACTCCACCTCCTTTAGTAGTTGTCTGCCCTGCGAATACTATTACAGCTCCAAGATCCCTCTATTTTCCTACGACAGTGTATTAAAGTCTGAGTCTAGGGAGTAATTTCCCTTTAAAACCTGCACCCATAATGAATTAGGATTAGTTTCCACTCTCCAAGCTTGTCTAGTTAGGAGGGCATATAAAAATTATTAAAGTTACAAAAACCCATTCCCCTTCAGCTTTAGAGTTCGTTAAGCTTCCCATTTCTTCCAATGAATACCCCTTTGGTTCCTGGGTCTACACCACCAAAACCTAGCAATTCCATCTATTAATTTCTGGAAAAAAATTTGTGGGAATCTAATTATTTCCATAGAATACATGGTAATAGCCTGAATTACTTCCTTGATCATAAAACCTTGCGTGCTGATTAAGAAATTTTTCTTTCCATCCTTCTATCTTTGCAAACACTCTTTCTTTAATCCATGCTAGGGTTTGGCCTTTAGATCTTCCCCATTCAGCTGGTAACCTTAGGTATTTACCAGGGGAATCCCATATGTTTAATATGGAGACAAGCTGCAACCTTCTGTTTGATGTTAGCAAGGGTATTCCTGCTGACAGTTACTCTAGATTTCTGGAGGTTGATCTTTTGCCTAGAGGCAATGGTGAATCTATTCAGAATAGTTGCTATCCTCTGGCATTGTTGTGGGGAGGCATCTGAAAAAAGGATCATATCATCAGCAAAAAGCAAATGGGTTAGTTTAGGACCATGCCTAGCCAAGTCAATTCCTGAAATATAATTTTCAGCTTTAGCTTTATTGATCATGTGTGAGAGGCAGTCTGCGGCTAGAATAAATAGGTTAGGGGATAAAGGATCCCCTTGTCTTAGGTCCCTTGTTGGTTCAAATATCCTTACAACATCACCATTAAGTTTAATCCTGAAATTCACTGATGAAACAAGCTTCATGATTAGAGCAACCCATTGGGGATTAAAACCATGAGTAAGAAGCATTTTTTCAAGAAAGTCCCACTCAATCCTATCATAATCCTTACTCATGTCAAGTTTGATAACCATTTTATAATTACCTCCTCTTTTCAGATTTTTAATATGATGAAAACACTTCATTGGAAATTAAGATATTATCTTGAATTTGCCTACCCTAATAAAAGCATTTTTTGTTGAGTAATGAGGGAGTCCATGAAAGGTTTCATCCTATTAACAATTGTCCTGGAAATAATTTTATAAATGAAGTTGCAACAACTTATTGGTCTAAGTTGTGTAATTTCTTCGGGAAGGTTAATTTTTGGAATAAGGACCAAGTGAGTCCTATTTACCTCTGAGGCTAGCTTACCCTCATTGAAAAATTCTTCTTCTACTTCTTTGCTCACCGAAGACAATTTTTTTTTAAAAGAAGAGTCTATTTAAGCCGTCCGGACCAGGGCTTTAAGGGCTCCCAGTTGTACAGCTCTCTGAATTTCTGGACTAGTGACAGGTTCTGTAATCTTGAACTCATGTCTTGGGTTATGATTTTTGGAATAGACAAGCATTCAAGTTTCTAGGATCATATGAAGAGAAAAGGGATGTGAACTGAGCTTCGGCTTCTTTCAAGAATCTGTTTGGTACCTTCTATCCATTCACCTCTTCTATTTTTTATTCTCATAATTCTATTTCTGTTTCTTCTTTGGAGGGGTTGAGTGAAAAAATTTATTATTCTTGTCCCCATTGGATCCATTGTTCTGGACCTCATCCCCAACACTTTTCTTCCTGCTTCCAATGTTTATCAATTTCTTTTCTAATTTCTTCCATCTAAGCTTTGTTGCTGTTTGATTTGTCTAGTACATTTCATGGGCTTTCATATACCAGAAAGGACCCTCAAAAAGCTTCAAAGCATCAAGGACTTTTTTTCGCCACAGCATGAAAGACTAAAAAAAAATGTAATCCTCTTTTTTTTTGGGTCTGTTTAGGGGGTGGATTGGTTGATCTTCATTGTTCTCCTGAATTGTAAGCTGGGCTCAAGGCCCACTAATAACGCAACAACTTTCAGACCACGGCTTCTTTTTGCTTATGGACGCATAGGATGCCTTACAAGCATGGTCCAATTTATGAGTAATAAGCAGCTAATAATATACTATCTACAATATTTTTGATACATTTCTTGATTAATATGTTTTTGAACATAATGCTTAAATAAGTGAATAGAGACTCACTCAAAATTCAAGTTGAAGCGCGCGCGCGCGCGCACACACATATTATATATATATATATATATATATATATATTATATATATATATATATATAACTCTTAATCTTATATTCATGCAAGTTGAAATACACATACGGGAAGGATACATTAATTCAAAATATATAAAATTGGATATTTAAATCTGGTCAACATAAGCAGATAAGAACATCACTTATATAAGCTTCACACATAAAAAGGTATTTAAAAATTACTGCTAAATATAATAAACGCAATTACTCATATTTTCAAACATGCAAGATATGTGAGACTTTAAGTAAACCATGTCATGCAATCAACAAACGCCTCATAATTAAGTTACTCCCTGGTCATTTTTATTAGTCACATTTTGAATTACACATATCAATAAAGTGGATAAAATTAGTTAATTTTATTGGAGTTTTAAAAAATAGTTTATCTTTCTAGTTTTACCCTTATTTAATATCATTGACTAACTTCACTACCATATGATAGTTGGAAAACATAATAAGGATAAATAAGGAAAATGATAAAACGTTGCCTTGAAATTGTAAATTGCCTTATAAAAAGGACCACAAAAACTTGTAAAAGTGCCTTATAAAAAGGAACGGAGGGAGTACAAAATACTTCCCTAGTTCATTTATTAGTCATTTTAGGAAAAAATTTCTTTTCAAATATGGGTCAATCATTCTCTTGTTTCTAGCCAGGCGAGCATTAATATCAATTTTCCATTTTAGTCCTCCCACTATTATAGGGAAGAAGTTTGAAAAATTATGCACCACACTAATACTAACTACTCATTACTTTATCATGTAAAATGAGAAAGGGAATGTAATAAATTAATAAAGATAATTTAGTAAGGTTATTATATTTTTTGAGTCATTTTATTGTTATCTTAATCTGTATATATGAAAAAAAAATCTCTCTAACGACTACTAAAAAGAAATAAATGGAGTAAAATAAAAATATGAGGCTATTTGGAGTGTGTTTGGCAAGGCCAATAAGCTAGCTACTAGCTTATTTGACTAGCTTATAAGCTAGTTTGACCAACATAAAGTGTTTGGTAAGGTACATTAAAGTAGCTTATTTTAGGAGCTTCTAGCTTATAAGCTACAAGCTAGTTCACCTAGCTTGTAGCTTGTAGCTTGTAGCTTATTTAATTTTCTTCCATAACTACCCCTTATATTTTAATACATTTCCTTATTATTTTTATTTCTTTTTATCTATTATTATATATTTTCAATTTTAGTGACAAAAACCTTCCAATTATTTTTACCTATTATTACATATATAAAACAATTTAAAAAATAAGAATTAATTAAATTGTTATTTTCATTATTTTATGAAATTATTTTTATATTATATTATTTATTTCATTAATTTCATTTATTTTAATTTTTAATTAAATATTTTATCACTAAAAAAGTGAGAATTTAATTATTTTTTAAAATATAAAATTATAATTACATAATAATATATATTTTTCTAAAAATACAAATAGAATTATATATAAAATTTATGTAGTTTGTCCTTTTATGTCATTTTACATTCATTAACTAACTTATCAGCTAGTTTTACCAAACACTTCTAATTCAATAAGCTAGCTTATCGGAGCTTATAAGCTAGGAGCTTATCAGCTAGCAGCTAGCTTATCAGCTAATTTTGCCAAACACACCCTTGATCTCAGTTCTCAACTTCTCATTTTTTTTAATTGCTACTCATTTTCAACAAACTTTTTAAATGTTATTTATTACTCCTTCAGTCCCATTTTATTTGTCTTCTAAGATTTTACACAAGAATTAGGAAATGTAATTAATTCTCTTATTTTTGTAAATTTTTTTCTTGATTTTCTATTATACCTCTTATCACTCATTAATTAAGTTATTTCACTACATTGTATTAAATGATTGACACCTTATTTCCAAGTCACTCAAACAATAATTGTAGATGATATATTTGGTAAAAATTTTAAATATTTCTTAAAATCATAGAATGATAAGTAAAATGAGACAAATTTTTTCTCTAAAAAGACAAGTAAATAAGATGTACCGAGGGAGTAATAATAAGTAAAAATACCAAAAAGTTTGTATTTGAGTTAATTACTAGAATTTATTTTGTGTTTGAGCTAATTAAGGCTCCTTGAATTAAAAATATTAAGCGCTGTAATTAGGAAATGATTATAATTAACAACTAATAATAATAACTTTAGTTAATGCAGTTGTGGCAATACACCTGTCCTCTTCCTCTAGCTTAATAAACTCAATTATTCCGTCAAAAAAAAAACTCAATTATTTAATAAAGGATATTTTAGGAAAACAGATAAGAAAGTTAACAAAAATAACAAGAGAGAAGAAATGGAGTGACAAAGCATGGAAAATCTTTAGGTTTTGTTTTTTGTCCACATATATGATGTGATTAACGCACGTATTAGACAGATTTGATCCGTTTCAAACTATTTTTTTGTTTTCAAAAATCTATTGCGACGCAGTCTCAATGGTTTTAGTTGAATTCTGTCTTGGAGACCGTTCTACAGTATGGTTTACACATGTATGCATGCGTCATGCATATTCTCAAGACGAAATTAAGTCACATACGAAATTAATCATAAATATTCCATTCTCACTTTCTCTCTATTCTTTTTTTTTGTCCTTCCCAGAATCAGATCTTGATTAATTTCATCATGATTCAGATGATCATCAAATAGTGATGGTTGGTTATCGACCTGGCAATTTCAATGCTTATAAACAGCACAACCTCTGGCTGGCATGCATGCATGAACGAGACTTCAGATACATATCTTTATATTCGGTATGTGGAAAAGCAAGGTATGTCTAATTCATGAACATTTCAAATTTGGTTAAAACTTTGAATATTGCTTTCTAATTTGACTTTCTTTTGGGCAACAAATTTGAAATTTGGTTAAACGATTCCTGCCCACATGTTCATCATTCTAAATACTTTTTACATGAAAATCATTTTGAGTTTCAAATCATTAATTTTTGCCTTTTCTTGAATATATGGTTAATTGTTTTGGTTCCATAACCCACTACTTTGATCTTGAAATCATTAATTGGTCTAGAACCTAATCCTTAATCTTCCTAGTATTTAAATAAAGAAAATATTAAATAAAATTATATACATAGTAATTAACAGATTAAAATGTAAAAAGTATTTAATAATTTTGTATTTAATTTGTTATCAATGTGATTGATTATCTTGGAAGATTTAAAATATTAGTTTTAAGCTAGCTCCTCGTGTTACTTATAAACCTTGACACAAAATATTGTATTTAAGGACAATATGTATATAACCCCAAAGAGTTTATTATAAACCTTGACACAAAATATTGTATTTAAGACAATGTGTATAACCCAAAGAGTTGGTGAGTGGATTAAGACAATGTCGTATCTCACATATAGCATGTTTAGTCTCCACCCATCTCTTATAAGATAAATATAATTATTGATAATCAGTAAGTGTTTTTCAGTAATATATTCCCTCACCCTAAAATTTTAATTAAAAAATATGTGGATATGTTTCTTATATTCTCTTCATTTAAATCCTTCTTAACTTAAATTATACTTCATCTTTCTTTGTATATTGGATAATAGATATAGGAGCATACAAATAAAATGAAATGTTTTACTTTCAAAGCTATAAGATTGTTGAGTTGTTAAATTGTTAGCGCTATATAAAACCATTTCACCTTAAGCGTCTGTTTGGTTCAAATGAGGGGAGGGAAAGGGAGGTGATATTTATCTTGTTTGGTTCGAGCAGGGGAGATGAGAGGAGGAGAAGTCTTTCTTGTTTGGTTCACAAGGGAATGAGAGGGAAATAAAACTAATTTACTTTGATACATTTGGCTTTTATAACATTCAACTTTATTAATATGAGAAGATGAACATTTAAGTAATTTGATTTATTTTAAACCCCTTCCCTCCCCTTCAAATTACCCCATTCTTGGAAGGGAGGCAAAATGCTATCAGGAGGGATTTTGGCCCCTCCCCTCCCCTCTCCTCCTAAAAAATTAAACCAAACACAACAACCCTCTTAAAATCTCTCCCCTCCCCTTCCCTCCCTTCCAAATCCATCTAACCAAACAATAATACCTAAGTAGTTGTTAAAATGAATAAGAAAAACTCTAGAATGCTAGGAACACACTCTTTTGAACACTCTCTCTAACACACTCCGGGCCCGTTTGGTGCACATGATAGGATATGATAAGATAGTATAGGAGAGTTGGATAGTGACATGATAGGATAAGAGCAGGATAAGCTCTTATCCTATATGTTGATGTACAACAGGTTAAGAAGACGGATATGATTATTTTATCCTATACTACGTTTGAGATGGACAAATTATGGTGGTAGGATATGATATAAAGAATATTAAAATAACAAAATTACCTTTATTACAAATTTAAATTATTTTTTTGCTTTTCAACAAGCACACATAAATAAAAATTTATTTTTTATTAAAAAATATTTAAATTTATTTTATAAAAAATAAAATTGATAAAAATATTAAAAATAATATCAAAATTACCACAAAAATCGTTATTATAGAGAGAGAGGAGAGAAAGGGAAGAGAGAGGAGAGAGGGAGAGAGAGAAAGAGGGGAGAGAGGGAGATGAGAGAGAGAAGAGGGGAGAGGAGAGGGAGAGAGGGGAGGGGAGAGGAGAGAGGGGAGAGGAGAGAGAGGAGAGAGAAAGAGGGGGAGAGAGAGAGAGAGGAAAGAGAGATAGGAGAGAAAAGAGAGAGAGGGAGTAGAGAGAGGAAGAGAGAGGGAGAGAGAAGAGGAGGAGAGAGAGAGAGAGGGAAGGAGAGGAAGAGAGAGAGAGAGAGGAGAGAGGAAAGAGATAGGAGAGCGAAAGAGGAGGAGAGAGGGAGAGGGGAGAGAAAGAAAGAGAGATAAATGAGGAAGAAGAAATTTTTGATGTTATCCTATCCTATCCTGTCACTCCCTAACCCAGCTCCCCCTCAGGATAAGAATTACACTAGAAGGAAATGATAGGTAAGCAACGAGATAAAGTTATCATATCATATTGGTACAACAAACACATGATAAGTGACAAGATAGGATAAAGTTATCATATCTTTTCTCTTATCATGTGCACCAAACGGGCCCTCCATGTGATTGGTTAAAATTCACATGAGTCCCACCACTTGGGAGTGGGACCCACAAATTTGGTGGGACCATGTGAATTTTAACCAATCACATGGAGTGTGTTTGTGAGAGTGTTCAAAAGAGTGTGTTGCTAGCACTCCTCGTAACTCTATTAAACCTTTCAATTAATACATTCAATCTTGTACGAATAAAGTAATATAAGATTCATCGCGAGAATTTTTATACGAAAGAGTTGCGAATTTTATTAGCCAAGATGTTATTTTGTTGGAAATTATGGAAAAGTTTTGAAATATAAAATTAAAGTGAAAAGAGTAAAAACTACCTCGAACTTTTGGCCTTTTACAAATAGGCACAATGAACTTTCGATTTGTGACAATTAATCCTTAAACTTTTATCATTATTGCAATAGGTCCTTTCATTAATATGAAGTTAAATAATTAACATAATAAATATCAATTTTTCAATATTTTGTGTTTCAAATATTAAAAACATGTAAAAAAGTACAATTTTTATTTTTTATTTTTGATTATATCAAATTTCAAACATATTTGAAATTCTAAAAACAAACATGATGGTGTGTTCTCTTAATTTAGGGGTTTTTCCTATTTTTATTTTTTAAAACTTTATTTTATATTATTTTAATATTTTAATTACAAAATCTTGAATAATTATGATTGGTTTCGTTAATTATTTAACTCTATGTTAATAAAATGACATATTGCAATATAATAAAAGTTTAAGGGTTAATTAGGACAAAATAAAAGTTCACGATGCCTACTTGCAAAAGGGTAAAAGTTTAGGGTGCTTTATACTATTTTCCCTAAAATTAATACAGAGTTGCCACGCATTTTCTTTTATATATAATCGTATAATTGTTGTCGTGCAGTTATCATTTGCCAAGAAATATATAGAGTTGAATATAACAAAATAAGAAATTAATTGAAAGATTTTGTTGAATCTATTATTGTTTAGAAATTTTTTGAAAAGATAATAATAGATCCATTATACAAAATAATTACAAAACTACCACATCTCTAACCATTTTCGTACCTAATTCGATCTCAACTTTCTTTCCTTTTTTAGTTTCTTTGTCGACCAAATACCCTCCCTTCTTTTTTTCTTTTGTGTGGTCAATAAGCAGAAAACATATGGAATTTTTGGTGGCGGGCTTTACCAAAAAGTAATTTGACTCGCTTTTTTGTCCTTGTGCGACTTAGAAAACTGAATCAATTTAACATACTAGCATTATCATTTATGTTATGTAATAGGGATGTTTGTCCAAAAAAAAAAATGCAATAGGGATGTGATTCATATTGTTACTTGTTAAAATAAAATAACAAAGTTCGAAGTGACTAAACAGAGAGCCAAAAAAGGACACTTATTTTTATTAAAAGATTCTAATGGAAATTACAATAGGATCGAACTAAGGTCTAAGGGTTCGCTATTTGAACCTAACTTTATTTCCTATTACATGTTTACAGGCATGTTGATCTTCGAACCAGTGCTTCGAATGGAGGAAGTAGACCCTTCGAACTAGGTGTCAGTGTCATGTCTTCGAGGAGGAACAACACCTTGCTTCGAGCTTTAGAAGGGGGTTAGTTCTCAGCCTTGGACCTTCCAAGTAATCCAAGGGCTAAGGGCTTCACCCCCCATCTTCTTCCTCTGCCTTCCTCCTCCCCTCCTCCTCTTCTTCATCTTCTTCTTCCCCCAAGAATCAGAAGATTAGGCATTGGGCTTTGAGATAACCCATTGCCCTGAGCATCCTCCTGGCACCAAGGAGGTGGAAGTAGTACCAGGCCATGCATGGGGCTAAGGCCTTGGATGTTGGTTGCGCTGTTCGAGCTGAGGTCAAGGTCCACTTTGAAGTGACCACTAATGTTGGACACCCTGTCGACCTGAAGTCCAAATATAATGGCAAGATCAGGTCGTATAGGGCAGCCAATATCAGGAATCTCTCCATGGCTATAGGGAAGAATGATGGAACCAAAATGGAGTCTTTTCCTTTATAGGGATGGAATGCCATGAAAGAATTTAGAATGCTACTCCAACGAGCCAATCAGAAGTCTTGTTCACATTGACGAAAGTGGACGGTGGTCAAGTCAATTAAGTTGGACGACAGGTAAGTGGCTTCGAAAAGCAAAAAGAAACGAAGAAGACACCCAACGAGGCCATAGAGGATTATCTGAATAGGTTCAGACAATCCAAAGCTAGGTGTTTCACCCCTATCCCTGAACATGACTTAGTCCAAATAGCAACAGGGGGACTTGAGTTTTATGTCAGGAAGAAACTGATTAACCTCCCAGTTCGAGATATGGCTCAACTAGCAGATAGAGTTAGACAGATCGAACAAATCAAAGCATAAAAGGCCAAATATAAGAAGTTCGATAGGGTAAGCAAAAGAGACAAAATAGCCTATTTAGAGGCTGTGGATATGGGAGTGATTCGAATAGTGATGATGAAGAGAGCGAGGTCAATGTGGCTGAATTAAAACCTGGGCCATCATACACGTGTTCTCTGCTAAGACCGTTAAAAGAAGACACAAATTCTTCCAGTAGTGAGAAGTCCAAAAAACCTTCATATGGTTTTGATGTCACTAAAGCTGATCAGATTTTTGATATTTTACTGAAAGATAAACAGATCATCTTAAGTGATGATCATAAGATCCCGCTCGAAAGAGAAGAAGAAAATATTGCAAATATCATAATGTATATGGTCATCTGACTAATCATTGTGTTCATTTCAGGGACTTGATCCAGAAAGCAATATCAGAAGGGAGGCTCAAGTTCGAGGAGAAAATGAAGAACACCATGAAGGTTGATGCCAACCCATTTGAAACAATGTCCATTACGCTGAACCCTTCGAAATCAACATGGTCGAAGTAGAGCTAGTAGATGCTAGGGCCACTGACATGGCCATTGATGAGTTCGAGAAGGAAGTGAAAGATATTATCCTTCTGCTGATGAGAGTATCCTGGAATACCTAACCAAGAAGCAGAATGAAGACAGGAATGTCATGCTGTGCCCAAGGTGCAGTGCAGTGTTCGTTGATTCAGCCAAGACCTTTGAGGAGGCTTCGACCAAGAAGCGTTAGCTGAAAGAGAGGTTGGGCCCCTAGAAATATGAATAGGGTCAGAAAATGTATAAGGCCTTGAAAGGAGTAGGAAGAGGTATGCCTATTCAGGATCACCTTCGTTCCTCCTGCCAGGACACCTTCGAACCAGTGGGTAAGGCAAGTGCCAACAAAGCCAAAGACTCAAGCAAAGTGGCAACCTGTGGCACAAAAAGAGGGGACTTCCAATTCTTCCCAGGGAAAGGAGATAGTTGTGAAACCATCCAAGGAGGTCGAACCTCCTCGTGAAAGTTGGTATCATTTTAGCCAGTATTGCAAAGCCAAAGGTTCGATGACAAGAACTCATTGGCGTAGGGCCCAGAGGATGTACATGGCTCGAATGGAACAGATCCAGGAAAAATGTGAAAGAAAGCCCTAAAGGCCTAAGAGAAGACCCGAGGCCTCCTCTTCAAAGTCTCAGCGCGACTTGCGTGAGCACATTAATGCTGCTAAGGTAAAAGAGATGGAGGAAGATGACCTCTTATCTGAGGAATTCGAATCAGGATTTCCTGATTCGATCCAAGAAATTTGTGGTATAATTTAGATCTTACCAGCTGAGTTTGCCCAGCAGGTACAAAGATTGGAAAATGAAGAAGATTTCGAAGATGACAATCTTCAGAGTGATGTCATGTTAAATCAAGCAGAGGAGGCCAAGAATGAAGTGGTCAGCATAACTAAACCAGCTCCAGGAGACATGGCTCACATGAAGCCGCTTTACATCAAGGTTGTGGTAGAAGGTAACCCCATTAACAGGGTCATTATTGATGGTGGAGCAGCCATCAACCTACTCCCAAGATCATCTTTCGACAAGCTAGGGAAAACCAATAGAGACCTACTCCCTCACAACATAGTGATTACAGATTTTGCTGGGAAGTCATCTGGGTCAGAAGGGGTTGTGGCTCTAGACCTTGTAGTAGGTGGTCAGGTGAGAACCACTATCTTTGTGGTTATCCAAACTAAAGCCAGTTTTAACATGTTGTTAGGAAGAGAACGGATCCATGGGATAGGAGCTGTCCCATCAACAGTGCATCAGAAGCTGTTCTTATGGGATCAAGAAGGTAACCCAATAGTGGTCAAAGATGACCAAGGTATCTATATTGCTGAACAAGGCTTGTGTAGAATTGGACTTTGACAAGAACTTGGTCATATTAGTCCTTATGAACTGGACTCCAAGTCAGCCATACACCCAACAAAAGTTCCTTACTCAGTAAAGTTGGACCCCATCAAGGGTTTCACATTAAAGAGAGAGGCCGACCTTGATACGGCCCTGGAAATGCTTGGTGATTTATGGAAAGCGTAGAATCACTCATAAGAAGGATAACGGCCTACGTGGCCGAGTCAAGGTCTGAGTCACCTTCGAAATCAGTGAGAGAGGTGTTTGAAGAAGATAAAGACTAGCACGAACCAACCCGAGTACAAGAAATAGGGGTTGATGAAGGCTCAACACGCATGGATTGTATCTATGATGATGAAGTGTCAAAACTGAGTACGGCCAAGAGAAAGTACCAAGGTTCGAAGCACAAGATCAGCTCGAAGAGGTCAACCCGGGAAAGGCCGAAGACAAGAGACCTACCTTCATCAGTACCAAGGTGGATCCCGAAATCAGGTATCAATTGATTGAGCTCTTGAAACAATACAAAGATTGTTTTGCATGCGATTATGATGAGATGCTAAGTTTAGATCGAGCACTGGTCGAGCACAGACTACCCATCTTGCCTGGAAGAAACCAGTGAAGCAACCTCCTCGAAGGTTTGCCCTGAGGTGGTGTCGAAGATCAAAGAAGACATAGAAAGACTTCTCAAGGACAAATTCATTCGAACCACCAGGTATGTAAATTGGCTTTCTAATATTGTGCCAGTTATTAAAAAGAATGGCAAATTGAGAGTTTGCATTGATTTTTGAAACCTTAACGAGGCAACCCCAAAGGATGAGTACCCAATGCCCATAGCTGATACGCTCATAGACTCAGCAGCAGGAAACGAAGTGTTAAGCCTCCTAGATGGCTATTCTGGTTATAACCAGATCTTTATTGCAGAAGAAGACATTTCGAAAACTGCCTTTCGTTATCTTGGGGAATTAGGTACCTTCGAATGGGTGATGATGCCTTTTGGTTTGAAAAATGCTGGGGCCACGTATCAAAGGGCCATGAATTTAATTTTTCATGATTTCATTGGTGAGTTCATGCAGGTATACATAGATGATGTGATGGTCAAGTCGAAGACCAAAATACAACACTTGGAACACTTAAGATGTTCATTCGAAAGGATGAGAGCACACGGACTGAAAATGAATCCCTTAAAATGTGCCTTTGGAGTGTCTGCAGGAAACTTCTTAGGATTCCTGGTACAACAACAAAGGATCGAAGTGGATAAAAATAAAGCCCAAGCCATCATCAATGCAAGGCCTCCAGAAAACAAGAAACAATTGCAATGCTTGTTAGGGAAAATCAACTACTTGAGAAGGTTCATCTCGAACCTGTCAGGAAAGACAAGAGTATTTCTCCACTAGTCAAGCTCAAAAGAGAAGAAAAGTTCGAGTGAAGGGAAGAACATCAAATGACTTTCGAATCAATCAAGAAATACTTAGCCAATCCACCGGTGATGACTCCACCAGTTCGAGGGAGACCCCTGAGGTTATACATCTCTGCATCCGAAGAGACCGTGGGTAGTATGTTGGCCCAAGAGATGATGAAAGTGGCTTCGAAAGAGTAATTTACTACCTAAGTGAAAGCCTAAGTGAAGTGGAAAAGAGATATACATCTCTAGAGAAGTTATGTTTATGCCTTTATTTCTCATGTATGAAACTCAAGTACTATTTGAAACCCTCTGAGGTTTTTGTGAGTTCACATTTTGATGTAATTAAGTACATGTTAATCAAGCCAATACTTCATGGCAGGATTAGGAAATGGGCTTTAGCATTAACTAAATTCTCATTGAAATACATGCCTTTAAAGGCAGTAAAGGGGCAAGCCCTTGCTTATTTTTTATCCGAACAACTATGGTTCAAATTAAGAGGTTAATTTCATTGGAATTAAACCTTGGAAATTATACTTTGATGGTTCCAGACATGATAAAGGGAACGGCATAGGAATGCTGATTATATCCCCAAACGAGGTTATAACCAAAGTCATGTTTAGAATTAGAGGAGAATGTTCGAATAACGAGATAGAGTATGAAGCACTAATTGCTGGCCTCGAACTCTTGATAAGTTTAGAAGCCACTCATGTTTATGTACGAGGTGACTCACAATTGGTTATTAACCAGTTGTAAGGAGCTTATAAGTGTTGTAGTTCGAAATTGGCGAAATATTTTGCCAGGGCCAAAAGTTTAATGAACCATTTCGAGGAAATAACATTAGAGCACGTTCCTCGAATAGAAAATGAAGTGGCAAACGAATTAGCCCAAATAGCCTCTGGTTACAAGGTCAAGTCAGAGTTGTTCAAAAGTTTAATCGAGACCAAACCTCTTTTAACTATAGAAGAGAAAATGGTTCTGAACATAGATGCCTTGGCACCCTTAGACTGGAGGAAACCTATAGTTGACTATGTGAGGGATCTATCAAAGCCCACTGATAGAAAGGCTAAGTTCAGAGCTCTGAACTATACAATTTTGGGAGATGAATTGGACAAGAAGTCAAATGGGTGGCATCTATTAAGATGAGGAGAATCAGAAGCATACCTAGCATCAGGCAGGAGAAAAGATGAAGTGGACTCTTGAGGTATTGTTACTTTTGGCCATCCATGCTTAAATATTGCCACGATTACGCTAGAGGTTGTGAGCAATGACAGAAACATGGACACATGCATCACGTCCCTACAGTAGAATTACATTCCATCATCAAGCCTTGGCCATTTCGAGGGTGGGCCCTCGAACTGATAGGTATGATACACCCTCCTTCTTCGAAAGGGCATAAATTCATATTAGTTGGGGGTAGATTATTTCACTAAGTGGGTCAAAGCTATTCCCCTGAAAGATGTAGGGCAAAAAAGAGGTGATAGATTTTGTAGAAGAGTATATAGTCCATAGATTTGGTATCCCTGAGACCATAACCACATATCAAGGGACTGTGTTCATCGGAAGAAAGGTGACACAATATGCAGAGTAAAGAAAGATTAAACTACTCACCTCCACCCCTTACTACGCCTAAGCTAATGACCAGGTTGAGGCCATCAACAAAATTTTAATAAGGTTGATCAAGAAGCATAGGGTAGAAGAACCTCGAAATTGGCATGAAACACTTAGCCAAGTGTTGTGGGCCCATATAAATTCCCCAAGAGATGCCATTGCTGTTCCCCATATAAATTGGTATATGGTCATGAGGTTGTTCTACCTTTGGAAATCAACCTTCAGTCCCTTCGAATCTAGAGGCAACAAGATTTGCCTACACAGGATTATCTGAGCCTAATGTTCGATGAACTAGATACATTGGACGAAGAGAGACTTGTTGCATTGGAAAACATAGTCAAACAGAAGGAAAGAGTGGCTCGATTCTACAATCGAAGGGTTAATATTAGACTTTCCAAGAAGGTGACTTAGTATGGAAAGTCCAATTACCTTTGGGTAAGAAATCACCAAGGTTTGGTAAGTGGACCCCCATTTGGGAAGGGCCATTCGAAATAGGGTAAGCGACAAGTGTTTTGTATTTGTAAGTATGTCGCACGCCTATACTATTCGTGATATTACTTCTAATTGCGTGATTCGAGCCATAAATGGCAAACATTTAAAAAGATACAAACCCATCATGCATGAAGTAAAAATTCACTCAAAATAAGTAAGTTCGGAACCAACATGGCTATTACAAATAAATAGGCAAAGTGTTAAAGAGAGGGCTTAAAAAAGGAAAATCTTAAAACAAGTCTTTAACTTTAAACTCAAGGTATTCCTCATTGATCTTTGCCAAAGTAGCTTCGAGGGTGGCATGTTCGTTCTTCACCTTCTCCATGTTCCTGAAGCAGTTAAGAAGTGTGTTAGAGTCACTCTTTACCACTTCTTTCAGATCCTCTTGACGCTTCTTACCCTGATCAACAGCTGCAGCAAGGACTTCTCTTTCCTTAGTATTCAAAGCTAATTGCCTCTGCAGCTCCTCGATCTCTCCATTCAACACTCCCAGTTGGGTAGCTCCCTGTTCCAAAGTCTTGGAACATGCCTCGAACTGAGTATTATGCTCCATAAGCTTGTTCCTTAAAATTCCTTCTTGGCCCAGGATCTCGTCCTGTTGAGTTTCATTGGCATGGATTCGGTTCAGAGTATGAGTCAAGGTGTCATACCATGCACAGAAAACTCCAAGGGCCTCGTCCAACTCCAAAGGAATGCCTTCAGGAACAACCTTCAGTTCGGCCAACACCTCTCTGATTTGCTTACCGAGGTCATCACTCAGAACTTCCACCAAGTCTTGTGAAAAGACTAAGTGTCGAAGCTTGCACCAATCCCTGAATTTGTTGATGAGTGCTTGACTCTGAAGTTTTGGCACTTCGGCTTGCTGCAACAGTAGGAAGTGACCCTGCCAACAACCTGTTATAATGAAGAATGGGTCATCTTCGAGCCGCTTGCGGGGAGTTTCCAGGTCGATAGTAGGTATATGAGCTTTTAGTGGTGATTGAGCTCGAGGTTCCTGTTGCACTGGGATCGGAGAGGTAGCAGTTGGTTGAACCACAAGCTCTTTCGAAGGCATCTGAGTAGAGTGTTATCAGGGGGTTTGACCATGACCTTCATTGTCGCCTTCTGGATCAGTAAAGGAAGGAGTCGAAGGCACATCACCTTGAGAGTTCTGCTCATGCTCGTTTTCCTGAACTTTCCCCTGGATCGAACCATCAGGCCCTTGATGTTATTGAGTTGGTTGAGGTTGTGGAGGCTCATCAGATTAAGGATCTTGAACAGTCTGAGTAGTTTGGACCACAGGATCAACTCCTTCAGATTGGGCAACCTCCTTCTCAGGAGCGGCTCCGTGCTCAGATGGTTCGATAATAGTGACATCATCATCAGGTTGATCCTCAGGAACACCTTCATCTTGGACTTTCTCAGGATTCTCAGTGTTGCCTTCTTGCTCTTCCTCTTGGGTAGGATTATCAGAGTGTACAGGGGAGTTGACCTCAGGCTCTTCAGTCATGGTTTGATCCCCTACAACTTGAATTCTTATAATCCTGTTTGACCCAGGGTATTGAACAACAAAAGGAAGATAATTTAAAAAGGTTTCAAGGCTTGAAGAACTCAAACCTGTAGTACTTTCGTGATTGGTTGAGTCTGAAAGCACCTGAAGAAAGAGGTTCGAATCAGAGCGTAAAGCCAAAGAATGAAGAAAAAGAGGCAAAGTAGTGTCTTACCACCCTGTTAGCTTTCCAAGAGCGCATAATGTTTGGTGCCACATGTTTGATCCTTTTCTTTGGATTTGGATCCTTCAAAATAAAGGTCAAATGAGAAGAATCGAAACAAATGAAAATCTGAAAGACAACTAAAATACAAACCTCAATGGCTTGAGGATCGACAGAAGAACCAGGCTCACTAGTTTCACCACCAGGGGTTTCGTCCAAAATGGGAAGATTTGCCTCAGATCTAGAAGCAACAATTTGATCCTATGTTTGCTTTGCACTCGAAGGGTCTTCACTCTGGGTCCTTGCTAAAGGGGTTTGAGATTGAGTGGGTTGAGCCTCTGTTTCAGATGCAGCAGCAGCAGTGGTCTTCTCTTCCTCGAAGTAGTGGGAACTTTCTTCGCAGGTGGCTTCGAAGCTAGTTTCTTCTTAGCTGGAGCCTTCTACAAAGTTCGAAGAAACACAAAGATGAGAGAAGGCACATGCATAAAGGAAAATTGAACCATGTAAGTTTAGGGACCTTCTTGGACTTCAAAGCTCCAGCAACATCTGTAGAAGTCGTTTCCTTGTTGCCCTTGGGAGCCTTTGGCTTCTTTGACTTCGAAGAGTCACCAACATCTTTGGGAGCTGTATGAAGTTGGCTGGATGTCTCTAGAAGGGGGGTTGAATAGAGACTTCTTAAAATTGTTCTTGAAATTTGTACATTGAAATTGAAGGTTGAGACGTGATCTCAAGTCTGTTGACTTGGGGTCTCTGTTAAGACAGGATATAAGCAATTTCAATTTCAGCTTTTATAAGTTCAAGTTATCTTAGAATCTCAGTTCAGTTTTAGTTATATTTCAAAACAATTATTCAGTTGTCAATTGACTTGAGATAAGTTAAATATAAGACAAGATGAAGGGATAAGGAAGAGAGATGGCACAGGGATCTTATCCTGGTTCACCCACACCTTGGGCTACGTCCAGTCCTCACAACACGTGAGATTTCCACTATTGACAACCCTTCAATTACAAGTATTCTTACAGCCTCTTCAGGACGTCTCTCACACCAAGCCTAGGCACTTCCTATCTTGGCTGAGCCACAAGTATTCTTACAGCCTCTTCAGGACGCTCACAACTCACTCTAAGACTAGGCACACTCCTATCTTAGATGAGACAGGTTACAAGAATATGAAGTTGAGATGGGTCTAGCTTTCAAGCATACAGCGTATGGATAGGAAGTAAATTCTAGCTAGTAATTCTCTCTTCTAAGGGAATGATAGTATTTCAATTTAAACAAGAGAGAATGATGGAGACTGATGAAATTCTCAAGTTGAGATCAGGTCTAAATATGAACTGCTTGAGATGAACACTTGAGATGTCACTTGAGATGAGTTGAGATGCAGTAGATGTTCTTTAATTGATGTAGTCTCTCACACCAACTTCATTGTAGCCCTTAGCATTTATATCAGAGAGTTAGCCGTTTATGACCGTTGGAGAGCCGTTCAGAGTGTGTGTCAGCTCATGTTTCTTGGATGAGATAAACTGTTTCCTAAGTACAGATGTCACTGTGTCAGTGCACAGTGTACTAGTTCTGTCACTTTATTCTGACTTGATGGCTTGACATTTTAAGTTGCACTTGAGTCATTTTACTAAGTCTGACTCTCTTCTTTTGCATCTCTTGCATGAGGCTCGTCTCTTCTCGTCTGATCATGAGACAACGTCTGACCTTGAGACAGCGTCTGATCATGAGACATCGTCTCAAGCTGTTCTTGCACCTTTTCTTTATTTGGGCTGATCTCTTGCCTGTTTTAGAGTTCAAGTCTCATCCGTTTGCTACTTGCTTAATATGACTCATTTTCACAGCTGAATCTGTCTCTTGATCTTGAAGTGATCTCTTGACTTGAATATGTTCTTGAGATAACATCTCAAGTTGTTGCTGACTGAGTCTTTAGCTCATCTAATGCTTCAAGCTTCTTGATGCTTCCTTGTTTTTTCACATGGTGTTTCTTTCATGGCTTTGAATTCTGCAATATAATTTTTAACATTGTTCTGCCACATACTTGAGCAAATAGTTAGTAATAACAAGGTGCATCTCATATATTTAAACTTAGTGGTTTGACATATTAAAAACACTTGGAGGTGAGTTTGTCTCAACACTGTAAGGGTCGTAGACAATGTTAACAATATATTTAGAAGGTAAAGGAAAAAGTTTAAGTGATGAGTTACTTTAAAATACCTTGTCTTTTTCGTCCCTCAGGTTCTGGATATTCCTGGGTAGTGATGATGTGTTTGAAGCACACCTCCTTCGAACATGCCATTTCTTTATAGGAGCTACACCACCAATGGTCGTAAGCAGCAGTGCAAAAGTTCGAAGGGGTAAAGTCAGTGGGCACATAAGGGGGTTTAGTCTCTTCGAACTCCCTAATCCTTAGAATTACTTCATCCATTGAGGTGCAGGAGCGATATCTTGCCCTTTGAAGAAAGGAATGGGGATGTCTTGGCAAAGCCCAAATTGCCAAGCCACAAGAGTTGGCTGATAGTTGATGAGATTCTGGCAAGCGTACCAAAATTCCAGCAATATAATAGTAAGTAAAGAGTATCGTATCCACAGGGAACAGTTCACTTCGTATTTATTAGTGATCAGACTATCAAGTAAGAAACTATTTTTGATGATTGTTGTGCAGAAAATAAATTGCATAAAATAAATGAGATAGTAGAGATAGAGTAAGATAGCGTTACTTGAATCAGGATTGAACTTCGTATCATCGCACCCCTTTTGTATGTGAACCTTAATATTATTTATGAATATATTTCTATGATATCCTAGCCAAACTATATTATTTTACCCCGAGTCACCAGTAGTAAAATACCAGAAGATAATCCATGCAGGTTCTCCCAGGCGACAAATTACCTCGGCTTGATTGCTCTATTTTTCCGTTCGTTAACACTATCAATTCGCCCTATATTCTATAGTGACTACTATGAAGAGACTGTCACACTTCTTCTTCAATCATCGATTCTCACTATATTCCTATAGTAACTACTATGAGTACTTTTACCAATCAGAATTCAAGTTTCCCAAGTATCGGTTCCCCCAAACTCGCTGTTGAATTAACAAAACCATTTTCCAATGTATTTTATGAAAATAACCTATAACTCCGGCACACTGGCGGAAGCTACGCATTAAGCAAAGTATAAAAGTACCGATATCGTAAAATAGGGATTCATAAACAATAAAGAGAATTCACATACATGTGGGGATTGAATCAACTACATTCAACCCTATTGGAGAGTTTAGCTACCCATGGTAGCCATACAGACCAATGAAGAAACTATCACACTTTTCTTCAATCCTAGCGTTGCTATCTCGACTGCCCTTCGGGGTCTCCTCTAGAACTTGAGCCCTAAACTCTAACTCTCCACTCTCCGGAATTGCTCACATTGATCTTTACAAAAGGTCCTATTTATAGACCAAAGAAAGCTATTTTAAATCTGGAAGGAATCTACTTTGAAAACATATCTAAAAACAAATTCGCGCAACTACGCTTCACCTGCGCTCAGCGCAAGTGAAACGCAGGTTACAGAATGATGCGCTCCAATCTGCGCTCAGCACAGGTGGAGCGTGGAGCGCGTAACAGATTATTCGGTTTCCTCTTTTCACAGCTTGACTTCTTCCTGATCTTATCCTTATCTGTTTGGCTTCCATTGTTTCCCTCTTTTGAATTGATTCTGTGTTTATCTTGTCTTTGAATTTAAATTGAGGAAGTTATCCGCAGAATCCTTCTTTAAATGGCTGTTTGAATTTAACTCTTCTTTCCTCATTCATATCTCTCTCATAAATCTGCAAAATCAACAAATTTTATATTAAAATAACATCAAATTCAAATTAAATAAACACAATTATTACAATAATTAATAAAAGGGATTATTTTGGGGTATAAATTACTATTTTACCCTTGATAAGTGCAGTAAAAATACAAGAATATATCATATAATTGGCACTTATCAATAGTGCATGAGGCAAGGGATGGTCTGATCATAGTGTGGAAAGATCAGTTGATTTCGAAGAATCTCGCTCCATCTTTGATCCTGATCAGCCTGATTAGTAGGATTAACACTTACAAAGGGTTGATGGACCCACCTAGGACCACGAGTCCTTTTGGAGTAAAGGTTAAGGGTGTCCTCGTATTTGTTTTGATTGAAGAAGTAAGTCATGAAGGCTTTAATGCCATCAGACACCTTCTCCTTGAAGGGGAAAAGATGGGTGTAAGTTAAGCTTTTGGCAGTAGGTTCGAACAAGTTGGGCACCTCTGTTGTGATCTTTGCGTCCTTTGGAAATGTGGCTCGAAGCCAAAAATCAAGAAGCCAAAAGGGACCATAAAAGCCACCCAATGGTTTAAGTGACTTATAAGAACTTAAAGCATCAGAGATGCACAAGTATAGGTGACCAAGAAGCAATTTGGCCAGATTGATTTTTCTGCCTTCATGAAGGCAAACAGCTAAAGGGAAGAGGCCATGTGGGATTTGAAGAGATCGAGCACAGAAAATAAAATTGGCCAACCAAAGCCAAAAAAAGGCAATGTGTTCCTCCTCAGAGACATCAGAGGAGCTTTGATTATGATTATTACTAATAAAGGCCTAAAAAGTCATTTTTTTTAGTGTTAATACTATACTCATTATTAGAAGGTTTGGTGTTTGGGAGGTAAGTCTCTCCACAAGGTTCAAGGCCAGTGATAATAGAGACATCTAGCAAAGTAGGGGTAATCATTCCACAAGGAACGAAAAATGTACATGTACCTTGGTCCCAGAAGTTCAACGCATCAAGAAGAAGGTCAATGTTGTATTGCAGACGCTCCCTATATAGCTGAATCAGATAAAAATACCCATCCTTTTCCAGAAATCCCCTTTCGCGGATTGAACCTATCCAACCAGCTGATATAGGTCTTCTTAAGCAGCATGAGAGAAGCTTTGAATATATGCTTCTCTGTGTGATTGACATCAGCTCTTACGGGGTCATTGAAAGCCAAAATCTTCTCTGTGGGATAGAGAGCTTGAAAGGCCTTGAACTCAGGACTCCTAGGAGGAAACTCATAAGGGCCAAGGATACCCATACGAAGTCCATCAATGTTGGTGGGGATGATGACACTAGTGCCCCACACTTTCAGATTCTCCTCAGTAGCCTCAGGTTCCGGTATGAAAGTACCGTCATCTATGACAATGGTGTTGCCATTTCAGCTGCAAGAGGGATAGGCAAGCCACGCGAACTTTTCACTCTGAAAGATTAAGTTAGTCATGGAGGACGCCATTGGAACGACCAAACTAAACTGGGAAGTAGAAAAGAGGGAAGAAGAAAGAAAACAAAGACTTTTTTCTTTCTGAGCTAGAAGCTTAAAAGACGTGAGGAAGAAGGTAAAGAGTTGAGAAGAAGATGACGAGTCTTAAAAACCTTGTTACACGATTAGGAGGGAAACCAAAGAGTCATTGGCAGTTACAAGCCCAACTGACGATTAGTGGAAGCCCAAAGTTCTCAGTCCACGTGATCGTGAAAAAGAGGAGGGGAACGCTTGAGTGGTTTCCAGTAGGGCAAAAAAATCTGCCACGTCTAAAAATGCAAAGCTTCTGAGAGTTCGAAACTATGCATTTTGGGGGGCATTTGTTACTCGTTAAAATAAAAATACAAGTTCGAAGTGGCTAACAGAGAGCCAAAAAAGGACACTTATTTTTATTAAAAGATTCTAATGGAATTACAATAGGATCGAACTAAGGTCTAAGGGTTCGCTATTCGAACCTAACTTTATTTCCTATTACATGTTTACAGGCATGTTGATCTTCGAACCAGTGCTTCGAATGGAGGAAGTAGACCCTTCGAACTAGGTGTCAGTGTCATGTCTTTCGGAAGGAACAACACCTTGCTTCGAGCTTTAGAAGGGGGTTAGTTCTCAGCCTTGGACCTTCCAAGTAATCCAAGGGCTAAGGGCTTCACCCCCCATCTTCTTCCTCTGCCTTCCTCCTCCTCCTCCTCCTCCTCCTCCTCCTCCTCTTCTTATCTTCTTCTTCCCCCAAGAATCAAAAGATTAGGCATTGGCCTTTGAATAACCCATTGCCCTGAGCATCCTCCTGGCACCAAGGAGGTGGAAGTAGTACCAGGCCATGCATGGGGCTAAGGCCTTGGATGTTGGCTGCGTTGTTCGACCTGAGATCAAGGTCCACTTTGAAGTGACCACTAATGTTGGACACCCTGTCGACGTGAAGTCCAAATATAATGGCAAGATCAGGCCGTATAGGGCAGCCAATATCAGGAATCTCTCCTGGCTATAGGGAAGAATGATGGAACCCAAATGGAGTCTTTTCCCTTTTATAGGGATGGAACGCCATGAAAGAATTAAGAATGCTACTCTCCAACGAGCCATCAGGAGAAGTCTTGTTCACATGACCAAAGTGGACGGTGGTCAAGTCAATTAAGTTGGACGAAAGGTAAGTGGCTTCGAAAAGCAAAAAGAAACGAAGAGTTTCGAAGAAGCAAAGAGAAGATCAAGAGATGGTCCAGGCAGATTCGAAAGGAACCGTGGTTCGAAGAGGAAGAGTTGTTAGATGGTTCGAACCACCTCCTTCACCTTGGTTCGAAACAATCCCTCCATCAGTTCGAGCAAAGGTCATCTCTTTTGGTTCAATTGAGTTTATCTTAGACGTTTTCCACGTCATCAATGGCAGTTACTAAGCACGAGCCCATCAGAGCGCATGCAGAGGATGTGGGTTCATGAGGAGTTACGTGAAGAAACTGGGAAGTTATTGACAGCCAGAGATGGTTACCAGGGACAACTATAACTAAGAGAAAGCAGGAAGAAACAAAGGTCCGCAACCTAAACACTCAAACAACACCCTGAAAGCCGCAACATCCACCACAATGATCAAGGCACCCAACACGCCGAGAGAAAGTAGGGACAGTGCAGACCACCCTTTTCTTTTATGTTGATATTTTCTTCTTCATTTGTTTTGCTTCATATACTTGCACATGGTCTTTATAGAGTAGGGATCAGTGGCGTTGTAATTTTTATTTTTAAGTTACTCATCTTGTACGTTGTACATCTACACCTTTAATACAATTTAAGGCCCGTTTAGGGGCCAGTTCATAAGCGTTCTGTGACCTGCTACACTCGTCCATATATTTCACCTAGGGAGAACCCACACAAAATAAGAGGACTCGTATCTCGTCCTAGATTTCTCTGAGATACATTTGTTTGTGTTAATTTTTAGGACAAACACATATCTAATTCAATCTAATGTAAACTGTAAAATTCGAAGGTTAATAGTTAATTTAAGCCAAAATTTGAGAATCTGGTTCATGCATCCATCCATCCTTGATAGTACCTACTTAAAAGAAAAGGACTTGGAGCTCGACCTGCAGCTTGGGTCAGTTGGGGTGTGAAGGCCCAAGAAAAACCATCTTTAGGTAGTTGACTTGACTATATACACATTGACCATCTATCCTAAGTGTCAAGAGAACAAATTCATAGTTCGATAATTTTTAGTAAAGGTGTAATCGGGTTGGGTTTAGGGTAACATCAAGTCTGAATCGATAGAATGATGACGGGTTGAGTTGTTTTGAGTTTTGTATTTTTTAAGTGAGTAAACCGACCCGAACCCCCCGAATATGTCTGGGTTGGATTGGGTTGGGTCATCGGGTCATGAGCATTTTTCCTTTTTTTAAAAAATATGGAAGATGAAATGAAATTAAAATATAAAATGAAAAAAAGAAATGAAACAGAGAAAAATAAAATGAGAAACAGATGAAATAAGGTTTGGGAACCACCCCTGCTTGTGTTATAGCTGCCCCTATTTTGTTCTCTCCGGGTAGGAAATGAAATAAGATTAGAACTTCTTTTTCCGGTTTGGTTCATATTGAGTCTATCGATTCAACATAGGCAAACCCGAGACCCGAATCGAACCAGATCGGTTTAAAAGAAAATATTCGGACCGAACTGAATACCCGAACCGAACCGTTAGATATTTTTCGGGTTGGGTTGGTCGGATCTTCTTAAACCCCTAATTTTTAGTTTCTTATTAGCTTGTAATTTCTAATTTCCCTAAGAGGCCTACAAGGTCATAGACTCAAGTCTTTAGTTTGCTAGTTTTTCCTTGTATTTTATTTAATTGTATTTTTCTCTTGTAGCTTAAGTGAGTGCTATGTTTTAGTCTAAGTGTGATAGGTTGAGGGTTCAACACTTATAGGAAAGCATTAATTTTATTTTCCCTCCCTGATTTATCTCCCATTTTCTCTATATAATGGAAGCCTCACTTCTTGTATTAGCTAATCTTGATTTATACAAAAGCCTTAGAGATATTTTCATTTTCTTGTGTGAGTTGAGAAGGGTTGATGGTACTTGTCCAAACCTTTGTGAGACTTATCCAACTCCGCGAGTTGGTGGCGTTTCAGCAGTAGGACTTATAAGCTGGAGGAGTTTCCTCCATCTGTGGCGTCTACAAACCGCCTCTTTCTCTAATCCATTTTCAACTTTCTTCTTTAAAATTCTGCACTTCAATTCTACATTTTTCTCTGATAATTCTCCTTGTTATGATTGTTTTCCCGGTCCAATTCTAGATCCATAACCAACCCCATTATCAATAGGTGGTTAGAGCACTGTTGAATTGGACTTTCTGGAGCGTGGGGCTACATCTAAAACACGACTTCATGGTTGTTTTAAGTGCAGTTTTGCACTAAATTTCCTTATATTTCTTCATCTCTTTTCCTTGTAATTTCAGACTTTGAATTGTTCTCGGGCCTGAGGTGCCTTTCTACTGCTTACAACTTTATTTTTCTACGTGGATTGCTTGGTTAGTGCGGTTGTTTTGGGCGCGCTAATGCCACCCATTAAGTGTTTGATGAATTGTCTCTTTCATGTTCTTAATTTTTTTCCTATGCACTCTACATTTTTTATGTTATTCTCTGGTGGATTGTGGTAAATGGAAGCATTTATTGGCTTTCATTTTCCAAATACCCTTCGGCTACATTTCTTCCCCAATCCACTTTACATTTCTATGCTCTTCCCCATATACATTCTGCTCTTTAATAGCAATCATTTAATTTTCATTCTTCCCCCATCCAAATCTCAGCCCCTGCTCATCCTCTTTCAATTCAATTATTTAATTTATGCTTTTCCCATCCTTTTATTTTCAGTTCATCCCCTTTACTTTCTGCAATTTCTTTTCTGTTGTTGGAGACTCAACGTGGCTCTACCAACTTAAACTAGACCATTGTCATTTTCTTCAATTTCTTCCTTTCATGCGTTATTTTTCTTCCATGTGTTGTTCATCTATTTTGATTTTTGTTTGTCTGTTTGTTATTATGAATGTAAATTTGAATTCAACGCTAGAAAATCCTTAAGAAATATGTTGTTGATCGTTCAAAACTCTAAAATTAGAATGGGTTATTCTTGAGGATCTCCATGAAGTTCATCATGTTCATGTTGAAATTCATGTGGTGAATCAATTTTAGTCCATAAACTTTAACAGAAAAGTGTTTGTAAATTGTACGACAACTTGTTGAGGATTGAATTTGAAGGATGATGCTATGCTTTTGGTAGATTTTTTATTCAGGTTGCCATTAAAATTTTACAAGCCAGTTTAGATTTTCGGTCAAAACTTATTTATAGGTAACTTTTTTCTTCTTCAAGAACAAATACATTTTAATCCAATTTTAGAGGAGATACACACAATTTTTTGTTGATGATACGAATTAATTTGCAATGTTTATAATTTTCAAGTTGGGGAAAAAACAATATTGAAAATATGAAAAAAAAGTTGAAAGAAAGGTCAAAAGTAAAAAAAAGGTCCAAAAGAAAAATATAAGTGGTGAAAAAGAATTCCCCAACAGGTAAAAAATTTGATTAAGAAAGTGCTCAACTATTTTCCCTTTGATCTGTAATTTTCATTTGCCTGTATTCCTCAATTTTAGTTGCAATTGCAATTTTCTAAATTTGGCAACTTAGGTGTTTACCACTTGAATCAAAACTAACAACATCCATTCTTTTTGCAATCAATTATATGTTTGTTTGTCTATTTGTAGGGACCACAGGAAACACTAGAAAAGGGGGGTTGAATGGTGTTTTAAAATTTAAGCTAATTTTCGAAAACCCTTTCTAAACATCAAAGAAACTTTTGCAAGTTATTATGAAAAACTTAGTTTGCATATAATAGAGATTATCAGAGTTAGGCGGAGCTATGAAAATAAGTTTTTCAACTACTTGCTGAATGATAGACGCTTCAGAAGGTTTAATGAAACATTTTCAAAACTTTGTGAGTGTAAGGAGTGTAAGATCCGTTAACTAGATATACTCTCCTTTCTCCTTTTTTGCTTCCTTTTTCTCCCGTTGTGAGTTGCTCCTTTTTTATTAGGTTCTAACTTTGAGCAGAGTAGGTGTGTAGAGATAGATCTTGTTCTGACACACATCCGTTTTGGCTCATAAATATTTCTTAAGAAAGTAATTTAATCTTTAGCAGATTGGCTTGCTTCTCTCTTCTCTCTTCATTATACGAAGTCTGGATAGAGATGATGATTTTATCCGTTGAGCTTCTCTTTTATCCTTTTGTGAAATTTGCTTTTCTTCTTGTAAGGATTCAGACTCTAATAGCGTATTGCAGAGTTTGTACATGAGTAGGTGTACAGCAGCGCTGGCCTATCTCTAACCACTATTTGCTTTTCTGCAATAGGTTTCCTCTTTATGATGTTCCTTAGAATGAGGAAAAATACTTTTGTTGCTATCTCCTTTGTATGTGATGGCAAAAGACGTTTAAAACCCTTCAGGTCTTTGTGCAGAGAGTCTTTGCCTTAGTAGTTTCTCGTCGTAGAGGATTTTAAACACGTCATCAGAGAGTTGAGAGATTCTTCAGTGAGTTCACGTTCTTCAGCATGTTGCATGTCTTCAGAAGGTTGATCACTTCAGTATGTTAATCATCTTCAGCGTGTTTGTCTGTTCTTTGTTCTTGATAGCTTGATCCTTTAGATAGTTGTTGTTGATAGAAGGTTGCTTTCCTTCTAACCAGATTTCTTTCTTCAGCATTGCAACTTTGAAATAATCAGGTTCAACTCTTGTGTGCTTTCTGATCGGCGATCTTCTTGAAGAAAGTCTTCATTTAAGCTTGTAGATGTGCTTCTTTTCTTCAGTCCATATGCTTTCAGCAGGTTGATTAATTCTTCATATAGTTGTTGTATTGTTCTTGTAGCTCGTTGCTTCTTTCTTCTTCTCTTCTACCATTTGGTTCTGTACTATTCTTCTTGTAGCAGGTCTTCTAGTTTTTCTCTTCTTGTCAGTTGGTTGGTCATCTCAGAGAGTTGCTCCTATGCTTTTCTCTTTTTCTTGATCTTCTGTTCTCCTTCAAGGTTTCTTCTACAAAGTTCCTGAAATACACAGAAAAATACATTTCTTAGTAGCACCTGTTTTCTTATAGTCTAGTCTAATTTGTTACTCATTAAAACCAAGGATAATAAGTATTGAATCTAATTTAAATACTTAAATTATTTCTGAGACTCAACATTCTCCCTCTTTTAATGATGACAAATTAGATATGACTAAACAAATATAATGAAAGATTCAAATTACAGAAGGTTTATATTAGATTTCAGATAAGTTTTATTTAGAGTGAAAACTTGTGAAAACTCCCCCTAAACTAGACAGTTTTTCCTCTGAAGAATGTTTAGTTATTTTTGAAAATTATATTTCTCCCATTTTATCAATCTTTTATCATTTTATTGACTTTTACCAAATATATTCTGGAAGCATTTTTTTTCTATTTTTCCTTTTAGGGATTTTACACCAATTTTGGTTATCTGATTTGATACCAATCGTAGAGATAATTTTTGTTTAGTTCTTTTCAGGATTTTAGGTATTGGTTATTTGTTTAGTTTATATTTCTCCCCCTTTTGTCATTATTTAAAAGGTAGATTAAGCAGAGATGCATTAAATAGATTTCAACAAGGTAAAACTTTAAAAAAAAATTTACCAAGTATTCTCAAATTAACAAGATGCAATAAGCGTTCAGATTAATTTCACATAGTCGCAGATTTTGAGTTGTGATGTAGAACAATGTTACCAGTAGATGTAACATCCCAAATTTTATTAAATAAAATAAAATTAAATAAATAAGAAGAGGGAATAAAAAATAAATAAATAATAGGATTAATATTATTAGTAGTTTTATCCATAAGGCCACTTCAGATTTAAAAGAGGATAAGGGGGTTGAGAGTGGGTCCAAGCCCAATTAGGCATTCTAGTAAGGATGGGTTATCAGTTCACCCCTAATCCTTATTCGTATAATCGTCAGGGAGCGAAACGCTAAGGAGGGGAGAAACCAAGTCTCAAGAAGATATTGTCGCAGAGTGATCATTAAGAACCAAGAAAGGGACTTCCTTGTTGTTGTTCGATCTTCACTTAAGGTACGGTGGGGGAGAGGGTGTTGCTTGTATGTGCATGTAGGGGTGCTTGGGTAGTAATTAAGACTACAAATTCGTATGAATATATGTTATAATTGAGAATGAATGATGAAACTGTTGATTTATGATTGATTGGATGAATCTTGATGAAATCTTGGATGAAATTGATGGGGACATTGATAATAAGAAAAGGGTAATTAGGGGTTTGAATGATTTGGGGTTTTGATGAATTAACGGTGTAATCTGTGTAAAGATTGATATTTTACTGAGTTTGGCTGTTATAAACGTATATGAATGATTGTATGACAAAGAGGATTGATTAGAGATCGATTAAAGAGGTTAGAGTTGAGAAATATCGTGAGAACTGTGATCTGCGTCGCGGGTAATCGATTACAAAGGTCTGTAATCGATTATCAGGGTCCTTCTGGGTAGCCGGAAGTGTTGTTTGTTTGCGGGCAATCGATTACAGAGATGCTGTAATCGATTACCAGAGAGATTGTTTGCAGGTAATCGATTACGGGGATGCTGTATCGATTACCAGTGTGTTTGCTTGCAGGTAATCGATTACAGGGGGGTTGTAATTGATTACTAGAGGCTTTGTTTGCAGGTAATCAATACTGGAGGCTGGTAATCGATTACCAGTGTGGATTTTGAGATCATGAGTGCTTGATGTGATTGATGTTAATGATGATGCTTTAAATGATTATGGTGCTAATGATTGATGATGTTTGATGATGTTTATGATGATTATGATGATGGGGATTGATGTTGTTATATGATGCTTATAATAACTTATGGGTGACAATATTTGATGATGAGTATGACGATGTATAATGATGATATTTGATGATGAGTATGATGATGTAAATGATGATGTTTGATGATGAGCATGATGATAATGATGATAATGATGATGGTGTATATCACTTTATGATGATGATGATGTTACCTAAGTTATGCGGGCCCATAGAGGGGTACAATTCAGGAGGTGAACTGAGTTGTGAGGGCCATAGAGGGGGGTGCAACTCAGGGGACCATGATGGGGCGTTCGATGCAGGGACCATAGGGGGGTGCAACCTAGGGATGATTTGTACTGGCCCATAGAGTGGGTGCAACCTAGGGTCGAATGTCGTTGTGCGGGCCCATAAGGGGGTACAACCTATCGGATTGTGGTGTGGTAACACCGGTAGACTATCTTGGTACTAACTAGAGTGATTGACGAGGTGCGCCATTGTGCGGAGTTCCAAGTCATGATCTTTGGGAACGATGTTGTTGAGTTTCGGTGTATATGATGATGATGCTATGAGTTATAATTGATGATGGAAATGAGTTATATGATGATGGATGAACCTGTGCTATATTGATGTTGAAATTGAATTATATGATGATGCTATGAGTGAATGAGTATATTGTGTTGAGAATAGAGTATGTGCTTTCTTTGGTGAATGATGTTGTGAGATATATGATGATATTAATGAATTGTTATATGATGATTTATAGATGATTATTATCTGATGAATTATTTGATGTTTGGGTTGTGGGTGATTAATGATGATGTTGTTTATATGAGGGTGAGGATAGGGTAGCCTCCTATGTGTATGTATGAGTAGTATTTTTTTCCTCACTGTTACATTGTGGATATTTACAGGTGATGATGATGACACTACTGGTGTCGAGTTTTGATTAAAGGGAGTGTTGCTCTGGTACATGTGACATCAGGGCATATGATTGGGGGTTCTTTTCTTATGTTACTAGATAGGAAGGATTTTGTAAACACTTTTAAATGCCTTACATGGCGCGTAGGATTTTTAATTTGATGATTTGGAGATTCCGCTGCTGTATATTTTGAAAACCTTTGAGTTCTATTTTCGTTTTAATTCAGTTGTTTTACAATGAATGAGGTTTTAAATGAGGAGATATGTGAACCTTTTTACCCATTGTGGGACGTTACCTTTTCTACACTTCAATTTATTAATTGTATAAGAGCTGGGGTAGAAGGGTGTCACAGTAGAGATACTCAGGATTTTGTAGATTCTGAGACTCAATTCGCCTTCAAAGACAGTCTTTTTCTTTTCATTTTCTGAGATTGTTTGCAGTGCATTAGCAGCATAATCTTGATCTTTGTGCTCTCTAACCCTTCTGGCTTCCTCTTCATCAGGAATAGTGATCATCATGTCTTATCCCTTTCAAGGATTGAGATTGGCTCAGTGACTTAGCCACCTCAACAATCCGACCCACAATTTCAGCAAGTTCATTGAGAACTTTCTGAACAGGTTCAGAAGCTAGGGGTGATACCACATTAGCCACCCTTTTAGAATATTAGCCCTCTGATGATCAACTTTGAGATCTGTTTGACGATACATACAAAAACTAAAAATACCTTTCTCAAACCAGTTTGTTAATCATCAAGAGAATAATTATTAAGTTAATCAGATAGATAGCACCTTTCTATTTTAAAAAAAAATACTTGGAAAGAATCATTAATTTATCTATATCTTAATATTTTATTAAACGTTAAGTTCAATGAGCTCCCCCTCAATTCGATATTTCTTTCTGAGAACCACTTGATTTACAAATTTCGTTATATACAAAAATAAATTCTTTTCCTATTAAAAATTGCGTTGATTAAGACAAAGGAATATATAGTGTATACAACACAGACATAAAAACACATGTTTAACTTAGGAAAAAAATCAGAGAGTATAAGACACACGTATAGGAGAACTACGATATAGCTTATGGACAAACAAAATAATATGTGAGCTTTATAATAAGAATTTTTCAAAACAGAAAAATGACAAGGCTTTTTGAATCAATTAAGGACTATCAGCAAGCAAGGTCTCAGCAGCACTGGCACTCTCCTTCTCTGCCTTCAGTTTCAGTAACTCCTTTTGAGTTTCTTTAAGCTTCTTCGCTAGCCGACTCGTGTGAGCATGCAACATTCTTAAATTATACGTAGCACACACCTTCTCAATTCTTCCATGAGCACCCAGATAAATAGAGGTTCTTGTCCTTTTCTCTTTGACATGGGATGCCACAAGAGGAACTTAGTTACCTCGTTCTCTAAGGCTTCTTCTCTTTTAGATAGAGTTAGGTCTAACTGTGTGTACATAGCCAGGGTGAAAAAGGAAGGAGGTGCTTGATCAAAGAGACCGTTCATTGCAAAGCCCTTGTGAATCAATATTTTCATGATCAAGATGTTGTGGGGGAAGTGGTCCTTAATATCCACTTCTTCTCTGAACATCATCTGATATAACAGGACCATGGAAGGTTGATTTTCCTTTTTGTCAACAAGTGCCCCAACACAAACCTTTCCAGTTCATTGATGTATAAGATATCTCTTCCTTTTGGAAGGATGCAACAAATTAGCACGGCGAGAAGAACACTGAGAATAACCAGTAGGTGAGAATGCCTGGTGAGGCCAAAGTGTTTTCCACCAAATAGTAATTCATCACACACCATTGCTTCTCCATGGTAGACTTCCCAGTTATGACAGAACATATCTCCCCTTGAATGAACACCAATCACTTCAGCCAGCAGTTTGCAATCTACAAACAATGATCTCCCCAATACCATAGTTTTAATCCCAAAGTGTCCTGGTGTGGAAACAACTTCTGAGTTGTTCCAGAAATCCAGAACACTTTCCTCGTGCCATGAAGAGGAAATATTGTTAAAGAATGGGGTTCAACCGACTGCATCAAAATATTCAGAAATATGGTGTCCTGCTTCTTTAAAATCAGAGAGGCAAACCATCCTTGAAGGAATGATTTTCTCATTAATCCTTGATGAATTAGCTGACACAACATCCATTTGATCGAAGTTTTGAACTGAGAGATTTAAGGTTCTTGGTGATGATAGAATTCTGCTCAGAGAATTGAAGAGAAGTTCTTATGTTGATCCCTTAATCTCTATAAATAGGCATGCTTGAAGCATTGATGATGGTAGTTACATGAATTGAACAGTTATGGAGAGACGTGCATCGTGCCATTTTTGAGGAGACTGTTGATAATCCATTAATTCATATAGAGCCAGATCAAAATTTAAAAAAAATGTTTGAGTTTTAGAGACTTTTCAAATTCCTAAAAGAAATTATTTAACATAATTTTCAAAAGGCTTTTGATAAAATATTTTCAGCAAGTAAGCACATAGCATATAAAAGAAAATTCATTTTTCAAACATCAGAGATTATACGCAATTTTCAGAAAGTTCACACATATATAGTGCAAATAGGTTGGGATAGGAAAGATATTACCAAAGAGGGGATTTTAATTTGAACGTGCTTTCCTTCTTCTCATCATGCCCTTCTGAATGTTGCTTCAGCAGCTTATATAATGAGCTTCAAGAGAATATATTCTCTTCTCATTCATTTATTTATTTGATCACAGAGTTGCTTCAACTTGATGAGGTTTCCATCTTCTGAGGATCTACTCCTTCAGCATTGTTAGATGCTCAACCCGAAGGTGAGCTCTGATACCAACTATAGGGACCACAAGAAACACTAGAAGGGGGGTTGGATAGTGTTTTAAAATTTTAAGCTAATTTTCGAAAACCCTTTTTAAACATCAAAGAAACTTTTGCAAGTTATTATGAAAAACTTAGTTTGCATAAAATAGAGATTATCAGAGTTAGGCGGAAGCTATGAAATAAGTTTTTCAACTACTTCCTGAATATGATAGACGCTTCAGAAGGTTTAATAAACATTTTCAAAACTTTGTTTAAACTAAATTACGTATGAACTTCAAAACATAAAACAAGTTGTTCGAAAATGTTTTGCATATTATCTTATTGATTTAGTTACTTGCTGAAAACTTAGTAATTAGAGAACTTGCTGAACCACTTCGAAGGTTCAGTAACTACTCTTTTTTAAAACGTTTTGCTTAATGAATTAAGTTTTGTTGCGCTAAATCTAAAGTTCACTTTTCAGACCCCTTCCTTGATTAGTAATAAACAGATAATAACAAAAAGTAAAGAGTTAAGGGTAGAGAGAAATTACACAGAGAATTTATCCTGGGTTCACCCACTAACTCAGTGAGTTACATCCAGTCCCAGGGCAAACTACCACTGGATTTTCCACTATCTGACACATATACAAGTATTCTTTTATACCTAGCCTCTCCAGGCTTAACAACAAGTATTCTTTGTTTTCACCTGCCTCTCATGGCAACTCATTGCATTATTCTTTGTCAACCAAGCCTCTCCATGCTCAACAACAAGTAATCTTGTTTCAACTGCCTCTCCAGGCAACTCATTGCCATATTCTTTTACAGTCAAGCCTCTCCATGCTCAAACCAAGTATTTCTTTTACAGACAAGCCTCTCCAGGCTCAAACCAAGTATTCTTTTACAGTCAAACCCTCTCAGGCTCAAACCAAGTATTCTTTTACAGTCAGACTCCCTCCACACTCAAACCAAGTATTCTTTTACAGTCAAGCCTCTCCAGGGTCAAACCAAGTATTCTTTTAGAGTCAAGCCTCTCCAGGCTCAACCAAGTATCTTTTACAGTCCAAGCCTCTCCAGGATCTATCCAAGTATTCTTTCTTCCTCCAAGCCTCTCCAGGCTCTCAGGACACTGAATGTGTTTACAATTATGAATTGGTTTAAGTTTCAGCAAAACTTAAACTTTAGTTTTCTTGTACATAGGGATTACTGAGTGCAACTCCGAATACAAAGATTAAGTGCTAAGTACAAGGAATGACAGAGATATAAATGTATAATTCTAAGCTCGAATTCATCTCTGGAGGATCAGAAGGTTGGCCAGTATATGATCTGTATTGAGCATGGCCAATTTCTTCTCTGGGCTAGATAAATGCCATGGTTCAAGGATAGATGATTGGATATTCATGGCTGCCCCATTTTGGTTGGCTTCTTGTGGATGATGCTTTGGAAATTTTGGTCAACAGATCTTGTTGCCCAACTGTAAATCAAATTCTCATCATTCCACTCGACCAATCAATCAATCAACCAACCAACATCTTCAAGGTTGTCTTGAGGCTATTTATATGTTCTGGAAATATAGCCGTTGAAGAATGTAGAGTATACCGTTGGGAAGAGATAATCAAGCCATTGTGAAATAGCTTCTCATTTGGTAGCTTCTTTCTTAAGCAGATTAGGTGTGCAGATGACTTGATTTCCGACACACTGCAGATAAGCTCTTAATCTTGAGAGATTTTTCTTTGTCTTCAACAAGTTGATATTTCTCTCTCTTCCTTCTTTCTTCTTTTCTCTACTTGAGAGTGTAAGGAGTTAGGATATTAGATCCGTTAGACTTCTCCTTTTTCCCAGTTGTGAGTTATGCTCCTTTTTTATTAGGTTCTAACTTTGAGCAGAGTAGGGTGTGTAGAGATAGATCTTGTTCTGACACACATCCGTTTTGGCTCATAAATATTTCTTCAGAGAGTAATTTAATCTTCAGCAGATTGGCTTGCTTATATCTTCTCTCTTCATTAATACGAAGTCTGGATAGAGATGTTGATTTTATCCGTTGAGCTTCTCTTTATCCTTTTGTGAAATTTGCTTTTCTTCTTGTAAGGATTCAGACTTCTAATAACATATGCAGAGTTTGTATATGATGGCAAAAGACGTTTAGAACCCTTTAGGTCTTTGTGCAGAGAGTCTTTGCCTTAGTAGTTTCTCGTCGTAGAGGATTTTAAACACGTCATCAGAGAGTTGAGAGATTCTTCAGTGAGTTCAGGTTCTTCAACATGTTGCATGTCTTCAGAAGGTTGATCACTTCAGTATGTTAATCATCTTCAGCGTGTTTGTCTATTCTTTGTTCTTGATAGCTTGATCCTTCAGATAGTTGTTGTTGATAGAAGATTGCTTTCCTTCTAACCAGATTTCTTTCTTCAGCATTGCAACTTTGAAATAATCAGGTTCAACTCTTGTGTGCTTTCTGATCGGCGATCTTCTTGAAGAAAGTCTTCATTTAAGCTTGTAGATGTGCTTCTTTTCTTCAGTCCATATGCTTTCAGCAGGTTGATTAATTCTTCGTGTAGTTTACTGTATTGTTCTTCTTGTAGCTCGTTGCTTCTTTCTTCTTCTCTTCTACCTTTTGGTTCTGTATTATTCTTCTTGTAGCATGTCTTCTAGTCTTTTCCTCTTGTCAGTTGGTTGGTCATCTTCAGAGAGTTGCTTCAATGCTTTTCTCTTTTTCTTGATCTTCTATTCTCCTTCAGTAGGTTTCTTCTACAAAATTCCTGAAATACACAGAAAAATAACTTTCTTAGTAGCACCTGTTTTCTTATAGTCTAGTCTAATTTGTTACTCATTAAAACCAAGGATAATAAGTCTTGAATCTAATTTAAATACTTAAATTAATTCTGAGACTCAACATTATTTGGCATTCCTATTCCTTTGATGTAGCTTTCTTTGAAACTAACTTTGTTTGTTTGTTTGTCATTTTTTATTACTTAGTTTTATCTTTTCCATTTTCTTCGTTTGGAATTCGTTAGATAATTCCTAGTGTCGTTCATTATATCTTTCGTGCTTGAGTAGGGTCTTAACTTTGGTTTTTGCAAGCCTAATCAAATCTTAACTGAGGTGAAAAAGTAAGAGTGAATAATATAAAAAAGTCTAAAAAGAGTGACATACACGAGTGTCCAACTTTTAGAGTGAAACACTTTTAGAAGAGAGGAAAGGTCCAAAGAAATTTTGAAAACTTAAAATATGGGAAGTAGAAACATAACTCCCCCTACACCTTGGACTATAAAATTTTGGGCTGAATTGGATGAAGTCTCTCGCAACCTAACCGGGATGATGAGAGAAGGATTTGCTGACCTTAGGAGTGAGCTTAGTAGGAGTTGAAGAGGAGAGAGAAGATATTCTTCTCAAGCAAAAGAAAGTGATGGGAGATATAGTAGGATTAGAGAAGAAGAGAGGTACCATGCTAAAAGTAGAAATGGAGAAAGGAGTTCAAGTAATACAATTATGAGGCATTAGAGGGAAGAAGAAGAAATGAGAAATATAAGGGAGGAATGAGAGAGGAAGTATAGGAAGCGAGAGGAAGAGATGGATGACAAGAAATGAAATGGAAGATAGAAGGAGTGATTACTATTATGAGGATGAAAGGGAAAATAGGAGAAATTTAAAATGGCCTCTTTGTCATTTAAAAAACCATGCTTTGATATGGTGGCATCAACTCCAAATTGATAGAAGAAGGAGTGGAATTTCCTTGGTCTAAACTTGGGATGAAATAAGGGCAACCATGCGAAAGAGTTTCATACCTCAACATTACACAAGGGAGTTACACACCAAACTCCAATCACTTAGGCAAGGAACAAGAGTGTTGATGATTATTTAAGGAAATGGAACTTGCATTAATAAGAGCCACATAATTGAAGATAGTGAGGCTACAATGGCTAGGTTTATCAACGACCTAATTTTGACATAACGGACACAGTGGAATTGCATCCTTATGTTGAAATTGAGGCCTTGGTTGCCAAGCCATTAAAGTGGAAACCCAACTCAAAAGGAAGGAAAGCTTTAGGGAGTCTAGTTCAAATTACCCTACAAAGAGTTCTAAGAGGTCATGAAGAGTGAGGAAAACAAACCTCAAGAAAAGGAAGTGCCCAAGGGGCCAAAGGGAAACCCCAACCCTACCTCTTCTAAAATCCCAAATGTTAATTCTTACCCTCTAATACTCATGAAATTAAGTGTTTTAAATGTTTAGGTAAGGGTCACATTGCTTCCCAATGTCCTAATATGAAAACAATGTTAATAAAAGAGAGTGGGGAATACAAAAATGCAAGCTCTAAAGAATCAACACCAAACGATAGTGATGGAGAGAGTGAAGAGAAACAAGAAAATAGGATGGTTAATTATGGGCCCATGGGAAATGTGTATATGCTTAAAAGGGTCTTAGAAGAATCAACACTAGATTCATTGTAGAAGGAAAAGTGTGCTCATTGATATTTGATATTTTAAGTTGCACAAATATAGCTAGTGTGAGAATGGTAGAAAAATTAGGTTTAAGGGCCACCCAACACCCTAAACCCTATAAACTAACTTGGATAAGTGGTGAAGGGGAAAAGGTACTGAACAAGCAAGTCCTTGTAGCTTTATTAATAGGAAGTTATCAAGATGTACTACAAGAAAAACGCATATTAGCGACGGCCCGAAAAGTCATCGCTACAGGCTACGTAGTGGTGACTTAGAGACAGCCACGTGGACGTCGCTACAAAGCTTGTCGTAAATACAGTAACGACGAGGAAAGTGAACCGTCGCTACGTAGAGACGGCCAAGCCGTCGCTGGAGCCGTCTCTAAAAACATGGTCGTCGCTACGAATAATAGTTTTTTTTATCTGGCGACGGCTGTAGTGACGGCCATGGTCGTCGCTACAGGTTTTTGTTAAAAAAATAAATTTATTATTATTATTGTATTGTTAATAATTTATGATTTATTAATTTTAAAATTATAAAACAATACTAAATAAAATATATATATATAATATATACACATAATATGTTCAAACATAATACAATAAACCATAAAAACATAATGAAAAAGAAATCAATGGCAGCGGCGACGTTGGGGGTTGTGGTGGGGTCGACTCCTCCTCCTCATCCAACGGTGTGGTCAATCCAGGGCGGCATCATAATGGGGTGCGGCTAAGCCTGAGCCTGAGCGTCCAACAACTGGCATCTGTCGTCGAATTCTTCCTAACTCATCCTCCAACTTTGTAGCCTTTGCTATGGCCTGGCGAGACTCCTGCCTTGCTTCATTGACTTTCTGGTGCAGCTCTTCCTCAATAGAATGTCGTGGACCCAGACCCGTCAGTACTCCGCTGGTGTGAGCCTGGGACTCCTGAGTCAAGCTGGGTCACACCTGGACGAATGTTAGAGGCCAAGTCCCCGGTGCCATAACAACGACCTAGGGTCTTGCCACCCGCAACATCCCTCCAGATCTCCAACTTGGTGGAGGCCATCGGTCATGGAGGTGTCCCTCACATGTGACTCCACTTCCCTCAGGCGCTCCTTGTAATTTTTCTGTTGAGGTAAAAGTAAATTAGTTATTAGTTATATATTCAATTGCATAAATATGAAATTATATAAAAAACACTTACATAGGTGGACCGCGCCCGGTCATCTACCCAGCCACCACCCTTTTTTATGTGGGTGGCAACAAAGAACTTGTCCAGCTCGACCTCTCGCCCAAGTTGTTGAGCCTACACAGAAAAATTACACAAATTAATTAATTTAACAACAATTAGAAACATAATACATAAGAGTGTTTGTTTATACATTCCATATCCAACGCACCTCATGGTGGGCCCTGCGGCCTGTGGTGTGGACTACCCCCCGCGTTGAGAAGCCCGGTTGCTATTGTTACGAGCGGACTTCCCCTTGAATTCTACAGAGTCCCAGTAAGCCAAAGACCCTCCCAGGCCTCCTCACCACACCACGTGGGCCTCTTCCCAATCTTCCATGCCAACCATCTGCTCGTACACCTTCTTGATTGGGCCTCATGAGAAGGGTCCCAAGTAACTCGGCTCTGCAAAATAAAAATATGGTAAGTTATGAGAAATTGACATATCTTAAGAAAAAATTTAAAGTGGATAGGGTTTTTAATTACCGTGAACTCTTCCCACCACCTGTGCCTAACATCCTTCGGTGTGACCTCCCAAAGGTAGTGAGCCCCAGAACTGTGAACGGATCGCATGACCAATGGCTGTGATAGGTGGGTTGTTAGGCACCCACCTGCAAAATAAAATGTTCAATATTAACAATTAAAATAATTAAAGATGTTATATTAATATCAATTCTAAAGAAGGAAAAAAAACTAAACAAACTCACCCCTTGCCAAATAGTCTGATAATAACCCGATCTTGAGCGTTTACCTCATAAGGTCGGCTTGAGCCGGCACCCTGGAACCGAGCTGGCTCCCCATCAAACTCATGGTCAGCGTCCCTATTCAGTTGATCCTGAGCGTCGTCAGCGTCTAGGTCGGGCACAGCGTCCTCCTACACTGGAGGCATCTGAACTAATCTTGGTGTCGGGATGAACCTCATACCATCGAATAGGGGAGGGGATGGTGGAGGGGAGGAAAGAAGAAGAAGATTGGATGGCGGTTGCCGGAGCCGCTGAAGTAGATGGATGCTCCAGCATCTGATCAGAGTGTGAGCGAGAGGGTTGGCCCTCTAATGCATCGCGTGAGCTGCCGCGCACGTAACCCGCCCGGAGGGATGGACCTCCCTCTAATCGGTGGGATCTTCTCTCCACCTCTACCACGCATCTTAGGCTAATACTATAGACATTATATAAAAATCAAATAATTATATAAATTAAAATAAATAACTAATATACTAATAAAAAATAATTACTAATATAAGTAAATAAAAAACTAATAAATTAAATAATTATAAATAAAAAAAACTAATTACTAATAAAAATTAAATAATTAAATTAATAATAAAACCAATAAATATAATGACTATAGACATTATAAAAAATAAATAATTATATAAATTAAAATAATTAATAATAAATTAAATAATTATATAAACTAAAAAAAACTAATTACTAATTACTAATAAATTAAATAATTACTAATAAATTAATAAAACCAATAAACTAATTAAAGCTATAAAACAAATAAACTATTAATTACAAATAATTAATTAAACTATTAATTACAAATAAACCTAATTCCTATATCACATTAATAAATTAATAAAACAAATAAATCTAATTACAAATAAATTAATTAAGGCTATTAATTACAAATAAACCTAATTAAAAATAAATAAATAAAAATACTAACTACAAATAAACTATTAGTTACAAATAAACCTAATTCCTATATCACAATAATAAATTAATAAAAAAATAAACTATTAATTACAAATAAATTAATTAAAGTTATAAAAAACTTACTTGTTCCGACTCCGGAGAAGGAACGAATCTGGAACGAGCTCTAAAGTCACCTACAGGCAACTATTTTGAAAATTGATCGGTTCAAAAAGATCCTATGAAGGAGGTGAACTTTTTAATTGGTGAGTTTTTTAGAATAAACAGAGAGAGGGGACAGAAAAGAGGGGGTGACCGTATGAGAGAAAAAGGGAGTTTGGAGGAAGAAGAAGTTGCAAATGGAGGAAGAAGGGAGGGGGAAAGGTTTTTACGCGTACAAATTTTGAACGTAGCGACGGTCAGGCCGTCGCTGCAGCCGTTGCTACGTTTTAAAAAAAATTGCGCGCGCAAATTAAAATTTTATTTTTAATGTAGCGACGGCCTGCGTCACTAAGGTCGTCACTACAGTCACTACCTAGCGACGGCTAGGCCCGTCTCTAAGTATTAATTGCAATGAACAGTGCATATAATGTTGTAGCGACGCCATAGGGGTGGGCTGGCCGTCGCTATTAGCGACGCATTATGGCCGTCTCTACTAGGCCGTCGTTAATTTGCGTTTTTCTTGTAGAGATGAAATTATGTGTGATATAGTTCCTATGGAAGAGATAGACATGTTTTATTGGGAAGACCTTAGCGATTTGACAATACAGCTATCCATGATGGCTTCTCTATTGAATTCTCTTTCAAATATAGAGGGATGAAAATCACTCTAATGCTAATGTCTCCTCAAGAAATATGTTAGGATCAAATACAAATGAAAGTTTGGCATGAGAAAGATAAATTAGAAAAATTGAAAGTAAGAAACCTAGAGAAAAAGAAACAACAAACAAGTAGAAAATAAGAAAAAGAAAAGTAAAGACAAAGAACGAGGCAAAGGGAAGTAATGCTCTTACTTAAACTAACTTTGTCTACTAATCTTGTTTGTTGTGATGAGCAAATTAAAAGGAACCTACTGCTGAAGGCTAAGAAGAGAGAACTACACTTCACAAGGGGTTTTTTTCCCTATACTCAATCTTTTCCTTTAGTCTATACGATACCCAAACATTTTTGCTATGACTCTTACCATTCTTTTGATTGGGAACCATAGTTATGGTATGCTCTTGCTACCTTAGACCATGGCATACATGCTAATAGGAGACAACTTGGGTTTCACAACGCAAAGGGAAGTCACTTCCTAACTACCACTACATCGTCATCCATTCCATTCTTTTACTTCTATCTTATTAAATTATTCCTCTATTGTTTTAACATAGGCCCTTTATCATTCTTATTTGAGGTCAAATCATTTTCAAGGGGGAGGGAACGATAGCACCTGCCTGGAAGAAGAGAAGGACCTGGAACTAGATCAGCTTGGGTCAACTGGGGCGTGAAGACCAAATACCACCATGTTTGGGAAGTTGACTTGAATTTAGTAAACATTGTCCACCTATCCTAAGGGTCATGGCAACAATCCATAGTTTGATAAATTTTAGTTTCTTAGCTTGTAATTTATTTTTTCTCTAAGAGGCCTCAAGGTCATGGACTCGGGTCTTTAGCTTTCTAGTTTTCCTTTTATTTTGATTTTAATTGTATTTTCCTCATGTAGCTTAAGTGTGATAGGTTGAGGGTTTAACACCCATAGGAAAGCATTAGTTTATTTTCTTTACTTTCCCTCCCTTATTGGCCGCCCATTTTCTCTATATAAAGGAAGTCTCCCTTCTTGTATTATCTAATCTTGATTTTATACAAAAGACTTAAAGCTATTTTCCTCCTCTTGAGTGAGTTGAGAAGGGTTGATGGTATTTGCCCAAACCATTGTGAGACTTATCCGGCTCTGCGAGTTCGTGGCGTTTTAGCACTAGGACTTATCAGTTGGATGGTTTGCCTCCACTTGTGGCATTTACACCACCTCTTTCTCTATTCCATTTTCAATTTTATTCTTTTAAATTATGCACTTCAATTTCCCATTTTACTCTGATAATTCTCCTTGTTCTAATTGTTTTCCTGGCCCAATTCTAGATCCGTAAGCAACATGCTATCAACCCTTCTTCTATAAATGATCCCATGCCCAAAATGAAGTATTTACTGAGAAAGACAAGAGGGAACCAATTTGGATTTGTAAGGTTCAAGGATAATGAAAATCCATTTGCGAAAGAAGAGAGGTTAAGGAAGATATGGATTGGTTCATACAAACTTCAAATTAATATTTCTAATTTTCAGAGAAATAAGGAAAATGGAGAAATATTGGATGATTTGATTAATGACTAGAGGGACTAACGCCAATTGTGGACCAATGGAGGGATGAAAGCCGGGAAAAGTTACGTGGATGTTGTAAAAGGGAAAGGTGAACTGGTGTGGAAAAAGAAAAAGACTTAAAACCTTCCTAATCATTGGAATGGTTTATAGTTTCATGTTACTGAGGAAGACATATGGTTTGGTTGAACAATACTTATGTTGGTCAAGTGCATCAAATTGATAAGGTGTTCACGTTGTAAGCCAAGATTATTAATGAAGGAATTCTCTCAGTAAAGGCGAATCCAATGGGCAGTGATTTGGTTCTGATTCAGCCACATGATCAGGGAGAATTCATGGAGTTATTGAAATATGTGGGTGATATGTTCTCCAGATGATCTGTTTATATTCGTCTTTGGGCTTATAGGGAGATTGCATGATAAAGATATGTATGTGTTTGATGTCAAGGGGTTCCATTACTTGTATGGACAGAGTCATTTTTCCAATTGATTTGAGTTCATTTTGGAAGATATGTTTAAGTTGATCAAGTTACAAAGAATAAGGATAGATTAGATGTTTCTCGGATATTAATTCAGACTACTTTTATGGACACTATTAATAGGTTGTTCAAAGTTAAGATCAATGATATGCTATTTTCTATCAATGTTATTGAGGACCCATTTATTGATCCATGGAAAGTGATACATAGAAGACAATTAGTCCCCTCATTAAATTCCAGCTGGTAGTTATTTTGATACAGATTTTTCGAATGAAGAGGGTGGGAGGAATTATGTAATGAAGTCCAAAAGGGAGATTTTGATTTTGATTTTCAATTTGGAAATTGTCACCGTAATAATAGAGGGGACAAATTCTTTCCAGCTGATATGGAGGTTACGACTATTCAGGAGCAATGTATTCGGGAATATATGAGCAATCAATCTCAGCAAATTTTTTTGCATGAAGATTTGAGTGTGTGCAAGAATCATGGTGAGAGCATGATAAGTGAAAAATAGTTGATAAATTAGTATATATTTTATTTCACTTATCAAGGACAAATGATAATTTTACCCCATTTTTATCCCTTTTTATTTAATATTTACTAATTTGTATTTATTAATCCTAGTTTTGAATTTGATGCTATTTTAATAGATTTATTGCTGATTTTTGCAGGATTATTGCAAAGATTTAATTCAGAGATTAAATGGCATTAAATGAGGAGGATTTATGTAAGATTGTAGATTGATTGAAGACAATTAATTAAAGATGTGAAGAAGATTTGAATCATTAATGAGGAGATCAGAGCCAATCAATCAAAGATATTGCAGACAAGCTTCCCAAATAAACAAGGATTGCACAATAAATATAAAGATATCAGAAAATAAGGGGAAACAAGGAAAGGCAAACGCGTGAAAACCAGTCTCGGGGAGAGATCAACAAATAAAAGAGGAAAGTTGAAGCTGCAGGACGCTAGCTGCGCTTCACCCCGCGCTATAGCGCAGGTGAAGCGCAACTCTCTGGAACCTGCGCTACAGCTTGCGCTGTAGCGCAGCTTGAAGCGCAGAACACGTAGATCGCTTCCCAGTTGCCGTTTTTAAGAGGATCTCTTCCCAAATTTGCTTTGTCTTTCCTAATCTATAAATAGGAACCTCTTGCGTCAGTCAAAGGGAGTTGGTTAGCGAGATAGACAGTCATTGTAATTCAGTGATTATGTATCAAAGCTAAGTTTAGAGTAGGAGAGGAGGAGCGCTTTCACGAGGATTGAAGATGGTGACAGCGTCTTCGATGGTTTGTATGGCTACTTCATGTAGTTAACTCTCCAGTAGGATTGGATGTAATTGATTCTATCCTTGAGTGTATATAAATTCTATATTATTATTTCAATGAGCTCCCTATCTATAATAGTGGTATGTCTTATTATGTGCTTATTCCTAATTCCCACGCTTGCGTCTGGAGTTATAGGTTAGTCTTAACTAAAGCAGTCATTACTAGAAGTGAGGATGGGGGAGCCTAGACATAGGAAAGTCATTCTCTGATTGAATAAGAGTACTCGGTTACTACTGACGGCCGAAAAGGGATGTTTACTAATGAGCGAGGGGTAGTGTGAGTACTCTAAGTGAAGGAGCATTCGACCAATAGGACTTAGTAATCAGTAACAAAGAATTAGGGGGTTGTCAATCCAGGATCCGAACATAGGCGTGTCCTAATGAGTATAAGGTAGAGAAAGTACTGGAGCGAAGGCGCGTCTACAGCACTAGGCCTCGTTTATCGTCTAATTCTTTACAAACTGAATAAAAGAGAGCGAAATAAGCCAAGATAAATCTATCGCCTGGGAGATCCCGCATAATTTATCCTTGAGTGTTAAGGTCGTTGGCGAGGGGCCTTAGCAATAAAGTTTGTCTACATTATTATAGAGTAAACCTAAAATAATAGATAGTCTTTATATGCACAATGAGTGTGATGAGATGAAATCCAATCCTGATCCAAGTAAAGTGTCTCTAACTCTACCTTTCTAATTCCAATTAATTATCTACTCTCTTTATCATTCTGCAATTATACTCTCTAAATTGTGCTTTCTCTTGATAAATACGATTTCGTTCTACATAAATAACCGTTCCCTGTGGATACGATACTCTTTCTTACTATTATACTGCTGGATTTGTGGTTCGCTTGCCAGAAACCCATCAAGTATTTTTGGCGCCGTTGCCGGGGAACGGTTCTAATTTGTGTAGAACCCTGAGGTCCATTTATCAAGTGTACATAATTTTGTTTTTAATTTTTTTTTTACACACTTACGTTTTTGCTTCTTAGTCTATTAGCTAGGTGACAAGCAAAGATGGAGGGCACTAAAAGGACCTTGGGAGATTATGTATCACAGCAGGGAATGCGATATCACTCTAGCATTGCCATTCCCAAAACCACAAGGGCCTTGGAATTCAAAGTCTCCCACGTCAATCTCATTCAAAGTCACCAGTTTTCAGGCTTAGAGCACGAGAATCCAAATACTCATCTTACCAACTTCTTTGACTTTGTCTGTCTGATGGGAATTGAGGAAAAAGATAAAGAGGTTGCATACTTACATTTGTTTCCTTTTTCTCTTTCAGGAAGGCAAAAGAATGGTTAACATTCCATCCTAGTCAAAGCCTCACCACATGGAAAGAAGTTGAAGAGAGATTTAGAAGAAGATTCTTTCCTATGGAGCATTATATCAAAGCTAAAGCAGACATATCAACATTCAAGCAAGGGGACAGTGAGCAGTTTTATGTAGCCTGGGAAAGATACAAGTCACTATTGTTCACATGCCCAGGGCATGGCTTTGATGATATTACTCAACTTAACGTCTTCTATAATGGGCTCAGGCCGAAATGCAAGTCCTTCCTAAACGCTGCAGTAGGTGGTTCGATTCTAGCAGCAGAGGTGGAGCAAGCACGCATAGTCATTGACAAGTGTGCACTCAGCAATCGGAAAGATCAATGCTGGGAACAACCAATTCAGACTGAAGAGCCATCCAAGCATGAATCTGTCAAAGTTTTGGAACAAATGGAGAAGTTAAGTCAGCAAGTACAATTGCTCATCCAACAACAGTAGATCATTCAAGCTGTTTGTGACATACCCGCAAAAATGGTATGTGATTTTTGTAAGGGAGATCACCCTAATGGACATTGTTCGTATCCTGAAGTCAGAACAGAACAAGTTTGCTTCCTGAACAACACAGGAGGTCGTGATACATCTCCCAACAATCTCAATCACAACAACAATACCACACCGGACATCAACTCCAGAATTAAAGAAAAACTAAATAAATTGACTCTGGAGATGATAACCAGTAAGGAATTAATGCAATCAAGATTCACGCATCTAGCCAAGCAAGTGGAGGAGATCCGAAAAGAATTCGATGAGCAACAATCAGTTTGCAAATCAATCTCCACTCGAAGTGGTAAAGAGATAGGAAAGGGTATTGGTGACAATCTATCAGCAGAAAAGCAAGTCTTGGAAAGGAAAGAGCAAGAAGCTGAGAAGGAAAAAGAGGGATCAGGAAGCCAGGAAGAATCAAAGGCTCAAGAGCCTTCACCAGAGCTCCCTCATAGAGAGTTACCTTATCCCAGGATCCCCACCAAAAAGAGCCAAGATAGGGAGCTCTTCAACTTTCTAGATGATATGAAGAAGTTGGAAATCAAGATTCCTTTATTGGAAGCCATGAAGCAAATGCCGCTTTACTCTAAATTCATGAAGGATATCTTGACCAAGAAGAGACAGATCCCTGAGGAGACAATAGAATTGGAAGCTAGCTGTAGTGCTATTATTCAGAGATCCTTACCTCTAAAAGCAAAAGATCCTGGGAGCTTCACCATTCCAATAACCATTGGAAATCTAGCAGTGGGAAGAGCCTTGCTCGACTTGGGAGCTAGCATCAATCTGATGCCCCTGACCATACTCAAGCGCAAAGGAGTCCCTCATGTGAAGCCAACCAGAATGACTCTGCAACTAACTGACAGATCCATAAAGGTACCATTTGGGATTGCAGAAGATGTACTTGTCCAAGTGGATAAATTCATCTTTCCGGTAGACTTTGTCATCATGGATATGGAAGAAGATGTTGAAGTTCCAATTTTACTTGGCAGACCCTTTATGAAGACTGCAAAGGTAATCATTGATGTGGATGATGGAAACTTAAAGGTGAGAGTCCAAGATGATGAGGTGATTTTTAATGTCTTCGATGCAATGCAATACCCCATGGAGAAACATCAGTGTCATCAGCTGGAAGTACTAGAGAACTCTTCAGTCGAGCAACAAAAGTTGATCAGTACAGACCCTTTAGCAACAGTTCTGACAGGAATGGAGGATCTCCTTGCTAAAGAGGAAGAAGATGAATACATAAGGACCCTGGACGGCTCTCCACCACTTCCACCTGGTGAAACAGCAATTGAAGAGTTGCCCAAGGAGAAGGATACTGATAGTCAGAAGCTGGAATTAAAGGTACTTCCATCGCATCTTAAATATGCTTTCTTAGATAAAACTGGAAATCAACCTGTGATTGTCAGTAAATCCTTAACCCCCTCAGAAGAGGAGAGACTTCTTGTTGTTTTGAGAAATAATGCAGGAGCTATAGGATGGTCACTATATGATCTCAAGGGCATCAGTCCTTCATACTGCATGCACAAGATCCATATGGAGGAAGATTACAAACCTGTCACTCAGCCTCAGAGAAGGATAGGAAGTTAAATCAAGCCACTAGAAAGGACCATTTTCCTTTACCATTCGTGGACCAAATGCTAGAAAGATTAGCTGGGCAGGCTTTTTATTGCTTTATGGATGGATATTCTGGATATAATCAAATAACTGTTAATCCTGAAGATCAAGAAAAAACTGCTTTTACTTGTCCATTTGGTATATTTGCTTACAGGAAAATGCCCTTTGGGTTATGCAATGCCCCTGCCACTTTTCAGAGATGCATGTTGTCCATATTTTCTGATTTGGTTGAAAAATGCATAGAAGTTTTTATGGATGATTTTTCTGTCTTTGGAAACTCTTTTGATCATTGTTTGATAAATTTGGACACTGTTTTGAAAAGATGTGTAGAAACTAACCTTGTTCTCAATTGGGAAAAGTGTCAGTTCATGGTAACAGAAGGAGTGGTCCTAGGACACAAAATTTCAGCCAAAGGAATAGAAGTGTACAGAGCAAAGATCGAAGTCATTGAGAAGTTACCACCTCCAGCAAATGTGAAAGGCATCAGGAGCTTCCTAGGACATGCAGGATTCTACAGGCGTTTCATCAAGGACTTTTCAAAAATAGTCAAGCCTCTCACCAATCTGCTAAACAAGGATACACCTTTTAAATTTGGTGATGATTGCTTGGTTGCTTTTAACTTGTTGAAACAAAGTTTAACATCTGCACTTGTGATAGTTGGTCCTGACTGGACACTTGAGTTTGAACTAATGTGTGATGCTAGTGATTATGCTGTAGGAGCTGTATTAGGACAAAGAAAATCTAAGATATTTCATGTTATTCACTATGCTAGCAAGGTTTTGAATGAAGCTCAAATAAATTATGCCACCACAGAAAAAGAATTGTTAGCCATAGTGTTTGCATTGGAAAAATTTAGATATTATTTAATAGGCTCAAGAATCACTATTTATACTGATCATGTTGCGATCAAATATCTTCTCACAAAGCCAGACTCTATACCAAGACTAATTAGATGGATTTTACTTTTGCAGGAATTTGATTTTGTCATCAAAGACAAGAAAGGGAGTGAGAATGTAGTAGTGGACCATCTATCACGATTGGTGAATGATGTAGTCACTAATACAGAGCCTGAATTGCTAGAAGAATTCCCAGATGAAAGACTGATGATGATTCAGGAAAGGCCTTGGTTTGCTGACATGGCCAACTATAAAGATGCAGAAGTACTACCTGAGGAACTAACTTGGGCCCAAAAGAAGAAATTCATGGCAGATGCAAAGAAGTACCTATGGGACGATCCACATCTCTCCAAAATTGGATCGGATAATTTGCTCAGAAGATGTGTTGCAGGAAGAGAAATAATGAAGATCCTTTGGCATTGTCACAGTTCTCCTTATGGGGGACATTTCAACAAAGACAAGACTACAACAAAAATACTCCAATCTGGCTTTTACTGGCCATCTATATTCCAAGATGCATCGGACTATGTCCAACAGTGTGATAGATGTCAAAGAACAGGGGGAGTCTCCAAGCGGAATGAAATGCCAGGAAACTACATGCTTGAGGTAGAAGTATTTGACTGCTGGGGAATGGATTTCATGGGACCTTTTCCTTCATCTAATGGAAAAGAGTATATCCTGGTGGCTGTTGAGTATGTGTCCAAATGGGTAGAAGCAGTAGCAACAACAAAGGCTGATGCTAGAACTGTCAGTCTCTTTCTTAAAACAAACATATTCTCTAGATTTGGAGCACCAAGGGTTCTTATCAGTGATGGAGGATCACACTTCTGTAATGAGCAATTACAGCAGGTTTTGGAAGAATATGGAGTGAGGCATAAAGTGGCCACACCATACCATCCACAAACGAATGGGCAAGCGGAAGTTTCAAACAAAGAACTTAAAAGAATCCTCGAAAAGACAGACAACTCTTCCAGAAAGGATTGGGCGAGCAAGCTTGATGATGCACTATGGGCTTACCGAACAACTGTCAAAACTGCCACATGATTATCCCCATTTCAGCTGGTATATGGAAAAGCATGTCATTTACCAGTTGAACTTGAGCATAAAGCATACTGGGCTTTGAAGCTTCTAAACATGGATACAAGAGTAGCGGGACAAAAAAGAGTGTTGCAGTTATATGAGTTAGAAGAGATGCGGTTGAATGCGTATGAATCATCAAGGATCTACAAGGAAAAGACCAAAGCCTATCATGATAAAAAAATCCTTAAAAAGAGATTCTACCCAGGTCAATTGGTGCTGCTGTTTAATTCAAGACTAAAATTTTTCCCAGGAAAGCTTAAATCCAGATGGACAGGACCATTCATAGTTAAAGAAGTCAGAGTTTATGGAGCTGTTGAGATTGAAGATCCTGAAACCAAATTCTGTTGGGTGGTCAATGGACAGAGACTCAAACCTTATCTAGGAGGTGATTTTGACAGATCTAAGTCTGTCATCGATCTACTAGACCCATAAAACAACCAGGCGTCGAACTATCAGACGTTAAACAAGCGCTTGCTGGGAGGCAACCCAGTGTAGATGTAGGAAATATAAATAGTAGTTTTAGTAAAAAGAAAAGTAAAAGTTTTCACCAATTCTGCATTACAGCGCAAGGTGAAGCGCACCCATATTGTTCTCTGGTTTTTTGCATTTCATTCTGCGCTACAGCGCATCGTGAAGCGCAATTTTTGCGAAAAGTACAGTGTTACATGCGCTTCATATGCGCCATAGCGCAACATGAATCGCAACTCTTTTTCTCTCTGACTTTTACGCTTCATCACGCGCTATAGCGCAGGGTGAAGCGCAGTAATCAAGAAAATTCACCGCCTTACGCGCTTCACCCCGCTATAGCGCAGGGTGTAGCGCAGCTATCAGAAAACTATTTAAATGCGTGAAAAGCTGAGAAACTATTCCTCAAACTCGATTTTCTTACACTTTATGCATAGTTTTTCTTCTTTTCCTATGAGTTGCTGGTATTGAGGTATGAATTTTTCTCTCATTCTTGTTTAATCTTGACACTGGTATGAGATTTCAACACTAGATTCTTCTCTCCTCATTCTAACAAAGGTCTTTTGTCTCACACAAATGGTCCGTATCCGAAAGACTTCAAGAAAAAGCACAGCTATGGTGTCAAGAAAGGCGATTGATTCCAATCCTATCATAGGAGAAGGAAGATTCAGTACTATTGAAGCATGCATGCATTACAACTATATCATGCATTGTGAGTTCTTGCCAGAGAGACCGTTTCGAATCGAACCAAAAGATTGCCCAGAGTTCATCTACGAACTTACAAGAAGAGATTGGAATGTTATAGTCGAGCCATACCCATATTTCAACCCTGAGTTTGTCAGACAATTCTACAGTAATGCGGAGGTTAGCAGGGCAGATGGTAGTGGTGTAAGAAAGAGCTTTGTGCAAGGATTCTGGGTTTCTTATGATAGAAAGGCAATCAATTCACTTCTTGATCATCCAGCACCAGACCCCATTGATGAATCCTACTGCGAGTACATGAAAAGAATGGAGAGGGTAGGCCCTTATGGTCATGATGTTATTGATACTGAAACAACTCAAAGGTTATGCCTTCCTGGCAAATCTTTTGATACTAATGTCTATGGTGAAGCTGAGGTAATACCCAGAGAGAATCTAAGTGCATTGTCAAGAGTATGGATGGAACTCATCAATACTAATATTCGACCTTGCCTACAATCTTCTACCCTAGGCATGACTACTGCCCATTTGATACATTGCATAGAGAGTGGGGAACAGGTTGATATTGCCACAGTTATTTCTGACTACTTGGAAACCATGATTGAAGTGGCTCGTGATGAAAGAAGACCTCGTTCCAAAGCAAGGCTGGCGTTCCCTGCTTTGATCATAATGCTCTGTTTCAACAGGGAAATTGAGGTCCGACCTAACACTCCAATCGGGAAACCAGTCACCAGGGAATACATACAATCTCACTACACTCCAACTGAGGAAGTCAAGATCATCAGAGAACATATTACACATCCTTCCTCCCCTCCTCCTGTAGACAGAGCAGGACCACTCCACTTGGATCATCTGTCTCGACAACTTACATCGTTGTACAATGGCATGTTGCATGCGCAAGAAAGGTCATGGTATAATGATGATGGTCCACATCCTGAAATGGATCCTACCAGTTTTAGAGATCATGTGGACTGGCCTGGGGACAGGCCTATTTTTCGCAAGGGGGAAGAGATTCAGAGGATGAAGATTAAAGAGAATAAAGCAAAGCAATTGGTGGTTTCTTTTCCTTTTCTTTCCAATTAGGACATTAGGACATGCAATTCCGCATTTGTTTCTCATTTTTAGGACATTAGTATTTAGGACATTAGGTTACATTCATCATTCAATAAGCATGCAAGCATGCATTTTCTTTGTCAATTATAGTTTTCAATAATACTCATTCATTTCGTTTTCCATTATACTATTCTTTTTCAATTTCTTAGTTGTGTATAAATTTTAGGAGCTTAGGAATCAAGGTAATTTATTAAATCCAGTAAGGGCTTAGGAATCAGGGTACTTCTCAAGAGAACCTATCATGGTAGTTTATTAAATCCAGTAAGTGCTTTAGCAAGGAAATTTTAGCCCAACCGGTGAGCTGAGAGCCCTAAACACTTAAACACTGATATTGAGAGCTTTTCACCACTGCTTGTCAACTGTTATTTCTTGAGTTTATGAAATTTGTCTTGCTTGTAGAAGGTATGGAAGTGACAAAGGCACAATTTTGTGATTTTAATATTCTGCTTAGTGCCAAATAGCCAACCATGCATTAATATTTCCAATTATTGATTGCCCATTTGAGCCTTTAATGTTTCTTTTGATGCACCCCAGTCATTATCATTATCAATGATCATACCATGTCCCTTAACACTTGGGATAGAAAGCAAGGTGCACTACAACAAAATGGGACAAGCAATTGACAAAGAGGTTGGTCACAAGGAATCCAAGAGAAGGCACAAGGAATCACAAAGGAAAGATTCTCCCCCACCAAAAATAAGTTCTTTATGTTATGTATACAAAAAAAAATTGTTTCTGCACAAAGTGTGGAAAATAAATAAGTTGGGGGGAGAAAATTCTTCAAAAAAGAGGCCAAAGCTGAAAAAGGGTGACCATTCAAGAATCATCAGGTGAATTGAGAGAAGTTCCAAAGCACAACCACAAGATGCTCTCTATTCAAAGTGTTCCTTGAATATCCAGAAAAACCATGATTTCTTGATAGCCCAGCCTCATTACAACCTAAAGAAAGACCTTTTGATCCATACTAACTGCTTGCAGGTTCAGACCTTGGAAACGACTATCAATTCTAGTTGTTCAACAGTGGGTGAAAATGATTGAGGGAAACACTTACCCGTGAGAATGAGAGATTTCCTTGGTTTATCACTTACTGCTTTAATTGCTATTATTGAGAAAGTTTAATTGATGTTGTATTTCTATCCTAACTGCTGATTGGTAATATCTCTTGATTCTGATTTTTTTCTTATGTTTGGGAAGTGACTTCTGCTTAGGAAGGAGTTGAGGGATGATTACCTTGAATTATTTTTATTTTTGTAAAAATACACTAAGGATTAGAATTGATTGTGAATGCAAAGAGGTCTCTTGCTTGAGGACAAGCAAGAAGTTAAGTTGGGGGGAATTTGATAAGTGAAAAATAGTTGATAAATTAGTATATATTTTATTTCACTTATCAAGGACAAAATGATAATTTTACCCCATTTTTATCCCTTTTTATTTAATATTTACTAATTTGTATTTATTAATCCTAGTTTTGAATTTGATGTTATTTTAATAGATTTATTGTTGATTTTTGCAGGATTATTGCAAAGATTAAATTCAGAGATTAAATGGCATTAAATGAGGAGAATTTATGTAAGATTGTAGATTGATTGAAGACAATTAATTAAAGATGTGAAGAATATTTGAATCATTAATGAGGAGATCAGAGCCAATCAATCAAAGATATTGCAGACAAGCTTCCCAAATAAACAAGGATTGCACAATAAATATAAAGATATCAGAAAATAAGGGGAAACAAGGAAAGGCAAACGCGTGAAAACCAGTCTCGGGGAGAGATCAACAAATAAAAGAGGAAAGTCGAAGCTGCAGGACGCTAGCTGCGCTTCACCCCGCGCTATAGCGCAGGTGAAGCGCAACTCTCTAGAACCTGCGCTACAGCTTGTGCTGTAGCGCAGCTTGAATCGCAGAACACGCAGATCGCTTCCCAGTTGCCGTTTTTAAGAGGATCTCTTCCCAAATTTGCTTTGTCTTTCCTAATCTATAAATAGGAACCTCTTGCGTCAGTCAAAGGGAGTTGGTTAGCGAGATAGACAGTCATTGTAATTCAGTGATTATGTATCAAAGCTAAGTTTAGAGTAGGAGAGGAGGAGCGCTTTCACGAGGATTGAAGATGGTGACAGCGTCTTCGATGGTTTGTATGGCTACTTCATGTAGTTAACTCTCCAGTAGGATTGAATGTAATTGATTCTATCCTTGAGTGTATATAAATTCTATATTATTATTTCAATGAGCTCCCTATCTATAATAGTGGTATGTCTTATTCTGTGCTTATTCCTAATTCCCACGCTTGCGTCTGGAGTTATAGGTTAGTCTTAACTAAAGCAGTTATTACTAGGAGTGAGGATGGGGGAGCCTAGACATAGGAAACTCATTCTCTGATTGAATAAGAATACTCGGTTACTACTGACGGCCGAAAAGGGATGTTTACTAATGAGCGAGGGGTAGTGTGAGTACTCTAAGTGAAAGAGCATTCGACCAATAGGACTTAGTAACCGGTAGCAAAAAATTAGGGGGTTGTCAATCCAGGATCCGAACATAGGCGTGTCCTAATGAGTATAAGGTAGTGACAGTACTGGAGCGTAGGCACGTCTACAGCACTAGGCCTCGTTTATCGTCTAATTCTTTACAAACTGAATAAAAGAGAGAGAAATAAGCCGAGATAAATCTATCGCCTGGGAGATCCCGCATAATTTATCCTTGAGTGTTAAGGTCGCTGGCGAGGGGGCTTAGCAATAAAGTTTGTCTATATGATTATAGAGTAAACCTAAAATAATAGATAGTCTTTATGTGCACAATGGGTGTGCTGAGATGAAATCCAATCCTGATCCAAGTAAAGTGTCTCTAACTCTACCTTTCTAGTTCCAATTAATTATCTACTATCTTTATCATTCTGCAATTATACTCTCTAAACTGTGCTTTCTCTTGATAAATACGATTTCGTTCTACATAAATAACCGTTCCATGTGGATACGATACTCTTTCTTACTATTATACTGCTGGATTTGTGGTTCGCTTGCCAGAAACCCATCAGAGCATGACAAATTTAATTTTTATTTTTTCAGACACATAATGATTAGATTAAGCCCTAAGGGCAGCCTGACGACACTTACATAAAATGGGATAATAAACTCCTTACATCATATAAGATAATAAACACGTAGAGAGGTTATGCAATGCTACAATAAATAAACAGTACATAACTAAGCATGCTAGCTCAACATACTTACAATTAAATAACCAAATATCTTTCCCGCGGTCAGCCCTCATCATCAAAGCAAACTACTCATCTCAAGCGAATATCTATTTTTTTTTCTATTTTTACTTTCCTTCGCTTCTTTTTTTTTGGCCAGTCGGCTCCGTCGATGTTGTTGATGTGTAAACAAGGAAGCCACTGATATCCCAAGTGGGCAATTTCAGTCGTACTAAAACAGAGCAAATGAGGACAATGAAGTTAGCCTGGTGAAGAGGAGAGGAATGGGAGGTGGAAAATAGAAAATGGAGGTGGTTGGACAAAATAGAGGTGGCAATGGAGATGAAGGGGAAAATAGAATAAAAGAGAAAAGGAAAATAAAATAAAATAAAACTCTCACGAGAGAGAGAGAGAGAGGAAACCCCACTAAAGTGGGTAGGATACCCTCCCATAGAGGGAGAGGAGCTCTCCTTGGGAGGGAGAGCACCCCTAATGCGGGCGATGGTTGCAGTGCTGCTCTAGACGTAGGGTTTTTAGACTTTATAATTTTTGACAAATTTAATTTCGCTTCAAGTGCGATTTGTGGATACTATAATTAATTTTGATGGGGACGACTTAGGTGATGGGATTGGACTTTCGGTTGGTGTGGCCCATTTTGACGGTGACATGAACTTAATTGGTAGGCCATATAATGAAGGCAATAGAGAACATGTTTGGTTGAATAACTCAAAAGCATTTACAAGCTTGGTTCAAAAAGAAATTGGGTCAGAACGTAATGGTAATGTAGCAGTCCAAGTACATGACATGAACTTAATTGGTGGGTCATATAATGAAGACATTGGACAACATGTTGTGCGGAATACCTCAAAGGCATTTGCTGGTTTAGTTCAAGAAGGCAAGGAGCATGCAAAGGCTGTAGAGGTTGCAGAAGAATACTAGGTGGTGTGCTGCACCAAGGAGCATGCAGAGGCTATGAAGAAGAAAGAATACCTATACATCAAGCTTGACATAGTGAAAATCCTACTATGAGTAGGGACTAGACGTATCCCTAAGGTTTAAAGGGTGAACTAATATAAAAATATTGTGAGCATATTCTTCTTCCCTTAACTCCCTAGTTGAAACATTTTGTCTGCATCAATTCATTAAATTAATCTTCTTAAAAAGGACAAAGTTAATCTCATACTCATTAAATTAATAAAAGCAAATTCAGTTGCATCACAAGTATTTTCAAATATACCTAATACCTATGTATGTGATTTCCTAAAACCATTATTTATATTTGTCCAAAGAAACCTTTCATAAAGAAAAATTAGAAACATTGTAATTTATTGATTAATCTACATAACAAGACTCTATTTTCATTACATAGAATCAATTAAATCACAAAATTATAATTGGAATGTTCAGCATTGTTATTTATTGATTAATCTGAATACTAAGCTTCTAACATTAGCCAAGAAGATATTCTTCAGCAGACATAATATTAGAAGCTTTTGCATAAGTTATTAAAAGTTTTGACAAATCACAATTCAACCCCATTTTTTATGACTACAACATTTACTTCAAATGTTTCAATCGACTCCCTTTCAAATGCTTTAGTTGTCCTCTTTGTCCCAATAAGCTTATTTGCCATCAACTATTCAAATTGCCACATAGAATCTAAATGTTTATAAAATAAAGCAGGTTGATTTCCCAAACTTTCTTTTCTTTCCTTAATTTTCTTTCTCTCACACACATTCTCTTTTTGAATTACTTCTTCATTTCTCTCTTCTTTTTTTTCTTGAATTTCTCTTCCCTTTCACTCTTAAGCTTCTCTTCCCTCTTTCTTTTTAATTGTTGTTCCTTCTTTCTCTCTAATTTTTCTACCTTTTCTTTCATAATCAAGTATCTTAAAAATTTGTATTCAATCTCCTTAGAGAGTTCTTCTTCATGCTTTTCTTCCCTTCTTCCCCTCCTATCTTCCTTTCCATAACATTTTCCCTTTTCACTCCTCATATATTTTCTTCTTCTCATATCCTCCCTTTCATAACCATCCTCATAATAGTCTTTTCTTCTATAATCTCTTTCTTCATACCTTCTCCTCTCTTCCCTTTTATTATGCTCATAATGATGTACATTTATTTCTTTTTCTCTCATATACCTCCCATCAATTTCATCATTAGAAGGATGTCTTCTCACTTCTCTTTTACTTATTTCTCTTCTAAATTCCCCTTAACTTCATCTAACTCCTTACTCATTGTCCAAGTAAAATTCCTAGACATCTCCTCCATTTACTCATAGGTTGATTTTAAGTTACAAAAATTATTGGACCTTTCCACTCGCTAAGTGTTTCACTCGAAGGATGGTCACTCGTGTATGTAACTCTTTTTAGGCTTTTTCTTTAGCGTTCGCTCTTGCCTTTTACCACTGGTTTGGGTTCAAATGGCACTTGTGAAGACCAAATAGAACTCAACCAAGAAACCAAAAGCTAGCTATGCTAATCAACAAAACTTACCAAAAGAATGCCAAGGAAGAAAACTATGAAGACTAAAACAAATGGAATCAATACGACAAGCAAACAAATGTGCTATGAACAAAAGCAGCACAAACGATTCACATAACGCCAACAAAAACAAAGACACAAAATAATGATTGCAAAGAGAATGGATGTGATAACTAGTTTTATTTAAGAGGTATAGAACCAAAAGTTTCCAAGTTTAGAAAAACGACAAATATAACTGAAATTAAGAAATACAAACAAATTGAAATTACAATGCAGAGGGAAAGAGTTGGGCATTTTCTTACTCAATTTTTTTAATTGATGAAAAATTCTTTTTTTACCATACATGATTTTCTTTTTGCACCTCTTTTGACTTTTTCTTTTGATTTTTTGTTGACTTTTCCTCTACTTTATTTCTTTTTGAATTTTTCTAAATTATCTTTTGCCCCGACTTACAAATTATAGAAATTGCAAAGTAGTCCTCATTCTAAACAAAAATATAAGTGTACCTCCTTTTAAAAATGGATCAAAATGTGTTCTTCTTGAAGACCGATTTGTTAAAAACGTTTTGGACCTTCATTCTAAATTGGCTTTTAAAAATTGATTGGCAACTTGAATTAAAAATCTATCAAGTACATGATATCATCCATCAAATTCAATCCTTATCGAGTGGTCATACACCATACAAACGCGTTCTAACGTGAATTTTCAAATGAAATTTGATTCATAAGTAGAATTTCACCATGAACATGATGAACTTCACAAGATCCTCAAAACAACCCATATTGAAAATTAAGCATTTAGAATGATCAATCACACGTTTCTTAAGGATTTGCTAGCGCTGGACTCAAATTTGAAATCGGATTAACAAACAGACAAACATAAAATTCAAAATAGATGAACAAAACATACAAGAAAAAAAATGACAATGGTCTAGTTTAAGTTGGTGAAGCCACTTTGGCTCTCCATGCAACAAGAGGAAATTAAATTGGCAGAAAGTAAAAGAATGGGAGGAATTGGAATGTAAATGACAAAATTAAAAAGGGATGAGCAGGAATTTAGATTTGGAAAGGAATGAATTGAAATTGTAAATGGCTGAAATTAAAGAGGGGATGAGCAAGGAAACGTAAAATGGATTGGGGAAGAATGTAGGAGAACGATCTTTGGAAAAAAACAAGCAAAGAATTCGCTTACTTTTACAACACTTCACCGAAATTAAAATAAACACATAGAAGGCATGAGATAAATATGTAAGAACGTGAACAAGCAATTCATCAAACACCTAGGGGGCACTACAAACGCACAAAATTCAGCCCCACTAATATCACAAATCACGCATAGAACAAGCAAGAAATTGTTGAAAGATCAACAGAAAGAGCATCTTGAGCTCATGAATAGTTCACGGTATAGAAATTACAAAGAAAAGAGATGAAAATACAAGGAAAATGAGCAAAATTTCTGCACCTAATGTAGCCCCTATTCCACGCTCAAAGTGAAACCCCAAGCTTCCAAAATTCCAATTCAACAAAGATTTGAGGACTAAATTGATAGCAGCTCACTAACGAATCTAGAATTGGAATTAAACAACTCAAAATTAGCACATAGAATCACCAAGGAACAAGCATGAATTCTAATTCAAGTAACCAAAATGAGAAAGAAAAAAAGCAAAATGGAGAAGAAAATGAATGGTTAATACGCCACAGGCTGAGGCAACCCCTCAAACTGATAAGTCTTGGTGAAGAAACACCACCAACTGCTAGAGTTGGATAAGTTTTACAATGGTTTGAGTAAACACAATCAAGCCTTCTCAACTCAGAAAGAGGAGGAACAAAGCATAAGCTTCAATTAAAATTCAAGGTAAAGAGTTACATGAGTGGGAGGCTCCCTATTTATAGAAAAGGGGAGCCCCATGAGAGGAAAAATAAAACAGAATTAAAACTATCCTAAGGGTGACATGAGGGAACATTCTAGAGCTAAAAGTAACGCCCCCTACTAAAGGAAAAATACAAACAAATTAAAAACAATCAAATGAGTGTTTAGAGGCCATAACACCTAAGGTCTCTATTAGGAAAAATGCTAGAAAAATAGCAGAGTCCTAAAAATTATCTAAAGAGAGTTATGAGGCCATGACATGCCATGGCTCTCATGAATGAAAATTAAGAGGAATTTTGAAATCACCAACTTACGGGTTTGAAGCCATGTCCTTGAGGTGTAGTGGTCCTTGTTGACCTTTGATCCTTGATTTGGGTATTGTTGACCTTTGGCCCAGAGTTGACTTAGTTGACTTGAGGTGAAGGATCCCTTCATTAGGGAACTTGCTATCATGAATCCTCCTTTACTTCTTGTTTCTCTTTCCTCTTTACTTCTTTTTAAATTTGTAGCACTTCAACCATTGTACAATCTGAGTTGATTATGCCACTTCATCAATGGTGGTTGCCTTGTCTATGTTTATAACTTCTTGCACCACTTTAACAATTTAGTTGTCAACAACATTAAAAATTCATTCTTCTTTAGAAGGATTGATGTTTTGAACCTCTTAGAAAATAGTGTTGATAATGCCAGAGGTTGAATTCTTATGAACTTCCTCAATTCTTGAAGGTTTTTGTCTCAATGGTGAATCTATGAGATCCATAATAATAGGTACCTTCGTCAAACTGGGTATAGCTTTAGACACAACATTACCTATCTGAGCTTTTTATTTTGTTTTAGGGTTAAGGAATGTGATGTTTTTTTCTTAATTTAGTGGAGAATAGAAATGAGGAAATGAATGAAGTTAGAGAAGAAAATGGTCTCCAACAATTTGACCAATAGAAGAAACATGGAGAGGAAATTAGCTTCTCCCATAAGGGAAGATCCAAGGGTTGTCATTGTGACACCACACAAGATCAATGGCCAAGATTGATCACTTCTTGATGAAAAAGTATAAGTAAAAAATGACTTATCCTCTTAAACACTCAACTTTACACTATTTTAATCATTTCCACGCATGGGAAATCATGCGTGGCCGAATTCATGGTGAGGGAGAATGATGGAAATTTTCATCATTTTTAAAATACCATAGGGGTATTTTAGGAATTTTACTCATTAAAATATTATTAAAACATCAAAAATAGGAAAAAATCCTTAACTAAAAGAAGACATATCATTGTGTTTTACTTTGAGAATTTTAAGTATGTTTGGAACCATGCGCTCAAGAATAAAAAATGTAAATTTTACACCTTACTCTTTATTTTATTTGTGTTTTAATATTTAAAATACAAAATCTTGAAAACTTGATATTGATTCCATTAATTATTTTGCTTTGTGTTAATGAAATAATCTATTGCAATAACAATAAAAGTTTAAGGATTAATTGGGACAAATTAGAAGTTTAGGGTGTCTATTTGCAAAAAGGATAAAAATTTAGGATGATTTTATTATGCTCGTCTTCCTAAAATCAAATAACACTAATAGAAATGTATTTATTGGCTTAAAAGTTGCATCAACTTAAATAATTGAATTAAGAAAAGTTAATAAGAAGATATTAATTGAGTTTTAATTTTGATTTTGAAATTTTATTAAGAGTTATATTATTCATACAACAAACTTATATAATAACTCATATATAATAAAGTACTTTATCTTTATCTTTTCCCATCATATTATCTATCCCATCTCATATTTTTATCTCTCTTTTAGTTGTATGCTATATATGTTGTATAAATAACATTTCTCTTTTATTAATAAGTTATCCGTATGTATTATTATAAGCTGGTATTGAGACTTAGTGATCCGTTTGGTTTACATCTGAGTATGTAGGATTGATTCTACAAATCAATGGTTGAGATGAGTGATACACATATTACGAATTTGAAATACATTAGATGAAAGAGATTTAAAATCAATTTTACAAAATCATGATTTCTTACTGTGCAAACCCTAAACTAAACGGTTATTAATTATTGTATGTACTAACCTTAAAAGAGGTAGTAACTCTTTGCCTAATCCAACTCTAGATGTTAGACCAAAAAGTATATATAAAATCATCCTAAGCTTTTTTATACTCCTTTCTCTTGATTTTATAACAGTTTCTTGTTTATTATTCTAAATTTATAATTTAAATAGAAATTATAATAGACAAGCGACTTTCTTAATTTAAAACTTTGCAAAGGACAAACAGGACATCTGAGACAACCGTGAAATCCAGTAGTGTGTGACTAAACTTCAAGCACAAATAAAGATTTTAGCGAAATTCATCTTGTGAGATAATGCATATGCATATGAGTTGCCGATTTTGTCCCATACAGAAGCCAAGGTAAAAGACAAGATATAAATGAAAATCCAAGAAGATTTAGTTCAGGAATATTATAAATTAAACGTTGGCTCCTTCTCAGTTTGCTCACATCATAATCTCAATTCTCAAAACTAAGACTGGTGACTTTATTTTATAAAATGTGTTATTGAAAACATTATTTTGCTATTAAATGTTACTATTGAATAAAAAACAAAAGATGAAGGCAATGAGAAGAGGCTAATCAAATCAAGCTATAATATAAAATATTACAAATTATACTTTACTCGTAACAATAACAGTTTACATATTTTATGGGTCTATCATAAATTAGTAATTTAATTACAATGTAAATATAGAAAATAAATTAAATATGAATAATAATTAAATATTAAAATTTGTATAAATATAAAGTAATATGTTTATATTATATATTTTAAAAATAAGATTATTACAATTCACAAATATTAAATCAAATTTACTAGTAATTTTATAATATGTTTAGTTTTATCTAAAATCACATTTTAAATATTAATCCAAATCAATACTACTTTCAATGAAATTTGCCTATATTTACGTTTTAAATGTCATTTTTAAATAAACAAACACACATTATTAAATGTATTTAATTTAAACACATTTTTTATGAGGGGTGAAGAATCCTATTCCTAATAATAAGGAATACCTATAATTTACACATAAAAAAATTAATATAAAATTACATTTTAAACATGTATCAAGTAACATTATTAATGGTTTAACTTGGGTTAGGGATTTTGGAAAAGGGATTTGTGGGATTCGGATGTAGGGCCCACTAAAGATACGGTCGTGGGGACCAGCCCGAGGCCTGGGCCGCCCAATGCGGAGGAGAGAGACGGCAGGATTTAGACTGATGCATCCACTTCTCCCTCTATCCCACACGACTTATAGGAGCGTGTAACTAACTCTCTTTTTAAACGTGTTGAGGTCTGGAAGTTATGCAAGCAAGAATGCTGCGCGTGGCAGAACTATAGCACGTGAATATATAGCGCGTGCGAGGAATGGACGCAGCAACCCCGCAATTCGTGCGCTACGTTATTGTTTATGAGAAACGATGCACCGACTCACTGCCACGGCACGTGTGCACGTGACACCTTAATCTCACACTTTTTATTTCACTCTCTCCCATTGCTTTCTTCTTGATTACTTGCACCACTGCCCCTATGCATAAAATAATACCTGCTTTCCTCGCTGCCTCGTGTTGAATCTCGATGGTAACCCTTTCTTTGGTTTTGGGTTTTGACTATTTGTAAAATTACCATATTGCACCTCACACATTCGTCAGAGAGTAAAAACATGATGTAGGACTGTGAAAAAATAAAATACAGACACTGAAGGTTAGGTGATATTTAATATCATAATCAAATAATCTCTAGAAAGTTTGATATCATAAGTTACGATTCTATTAATCTTTGCTATTTAATGTGCTGTTGTACTTTCTTTTGGGAGCAACATGCATGCATGTATTGATTGTTATGATTGTTTTTCTTTTGATAAAAGTAGAATCAGATGGTAATTGATCATAAATCATGAAGTAGGTAGGGTGTAAATCATGAACATTATTATAGCAAATCGGGATTAATTTTTAACTCAAAATCAAATAGTGTTAAAAGAATTTAATTTCTTTAAGTTATTTATATACATTTTTTATAACAACAGTAATGGAATTTTTTTATTAAAATAAAAAATATATATTAATTACATAAAAGTATAAATGAGTAATAAATATTTTTTATTTTAATAAAAAAATAATTTTTTGAATTTTTATCGTCAGTCTTTAAAGCTAATTTTATCATAATCGAATGTATAAAATATGATATGATAATGCGATAATCGTATATTTTTCCTAAATATCCAAAAAGGAAAATTATAAGCTTCAATTGATCAATTCACAAGTGCTAAAAGTAGAGCTTTTCGTTTACTGCGTTAATGTAAGATTCCAACCTTTATTTGAGTGTTATGTAGTGTACTCGACATCAAAGGATTCCTCGACAACATTGATGCCGAAAGATTTCTCCGCACAAGTTTTGCCAGACATTGATGCCAAAATATGTTGAGTTATTATTAATTCTTTGATTACCATATGCAGGTATTAATTAATTAATATATATTTCTAATAATAAAAAATGTAATGGCCCTATGATGATTAAGGTGTAAGGATAGTATTGGTTTTTCATTTGCCTTAGTTGGGAAGATTGGTTTGGCAGCGTACAAAATGGAAGAAGCAGCCACTATGGTGACACACCTCTTTTCAGTTCCAACCGTACAATTAATAAAAACTACAATAATCAATTAATCACCACCTAAAGTGTTACTCCTCCTCCTCCTCCTGAGCTGATATATCTAGCTAGCTAGCTATATCAACGTTATCACTTATATATATATATTATGCTCTTACTTAAAATATTAATCCAAACACACTTGTATGCTCAGAGTCCACCCCTATCACTTTTGACCGGTAAAGATTCTCTGTCATTGCCAACTTTGTCATAGTTATCCTTTGCATTTTGCAATTGGTATTAGAAAAATCTTTAAGGTAGGTTTGGAAACTTGTAATAATAAACGGATCTACCGCGCGCATACAAATCAGGTGTAAATGTGTCCTCCCCCGTGGGAAGACAATGCACAAACCTACCATGTCCATGAATGAGGCTATCCCTAGACACAACCACATACGGGTCCTCTTGGATATATATGTGAGACTATTTTATTAGGAAAATTAAAAATAAAACTTTGAACTATTTGATGGGGGCCTTTAGATGAGATCATCCTCAATTGGCTTTGAAGTCTGAGCACTGCCGTTGTCATGAGATTTTGAAGTGTTTGCTAAGATAGTTCAATCCCGCAATTTAATTCTAATGTTGATAGCTGTTGAGCAAAATCAATATCTTGACTTAGGTGGTACTTGTCTTCTAGCTATATACATCGCAATCAAACATAAAAGGTAATATCGGGTGCTTCATATGTGTGTGTTGTTTGATCCGTAAAAAATTGAAAAAAATATAGGGTTCGGACACTTACTTTAGAAACTTAAATAATTATCGATCGAGCTTTTTAGTTCAGCTCGATAAAAGCCCGCAACCCGTAAAAAAATCAGGCTACTCGCAAAAGGCCCGAAAAAATATAAGCTTGAACAATTATTTTAAAAACCCGAATAACTCCCGGATTTTTTAGTCCAGTCTGATAAAACTCGCTACCCGCATCGAGCCGGGTCAACGCAGCCCGAGTAGCCTGAATTGTAAGTTGTAGTCTAATTCTCTTTAAATAAGGTTTCAAATTTGTGTCTTGAATGTGAAAGAAAAAACATCACTAAAAAATTACTTGTTTGGATTTCTCATGAAAAATATCCATGTATTTATAGACCAAAATCAAACATAAAATGATGAGTTTCAAAATATTTTGGGAGGATTATATAACAATTTTTTTAGTTAAATCTTGTGAAAAGCTTATGTTTGATTGGTAGCTTGATTATAAGGATACTTAAACTTGTTTTATTTTATTTTTTATTCTTAATATTTTATATTGAAATAGTAAAAAACACTATTTTCTCCTTGTGATTTCTAGAAGCTGTATAATTAAGGACATGGAATCCTTACACAATTTGCCTAATAGGTGTTTGACAGGGATGAGAATTCCCCTTAATGTGTGAGAAATTGTTTTTGTACAATCAAGTTATACAACAATTCCATACAGTATTGAGAGAGGAAAAAAGAAAGAAAAGAACGTGTGAGATGTGATAGAGAGATAAAGAAAAAATATGTTGTATGAGTTGTTGTATAAATTGATTGTATGAATAATATATCTCAATATGCATATGTAACATGTATTGTCTGAATTCATGTTTTAGATTGATTAAATGCAATTTTTAACTGAAAAAAATAGATGATGAAATTGTTAAATTTTAATTTACATTGTTATGAACCTATAAAATGAGATTCATTAATTACCTTGGTGATTTACACAACTCACATAATTGTTTTATAAAAAAATTAGTATGTTGCTTAAATATAATTTTAAGTACACATGCAATTTTAAGTTAAATAGATTTTTTTGGTACACTTAATTATGTGATATTTTACATTAGTAGACCAAAATTTTCAATACTATAATCAGTGATAAATCCAACAAAATAGATGCACTCAACCCGAAATATGAATTTCAGCTGGTCAAGGTCCGGGAAAGGAAGATAGTACACTACATGTATTCATGCCTATTAAAATAAATGTGTATTAATGTGGGTAATGAATATTCATAAATATCCATTATATTAAAGAATTTAAAAATTGTGTAAAGAAAAGAATAGAATCTCATATAATATATATTATAGGATCATCTTATATTAATATTATATAATATAAATTATCATTATATAATATCATTATGAGTTAACATATTAAAAATATCAATATAGAATAATACAAAATAAAATATATCACATCATAAAATAATAAAAAATTCTAAAATTTTAATATATTTAATCAAAAATATATTTTAATGAGTATATGCCGTTATCCATGGGAAGAGTAATATAATACTACTCCCCACTCATTTTATAGATATGTGGATATGTGTTGCAGATATATCCACGAGTATGGGTATTTTTGTCATCCTTAGCTCGAAATAGGGCTTTTGGGTTAGTATGCTTTTTATTATTTGTAGAATGTGGAATAAGGGTTTTAAAAAGGGAAAAATTGGATTTCTATTTTAAGTGAAATTTCATATTTTGATTTGTGAGTTTTGAGATAAAGATGATTTAAAATGATTTAGACCTAGTTTGAATTAATTTCTATTTTATAAGAGTTTTTCAATGGAGATAAGTACTTGAATATGAACTTATGAAAAAGACCTTATAAATTTTGGAGGTGTTCATGAAGATGTTAAAATGAGGGAGCTTCTAAAAAGTTGAGGTGCATAGACTATTTTGAACTTTCAAAAGAAGTTAAATCCATTTTAGATTTTTTATTCATTTTATATTATTCTTTTATAAGTGTTTTTTGAGAAATTTATCCAAATGAGCTCTTAATCAATTTAACTTGTAAAAATGTCAAATAGAAAATGAGAATTTGAGTGTTTTAGGTATAAAACAATTGACAGATGGACCAAATTTTCACATGATCCAACCTAAAGAAACCAAAATTATAATTAAATTTACAATTTAAAATGATTGTAAAATACATTATTCTAAAAATAAGCAAGATTTTCTTCCCCCCACATCTTCGCATACTTAAAACTCACCATGTAATTTACAAAGATAAAATTCAAAAAAAAAAAAAGGTAAAAGAAAGCTAGCAAGAGTTCTATTTGGCAAAGTTTGGCATTTCTTAAAAAAATAATTTTTTTTACATGTCATAGATAAAAAAGATAGAGATGCTTGTACACTTGTTGAGATGTATGCATCTCATAAAAGATGAGAGAAATAGGAAGAGAAAAGAATGAATTAAGAGATATGGTATTTGATATGATTAAAAGAAGATAAATAGAGAGAGAAAGAAATGATGTGTAGAAGGAAGTATATAATTTATGAATGCATGGATATTATTGTTGATAAAACACACTAATTTTTTCTGATTTGTTTGATTTTGAAGGAAAGTAAAAGTTAAAAAAGAATGAACGAAGAAGGAAATTAAGAAAAAAAATGAGGAAAGTGAAATGATTTTTTAGATTATTTGGAGTGAGGGGAGTGGAAGAAACAATAAAAGAAAGAAAATTTTAAAAAAAAAATTACATTGAATTTAATGAATCTTTTCTTTAATTCCTAATCAAATAATGGAAAATGTATAATGTGATTCTTGTTTTATATCCTCTAAACTAAAATTTTATTTTTTTATGATTAGTCATAATACACATGTATAAAAAAATGATAAGTAATACTCTATTGGTCCTCTTTTATAAGAAAATATGTCTAAATCATCAGTATGAAAAAAAATTATTGAAATCAATTAATTATGTCATTCATTTAAATTTTATTTTTTAAAAATATCATAATATTAAATGATTGAAATAACGAGGATGGAAGACATCATATATCCATTTTCTTGAGGAACAAATGAGTATTCCATTAACATCTCACTAGGGCCGATCCAATGTTTCTTTAGGTTCTAAAGTGGATTTTTTATGAGTCTTTTTTAAATGAATAAAAATAATTTATTAAAATATTAAAAATTTATTTAAAATTAATCTTTTGATCCTTTTGAGATGATAATTTATTTATTTAATTATTATAATCAATTCCATTTAACATTTTTTTTATTGATAATAAAGTTAATTCATTTAATCTTTCTTGAGACATTGTTAATGAGAATAATGCTTAGAATCATTTATTAATAATTATTATTCATGAGAAGAGAGAAAGTTATGATAAAATGAGGCATTTTTTTCAGAAAAAATAATACTTAATTACTCTTAATAATTTAATATTATTTACTAAATAATTATTAATTATTTTTTTTAAAAAAATATTACTGACAAATATTTTTTTGGATTCTAAAATAAAGATATTTTTTGGGGTTTAAAGCAATAGCTTCACAATCTTGGGGTCGACCAGCATCTCACAACAAATTAATGGTGGCTTGCATGGCACTTTCAAATGCAGTTTTGCGTCTTCCCTTGCAAATTCATCACATAGTTGGATTGAAATGAACGTGGATTTGAATTACGGAGACGTCTCCCCAAATAAACTATAAGAATATAAAAGTTTCTTAACAATAATTAATACAACAAAACTCAATACTATAAGCCAGTTTGATTTAGTTTGTATTTTAGTTTTTAAAAATTGTTTTACACAATTTTTTTTAGAAACTGTATTTTATAAATGAAATGATTTAATTACAAAATTTTCAATAAAAAAACAGAAAAACTAAAAAATAATTTCCCAAAACAATTTCCCAAAATACTTAAAAGTAGTTTCAGAAATTTTGTTTTAAAAAACTAGAGCCTGTTTGGTTTGCATTTTCATTTCATGTTTCTATTTCTTGTTTTCTGTTTTTTGGAATTTTACAAAGGAAAAATTGGAAATGCTGGAAACAAAAATTTGCTGTTTTCAGCATTTCCAGTTTTTCCTTTGTAAAATTTCAGAAAACAGGAAACAGAATGAAAACTGTAAATGGAAATGTAAATGTAAACCAAATGGACCCTAAAAAACATTCACATTTTTCAAAACTATTTATAATTGTATGTAAAATAGGTTTTTTAGTTTTTATTTTTAAAAACAGTAAACAAACAAACTCTATATTTTCGTATACCTTTTTAATGCAAAACTATAGGTATCACCCACATATATTACCTCTATGGACAACAAAATTGTTCTCCCGAGTATTTTACACAATTGTATAATAAAATCACTTATTAAGAACAGTCTCATGTCAATTGATACACGAAGCTAGTTATAACTTTTTATATTCAACACTAAGAATTTTATTTTTATAAATAAAATAGAGATGACAGAGTAATAAATGAAAGTTAGGCAAATAATGTGAATGCAATCGCGTGTAATAAATAGTATTATTAAGTAAAAATACAGAATTGGGCCAGCAGATAACCCTGACTTCTTTTTATTTTAACCTGCCTCTTTGTAAAAAGACACAGAAAGAGACACAGAAAGAAGATAAAAGCTGTCCCCACAGTTTTTCATGGTTAAAATTAAAAAAAAAAAAGAAAAAAATTTACTACACAAAAAAGCACTTCTCCTTCACTCTTTTACCACCTTCTGTCAAAGTTAACCTCTTTCGGTTCAAACAAACAAAAAGCCGAGAGAGAGAGAATGTGGGTGAGAGAGATAGGTAGCTCTTAGCCAAATAAATAAATAAATAAACAATGGAGTAGCAGCAACTCCAGAAGGATGAAGAAGAATTGGTCTCCTCTGTGGTTGTTAAGCAAAGCATTGTAGAGTAACCAACATCAAAAAAGAGAAAATTTTTACAAACAAAACATCAAAGGGGAGGTGTGTTTCAGAGTAAGAAAGAAAGACAGACACTGTAGTAGTAAGGAGAGAAAATAAAAAAGGTGGGGTGTGTTGAATTGTGAAGTGAAAGAGAGAAAGAGAGAAAGGAAGAAAAAAGGTATATAGTGAGAGAGAAATTAAGAGATGGTGGGCTCAGGAGCAGCATCAGATAGGAGCAAAGAAGCTGTTGGGATGATGGCCCTTCATGAGGCCCTCAGAAGCGTCTGTCTCAACTCAGACTGGACTTACTCTGTCTTCTGGACTATTCGTCCTCGCCCGTATACTCTCTCTCTCTTTGTCTTCAAAATTATCTCTTTTTCTTCAATCTTTGTTCTGTCCCTCTTGGTTTGAGCTGTTTCCTCAACTGGGTCTTGTCCATTTCTTGCAGAAGAGTCAGAGGTGGTAATGGCTGCAAGGTTGGGGATGATAATGGCAGCTTGTGAGTAGTCTACTTTTTCTATATTTATATTATATCATATTAGTATTATTTCAAGTGATGAAATTTGTGATAACTACAGTTTATGATGAAAATTAGATATCTTTAGTTATTTATGATTGTGGGGTTATTGTTTGGTTTATAGTAAGTTATTTACTAATTTCATGACTTGACGTGCATTTTTTTTTTGTTTTTTTGGGGGGTTAAATTAAATTGTGGTGAGTGAAGGATGTTGATGTGGGAAGATGGATTTTGCCGAGGAAGAGCTTCGGGTTGTCTGGAAGATATTGATGGAGAGGATCCTGTCAGAAAAGCCTTCAGCAAAATGTCCATTCAGTTGTATAATTATGGAGAAGGGTGGGTACTGGGTAGGTGTTTGTTATGTTGTGGTTCTACTCTCTCTCTCTCTCTGAATCTTCAATATTCAATGATATATGGAGGGAGTTAATTTAATTTAATTATACACAAGCACAATTTCTAATCTGCACTGTACTCTGATTGGGTGGAATTTGATTTTTGAACAGGTTGATGGGGAAAGTTGCATCTGATAAGTGTCACAAGTGGGTCTTCAAAGAGCCCACTGAGTGTGAGCCAAATATCTCTAACTACTGGCAGAGCTCTTTTGATGCTGTATGCATTTCAACTCTTTCCTACATCCAATCATAGTTCTAGTTCTCTCTGATCTTTTACTTCTCTTCCTTTTTGTTTACATTTAAAATATAGATATAGATGGAGACTCTACATTACATTACATTTCAATCAGTATTAAACTTTTGTTTTATTCTCTATTGGTTATTTGTTTTGATGTTTGATTGACTCATCCTCTTTTGATGTTATTAATTGCAGCTTCCTCCTGAATGGACCGATCAGTTTGAGTCAGGCATTCAGGTCAGAACAGAATCATTGATGTTAGCTTTGGCTTTTGCCTATTATTGGCCATAGAAGAAAGATTTCTTTTTAAAATTTTCAACTCATTTTGTGTGCATTTGTTTCATGATCACCAGACCATAGCTGTAATTCAAGCAGGTCATGGCCTTCTGCAACTTGGTTCTTGCAAGATTGTGAGTAATTTGCATCACAGTTTTTATAATTTCTTTTATTATTACTCATTACTTATCTTTAACTATACAATTTATATGCTTGGGTATTATCCATTATTGGGTAGGACTTAGAGGAATCTCACACTAAAAAATATCAAATGTTTGATATTTTTTGCTTCTATTGTCAGATTCCTGAAGACCTCCATTTTGTCCTAAGAATGAGACACACCTTTGAATCACTTGGCTACCAATCTGGTTTCTACCTCTCCCAACTCTTCTCATCAACAAGGAACACTTCATCTTCCACTTCTGTTCCTTCAAAACCATCCACCATTCCAATTAGGCCACCTCCTCCACTCTTCAACTGGGGTCAGAGGCCACTTACCTCTGCTACTTCCATGCTATCCTCACCCAATTTTCAACAACATGCAGCTAGGATGGGGTTTCCACAAGCAAAAGATGAGACTCACATGTTTCTCATGCCACATGCATCAACTGAAACTGCAAGAATTGAAGACATGATGGGGGAACATGAAAGTGACATAAAATGGCCTAATGGGTTGTCTTTCTTCAATGCTCTCACTGGAAGAACAGATGATGCTAAGCTTTTGTTTAATCCAGAGAGCTTGGGGAACAAACCAAGTGATCACCACCACCACCCTCTTAATCAAAATCCCAATTCAGATGCCTCCAACATGCAGCAAAATGCAAGTGGAACCCACCCAAATGAGTTCTTGAGCTTGGATAGTCACCAAGAAGGTGCAAGGAAAATGGACAAGTTCAAGAGGAGCTTCACTCTACCTGCAAGAGTGGCTTCATCATCTTCATCCACTTCAATGGATCACCATCAACAACAAGGTGTGGAGTATAGGAATTCAGAAGGAGGTATGTACCCGGATGTCATGGAGACCTTTTTGGAGTGAATGAGGGGAGAAAAAAGGTGAGTTTTTTAGTAGGGAAGGGGAAAAAATATGGAAGATGAGAATTTGTAACTAGGAAAAGCTATTTGTGTTCCTTTTTTTTCATGTGTTTGCTTTTCACTTTGTATCTTGTGTTTTTTCTGTCTTCCACTTAATGAGACTTGATTAAGGATTAATGATCATTTGTTTCTTTCTTTTAGTTCAATTAGAGATAAAGTTTTTCATGCTGTCTTACATACGATAGATTTTTTATTGGCTCATCATTGTACTATATTGAATAAAAATTGTGAAAATGTAAGATAATAATCAATTAAGTGTGTGTTTGGTTTACACGAAAACATGTTTCAAACGTGGATTCAGGACAACAATATTTTCTGTGCGTTTGTCCGAATTCACGTTTGAAACATGGTTTTAATTTGGTGTAAACGAAACATGTTATAACGACTTTTTTTATATAAATTTGTTTAGTAGTGTTATTATATTAAATGTTAATTTTCAATGATTTTTATTCAACAAGATAACCCAGATAGTTAATATGACATTGGATAGATGTAGGAATGATTATATATCATGTCTATGAAAGAATCTTTTTGCGAACACATGCTGACTATATATGATTGTAAGTTTTTGAAAGAGTAGATTTATTCAGATTTTGTGGACACATAAGTGGATTGTTGAAAATATGAGTAAAGTGTAATTTAATTGTTTATGTATTACATAAGTGGACCTAAGTCCGAAGGAGAAAAGGAGGATATGAGCAACAAAGTTATCAGATCTTTATGATATGAATGATCGAAGTGACACTGGCCATTCAATCTCCACTAAATTGGGTGACATTACTGTCTATTCCTTTGCTTTAAATTTACTAATAACACTTCTTTGTTTATGGTCAACTGTATTCGATTTATCATGTCATTGTTATATATAGTAATTATGTCTCTTGGGTGTATGATTGTAGCCTAATTAGAAAGGCTACACATCTAACCTTAAAGTGTCCAATTAATATATATAACAACTTATTAAGTGGAGTAACTTTGCTAGGGTTACTCCTGGAGTAAGTTAATCCCCATATATATATATATAGATAGAAGGGTTATAATTACACCGATGTAAGTTACACCAGGTGTTACACCGCTGAATATTTTTTTAACGGATCATTGTATTAAATAATCCACCGTTGGATTGAAAGTTACTATCATATAGATCATACATATAAAATTTTACATTAATCCGAAATTATTTGATATGCTATTGAGATGTCTCAAGATTAACGTTATATATACATTTGAAATATATGAAAAATCCAACCATTTGATTATCAAGTTATTAGTGTCAAAATTTTATGAAATTTGGTATATATAATAATGATGATGAACAGACATAATTCAACGGTTGGATTACTAAAAAACATATTCGATTTGTAGTTATTAGCGGTGTAATACTTGGTGTAACTTACACCGGTGTAATTATAACCCTCCTCATATATATATATATAGAGAGAGAGAAAGGAGAGATCAACTTACACCAGTGTAAATTACACCAAGTCTTACACCGCTAATAACTCTAGATCGAATGTGATTTTTATCAATCCAACCGTTGTATTATATTTATTCATCATCTTGATTATCTGTATAAAATTTCATAAAATTTGGACACTAATAAACTGATAATCAAATGGTCCCTTTTTCATATATTTCAAATGTATATATGACGTTAATCTTGAGACATCTCAATAACATATCAAATAATTTCGGATTAAAGTAAAATTTTATATGTATGATCTATATGATAGTAACTTTCAATCCAACGGTAGATTACTTAATACAATGATCTGATAAAAAGTTATTCAGCGGTGTAAGACTTGGTGTAACTTACACTGGTGTAAGTTGATCCCTCCTCATATATATATATATATATATATATATATATATTAGTAAGTTATTCTGCTCAATAACGTTTTGTAAAATAGGAATTTCACAAATTCAACCGTTGAACAATATAACGTGATATCAATATGATGATCATGTATACCAAATATTAGATAAATTGGACATTTATAGGTATGTAATTTTACAGTCAACATTTACTTATATTTTGAAAAGTATATTATACGTTAAATTAAAGTTATTTGATAAAATATCAATTTATTTTTAAATTTTATGAAAATTTGTAAACTTGATCTACATAATGAAAACTTTGAATTCAACGGTTGGATTGGTGAAAATAACATTCATGACAAGTTATTAAGTAAAGTTACTGCTGGAGTAACTTGATCCTCACCTCTATATATATATATATATATATATATATATATATAGAGGAGGGTTATAATTACACCGGTGTAAGTTACACCAAGTGTTACACCGCTGAATAATTTTTTAACGGATCATTGTATTAAATAATCCACCGTTGGATTGAAAGTTACTATCATATAGATCATGCATATAAAATTTTACATTGATCCGAAATTATTTGATATGTCATTGAGATGTCTCAATATTAACGTTATATATACATTTGAAATATATGAAAAATCCAACCATTTGATTATCAAGTTATTAGTGTCAAAATTTTACGAAAATTGATACATATAATCATGATGATGAATAAATATAATTCAACGGTTGGATTACTAAAAAACATATTCGATTTGTAGTTATTAGCGGTGTAATACTTGGTGTAACTTACACCGGTGTAATTATAACCCTCCTCATATATATATATATATATACATATATATACACACTCATTTTAATTTGCATATGGCAAATTTTAGGTGAATCATTCGACATTTTATATTATTTTTTACTTTGTGTTTAATGTTTTATAGTAAGAATTTAAGAGAATGACCTATTTATTTTTTGAGAAAATATTTTTTATTTCATTTTCTTTTTTAGTTATAATTACAAAATATTTTCAGTTTTTAGTATAAAAATATTATTTTATTTTTTTGTTTTCAAAGTTTTGAAAAGGAAAGTGAAAACAACTTTGCAGTGGTTTTTCTGTTTACTATATAAAACTCTGAAAACAAAATGAAAAAACAAGTTGACGTTATTTGTAATTAAAACTATAAAACAATAAATGAAAAAATAAAATGTGTTTTTTCTAACTAAATGAGTCCAACCCGTTTACTTTCAGAAAACATTTTCTTTTTTCATTTCCTACTTTTAGTTTAAATTACAAACACTGTGAGCTTGTTTCTTCATCTTATTTTCTGTTTTCAAAGTTTTATACAGGAAATAGAAAAATCAATACAAAGTTGTTTTTACTATTTTCTTTATAAAATTTGAAAACAAAATATAAAATAATGTTTTCATAATCAAAACTGAAAATATGTTGATAATTACAACTAAAAAATAGTAAATGAAATCAAAAAAAGTTTTCTATTTTCATTTTCTATTTTTTAGTTTTAATTATAATTTTTTTTTAATTTTGATTATGAAAACACCATTCTATTTTCTATTTTCAATGTTTTGTACAAGAAAAAGTAAAAACAATTTTCTATTGATTTCTCTATTTTCTATACAAAGCTCTTAAATATGAAATAAAATAAAAAAGAATAAGTTGACATTCTTTATAATTAAAACTAAAAAATAGGAAATGAAAACATGAAATATTTTCTGAAAATAAACGTGATTACGAACCATTTACTTTCCTATTTTTTAGTTTTGTTTGTAAAAATATTTTTAGTTTTATTATAGAAGCATCACACAATTTTCATTTTATTTTTTGTTTTCAAAGTTTTATACAAAAAATAGTAAAAATAATTTTGTATTGATTTTTCTATTTCTTGTACAAAACTCCTAAATATGAAACAAAATGAAAAAAATAAGCTGACATTGTTTGTAATTAAAATTAAAAAATAAAAAATGAAAACAGAAAATGTTTTCTGAAAGTAATATAAATCAACCCACATTAGTCTTTTTTTTACATACTTTGGAGAAAACATTTTTTATTCCTTATTTTCATTAATAATTTGAAATTACTATTTTTTTATTTCATTTCTTGTTTTAGAACATTTATCTGAAAATAGTAAAAATGATTTTCTTATTATTTTTACTCTTTTTGGATATATCTTTGAAAATCAAAATAAGGTAATATTTTTATAATTAGTAATAAAAACATAAAACGAAAATTAAAAAAAAAAAGGCCAATGTAGGTGGGCTGAGCTGGCTGGTCTTCAAAGACCACACAACACACGTATGGAAACATGAAAGCCATCCCATGCGTACATGAATTACACATGCTTCCTAAGACTTTTTTGACATAATATTACAGTAGACAACTCTTCTATGACTTGTTCAACTACTTACTCATATCTATTTCTAGTCTCATTCATTGGGAAATTTCCAATCATTGGAACAAAATTAGCACATTTCCTGACCCCTGTGTTTGTTTGGTTTAGGGGATATGTAAACAAAAAAAGATGGGACAGAAGGGTTGAATCGGTCATTTAATTTGAGAAAAGTGTGAAAAATAAAAGAGAAATTTTACCGTAACATCCGGTGATAGAGAATTTTGGTACATTTTTTTACCATTCAATAAATTTCTCTTGACTAGTATTTTTAATTTTTATAGTTATGGGATAATGTTTTATTAGAATTTGTATTTTTAGTTTTTGAAAAACTTGCTAACCCCCTAGAACTATTATCCCGTAATATTTTATCACATTCCCTCATTTTTCACATTCTCATTTGTAATACATGTGTGTCTTATTCAAAATTCACTTTATGTCTTCAAAATGATTTAGCATAGAGCATACGACTTGTTCCTATATAGCTTTGCCTTTTATACAAAAAAAAATAAGAAAGTAATTAAGGGCATGTTTGGTTTACATTTTCATTTCCTATTTCCATTTCCAATTTTTATTTCGTTTCTTGTTTTCTGAAATTTTACAAAGGAAAAACTGGAAATGCTGGAAACAGCACATTTTTGTTTCCAGCATTTCCAATTTTTCCTTTGTAAAATTCCAGAAAATAGGAAACAGAAAATGAAAACATGAAATGAAAATACAAATCAAGCAGGCCCTAAATATCCCCTTTCGGAGGATATCAAATTGTGAGCCAAAATAAAATTGAACAAGTTTGTGATCCATCACGTTAGCATTCTTGCTGATTTGAAGAGAGAGAGAAATGAGAGAGAATCACTCCCCTAATTTGAACTTTAGTAAGTACACTAGATAAAAATTTTCGATCCCATTACCATGTTTATATTTGCATAGTAATTGATTATGTTTGAGTATTTATTTCCGTTAATAAATAACATTATTTACTTCTTATTTTGTATATTAATTTTGTTTCACTTTTAGAGTTTTGGACTTTCCAAAAGTGAAAGCTAACATAGATTAAGATGCTAGAAAAATCAATAATAACTTTTACTAAAAATCCATTCTATTTCTTTCTTATTTTCTTTCTTTTTCCTTTTCATAAGTATGTTTGGGAAGAGAGTGATCCGGTCCTAACCAATACATGTCACATCGTCACCTCGGTAGTTAACACCCTTAGCCACCAAGCTGAGGGGCAATTGATCTGGACCTAAGCCGAGGAATGTCCGACTATAACGCCTCTAGCCGAGACCCCTGCACTCAACTGACGTCCCCAAAGTCACAGACCCTTGAACACATTCAACCGAGGTTCACGTCCCCTTCCAAACGTACACCTCGACCCAGGCGAGGTTCATAAACCTACGGCCCCCTAGGTGGCTAGGCTTAGGCCACCTACCAAGTCCAATCGCATTTAATGCGTCCCACGCCCCTCTGCTGCGGGCGGCGTCGACACTGACACAGGCAACCTGTTCATGTGACCATAACAGGAAACTATGGCGTAATTATCCCTACTCCCTCAGCTGCACAACCTACCCCCTACGACAGCGACAAATAACGCCTATATAAGGGGAAGCCTCCCCACTGAAACAAGGTAATTTCACTATCCAATATTCACCCCTCACTATACTCTCACACTGACTTGAGCGTCAGAGTGCTTTCTGCAGGTACCCCTGCCGCGCTCCACCACTTGGACGGATCCCTTTCCTGGCCCTCAGCCCATCTCCAACCACTAGAAGCACCCCCTATAGCATCTCAAAGTACCCTCACGATCTCGACCACGATCAGAGAGAAATGAAAAAAAGTCATAGAATTTTAGGAACTCTTCTCCTATATATATGATTGAGAATATCCAAATTCCCTATGACTTTCCTTTCCTATTTCCTCCTCCTTCCAGACATACCCTAAATCAGGCAAATTGATACAACCAAAATTAATTAATAGAAACTATATTGCATTGCTTGGATAGTCAATCTCGTGGGTACAAGTTAAATTCGGGTCAATATCAATCTTTGTATTATAAGTGAACGGCTACATGAGTTTATATAATTATATGGGAACGCAGGCACTTTGACTTGGAGTTTCTTAAGAAACAAGCAAGCTAGAAAGTGGATTCTCACCTCTGAGTAGTGCTTTTCTATATTTTTCCAAATTAATCTATAACTTGGACATGATTTAGTGATTTCATGTACTTTTGAGAACATTTTTTTATGCTTTCCACTTAAGTATATATATAATTAACTACGGGCTAGCAGTACATACTGAACAAAAGCATCACCTAAAAGCTTAGCAGTAATGCCACTATTTTTACATAATTAGAATCAGAAAGCTTAACTAATCAGGTGGCTAGCTATAATAGTGGTATGGAGGCAAATATCTCTCTAGCTTCTTCTTCTTTTATATTAATTTATTAATTTCTTTTCAATTTTTTTAACGCAACCTTCTCCCCTAAATGGCTAAGCCCAACTACTCCATATTACTTTCTGCAAAAGCCCCAATCCTATATATGGCGTCAATTTTAGCATTTTAAGTTTCAGGTATATATATCCCATGCTAAAAGAGGGGCAGGTAGTAAGTTGTGATAAAAAAGTGAACAGACATTCTTGTGCATCCATAATGCAGTTGTAATGTACCCAAATATCTAGCACATACATATGTCAAAATTTGAAAGAAATTTGATCTAACAAAAAGAAAATTAACAACATACAAGTAAAATAAACTACTGCATTTTCCCTACTAATTATTAGGGAATAATCATTAAGACGCTTTTATCATAATTTTCTTTATTAAGTTATTCACAATGCTGTTAGGTACATGTATCCTGAATTGATAGTTATCATATCGATCACATCACCAAAAATTTCAATGTACACACATATACATAGGCCGATAAATTAAATAGGCTAGCCCGACCGGATCAACCCGTAAAAATATGTAAAAACATAGAGTTTTGACACTTATTTTAGAAGTCTGAATAACTCTCGGACTTTTTAGCTCAACTCGATAAAAATCGCAAAAGGTCGGGTAGCCCACAAAACCCGTAAAAATTCGGGTTAACTGCAAAAAGCCCGTAAAAATATAGGGCCCGAGAATCTATTTTAGAAGCCAGAATAACCTCCAGACTTTTTAACCGAACCCAAAAAAACCAGCTACCCGCATCAAATCGGGCCGAATAGCCTGAATTGACAGCTCTATGTATGCCAATGCGGTTTTTTTTTCCATAAACGGTAAAATTATCCAAAATTATGAACATCAATAAACAAATTGATTTGGGCTAATCATATGAATGTAATGTTAGAAATTCAAGTACTAATCAAGTCCCACATTGACCGGACCAGAAATGGAGGAATGGATTAAGTGAGGATAAGTATAAGGTTTTAAGTCATGATGTGGCATGAAGTCCATGGTTTATTGCTTAAAAGACCATTGATAAACACATTGCTTTATACATTTATGATATAATTAATTAATAACAGCCCAAGATAATTTCTACTTCCACGCTTTCAATAAATTATTGGCATTATATGCAGCATCAAGAAAGGGATCCCAATCAGACGATCTCCATTAATTGATAATAATAGATTAATTAGTAGCATTATTTTATATAAACACAATATAAAAAATTAATGAATTGCATGTCCTAATGCGTTTAAAAAGAAGGGCTTTTGTCTGATGATGCGTGAAAAGGGAGTTTTTTTTTTTTGAATTTCTAATACCTCAACCTTAAGTTGAAGTAATACATGGTGATGTGTTAATTCTGTTAGCTAGCTAGCGTGAGATGTGTCAGCGTCACATGATGTGAAAACAACCTATATCTTAATAAAATCATATTGGGCGTTAACTTTGGAGTTCTCATTTATTAATTAATTTTTAAAATAAAAAGGAATACTAAGAAGATTGCTACACGCATTTGTGTGAAATGATTATGGCAATTCCCTACATAAATTATTGCCCTGCACTGCTTGTATACATTAATAAAAGCTTGAGAGCAATTTTGTCTTGTTTAGGAGGTAGATGTATAATTTTGGTGAAGAAATAGTAGGCTCAAATAAAGAGTTTATTTGATAATCATGTTTGTTGGCCGCAAATATATTTAAAAATCTTCAAGTTGTTGATTGTTGGTTCAATTAATCTTTATTTATCCCAAGTACAATGAATCACACATTAATCTAGTTGCTAGATCAACTTGCTTTTTTTGTTATTATTGTAAAGGACGGAGTCCCAAATATACCCATCAAGCAAAAGGAAGGGAAGAAAAAAAAGAGGGAAAAAAAGGAAAGTAGAGTGAGATAGATAGGAGCCAAGCAAGCATGCAGCTAGCAGGAAGCATATTAGTACAGAAGTTACTGCAGTCTTCCCTCAGAAGACCAAGGATTGGTGGGATCAGAGATGAGTGTAGCTTTCTTTCTTTCTTTTTCTTTTGGTGGAAGAGTGTGTAACTTTCTTTGTATATATAAGGAAACAATTGGGGAAACAATGTCAAAGGGACAAGTAGTATTATGAAAAATCAAGTCTCTCTGTTTTTTGGGTTTTTGTGGCAGAACCCATGGGCCCAACTCAGCTAATTGTGCCTTTGGGACCACTGATCAGCCACCTTCAGTCTTCTCTAGGATTTTATTTTTTTATTCAACCCAAGCAAATTTCTTCGACCAAAAAAAAATCCCAAGCAAATTTCTTAATTTAATCTTTGAATAACTTGACCCAAAAAAAAAAATCTGAATCAATTTTATTTTACTATACAAAGGGAAAGAATCCTAATATAGCACAATTAATGAAAAGATATTGTAAATTTTTTTTCTTAAAAGTTGTACTTAAATGTACAAAAAAAGTGGTAGACAAATTATCTTAAACATATAGGAACACTTTGGATAAACTTCTTTAAAAGAATTTATAGAAAAAAATAAAATAAGAAAGTAAACTTGATACGAACCTGAAGCGTAAAGATAGGAACGTCTTGAAGATCAATTAACGGTAAATAACGGTAAATAACGGTAAGGAGCTTGACACAATCCAAGACTTGCTGGAAGCACCAAAGCTATCAAAGATAGGAACTTGACACAATCTGTGACCTGTCGGAAGCACCAAAGTTATCAAATATAGGAACTTGACACAGTCTGTGACCCGCCGGAAGCACCAAAGTTATCAAGATATAAGTAACTAGACCCTAACCAAGACCTGCTGGTAGAACCCAAGTTATCAAGTAGTTCTTTAATCCAAGAATAAAGGATAAGCTCTCACAATGAGAAAACTCAAATTTTATTGATTAAAAAAATAACCGTCTACAAATTGATTCTCAATGCTAATATATAGCAAAGGAATTTCCTAAAATAAACTATCTAAAAGATAAAATAAGATAAAATAAAATATAATCCTAAATGATTTAATCCTAAATAAGATAAAATATAATCCTAAAAGATGTAAATATAATCCTAAGAGATCTGATATTGATTCCTAACAGATCTCATCCTAAATAAAACAGTTATGATCTAATTAGATACACTTTCCCGAAATAAGCTCTCCTAAGATTCGGATAACAGACATAACAGATTGTCAGATCAGATAGCACTCTTGTACTTCAATCCGAGTTAAGTTAAACCACTTCTTTGGCTCTTCTTCTGCTCGATGGTCTACTTTCCTTTGGACTTCAGTGATCAAGAGTTGCAAAGCTCTCTTTAACCGCTCGGATCTGGCTCCGGTCATTGGATCTTCAATCCCTTGCAATGCATCTGAGGCATCCTGGTTAAGGTCGGATGGGATCGTGCCATTCCCCTCTTCTTTGAAAGGATTCGTCCTCGAATCTGATTCATCACCTACATCAAATAAGGATAAGTCAGTTACATTGAATGTTGCACTAACATTACCATATTCACTTGGAAGATCTATCTTGTAGGCATTGTCATTGATCCTCTCTAGAACTTGGAATGGACCATCTCCTCTTGGTTGAAGCTTGTTCTTCCTTTGATCTGGAAACCTTTCTTTCCTCATGTGAATCCAAACCCAGTTTCCTGGTTCAAATATTACCTTCCTCCGCCCTTTATTGGCTTATTTTGCATACTGCTCATTTTTCCTTTCAATATTGGCTCGGACCTTTGCATGTAACTCCCTGTCATAACCTACTTTCCTTTTACCACCTAAGCTGGAAAATTCAGAAATAGGTAATGGAAAAATATCCAAAGGAGTTAGTGGATTAAAACCATATACAACCTCAAATGGTGAAAAGGAAGTAGTATAGTGTACCGTCCGGTTATATGCAAACTCAACATGTGGCAAACATTTTTCCAATTGCTTTAGATTCTTGCCAATGATAGAACGTAATAAGGTTGAAAGTGTTCTATTTACTGCTTCAATTTGTCCATCCGTTTGAGGATGTGCAACAGTAGAAAATAGAAGCTTTGTTACCAATTTATTCCATAAAGTCCTCCAAAAATGACTTAGGAATTTAACGTCCCTATCACTCACAATTGTCCTTGGTAAACCATGCAATCGGACAACTTCCTTAAAGAATAGGTCAACAATTTGTGTTGCATCATTTGTCTTTGAACATGCAATAAAGTGTGCCATCTTACTAAACCGATCAAAAACAACAAAAATACTATCCTTACCACTTTGAGTTTTTGGCAAACCGATCACAAAGTCCATGGAAATATCTGTCCAAGGCTGCTCAGGAACAGTCAAAGGTGTATAAAACTCATGTGGATTTAAGTTTGACTTAGCTTGCTTGCATGCTATGCACCTTTCACACTCAACTCAGACGTCCTTCTTCATGCTCGGCCAGAAAAAGTGCTCGGCCAGGATGTCCAGTGTCTTCTGCACTCCAAAGTGTCCCATCAAACCGCCTCCATGGGTCTCCTTAATCAACAATTCTCTTAAAGAACTGACTGGTACACACAGTTGGTTCCTCTTGAACAAAAATCCTCCATACCTATAAAATTTCTCACAAGATTGGTTAGAACAAGAATCCCAAATTTGTTTAAAATCAGGATCACTTTCATATAGACCTTTAATTTGTTCAAAACCTAACAATTTTGCTTGTAAAGAAGTAAGTAAAACATACCCCCTTGACAAAGCATCAGCAACTATATTGTCCTTACCATTTTTATACCTTATTATATATGGAAACATCTCAATAAATTCCAATCACTTTGCATGTCTTTTTTAAGCTTGCCTTGAGATTTTAAAAACTTTAGACTTTGATGGTCAGAATGTATAACAAACTCTCTTGGCCACAAATAATGTTGCCAAGTTTGTAATGCCCTTACCAAGGCATACAATTCCTTGTCATAGGTTGGATAATTCAATGCTGCCCCATTAAACTTTTCACTAAAGTATGCAATCGGTTGGGATTCCTGCATTAAAACAGCCCTTATTCCAACACCAGAAGCACCACATTCAATCTCAAAAGCTTTATCAAAATTAGGTAAAATAAGTAAGGGTGCATTTGTTAATTTTTCTTTTAAAGTGTTAAAAGCTTTTTCTTGTGCATCTGACCATTTTAACACAATATTTTTCTTAACAAGTTCATTCAAAGGCGCAACAATAGTGCTAAAATCTTTCACAAACCGCCTATAGAAACTTGTTAACCCATGGAAACTTCTCACTTCACTATCACTCTTTGGGGTCGGCCACTCTCTAATAGCCTTAACCTTTTTCTCATCTACACTTACCCCCTTTGAACTTATCACAAAACCTAAGAATACAACAGAATCAAGGCAAAAGGTACATTTCTTTAAATTAGCATATAATTTATTTTTCCTTAATACCTTAAAAACAGCATGTAAGTGTTCAACATGTGCATTATAAGATTTGTTGTAAACCAAAATGTCATCAAAGTAAACTACCACAAATTTTCCTATGAAAGAGCGCAATACATGGTTCATTAACCTCATAAAAGTACTGGGTGCATTAGTTAAGCCGAAGGGCATCACTAACCACTCTTACAAACCATACTTTGTTTTAAAAGCAGTTTTCTACTCATCACCCTCTTTCATTCGAATTTGATAGTAACCACTTTTCAAATCAATTTTAGAGAACAAACATGCCCCATGCAATTCATCAAGCATGTCGTCCAATCTAGGAATTGGATAACGATACTTTACCGTAATCTTGTTAATGGCTCGGCAATCAGTGCACATACGCCAAGAACCATCTTTCTTTGGTACCAATATTACCGGTACAACACATGGACCAAGGCTCTCTCTTACATACCCTTTTTCCATTAGTTCACTTACTTGTTTTTGGATCTCTTTAGTCTCTTCCGGGTTGGTTCTGTACACTGGCCGATTTGGTAGAGTACAGTCGGGTACAAAGTCAATCTGGTGTTCTATACCTCTTGAAGGCGGTAATCCTTGAGGTAGCTCATCCAGAAAGACTTCTCCAAACTCCTGCAACAAATTTTGAATTTCAGAAGGTAAAGAATTGTTGGAATTATCAGAGAAGTATAGGTCCTTAAAAACAAGGATCAATAATTTCCCTTTATCTAACAATACACTTTCGACTTCCCTTTTTCTTGCAAAAGCGTTCACTTTACTTCTGCCCTGGCTTGGTTGTAATGTCGAACAGACATCCAATCTTGAAGTCGAATTCGATCTCCTGCTCACTTCTCTCTTCTCTTTTCTTTTTTTTTCTTGAACAGAAAACTGTTCTTCCAACTCCTTGTTCTCCCTAGCAATTCTTATTTGATCTGCATATGCTTCAGAAGGCTGAAGAGGGGTTAGCACAAAGGTTTTATTATTTAATTTTAAACTATACCTGTTGTGATACCCATCATGAGTTACTCGCCTATCAAATTTCCATGGTCGGCCAAGTAGAATGTGTCCAACATGCATAGGTGCAACATCACACAAGACTTTGTCTTCATATTTTCCAATGGAAAATGAAAGTAAAACTTGTTTTGTTACCTTTATGTCTCCACAATCATTTAGCCACTGCAGTCTATAAGGATTAGGATGTTTTATGGTAGGTAATTTTAATTTCTCAACCATCAAAATACTAGCAAGATTGGTACAACTACCACTATCAATCAAAAGACTGCAAACCTTATACTTACGCGACACCTTGTATGGAACATCGTGAGGAAAGTACTTCTTGAGAAACAACCTCTTGAAGTTATCCCAGCTCAATGTGGTGCCCTCATTGATCATCCTCTGATAAGTGCTCTGCCACCAGAATCCGGCATCCCCTGATAACATGAATGTGACTAACGTCACCTTTTGTACCATCGGGAAGTTCATCGCTCTAAAGATCTTCTCAATCTCGAATATCCAATCGGCAGCTCCATCGGGATCATAGCCCCCACGAAAAGTAGGTGGATGGTTCCTCTGGAATCGAGCAAGCCAATCCACCTCGTGATGTTGGTTTAGGTTGCCAATAGCCTGCGCAATAGCCATTAAGGCTTCAGCCATTGCTCGATCATTCCTACCCCCAACCATTACTCTTCTGATTCACAGAAAAGTAAATAAGTCACACAAATAATTCAATCAAAACAAACAGTGCAATTAACTCAATCACATAACACATCACACCACAGAAGCACAGTAAACTTATAACTTAAGGCCGGTGAACCGACCTGCTCTGATACCACTTAATGTGACACCCTTCTACCCTAAACTCTTATACAATCAATAAATCAAAATATAGGGAAAAGTAGTGTCCTACAATGGGTAAAAAGGTTCACATTTCTCATCGTTTAAATATCATTTATTTCAAAGTCAACTTAATTAAAATAGAAATAGAAGTCAACGGTTTTCAAAATACTTAAAGCAGCGAAATCTCAAGTGTCAACATCAAAATATCCTACTGGCCATGTAAGGCACTTAAAACAGTTTACAAAGTCTCTTTCTCAAAATAGAAACATAAAGTAAAACCCCAATAATATGCCCTGATGTCACATGTATCAGAGAGACACTCCCTTCAATCAATACTCAACACCAGTCGTGTCATCATCATCACCTGTAAAATTAACCACAGTGTAACGGTGAGGAAAAGAATACCAACTCATACATACACATAGGAGGCTACCCTATCCTCACCCACATATAACCATCCTTATCATCAAGTAATAACATACTCATATCATCCTACATCCTTTTATCATAAAATAAATTACCTCATCACAGTTATATAAATCACACTTTACAAATCATCAAAACACATTTTCTACACTCAACACATACTATTCATATCATCAATAATACTCATAACATCATAATATAATTCAATATCATCATTAAATGAAATGTATATTCATCTATCATCATGCACACCAAAACATCATCAATCTCATCCCAAGGATCATGACTTGGAACTCCGCACAATGGGCACACCTCATCAATCTCCCTAGTTGTTACCAATGATGACCCTACCGTTAAACACCACACAGGCTGGTAAGTTGTACATCACCCCACTCTAGGCTTGTACAGAGACATCTGCCCCACGTGTTAAGCCCTACCGTTACGCCTCACTCTAGGCCGGTATGTTGCACATCACCCCTCTCTAGGCTTATGCAAGAATGTCTCCCATCATGGTCTATGCACCCCCTCTAATGGGTCCGCGCAGTTCACCTCCCTGAGTTGCACTTCACCCCACTCTAGGCTTGTGCATCCCAAGTACCACATCTCTGCACCTCCCTCTAATGGGTCCGCGCAGTTCACCTCCCTGAGTTTCACTTCACCCCACTCTAGGCTTGTGCATCTCAAGTACCACATCTCATATGCTCAAGGCATAGTCAACATCATAAAGTTAAATACATCATCATCATCATCATCATCATCATTAACATCATTACAACATCATCGTCAATCATCCTCATCATAAATCATCATAAGCATCATCAATCTTCATCATCATAAATCATCATAAATATCATCAATCAATCATCATCATCATAATCATCATAAAACATTATAAGGCATCATCAATCATCATCATAATAAACATCTATTCATCAAGGACATAATCATATCATCATAATCACCCCAAAATCAATGTATAACAATCATCATCAAACACTAAGATCACAAAATCCACTTTGGTAATCGATTACAAGCCCCCTGTAATCGATTACCTGCAAGCAAAGCTTCTGGTAATCGATTACACACCTCATGTAATCGATTACCTACAAGCACACACTCTGGTAATTGATTACAACATCTCTGTAATCGATTACCTGCAAGCAATCACCCTGGTAATCGATTACAACATCTCTGTAATCGATTACCTGCAAGCAAATGCCCTGGTAATCGATTATAGCATCTCTAAAATCGATTACTTGCGAGCAAACAGCACCCCAGGCTGCCCAGAAAGTCCTGGTAATCGATTACAGACCTCTGTAATCGATTACCCGCGACGCAGATGACAGTTTTGCGCGACTTCTACCGCTTCTAAACCTCTTCATTCAACCTTTAATCAATCTTCTTTGTTAAAACATTAATCATATACGTTTATGTCAACTAAACTCAGTAAAATCACTAATCTTTACACAGATTATACAGTTATTCAATCAAAACCCTAAATCATCAAACCCTTATTTACCCCTTTCGCTATTTTCGCTATCCTCTTCAATCTCATTCAAGAATTCATCAAGATTCATAAAATCAGTCATCAATCAACAGTTTTCATCATACCAAACTCAACATATACATATATCAAATCAAATTTAAAGTCTTAGAGCTACCCAAGCACCCCCACATGCACATACAAGCAGCACCCTCTCCCCCACCGTACCTTGAGGTGAAGATCGAACAACAAAGAAGACTCTTTCTTGATGATCACTTTGCAACAACTTCCTATTGAGACGTCGTTTCTCCCTTCCTTAGCGTTTCGCTCTTTAACGATTTGAAAAATAGGATTAGGGTGAACTGGTAAGCCCTCCTTACTAAAATGCCTAATTGGGCTTGGGCCCACTCTCAACCCCCCTTATCCCCTTTTAAATTTGAAATAGATTTATGGATAAAACTACTGCCAATATTAATACTATTATTTATTTATTTATTTCTTCTACTTTATTAATTTAATTTAATTTTACTTATTAAAATTTAGGATGTTACACGCCACCCTCCCATCAACGGCAACAATGGCCTTCGTTCTTGTGCCTAATTTGAGATCTGTGATTTCCCCTTTGTTCTGTCGTCGACGACAACAACCTTTGTTGTCTTCCTCCTCCTTCGTTCACTCATCAATGACGATGATGCTCCTTAATCCGAGATTCAGAATTCTGGGGACATTTGTGAGAAGTGGCTCCAAAATAGAGTTTCACCATATATGAAAGTTTGTCCCTAAATAAAAATTGATATATTGTTGATAAAATGATTTTTTTTGAGTTATAGAATAAATTGATTCTTTCAGTTCAGTATAAAAATTGTTGCTTTGTACCTATTTGATAAAATGATTGTTTGAGTTATAAAATAAAAATTATTGATCTATACATAGTTGATAAAAAGATTGTTTGAGTTATAGAATAAAACTGATATTGATGTGGTTCTTGTTTCAATATATTCGAGTTGCCATTTCTCTGTACATAAGCATTTCAACAGAGGAATGACAACAGCAGAACTTTTGCTGGAAAGGGAACTGAACGATGAAACTACATTTTCACCCTCTCACTGTAAGTTATTTTTAAAAAAGAGAAAGGGGTATTTTTGTCAAAAAAGAAAAGGTGTAGTGTGTTAATCTACTCCCTTTAAAAAAAGAGTGGGAGTATATTAGCAAAGCCCTATATATATATGCCATTATTTTAAACTAAAAGCAAACTTGCATTGATCAGAGAACACCATAAACTTGTAGAAGTCACAGAATTTTCAAATATGCAATATGTCATTGCCGGATTTGGATCCTCTCCAGCCGGCTACTGTCTCCAGCCCTCTCCAGCAAAATTAGCTACGGAATAACTACGGAACAACTAGGAAAGAAAAGCCATAGCTAATCCGTAGTTATTCCATAGTTAAATTTTGCTGGAGAGGATGGAGAGACAGGAGAGGATCATTACATGTCATTGCCTAACATTTCAATGAAATATAAAAATAATAACTAAATAATATGTAAAATATAGAAAAATTATAATTAATACTATTAACATGTAATTTTTTATGATCTTAACATGTCATTATTATGTATTGTTTCTTAATTCTATTTAATTGTCTTATCATTCTTAATCATAATTTCAATGTAATTGTATCAAGAGAAGTTGAAAGACAATAATGAGGTAATGAATGTAAATTTGTGATAATGTAATTAATTATGTTGAAAGTAGTGAGAAAAACAATGTAACAAAATTGAATTTTTATAGGTCGCGCTTTAGCTTTAATATAGATATAATAGATAATATGAAAATAATTTAAAAAATATATAAAATAATGTTATAACTATTTTTGTGATGATGGGCTCTAATGCAGTTCAATTTGGGGGCTTTTTGACCACTTTAGGGTGGAATAAAAAAAAATTACCCAAATAATGTGAATGAAAAACAATTTACCATGTTGGGGTAGTCTCAGACACGTGGACAGGAGAATACGCAAGGTCAGGTTGCGCAACACGAAGCGCAAACTCCATTTGCGATTCTTATTCAGGAAGCACAGACTCCATTTACGCATTAAGACAAGATCCGCAATATGAAATTGCGATTCTTATTGTACTTTAACTTATTAAGTCCAAGATCAACAACACTGACACGAGCAGATGCATTTCACACAAAATCCAACAATTATATCTATCTTAAGCATTTATAACATTTAACACTTCATATATAGAAATAAATAGCTGGAGAATATTTTGAAGGGCTCACTTTTCATTTGACATTCTATTCATCACTTTTATTAATTGTGGTTTTGATTTGTGAATTTGGGGTTTTAGTTTAATGGGGTTCGGAAATTAGAAGTAATTATTGAGTTTTAGGCCTGATGGGGTTTTGGGTAAAATTGATATTGTTTTCAAATAGAGATTCAAGGCAATTGGGTCGAGCCAATTCGGAGAATGGTGGAGGGCAGGACGCCAAGAAACTATGTGTCAAGGTATTTTACGTGCAGAGTTATTGGATTGGTGATATTTTGCCAATTTCTTTATTTTTGAAATGTCATTCTTTTTAATAATAATAAAATTAAAAATTCTCAATATGGTTTCATGTCTTTACCTGTTTCTTATAAATTTTAAATTTCTTGTTTACTGAGGAAGTAAATATTAGGAGAGGGAAGCTCAAATGATTCATTTCTTGGAATTTTGTTTCCACCCTGTCTCAAATAATTTTGAATTGTTGTGATCCTCTGGTGTCTGACATTGGACTCATGTCTGTTGAATAGCTTTGTGCAATTCTGTTTCAAACCTTTTCTTTGTAGAGCATACTTTGTCTATTTATTGAGAATTAATTCAGCTTTTATTTGGATAGAGTGACTCTCGTTATGCTGGTGTCACTGCTGTTGATCTTGGACTTCATAAGTTATAGTACAATAAGAATCGCAATTTCATATTGCGTATCTTGTATTAATGCGCAAACTCCGTTTGCGCTTTCTGAATAAGAATCGCAAATGGAGTTTGCGCTTCCTGTTGCGCAATTTGACCTTGCGCATCCTTTTGTCCACGTGTCCAAGACTACCCCAACTTGGTAAATTGTTTTTCATTCACATTATTTGAGTATTTTTTTTTTCTTCCCCCCTAAAGTGGTATAAAAGCCCAATTTGGGTCAGGCCCTGTGAGGTTTTAGTGAGCCTATGGGCGGGCCAGAGTCGCTAAAGCAACTTTTAGGCTTTTCCTTCTTTAGTAATAAAAAAAAGTAATAATTAGGATATGTTAGTATTATTAATCAGACTATCAGATTGTATGCCAAGCAGAAAGATATCCATCAAAAGCTTCAAAGGTATTTATTTAAAAATATTTCCATATAAAGGTTATCCATAATCTCTACAAGTAGGGATTTCTATTCAAAAAATGATTATCAACTTGACCAAATTGCCTTATTTAAATTCATACTGTCAAAGAGTATACCTTATCTCGATTCTCAAATGAGTTGACCAAATTGCCTTGCCGAAGTAACTTGTTGGAAAGCCAAAACAGCAAGCTGAAATTAATAATCAACAAGTTTTTCTTAATTTACTTTTGTTCTTAATTTTTACATTAAATCAGTTTACCAAATTGCCATTGCCGAAGCAACTGATTAGACTCATATCCAATATAATATTTTTGTTGTAAATTCAAATTTCAATCTGCTATGATGGCTGTCATCCCGAATTTGCAATAATGAATTTTTTATTTATTAAAATATCTACTAGTATAGATTTTGGAATCAAGCTCAAATAGTTTAAGAATTAAACTCTCTCCCTAAAAAATAATTAATTTCTCTTTCACCCAGTTAAACACACGTTAGTGCAAGAATAAAATATTCTAAATAATTTTTAAAAAATATTTAAAAAGCAATAAAAATAATAAATTTGATATATTTTTTCAATTTTATTGTGTATAAGTAAAATTTTATTCAAAATTTGTAGAATTTGATTTATTTTTTTTGGTAGAGGAATTTGATTTATTTTACCTTTACTTATTTAAATTGCTAATTTTTTATGTATTACTTTAGTCACGTAACACGTATAAATAAAATGCAGTGAACTGAATTATCAATATTGAAAGTGAAATTAATTTCTAAATGCATTCTACTTTTTTAATAATGACATTCAAAGGTAAAATTAGTTTTTAAATCAATTCAATTTTAATGATTTTTTTGTCTTTACCTAAAATTGCTCATATATGAAATATGAAATTAATCTTATTAGATTAAAGACTGTTTTGGGTCTAAGAACAAGCCGATGTCTAAGAGATATTGAGACAGTTGTAGGGACTACAAATTGGACAAGCAGAATGTTAATTAGCACATGTCACTACAACCAACCAAGAAGGCATGATATTTGTCTCAATTCCTTAAAGTGCACTTTTATTGTGAAGACTAGGAAGTTCCTCAATTTTATGCTCATAAGAAGGGGCATAGCGCCAAACCCTAACAAGTGTAAGACAATTTTGAAAATGTGAAGTCCAAGATCCATTAAAGAAGTGCAATAGCTCAAAGGTTACTGATAAATATAAATCTTACACATTAATCATCCCTCGAATTTAACCTTTTGATGAGGTATGAGGGTGGATCAATAGCGAAGGTAAAACAGGGCTAGAGGGACCAGTGACCAGGTCAAGGAAAAAGAAGGGTAGAGAGACAATTAATCAAATGGTGGCATTACTATTTGAGCTGACCAGTCCGAGCCTTGAGGAAATGTTTGAGACGATCAGTCCAAGCCTTGAGGAGAAGGAACCCAGATTGATCAATTTTCCAAGCTAGTTTTTTTATTTAAATTCAGTAAGTGTTGTAAGTCGGTCGGCCCTATGCCATTCGGCCACACACTCTATCCGAACTCTTTCCTAGGCGGTCGAGTTCTTAGTAGAACGAGATCCTTATTCAGGTCGTCTAGTCGACCAAGTTAATTAGCTTGGGTACTTGACTTTAGGCAGCTGAGTTTATTATTTACTTTTATGTTTGTTTTTGGGCTTGCATCAGCTGGTCGACTCAATTAGTCGGTTTTCAATGCTTCTGGTTCAATTAGTGGGTTTTTAATGCTCTCAATTATCTATATTATGGCTATACATAATACAATTTGGCAAACTTTGGAATTTTAATCAAAATTGGGGTTTCCCTTTTGAGAGAGTGTATGTCTTTTAGGTTTTTGAAGAACCACCTGAACTTATTAAGGAGTTCTTCCTTGTGGCATTCATCTCCTAGTCCTATCAAGGGTAAATCACCACCCTTGTGGCGTCACATGACTTATCTTCCATCATTGGAAGTGGCGTCGTCTATCCTTCCATCAACCATCTTCATGCTTTCGATTTTCTCTTTTAAACAATTTCCCGAATTTTGTTAACTTACTAGTTTCAAACCTAGATAGATTCGTAAAAACGAATCCACCCTGTTGGATTTATATTATTTAGTATCAAAGCTTCGGTTCTAGGTTTGGAACTAAGATGAGTATTTTCTATGCAAGTTGTTTAATAGAAGGCCATCTGTGTTTATTTGCAGTCGATGGAGGAAGTTGTAGTAATGTTGTGAGCCAAAGATTAGTGGAGAAACTCAACTTACCAGCTAATCTTCATCCTAAACAAACTAAGTTTATATTCATTATTGGGAAATACATGGATGAAGTGACATGTGATATTGCTCCCATGGACTCATGTCATTTTCTTTTAGGGAGGTCTTGGCTGTATGATAAAAAGATTAATCTTGAAAGACTTTATGTTTCTTTGGCGCAAGAAGGATGCAAGCTTGATTTGAAATTTCTGATACCAAGCCAAGTTTGTGAGGATCAACGTATGCTGAAGGAGAAAATAGAAATAGAGCAAGAAGAAAAGAGAAAAGAAAAAGAATAAAAAGAAAAAGAGTGAAAATGTGAGAATAGAAAAAGAAAGAAAGGAAAACGAAGAAAAAAAAAAGAGAAGAAAAGAAGAGAGAAAAATAAGAAACAGAGATAGAAGAAAAGGAAAGAGATAAAAAGAATGAGAAAAATTTAATTGCTAATGATTTTGCTTCTTCTGTTGATGTTTTGAATGTACAGGAGCATGGGTATACATTGTTGAGTTTCAAGAATTTAAAAGTCTAAGACACCCCACTAATAAGATTTTGATTATAATTAACTTAAGAAAAAACTCTTTTAAGTCTTCACATAAAACTGATGAAGTTCTGTTGTTTCAAATAAGTTCAACCATTTGATATTCAAAGGGTATCTGAAGCAAATACAGGTTCTGAAGGAAGCCCCGTCTGAAGTGTCCAAGGCGTTCTAAAGCAACAAGGTTCTGAAGCCTCTTATGAAGTCTGAAGTGTGATATGAAGACTGAAGAACTGTCTGAAGCCAAGACCTTTTCTAACGTGGCAAGTCCAAGTTTGACCCATTCCTTCACGTACGTAACCTCAGAACACGAATCAGGAAACACAAACGATCAATTTTGGCTTAAGTTTAAAAATCAAGCACATATGAGGAAATGTTGCGCAATACGTTTAGCAAAAGTTAGAACAACACTGCAGCCTTGTACTTTATCAGAGATGTCTCACAACAGGATGAAGAGCATTTAATTCTATCTCATAATGGACTTCTTGAAGTAGAAGTTTCAATCACATGAAGGGGGGTTGAATTGTAATCTTTTAAAATTTTTTCAATTTCTTCTAATACTATTTCTGCTCAAGTTTTATCTTGGCTGAGTACTAGAAGATAAGACTCAAGAAGAAGGAGTTAATATATATATGGTATGCTGAAATTATGATCCCTTTGAAGTAACTCTCTTGTTGAAGCAACTTACTTAGGTATTAGATAGTTTTTAAAACAATTTTATTCACATGAAAACAGAAATCAGAAATAAGAGTAAGGGTGAGAGGATTGCACACACAGTTTTATACTGGTTCACATCTTCCAACATGAGGCTACGTCCAGTCCCTACTTTCAGTAGGATTTCCTTGATCAACTCTTGCTTTTACAGATTCCTTGGGTACACCTTACCACTAGTATTTTTATGCAGCCTCTTCAGGATCTCTACAAAACTTCTTCTGAAACCTTTACAGATACTGCAGCTTATTCTGCAAACTGTGCAGGCTCAAAAACAATTTGCAGAACCTTTTTTGCAAGCTTTACAACTCAGTACAACTCACTACAATTATGCAGTAGCTTACAGCAACTGCTACACACCTTCTCAAGAGGCACTAACACTCTTATAGCCTCCTTGAGAGATTACAGAAGATATAAGAAGTGAAATGATTAAACAAGGCTAAAAAACTATTACAAATTTAGCACAACACAAAAATATTGAGCCAACTCTCTCTTACTAAGCCTTAGGGAGCATAATATCATGTTAAGACAAACTCACTCCTAAAGTTTTTAATGTGCCAAACCATTAAGTTTGAATATGTGCTGAACTGGATAAGAAGCATCTTGTTATTTTACTAACTATGTGCTCAAGTATATGGCGGAGTTTCTAGACTTTGTTTTGCAGAAATTGACCAAGAAAATAAAGCTCAAAGAAGGTCTTTGAGGTGACAAAACATGAAAGTCAGAACTAGGAAATGCCAAGGAACAAGGCTTAAAGCAAGAACAATGAGCAAGGAAGAGATTCAAGAAGAGCTTGAGACACTGGCTCAAGATCAGATGCAAATTCAAGAACAAGAGGTCATCTCATGAATAAGAAGCAGATTCAGAAAATGGTTTGACTATCATTCACTCAGAAAACAAGTCAGTTGAAAGATGAGACTCAGACTTAATTATTGAGAAGATCAGATCCAGTGAAAGTTATCTTAGAAGAGACTCCAGATCAGCTTGAGACGTAAGCTCAAGATCAGATGCAAGAGTTGAGAGCCAAGCTCAGATGCAAGTGTTGAGAGCCAGACTTAGACACAAAAAGTTGAGACTCAAGTTTAGCTTTAGAAGACATGGAATCAAGTCAACATAGGGTCAAGACAAGTACACTATACGTTGACACAATGACATCAGACCCTGAAAAGCAAGCTCTCCTCTCAACAGAAAAGTTCCTCTCACCTGCAATGACTTTCAACGGCTAGAATAACGGCCATAAACGGCTAGTTTCATTTGAAATAAATGTTGAAGTCTACAGTGAAGATGTGTGAGAGACTACGCTGATTATTGAACATCCTTGCATCTCATCCTACATCTCAAGTCCACATCTCAAGTCTATCATACTTAAAGATCTGATCTCAACTTGAGAACACTTGTAGTCTCAATTCATTTTCTCTTCTCAGCTTGTAATCTTTCTACCTGTATAGAAGAGATAAACTCTAGCTAAGCTTACTGCCCATCCATACTTTGTATGATTATAAGCTAGACCCATCTTATCCTACCAATTATTGTAACCAGTCTCATCTGAGATAGGAGGAAGCCTAGTCTCAGAGTGAGTGTGAGCGTCCTGAAGAGGCTGTAAGAATACTTGTGGCTCACCCAAGATAAGAGTGCCTAGGCTTGGTGTGAGAGACGTCCTGAAGAGGCTGTAAGAATACTTGTAATTGGTTGTGATTTTCAATAGTGGAAATCTCACGTGTTGTGAGGGCTGGACGTAGCCCAAGGAGTGGGTGAACCAGGATAAGACCATTGTGCATCTCTCTTCCCTATCTCTTTACTTTACAATGCTCTTGGCTCATCTCAAATCTGTGATTACTTGATTAATTGAATTACATAAAAAAAACCAGATTTGAATAATTGAAATAATTTATACTTGATCAATTGATTGAAATTGAAACTGCTTCTCATCTATATTAATTGAGACTCCAAGTCATCTGACTTGAGATCACGTCTCAACTTGCAATTTAAGTGTGCAAATTTCAGGAACAAAATTTTAAAGTCTCTATTCAACCCCCTTCTAGAGACATCCAGCCAACGTCATATCAGAGTTTCAAAAGAGAGAGAAAATTTCCAGAAGGTAGAGAATGTAATTTTGAAGTCTGATGCTTCTTTTGGACTTTCTAATCTGTTATGTTTTTTTAGAACTGAAGAGAACCTCTATCTCCTTTTATAGGCAAAGACAGAGACTAGCCGTTGGGGAAAGCTTGGAAAAGGGGAAAGCCACTCCAGCTGTCAAAGTACAGTATTACAGCTGTCATATGTTGACTGGTCTTATCTTCTGAGAGGTTTCTTCTGCAGACATAAAAACTTATGTATTTTTGAACAGTTCTTCTGCAAGCATATTGCAGGCTTTCATCAAACACACATAGAGTGTTATAAATGATTTTGAACCAGTTGCACCCTCAGAAAAATGAAAATAGAGGCTTAAGTAGATCTTGCTTCTTCTGCAGTTGCACTGTCAAGGGATTCTTCTATAGATTGATTTTTCTTTGTTCTGGAAAGATTTATTTTACCAATCAAAAAATTCAGGAAGTGTTTCTAGACTTAGTTTTACCAATTGTATCTCAGGGAGGCTTGAAAAGATGAATACATAGGAATATGCTTCTTCTTCAGGTTTCTTGTTAATGAATCTTCCTTCTAATCTTTTGTAATTCTTTTATATTATTCTTCTGAATAGATTATTTTAACAATTCAATTCTTTTGTGACATTCTTGAACAAAATTCTTCTTTATACTCTGTTTGCTTCTTCTGCAAAGGGGAATTTCTTGCTAGTTGGACAGAATGCTTGTTATGCATCTTCTCAACGACTTTCTTGCTTTCTTCTATAATTGTAGTAATGATTTAATGTGAAAGCATCTTGTAAGACTTCTCCTCTCAGAAGAATGTTGAACTGTTTCTTTTACACAATGTCTTTTCAAGAGCATCAATAGTACTATCTTCTGTAAATTCCCTGACTGTATCTTCTTAACACAAACTCAAGTGAAATCATTAGTTCCTTTTTAATAAGAATTACAGCAAGTGAAATTTTAGAGTTTGTCATTATTAAAACATCATTAGAGGATTCTTGGACCTTATAATCTCCCTCTTTTAGATGATGACAACTTCTCAAAATTTAGCTTGTATGATTCTGATTGTTTTTGGTAAACTTATATAAAACCCCCCCTAAATTTATACTAGGGTTCCAGAAAGTATGTATTTCAGTTTTAAATCATGTAGATGCTTAAACAATTATTAGCAAAAAATTTTAGCAAACAATTTAGGTAGATATTGCAGATAAAAATTCAAGTAGACGGTGCAAATAAGGTCAATTCATTTCACTGTGAATTTTACAGCAATACATTAATAAAAAAGACATCAGAAATCATAACTTAAACCACAACCTGCTACTCCCCTTATTTCTACTAAATTCACTACTTCTCCCCCTTTGTCATCAATCAAAAAACAAAATAGCCATATGCTAAAGGAGAAGTAGAATCATCATCCTCTATTTGGATGGAGAGGAATGGTCAGAAGATGATGAAGTAGTAGGTTGGAGAGTGTTCTGGGGAGGCTGGAAAGGCACAAAGAGCATTGGAGGAGCCTGTGGTGCAATGGCAGGAAGCACAAAGGTATTGAATCGGAATTGATGTTGAGTGAACCTCTCAATCATCTCATTGACAGAGTTTTGCAAGACATTTACATTGGAAAACAACTTCTTTATAACAACCTTGATTTTTCTCACTTGTCTTTTAATGGACTGGGAGGAGGAGGGTTCTGCTGTATCAGCAGGTTTCTTAGCAGCTTCATTAACCTTCTCACGATGAGCAGAAGAAGGAATTTGCTCCTTTTCAATGCTAAGCTGCTGGAGGTAGGTCTCCATGGAGGAAAGGGTTTTAGAGATGGTGGGAATATTGTCTCTGATAGGTACAGAAGAAGGAAGAGTTGAATCAATGATAGGGGAAGCGAGGAACTGATTTACCATATCAGTGCCAAAAGTTCCTATAGAAGGAACAAATTGAGCTTCTCCCTTAGGTTCTTCCTCTTCATTTGTCAGATGAAGTTCTTCTGTTGTAACAGGAGACTGAGAGTCATGTGCATCTTTTGCAGTATCGTCTGCAATATCTTCAGGTCTTGTAGGGGATTGAACTTGGAGTATTGGTAAGGAGGTGTCAAAAGAAGGGGTTTCTAAATAACTTTTGGCAAGCATGGACAAGGTATTTGCAGCCATACCTTCTGCAGAACCAACATCAGTATCTTCCATGGAAGCTTCTATAGCTTCTTCTGCAGAGGCATTCTCAGCACCTTCCATGGAAATATCCCTTCCAGAACTGCTTCTTCTCCACTTGTAGCTAAGAGACTGCTTCTTCTCCACTATCTGCAGGAGAATCTTTCTTATCTTCTTCATAGGTGAATGAACCAGGACGCTCAGGAATTGAGGATTCTTCTTTATCTTCTCCAGATATCCCAGTTTTTTGCACCTTGTTGGGTACACCTTCTTTGTTGAGACAAGCTCACCTCCAAGAAGTTTTAATATAACAAACTGACTAAGTTTAAATATATATATATATATATATATGAGATGCATCTTGTGTTACTAATTGTGTGCTCAAGTGTGGCAGAGACTTTCTGTATCTAGTTACTGCAGGAATACATGAAGTCAGAAAGGATCTTTAGACCACTAAGATAAGCAAAGTCATGAGTAATAGAGACACAAGATTAGAAGCCATAAAAGCTCTACAACAGTTGTGTGTCTCAACGATCATATGCAAGCTCAAGAAATCAACTTTATATAAATCACAAGTCTTGATCCAGAACCAAGTAGAAAGTGAACTGAACTCATCACTAAGAGACATTCCAAAAGTTTGAGATACAAGCACAACTAAAGATGCAAGCCCATGTTCAGATGTCATCTCATTAGCATGAAGAGATCATAGCAAAAACAAACAGAAGCAATAAATAAGAATAGACTCAAGTTCAGCTTGAGATGCAAGCCATGAATAGACGCTAGTTCAGCTTGAGATGCATCAACAGCTTGAGACGTCGTCTCAAGGTCAGGCGCAACAAGATGAGATCTTGTCACAAACGTAAGAAAATTATAACAGTCTCTGGACAGAAGCAAAACTGCATGATCAATGACAGAAGACAACAAGTGAGGTCAGCATAAAGTCAAACAAGGACACAAGGACAATGACACAGTGACTTAGCATGAAAAAGCTGTTGTACACCTACTTGGAAAGCTTGTCTTTCTTCTATGTATCTCAACAGTTAGAAACGGCCATATAACGACAAGTTTTCTAACTGAAGATATAAAAGAGACAAGATCAAACAGTTAGAAGTGAGAGATACTGCCTGCATTACTATACAATCATCAAGCATCTTATCACATCTCAACTGACATCTCAAGAGCACATCTCAGCTATCTGTTGAACAGACTCAACTCATCTTGAGATCAACATCTGTCTCTTCTCATCTCTCTTCTGTGCATCACTCTTACATTGTATTTTAAATAGAGAGATTACCTAGCTTACCCATCTCTATATCCATATTGTGTATGTTTGTAAGCTAGACTTATCATAACCTTTCACTGTAATCTGTTTCATCTAAGATAGGAGGGTTCCTAGTCTTAGAGTGAGGTGTTGCGTCCTGAAGAGGCTGTAAGAATACTTGTGGCTCAGCTAAGATAAGAGTGCCTAGGCTTAGTGTGAGTGAGACGTCCTGAAGAGGCTGTAAGAATACTTGTATTGACGGGTTTGTCAATAGTGGAAAATCTCACGTGTTGTGAGAACTAGGGATGTCAATGGGTAGGGTTTGGGTAAGGTACTATAGTACCCGTCCCCATACCCGCGTTTTAAAAAAATACCCGTACCCGGACCCATACCCGCGTGGGTAGTGATTCTAGTACCCGTACCCTTACCCGCTGGGTACTCAAGTACCCATACCCGTACCCATTACCCGCACTTTTGTTAACTATAAGAAAATAAATTGATTAGAAAATAAAAATTAATTAAAAATTAATGAAAAATAATCCATAGATCATCCAAGTTTAACCTATAAAACAACTATCATATGTGGAAGTGGATGGGAGATTAAAAAATTGGGAGGGGAAATGAAAATCAGTTCATGTTTTGCTATTTTTAGTGTGTAGGACAAAATTATAAAATTTAAATTAATTTAATTAGTAATATATATTAATATTTTTTGGTGACTATAATATAGATTAACATTAATTATTTTTTTAAAAAATATTAATTAATAATATAAACATATATATTTATTAAATTAATTATATGTATATAAATTACATTAATTATATATATTATATAAGTGCGGGTATGGGTAGGGTAGGGTACCATAGTACCCGTACCCGTACCCGCACCCGTACCCATTAAAAAGTGTGGGTAATTACCCATACCCGTACCCATACCCATTTGGTGGGTAATTACCCTACCCATTGTGGGTAATTTTTGCGGGTACCCACTAGGTCTGGGTCCAATTGCCATCCCTAGTGAGGACTGGACGTAGCCCAAGGAGTGGGTGAACCAGGATAAGATCTCTGCCCCCTGTCTCTTACTTTGTCTTTACCTAACTTATCTTGAATTAACTAAAACAACAAAGCAACAATAGTAATAAATTGAACCAACATTCAAGATAAGATTCTGAGCTGTTACAGACATAAGTATCATCACTAAAATTGTATCTTGTCTTAACTGAGACTCCAAGTTAACAGACTTGAGAACACATCTCAACAATCAATTTTAGTGTGGAATTTGCAGGAACAGATTTGACAAGTCTCTATTCAACCCCCGCTTCTAGAGACCTCCAGCCAACATCAGTTGGTATTAGAGCACGACCTCTTTGGGGTTGAGCACACCTGCGTGTGAAGAGGAAAAGATCCATGGCTGGTCCAAGTGCAAGTCTGTTCGTTCCTGAAGGAGCTTCAACAAACAGACCTCCTGCTTTTGATGGAACAAATTATTACTACTGGAAAGATAGGATGAGACTGTTCATTGAATCTCAGCATGCTGATCTCTGGGAGATCATTGAGATAGGTCCCTATATGCCATACATCACAGATGAGCTTGGACTCAGGTCAGCCAAACCTAGAGAACAATGGACAGATGCTGAGAAGGCAAGATATGTACTCAACTTAAGAGCCAAATACTTACTCACCTGTGCCTTGAGCAGAAGTGAGTATGACAAGATAGCTGGGTGTGTCTCAGCTAAGGATATATGGGATGCTCTTGAGGTTGAACATGAAGGAACAAATCAAGTCAAAGAAGCCAAGATCAACATACTGGTAAGACAATATGAGCTCTTCAAGATGAATGAAGATGAAGGCATTGAAGATATGGTGAGGAGATTCACTGTCATAACAAATGACCTGAAATCTCTAGGAAGGACATACTCAACCCATGATATGGTAAGAAAGATTTTGAGAAGCCTGCCCAAGCCCTGGAGACCCAAGGTCACAGCCATTCAGGAAGCCAAAGATTTGAGCACCCTCAGATTGGATGAACTCCTTGGATCACTGAAGGTGCTTGAACAAGAGTTGATGGAAGAAGATCTCATCAGACGACCTAAGACTATAGCATTGAAAGCCTCTTCCACCAACTCAAAAGGTAAGAAGGTAAGCTCATCTCAACAAACCTCACTCAACTCATCTCATGATACAAATACAGAAGAAGATGAGGAAGAAGATGATAGTGAGATGGATGATGGGCTAGCTTATATCTCAAGAAAGATCAGACGCATGTGGAGAGCCAGAGGGACTGGAAGAAAGAACTTTCCTTCAAGAAGAGGAGGGATGAAATCTGACAAAAGGGGCAATTTATTTGCTATGAGTGCAGAAAGCCTGGACATATTAAATCTGAGTGTCCTCAGCTCAGAAGAGAGATGAAGAAAAGTCCAAGAAAAAAGGCAATGATGGCCACCTGGGATGACACAGATGAAGATGAGAGTCAAGATGGACAGTCAGCCAACCTGTGTCTCATGGCAAATGGAGACTCATCTGATGAAGAGGTATGTGAGTCAAACTTTGAGTATTCAATTGATGAACTTAAGTCTACTTTTGAGAATCTTCTGTATGATTCAAATCTTCTTGCTTCTAAGAGCTTGTTACTTAAGTCAGATCTGAATACAACTCTTGAGAAAATCAAAAGCTAAGACTCAAGTTCTTAATGAGCAGGAACTAAAAAGGCTATCTGATGAAAACCAAAAGCTCATACTGCAAAATAGAACTCTCATAAATGATCTAGCAAAATTTGTAAAAGGTACAAAAAAACTTGAGAGACTCATTGGATCTCAAAAGCGTATTTTTGATAAAGCTGGACTGGGTTATGAGAGATCTTCTAATGAGATCTGGTATAAAGACTTCTTTATTCCTGCTAGGAAAAAGAAGAAAGAAAGATGCTCCTACTGTAGTAAATATGGCCACAGAGCCACAGATTGTTACATGAGACAAGTAACATCTAAGAGAAAGGTGACTAACCATGAAGGACCCAAATATAAGTGGGTACCTAAAGCTAAATCTCATGTTTTGACAGATTTTCCTGGCAGCAGCAAAGTCCAAGAAAGAGTGGATGTTGGACAGTGGATGCTCAAGGCACATGATAGGGGACAAAAGCAAGTTCCTATCACTTGAGGAAAAGGCCACTGGAGTTGTCTTTTTTGGAGACAACAGTAAAGCCCAAATCAAGGGCATAGGTAAAATTGGTAAGACCAACTCGGCTCAAATTGAAAATGTCTATTTTGTTGAAGGTCTGAAACACAATTTGCTGAGCATTAGCCAATTATGTGATAATGGTTATCATGTAAATTTCCAACCCACCTTCTGTGAGATCATAGACTCCAAAACTGGAAAAATAATCTTTTCTGGAACAAGAAATAAAAATCTTTACTCAATCTCACTTGAGAGTCTATCTGATCTCACTTGCCTCATGTCTCATGATCATGAGAGATGGATTTGGCATAAAAGAGTTGGACACATTAACATGAGAACCATGAATCATCTTGCAAGGCAGTCTCTTGTCAAAGGATTACCTAAGGTAAAATTTGACAAGGATATGAAATGCGATTCCTGCATTAAAATCAAGTACAACAAATCAAGTTTCAAGTCCAAGACTCATGTCTCAACTACCAGACCACTTGAGATTCTTCACATTGACCTATTTGGACCAACTAAGACTGCAAGTCTCAGTGGTAAAAAATATGGTTTTGTCATTGTGGATGATTTCTCAATATTCACCTGGGTTCTGTTCCTATCTCAGAAAGACGAATCCTATGATTCTTTCAAAACCTTTTGCAAAAGAATTCAATCTGAGAAAGGGTATGGAATTGGATCTATTAGGAGTGACCATGGAGGAGAATTTGAGAATGCCAAGTTTAAGAATTTTTTTTTATAAAAATGACATTTCTCATAACTTCTCTTGCCCAAGGACTCCTCAACAGAATGAAGTAGTTGAGAGAAAGAATAGGACTCTTTAAGAAATGGCAAGAACTTTGTTATGTGACTCTGGAATTGAGAAGTACTTTTGGGCAGAAGCTGTCAACACATCCTGTTATATTATAAACAGAGTCACTATAAGAAAGATCTTGAACAAAACTCCATATGAGCTATGGAAAGGTAGAAAGCCTTCAATCTCATATTTTCATGTTTTCGGATGTGATTGCTATGTTTTAAATACTAAAGATCAGCTGGGAAAATTTGACACTAAATCTGATAAAGGAATTTTCCTGGGATATTCACTAACATCTAAAGCTTATAGAGTATATAATCTGAGAACCAAAACTACTGAAGAATCTGTGCATGTAGTGTTCAATGAGATACAGGGAAACTCTCATAAAGAGGTTGATGAAGAGATTAAAGAAATGATGAGAGAGCTAAAGATCTCAACTCAAGAAACTGAGGAAAGATTTTCACCTGAGCAAAAGATAGTAAGATCACCCCAATCTGAGCACAGAAAGGATGTTCAATCTGAAGGATTATCTCACAGAAGCAGCCACTCTGGGACATCTCATGCCTTCCAAGAAGAAAATAAATCAGATGATCAAATTAGAACTCAAGAAACAAGACAAGAAAATGTTGAGGTCCAGAATGAGCATGCATCTCAACTACCCAGAAGCTGGAGATTAGTGAGATCTCATCCAAGAGATTAGATAATTGGAGAAACCTCAGATAGAGTTAGAACCAGATCTTCTTTCAGAGATGCAGAGAATCTGATGGTTCTTCTATCTGAGATAGAGCCAAAAGACATACATGAAGCCTTAAATGATGAATCCCGGATCAAAGCTATGGAAGAAGTATTAAACTAGTTTGAGAAGAGCAAAGTCTGGAGTCTGGTTCCTCCATCATCTCATCAATCCACAATTGGAACCAGATGGGTATTCAGAAATAAGCTGAATGAGAAGGGCCAAGTTATGAGGAATAAAACCAGATTGGTAGCACAAGGGTTCAATCAACAAGAAGGAATAGATTATGATGAGACCTTTGCACCTTTGGCAAGACTTGAGGCTATAAGAATCCTGTTGGCATTTGTTGCATTCAAAGACTTCAAATTATACCAGATGAATGTAAAAAATGCTTTCCTAAATGGAGTCATAGGAGAAGAAGTCTATGTGAGACAACCTCCTAGATTTGAAGATCCTAATCATCCAAAATATGTGCTCAGACTCTCCAAGGCTTTGTATGGTCTCAAGCAAGCTCCAAGAGCTTGGTATGACAGGTTGAGTACCTTTTTAATTAAAAATGGTTTTACCAGGGGTAAGATTGGTACTACTTTATTCAAAAGGGAAATTAACAAAGACTTATTAATTGTTCAAATTTATGTTGATGATATCATTTTTGGTTCAACTAATAAGTCTCTATGCTAAGGATTCTCAAGTCTCATGCAGGGAGAATTTGAGATGAGTATGATGGGTGAGCTGAGATTCTTCTTGGGGCTACAAATTAAACAACTGACTGATGGGATCTTCATCAGTCAAGAGAAATACACAAGAGACCTGCTCAACAAGTTCAAAATGAGTGAGGCAAGACCAATGAAAACCCCTATGCACCCCTCAACTCAGATTGACCAAGATGAAGCTGGGAAAGCTGTCTCAGACAAGCTTTACAGAGGAATGGTTGGTTCCCTTATGTATCTAACAGCCAGCAGACCTGATATTTAGTTTGTTGTGGGAATATGTGCAAGGTACCAATCTAATCCTAAAGAATCTCATCTCACTGCTGTTAAAAGAATATTTAGGTATTTAATTGGAACTACTAATCTTGGCCTATGGTATGAGAAAGGAAAAGGTTTTGATCTCATAGGATACAGTGATGTTGATTTTGCTGGTGACAAAATGGATAGAAAAAGCACCAGTGGATCTTGTCAATTCCTAGGAAAAAGTCTTATCTCCTGGTCTTGCAAGAAACAAAATACCACTGCCTTATCCACTACAGAAGCTGAGTATGTGTCAGCTGCTGCATGATGTACTCAAGTACTATGGATCAAGTCTCAATTACAAGATTATGCAGTCAGGTACTCCAAAATTCCCATTTACTGTGATAACACTAGTGCCATAAATCTTGCAAAGAATCCTGTTCACCATTCTAGGTCTAAGCATATTGATATCAAACATCACTTTATAAGAGATCATGTGCAAAAAGGAAACATTGAACTAATCTTTGTAGATACCAAGAGTCAGCTAGCTGATATCTTCACAAAACCTTTAGTGGAAGATAGATTCATTGAAAATTTAAAGCTATTAAATGTTTGTAATCTTGATCAAAAATAATAAATTAAGATCAACCCAGTACTGAGCCATATGCTCAGAGTCTTGTTGAAAACAAGAATCAAGGGTCTTCTATGAAGAGACAAGGTCTCAGACGCATCTCCTATCAGATGCGTCTCATGACTCATCTCAACTCACGTCTCATGGATTTACTGAGACATTACTGTGCGTTGCTGAGTAAAAGAAAGTGCCGTTAGTCAACGACTAGTAACTACCCACTACTTGGCAAACTAGTCGTTATGCTATAAAAAGGAATGACAACTACACACAACTGCCATAATAACTCCCCACTATGCGCAGTTATTTTCCTGTCTCTTCTCAACAGCTCTTTCTCTCTATTTAAAGCCCATCTCTAACCCACATCTCACCCTTCTCTCCTCTGCAAATGCGCATCAAAGTCACTGGCCTTAAGTTACCTTACTCAGACAAATCTTCGTCATCATCCTCCCCAGAAGAAAAGATGTCTTCTGGATCAGAAGAAGGATCTAAATCACAGAGCATCCACTCAAGCCAAGAAACCCTAAGTCGTTCTCCATCTCCACAGCCAAGCACAGAAACAGAACCTTCCCAATCCTCCCAACCTACCCAACCTTCTCCATCTTCCAAATCCACATCTTCCAAAAAGAGCACCCCTTTGCCTCCTAGGATGAAATCCCAAAGGATTGCTTCCCAAGTCACCCAAACTGCACCTCCTAAATCCCCTGTTCACATAGACCTGACTCAACCAGGATCCTCAAAGAAAGGGAAAGACAAGGCTGTAGAAGGGAAAACGATTTCTTTCCAATCTGATCTCTTCTCCAATGCTGAGGTAGAAGATAAGTTCACCAAAAGGTTCGTAGATAAAAAGATCATCATAGGAAGAGTGATCTCATTTCAAGAGCTAAGAGATGAAGGATGGGATATTGGTCCCTATTTGGAAAAACAAGGATGGAAGGAATACTTGGGCATGACTGAGTCAGTCTTTCCAAAGATGACTAGTGCATTCTATGCAGCATGCTACAAGTCTAAGGGATCATCTCAAGGTCAGCCACACATCATCTTTGACATCAAAGGAGTCCACATAGAGCTGACAGAGGAAACACTTGGTGCCATCATCCAAGCACCTGTGGCTGGAAACAGACTGTACAATGAGGAACACTGGTGGAATAATATTGGAATACCTTCAGCCAATGTAGGCACCTCCCTCTTCAAAAGAGGTCTCATCACAGATGCTGCTTCATCCCTGAACCTCTTTGGCAAATTCCTGTTCCATCTGGTTGTCAAGTGCATCATGCCAAGGGATGGCACTTTCAACAAGGTCTATCATCAAGATTTGATGGTGATGTACCACCTCAAGCATGGAATTCCCCTGAACCTCCCATTCCTCATTCTCAGACACATGGAGCATGATTTCCACAACTCTAAAATCAACACATCTCTTCCCTTTGGAATGCTCACTACCAGAATCATGAAGCACTTCAAAGTTGACTTCAGTGGATATGATATGTCTGACGAGAGACCAAGCTATATTGGAAAAATAAATCTGAAGTCTCTCGGGCTAAATGGTAAGAACATCCCTGCTCCTACCTTTCCTATAAATGATCCTCCTCCTCTTGTTCCCACAACTACACAAGCTTCCCCCTCATCTAAAATGTCTGAGGCTGAAAAGAAAAACAAGAAGAAAGTCTTCAAGGAAGCTGCTGAGGGATCTAAAGAAGGTTCAGAGATCTCTGATAAAGAAAAGAAGAGGAAAGCACAACCATCTGCTTCAACAGAGACTGAACTAAGGAAGAAGAAGCAAAAGAAGCCAAAGACTGATCACACTGCCATAGTACTGAACCAGCTCCTGTTACCATTGAGAAACCCAATGAGCAAGGAGTAGAAGAAGGAGTTATACACCTGAGGTGGAACCTGAAATGGAAACTGAGATGGAACCTGAGATAGAGCACCACTCTCCACTCCACCAATCCTCACCCAAATCTCCTCCACCAGAACAGTTTCAACAGGAAGTCTCTCCTTGTAGTAAGATTATTGCTGAGACCTTGGTGAGCTTAGAGAAGGATAATACAAACTCAAGCTTTGAAACTCACCAAGAGCCACCACAGGTTGAGACTCAGACTGTAGAGGTCATCACGACCAAACAGACAACTCCTGTGAGGTATGAACCTGCCTATTCCCTTCCTACTTCTTGCCCCACTCCTGGAAAGTTCTTTGTAGAAACAATTCTGCAAGATTCCCCTCTACCTAAGTATGATCAATCTGCACCTCCCACTGCCAGACCTGAGCCAGCTGAGGCACCATCATCTGAACCATCCATTCCCACACATCTATCAAACTCCATCAACACCTTTCTGAATCAGCTACATGAGGAACAAAAACAATACCAGCAAAATCTCAACACCAGACTTGAGCAGAATCAAAAGAAGATCTTAAAGAAGATGAAGCACCATAAGAAGAGGCAAGAGGCCCTTTTTGCAGGATTTGACACTGTCCTGCAAGCAATGTATGCTTCCAATGAATTTCACAAGAAGATGAACCTTCATCTTTCCAATTTGCCTCCTCTGCCTGACTTTCCACAGACTGTGCTGCGACCTTCTGGACCTAGCTCAGACTCATCCTCTTCCCTCTCATCCTAGCTATGCTAGTTTTTCATTTTGATAATGTCAAAAGGGGGAGATTAGGTTAGACATATCTAATGAGAGTCTTAGGGTTTAGGAAAATTTAAATTTTAGCTCAGCTTTTGTGAGGATATGTTCAGTTTGACAGTTAAAGATGTAATTGGCATCTTTTCATAGCTTTTTGTTGAGATGCAGTGGCATCTTTTGTTTCGTAATCCTCTATCTTTTTCATTATTGAAAATGAATCTCAGTTATTTGTAATAAATTTCTGTTTGGTTTGTTTAACAATCTGATTAACAATTCATTTCAAACATTAAGCATTAAAACTTAAAACAGAAAAATATTCTATAACTCAGGGGGAGCTCCTTCCCTTAATTATTTCTGTTACAAAGAGATTGCACATCTCAGGGGGAGTTAAAGTTAAACATGCATCATATTCATCCTAATCTCATCAGATATTTAAGCTTATAGTTTGCCATCATCAAAAAAGGGGGAGATTGTTGAGACAAGCTCACCTCCAAGAAGTTTTTAATAAGACAAACTGACTAAGTTTAAATATATATATATGAGATGCATCTTGTGTTACTAATTGTGTGCTCAAGTGTGGCAGAGACTTTCTGTATCTAGTTACTGCAGGAATACATGAAGTCAGAAAGGATCTTTAGACCACTAAGATAAGCAAAGTCATGAGTAACAGAGACACAAGATCAGAAGCCATAAAAGCTCTACAACAGTTGTGTGTCTCAACGATCAGATGCAAGCTCAAGAAATCAACTTTATATACATCACAAGTCTTGATCTAGAACCAAGTAGAAAGTGAACTGAACTCATCACTAAGAGACATTCCAAAAGTTTGAGATACAAGCACAACTAAAGATGCAAGCCCATGTTCAGATGTCATCTCATTAGCATGAAGAGATCTCAGCAAAAACAAACAGAAGCAATAAATAAGAATAGACTCAAGTTCAGCTTGAGATGCAAGCCATGAACAGACGCTAGTTCAGCTTGAGACGTCGTCTCAAGGTCAGACACAGCAAGATGAGATCTTGTCACAGACGCAAGAAAATTATAACAGACTCTAGACAGGAGCAAAACTAAATGATCAATGACAGAAGACAGCAAGTGAGGTCAGCATAAAGTCAAACAAGGACACAAGGACACTGACACAGTGACTTAGCCTGAAAAAGCTGTTGTACACCTACTTGGAAAGCTTGTCTTTCTGCTATGTATCTCAACAGTTAGAAACGGCCATATAACGGCTAGTTTTCTAACTGAAGATATAAAAGAGACAAGATCAAACAGTTAGACGTGAGAGAGACTGCCTGCATTACTGTACAATCATCAAGCATCTTATCACATCTCAACTAACATCTCAAGTGCACATCTCAGTTTTCTGTTGAACAGTCTCATCTCATCTTGAGATCATTTGTCTCTACTCATCTCTCTTCTGCGCATCACTCTTACATTGTATTTTAAATACAAAGATTACCTAGCTTACCCATCTCTATATCCATACTATGTATGTTTGTAAGCTAGACTTATCATAACCTTTCACTATAATCTGTCTCATCTAAGATAGGAGGGTTCCTAGTCTTAGAGTGAGGTGTTGCGTCCTGAAGAGGCTGTAAGAATACTTGTATTGACAGGTTTGTCAATAGTGGAAAATCTCACGTGTTGTGAGGACTGGACGTAGCCCAAGGAGTGGGTGAACTAGGATAAGATCTCTGCCCCCTGTCTCTTACTTTGTCTTTACCTAACTTATCTTGAATTAACTAAAACAACAAAGCAACAATAGTAATAAATTGAACCAACATTCAAGATAAGATTCTGAGTTGTTACAGACATAAGTATCATCACTAAAATTGTATCTTGTCTTAACTGAGACTCCAAGTTAACAGACTTGAGAGCACATCTCAACAATCAATTTTAGTGTGGAATTTGCAGGAACAGATTTGACAAGTCTCTATTCAACCCCCCTTCTAGAGACCTCCAGCCAACTTCATTCTTCAGCAGAAGCATAAAACTTTTTCTGGAGAAGGTTTGAAGTACTTCCTTCTTCTTCAACTTTGTTCTTGATCCACTAGGGGCTTCATGAGGGATTTCATCATCATCAGAGTCACTATGTATGAACTTTGATGGCTCAGGTTTACTTATATGCATCTTTCTTACATTACTCCTATCAAAGTAAGTGAAGGCTTCTATGCACTCCTCTCTTTTAAGGTCTACTTGATGATGCTTGAAGATTTTTGTCAGCACCATTCCATATGGAAGGCTATCATAGACTTTTTGACGATTTACAGAGTAAATCATGCCTCTGAGGATAAGATAGGAGAGAGATAGGGGTGTACCACTTAGCAGATGATGCATGATTAGAAGGTCCTGGTCAGTGACTGTTTTTAAGGTTCCTGCCCTTGGGAGAATGTAGTAGTAACAGATTTTGTGAAATAATCTGCATATGGGAATTAGTTGGCTTGATTGAAGCTTGGAATCAGGTTTCCTGAGAACTTTCTTAATGATTTCTTCTCTGGTAATGCCTGCAGAAGCATACCAGGTCTCATCAAAGAGATGGTTTGGGCAAGAAGGAATTCCTATGGCTTCTTATATGGATTCAGGAGTGAGAATAATTGTTGAGCCTTTCAGTTCCACAACCAGGGAGTTTCCATCACTCCTATATTGACTAGAAAAGTCAAAGAAGGCTTTTACCAGCCTTGGATAGATGGGTTACCTAATCAAGAGGAAGTCTTTTCAGCCTTGCTTCTGCAGAAAGTGTCCTACATCCCATCCTTCTTTCCTTATTGCTTTTAGAAGAAATACTCTTCCAGAAATGACATTATTCCACTCCCATTTGTCGTAGAATATCTTTAGAAACTCCTCATTGTGAAATAGATCTCTGTTATCATCTTCTGATGCTTCAGAAGGATCACTTTCTAAGCTACTATCTTCACTAGACCTTCTGGACTCTTTTTCTGCATTGCTAGAAGACTGAGAATCTTTATGAGATACAGAAGAGGGCGAGTCTAGTCCAATGGGATCATCAGGTATATTTCCAACAGAGTGAGGAGCTATTCTAACTTCAGCTCTTAGTCATCTATACCTTATAACATGAACAACTAGAATGGAAGCAGGATTTGGAGTTTTTGAGGTAGAAGGAGCTGAGGAAGATGATGGTTTAGAAGAAGTAGGAGAATGAGGTTTAGCAGAGGGTGGCTTGGCTGACAGAGGTTGTACTTCTAGAACCTCTATGAAAGGAATGATGTTCCACTTTACATAGTTGCATTTTGTAGCCTAGCTATCCATGTGGAGTCCCTTTCAAGGTTGACTCTTAAAGGAAAAATCATTTTTAATTAAAATGACTTTATCGATTACGCTGAAAAGGAAAATGACATTTGCTAGTACCTTGGAGAAAGACAGTTTTTCTAACAAGTCAAATATGGAGATACTTTTGACTGCATATGTTTCCAGAAGATGTATTTTTATCTCCAGAAGAAATGAAATTCACTGGGCATTTCCAGAAAAAGGGATTTTTCCCTTTTTGACATTTCACAGATCATAACTATAGCTTGTACATATGCAGTTTATCTCTTATAAAATTAAATCTATCTTCTACAAGTGGCTTAGTAAAAATGTCAGCAATTTGCAATTTGTTTTCAGTGAATTTTAGTTCAATTTCATTCTTCTGAACATGATCTCTTATAAAGTGATGTTTAATATCAATATGCTTTGATCCAGAATGCTGGATAGGATTTTTGGAAAAGTTGATGTCACTTGCATTATCACAGAAGATAGGGATTTTGGAATATCTTAAACAATAATCCTTCATCTGATGCTTTATCCAAAGCATTTGTGAGCAGCAACTAGCAATAGAAACATATTCAGCTTCTGCAGTTGATAAAGCTAGTGTAGGATGCTTCTTACATGACCAAGATATAGGTGATTCTCCAAGGAATTGACATCCACCACTTGCGTTTTTTTTGTCTAATCTATCTACAGCATAATCAGCATCACAATATCCTATAAGATCAAAATATGTACCTTTCTTGAACCAAAGACCAAGATCAGTAGTTCCAGCAAGGTACCTAAAAATTCTTTTCACAGCAGCTACATGTGATTCTTTTGGAGAAGATTGAAATCTAGCACATAATCCTACAGAAAATAGAATATTTGGTCTGCTTGCAGTTAAATACATCAATGATCCTATCATTCCTCTATATTCCTTTTCAGAAACAGGTTTCCCATTATCATCAGAGTTTAAGATTTTGGAAGGATGCATAGGAGTTGTCATGGGTTTTGCTCCTTCCATTTTAAATCTTCTGAGAAGATCTTTTGTATATTTTTCTTGGAAAATGAAGATTCCAGCATCTTCTTGCCTGATTTGTAAACCTAAAAAGAACTTAAGTTCACCCATGACACTCATTTCAAATTCACCTTTCATCAATTTAGAAAATTCTTGGCACATCTTTTCATTTGAGGATCCAAAAATGACATCATCAACAAAAATTTGTACAATTAGTAAATCCTTCTTAAGAATTTTCCTAAATATAGTAGTATCAATTTTGCCTCTTGTGAAATCATTATTACGAAGAAAGTTACTTAATCTTTCATACCAAGCTCTGGGAGCTTGTTTTAAACCATATAATGCTTTTGTTAATTTGAAAACATGATTTGGATGCTTTTGATTTTCAAAACCAGGAGGTTGGTGTACATACAGTTCCTCATTTATGTAGCCATTTAGAAAGGCACTTTTAACATCCATTTGATATAATTTGAAATTTTTATAAGCAGCAAATGCAAGAAGAATTCTAATTGCTTCTAATCTAGCTACTGGTGCAAAAGTTTCATCGAAGTCAATACCTTCTTGTTGGTTATAGCCTTGAGCTACTAACCTTGTTTTGTTTCCGATCACATTGCCTTTTCATCGATCTTGTTTCTGAATACCCATTTTGTACCAATGATGGTGTGATCTTCTAGAGGAGGAACAAGTGTCCATACTTTGTTTCTTTCAAATTGATCCAACTCTTCTTTCATGGCATCTATCCATGAATAATCTTCAAGAGCTTCATTTATATTTTTGGGTTCAATTTGAGATAGCAAAGCTGCACTGCTTTCTTATTTTCTTAATTGGGATCTGTTTTTTACTCCTTCAGTTGTACTTCCAATTATTTGTTCATGTGGATGAGCTGTAATTAATCTCCGGCTCTTTGGAAATTCTTCTCTTTGTGTGCAGATTTCTTCTGTAGAGTTGTTAGTATGATTTTCCCTTTCTGCAGTATCTTCTGAGGGGTTTTTACATTCAGAAGATATCTTCTGATGCTTTTCAGATTCATCTTTTGAATCACTTTTGTATTTTCCTGGAGAAGAAAGGTTAGTATCATTGAAAATAACATGCATGCTTTCTTCTATGGTCTGGTTTTTAATATTATATACTCTATAGGCTTTTGAAGCAGTGGAGTATCCAAGAAAAATTCCCTTTTCAGATTTAGCATCAAATTTTTCAAGATTTTCTTTGTTGTTCAAAATGTAGCAATCACACCCCAAAACATGAAAATATGCAATGTTGGGGTTTCTCCCTTTCCATAGTTGATATAGAGTTTTGTTGAGAGTGCTTCTGATGGTAACCCTGTTAAGTATATAGCATGATGTAGCTACTGCTTCAACCCAAAAGTATTTTTGAATTCCACTATCACTTAACATAGTTCTGGCCATTTCATGGAGGGTTCTATTTTTTCTTTCTACAACCCCATTTTGTTGTGGAGTTCTAGGACAAGAAAAATTATGAGAAATTCCATTTTCATCAAAGATCTTTTTAAATGAAAAGTTTTCAAATTCCCTTCCATGGTCACTTCTTACAGAAGCAATATTCTGAACACTTTCATTTTGGTAACTTCTTGGGGAAGATTTTGAAAGCACCAAATGACTCATCTTTAGTGGTGAGAAACAAAACCCATGTGAATCTAGAGTAATCATCTACTATGACTAAGCCATGTCTTTTTCCTCCTAGACTAGGAGTTTCAGTAGGTCCAAATAAGTTAATATGCAATAATTCCAATGTTCTTTTAGAGGTTACTTCATTCTTAGAATGAAAACTAGAATGAGTTTGTTTGCCTTTAACACATGCATCACACACTTTATCCTTTTTCAAATTTGATTTTAGGTAAGCCTCTAACCAATTCCAATTTAGAAAGCTTTGAGATGGTTTTCATGCTTAGGTGGCCTACCTTCCTATGCCACACCCATTTGTCATTTTCAAATGAAGCAAAGCATGTATGATCAGATAGTTCTTCTAGACTAATGTTGTATAGATTTTTTTTCTTATTCCAGAAAATAGTAGTTTCTTAGTAGATGATTTTCTAATTTCACAAAATTTTGGTTGAAACATAACTTCATAGACACTTTCACAGAGTTGACTTATGCTAAGAAGATTATGTTTTAAACCTTTCACATAGTAGACATTACTAATTTGGGTAGAATTCTTTATACCTACCTTTCCAATACCTTTGATGTGTGCCATGTTGTGGTCTCCAAAAGTTACTGTTCCACCTTCTATCTTGTGTAACTGGATGAATTTGTTTTTATCTCCAGTCATATGTCTTGAGAAACCACTGTTCAAGAACCATTGCCCTTCTTCTTAAAGGTTCTTGCTTGTTCCTACATCATAAGACAGTAGAGATTTAGTTACCCAAATGTTGAGTCTCAGAATTAATTTGAGTATTCAAATTCAGCTTAAGACTCAGTATCCTTAGGTTTTAATGATTAACAAATAAGATCATATAAGAACAGGTTCTACTAAGAAAGGTATTGTTGTGTAGATTGTATTTCAGGATGAAGTATTCATCTGAAGCCTAGAAGACAGCAAAGGAAGAAGAAATCCACAAGAAAGATGAAGCAAATCTGAAGTAAAGAAAAGAGTAGAACAGAATCTGAAGAGAAGAGAAGACTCGACTATCTAAAGCATATCCATCATCTGAAGACTTGAAGACAAAAGTGAAAAACTTGACTCCGTCTGAAGAGTGACTATCATCTGAAGACATGAAGACAAAAGTGAAGACTTGACTCCGTCTGAAGAGTGACTATCATCTGAAGACTTGAAGACAAAAGTGAAGACTTGACTCCGTCTGAAGAGTGACTATCATCTGAAGATTTGAAGTTGATCTGAAGCACTCTGTGTATCTGAAGGATAAATGTGTCAGAATCAAGAATTGACCTCTTGAAGACGTTGCTAAGTGTGAAGAACACTCTACCTAATGAACTATATGAAGTAAATGGTTGGATCACAAGAAGGGGGGGTTGAATTGTGATTCTTTTAAAATTCTGCAATTTATCTTCTAATAAAATTCTGCTCAAGATAAATTCTTGGCTTTTATTAGAAGATGAATTTCCAAAGGTGAATTGTAAGTGTAATGCTTATTATGCTGAAAGTAGGATTCCTTTGATGGAATCAATTTAGTTAACACTTACTTAGGTATTAAGTAGTTTTAAAATCTTTTTATGATCATGCAATAATCAAGAGTATAAGGGAAAGAAGAGAACACAAGGAATTTATACTGGTTCACCTTTTCCAACCAAAGGCTACATCCAGTCCCTACCTCAAGTAGGATTTTCTCACTATCCAAACTCAATTACAACCTTGGGTACACACTACCACTAGTATTCTTTTCCCACAGCCTCTTCAGGCTTCTTACAGAAACACCAAACACTTAGAAACAGATTCTGTCTCCTTGCAGCACCTCCTGCAGAAGCACAGAATCAGAAATCTACAGAACTTGCTTCTGCAGACTTCAACCTTTCACAGGCTCACACCTAAGCCTTTACAACCTCTCAAATACTTCACCTAAACAGTCACAAGAGATTTTACACCCAATCAATCTCTCTGACTAAGTAGAAGCACAAAACTAATAAGGTAAAGTACACAAAGCTCACAAAGCTCGCTAAATTATAATCAGAGCAGCAGCAACTTCTAGTGAGCAAAGCTCCCCCTCAACAACTTATATGAACTGATGAAAAAGAATCTGAGGAGAGAGAAAATGTTCCAGAAGCTTGCAATGTATGAGCAGAGGCTTTCTTATGCTTCTGGAGATAAGAGGTGTGTTTCAATGTGAAGAGAGCACCTCCTTTTATAGGTGAGGAGCCTTGTAGCCGTTGGAGATCAGTTCAAAAGATCCAGCTGTGATGTATGATCAATCCCTTTCGGGTACAGCTGCAAAAGCTGACAGGTACAGCTGTCCAGTTGACTGCTTTCATGCTTCTGCAGAACTTGCTTCTGCAGACAGTGTAACTTGCTCACTTCTTCACCTATGCTTCTGTGAATGTTTTGAGGATGTTCAAAGGATTCTCTTAAATGTTTTCAAGCTTGTATTCATTAGCTAATACATCAGAAGAATCATTTCCTTATTTTGCCTTAATCTGCTGCTTCTGCAAAGTTCATGTGTATAGGCTGCTTCTGCAGAATTCTGTGTATATGCTGCTTCTGCAGAATTCTGCTTCTGATGAACTGTAGTTTGTTTCTCATGCTTCTGTAACCTATTTGAGGTTCCACAGTTGATATGCCTTGAGAATAAAATGTTATTATTGCTTTGTTCTTGAAATCTTCTCTTAAAGTGAATCTCCCTTCTAATATATCTTCATTTGAAGTTCTTTAGAAGCTTCTTCATGCTTCTGCAAGATATGAGAAGTACTTGACAGCTTCTGATTGTTTTGAATGAGTTATTATGAATTTACTCATTTTAATTTCAAGTTGTCCTTCACAGATTTTTCATTCCTATTTAGTTTGCTACTTCTGTTAGTTATTGGAATGAAATTTCTCATGTATCTCATGCTTCTCATGTTTCACATGTTTCTCCTTCTTCAAGATTAGACCTGTTGCTTCTGAATACATACTCAAATGAAATGATTAGTCTTCTTTGAAATCAGAATTATGCTAAGTTGCATTTGATTTGGTTGTCATGATTAAAACTGTAACATCCCAAAAATTTAGAAATCTAAAATTGTAACAAAAATAATAATCATAATAAAATTAAAATACTTATAATTGTATTTCGATAATATTGATGATGAAAAGAGAATCTTTATAATAATAACAATAACTATTAATAAAATAATATTATAATATTAATGATACAATAATGACATGATAATATGAATACTAAAAGAGAGATATAGAATTTGATATTAGAAGATATAATAATTGTTATTAATATAACAAGATAATAATAAAATTATTAGAAGATAAATTATATTATTAATGTTTCAATTAACCTTAATTGTTATAAATGTAGTAGTTATTATATTATTAATATTAATATAATAATATCAGAACCGATTGGGATATCCTCAGGAAAGAGATATGCTTAGCATTTTAATTTAAAGATCATATTTCAAAATAGGAATGATAACATCACAATAAATAGAGATGAGAGAGTAATATCAAGTTTAGGATAATGTTTAAATATAAGATTCGAATTCGAATTTGAATGTAGATGGATAAGGAAAAGCTTAAGAGGCAAAAACTAAGGTTGCTGCTTAATTTTGGGAATTAGGCCTAATGACCTTGGTGTACTAATTCGCAAATATCTAGAGTTGTAGATGTCCGATTGAGGTGATTCCACTCTCATTAGAAAGCTTATTTCCGGGGCTTCAGTTTGATAGGTTATATGATAGGGTTTGGATGAAAACTGCACCTTCAAACAGACTCATTTTCGCTCAAGCGCAGCTTGAGCGAGGATATCAGTAAGAAGGGAAAATTGCAATCTGGTTTCCTCGCTCGAGCTGAGCTCGAGCGCAGAAAAACAGAGAGCAATTTGAGAAATTCAGCTCGAGCTGAGCTCAAGCGCAGCCTGAGCGAGAACTTGCGCTTGAGCTGCGCTCAAGCGATGCTTGAGCGCAGGCCCGATTTCTGCACTTTAAAACACGTTCTTGGACGGTTTCAGCCAGTTCTTCCTTCCGTTTTTTCATATTTTCAGAGAGAGAGAGAGGATCTAGTGAGAGAAAGTCCCAGCAAAGGCCAAGAACGATTTCTACTCATCAAGAACGAGTCTTGCATCAATCTTTCCCCCATCAAGGCCCTCCATTCTTCGTTCTTTCTCCGTTTTCTCGACTCACAGGTGGGTGTGACTCTCACTTGTTTGTCTTGATTGTTCTCACAGCATGTTCCCCATTCTTTTTCCCTTTCTTCTATGGAATAATGATGTATGTATGAGATAAGTTTATGAATTATGAATGTATTGATGATTGGATGTCTAGAATTGCAAAACCATAGGGTAGATGATTTGAGATAATGATGATGTATTATGAACCTTGAATATTTTATTATGAAATCATGGGCCTTTGGCCATCACAGTCATGGATTATGAATTAAGATATCACAGGGCTTATAGCCATCACAGAGCCTCCGGGCTATCACAGGGTCATTGACCGTCACAGGCCTTCGGGCAATCATGTTTAAGAAAGACGAGGTGATCTCATCTAACCCTTGGCCAAGGGGAAGATGGGGGATCCTCAATTATTAAAAATAATCAAGTAATGTGTCATTCATGTTCAAATAAGACTTAATCTCAGGTTTCCCTGGACGACGGTCCTTGGATTCTCAGGCCGAGCGCTCATCACAGTCACGTAACAGTGTAAAGACCCGGGGTGTCGGGTAACAACACCTCACAGTCATGCATTGCATCATAAACATTATTTCAATGATGACATATTGTGTGTAATTCATTTATTCATGATGCTCTAGATAGATATGTGTAATTGGGATGATTCTTGATTGTTTTCCCCACACCGCACACACTTGTTACACTCACTGGGACGTAGTCTCATCCCACGATATGGGAATTATATTTCAGTTGTGCAGGATGAGTTTCAGGATCAGGACAAGAAGTAGAGGATACATGAAGTACCATAGATTAGACCTTTATTTCTTATTACCGTTGTTGATATGCTTAGGACTACCGTAGTCTTTTGTTTTGTTGTTTCCTAGGAAATTACTATGTTAATTTTGATGCATTGTATTGGAGCCTTGACGGCAACTTTGTTGGATTTTCTATGTTTTAACTATGTAAAGTGGAGCTTTGGTAATGGTTGGATTACACAAGCGATTATGTTTTATTTTGATACGCGAAATTGACGGATTAATTTTATGAATTTGGAAATAGTGCTCCCAACAGGCATTATTTCTGAATTTAGAAATTAGGACGTTACATTTTGGTATCAGAGCAGTTCAATCCAATTGGACTGTGGTTAGGTTAGTTGCCCGTAACTTACTATAATTCCACCGTGCCTCATGCTCAGTTTAGGGACTGATCACCCCTCTACTGGGTGCGTTGTACACGGGATTATGGTTAGTGACGTAAATAGGATACCTTGTTAAAGGAGTTGGGACACTTCTCTAACAGGGTTAGAGCCACCTACATGATAGTCAGAGGGAGAGGGACATAGGTTTGTTTTTTCCAAGAGTAGGATCTCCACTTCAAGAGCCTTATGAGATGTCATTTTAGTTCCAAAGAAATTAAGGTATCCTTAGAAGGAAAGGTAAAGCAGAAGTTTTTGGAGAGAGGTTTAGAGGGAACATGAGGAGTAGGCTCCCTAGTAAGGGAGAATAGTGATGGTTGCTTGTAGTTACACCTTGAGTGTGTGACTTGTTTGATTAATCATGATGCTTGTTTTTGCTTGAATAATCATGATGCTTGTTTTGCTGAATAATTGACTGATATGTCTGTTTGTTTGCGTTGTTGGAATGTCTTGCATGCGGAGGTGATGGTAAAATTTCTAGGATTGGAGTGTTTCCATGATAGGTAGAGGTTAGAAGAGAAGTGTGAGACTCATGGGAGGTTAGAGGAACCTAACACCATTAGTGAAGGCGGAGTAACACTAGCTCTTGGTTAAGTGTTTACCATCGGGTAGGTGTAATCTTAAAGATAATTCGAGAAAATGAATTAGGGCCTCTAATCTCATATTCTTTTCTTCTTTCCTTTTTCCCTACTGGTGTATGTTGGTGTTGAGATTGCTATTTCGTCTCCAATCTCATTATTAGTTACCTAGTCATTCTATTGATCCAATTAGATATCTAATTAGGCGGTCAGTGATTTTAATTTGATGGTGATTAGATTATTTAAGCCTTATGATCAGTAATTTGGTTTTAATATGCAAGAAGCAAGTGTAATCCTTTGTTCCCTAAAGTATTAAACTAGTACTCCTAGAATCCCTAATGGGTCATTAGATGTAATTATAGTACCTTTATACCATATTCTTGCTCCCTTTCTTTAAATCCCTGTTAGTGTAGGTTGACCCTGATGTTGATGGTTATCGGTAGTTGCACCTGGTGACGTAATTTACTTGAGTAGGATGGATTGTTTGATTTACTTGATTGAATTTGAGTTTCTTGGATTTAGAATTTATCTAAATTAGGATATTTCAGATTCCCAGATAAGTTCTTATTTCCATTTGAAATAAAATGTTTTCAAGGATAGGATTTGTTATATATATATATAGATAGATATAAAACAAAATTGTTAGGATCAAATTAGATGTAAATTGGAGGATTTTGAGAGTAGATTATCTTATGAGTTTAATTTTTAGAGGTAGCTAGAAATTTATGAAGTATAACTAAGATTCCAATAAAGGTCATGATAATAGTAACTAATAAGCTACTTTATAACACTAGAGGATTTAGATGAAATAGATGTTGTAGGATAAATAAAAATGTTTGAAAAATACGATAAGGTTTGTTGGAAGTAGATAAAGTCGGGAAGGAAATAGTATCTATTATTTCATATATAATTTTAGGAATTGTTAGCAGAAAATAGGAATTTCAGAATAACACAGGGTAGATAATTATCAGAGAGATGTCATAGTATTTTAAAATATATCTTACCCCATCAAATATTGTAAAGATAAATAAATATTGTTAAAAAGTAAGAATAATGAAAATATGAAACAAAAAAAAAATATTAAGGATAATTTTTTTAAAGTCATATAATTAAATAATAGGAATTTACTATCATAATCCCTTTATTAATTAAACTTATTTGAAATGATAACATTATCTAAATTTAGATTAAAAACTATATATTTTTGGTTGAGATTAATTTTCTGAAAGTATTAGAATGAGTATAAAAAATAATAATAATAATAATAAAATAAAAGAAAGAAACCCTTAGAAATAAAAACAGTTTAAGTGTACAAAACTTCACATCTAATTAAAAACTGGGAAATAGGTGAAAGGAGAACTGTAAATGGATCTTTAGATCTTAGGATAAGATTATAGTGGTTTGGAGTTGTTTTAAATTGATAAAGGATATGAGGAAAATATTATATAAGAGATAAAATTACTTTCGAATATAAAAATCTTTCTAGGGTGATGATAAATTATTAGAACCTAGGAAGATGGATAACGTTTTGCACAAAGTTTAAGTGATCGTTTATGTGAGGAAAACTGTGAAGCTTGTTTTTGTAGGTTAGATATGGAGATTTGACTAATAATTAATAGTTTTAAGAATAAAGATTTGGTATTGTATGATTTAAGAGGTAGAGATTTAATCTTTTTAGAGATAGAAGTTTCTTTATTTTGATGGTTTTGGGTGATAGGGATATGATAATTTTATGTTTATAGTTAAAAGGTTTAGAGATAAAGATCTAATCTTGAGCTTGTTTGAAATTGAGTAATTATGTATATATGGTTAAGAATTATTGATTTCATCATTGGATCTAGGAGGATCTCGATAAGGAGATTTTACAGTTTAGATAGTTTTATAATTAGGATATGATCATGAGTCAATGGCTCACACATTTATCGTTATTTAGGCCATGATCTTTGAAAGTGTCGAAATTAATTATTTAATAGTTACATAGGTTTTTTATCATAAGAAAAATATTCAGAAATTACAGTTGAAGACATAGAGCTTAAGTTTAGGAAGGAAACTCGAACTTTTAGGTTATGGTAAATGTGGTGAATGATTCAATGGATTTGGTTTAGGAATATAATTTATTCTAGACTTCGAATAGTTAGTCACAATTATTATTAATGGAGACATGATATCCAACCCGAAGTTATAGGTTACCAATATGCAGTGTCATAGACTTAAGTTTAAGAGAATAATAAGACAAATTTTGAGGACAAAATTTATTTAAGGGGGGTAGAATTGTAACATCCCAAAAATTTAGAAATCTAAAATTGTAACAAAAATAATAATCATAATAAAATTAAAATACTTATAATTGTATTTCGATAATATTGGTGATGAAAAGAGAATCTTTATAATAATAACAATAACTATTAATAAAATAATATTATAATATTAATGATATAATAATGACACGAGAATATGAATACTAAAAGAGAGATATAGAATTTGATATTAGAAGATATAATAATTGTTATTAATATAACAAGATAATAATAAAATTATTAGAAGATAAATTATATTATTAATGTTTCAATTAACCTTAATTGTTATAAATGTAGTAGTTATTATATTATTAATATTAATATAATAATATCAGAACCGATTGGGATATCCTCAGGAAAGAGATATGCTTAGCATTTTAATTTAAAGATCATATTTCAAAATAGGAATGATAACATCACAATAAATAGAGATGAGAGAGTAATATCAAGTTTAGGATAATGTTTAAATATAAGATTCGAATTCGAATTTGAATGTAGATGGATAAGGAAAAGCTTAAGAGGCAAAAACTAAGGTTGCTGCTTAATTTTGGAAATTAGGCCTAATGACCTTGGTGTACTAATTCGCAAATATCTAGAGTTGTAGATGTCCGATTGAGGTGATTCCACTCTCATTAGAAAGCTTATTTCCGGGGCTTCAGTTTGATAGGTTATATGATAGGGTTTGGATGAAAACTGCACCTTCAAACAGACTCATTTTCGCTCAAGCGCAGCTTGAGCGAGGATATCAGTAAGAAGGGAAAATTGCAATCTGGTTTCCTCGCTCGAGCTGAGCTCGGAGCGCAGAAAAACAGAGAGAAATTTGAGAAATTCAGCTCGAGCTGAGCTCAAGCGCAGCCTGAGCGAGAACTTGCGCTTGAGCTGCGCTCAAGCGAGGCTTGAGCGCAGGCCCGATTTCTGCACTTTAAAACACGTTCTTGGACGGTTTCAGTCAGTTCTTCCTTCCGTTTTTTCATATTTTCAGAGAGAGAGAGAGGTTCTAGTGAGAGAAAGTCCCAGCAAAGGCCAAGAACGATTTCTACTCATCAAGAACGAGTCTTGCATCAATCTTTCCCCCATCAAGGCCCTCCATTCTTCGTTCTTTCTCCGTTTTCTCGACTCACAGGTGGGTGTGACTCTCACTTGTTTGTCTTGATTGTTCTCACAGCATGTTCCCCATTCTTTTTCCCTTTCTTCTATGGAATAATGATGTATGTATGAGATAAGTTTATGAATTATGAATGTATTGATGATTGGATGTCTAGAATTGCAAAACCATAGGGTAGATGATTTGAGATAATGATGATGTATTATGAACCTTGAATATTTTATTATGAAATCATGGGCCTTTGGCCATCACAGTCATGGATTATGAATTAAGATATCACAGGGCTTATAGCCATCACAGAGCCTCCGGGCTATCACAGGGTCATTGACCGTCACAGGCCTTCGGGCAATCATGTTTAAGAAAGACGAGGTGATCTCATCTAACCCTCGGCCAAGGGGAAGATGGGGGATCCTCAATTATTAAAAATAATCAAGTAATGTGTCATTCATGTTCAAATAAGACTTAATCTCAGGTTTCCCTGGACGACGGTCCTTGGATTCTCAGGCCGAGCGCTCATCACAGTCACGTAACAGTGTAAAGACCCGGGGTGTCGGGTAACAACACCTCACAGTCATGCATTGCATCATAAACATTATTTCAATGATGACATATTGTGTGTAATTCATTTATTCATGATGCTCTAGATAGATATGTGTAATTGAGATGATTCTTGATTGTTTTCCCCACACCGCACACACTTGTTACACTCACTGGGACGTAGTCTCATCCCACGATATGGGAATTATATTTCAGTTGTGCAGGATGAGTTTCAGGATCAGGACGAGAAGTAGAGGATACATGAAGTACCATATATTAGACCTTTATTTCTTATTTCCGTTGTTGATATGCTTAGGACTACCGTAGTCTTTTGTTTTGTTGTTTCCTAGGAAATTACTATGTTAATTTTGATGCATTGTATTGGAGCCTTGACGGCAACTTTGTTGGATTTTCTATGTTTTAACTATGTAAAGTGGAGCTTTGGTAATGGTTGGATTACACAAGCGATTATGTTTTATTTTGATACGCGAAATTGACGGATTAATTTTATGAATTTGGAAATAATGCTCCCAACAGACATTATTTCTGAATTTAGAAATTAGGACGTTACAAAAACCACTTTGAGGGTATATTTGAACCTTACACTATACTTATTTCAGCATAAGAGTCAGATATTCCTTCTTTCCTCGATCAAAAGTTTTGCACAAATAAGGAAATTCTGCAACTCCTGCTGCACCTGCAACGAAAAGCATTGTGTGCGCAGACCTGCTGCACCTACTGCTGCCCAGAACATATCAGAAGACTAGACAAGAAAGTGACAAGAAAGCTATTTGAAGTCAGATTATTAAATTCAATATCATTATCTATCTGAATCACAGAAGAATGGGAAGAGACAAAAAGAACAGAGTTGCGATCATCTGAAGAAAAGAAGAAGCAACTTTTGCTAAAAGAGAGGAACTTGTTGAAAGTGTCCTTAGTGTGAAGAACAAAGAAATGCTTGAAACAATCATATGAGGTAAGCATATGTTGAAGCTAATAACATCAAGCTGAAACAATGCAACCATCTGAAAGCTCACTAATCGTCTGAAAGTATATGAAGATTAAAGAATTCAACCTTCAGAACACATACTCTCTGAACAAGATGTTGAGACACTTCAGACTATCTGAAGATATGAAGACTCTAAACTCTCTGACTACGTGGACAAATCTTAAACGACGAGAAGTCTCAACAAAGGCAGAAACCACATGATCAACAACTGGAAAATTGCTCAAATATTTTAAGGAACTCTGCTTAAGAAAGAGAAAGGAGAAAATGTCAGAAGCTAAGCAAAAAGAAGCTAGCACAAAACGGGAAAAAGGACAAGTCTAACGGACCCTTATACAATATCTCCTTACACTCACAGAGAAGAATGAAGAAGGAAAAGAAGAAGCAAAGAGAGAAAAAAGATATCAACTTTCTAAAGGAAAATCTCTCAAAAAAAGAGCTTATCGAAAATGTGTCAAAACTTAACCATCTGCACACCTATTCTGCTTAAGAAGAAGCAACCGTTTAAAAAGCTATTTCACAACGGCTATATGAGCCAAATCACTTCTTCTCAACGGTATTATCAACAACCTTCAACGGCTATATTTTATCAGAATATATAAATAGCCTAAAGTATGAATCTGAAGGGGTCGGTTGTCATCATAAGAAAGACAATCAAGTGTCGGCCAAATTTCTCGGTAACACATCCACAAGATGTCGACCAAAAAGGGTGGCATTGAAGCCCAAGGCTGAAATCATACCCAAGAAAGAACCGGCTAAATATCAAATCCAAACATCCTATCAAGCCATCTTTCTAAGGAAGTTATCCATCATACAAAGATGAATTTAAGCCTATTGTAAATCAAACACGTGTATCTCTGTTGTTTCGTTATACTTAGAATTCTTGTCATGTATCCTGAGTTAGATTCAGTAATCCATTTGTACAAGAAGAATCTGAGTTTAAGTTTCTTAGAAACTTAAACTTAGTTTATGTTGTAAACACTATATGTGTCTGAGAGCCTGAAGAGGCTTGGTGGAAGAAAGAATATGTACTGTTGAGCCTGGAGAGGCTTGTCTGTAAAATAATACTCCATATGTTACCTGGAGAGGCAGTTGAAAACAAAGGAATACTTGTTGTTAAGCCTGAAGAGGCCGTGGTAAAAGAATACTTGTATCTGAGTTCAGATGGTGGAAAATCCAGTGGTGGTTTGCCCTGGGACTGGATGTAGCTCACTGGGTTGGTGAGTGAACCAGGATAAATTCTTGTCTAAGTTTTCTTTCCCTTAAACTTTTTTTATTTTTAGCTTTGTATTTTCAAAGGGGATTGAAAAGTATTTTCGTATCAAACTCTATTTCAACAAATTCAATAAAACAGTTTTTAAAGATAATCAAACTTTAGACAATCTCATATCATTTGAAGTATTTCAGAAAATGCTCTTTGAAGAACCTCTGAAATAACTCTCCGAAGTGAGTCTGGACAAGAACTCAGTTCAGAAGTTAGAAACAAACTCCAGACGATCACTAATCATCTGAAGTAGTTCAGAAACAGTTTTGAAAAGATTGTCTGTAATAACCTTCAGAAGGTACTTTGAGATGTTTTCAAATAACTCTGTTTTAAATAAGAAACTAAGTTAATTGGATGTTTATTTAAAACCCTTTTGAGGTATTGTTAGAAAGCTTATCAACTTTATTTTTCTTACGAAGTCCTTAGAACATCTCACTTTCTTATCTTCCGCACATATCTAATAACTCTGAATTTAAGTTTTTCATAATAACTTGTCTTAATTCATCTATTGTTTATTTCAAGATTTCCAAAATTGTTTAAAAAGTTTAAAACACTATTCAACCCCCCTTCTAGTGTTTCATGTGGTTCTAACACCAAATTATGTTGGGTCCTGAATAGTTAGATACCTTTCTTTTAAAGCTCCTCTTTCTCTTGTAACAGTTATGAGCAAGATGTCCAATTCTGTTACACCAAGAACATTTAGGAGGTTGCCTTTTGGCAGGTACATATACAGTTTTACAGAATTTTGAATTTTGAGATTGATTGAATCCTAATCATGTTCTATCAGAAGTTTCTCCTCCATTACCTATAAGTTTTTTCAGGTTATTTGTACCATTCACAAATTTATTTAAGTCTTGATGCAATTCATCAACTTTCTTTTTTAGAAGATCATTTTCCTTTTGCAGTGTTTCAATTTTATTATCTTCTACAGAATCTGACTTAAGTAATTTTACTTGTTCTGATAATTTGAAGTGAGATTGTTGTAAACATTGATTTTTTTTAAACAATCTTTCATTATCCTCTTTTAATTTTTCATTTTCTTCTTTAGATTTGATTAATTGTTCTTTAAGTAAAGCACATTTTCGATCTAGTGTGTTTGAGTCAGATAATAGGTTATCAAATGCATCTTATAGTTCTTTATATGTAAGAGAGTTTGAGTCATTTACCTTATCTTCTTCATTTTCCTTTCCATTTGCTGACTCTTCTTCTGCTTCTTCTTCTGAAGAACTTTCTGCGTCATCCCAAGTATCCATCATGTCCTTTTTCTTCTTCTAGAGGTTACTTGAGTCCCTTTTTAGTTGAGGACATTCTGCTTTTGTGTGGCCTGGTTTATTGCATTCAAAACAGATGATTTGAGCTTTAGATCCTTCAGTTTTGTGTCCTTCCTTCTTGGGTAAGAATATTTTTCCTCTGCCCTTCCTTCTGGCCAGTCTTTGGATTCTTTTAGATATGAAGGCAAGCTCATCATCATTTTCAGAAGATGATTCTTCTTCATCAGGAGCCTTTTCTTCTCTTGATGTACTAGCCTTGAGAACAATTGTTTTTCCTCTCCTTGGTGGCAATTCATCCATGAGTTCTTGCTCTTGAACTTTTAGGGAACCAAGGAGTGTTGAGTCTCAAAATATTATTAAGTGATTAATAATGTTTAAGTCTCATAACCCTAAGTTTTAATGAACAACAAATTTTTTTAAAATATTCTGAGAAATAGTACAAATTCTCTTAAGGGTATTTTCTATGTTTTCAACAACTCTCTGAAGGAGCAACCCTCTAAAGTGGTGCAACCTTCTGAAGGAGAAGAACCTGCGGAAGTACATCAACCCTCTGAAGAGATGTACTATCTAAAGCATGAAGACCTGTTGAAGACTTCCTACGTGGCATTTGTCTAAAGTCAGAAGGCTTTCTGCTCAAGACTTAAATGCATCTTCAACGTCTTCTGCAAGCTTGTCTCTTTTAAGGAAGGATTATAGAGACCCTTTGAGCGTTTTGAATCATTTTACCTAAAAGGGAAACATCTGTATCATAATACCTACAAACGTGTCAAAACTGAATCAAAGTCTGCACACCTGCACTGCTCAAGTCAGAAGCTATCAGAAGATTGTCTCACAACGATTCTCATAGCATTTAATGCTATCTCTCAATGGTGGTTTTAGCAATCTTCAACGGACTCAAATCTATTCCTATATATAGCTTCGTGAAGGACTTCAAAAGAAGAGAAAAGACCTTGTATCAAGCCAAAATGCTGTCAAATTCTATGTTGCATACTCTCTGATTTATTGTAAAACAAATTTCATTTATCTTGAGTCATACTCAGTTACCTTGTAAAAGTTTGTTCCAGTTTAAGTTAGGAACTTGTTTTGGTTCTGTAACTTAAACAAATTTCTTTGTAAACACTTTTAAGTGTCTGAGAGCCTGGAGAGGCTTGATGGAAGAAAGAGTACTTGTTGTTGAGCCTGGAGAGGCTTGTGGTTAAATAATACTTGGTTTAGAGCCTGGAGAGGCTTTTCTGTAAAGGAATACTTGGTGTTGTAGAGCCTAAAGATTCTTGATAGAAAAGAATACTTGTAATCTCTGAGATTAGTGAAAATCCTTAGCTAGTTGGCTTTGGGACTGGACGTAGCTCACAGTGGTAGTGGGTGAACCAGTATAAATCTTTGGCTACGTGTTCTCTTACCCTTATCACTTTTTATTTGGTTTATACTAACTTGGAGGGTTATGAGTATACTATTTTATAACGTTGAAACTGAAAAAAAAATTCAAACGTATTCGAAACAAGTTTGCAAAACAGTTGTATTAAACCTGTTGAAGTAATTTCAGCAAGTACCTTACTCTGAGTTTCAGCAAGTTGCTAAAATATTTTGTGAAAAGTTTTGCTTGTTAAAGGTTTTCCTAAAATCAATTTGAAATTATAAAACATTATTCAACCCCCTTCTAGTGTTTCCTGATGTTTCTACAGTTGGTATCGGAGTTCAACCTTGGGTTGAGCATCGAACAGTGCTGAGGAAGAAGATCCAAGATGGAAACCTCAACAAGCTATGATCTCTACATCTCTGAAGGAGCATCTGTAACTAGGCCTCCAATGTTCAACAAAAATAATTATCTTTACTGGAGAGAACACATGAAGCTGTTCTTTGAAAGTCATAATCTGGATCTCTAGGATATAATTGCTGATGGTGATTATGTTCCTATGAGAAATGAAGTTCCCATTTCTAAACCTGAGTGGTCCTATGAGCAAAAAATTAAGGTTCAACTCAATGCTCAAGCCAAACTCTACTTGATGTGTTCTTTGAACAAGATTGAGTATGAGAAGGTTCAAGGATACAACTATACTAAGGAAATATAGGACTTGTTTGCTTCATCTATCCATGAAGAGGTTATGGATGTCAAGTCTATACAATCAGATCTAGAGGACTCTACCTCAAAAGATGGAGACGACTCATCTGAAGAGACAAACCTGTGCTTAATGGCAAATCAACTCTATTCAGAAGGTACAGAATCCAAGGTAATATCTTTAACTCTTCAAGATGAATATGATGATTTGGTAGATAGTTCCAAGGAACTTTTCAGAAAGTAGAAGAAACTTTCCAATGCATACACTGTTGTGTGCAATAAAACAAAGATCTTGAAAAGGAGAATCTTATACTTAAAGAAAAGATTCAGGAACATGAGGATAGTAATTCCAAAGTCTATTTGAAGAAAATCAAAATCTTCAAAGACAGATTAAGGAACTTACTATAGACCTAGCCAAATTTGTAGAAGGAACTGATAATCTTAATAGATTATTAGGAACTCAAAAAAGTTTCAAAGACAAAAGAGGCTTGGGTTTCTCTGGAAAATCATCAAAATCATTAAAGTCCGATTTTCCCAAAAAGGTTAAAAAGAAGGTAGATGGTGCATTTACTATGATAAACCTGGACAACATGTGTCTAAGTGTAAACAGAAAGAAAAATCCACACCCAAAACTAACCCAAGTGGACCCAAGAATGTATGGGTACCAAAGATCTCTATTGTTTCACTTGCAGATGTCTTAAATAAATAAAAAAAGACACCCAAAATTACAACAGAGGAATGGATGCGTGGAACCCTTGATGGAAGGAAGGTGTATGTGCCAAGACTTAAAAATAGGAGCTGCTGAAATGGTTATTCTCAAATACAATTCAAATACAATGTTGAGTCTCAGCAAATACAACTCACTTGATCAATCACTGAGAATTCTTTTTGGTAACATATTTTATTACTGCAAAACATATAATCTGAAAATATATGCTTTATCTGAAAAATTGTGTTGCTTGATATGTGAACTTTCTTAAATATATGAACTCTCTGAGGTTTGCACTTGCTGTTATATGTACCTGCTGAAATATATGCTCTTGCTGAAATGTTTGAACTTGCTGAACACAATACTTTCTGAAGTGTCACTTGATGACGTGGCTCTTTGAGACGGTTGGCCTTTCACCTATCCTCTGATGTTTGCACGATGCACGACTCACTATGTTTGCGCAGCCAATAACTATCATCATTAATGTTGTCTGAGCCTATTTATAGAGCGTGTGGGAAGTCTCTCATTTACTCTCTCTTTGCTCTTACTCTCTCAACTTCCAGAAGCTCTCAGTTCTCTCAAGTTCTTCATTTCCTCTCAAACCCTAATTTCTCCCTTAAGTTTTCTGCAACTGCAATGGCACCTAAGAAAGGAGATGCTTCCTCCAAGGCTGGTGGGAATATTGTTCCTACAAGATGTGTGAAGTTTGACAACCTTGTTGAGCATGGTTTTAATCTTGTTGAATATTTTGAAGTTGCTGGATGGATGCCATTCTTTGAAAGCATTTACAGCTCTTAGCATGAAGAAAACGTGTATGAGTTCTGGAGGATTGCAAGAGAAGTTGAAGGAAACAAAAATATTTTTCTGAAGGCAACAGAGATGGGCCAAGACATTGTTGTTGATACCTCAGTCTTGGAGACTGCAACAAATGTCAAGGCTGAAAGTGCACGGTATGTCCCTAAATGCGAAATGCGCAATGGAGGAGCAAGAATTTACAACAAAATGCTTTTTGGTTCAGAAACTCCCTCCAATATGAATGGAATTGGGTTGCTGCAAACTCTCAAACTGTTACGTGTTGTACTTGGTTGCTCTGTGCTGCCAAAAAGAGGAGGTAAAAATCATGTCTCAGAACTTGAAAGGTTCTGTCTTATGCTCCTGATGCGGAAGAAAAAGATAAATTTGCCATGGATCATTCTCTACAGCATGATCAGAAGGTCATATGACTCTGTTGTAAATCTTCCTCATAACACACTGATAATGAAGATCTTGCTTCACCACAATCTTCCAGTGGAGAAGAAGTTTGATCAGAAACCTCCAACCTTTTTCACTGCTACCACCTTTAAACAGATGGGGATTGAACTCAAGAAACCTGCCTCTGGACCATTTGTTAAGAAAGCCCATGTTGCTGAGAAGGCTTCTGCATTCCAAAGATCTGTGCTGGAGATCTTGGAAGAAGAATTACAAGGGGATGCTAGGAAGGAAGAGTTCCAACCAGCTACTGAAACCCATGAGAAGAAGATGGTGTAAGAGAGGTATCTCAGAAAACTCTTGCACCTGCTGATTTGGAACGTGTAAGAGAGGTTCAAGCATCTTTTCAGAAGGAAACACCATCTGAAAAGGTGGCTGAGGTAACACCACTGCAAGCTTCTGAACCTGTTCAAAAGGTTCGTAATGAACTTGATGAAATTGTGGGTCAGGATGCTGAAGTGATTGTTATTGAAGTCACTGAACCTACCTTAACTCCTAAGGGACAGGCTGTGATGGTTATGCCCCTAGTGGAAGTTCTTCTGAGAAGCCACTTATTGCGATGCCTCTAGCAACTAGTCACCCAGATCCTGAGCTATAGAAAGTTGCTGCACTGGCAAATGGTATAGAAGAAGAGGCTAGAAAAGCCAAGGAGCAGGAAGATAATTACAGGGAAATTGCTATTGCTGCACAACAAGCAATACTTAAGGATGAGAAGATTGAAAAATCCTCAGTTCCCAAGAGGAAGAGGTCGTCCAAGGCTGCAAGGATGAATAGTAGAAGGCCGCTATCTCCTGTGAGAGAGGAAGCTCCAACACAAATGATTACAAGGAGCAGATCCATCCCAAAGGATGATGCTGAAATTTTTCAACAAGCAGTAAAGCAAATGAAGTATCAGAAGGCATTGGAGATAAAGAAGTTAAAGCTTAAAAGACAATCTATCAAGCCTGCTGCTGAGTATGTACCCTATAATCCTCTGGTGAATCCAATTACTGAAACCATTAGGTACAAGAGGAAGATGCAGGAAATAAGTAAAATGCTTATTGCTGTAGAGGAACCTTACAAGAAAATCAAGGTAAATTTTGGAAACCTTGATTTCATCGACCTGGAAGATGATTTGAGTCCATCTAAGGTACTATTAAAGGTTCTTGAACCTGCTGTGATTGCTAAGAAGATTCCTGAACCTGTTGCAGAAAGGGTTAGTGAACCTGATGTTATTGAGAAAGTTGTTGAACCCATACCTGCAGAACCTATAGCTACTGCACTTGCTGATGATTCTGTTCCACCTTCACCCCCACCTCCATCATCTTTTGAAGAGGAACAAGTAGATGAAAGAGTCTACTGAGCTTGCCATTGTTCCAGTCTTATCCAGAGCAATTGATTGGGGAACTAAAGGAAGCTATGTCTGCAAAGGAAATGGAAAGTTTGTTTGGGAGGGTGATCTTAACCCAAGGGAGAAAATGTGGAAGCCTAAGTCTAGAGATTTTTAAGAAGACCATCCTTTGACAAGGTGGTTCCTGTTATTAGTTTTGAAGACTTGCTGAAGGCTGCACAGTTTCCTTACAAATTTTATTCAACTCCCTACAACCAAAGAATCAGAGTGCCTAAGTTTCCCAACCTCTATGAAGAATTGCTTTACTTCGGAGAGAATCGACCTTTGCACAAGCATACTGGTTTGCATATGGACTCACTTGATGATGCTAGGACAAAGAGGTTTGCTGCTCAGAAAGATAATGGTGGTGATGTTTTATCTGGTCAATTGGAAAGGATACGACAAGGAGTTCAACCACCCAAGCACTACTGTAAGAGGATTGATGTGTACTCCTCAGACCATGTCAAGATACCTGCTGAAGACTGGATTTTCATCAGGCATCTCAACTTGGAAACTGAGTTGTATGCAAGATATATAGTTTTTTCTGCTGGGTGCAAGAATTTCAATCCTCCCAAGCCACTTACCTTGAAGCCAACCACCAAGATCTACTGGCAACTTAACAAGATTATTCCTAGGCTGCCATTTGCTGAAGAGCCCAATGATAATAAGAAGAAGCCTAAATTCTATTTAGCATACTTGGATGATCCTGAACCCATGACCAGAGAGCAATGGAAAAGAGTTCATAAGGATGTTGAAGCCTATGGTGGATTGGATCACTCCTACAGAGACTGGCTGTGGAACTCTTACTGGCATGAGAGGGAAAAGGAAGGATCTTGCTCTAGGACTAAGTTTGATTTTGCTGACTCTATGACCAAGAGTACTTTATCGGTTCAAGAGTTCAAAACCTGGTTTCTTGGTACTTTTCCTGAATCAAAACATGAACTTCATGAGGATTGGACTATGAAAAAATGGACCCCCTGCCATCTACACCTGTCTTATGGTCAAACCTGCTGAATATGGCTTACCCAATGGCTTTGGGGAGATTGTGTTTACCAAACGTCATATGTCCATTATCTTCGGAGAAGCTGATCTAACTGAAGCACTTGAAGCAAGGGAAAGGGAAATCAGAAGGTTGAGAAACAAGAATCAGAAGCTTCAGAATTTAATGAAATAGTTGCAAGCCACTCTAGCTCCTCTACAATCTCAAGTATCAAGGCCTAAACTCAAAAAGAGTTGTAGTCTATAGTAACATTTAGAAAGTATTTGTGTTCATTGTTCATTGTCTTTGTTTTACTTTTGACTCTATGAAAGTTAAATGAATGAGTTGTTTGCCTCATATGTGCGTATATTATTTTTAATGCGCTAATGTTTACTGATGTGACTACGTAATGCAATGATTTTGCTGAATAACTGCTTTTAAATGCTCTAATCATTGACTGAAAACAAATAATATGTTAACAGAAATTGAATATTCTAAGTGTACCTGATTGATTGTTGATTGTTTACCCCGTATTTATTACTCTGCTACACATTAAATACTTTAGCAAGCTTTGGAAACCCTTTTGATTGATGACAAAAGGGGGAGTAATTTAAACTAACAAATATCTAAAGTTTAAGTGTTTTTCAGAGAAAATATCTTATGTTCAGGGGGAGCAAGGCATTCTGCTCAAGTATCTGATAAAAGGGGGAGAATTTCTTTGAACTTAAATTCTATTTAAATTCCCTTAAGATATTTGAAAGTTTAAGCAAATTTGTCATCATTAAAAAGGGGGAGAATGTTGAGTCTCAAAATATTATTAAGTGATTAATAATGTTTAAGTCTCATAACCCTAAGTTTTAATTAATAACAAATTTGGTTAAAATATTCTGAGAAATAGTACAGATTCTCTTAAGGGTATTTTCTATATTTTCAACAACTCTCTGAAGGAGCAACCCTATGAAGTGGTGCAACCTTCTGAAGGAAAAGAACTTGTTGAAGTACATTAACCCTATGAAGAGATGTACTATCTGAAGCATGAAGACCCGATGAAGACTTCCTACGTGGCATTTGTCTAAAGTTAGAAGGCTTTCTGCTCAAGACTTAAATGCGTCTTCAACGTCTTCTGCAAGCTTGTCTCTTTTAAGGAAAGATTACAGAGACCCTTTGAGCGTTTTGAATCATTTTACCTGAAAGGGAAACATCTGTATCATAGTACCTGTAAACGTGTCAGAACTGAATCAAAGTATGCACACCTGCACTGCTCAAGTCAGAAGCTTATTAGAACCACAGGAAACACTGGAAGGGGGTTGAATAGTGTTTTATAATTCTTTACAGATTTTTCTGAAAACCTTTGAAACAAGCAAACTGATTTGAAAATATATGAGCAACCTTCCGAAACCGGAAGTTCGGCAACTTGCTGATGCAACTGAGAAGGTTGATTAAAAACAATTTTGAAGTATTTTCGCGTGAAGAAAAGATTGTTTACTGCGTGGATTTATAAAACAACTTTTCTAAAACCCTCCTTGGTTAGATAAAAAGTGAATATAAAGAGATAAGGGTTGAGAGAATTTAGCCACATAAATTTATCCTGGTTCACTCACTAACTCAGTGAGCTATGTCCAGTCCCAGGGCAAACACTCCACTGGATTTTCCACTATCTGATTAGATACAATTATTCTTTGAACCCAGCCTCTTCAGGATAAAACCACCCAAGTATTATTTGAACACACAACCTCTCCAGGCTAAAAACCTAATTATTCTTTGAACACAACATCTTCAGGCTAACCCAGTAACAACTATTTGAATGAAAAAGCTCAAACTCTTAAACTACACAAGTTTAGAGCTCGAACAGGGTAAATGTACAAATAACTGAGTAAGACTCAGGATAAGAAATTGTTGTACAATGAAGAAATAATGAAACAGATGAGTTTGAATTTCGGCAGCGTTTCAGCAAGTTAATTTCTCTATGTTCTGTTCTCTATCTTGTTTCTGCATGGAGTCTTGTATTTATAGAGCAGCAAACTTCAGCCCGTTGAGCTCCAATCGATTTCCCATTGAGAGATGGCATTTAATGCAAATGCTCCCATTGTGACACATAGCCTGAAACCTCTGTAGAAGCAAGTAGTAGAGTCAGCAACATAAGCTTCACTTTTTCTGAGCAGCTTGTACTTCACAGCAGACTTTTTCCTTTTTGGTGAGAGAAATTTGAAATATGCCAAAAAGCAAGCCTTCTGACTTTCTAGAAGAATGAGAAGCACAATTAACTGAGACAACTACGGTTGACTTGAGTCTTCAAGGAGAATAAGTAGAGAATATTATATTGAAGACGTACAAGCTTCAGTACGACGTCTCACAACTTCAGGAGGTTCTTCACCTTCAGCAGGTCATAATCTCTCACCAGGTTCCTTTACTTCGGAAGGTTCCACCATTTCAGAGAATAGGATTTCTTCAGCTGGTACCTTCTGAAATAATGAAAACTACCTTAAGCAGAAACTGTTCTTTCTCATAAGAACGTTAACCAAATTTGTTATTCATTAAAACTTGGGGTTATGAGACTTAAAACATTATTAGCCTTTTAATAACATTTTGAGACTCAACAAAGCTATCAGAAGATTGTCTCACAACGGTTCTCACAGCATTTAATGTTATCTCTCAATGGTGGTTTTATCAATCTTCAACGGACTCAATTCTGTTCCTATATATAGCTTCGTGAAGGACTTCAAAGGAAGAGAGAAGACCTTGTATCAAGCCAAAACGCTGTCAAATTCTACGCTGCATACTCTTTGATTTATTGAACAACAAATTTCATTTATCCTGAGCCATACTCAATTAACTCGTTCCAGTTTAAGTTAGGAACTTGTTTTGGTTCTGTAACTTAAACAAATTTCTTTGTAAACACTTTTAAGTGTCTGAGAGTCTGGAGAGGCTTGGTGGAAGAAAAAATACTTGTTGTTGAGCCTGGAGAGGCTCTTCGTTAAATAATACTTCGTTTAGAGCCTGGAGAGGCTTGTCTGTAAAAGAATACTTGGTGTTGTAGAGCCTGAAGACGCTTGATAGAAAAGAATACTTGTAATCTATGAGATTAGTGGAAATCCTTAGCTAGTTGGCTTTGGGATTGGACGTAGCTCACAGTGGTAGTGGGTGAAACAGTATAAATCTTTGGCTAAGTGTTCTCTTACCCTTACCTCTTTATATTTGGTTTATACTAACTTGGAGGGTTCTGAGTATACTGTTTTATAACGTTGAAACTGAAAAACAAATTCAAACGTAACCTACTGAATTGAAAAACAAGTTTGCAAAATAGTTGTATTAAACATGCTGAAGTAACTTCAACAAGTACCTTACTCTCAGTTTCAACAGGTTGCTAAAATATTTTGTGAAAAGTTTTGCTTATCAAAGGTTTTCCTAAAATCAGTTTGAAATTATAAAACACTATTCAACCCCCCCTTTTCAGTGTTTCCTGTGGTTTCTACAAGGAGCTCATCTAACTTTAGAACTGCAAGATCCTTGGCTTCTTGGATGGCTGTTACCTTTGGTCTCCAAATTTTTGGAAGACTTCTGAGTATTTTCCTGACTTGCTCTTGGTTGGTGAAGCTTTTACCAAGAGATTTTAGGTCATTGATGAATATTGTGAATCTACTGAACATCTCATCAATGGATTCATGTTCAGCCATATTGAACATCTCATATTGATGAATCAAAATATTTATTTTTGATTCTTTTACTTGATCAATTCCTTCATGGGAAATTTTGAGTGTATCCCAAATTTCTTTAGAGGTAGCACATCCAACAAATTTGTCATACTCTCCCCTGCTAAGAGCACAGAGAAGAAAGAATTTAGCTTTGGAGTTTAGAAGATATCTCTGCTTATCTTCTGAAGTCCATTCTTCTCTGGATTTTGGCTGTGGGGGTTCTTCTTGAACTTTAGATTCTCCTTCTTTAGGAGGAATCAAAATTCTTGTTCTTCTGGTTTCAGGAATGAAATTTCCTTTTTCAATGATATCCCAAAGATCAATGTCTTGGGATTATAGAAAAAATTCCATTCTATCTTTCCAATAATAGCAATCCCTCCCATCAAATGCAGGAGGTCTATTTGTGGAGGATCCTTCTGGAATGAACATTCCAACACCATGATTTGCCATCTTCCCTTGATTTTTTCCTCTCTCACTGTTAAGTGAGTTCAACCCTAGAGGCAAGCTCTGGTACCAATTGAAGTAGAAATTTCAATCACAAGAAGGGGGGTTGAATTGTGATCTTTTAAAATTTCTGCAATTTCTTCTAATACTATTTATGCTCAAGTTTTATCTTGGCTGAGTATTAGAAGATGAGACTCAAGAAGAAGGAGTTAATATATATAAATATATATGGTATGCTGAAATTATGATCCCTTTGAAAAAACTCTCTTGTTGAAGCAACTTACTTAGGTATTAGATAGTTTTTAAAACAGTTTTATGCACATGAAAACAGAAATCATAAATAAGAGCAAGGGTGAGAGGATTGCACACACAGTTTTATACTGGTTCACCTCTTCCAACCTGAGGCTACGTCCAGTCCCTATTTTCAGTAGGATTTCCTTGATAAACTCTTGCTTTTACAGATTCCTTGGGTACACCTTACCACTAGTATTATTTTGCAGCCTCTTCAGTCTCTCTACAAAAATTCTTCTGAAACCTTTACAGATACTGCAGCTTCTTCTACAGACTGTGCAGTCTCAAAAACAATTTGTAGAACCTTTTCTGCAAGCTTTACAACTCACTACAATTATGCAGAAGCTTACAGCATCTGTTACACACCTTCTCAAGAGGCACTAACACTCTTATAGGCTCCTTGAGAGATTACAGAAGATATAAGAAGTGAAATGATTAAACAAGGCTAAAAGACTATTACTATTTATCACAACATAAAAATATTGAGCCAGCTCTCTCTTACTCAGCTTTAGGGAGCAGAATATCAAAGTTTCTGAAGAGAGAGAAAATTTTCAGAAGGTAGAGAATGTAATTTTGAAGTATAATGCTTCTTCTGAAATTTCTAATCTATTCTGTGTGTTTAGAACTGAAGAGAACCTCTCCTTTTATAGGCAAAGACAAAGACTAGTAGTTGGGGAAAGCTTGGAAAAGGGGAAAGCCACTCCAGCTGTCCAAGTACAGTATTACAGTTGTCATATGTTGACTGGTCTTATTTTCTGAGAGGTTTCTTCTGCACACATAAAAACTGTTGTATTTTTTGACAGTTCTTCTGCAAGCATATTGTGGGCTTTCATGAAACACACATAGAGTGTTATAAATGATTTTGAACCAGCTGCACCCTCAGAAAAATGAAAATAGAGGCTTAAGTAGATCTTGCTTCTTCTGCAGCTGCACTGTCAAGGGATTCTTCTATAGATTGATCTTTCTTTATTCTGGAAAGATTTATTTTACCCATCAGAAAATTCAGGAAGTGATTCTGGACTTAGTTTTACCAGTTGTATCTTAGGGAGGCCTGGAAAGATGAATACATAGGAATATGCTTCTTCTTCAGGTTACCTATTAATGAATATTCCTTCTAATATTTTGTAATTCTTTTATACTATTCTTCTGAATAGCTTCTTTTAACAATTCAATTCTATTGTGACATTCTTGAATAAAATTCTTCTTTATACTCTGTTTGCTTCTTCCGCAAAGGGGAATTTCTTGCTAGTTGGACAAAATGCTTGTTATGCATCTTCTCAACGACTTTCTTGTTTTCTTCTATAATTGTAGTAATGATTTAATGTGAAAGCATCTTGTAAGACTTCTCCTCTTAGAAGAATGTTGAACTGTTTCTTTTGCACAATGTCTTTTCAAGAGCATCAATACTATCTTCTGCAAATTCCCTGACTGTATCTTCTTAACACAAACTCCAGTTAAATCATTAGTTCCTTTTTAATCAGAATTACAGCAAGTGAATTTTGAGAGTTTGTCATTATTAAAATATCATTAGAGTATTCTTGGACCTTACACTTCTCAACGATGTTTTCAAGCCAACAGAGCCTATAAATACAAGTGATCTCTGTGAAGCAAAATGCAAGAAACTTACGCAAAATTTCTAAAAGAAAAGGCTGCCAAAATCCTTGTAGATTTTACACTATGATTTTCTTGTACAAAAACTTTCATATCCCGTGTTAAATCACTTGTTTCTTTGTACATCTTCTGAACGAAGAACTTTGTGTTCTAAATTCATTCTTTTCTGGAAACACTTTGTTGTTTAGAGCCTGAAGAGGCTAGGTGAGAAAATAATACTTGTAAAGAGTCTGGAGAGACCTGGTGTAAAAACAATACTTGGTTGTTTAGAGCCCGAAGAGGCTTGACTACAAAAGAATACTTGTACTCTATTTAGATTAGTGGAGTAATTCTGTAGCTTGTTGGCACTGCAACTGGACATAGCTTACAATGGTAGTGAGTGAACCTGGATAAATAAGTTGATAAGTGCTTCTCTATCCTTAACCTCTTTTATTCTGTTTATACTTACAAGAAGAGGGTTCTAAACTAAAATTTTTATAAACGCATTTGAAAATTTGTTAAGAAAATATTTTTAAAGCTTTGGTCTGAAGTATTTCAGACAGGGTAGAAAAACTTTAGACAACTTCTAAAAGTTTGTCTGAAAGCGTTAAAAACTCAGCTTGCGAAAAAGGCTTTTGAAAAACTGTAAAGTTTATAAAAACACTATTAAACCCCCTTCTAGTGTTTTTTGTGTGTTCCTACAGTTGGTATCAGAGCTCAGCCTCGGGTTGAGCGCTTGATCGTGTTGAGGAAAAGATCTAGATGGAAGCCTCTATAAGCACAAGTCACTATATCACAAAAGGAGCATCTGTGACAAGGCCTCCAACTTTCAATGGTATTGATTATCATTACTGAAGAGATCGTATGAAACTATTCATTAAGAGAAAAAAACATAGATCTGTGGGATATAACTGATGGTGATTATATTCCCATGCATGGTGGAGTGCCCATACCTAAGTCTGAATGGACTAGTGAACAGAAAGCTCGTGTGCAGATTAATGCCAAGGCTAAACTCTACTTGGTTTGTTCCTTGAATAGACCTGAGTTTGAAAAGGTTCATTGATTCAATTCTGCCAAGGAGATCTAGGACACATTGGCTTCAACCCATTGAGGGAACTGAAAATGTCAAACAATTTAAGATCAGCATGCTTGTTCATCAATATGATATGTTCAAGATGCAAGAGTCAGAAACCATTACCAAAGGTGTTTTTACATTCAACGCCAACCATCCACTCTTGATTTGGGAACAAGGGTAATAGGCGAAATTATTCTCGAGGTGACAACCAGTGTTATTAAAATCGGCCCGGCCCGGCCGGTTCGACCGGTTGAACCGGTAACCGGACCCAGGACCGGTCCGATCAGTGGTCCATACCGTTTCAGCAGAAGAACCGGCCACGAACCGGTCAAACCGGTCGTGAACCGGTCCGATCCGGGTTGATCAGGCAACTGAAACAACATCCTTACTAAAAAAAATATAAATGCGCCCCCAAGGATTTGAACTCAACTTCCCTGGAGCTAAGGAAAGCCGCTCTGCCACATGAACTACTATCACTTTTGATAGTATGGTGTTGTTTGGAAGAGCTTATTTGAGCTTATCTTATGACATAAGCACTTATGTAACTGTTTGGGTAAATTTATGAAAAGAGCTTATGACATGCTCATAAGCTGTTTTCAGCTTATTTCAATAAGCTCTTGAGAATAGCTTATAAAATAGCTTATGAAGAATTTAAGTACATTACACCCTCTTCAATTTTCATCAATTTTTTTAAGAGCTTATTCATTAAGTGCTTATTATATAAGAGCTTATGTTATAAGCACTTAAATAAGCTGTATTTCCAAACGGGGCCTATATATGCGAATTAATATATATATAGTATACATAATGAATGTTTGAAATCTATAATTAATATAAATATACTTATTTGAATATATATAAATGTATATTTCATATATAATATATTTTTATGAATATATTATAATATATTTTCGGTTTGACCGGTTCAACCACTGACTCACTGGTTGAACCAGTGACCCATTGACTCAGTATCGCGACCGAGTCAATGACTGGTCCGGGTTTAATAACATTGGTGACAACTTTAGGAAAAGTTCATCTTAAGACACAATTCACTTTCATTGTGATTAACTACTATCAAAATCAATCTTAGGTAGCGTATTGGTGATGGAACAGAACAAAATGGTCTATTTACTTTGTTTGGTAACTATAGAACATAACAATACATGTGATCCTATTTTGTGTTTGGGTCTTGTTTATAATAGAACAAAACAATGTGTTTAATTACATATATATATATATATATACCTATCCTATTTAATGTTTGATTAAACATAAAAAATTAAATGGAACATAAATGTTTATATATATGTATATATATATATACTATTTTATTAATATTATCATATATTTATTTTAAAATTATTAATATACTAATATTAATATTAGTAATTTTATGAAATATATTTCAGGGTAAAATAAACTTTTTTGTCCCTAAATTTTTTTCTTTTTTTTCACCTTATGAAATATTTAAGCTATTTTTTAGTCTATGTTGTTAACTCTACTGCTAATTGCGGATGTGTCGAATACTCATCACAACAATTGATCCTATGTGTAGTATGCTAACACATTATACAATAGTGTTAGCCTCTTTAGGGCCCGTTTGGTGGACAGGATAAGAGACATGATATAATAATTTTATCTTATTTTATAAGTTTTTTTTTTTGTTTTTGTGTTATCTTGTTTCTAGCTTCAAAATAAAGAAGCTCAAATCCATTTTATATAGAAACAAAAGTTGTTCTTTAGCAAAGTGGAAGATATGAATAAATAGACATAGATTGCTTTATTTTCATAACCAATTTCATTTGGTCTTGTTTTAAACCTAATAAATCTAAGGCTAAAATATGTTTTTGGTCCCCCAAAATATTTCGATTTTCCCATTTGGTCCCCAGAAATATTTTTATTTTCCAAACTAATCCCCTAAAATTATTACGCATTCCCATCTGGTTCCTCCATTAATGCACCATTAAAAGTCTCTGTTAAATGCTTATGTGGCAGCTTTGGTGGACAAAATAATCCTAAATGGAATTCCTGCTTGTCATCTTATGTTTTATAAAAGCTCATATCTTTTTAAATTTAAAAAATCCCTAATTACCATAGAAATCCCCAAACATTCTTCTGAAAACCCTAACACTATGTCTACATTACCCAAGGGTGTTGCTCCCCTTGCTCTACCAAATACTACTCCCCTTGCTCTAACAGTTGTTGACCCACCAGCACCCTTGGAAATCAAAACTTCATGTGTTAGAAGTATTGAATTAAGTTATAACTGTTAAATCAAATTGATACATTTTTAAATTCTCACAGTCACATTGCCTTGCACTTGGTCATATGTAGTGCCTTAATGTTGAGGAGTTGGCACTCTTCCTCTACCCCCATTGGTTCGTCTTCCTGATGCAACTACGTACACTAAAGGGGGAAATACGTTACCTTTTGAACCCTTCTACCTTAACAAATATCCTGCGGCGATTTCTTCACTTAAGCAACAACACATAGATTTTTCACAATCGTTGGAGTAGAGCAACAATCATGCAACTCCTTCTACTACAAGGTATTGTGTCCTAACAAAAGTCACACGATAATATGACCAACCCTTACTTAAAATCCATGTAGGATGCTTCAAATGACTTATGGGAATGCCATTTAGGATTATTTTTTCCCACCTAAGTTGCCACATAAGCATTTAACGGTGCACTAACGGTGCACGCAGTTAACAAATTTAACACTTTGGACTTAATTGCCAAACAAAGAGTAGCATTAGGGACCAACAGACCTCATAGACTAAATTGCATGACACTATAAAATGCAGGGAAATTAAATGGCCAATGATACCATTTATTTATATATAAGAGAAAATAACAATATTAATTCATTTTAAAAAATAAAACATAACACTATGATTAATATTTTCTAATGAATACTTCCATTATATAATAAAACCCTGCAATTGCAAAATTGAATATATAGTATCATCTTTTAAAATTGAAAAAAAAAATCCATGCAATCACTGAAAGAAATTCCAAACCGATAGGTATGCAAATATTTGGGGAAATAATAATTAATTCGACCTTTGAAATTATTCTTTACTACTGCATGAGCTATGCATACAAAATAGTCCATTAATTTATTAAACTTCTGTCACATAAATTATTTCCGTATCTCGCATTCTCGCTTTACTTCTTATTTACTAAGAGCATGTTTGGGTGGAACTTCTACAGAAGTACTTTTAGGTAAAAAAAATAGCATGAATCAAAGAGGTCAAATGCATTTAACTTCTCCATAAGTTAAAATTAATCTTTGTAGACCACCTTCTCCAAAAGCTCTCTCATTTAATTTCTCTAAAAGTAACTGATTTTAACTTATGGAGAAGTTAAATGCATTTGACCTATGTGATTCATGCTATTTTTTTCACCTAAAAGAACTTTTGTAGAAATTCCACCCAAACAGACTCTAATTAATTTAAAAAATTATCTGTAAAATAAATAAATATTTTATGGATTAAATTATAAACGAAAATATTTCTACCACATTACGTCACACAACAATGTCAATATAAATCAAAGAGCCGAGCTTATAAAAAAACTAAAGAGCCAATTTAACGATTCTCAAAAGTGGTTGTCCAATTGCTTAAGAGAACCAACTAGCTCATATAAATTGAAGGATATTTTTTTAATATTTAATCGGGAACCTACCACATTATAAATAAAATATAGCGAAAATTTTTCGTCCCTATAGTTTCGGTCAATTTTAATTTTCGTCCTTAAACTTTAAATCCTGTGTTTTTTTCCCTAAACTTTCTAAACCCCCAAACCGTGGTCCCTGTCTGTCAGTGAGATCTGTTAACCTGATGAACTAGCTAACAACAGTTGCATGTCAGCCTCAATAGTGAGTCCCAAATAACTGACCGATCATCTAATTAAATTTTTTATTAATTTTTAATTATTAAAATAATCCTAATTGCTAAATTAGGGTTTTCACCTGAGCAATTTTACCCAATAAAAAACATACTTTCATAATTATGGTTATTTTAATAATTAAAAAATTAATAAAAAAAGATTAATTAGACGAGTCAGCTATTTGGGGCCCACTATTGAGGCTAACATGTAACTTTTGTTACCCAACTTATCAGGTTAACAGATCTCACTGACGGTCAGGGACCATAGTTTGGAGGTTTAAAAAGTTCAGGGACAAAAAACAAAGGATTTAAAGTATAGAGACAAAAGTTGACCGAAACTATAGGGACGAAAAACATATTTTTCCCTAAATTTTATTATTTTGAAACCGTAATATGTGAAAATAGTAAAGTCATTTTGTGACTTAGGAAAGAGAGTCAAATAAATAAATAAATAAAGTAAATAAGCTTTCTACTTTGTAGCTACCGTGGGAATGTGAGAGAAAGAGAGAAAACCTTCTATTCTTATGGGTCATATTAAAGGTTGACGTTTAGAACTTCACCTATAAATTGAAGCATTTTCATCAACTTCAGATCATCACACCTCTTCAGAGTGATATTATTAGAGAGAAGAATTCAGAGAGGAAAAATTGAGGTTTCTCTCGTGAGGTTCTCCTAGTGTTAATTTTATTTTTCTCCTTGTAATCAGATAGGAGTTACATTGTTCTTTCGTTAATAAAAGTTTAGTTCCAATTTTCTAAACTCTATTTTTAATTGCAAATATTTATTTATATATATACTCTGGTAACTAACAGTGGTATCAGAGCCGAATGTTATTGGCTCACGCCGCAGATTGTTTACCGCTGTGCAAGTTAATTTAATAAAAAAATGGCACCAAAATTTGAGATTGAGAAGTTTAATGGGAGTAATTTCTCCTAATGGAAATTGAAGATAAATGCATTTTTGAGAAAAGAAAATTGCCTAGCAGCGATTGAAGGTAGACCCACTGATATTACTGATGAAAAATGGAAGGAGATGGATGATATTGTTGTTTCCAATCTGCACTTGACAATGGCAGATTCGGTCTTGTCTAGTGTTGTAGAAAAGAAGTCGGCAAAGGAGATATGAGATACGCTCGTAAAACTGTACAAGGTCAAGTCTCTTCACAACAGAATTTTCTTAAAGAAGAGACTCTACACTCTTCGAATGAGTGAATCAACTTTGGTAACAAATCACATCAACAATCTGAATATGCTATTTGCTCAGTTGACAACGTCAAATTTCAAAATAGCATAAAATGAACCTGCAGAGCTTCTACTTCAGAGTTTACCAGACTCATATGATCAACTCATCATAAATATTACAAATAATAATATTTCTGACTATCTAAACTTTGATGATGTTTCCGGAGCTATTCTTGAAGAAGAATCCAGGCGCAAGAACAAGGAGGATAGAGTGGAAAATTCCAAGCAGACAGAGGCTTTGACGATGGTGAGAGGAAGGCCAATGGAACGTGGCTCCAGTGGGAGTCAAAGTCATGGTAGATCAAAATCTCAGAGAAGGAAGAACGTGAAATGCTACAGTTGTGGTATGAAAGGGCACATGAAGAAAGATTGTTGGCACACCAAGAAGAATGAAGAGAAGTCTCATGAGGCAAGTACATCTCAGGGTTGTGTTGCGAGTACATCTAGTGATGGAGAAATCCTATATAGCGAAGTAGCAATAAGTTCTAAAGGCGAAAAAAGGCTCACTGATGTATGGATTATAGATTCGGGAGCAACACGGCATATGACTCCAAGACGAGATTGGTTTTGTACTTACGAACCCATCTCAGAAGGATCTTTGCTCATGGGAAACGATTACGCCTTAGAAAATGCCGGTGTTGGTTCTATCAGATTAAAAATGTATGATGGTACTAACCGCATAATTCAAGGGGTACGACATGTGAAAGGGTTGAAGAAGAATCTATTGTCTATTGGACAATTAGATGACCTCGGGTGCAAGACCCACATTGAAGTTGGGATCTTGAAGGTGGTAAAAGGCACTCTTGTAGTGATGAAGGCAAAGAAGATCACAGCTAATCTATACATGCTTATGGGAGATACGTTACAAGAGTCAGATGCATCAGTTGCAACAACTAGTCAAGAAGAAACAACGATGATGTGGCATCGCAAACTCGATCATATGTCAGAGTGAGGCTTGAAGGTCCTTGTAGAACGTAACCTCTTACCCGGGCCCAAATCAGTAAGTTTACCTTTCTGTGAGCATTGTGTGATAAGTAAGCAGCATAGATTAAAGTTTGAGAGATCAATTGCTAGAAGTAACCACATACTATATTTGATTCATTCTGATGTGTGGGAGTCACTGGAAATGTCCCTAGGAGGAGAAAAATATTTTGTATCTTTTATTGATAATTATTCTTGGAGACTGTGGGTGTACCCAATCAAGAAAAAATCACATGTGTTTCCAGTATTCAAAGAGTTCAAAGCTTAGGTGGAGCTTGAAACTGGAAAGAAAATTAAATGCTTGAGGACAGACAATGGAGGAGAATATGTAGATGATGATTTTTAGCATTTTGAAAGAAAGAGGGTATCAAGAGACAGTTCACAGTTCCTCATACATCTTAGCAAAATGGTGTAGCATAGCGAGTAAATAGAACTCTTCTAGAAAGAACAAGAGCTATGTTGAGAACAACAGGTTTGGCCAAGTCTTTCTAGGCAGAAGCAGTGAAAACTACCTGTTACGTGATAAATCGGTCACCTCAACTGCGATTGGTTTCAAGACACCAATAGAGATGTGGAAAGGAAAACTAGCAGATTACTCTTCTCTACATGTGTTTGGATGTCCTGTGTACGTGATGTACAACGCCCAAGAAAGAACAAAATTGGACCCAAAATCCAGGAAATGTATATTCTTGGGGTATGCTGATAATGTAAAGGGGTATCGCTTGTGGGATCCCACTGCCCGCAAGGTTATTATCAGCAGAGATTTGATATTTGCATATAACGATATGAGAAGTGATCAAGGGAGTGATAGCACTGCTAAGGAGACTACAACTATACATATAGATGAAAAATCTAAAGGGGGTGATTTTTCTAAAGCAGAACCTGAGCATGAGGAACAAGAACCAGATGAGATAGTTGGTGTAGAACTTCAACGGAGTATACGACCGAAACACCCACCAGCTCGTTATCATACTGGAGAATATGTTATGGCAACTCATGATGCATATTGTCTTCTTACAAAAGAAGGGGAACCGTCAACCTTTCAAGAGGCTGTGAATGGTTCAGACGCTTCTTTATGGATGACGGCAATGCAGGAAGAAATGGAGGCCTTGCATAGAAACAAAACATGGGAACTTGTTGCACTTCCAGAGGGTCGGAAAGCCATTGGAAACAAATGGGTCTATAAGATTAAACGAGATGGCAACGATCAAGTGGAACGATATCGTGCTAGATTGGTGGTCAAAGGATATGCTCAGAAAGAAGGAATTGATTTTAATGAAATATTCTCTCTAGTGGTTAGACTTACCACTATCAGAGTAGTCCAAGCTGTGTGTGTTACATTCAATTTATATCTTGAACAGCTAGATGTAAAGACTGCTTTTCTTCATGGAGAACTTGAAGAAGAAATATATATGCTCCAACCAGAAGGCTTTGAAGAACAAGGAAAAGAAAACTTGGTTTGTAGGTTGACCAAATCTCTGTACGGTCTAAAGCAGGCGCCGAGGTGTTGGTATAAGAGATTTATTCTTTCATTATTAGTCTTAGATACAACAGACCGAGTTCAGGCCATTGTACATACTACAAGAGGTTTGGTGATAATGATTTCATCATTTTGTTGTTGTATGTGGATGACATGTTGGTGGTAGGCCCCAACAAAGATCAAGTCCAAGAATTGAAGGCACAATTGGCTAGGGAGTTTGATATGAAGGACTTAGGACCAGCAAACAAGATTTTAGGGATGCAAATTCACCGAGACACGAAAGATAGGAAGGTTTGGCTTTCTCAAAAGAACTATCTACAGAAACTCTTGCGGCGCTTCAATATGCAAGACTGTAAGCCAATTTCTACCCTGCTTCCTGTCAATTATAAATTATCCTCAAGTATGTGTTCTGGCAATGAAGCGGAGAGGATGGAAATGTCTCGAGTACCGTATGCATCAGCAGTGGGAAGCCTAAAGTATGCAATGATCTGTACTAGACCGGATATTGCACAAGCTGTCGGAAACGTCAGTCGTTTTATGGCAAATCCTGGAAGAGAGCATTGGAATGTTGTTAAGAGGATCCTGAGATACATTAAAGGAACCTCAGATACTGCATTATGTTTTGGAGGATCCGATTTCATTGTCAGAGGGTACGTAGATTCATATTTTGCAGGAGATCTTGATAAAAGCAAGTCTACTTCAGGCTATGTGTTCACACTTGCAGGAGGAGCAGTAAGTTGGTTATCTAAATTACAAAGTGTTGTGGCTCTGTCTACTACAGAAGCTGAATACATGGCAGCTACGCAAGCATGCCGGGAGGCAGTTTGGATTCAAGGATTAATGGAAGAACTCGAGCACAAGCAACAGAAGATTACTGTGTATTGTGACAGTCAGAGTGCCTTGCACATTGCAAGGAATCCATCCTTTCATTCTAGGACGAAGAACATACGCTTTCAATATTATTTTGTTCGGGAAGTAGTAGAAGAAGGAAGTGTGGATATGCAGAAGATCCATACTAAAGAGAACCTAGCAGATGCGATGACGAAGCCTGTCAACACTGACAAGTTTATATGGTGTAGATCCTCGTATGGCCTATTAAAGACGTAAACAGCAAGGAACTGTTAGAAAGAGAAAGATTAGCAAGCTCACCAAATTGACTTTAAGTGGGAGATTGTGAAAATAGTAATGTCATTTTGTGACTTAGGAAAGAGAGTCAAATAAATAAATAAAGTAAATAAGCTTCCTACTTTGTAGCTACCGTGGGAATGTGAGAGAAAGAGAGAAAACCTCCTATTCCTATGGGTCATATTAAAGGTTGACGTTTAAAACTTCACCTATCAATTGAAGCATTTTCATCAGCTTCAAATCATCACATCTCTTCAGAGTGATATTATTAGAGAGAAGAATTCAGAGAGAAAAAAAGTGAGGTTTCTCTTGTGAGGTTCTCCTAGTGTTAATTTTATTTTTCTCCTAGTAATCAGATAGGAGTTACATTGTTCTTTCGTTAATAAAAGTTTAGTTCCAATTTTCTCAACTTTATTTTTAGTTGCAAATATTTATTTATATATATACTCTGGTACCTAACACAATCGACTTCTGATTCATTATTGAGTATATTTAAGTTTTCAAATAATACATGTGTAATTACCTATAAATAACATTCAGGTTCAAGTTTTGTGAATGTAAAAGATTTATCTAAGAAAGTTAGTCCTATTGTAATGTTCACACCTCAAATAAAATTACTTCCTATGAAAACCCATAATCTTACACTAAAATTGTATTAATAAAATTAGATTCAAATTAGTAGTTGGTATTAGAAGTTCATGTGACATTTGGAAACTCTTATATTTTTGGATTGAATCACATGTATCATTTACAAAAGATAATTTTACTCAAATCGAAACACATCATGATAAAATTAATTTTTCTCCATGGAGGATTTGGTAAACTCTTATATGCAACAAGGTAATAATATAGACTTGAATTTAAAAGTTTTTTTTTTAAAAAAAAAATCTGTAATCACACCAAGGTCCACCAACCCCTTTAATTATATGAAAATAATCACTCTTTGATTATTAGTGTATTAATTTTAATTTTTTTAGATTTAAAAAATAATCAATATAATAAATTGTTATTATTCAACAGTTACATCAAGAAAAATCGATCTCATTCTATTCAAATTTATCAATATTGTAAAAATTTATATAATTTATATTGGTTTAAGTTAAGTTCTTCTCATTAAAAATCGTATGATTAAATTTGAAAAAAAAAATATTAATCAAGAGAATGTGAAAAAACTTAACTTCAAGCCAATTATATTTTATTCAATGACTATCTTTAAATCTAGTATTTTTTTGATGTCATCTTTAAATCTAGTAGAAGGTAGAGGAAAAGAGCATGAAAATGATAAGAGAATAGAAAAACTTAAACTAGAAAAAGTTTAATTTTAGAAATTAATTTCATCTCAAAATTTATTACAATGAAATATTAAAAATTTTAAAATTTACATAATTATCCGCATATTTCGTAATTATTAATTATATTGGTTCCTTATAATTAAATAAAAAATAATATCAATGTCAATTAATATTAAAAATAAATTTAATTAGTATAAACTGATCATGTAAATTTTTTTTACAATATTATTTAATAATACGTTGTCACATTATTTAATGAGTATAACATTTCATATGTTATTAAATTCAATAAATAAATAATATGATCACACGTTATTGCATTCTCTTGATTAAAATTAAATAGATATTAGGTGAGTTTTCCATCCATGAATCTGCTCGTCTCCTTTCCACTCGGTTTGAATTAATATGCATAATGCATCTAAGCTGCCTAGGGCAGTGACAAAAAAAGAATGAATCTTTGCCACCTGGGTATCTAGAGAAGAAACCAAACGCACAGTGAAGGTTTATTTTTTACCAAAAAAAGAAAATTATGGTTTATTTATTTATTAAGAAAATAAAGCAAAATTAACGCAGAGGAGGCGTAATGTTAATTTTTAAATAACAGTTTTATTTTGAAGATTATTTATTTATACAACACATCTATATTTTTTTTGTTTAACCAAAGGTATCTTTTACGGGAGGCAATCATGTCAGGAACATCCACATTATGGTGGGACTAGATCTCCCAGCGGGGATTTTTTCCGTCCACGAAACTCAAACTCGAAACCTTACTTAAGGGGAATCAAGCATGTATCACTTGAACCAACACAACACATCTATATAATAACTCATACAACACACTTTTTATTTCTATATCTATTTATTACATCACTTATCACATCTCACATCACTTATGACATCTCACGATTCTCACACTTGTATCTTTACTACTCTCTAGATTTGTTGTATGGCAATGTTGTACACAATTGGTGTATAAATTCAATTTCTCTTTATTTTATTAATAGTTGTCAAACAAGGTGGACTTGTCCTTTTCAAACTTGCAAGGAATCTTCCGACGCCACAATTTTCCACCCTCATCACCATACACACTGTCAACCATCTTTCTCCTCTTCTTTTCTTTCCCTTGTTTTCTTCCTCAGCTATGAGTACCAGTGCCAGGGAAATCCTTCATAAGATGAAGGTATGGGTCATTCTCATTCCCTTTTCTTATTTTAAGATATGGTTGGACTTGGATCACTTTTTCCTTGCTTTATATTCATTAATGATAGAGAAATGTTCTAGATCTTCATTTCTTGGTATTAATCTTCATCAATCCATTCAATGAACTTCCTTATATTGCCAAAATTAATAAACCCAACCAGTTTTCTTATATGCTTTTTGTGGTTGTCACAGTGCCTGCTTGATCTTCCATCATTGACTTTGACTAGTATTAGTCTCTCTCCAATTACTTTACTTCTCTGCATTCTAAACCTAGAATCTGAAAAACTAGCTTGGATCTGCAGGGAAAAGATATATTACTAAATCTCTTCATGTATCTTTGTTTCTGGGTGAATTGGGAAGAGTGAAGGCTATTCCAGAACAAATTTGACACCTTTTTTACAGTTAGGCTTACTTTACTGTCTTTGCTAATTTGTATCATCCTTGCTTTGTAGGCTTGTCTGATGTGACTAAATTACAAAACAAATATGTGAAAATACTTTCTTCCAGAACCTCAGTTGTGTATATCATCAAGATCCACCTGTTCCTTGTTATTGATATTGGGTTTTTTCTTAAATGAATTTTGCAAAATCTATTGGAAAACATATTAGTGCTCTCTAGCTTTCTTCTAGGGAAGTTGTAAAAGCTATGGCTATGTAATTGAAACAGATCACATCGCCCTGCAGTGTAATGGAAATTCATGTTAGGTATAATTAGTTGGTTGCTTAAGAGGTGAGGGTAATGGTCACTGGTCAGAACACATCACTTTACATGTGACCATCAACCTTCAGAATTAAATGTACCTGCTTCTTCATGAGCATGGGACTATGGAAAGGTCAATCACTGATTCAAAACCTACTTGCTTAGCTATATGACTTATTAGTTATTGACCATAGTGAAAGAGAATGAATAGAAAATGTCAATTATATTCTTTATGAAGGTTTGCTAGCTTTTACTTTCAGTATACTCTATGCCATGTTTCAATTCCAGCTAGCTGCAATATCATCAATTCTAGTCATTCTTGCACACAGCAGGAGCATTTTGTGCTTTCTTTTCCCCTTCATAGTTACACTTGCTGAGTTTCTGTCTCAGATTGATGATATGTTAGGGGTCAGAGTAAAATGATACTGATGAAATGGGAAATAAGAAATGTATTTGATAATAGGTGTAGCCTTAGAGACACAGGTAATTGGATTGTTTACTCTACTATTATGATTTGCCATAGAGAAAGAAAAAAAGAATGAAGATGGAGGTTGTGAGTGACAGTGAAGTGATCAGAAGATTTATAATGACAAGATAATAATTGGGTTCAGCTGCATATATTGTTTGGTTGTAGAAGAAGATTATCAGTGATATAAGAAAACCAAAATAAGTGGAAGGTTTTTCTTTATTTGAGTTCCTTGAAAAATTAACCAAGTCTTAGAAGTTATCTATCACGGCAAAGATTAAGCTAATTCAACTTGGTTATATAAATTCCATCTGCCTGTGGAGAAGATGATAATGGACTCCACTTGCTAACAAAATTTCAAGTTTTGTCAAAACATTTCTCCATACCTGAATTGACAGTTGCTGAGTTGTACCCAAGAACTCTTATTTTTTATCTTGCAATGGGAAGAAATGCTTTGGTATTTACTTTATCTTCTTCATTGTATTGGATTCCTAGTGCAGTTGACAGGCATGGCATATTTTTGGTTAGATTATCTCCGTGCCCTTATGATGTTGTAATTTCCAAATTTAGCCGAGTATTAGTCATTTTTGTGACAGTCGTTTGACATAGCATATTGCTTGCAGGAAAAAGTTGGGCTGGTTTCATCAGACTCTGATTCAGGGAAAGGAAAGAGCAAGATGTCAAAGCGCATAACTCATGGCTTTCACTTGGTAAAGGGAAGATCATATCATGCCATGGAGGATTATGTTGTTGCTCAATTTAAGCAAGTTGATAACAATGAATTGGGTTTGTTTGCAATATTTGATGGCCACGCGGGTCACAATGTACCTGATTACTTGCGGTCTCATTTGTTTGATAATATCTTAAAAGAGGTAACACATGGACCTTGCCTTTTTTGGTTACTTCTTAATCTATGACCTGCTTTCTATGAATCATGAATTGTAGTGGAATTTTCAGGCAGATCTACATGTACATCCTCAAAATCAACTTGATAAATTCATCATGTCTTGAATGAATATGATTACCATGTGTAATACAAGTTCAATTATCCTTTTTTTCCCATGTAGCCTGACTTCTGGAAAGAACCTGCAAATGCTGTCAAGAGAGCATATAGTATAACTGATTCTAGTATTTTAGAGAAATCAGGTGAATTGGGAAGAGGGGGTTCAACTGCAGTTACGGCAATATTGATCAATTGTCAGAAGTTAGTAGTAGCCAATATCGGGGATTCTCGAGCTGTCTTATGCAAGAAAGGTGTGGCCAAACAACTATCAGTGGATCATGAGCCAATCACAGAACATGAGGATATAAAAAATAGAGGTGGTTTTGTATCAAGATTTCCAGGTATAATATTTTATATTGTGTATATTTTCCCTTGATCTTATTAGAATGTTGCACTGGTTGTCCAGTTATGGGGTTTGTAGCTCAGAGAGCTTATAATTCTCAATGCTTTTCTGATCTAGTTGGGTTGCTTACTTTAAAAAAGTTCACTTAGAACAGCATTGACTTTGTTTCAGTACTAAGGATTTAGCTTTTGTCATCAATTCAGGGGATGTTCCTCGGGTTGATGGTCGGCTAGCAGTGTCAAGGGCATTTGGTGACAAAAGCTTGAAGAAACACTTGAGTTCAGAGCCACATGTGACAGTGGAGGTGATAAATGATGATGCAGAGTTTATTATATTAGCCAGTGATGGATTATGGAAGGTAAGTTTCGATAAAGCATGATGCAAGCACCTTACGAATATTTTTTTTAATGCAAAGGATTCAGGTTGGGTGCATGCATGCTTATTTATCTAGTGTTCAAATATTATTAATTTCAGGTAATGTCAAATCAAGAAGCAGCTGATTTTATCAAAGATATAAAGGATGCTCGGGCTTCAGCAAAGCGCCTTACTGAAGAAGCACTTAACAGGAAAAGCACTGATGATATCTCCTGCATTGTTGTGAAATTTCAGTGATCACAAGATTCACATAGTAGACTTTGATCAATAATCTTGCAAGTGTAACATATAATTTAGTGCAATTATAAAGCTTGATAGCCATCATGTGGTGTTTTATTATGCTTAGCCCCTCATGCAAACCAACTGGGAGAACACTTCATTTGATTTTGATGTAGCAATGTGGGAATGAAGTTTCTCATTGTGTAAATCAAACTACAATCCAATCTGTGTATGTGAGGAAGTTTGGTCAATGTAAGTGATCTTAAAAGCCAGTTATTAAAACAGAGAATGTTTATTTTGAGAAAACAAGAGCAAGTGCAAGGGAGAATAGTCTCCTTTCAATCACAGAGAGTTGAACCAGTGAATACTACAAGCAATCAACATAAAGCAGAAAACTTGCTTATAAGCCAGTACAAAAATAACTCACGTAACTCTTCACAAAATAAGGATTAACACTCCTTAAGGTTGGGCTGACCCTATTTCTAACACTCCCCCTTGAAATTTTGCTTGGATGCCAGCTTTGATCTTAGCAGTTGCTTTTGTCATTTCGTCTGCAATTTGACTTTCTAAGCTTCAATGTTCCAAGCTATTCCTTTGGCTTCTTTGGTTCTTTGATGGCATCATAGCTTCACCTTGATGTTCTTTGTTCTACCTACCATGTTGGACAGGATTCTTTGCAATTGCATTGGTCCCATATGACAGTAGCTTCATCTTCGGGCTGCCTCATATCAGATAAAATTTGTGTAAGCCAAATTGCTTGATTTGCAGCTTTTGTAGTTGAAATATACTCAACTTCAGCTGATAATTAGGCTGCCACATCCTAGCTCAACTAATTCTATGAGGAAGCACTATTGCCAAACTATAAAAATATAACCTGAGGTGCTCTTGGAACCATCTAGACTTGGTCACTTTTTGCCTATCCTTGAAGTTTTCTACTTTTATTTTTCATAAAACACAAGTCATAATCAATTGTACCCTTGATATATCTCAATACTTGTTTTGTTGCACCATAGTGAGCTTGGCTATGAGAACACATGAATATGGAAAGTAAACTTGCAACAAAAATTATCAGATTTGGTGGTTGAAAGATACAATGAACTTCCAATTAAGCTTCTATACAAAGAAGCATCCATTTCACCGTTAGCATCTATAATTGATAACTTCTCATTTACAACTAGGGGTTTGGACATTGGTTTACTTTCTCCATATAAAACTTCTTTAATACCTCTAAAGCATATATATTTTAGTGAAATGAAGACTCCACAATTTAATTGGTGGATTTCCATTCCAAGAAAATGATCCATTTCCCCAAATCCGTCATTTCAAACTCATCCTTCATATTTTGCTTGAATTGTCTTAGGAATTTGGAATCATTCCCTATGACCAGTAGATCATCAACAATCAAGAACAGATGAGCTACATTTCATTCCTTGATCTTTTCACTTACAAATAGCTTCATTTTCGTTTCTTTTAAAGCCTTTTTTTTTCTTGAATCTCTTCATTAGTTGAGCATAGGGATGGCACCCGCGCTCCCGCTCCCCGTCCCCGTCTTCCCATTTTATCCCCGTCCCTATCCCCGGCCCCCATCTCGGGATAATTTTCTCCCCCATCCTCATTCCCCACATCCCCACGGGTTCCCACAGAGATCCCATAATTATAAAAATAAAATAAAATAAATAATATAAAGAATAAAAATAGTAAAAATAATATAAAAGAATTAAAAATTCAATTTTAAATTATAAATTAGGATAATATAAAATAGAAAATTATATATATATATATATATTATAGTATAGTATCATATAAATAAAAAAATTATATATATGTGGTGGGGCGGGGACCTCGCAGGGCAGGGAGCATGATCCCCGTCCCCATCCCCAAATCTGTCTCGGGGGGATTTTAGTCTCCATCCCCATCCCCACGGGGTAAAATTCCCCATCCTCTGGTCCCCATATGGAACAGTCCTCTCGGGGATCCCCACATGCAGTACAAAATTGTCATCCCTAATTGAGCATCAATACTTCAAATGTGAGCAACCATCACGTGCCAAGATGTGCATGCGGTGGAGATGCTCTTAAAGCAACTCCCTATGGAGTTGTTCACACTAGTTTTCTCATTAAGCACCCCATAAAACATAAAATGTAGTATTAGAGTAAGGTGTTTGTATTGTATAAGTTTGAAAACTTTGATTTTTGTGCTAATCTCTAGGACCTTACCTATTAATGGTGATGATGTATTACCTTTTCTCGAGTTGCACTATTTGATAGAAGTGTTGTTGAAGTTATAAAAAGTGAAAAAAAAGGTTATGTGTAATGATGAGACTCAAAAATAATAAAATTTTAATTTATAGGGTGGACCATTGAAGATGCTCTAAGCAAGGTAGTCAATATCGAGATTTTACCTTAAATCGGGAAGGGGGTGAAAATCGTAAACCGTGGAATCGTAACACGAATCGGAAGATTTTACCAAATTCATATAATATGCATATAAATTAATATATTAGGCATAACACCAAAACAGTAAGTGATTCATAACAGTAACAACTCATAAATGAATCCCATGGATGGCTTGTAGCTATGAAATAGCTATAAAATAGCTAAGTAACAACTCCAAAACAGTAAATGATTCAAAACAGTAACAATTAAGTCTCTATTACTAGGCATAACACCAAAAGAAAGTATGTAGTTAACACCAAAACTAAACAGTAATATTAAAATTCTAGAATCTAGATGCCTAATCTAAGAGTGTTGCCACATTATAATCATAAGGATCCACCATTTGATCCTCATCTTCAGCACCATCAACTTCATCTTTCAAATTCTCCATATCACCACCAACCAAATTCTCTCCATCTTGGTCTTGAACCATGTTCTCATCTCCATCCTCTCCAACTTGGTCTTCAGCCAAGTTCTCATCCTCATTTGAAGAATCCAAATCCAAGTTGTTCACATCCAAACCTTCATTGTTTTCATTATCATTTTCCATGATCCATTCATCACCTGAAGAAACTAAATCAAGATCTAGCTCATGAGCTCTCCTAGTTTGCTTCCTTTTGGCCAAAATAAATACAAATAAAAGTAACATAAGCAACTATTCAAGCACTAGGCTAGTATGTAATTTAAAAAACCAATTAAAATTCATATTCCATTTTGAAATCTTGCCCTCTCAAAGGCACTCCAGTTACGTTCACACCCAGAAGAACTACATGTTAAGCTTAATACGCGAATGGCGAATCTTTGGAGCTCTGGATGTTCATCTCCATAAGACTCCCACCAATCTGTTGGAGTCTTCTTATCAAGTGTTGCTCTAGCTAAAGGACTACCAAAAAACTTTTCCCGTTTCTTGAAATCATCAAGTTGAACATCAATCTTTTCTCGTTCTTCAAGATTGGGCACCATCCTTGTCATACAATCATATAGTCCACGTTTAACTTCAAAATCAGCCTTAAAATTAGCACTATAGTGTTGTTGGGGGTTGAGAAAGTAGCCTGCAGCATGCAAAGGCCTATGGAGCTGCCTATCCCATCTTTCATCAATAATATTCCATAGAGGTACATAACTAAATAATAGAATAAATTGTATTAGTTTTCAAACAAAAAATCAAATACTACATGATTTCAATAAATAGATAGTTCATAGTTACGTTTTCTTGACACCATTGAAAGCATTTTGGATTCTCTCTTTTGCTTGGTCCATTGCCTCATAAATGAATCCCATGGATGACTTCTCATCTGAATTAGCCAAACAAAGAACTTTAATGAGAGGATATGCAACCTTCAAACAAGTTAACACATTCTCCCAAAACACCTTGTCCAAAACTATGTCCTCTATAAATTTCCCCTCCTTTGTCCTAGCAAACTTGTTGGACTTCCATTGCTTGTCAGTGAACATTCTTATCAAAGATCCCTTATTTTCATACAGGCATCCCAAAGCTAGATAAGATGTTGCAAAGCGTGTGAGTCTTGGTCTCACCAAATCTCTCCGTTTTGTAAATTGTTGCAACAAGGAAATGACAGAAGTTCTTGAATAAATATAGGTAGTGATTTTTCTACCTTTTGGAATTGTCTTCTCATGAATAGGCAGCTTTTTCTCAAAGTCTTCCAGCATTAAATCAATACAGTGGGCTGTACATGGAGTCCAATATAATTTCTTCCTTTTCTCCATTAACATCTCTCCAGCAGCTTTGTAATTTGCTGCATTATCTGTCACTACTTGAATCACATTTTCCTCACCAACCTCATTCACAACTTCATCAACCATGTTAAAGATTTTGTCTGCTGTTTTGGACATGTGGGATGCATCAATAGACTTCAAAAACATTGTTCCTTTGGGGCTATTCACTAAGAAATTCAGAATTGTCCTCCTCCTTGTGTCAGTCCACCCATCAGTCATTAAAGTGCAGCCAACTTGCTTCCAAATAGCTTTGTGTTCTTCAATGATATCCATTGTCAACTTAATTTCTTGCTTCAAATACTTCACTCTAACATCATGGTATGATGGTGGCTTAAACCCATGGCCATGTCGTGCAATTAAGTCACACATAATTGAGAATTCCTCACTTCTTACCACATTGAATGGTATGACATTGTTGTAGAGAAACCTTGCTATTGCTTGACATGCATCCTCTCTTATACCCTTCTTTAACAAGTTGTTGATTGTAGGTTGGGAGCTAACTCCCCTTTTCTTAAAAATGTTTCTAGCAACAGCAACATCAACCACTTCTTTATTTTTTCTCTTTTCACCGAATGCTAAAGAGTCCTCTCTGATGCTTATTTTTTTTTATCAAATTTGTTTGCAAACCAGTCACAACCTCCAGCATCTCCCTATTCACATCTTCCGGAACAGCTTTGCATGCTGCAACATCCTTTTGGGTTTGAGCCAAGTGATGCTTTAGCCTATAAACACCCCCTGTTATAGTTTTCTGACAGAACTTGCATTGAATTTTTGTAGTGCCTTCAATTGCGATCCCATACTTCCATCCCATGTCACTTCTCATTCCACGGCTATTTTTAGGTAAGTTAGGTTTAAAGGGGACAACACTTGGAGAAGAAGGATTGATAGGAACACTACCACCAGCAGCAGGAACGAGGATGTTCGCAGAAGAAGAGCCACGCCCACTAGCCATGTTCGTAGAACAGAGACTGATGTTCGCAGAACAGAGATTGATTAAGTGCTAAACAGGGAGTGAAAAACTACTGGTCGCAGAACAGAGGCTGATGTTCACAGAACAGAGACTGATAATGCGCAAAACAGAGCTAATGTTCGCAGAACAGAGACTGATAATGCGCTAAACAGGGAGTGAAAAAAACGCAGAATAGAGCAGGCAGAGCGAGGAAGAAGATGGAGTGGGTGAGAGTGACTATTAGGATTCTGAAAATAAAGCACAAGGCGGGTAGAAATGTTTTTTTTCGCTACAAATATGTTTTAAATTCGCGGTTCCGGGTCGGGTCATGCCATGGGCCGCGCAAAACCAATTGAGAGCTGCAACTCGAAGACGCGACAAAATCGGCCGCTTCCACCGCTTCAGTTCGCGATTTCACTTCGAGTTCACCAATTAACGATTCTGTTAGCTTGTTGCATCGCCCAGGGGCTAATAACGCGTAAAATCGTCCGATTTTACGATGCAGGACACGATTTTAACTACCATGGCTCTAAGTGTAAACATTGAGACACTTTTTAATTCTTATATGATTCGAAATTTTCATTTGTTAAAAAGTACATTTTTTTGTTGAATTGTTAAAAAGTATCTTGTATTTTTTTTTGTCAACTAGTTCTAGATTAAAGAAAAAGGTGCCAAGGGCCCAACAAGAATACAAGGATTGGGGCTCAAAAGGCCCAGCATGCTTGGTCCACACATAGAGTTGGGTAAACAAGCTCTGGCCCGTGGGCAGCCAGCTGAACATACACCACATGCAGGCCTGGGTTTAAAAATGAAGGTTCGTTTCTGTTCGGGGTGGTTGCGAGTTTTCAGTTTTTTGTTTTTAAAAATTTTAAATCAAGTTTTTACAACTCAAAACCAACAATTGAAATTTATTTTTGTGGTCTTCAAAACAGACATTTTGAAAACCACAAAAAGTGGTTTTCAATTTTTGGTTTTGAGTTGTAAAAACTGGATTCAAAATTTTTAAAAACCAAAAACTGAAAACTCACAACCACCCCGAACAACCCCTTAGTTTTCAGTTTTGAGTTGAAAAAATTGATTGAAATTTTTTAAAAACCAAAAACTGAAAACTCGCAACCACCCCAAACAGCACCTAAGTGTGTTGCCGTTTAGTTTTGATCCACTTTAAAGTAAAATAATCTGATTATTCAATCATTTTGTTTTTATCATTTATATTTTATTGGTTTTAATTTTTTCCCAATTTGATACAATCCAATCATTGTATTTTATCATTCATAATCTGATCGATTTTGTTTTTTTTTCTAATTCGATCCAATCCAATTTAAACTAGATTTGGACATGTGCTATGTATAGATGAAGAAATGATTTTATAATTTTTTTATTAAAATTTAAAATATTAAGTATATCAAATATATAATAAAATTTATATTTTGATATTAAATTAAATAAAAACTGTATTTGATAGAAAATGTGAGTTTGAGTAAAAAGACATTTATCATTTTTAGTGAATTATTAAAATAAAGTTTTAAAACTTGAAAAGAATTTTAATTTTAATGATGGAAAGGGATGGATGAGTCAATCCATTCCATTAAACCATCCATTTCAAGACAATAAAAGAACATCAAGCGTTTTTTTTTGTGTGTGCAACACCACATGTATTCTTTATGGGAGACAATCATGTCGAGCCGGGTAGTACCTCTATGGGTGGAAAAGCTCTCCCTCTGAGTATTTAACACAACTGCATACTCAGGGCTGGAACACGAGACCACTGGTTAAGCTGGAACAAACCCCTTACCAAATGATTCACGTGCTCGGTGATAAATATCATTTGAAGATCAAATAGATCAAAATTAGCATAGATATTGCAATCTGTGTATTGAAATATATAACTCATTTTATTTTACACAAAGTTATCTCACTATTGGTTGTGATTAGTTCCATTATATATTTTCAAGTTATTCTATTTCACCTAATAATATTTTTTGCGGGTAACCAAAAACAAATAAAAAATGTTTAGATTATAATAGTGTTGCAGAGCTTTTTTTGTATTTGTTCTCTACCAAAACAAAGGATGCGAGAGCATTGAACAAATAATTATTCATTATATTTTTAATTCAAGCACCACTACTACAAAAAAGGCATTCTACGACGGGCATTCCACGACGGTTGAGGGGCAACCGTCGTTGAAACTGACGCGGTGGCATTTTTGCAATTATGTGGGTAACTTACAACGACGGTTGCGCCTCAACCGTCGTGGCACGTCATTGAAAGTACGTTTCTACGACGGTTGCCCCTCAACCGTCGTAGAAACACTACCTCAGAAAAAATGTTTACAAAAATGAAGGGGGTGGGAATAGCAAAACATGGGTGGTGCAGGAGTAATAGTGGGATACCACGACAGGCCCAATGGACACCCGTCGTGGAAGACCTTATGGGGGTGTGACAAGTAAAGTGGGGTGGTGCAGGGAGCATTAGGGGGTTCACAAAGGAATGGGGTGGGAATAGCAAAACATGGGTGGTGCAGGAGTAATATTGGGCTACCACGACGGGCCCAGTGGACACACGTCGTGGAAGACCTTATGGGGGGTGTGACAAGTAAAGTGGGGAGGTGCAGGGAGCATTAGGGGGTTCAGAAAGGAAGGGGGTGAGAATAGCAAAATATGGGTGGTGCAGGAGTAATAGTGGGCCAACACGACGGGCCCGGTGGACACCCGTCGTGGAAGACCTTATGGGGGGTGTGACAAGTAAAGTGGGGAGGTGCAGGAAGCATTAGGGGGTTCAGAAAGGAAGGGGGTGGGAATAGCAAAACATGGGTGGTGCAGGAGTAATAGTGGGCTACCACGACGGGCCTAATGGACACCCGTCGTGGAAGACCTTATGGGGGTGTGACAAATAAAGTGGGGTGATGCATGGAGCATTAGGGGGTTCACAAAGGAATGGGGTGGGAATAGCAAAACATGGGTGGTGCAGGAGTAAAGGTGGGCTACCACGACGGGCCATGTGGCCACCTGTCGTGGAAGACCTTATGGGGGTGTGACAAGTAAAGTGGGGTGGTGCAGGGAGCATTAGGGGGTTCACAAAGGAATGGGGTGGGAATAGCAAAACATGGGTGGTGCAGGAGTAATGGTGGGCTACCACGACGGGCCCAGTGCCCACCCGTCGTGGAAGACCTTATGGGGGTGTGACAAGTAAAGTGGGGTGGTGCAGGGAGCATTAGGGGGTTCACAAAGGAATGGGGTGGGAATAGCAAAACATGGGTGGTGCAGGAGTAATAGTGGGCTACCTCGACGGGCCCAGTGGCCACCCGTCATGGAAGACCTTATGGGGGGTGTGACAAGTAAAGTGGGGAGGTGCAGGAGTAAGATTGATCTACCACGATGGTCCCTTTGAACAACCGTCGTGGTAGAGTCCAGATATGAGCAGCCCTAATGCTCCCTGATTTCATTTGCGTCGCGCGTTCCCTTTCTCTCTCAACCTCCCTCTCTCTCTCTCAAGTTCCCTCTCTCTCTCACCACCGTGCCTCTCCCTCTCTCTCTCACCCATCGTCCCTTTCTCTCTCAAGCTCCCTCTCTCTCTCTCTCAAGATTCCTCTCTCTCTCACCGTGCCTATCCCTCTCTCCATAGATCTTGCCAAGCAGCTCTTGCAGGTTTGCACTTCTATTCTTCTCAAAATTTTAATTTAATTATACATCCCTTCTTTAATTCGATGGCATGTATCTATTTTTAGTGCACTTTGTATAATATTCTCAGACTGTAACATTATGTCACCAACCTACATAACCTTAGTTGTTTAATTAATCATTTGTAATTGATGAATGGAAGCATTAAGAACTTCTGTATTTACATAGATATTGATATGAATCCATATGTCCTCATCAGATATGTTGTGTCCTTTATGTTGGCCTTAATGTATTATAGTGGGAAAATAGAAGTATTTGATATCCATGTTGTAGAAATTAGAGGGGATATGGAGATATTGCGGCATGATGTATTGGTGGAACTTATGCTGTCTGGTAATTATAGTTGTCATCCAGAATTGATGTAGAACAAAGAGTATATATAAGACACTACTAAGAAATAGAAAAGATTTTAGAGATGAGTCAAACACAGTCAATGGGTTGGTTAATGAACCGGGAAAGGGAAGTTCTTGATAATTCTGGGTTTAATATTAGGCAATTAGAACTTCAAAAGTGGGATATATAATTAGTCATTTATAATTAGTTCTTGATAATTCTGAATAATAAGGTGAAAGATGAAATGAGGATCGAGTTGGAGTTGTACAAGCAGGAATTGTTGAATGCATCGCAGACAGGTGCTCCTAGTCAAGACTTTGTGACTAATGCTAATAAAATCAGCACAAAGGGTAGTTGTTCACCAGATGGGGGTCCGGTGGATGAAATCCCATGTCAGCTGTATGTGGAGTGCACACCATCCCCTAAGTTGGTGGCTTTGGGGAAGGTTTTCATAGGGGCCACCACGGTACATAATATTCCTCTTTCACCTAACACAGTCAAGGTATCAGTGGAAAAGGTTTTCGATGAGAATGCTCCTGTGCCTATCCAGACATTGGAGGTTGCTATTGTACAACAAGCATATCAGACCTTTATTGCCTGGCCCCGGCATCTAGTTAGGCAAACTCCAACCCCTATGGTATAGTTGACACTTACATATATTACTACTTTTCACAATTAAATGTTTCTTTTTTATATCATCAACAATGTATCTATATATATTACTACTTTTCACAATACATTGTTCTTTATGTGCGGCAAAAAGTACAAAAGAAACGACAAAAAGAAAATACCAAGAAGGGACCTTTTCCAACCGATGATCCCCTTGCTAGCTTGTTAGAGGTTGCATCCGCCATTAAATACAGCTCTATCGAGTTGCCATGGGATGAGGAAGTTTTTGGTACGATATAGATATCCATACCCCTGTATTTAACCGTCTCAGATATAGGAGAGGTTGTGGCGGGCGATGAATATCTTAACATCACTGTCATTCATGTGTGGAAGTTGTAAGTACTTTGCCAACTAAACTTGTAGTTTTATTATTAAGTAACTTTAGAAGGAAATTTCCTCACAACGAAATATTTCTTATTTCAGGTTTTTGGCTTCGTTATCCTCACATGAGGATGTGTACGGATTCATTGACCCTCATCTAACCTGCGAGGGTGTAAATGAAAGAATAGCTATTCAGGTGTACATCGCCAATGCCTTGCAAGATGAGGGCAAGAAGATTTATTTAGCACCTTACTTTCATGAGTAAGTGGAAATACTTGTAGGTTTTTTTAATATTTTTATCATTATCAAAATAAAAATCTTGCAGTATTAACTAATTTTCAATGCAGACGTCACTGGCAACTACTGGTTATATCTGTCGACGAAGACAACGCTCTGTGGTTTTGTTCATTGCATAAGAGGCCCCCAAAGAGATTTTTTGACATAGTCAATAGGTAATGACAATGAATTTATTAACTTTAGAAGTCTTTTATTGAATTATTAAACTCTAAATCGTGTGATATTTTTTATATTAGTGCATATTCAACATATCAAATGTTGATGGGTAGAGCTGGACATAGAGCTCATAAGCTAACCTGGAAATACGTCAAGGTATTTACATGGATTCAATAAGATATTTTAATAAAGTGTTGTCTACGGTTTTAATTATTTGACTAATATTCATTTTGAATTGTAGTCCAACAAACAAGTTGGAGGGTATGAGTGTGGCTATTACGTCATGCAATGGATGTCTTGCATTGTGCAGGGGGGAATTCAAGTCGCATTGGACAAGGTAATCCAACAAACAAGTTAACACCAATCGTCATGCAATTGATCTATCCACTAATTACACGTTATTTTATTTTGCAGTATTTCATGGATAGTAGCCCACTCAACTCTGCTTCAATTGATTACATCAGAAAGACATGGGCTGCATATGTTATTGACTTGTATAACAAAACTTTAGAGTAGTTGATCAGTATTTGATTACTTGTAGTAGTTTTTTTATATAGTTGCATTACTTATAGTAGCTTTTATATTAGATTTTACGTGTAATGTGATTATGTAAATTGATCAGTGCACCGAGTATGTGAAGTGTCATTACTATGTTGGTATTGCTGATTTTTCATTGTTGGGATTGTCTGGACTGTATTTTCTGTTTGCAGGTTTGGGAAAATTGTAAAAAACAGAACGAACTAAAAAAAAATAGACTTTTCACGACGGTTGTGTCCACAACCGTCGTGGAAAGTAGGCTTTTCACGACGGTTGTGGTCACAACCGTCGTAGAAGAGTTGCTCAAGAAGGGTGTGTTGAAGTAGTTTCCACGACGGTTATGGTCACAACCGTCGTGGAAAGTCTTGCTTTTCACGACGGTTCCCAGTCCTGACCGTCGTAGAAAGTCGGTTTACAACGACGGTTACCACGCGTCGTGAAAAATTCCACTTAACAACGACGCTTGGATCTACGACGGTTGTGCAACCGTCGTAGAAGCCTCTTTTTAACCGTCGTAGAAAGCCTTTTCTGCAGTAGTGCACGTTGATATCTAATTCAGCTTGTTCAACTATTTTCTAAAGTTTGCTCAAATCCTCCAAAAGATTTTTTTTGTAGGAGTAAAAATCCAAATTGCAAGTTAAATAAAAGAAGCTTAATCATTTCTAACTTAACACATAAACTGAAACAAAATCTCAAATGAGCTTCTATGAAAGGGGGGAAATTAAGAAGAATGAAAATAAAAGATTGAAATCCTTTGGAAGAGCATAAATGCATAATTTAAGTGAATCAACTACAGTCTAAGAGAAGACAAAGAATGCAAAATCTTATGAGGGAAAACGTTACAGAGGAGATGAAAGGATTTTTATATAGTGGGGAGATAAAAATGGTGCAGATTTAATGAGAAATGATCAAGTACGGAAATTAATATGCAAAAAATATATTGAAATATATAAAATTATAAAAGCATGATTGAATTTTATGAGTTATCCTCATTTTACTTTGTGTTTTTATATGAAAAAAAACATATTTTACTTAAATGGTGTTTGGAAAAATATATAATAATTATCTAATTTTTTTTTTAAAAAAGCTTCAATATTTTCTAATAAATTAAAAACAATAACTTCTAAAAATAATTTTAATATATAAATATATAGTAAAGTTTTTTACTATATATTTGGCCAGTATTACATTCAGGGCCGACCCTAGGGGGAGACTAGTAAAGCAATCACTTTAGACCTCCCTTGTTACAAGGCCTCAATTTTTTATATATTTAAATTAAGGGTAAAATATGTTTGTAGTTTAGGTAAAATTAAATAAATTTTATTTTGGTTCTCATAATTTAAAATTGGTGTGTTGAGTCTCTCTTTTTAAAATCACCCCAAATTAGTTTTTATCCAAAATTTAATAATCTCTTTATATCAAATATAAAAATATTACTAATTATTAGTTAATAGATAATAATTAAAAAAAATCTTATGAAAAAAATTAATTTAATATAAGTTTCTTTTCTTAAAAATACTCATATTTTTTTTAAAAAAATATAAGTTATTTCTAGTATTTTATCTCTTAAAATTAGGCCTTCATGTTATAATTTGCTTTAGGCCTACATATATGTTGGGTCGACCCTGATTACATTACACGGATGCTAGTTGTGTGTGAAATCCAATTTCAGTGAATTAATTTGATTAATTGTTAGAGAGTAAATGTTATGGTGGGGAAATAAAAACGATGCTAATTTAATAGCAAAATATCAACTACAAAAGTTAATATACAAATAATATATTGAAATATATGGAATCATAGAAACGTGATTGAATTATATGAGTTATCCTCATTTTATACTTTGTGCTTTTATATGAAAATTTTCATATTTTACTTAAATGATGTTTGAAAAAAATATATAATAATTATCTAAAATTATTAAGAAAAGAAAAATCTTCAATATTTATAATAAATTAAAAACAATAACTTCTACAAATATATAGTAAATTTTTTTACTATATATTTGGGCAGTATTACATTACACGAATGCTAATTGTGTGAAATTCAATTTCAGTGAATTAATTTGATTAATTGTTAGAGAGTAAATACTAATTACTCACATAATTTGATTATGTGAGTAATTGGTGAGTTAATTTGATTAATTTTGAGAAAGTAACTATTATTTAAGATAAATGCTAATTGTGTGAATAGATTTGGGAGATGAATTGCAAGAAAAGAATATAGAGGTGACACCTAAGATTTTTCTTCACATGGGAAATATAGAGTTAAGTGGCATTAAGTGAGTTAATTAAGGTGGCAACATATCATTACACGACTCATTTTTAATATATATAATAGATAATAAATGGGTACATAGATTGGATTGAATTTGATCAGATTTTTTAAAGAGACCATAAATAATAAAAATGATAAAGTTCTGAAATAATAATGAAAACATTAATGATTAAACATTAGACATGACATACTAATATGGTATGTACTCATTAGATCCTGAATACATAACATATTGGAACATAAAATCCAAATAACAGGAATTTAAGTCAACACAAATAACAAGACAATCCTAAATACATAACATGTTGTAATAGGAAATTCAAATATTAGAAATTTAAGTCAACCCAAATAACAAGACTATTCCGAATAATATATACATAACATGCATGTTGCAATAGGAAATCCAAATAATATAAATTTGAGATAACTTTTTCATACAACACAAAACATACAACAACTCATACAACACACTTTTTCTCTCTATCTCTTTCCATCACATCTCACATTTCTCTCTCTTTTCCCTCTTTTCTCTCTTTCTCTCTCTATGTTGTAGATGTACAACATGTACAAACAATATTTCTCTATAAATTTAAGTCAACACAAATAACAAGAAAATCTTAAATGTTTTGAAACGAATACAATAAGAAATCCAAATAATAAGTCGCAACAGAATGAATGATATTTCTAACTAATTAATATTTTTAATAAGTAAATTAATTTTTTATTTGTATTGTATTTTACTTTGTAATTTTATTAATGATATTTTATTTTATCTTTTCGCTTTTATGCACTTTTTTGGAACTTATATTTAACAATGCAAATACAAAATTATATAAAAAGGTGAAAAGGAGACATGGAAATCGATTTAAAACTAGTTTAAAGTTGATATAGTATAGAAATATTAAAATGATATTAAATAATAAAATCATATAAACATATTTTAGTATATATAAGTAATTTCATAAATATATACTTATATATATAATTATTTTATAAATAAAATAATATATATATAAATTTGATTTGGATTGGATTAATACCTATCCAATTCAATAAAATAATTTAGTTTTTATGATTTTTGGTTTAATTTAATTTGTAATTTTTTGTTTTGATTTTTACGGTTTATATTAAGTTGGATTGTATATGACACATATAGACTCATCATGTCCCCTTCCCTAATTTCAATTTCAAATTCAAACTTTCATTCCTTAGTCCCTTTCTTTCTTTTTCAATTTCAAAGTCAAATTTTTGTCAGCTATACACCCATGCATCCTCTTTGCAGTGTCTGGATGTGTATGTGGCCTCCCTCCAATTGCAAAAATTGTACATTTGTTTTTATCTTTAAATATTTTTTTTACAATTTGTTAAAAGCTTTTTTTTTTGTCAAATGAGCGCTGCATTGAAACCCCAGAAACGGGGGAAAGAAGAGAAGAGGGCCCAAGGCCCAAAATACAAGCTAACTGAGCTTTCCAGCAGTATCAGTGGATAAAGAAAATCTAGGGAACTAGATACGCCAGCTCAGGAAAGTACACTAAGAACAATTAAGACAACAAAGAGAAAGGGGAAAAGACAGAGCTTGAAAGCCACCAAATACGCGGCCAGCCCTAGCAAGCTCCCAAACCACTATGGAGGCCTATCCTGGAGTTCCCTGGACAGAGATTGACGATCCGCATCAAGAAGGGCTCTAACATCTGAAGGAATGGAGAAGATGGAGGTGAAAGGGCTTTCTCGGTTTGCAGCAGCTTCAGCCAGAGCGTGCGCCGATTTATTTCCTTCACGAGCGGTCCAGAGGAAGCCACATCGAGGTAGGGAAGAGGTAAGGCTTTTGATGTCTTGTATGATGTGGTTAATTTCCCAAATGGATTTGTCTTCTCTGATCCCATCAATGGCGACCTGACAGTCCGATTCTATGAAGGATATCGGCCAACCACAGTTGGAAGCGAGGGTACAGGCGGTTCTGATTGCAAGAGCTTCCGCAACTAGGGGGAAGTGGCAGCGAACTTCTCAGATGAGACTGCAAGAGTCTTTCCTTCATGATCCCTAGCAATAATAGCAGCAGCTGCAGTTTTTGAGATTCTGTTGAACGAAGCGTCGCAGTTAAACTTAATTGAATGGGGAGGAGGAGCTCTCCATGCTCTAGAGACGTTGTGCTTCCAGGTAATGCCATTACTCCTTGCTTCTTGAACTGTAGGATTGCTTAAATGGTTTAGATATAGCATAGCTCTTGATAGGGTAAACCCAGGATCTGGTACTTTACTGTTAAAGTGGAAGTCGTTCCTAGATTTCCAGATACACCACATTATGGCTGCTAGGTATGCTAGCAGGTATTCTGAATTCCCCCTCATAGAAACAATTCTATCGAACATACCTCCAAGCCAAACATCAAACCTCTGGTAAGGGGGTGAGCTGGGGCTTACTTGTAGCTGAGAGGCAAACCAAGTTGGCCTCGTCCAAGAGCATCTGAGGATACATTGCTCTACCGTTTCGGGCTCTGCATTACATATGGGGCACATTCTTGATGGGACCACCTTTCTTTTGAAAAGATTGTTTAAAACTGGCAGGGTATTGTGGCAACACTGCCATAAGAACATTTTAATCTTCTCAGGAATATTGATGGCCCAAATCTGTTTCCATAGCCTACCATTTGGGAGATCAGAGGTAGAGGGATTATTAGGATCATCAATTCTGTCCATGCCTTGGGAGACTTGATAGGCAAATTTGACAGAGAGCTCACCATTAGTATTGAAGGGCCAAATAAACCTGTTTGGGGCTCTAGAATAACTTAGGGGAATCTGTAGTATATGGTTAACTGTTGATGGGTGGAACCAGCTTCTGATCTTCTCCCTATCCCATCCTAGTTCCCCATAATGTAGTAGTTCTGCCACCTTAGCATCCCGAGGGATATCAGCCACAACTGTTAAATCTCCCTGGGGGAGCCACCTGTCTCTCTGGATATTGATGTTGCTTCCATCTCCAACCACCCATAGGCCTCCCTTTAAGACGATATTTCTCCCTTGAAGAACACTGTTCCAGCTCCAGGACCCATTTCTTTTGTGTGCAGCATGTAGAAAGTCAGAATTAGGGAAGTAAATATCCTTAAGAATCTTCACCCAAAGGGAGTTAGGGTTGGTATGAATTCTCCAGGCCTGTCTAGCTAGGAGAGCCATATTTTGATGGTGAAAATCCCTAAAACCCAGGCCTCCCCTTGCTTTTGGGACCGAAATTAGCTCCCATCTTTTCCAATGAATGCCCCTTGGCTTACCTGGTTTCTTCCACCAGAATCTAGCAACTTCACTAGACAGTTTAGCACACAGGTTTTTTGGGAATTTGACAACAGACATAACATAAGAGGGGATAGACTGGATGACAGCCTTAATTAGAACAGACTTCCCAGCCTGATTCAAGAACCTCTCCTTCCAACCTTCCATTTTTGACAAGACCCTTTCCTTTATCCATGCAAGAGCTCTATTCCTAGATTTGTCCCAGACTGAAGGGAGACCCAGATACTTGCTTGGGTTGGCCCATTCTTCAATATGTAGGCTGGCAGAAAGTTGAGCTCTTTGAGAAGCTGGGGTGCTGCTGCTGAAAATCAGACCAGATTTCTGGAGGTTTATACGCTGACCAGAGGCTGAACAGAACTCATTAAGGATTTTGTTGACCTGAAAGCACTGAGCAGCAGAGGCTTCCGCAAACAAAATCATGTCATCCGCAAACATCAAGTGCGTGAGTAGTGGGCCATTTCTGGTGAGTTTGATACCAGAGAAATTGTTCTCCCTAACAGCTTTGTTAATCTGATGAGAGAGGGCATCCACAGCCAAAATAAATAGGTAGGGGGATAAAGGGTCCCCCTGCCTAAGCCCTCTGCGTGGCAAAATTATCCTACTCCTGTCGCCATTAAGCTTGACCCTGTAGGAAACTCCCATGATACACTTCATTATAAGCGCAACCCATCTCTCATGAAAACCATAGGCCTGGAGAGCCTTCTCAAGGAAATCCCATTCTAGGCGATCATAGGCCTTACTCATATCTAGCTTCAGAATAACTCTATTGCCACCAAAAGCCTTTTTTTTCTTAAACATGTGCAGAATTTCATGGGCTATTAGAATATTGTCCTGAATCTGTCTACCCTTGACGAAGGCGCTCTGGTTCTGAGATATGATAGAATCCATGAGGGGCTTCATTCTGTTCACTAAGATCTTGGAGATAATTTTATATAAAAAATTGCAACAGCTTATTGGTCTTAGCTGACCACTAGATTCAGGAAGATTCACCTTAGGAATAAGAACCAGATCAGTCTCGTTAATCTCCTTTATGACCTCTCCTCCATTAAAGAACTCCAATATAGCTGCACAAACATCACCCTTCAAAATATCCCAGTTCTGTTGGAAAAAAAGGCCATTGAAGCCGTCTGGGCCAGGGGTCTTAAAGGGCCCCATCTCCTTAACAGCCTCCAGGATGGTTTCTGCAGTAACCGGGGCTAGGAGCATCGAGTTCATCTCATCATTGACCAGTTTTAGGATACAATTAATGGTGGGGCTCAAATCTCTGAGGCCCTCAGAGGTATACAGCACCTGATACTGCCTTTCAACCTCCCGTATGATTTCCTTAGTGCCCTCAATCCAGCAGCCATTGGTGTCTCTGATCCTGATGATTCTGTTCCTATTCCTGCGCTGGATAGTGGTAGAGTGGAAAAATCTGGTATTTTTGTCTCCCCACTGGGCCCACTTAAGTCTAGATCTCATCCCCCAATACTTTTCCTCTTGTTTCCAGAGCTCATCTATCTCCCTCTTCAGCCTTAGCATCCTGTTTTGACTGTCTGGATTAGGGGGGAGTTCAGAAGTTCAGTCAATTGGGCCTTTTGTTTCTCCACTTCTTTGTCAGCTTTCCGGAAAGTTTTTTTGCTCCAAGAGGATAGGGCCCTTCTACAATATGTTGTCTTCTTTAAAATCCTCTTCCAAATCTCTTCTTCTTCTATGTGTGAATTCCAGGACCCATTAATTACTCTGCTACAGTCCTCATGATCCGTCCAGAACGCTTCAAACCGAAAATCTCTTCTACTACCACCCACAGGGTTGATATTGATGATGATAGGACTATGATCAGAGGAAATAGGAGGGATGGAAACAGCTTCTGCATTAGGATAGAGACCACTCCAAGAACAATTAGCCATGACCCTGTCTATTTTTTCTTTGGTTTCTTGATCACCTCTTCTATGGTTACTCCAGGTAAACTGACACCCACTAACATTAAGGTCCATCAACCCTGCATCATGGACAAAATTTCTGAAAACCTCCATTCTACTAGAATTTGCTGGTCTGAGCCCTTGCTTCTCATGGGAGTAAAGGATTTCATTGAAGTCCCCCACAACACACCAAGGGATATTGTCTAGGGGATGTAGATTGAGAATGGAATTCCATAGTCTTGTTCTGTTTGAGAAGCTTGGGTTTCCATACACAAAGGAGCATCCCCACCAGGTTCTCTCCTCTATCTCCAAAATACTGGTATGGATGAAGTGATGGTTCTCTCCTTCTATTTCTACCTGCACATCTTTTTTCCAAAACAGAGCAAGACCCCCAGAAAGGCCCTGGGGGTCAACAGAATAGGAGAAATCAAAATTTAAGGACTGTTGCAAACTAGAAATTTTTTGTTTTTTTTGTTTAGTTTCCATAAGAAAAATAAGAGAAGGTTTAGCTATTTTACAGAGGTGCTTCAGTTCTCTAATTGTCGCAGTGGAAGCAACACCACGACAATTCCATGCTAGGATAATCATGGTAACCTTGGGGGCATGATTAAGCTCGCCTCCTCAGCTAAGTGTGTGTGTGAACTGTCTGTGACCTCACTGTCTCTCAATTTCTTACCACTGTTGTACATTAGATTCCCTGCATCCATTTCTTGGGTATCATCCTCCCTTTGCCTCTTAAGGGATAGCTTGGTGGATATGGCTAAGGCCATGGACAGGTCCTGTTTAGTAGTCTCTTCATTTGGGGCAGTATCATCCTCTTCCATGGGAAATTCTACTGTGTAGGTACTGTCCTCAGGTATGTGTTGTTGGTTAATGGTTGGTTGGGGGGGTCAGGTTTATGGTGAGAGGAGCGGGAATGAGCTTGGGCCATAACTGTTAAACTGTTTTCAATGACCATGGTAGAGTGTGGGTTAGGAAAAGGAAATTGAGCCCATGATTTTCTTACCTTCTTGATTTGGGTCAGGGAGAGGTGGACTCCAAAATTGCTGGAATTGTTTTTTGTGGGGCTAGGGTAGTCCAGGAAAATAACAGGTTGGGGCAGCCCAATGTCTTCTTTTTCAAATTGCATATTCTCCATATTCATTGGGCCCAAACCAGGCTGTATTTTTCCTGTTGCAAGGTCAATTGTTGTTGGGCTAGGGGTCATCCTGGTCCAGGCTGGTTGTCATCAGCCACTAAGTGGGCTAGAAGGGTATTTTTATGATAGACCAGTGTTTTTTCCTTTGCTCCTTGCTTGTCTATTTCCACGTCAGCAGACAAAAGGACAGGAGCAGCCACTACTGTTGTATCACCAACGGTATCCATCCCTGCTGCAATATTTTTTCCTTTTTCTACTGCAACATTGGGCACTCCTTCTGACGATGTCTGCCTGCTTTTTTCCCAATGTTAATTCTCTGTTGCCCCCTTGGTGGGGCCCATGTCATCTTCAACCTCCTCCACAAAAGCTTTCTTTCTGAATAGAACATTTCCGGCCACAATGGACTCCAGGGAGGGGGCTGGGGGGACTCCAATCCCTGCGCTAAATCTGGGAAGGTTGGGGTTGGCCAAAGACATGGCCATTTCAGCATTACAAACTTTATTATCATGGCCTAATTTTCCACAACAATAGCAAAAATCCATCAACTTCTCATATTTGATTCTTATCCAGGTTCTAGAAAGGTTCTTTCTAGGTAGCCAGAAACCTGTGATGATTGGGCTGGATATATTAAGCAGCACTTTGACTCTGAAGAAACTTCTGAGGAGGTGACCCTCAACTATTGGGTTTTCAACTCTTAAGATAGTCCCCAGCTTATTTCCAATACTTGACGCATTTTTAACAGTCATCATCTCAATAGGTAGACCATGTATTTGAATCCAAAAAGGGGAAAAGTTGAAACTGACCTCTTCTAGAGACATTTCAGGGGACCAAGGTTGGATGCTAAGCAGGTTTCCAAGCACATTCCAAGGAGCCTCTCTAATAACCTTCTTCATGAGGTCTTCATCAGAAAAATGGAACAAGAATTTATTTGGACCAACATCAGAGATGGTCACCTTATCCAGAGCTCCCCAACCTTTTAGGATCATAGTCTTTGTTGTGGTTTTGTTGATAAGTTTTCTAGAAATGATTTTTCCAATAAGGGTATATTTGGTTAACAATGGGTTATTCTGTATTTCAGGTCCCAGGTCCAGGATGTCTCCCTCAAGGCTGGCAGGGGGAGGGGGTGGCTCAGTCATGGTTGGGGGGTAGAAGAAAGGGATGAAAAGTGGAAGCTGGTGAACAGATGGGTTGGAAGTTAAGGGTGATGCAGCAAGGTGGGGGATAAAGGTAATGGTTGGTATCTCCTAATAGGCAGAAGGGGAAATAAACCAAGGAGGAGTAGGGAATCCACGATGAAACAGTGGTGGAAAAAAACTCACACAGTAGAGCTACAGGGAGCTCTCTGGAGAGAGGAAAATTAGCGTGATGCTAACCTGTTAAAAGCTTACATTTAGAAACATAAAAAGAAGTTATGTGGGTTGGTTCCAAATCCATGCGGACATGTTTTTACTAACCCATTTAAAATGTTGGCTTATGCTAAGAGGGAAGAAGTGATAAATGTAATGAAAACAGGGACAGACCCACAAAATTTAGACTGTGGGGGCGGTACTCATACATATACATACCTACATATATTTATAATACTAAAAATATCAAAACTTTGTACAAAAATTAATATATAATATATATAAAAGTAAGAGAAATTCCACCGTATCATTAAGTGAGAGAGGGTTTTGGTGTCCTTAGTTGTCCGACCAATAAACACGCATGTCTCTTGGTTTTCTTACGCGGTCCAAATATTTTTAAAATTGCAGGAGAATGTTTTTACTTTTAAAATTTATATTTTTTATTTTTGTGAGAACTTTCTTACCCCCTCTTCCAGTTTTATTATGAAACAAAGTTTATATTTATCAAGTAGCTTAGCTTAGAAACCTGAGAGTCATGAGCTCTGACATCGCAAGAGGGGGGGTTGGAGGGTGAACTGACATCGCAAGAGAAGGACCAACTGGACCGGAGTACTAAAAAACCAAAGGTTAATATCGAAGAGGCCACCACCGAGACGGTGGTGCAAGAGACTCCTTTGGATAGCACAGCAACTCCCTGTCCCGGAAAGGTACACTTTCAAACCGCAACCGATATGGGTGTGGAGAGGAAGATGGTTTCCTATAAAGATATGTATTGGTGTAAATGGGCACAACCAAAGTGAGGAAGATGCAGAACAGTTTACTATTTCTGAAAATGGAGAAGGGAGTGCAGATAATGGAGCGCAGTTTGTTGGGGACCATTTATGTCCCATAGTCAGACTTACGGAACTCGAAAGGGAGTCTATACGCATACCGTGGAAGCGTGCAATACTGGTTAAAGTTTTGGGAAGGAAAATGACGTTGAAGTTTTTCCATGCAAGGCTGATAAAGTTATGGCAACCAAGGGCTCGACTAGAAGTTATCGATCTGGATAACGAATACTTTGTTATTCATTTTGAAGATTGGGATGATCTCCAACATGTCTTCGAAGATGGACCATGGATGATATCGGGTCACTACATTGTCATTTAGAGATGGCAACCGGGATTTTCCCCCTATGCTGATGATCTGCGAAGGGTTGCTGTATGGGTTAGAATCCCTGGACTCCCCATTGAATACTATGACAAGAGAGTGTTATGGCGCATTGGGAATGTACTGGGCAAGACAGTGAAGATTGATGTAAACACTCTATGTGAAAAGGGGAATTTTAATGGGGATTACTCCACAGAGAAGGCAAAGTTTGCACGCATTTGCATCGAGGTTGATTTAAACCGCATCCTAATTTCTAAATTTGAAATGGATTGTCGTATTTTCCCAGTTGAATACGAGGGGCTCCATTTGGTGTGCTTTCAATGCGGGCGGTATGGGCATAGGAAAGACCACTGTTTGCTAGGAGCTGCTGATGATAAATCAAAGAATGAGGACCATCCTGTCAAAGATGGCGGCCAGCAGCCGCAGCGTGGTGTTGATTCTCCGGTGACAGAAGACTCTTTCGATCCATGGATGATTGCGCAGCGACCTCAACGGAGAAATTCAAGGAACTCCACTGGAGACATGAGCAAAAAATCCGGAAATTCCAATTTGGTCAGCGGTAATAAAGCAGGATCGGTTACGCATCATGGTAATAAAGGAAATAGGGGATCTCGTTTCAATGATTTGCAAGAAGAACAGGTGGATAGGGATGATGGAAATCTCGTTAACATGGATGAGCCCATGATTGGGCAGGTTTCGGATATGGTTAAAAAGGACAAGTCAAAAGGTATTATGATTGGTACTCCTGTACCGAGACAGGACAAAAGGAATATGGGCAGCTCTTTAATGAAGAATGATAAGGCGCCGTCTATTGAGGCGCGGACAAGGACGTCAATCCCGAGAAAAAAGAAGGAATTAGTTGGAGTTGAAAATAAGGCTACTCCCAGGGACCGGTCAAACCATTCGAATATGATGGAGAATGTTACTAGTGATAATTGTTCCTTTGGTGAGTCTATTAGTAAGCGCTTTGGGCCGGAGAAACGGCATAGGAATAATATGGGCCTGAGCCTTCGTTCTCAAGTGAAATTCAAGAATGTGAAGCATGCGGCCCGTCAAGGAGGAAACTTAGGAGACCCCCCTGCTGCGCTAACATCCCTGATTGGAGATCAAATTCTTGCAAACCCACATGGACAGGTTGAAGTCTATAATTGTCGACCACCTGACGTGCATGATACTGGGCTCCAAATTGTTGATAATGCCACATGTTGCGGGCCCATATCTGCTAATGACAAGGAAAATGATATGTTGGATACTTTGTCCCCTGATGGGGATACAGTTGTTCTTGGTAGCGCTTAGCTATTGTCCCCCCTTCCTATAGTTTTTTTTAATGTTTAAAGCTATAGCTTGGAATGTACGGGGCGCTGGTGGTAGGACCTTTCCTTCTCTTATTAAGGATCTTACCCAAAGATTCAGTGTTGACTTACTTGCTTTGTTTGAGCCACGTGTTAGTGGGACTAGAGCAGAGAAGATTATCAAGAGGTTGGGCTTCCCCTTTTCTCACATCATTCATGCTCAAGGGTTCTCTGGTGGGATTTGGATTGTCTGGAGAGAAGATAATTTCAGAATTCATATTGTCCGTGATCATATGCAATTTGTCCTTCTTCGCATTGTCCCCTCTGATGGGTCTAACCCCTGGCTTTTTGCCTGCATCTATGCTTCCCCCGCGTCCAAATATCAGAGAAGATCTTTGGCGTCATATCAGTTCCTTACCTCATGAATTTAATGATGAGTTAGTTGTTATGGGGGATTTCAATTCTTATGCTACTGCGGAGGAGAAGTTTGGGGGAGTTGGTGCAAATCTTCGTACTATGTCCCGCTTTCAGGAGGTGCTCAATACGGGCGGCTTCCTTGATCTTGGGTTTATAGGCCCTCCTTTTACCTGGGAATGGCATAGAGTTAAAGAACGTCTGGACAGGGGTATTTGTAACGCTACTTGGCGCCTCCGTTTCCCAAATGCTAGTGTCACACACTTACCATCTTTCTCTTCTGATCACAAGGCCTTGTTGTTGGATGTAACACCATCTTTGAATTATTCTTTTAAAAAACCTTTCAAGTTTTTAGCTAGTTGGTTGGAGGATAGTTCTTTCAAGGATCTGGTTGCTAGTGTTTGGAGGGGTAGCCACAATTGGTTAGAAGCGGTGTCTGACTTCCAAGCCCAAGCTTCTGATTGGAACTACAATGTCTTTGGGAATATCTTCACAAAAAAGAAGCGTGTCATTTCCAGGCTTGAGGGAGTGAACAATCGTTTGAGTATGGGCCCGCATCGTGGGCTTGATAAGCTGCATGCTAAATTATGTCGAGAATATGATTCAATCCTGGTGCAAGAAGAGGCTTACTGGTACCATAAGGCGAGAAGGGATTGGCTCCAATTCGGTGATAAAAACACTCGTTACTTTCACCTTAGTGCTGTTCGTAGACGTTGTGCAAATAGAATTTCAACTTTGTTGGATGATGAGGGTATTGCTGTCTCTGACCCAAGAAGAATTAAAGGTATGATTGCCCATTATTTTCAACACCTTTACCAGGAGGATACTGCATGTCATAGGTGGCAGGGAGTCAATTATTTCCCTCAGCTTTCTCATGAGAGGTTAACGACTATCTATATGTGTCCTCCCAAGGAGGAAATTCATGCGGCCATTAAGAATATGGGGCCGTGGAAGGCACCTGGCCCAGATGGCCTGCATCCCCTTTTCTTTCAATCTCAATGGGACTTGGTTGGTGACTCTGTTTGTGATTTAGTGGCCTCAGTTTTCTTGCTTCCAGGTAGAGTGGAGGGCGTTAATAATACAAACATTTCTTTAATTCCCAAGATTGCTCACCTAGTTTTAGTTAGCCAGTTCCGTCCAATAAGCTTATGTAATGTCACTTATAAAATAATTACAAAAGTTATTGCGACCAGGATGAGGGATATCATGGGAGAGATTGTTAGGCCCAATCAATGTAGTTTCATACCAGGGCGTACTGGTTCAGATAATATCATTGTGGCTCAGGAGATTTTTCACAGTATGCGCAGTACCAGAAGCAAAGAGGGGTTTATGGCTATAAAAGTTGATCTCGAGAAGGCCTATGATCGCCTTAATTGGGACTTCATTATTGATACTATCCGCGATATTGGCTTTGATGATAATTTTTGCCACCTTGTGTATTCTTGTATTTCCACATCTACTATGCAGGTTACAGTGAATGGAGAGACAACGGATTCCTTTCGTCCTACCAGGGGTATCCGTCAAGGCGATCCTTTATCCCCTTACCTGTTTTTCCCTTGCATGGAGTGCTTGGGTCACCTCATTGAGGAAGCTAGATCGGATGGTAGTTGGAAGCCAATTGTTCTTAGCCAAGGGGGCCCTCCCATTACTCATCTCTTTTTTACAGATGATCTGCTTCTCTTTGGTAAGGCGTCTATGGAGCAACTAAATGTCATGATGGGATGCTTGGATACCTTTTGTGCTTCTTCTGGTGAGAAAGTGAGCGTTCAAAAAACAAGAATTTTTGTTTCTAGAAATGTTCATGCTTCGAGAGCCCAACAATTCTATCTTAGATCCGATTTTGCTCTATCTGCGGATTGGGGTAAATACCTTGGTATCCCACTCCTGCATGAGAGACAAAGGAAAAGAACTTATGACTTTCTTCTCCTTCAAGTACAGCGGAGACTGAGCATGTGGAAGGCGGATTCCCTTTCCTTTGCTGGCCGTGTCACTTTAGCCCAAACAGTTCTTGCTGCTCTCCCTAGCTACACGATGCAGTCTACATTACTTCCCAAAGGTATTTGCTCCAAAATTGAAAAATATTGCAAGGATTTTATTTGGGGTGACAAACCTTCCAAGGCATACCGTTCCTTGGGATGATTTTTCTCTTCCCAAAAAAATGGGTGGGTGGGGATTTAAGGATCTTTTTAGTTTCAACAAAGCCATGATTATGAAGCTAAGTTAGGGACTAATTCACAAGCCTAATGACCTCTGGGTTCGTGTTCTGAGAAGTAAATACAAATGTGGGTCTTCTCTTATTCCAAAGGTGATAAACAGAGCAAATTGTTCAAATGCTTGGAAGGGCATTGTATCAACTTGGTCGGTGTTCATGCGTGGTATTAGGAGGAACGTAGGGGATGGTACTCAGACGTCTTTTTGGCACGATAAATGGCTCCCATCAAATATGGTTCTTGATACTGTTGCTATGGGTGATATTCCAAGTAATGTTGTGATTTGTCTGTCGCGCATTTCTCTAGAGATGGGCTCAATTGGTGTCTCCATGAAGTTGGTCACCTGCTCCCTGAGAGTGTTAGACAATAAATTCTGGGAGTTCCCCCTCCTGCTGCCTCTCTTGGTCGTGACTCAGTTTGTTGGGCTTTAACTAGTAATGGAAATTTCAGTACTCGCTCAGCCTATGATTTAGTGTGTGGTTTGGACTCTAATAACACTGATTGTAATGTGTGGAAAGCCTTATGGGCGCTGGAAATACCTCAACGGATAAAGAGTTTCTTGTAGCTTGTTCTGAAAGGAGGCCTTAAAACAAATGCAAAGAGACTTCATTGTCACATCTCTCACTCGGACGTGTGCCCCATCTGCCATGCAGCTAGCGAAACAGAGTCCCATATCTTAAGAGATTGCATCTTTGCTCAAGGTGTTTGGGAGAGGATCCTCCACACGCGTCCTCGTATTTGGCACAATACCACTGCGTGGGAGTGGCTCTCTGCAGCTCTTTTGGACAGGAATCATCCTTTTGACCCTGGTCTCATTGCAATCACGGCTTGGTCAATTTGGCAGACTCGGAGTGCTTATGTGTTTAATCATGTAGTCTCGCGCCCTGATGATGTTGCTCGTCGAGTACAACAACTGTCGAGAGATTGCTCTGCTGTTTGGGCTCGGCACACCAGGACTTGTTATCGTACGGTGCATATTGGTTGGACGCCACCTGATGATGAGTGGCTAAAGTTCAACACGGACGGGTCAGTTCTGGGGAATGGGTCTATGGCAGCCTGTGGTGGTGTACTTCGTGATCATCTTTGCAGGTGGGTGGTTGGTTTTCAACAAAATCTGGGTTCATCATCTGTCTTGATGTTAGAGCTTAGGGGAATTCACACAGCTTTGGATATAGCTTCCAACCTACAGGTTCGAAAGCTTTGGCTGGAATGTGATTCGAAGATAGCCATTCAACTCATTTCCAGTGATACTTCTCCAACTCATCCCTATCACTTTATCATCAGAAAAATAAATTGCTCTTAAGGAATAATTGGGAGATCAAGCCGACTCATGCTTGGAGGGAAGCCAACACTGTGGCTGATAAGCTTGCCAACTCTGCTCACTCCTCTGCCTTTGGTGTTCACGTTCTTAACAGTCCCCCTACTGATGTTTTATTTTGTCTTCAGAATGATGTAACTGGACTTTTGTTGCCCAGAGTTGTTCCGGTGTAGCCCCTTGGCTGTTTAGCCTCCTCTTTTTTCCAAAAAAAGTAGCTTAACTTAGCGATTGAAAACAGCATCCTTACTCGCTCATTCTCAACTCATACCAGAAACTTAAAAATACAAATTTTAATTGTTAAAACATTCTCCTAAAATTTTAAAAATATTAGAACCATTTAGAAAAATAAAAGATAAGCATGTTTATTAATTGACTAGTTAACTAAGGGTACTAGAGTGCGACCCTATTAATATACTAATAGTAAATTATTTTAAAAAAATTGCCCCCACAACCTATAACCTAGGTCCGTCCCTGAATGAAAATAGATTTTATTCTAATCAGGTGGAAAACGAGGGTACAAAAATAGGATATTTATATTACATGGTAATTAAGGCACACATTAACTCACTCAGTAGGTAATTAAGCAAAACATAGAACTCGAGGGAAATAACCCAGTTTACAGGGCAAAAGGCACACCACCTTTTAAATACTAGGATTTTAATCTGGTTTTAGATGCTTATTCTAGTAACACAATAAAGCGGGTCTTTAATTATCATATCATATCATATACATGCCTTGGGAGGCATTTATGTATGTATATAATGAACCAGTGACAGAAGAGAGTGAACATGCAGAGCAGAACACATTGGATTAATTCATCTGATATGGAACAAGTTCTTGTAACCAGAACTCCTTTCCATGTTCATCTGAATTCTCCCCCAGTATTCACCATTACTGAATTGGCTTTCCGTGGGGCACTTCACTTTGATGCTTTTGCAAGTTTCAGCATTGATTTTCCTGCGCCGCTCATTGTGTCTGGCTAAGCGTCTCCTACAGCTTCTTTTAGCTTCATCAAACTCTGCCACCTCATGAAACCTACATGGACTCATCACAGCTTAATTTCTAGTAAGAGGAATATTGGAAGCAGCATTCCTTTCAAAGAGTTGACATTTCTTCTAGCTCCTTTGGAAGCATATACAATATAGAAAGATCATAAGGTGTTAAAAGGTCTAATCTAACATTGGGACATGACATGGTTATAATATAACAAATAAAATTAAATTAGTAAAAAATAGAAAATGCTATGTATTGTGCAACACAAATTCAGACCAAAAGAAATTACTTAAGATGATGGGATTGAAAACCTGCTACATTGCTGGCAAAACCTCTGGCTGAGCCCTGCAACCACAACAGATGATGCCTTGGAATGAAGCTCACACACCTTATGGCGGCGATGGTACCTCTTTGCAACAGTCAAATCAGCATCACACCTCTCTGCTTGACAGGAAGGTGGAGAAACTCTTCCACCCCAACTTGACCCTTTCCTCCCACTCACATCAGCACCTTTCTTCTTCTCATCTTCTGCAGGAACACCATCATCACCACCACCACTTTCATCCTCCTCCTCTTCTATTTCTTTAAATGTGTTGTCCTTCCTCACCTTCTCAATTGCCTTATGCTTCCTCTCCATATTCCTGCAGGCCTCCACTGTGAGTGCTGACAAAGAGGTGGTGGGGACAATGGTAATGAAGAGGAAAATTTTAGAACATGTAAATGGGTAGAGGGAGTTTATAGATAGCAAAAGGGTAGAAAAGAAAGGATGTGGACCGTTAGTATAGGGTGGGGGAAGTAGTGCATGGATAGAGGTTTTGTGATTTGTCTGTAATGGTAAGCAAATAAGGAAAGTTTAAGTCTCAATTCTTGAAGGAAGTGGGAGGTGGGGATTGATTTTGCATGAATTTTGTGTTGAAAGTGATGGTGTTGTCAGATATAGCTCCAGGCTCGTTTGTGGCATGTGTTTAACTAACGGTACTCATGGAATTACAAATTGGAAGAGAAAGATTCTGTCCTTTTCTTTGTTATTTGTATTGATGTGACTTTTGATACTAAGATGAAGGACCTTATCACATGCATAGCCAACCCATGCCTTCTACAATTGTATTTACTGAAGAATAGATTATGTGTGTATTTACTTTACGGTTAAGTAGAATTTGATTCTAGAAATTAATCATTGAGATGAATGATATACGTTTTACGAAACACGTTGAACGAAAATAATTTAAAATTAATTCTGTAAAATCATGATTTTGCACTGTTGAACAATGAAACAAATGAATGCTATATATGATATAACTTCCTTCAAAATCTGCATGATTAGAATATCATTCATTTTACACTTTATTTCACATATTTTTTTCTCATCACATTAATTATTACATTTTTTATTTTTTTCTCTTTTATTTTTTCACACCTCAAAAACATAATTAGGAAGAGAATAGCAACTGGACTAATTTGGACTTTTGAGTCTTTGACACTGCAGACTTGATATGCAGAGTAATTTTCCAATTGGATTATTGGAATCAGAAGTCATGAAAGTAATCCATTTTAATTGTATCACAACTAGTCTAACATAGGAAATTAACAAGTGCTCCTCCAACATGAGAGTTACTAAAGGGCATGTTTGTGACTTAAATTTTGGAAAGGAAAGGAGGAAAGAGAAGGATTTATTGGAAGTTCTTCCCCCTTCGTATTTGTGAGTTTGAATATTTTACAAAGTTTTTTCCTCCTCTTCTCCCCTCCCTTCTCCCTCCAATCATTTCCTTTCCCTCCTCTCTAAACTCACAGCAAAGACACCTAAGAGTCACATACTTACACATTGGGTTTTGCTCTCATTCTTTTTAGTTAGTCAAAGTCTATTCAGTGTTAAGGTTAAGCATTTAATGAGATGCACAGGGCCAGAGGTACTGGTGCACTGATTTTAAATATAAAGCCTATTAAGTACTTACGACACTGGGAGAGGGTAGGGAGTTGAGACACGTATATTTTCTCATATATTTTCCATTGGAGCCTTAAGTAATAACCCAAGAACATCCACCTCTTTAACTTAAATATGTGGTACTAACCAATCTGGCCCCTTTTCTTTTGTGCTTTCTTCATCTTCCGCTTTGTCATTGTAGAATTGCTATATTTAGTGTTTTGTAACAATTTTAAAAAGCTAAAAACTGAAACTCGCAACCACCCAAACAGACCCTTAGTGTGTGTCTCAAAGCTACATTTCAAACGTACATTCTGGCCAAGATTTACGATTGAAACGTGATTTTCGGGTAAACTAAACATACTATTAACATGTTTATGTGATTAAACAGTTAACATGTTTGAAAACAGTATAATTATTATGAATCAAAATTGATGTTACCTCTAAATTTATATTTGACTAGATATGATATATTATAACTTTTAGGTTAAATTAAAAATTCATAATAAATTTTACCATAAATTACTTTTAAGAGAAAAATTCTAAAATATAACTCATTTTACTTCAAACTCGCGCTTGAGCAGAATTAATTTTACAGAACCAAGTTTATTCAAAACATAACTTTGCAGGCACTCATGTCCAAACACAGGTTAAAAATGTAGTAGTTAGAAATGCAAAATTATGAATATTATACTGTCACAACTTCTCTCTGGTACAAAATGATGTCATGAACTTGGGTGGATATATAGCTAGTAATCTTGACACACGCCTTTTGCAATAGTACTACTACGGCCTCAATAATTATGCAGTACTGACAAGATCTAGCACCTCTGAACCATGGTTTTCACAAGATGCTATTGTACTCTCTACTTGATGTGAGTTTTCACCATCAATTGTATCTATATATAACGGACAGAAACAAATGGTTCAGCATTATCATGGTATAAGGTTGAGGATTCAACCTTCATGTATATCTTAGAAATTAGCTAGAAAACAGGAAAGGTGTTTAAGAAATTCTAAAGATTGAAGGTCTAATTGAAGTTGAAATTAACCAGTGGTAGTTGTTCTTTTTATTACAAGTTTTATTTAGGAAAAGGGTTATTAGAAAATTATAAACACTTATTGCTAGAGGAGGATATAGGATATTCTTGATTGATTTTAATGACATTTTAAAGGAAAATTAAATTAGGTATATTCTTATATGTTATAGTTGGCACCTATAACAAGGATTGGGGATGCCCTCATTGCATATTATTATGTCATGTCATTAAATCCTTTTGTCTGTGTGTGTATGTAAGTTAGCCCTGAAAACAAATTCCCTACAATTTGGCATGTTATTCGGTATGTGATATTGGACCCTTCATGACTAACATGTCAAAGCTGAAAACTTGAATAATACAAACCACTTTTCATTGGTATAATGATGTTTGGCCATAACTGTAAAATTATATCATACATCCACCTGAATTTTGTATTTATTACCTTCTTTTCCTTCCTTGGTCACACCCTATACAGAATTATTCACCAAAAAATCTTGCTTATCACTCTCATAGGTTTGGCCCCCCTGCTCTGTCTTTTATTCTTCTCTCAGTTATTTGTTATGCAGATCATGCATCAAGTCAATCAAATTCAAACCTAACTAGCCCACACATAAGCTAGGTGCTTATGTGATATATACAATGCCACGTGGTCCTTCCTTTATCTGAAGAATTCTATAATTGGAATGGACAAAGACAGGAAGCAATACTTATAATACTATTCTTGCTTCTTTGTAAAAGGGATAGAGCAGAGAACATTACTAGTCATCATTTCATTTGATTATTCAAGTAGCATATATGGCCCCAAGATTTGGTAAGTGGTAACCTATGAATGGATGAATCAAGGCTTAAAATCAAAATCAAAGGTACCTTTGTGTCTTCTTCACAGGTATATATAGAAAAATGAGTTTCATTGGCTCTTTGTAAACTTACATTTCTCTGATCGATGCATGGTTTGTCGTTTTTGCTACAATTTTACGATCGAGGATTTATGGGTAAGAAACTGAAAAGGTATCATATTCTGTTGTGTTTTTGACATTGACAATTGACTATGCTGAGTTTCAGCATAATTAACCCTCTTTCGATATGATTAGTATTTAGTAGGGTAGTTTTGTTCAAAGAGCTTAAGCTAGTTAAATACTTAAATTCATAAATTGTAAGTTGATTTACTGATTAAAAGTCATACATGCAAATTGATAGAAGTAGGAAAACCAGTTTGTTAATTACTTTCTTCATTTCTAAATAAATGGGACAGCACGTCAAAAAGTTTATTTATTTCATATTGATTGACGCGTACGTAACATTAACGGACATTTATTTCATTTTTTTATCTCATCATGAATTTATACTGTGTTTAGTTTGTGTCCGTTTGGTTTAGGTTTTAAACCATCTAGAATGAATTCTGCAGAATTGATTTTAAATCACTTCCGTTCAACGTACTTCGTAAAGCGTGCATCATCTATCTTAACCATTCATTTCTAGAATCAATTCTACTAAACTGTAAACCAAACGGACACAAATAGGTTCAATAAATCACATTAACGTGAATTCAGATCAATATTTTTTTTCATTATTTTCATTAGCATTTGTTCAAATTCACGTTTATTATGTAGTTTCGAGATAAATCAAACACGTAATTAGATGATTATAATGAAAATTTTAGCTTAAAGATACAAAGTCTTGAATCCAATACTAGTTGTTTGTGTAAACGTTTTAAACTTTCAAATGTACATTCATTTTAATTCAACTCTTTATTGTTTTCGTCTAAAAAATCCTAAAAGTGGAGTCGAACTGTTATACAAACACTTATATTTTAATTCAATTCTTTATTATTTTCGTCTCAAAAAATCCTAAAAGTGGAGGTGAACTGTTATACAAAACACACTATTAGTCACGATGGAAGTGAATTGTGTCTTTAAACGGACTCAAAAATTAATGTCATGGTGGTAAGAAAAAAAAAAAAACATTTTACTCGAGTCAAGCCAAATCCATTTTCAATACATTTATGATACTATAAGTTCTCATCAATAGATAAATTATATTTATATTATACAACAATCTTGTACAAATGAAAGAGATAAAAATAAAATTAAAAAAATGTGTTATATTATTTGTTATATAATTTTATTGTATAAATATTGGATCTCTTGATTTCCTTATATTGTGTCAAATCAATAGTATCGATAAGCATAATTTAAATAAACAATTAATTAGTTTTATTAATATTTTCCTTAATCACTAGTAGTTTATATTTTAAAATTATTAAATTTAATTATTATATTGGATAAAAGTATTATAATATTTTAAGAAAAATGATTTTTAAATTTAAACAAATATTATATTAAAAAATTAAGTTTACAATATGTTGTTTTATTTAATATTTTTTCTTGTAAGAACACTTTTATTATATACATCTAATAATAATATTAACTAGTTACTTCAAAAATAAAAATATCAAGACGGCGACAATAATTTTACTAATTTTATGTGTTGGTATCATTAATAATTTTTTTTTAAAATCTAACACAAATAGATCGTTGATTATTGCTACTTTGTGTGGTCCATGTGATAATTGCTACTTAAGTAATCATTTATACAGATATAAATAAATGATGTGTCTACATGCGACTCATCGAGTGGCTGTCATGGTGCCGTGCGGCTCAACTTACTTCATAGCTCCTTTGATTTTTACATAATCAATTTTTCAAGAATTGAATAAACATATATGCCTCGTAATTATTTTATGACTTAAGTCACGGCTCTAAATTTGCTTGATGTACTAAATTACTCATGCTAATTAAAGTGATCAAATATACTTCATGATTCAAATTAGAAAATTAGATGTTAATTTATCCCTTTTTCTCTGAAGTAGCTAGCGAAGAATACACAACGAATTTGATTCTACAATTCAGAGATCCTGATAGACGGATGTGTGTATTATTGCACAATTTGGCAATTGAAGCTACCTAATTTTTAGCTTTTGATATTCAAAGATGATTGAAGAGACATTATTAATTTGGCTTCTCCTATACATTACCAAAAGCAAAGACTGTAATATTCATAGATAATATATTCCAACAAAATGAAGCAGAATGTTAACTTCCTTTTCTTTCTGCAACATTTCGTCAAACTTAAAACAGGAAAAAGCATAGATAGATAGCATTACCCTAATTCCTTCCTATAATATATGTTATCAATCATAACTCTATTTTATCACAACCATCTCCAAGCTGTCCCCTCAAATCTTCAGTACTTCTATACTCCACAGTGTCCACAACGTTGGTATCAGCCTCTGCTGTGGTCGTCTCTGAAACTAACTGTGCAGTCTTCTTAGCAGCATCCCATGCAGTGTCCACTGTCTCCTTAGCCGTTTCTCCCAGCACCTCTGTTGCTTGCTCTGTTCCTCGATTCCCTCCTCCTACTAATGGATCACCACCCTGAAAATCCATTGCATGGTATATATGGTACACAACACTGATAAATAAGAAAAGCAAATTAATAATTGGTCGAGTGGAGTATGATAAGGACTCGTATCTGACAGGTCGCAGATTCCAACTCTCGTATAGTACCTTTGTAAGTGTTCTTTGAGCCCAGAGGCATTCTTTGCCTGACTGGGACACCATCCCTCATCCTAAATTTTAACTTGATAAAAAAAAAGCAAATTAAGAAAGAGTGATATATATACCTGAGTATGCACATGAGCATTTGTAATTGAGAAGCGCAATGTGTTGCTGCTGTTAACTAAAGTAGCTTTAGTGGTAGTTGATTGGAGGTTTTTGACCAATTCTTTATGAGCCAAAACAAAGGAAATTCTCTTTGACATTTTTATGTGTTACCAATTAGTCTCTCTTATGTATGTTGATTTCAATGTGAATGGATAGATAGATAGCTTATATAAGAAAGAAATTAACAGTGGAAAGTAAGGGAAAGGAAAGGAAAAAAGTGGAAGGGGTGGATGACACGCGGTGGAAAAATAAGGCATATGGTGAGTGTGACTCATGAAAATTGGCGACTTGGAAACCCAACACGTTTGAAAGTCACCACTGCATAGTTTGCTGTTTGCATGACACTTGTTTTATCGGTGAGACTGAGATGAACTGCCATCAAAGGGACAAGGACAACTTCTTTCTGCGTTTCCCAACCTAGGGATTTTGTACGCTAATGAAGCTGCTGCTTACAAGAATACAATCTAGTTACAAGATTTTGTCTTTTTTTGCAAGGAATAGTGTAGAGGGAAAAAAAATTATTCCACAATAAAAAAATAAGAAATATTAAATTCATATAATAAAAAAAAACATAAAACTCATAACATATCTTTGTCTATCTCTTTCTATCACATCACTTATCGTATCTCACATTTCTCTCTCTTTCCTCTCTTTATCTCTATGTGTTGTATATTGTATTGTTATATACTCCCTCCATTTCAATTTGATAGTCGTTTTAGGAAAATGATTTTTTTCCTAATATGAGTCGTTCTCTAGTTTTTATGTGAGTATTAATGTTAGTTTTCCATTTTTACCCTCCCACTTTTATGGGAAAAGAAACTTAAAAAATTGTGCATCACCCACTACTCATTAATGTATTTAGGTAAAATGAGAAAAGGTGTGTAGTAATTAATAAGGGTATTTTAGTAAGATTACTATGTCTTTTAAGTCATTTATTATTGTTCTTAATTAGTGTGTAGAAACCTTAAACGACTAACAAAATGAAATGGAGGGAGTAAATAATAACAATTCTAAAATAATTAAATATAGGAAGTATAGAAAAAATGAAATGAAAAGAGAATAAATGATGAGAAATGTGATAGAAAAGAAAGAGAAAAATAAAATAAAAAAGGAGTTATGTTATTTATACAACACATTTTTTATGCTACTTACAAGAATACAATCTAGTTACAAGAGTTTGTCTTTTTTGCTGGAATAGTGTAGAGGAAAAAAAAAGATTATTCCACAATAAAAAAGTAAGAAATATTAAATTCATATAACAAAAAAACATAAAATTCATACCACATGTCTATCTTTTTTTATCACATCATTCATCATATCTCTCTTTGTTTCTCTCTTCATCTCTATGTGTTGTATATTGCATTGTTATATAAATAATAACAATTTTAAAAAATTAAATATAGGAAGTATAGAAAAAATGAAATGAAAAGAGAATAAACGAGAAATGTGATAGAAAAGAAAGAGAAAAATAAAATAAAATAAGAGTTATGTTATTTATGCAACACACTTTTTATATCTAATATCTCTCTTCATCATATCACTCATCACATCTCACACTTCTCTCTTTTCTATTTCTATCTTTATTATATGCTATGTTGTAAAGTATTGTTATATAAATAACACATTCTAAAAAAATGAAGTGCGTGGGAGTAAAATAGAAAGAGATGAGTAAGAAAAAATAAAAGTTGTATTGTAAAAGCACCTGATAGGATGATCATGGGTTTGGTAGACTTAATGAATCCAATCAATCCAATCCAATCCAATTAAAAAAGGCGAGTTGGGTTGGATAGTTGGGTCGGGTTGCATTCCATATAGATAAACCCAATCAGAATGTGTTGGGTATCGAGTTTTCATACTTCCTACCTGATCGATCCAATCCAACCTAACCTAACCATTAATAAAATAAAAAATTTATAATTTTTTATACTAATAAGTTACACATTAATATTGTATAAATTAATTTCTCTGTTATCAAATTATAGGTTTTTATCTGTGTCATACTTATCATGACAACTTATATTTTTTATTTAAAGTATTTTTTATTATTTATTTTATTTTCAAACCCAAGCATTGTAGAATGTTGGACCCCATTGACCCAAACGTCCCAACAATTAGAGCCGGCAAAATGGGCTAGCCCGACCGGGTTGACCCGCAAAAGCCTGCAAAAATATAGGGCTCAGACACTTATTTAGAAGCCCGAATAATTCCCGGGTTTTTTAGCCCAGCCCGATAAAGCCTGCAAAAAGGCCGAGTAGCCTGCAAAAACCAGCCAAAAAACCGAGCTACCCGCAAAAGGGTAGGGCTCAGACACCTATTTTAGAAGCCTGAATAACTTCAGGGCTTTTTAGCCCAGCCCAATAAAGCCAGCTACTCGCATCAAGGTGGACCAGGCGGGGTAGCCCGAATTGACAGCTCTACCAACCATAACAGGGTTGGGTACGTACATACTTAAAAATGACAAGACCCAATCCAACCCAACTCAATGTCTCTCCATCAGGTTGGTTTCGTCAGTGTCTTAATTGAACCCAATACAACCTAACCATGATGGATCACTCCTAGCTAACAGTCCAAAAGAATTTCCTTCTACTCCCTCCCTTATTTTTTATTTGTCATAAAATAAAATTATTTTATTTTACTTATCCCTTTAAAAGGTTAAAATATTATTAATTATTTTTTCAATTATAATCTTACATTTATTTTAAAATAAATTAAAAATTAAGAAATAATTAATAAAAAAGTAAAAATTATCTAATAAAAATTAGATAATATTTTCATAAAAATGAGATTATTAATTTTATTTTTATTTTCTAAATTTTATATTTAAGTAAAATTATGACAAGTAAAAAATTGAGAAAGTAAATAAAAATCTTAAATTGAATATTCCTTCAACTTCTGATTTTTCTTTCATCAAATAGACCCATGTTATTCTAGTATGATCATCTATGAAAGTGACAAACCATATTTTTCTCGAGGGTGTAGGATCTCAGCTAGGTCCCCAGACATCACAATGAATTAGGGTAAATGGAAAAGACATTTTGTAAGGTTGAGGAGAGTAAGTAGAACGATGATGTTTTGCCAATTGACAAGTTTCACAAGTAAAGATGGATTTTTATTCTTAAAGAGATAAGGAAACAAATGCTTTAGATACAAAAAACTTGGATGACCTAATCTACAATGCAATAACATTATTTCTTCATACAAGAGATAAAGAAATAGAAACTATCAATTTCCTTAGCACTGCCAATCGTTTTCCCCGATTTCAACTCCTGAAATGTACAAGATGAAGAGTCAAAAACAGCAAGACATCTTAGGTCATGAGTCAGTTTGTTAATGGACAACAAATTGCATGACAAGTTAGGAGCATGAAGAACATTTTGAAGAGTTAGGGAACTTGAAATAGGAACTGAACCAACACTAGCTATTGCAGAGAAAGAACAATCTTCAATTCTAACTTTTTTGTTTCCTGCACAAGGATTATAGGAAGAGAACAAATTTGGGCAATCTGTCATGTGATCAATGGCTCCAAAATCAATGATCCATGGAACTTTAGAATTTTGTTTAGTATGGAGAGCAATAGACATATGAGTACCTTTTTGGGCTAAGGAAGAGAATGGAGTAACTAACATTTTATTAGAGAAATATTTGTACAAGTGTTCTAATTGTTCCTTTGTGAATGGAGATGGCTCAGAGGTATTTTTCTGCTCTTGATCTTCTGTATTAGATGTCTGAAACACCCTTCCTTCTCCTCCTGATTTTTTCTTCCAGTTTGGTGCTTTACCATGGAGTTCCCAGCAAGTCTCCTTTGTATGCTAAGGTTTTCTGCAGTGTTCACACCAAGGCTTCATCTTCCTTTCTCCTTCTAAATCTTGTCCCTTTATAACTAAGGCCGAACCTTCACACACTTGCATCTTTGAGGATTCAGAGGTGCGCAACATGATTCTTCTCCTTGACTCCTCTCTTCTGACTTCAAGAAAACACTTCTCTCATTGAAGGTAGAGGTTTTTTGCCTAAAATCCAACCTCTCACTTCATCTAAATCATGATTGAGACCACCCAGAAACACATTTACTCTATCACTCTCCTCTCTTTTCTTAAATCGGGCAGCATCATTCGGATTCTCCCAATTATCTTTATAACATTGATCTAATTCTTGCTAAAGAGTCACCATAATATTGTAATAAGTTGTGACATCTTGATCTTCCTGTTTAGATTACCACAAGCGAGTTTTAAGGTCAAATATTTGAGATGAATTCTCCAAATCAGAATAACAATCTTTAACAGTTTCCCAAACATCTTTAGTTGTTGACAGAAAAAGGTAAGGCTTCCCAATTGTTGGTTCCATTGAATTGATTAATCACGTAATAATCCAAGAACTCTCGGATTTCCATCTCTGCAGAATAGGGTTGATTTTCCCCTATTATGCAGAATCTCCAGTTAAGTATTCGAATTTCCCTTTGCCTTTTAGCGCTAGGTTCACTGATTAAGCCCACTCTAAGTAGTTCTTCCCATTTAGCTTTTGAATCACAAGTTGCAAGCTGGAACTTGAAGATAAAGCATCAATCGAAGAAAAAGAGGTTGATTCAGCGTCGCCTGATGTCACAGAAGAGGTTTTTGGAACTTCTTCGGTCTTTCCCAATCTGTTTTCTCCGGTCATCGCCGTTTTCACCATGATGGGTCAATTCTTGAACCGAGCTTCTGATACCATATAGTTTAGAAGAAGAAAAAATAATTCTTTTTATTGTTTATTAAAGCTTACAATGGATGGTATAAATAGCAGAGTTGGTTAGAGATTCTCGACCCAATCTGATTACAAATCAATCCTAGTAGATAAGGAACAAATTAACAGAAAGATAAAACAAAAAAATAAGATTAAGATCATAGATACATCTGATTTTATTTTATCTAAAGCTTCTAGAAAACTTTTAAAAGAAAAGATCTTAACAACTTCAACAATAATATATATTTTATCGCGTATTACGCAGGTTAATATACTGATTATCATGTATTTATAAATTATAAAACACAATCACAATTCGACAATATAATAGGTCCAAAAATTAATATTTCTGTTTTTTCTTGTGTTCTTGGCTTGTATGAATTGTGGCTTCAACAGTATTGAATTTGATATGACAACATTTACTGAGAGAGATAAAAATAAAATAAATAATATAAAAATAAAATAAAGAAAAATGTGAGAGGTAATAAGTAATGAAAAGAGATAAAACAAAAAATATATTATATAAATAATAGCATGTTTTTTATTGTATGAATATATTATATCATTAAATTTTACAATCAGAATATAAACTCATTATATATATTTATTTATGGTAGGGATTAACTTACTCCAGTAGTAACTTTTAGTAAAGTTATTCCGCTTAATAACTACTTATAGAATGTGAATGTCATCAATCCAACCGTCATATTGAAAGTTTTCATTAACTAGATCAAGCCTACAAAATTTCATAAAATTTTAAAATTATTTGATGTTTCATCAAATCACTTCAGTTTAACGTACAATATATTTTTTAAAATATAAATAAATGTCTACTGTAAAATTACATACCTATGAATGTCCAATATATCTAAAATTTTGTGTGCATAATCATCATATTAATATCACATTATTTAACAGTTAGATTTATTAAATTCAAATTAATTAAACGAATAAACTTTGCTCTAAAAGCATCTCGATTAAAAAATTACATGCGGGGGGCTCTTACATTCCTTCTTGCATTAAGACTCTTTATTTAAAAAATATATAAATCTATCCAAATCCTCAATATTTTTTCATTGCAAATAAAATAGGAAGAACTTGATTTATTCAAAATAAAAAATTATTAAATGATCCCTATACTGTTACTGAATTTTCATATAAATTTCTATTAATTCAAAAACTTAACAAAACTCTTATACTTATAAAAAATTAAAAATATAAAACTCCATTCAATATTTTTATAGTACATGATTTATTCAAAGATATAATTGAAATTCGGATTAGTAACTTTCAAATACAAAAATTAATAAATTAAACCTAAAGTAATTTAACAAAGCAAAAAAAGAAAAGAAAAGAAATAACAGCTATATAATCAACACTAATATTACTCTTACATTTTTCATGAAAAACAAGAGACTAATTTATATTGAAGAAATTAAAGAAGGGTAATGTTCAATCATACACACATCATATGATCATATAAGACTTTCCTCCTCTGTTTTCCTCTGCTCAGCACTATCATTTTCACCTTGGAAAATCAGTGCTGTCATTATGCTTAGCTTGGTCCCTGAATTAATCTTCTTGTAATTCAGTGGCCCCTGTCACCATCTCTATCTAATTTGTCTGCAGTTTCTTGAGCTGCTTTCCAAGCTCCATCCATGGTGTCCTTGGCAGTATCTCTGGCCATATCTGCCTCATCCACCGCTTTTATTGGACCATCTCTTGCTGCATCATTTGTCATAGCCAAGTCTTCTTGTCTCGTTTCATACATACCATCCCTCATCACCGCCCCATCATCACCACTTCCCTCTGCCACCGCATTACTACCCTGCAACATTTTTTCAACACTCTTCTTATATATTGAATAAATAAATTAATCTTCACTATGTAATATATAAATACCTAAAATTACATTCATATATGGTCTTGAATATATAATTGTAAATAAGTAATTAAGATTTGATTAATAATTAAGATTGAAGTTAAAACAAAATAATTATGATAATGAGTTAATAGTCAAAATCTGCATAAAGAGGAAAGAGATACTTCGGCACGTTCAAAAGCAGTGGATAAGGAAGCTGTGGAAAGGCGAGGAGAGGCGTAAAGAGGCAGTGATTTGGAGACCCTTTGGATTGTTTTCTTGGTTAACAACATTATAATCTTGTTGCTGTTGCTCCTGCTACTCATTTGTTTGACTCTTCTCTGGTTAGCTAGCTCACTGCTATAGTTTTATAAATAGCAGAATTAAGCGGTGAAGGGGACATTGTTTGTTTGTTTGTTTTGAGCAACACGTTGAAAGGGTTTGGATGGACACGTTTCTGATATGTGTCATCTAGTATTTTCTGAGTAAGAACTTAAAACAACTATATATGTGTATCTTTTATGTCAGTATCTTACTAGAACTTTAGAGAACTGAGATAAGAAGATGTTGTCAAGAACCACATGTAGTTGGATCCTTAAGCATTTTGATAGGAGTTCGACGGGGTGTATGGAAAAGACTTTGTTTAAAAAGGTAAATCTCATTTCAATGATTTCTACGCCTCATAAGAGATTAGTTTCTAGAAGAGTCTTAAAGGAGATTAGCCTTTAACTATCAGCCGGGAATATTATCAGCTTACCAAAAAAAAAACTGTCAAGATAATGTGATTTTTACTACTTATGAGAAAGTCATCTCTGAGTTTTGGCCATTGCTATTCACACCGGGAATTTTTTTATTTCCACCCCCCAATATTATTGTAAATTTTGAAATCCCCCAAGTGCCCTTGAACTTACTATATAGGTTTACATATTATGCTCATTTGATGAACCGTGATTCGTTCGTTCATCACCGGCTCTCAATTACTGTTCACATGTTACAAAGTAGTGTTGAATATACTACTAAATCAAGTATTTAGTTCCTTTGATCAACTATTAGGGCCACATTCATCAATATTTAAGGTAAGTTTGTTTTTTTAATAATGTTTTTTAGCTATTTTTTTACCCACATAGTTGGACAGTAGCTAGTTGAAACGGGAACCACAAATTTTTTAGATTTACGGACACATATGTCTGTGAGAACTATACGGACAACGTTGTCTGTAATGGTATCCACAATATATACGGACAACCTTGTCCGTAGAAGCATCCGGACACAACTGTCCGGACAAAAAAAGAACAAAAATTATTGAGTATACGGACAGGATTATCCGTAAGTAGAAATTTAGGGTAGACAGACTTACCTGTCCGCGCTCAACTACGGACGAACGTGTCCGTACAGGAGACAGACGCATCTGTCCGGAGGTCTTAAGGAATTCACTTTCCAGATACATAGACGGACGCTTGTGTCTGTATTGGGATGAGTTTCACATACGGACACGAGTGTCCGTATTCCTTTCCGGACACGGTCGTCCATAAGTCCTACGGACAACGTTGTCCGCAACAACTTGTGGTTCATCCCCTCCGGATAACCTTGTCCGTGTACGTGTCCAGACACCCGTGTCCGTTTATTATCAATATTTAGTTCGGACACTCTTGTCCGGAGAGAACCCCGTGAGACTGTTTTCCAATTTTCTTCCATTGCAGCCAAGTTTAATCTACTATTTACTCAAAAACAAAGCAATGAAGGGGTAGAACAGTACCTGTTGATGATCAAATCACTCAGCTCCTTCAATGGCGGCTTGAACGGCGGATTTGCGGAGTTTGCGACGGAGGAGCGTGACTGCGCGAGAGAGAAAAGGAAGCCGCGATGAAATGGGAGGGAGGGATCTGCTGTTAGGGTTTAAAATAGACCTGGGGTATTATTGGTATTTCAAAATTTACAATAATTTTGGGGGTGGGAATAGCAAAATTCCCGGTGTGAATAGTAATGGCCCTGAGTTTTTATGCATTGTTTTCTTTTGGCCCAAAAATAAAGAAATGGGTAGGCTGGGGCAGTTGTTTGTTTACTTGGGCTGTAAATATGATAGGAGGCCCAGAAAATGCTAAGAGGCCACAAATTTAGTCCACTAAGGATTTCTATCCTATGCTGTGTTATTAATATTATCTATGTCATGTTGACCAAAAAAAAAAATATTACCTATGTCATGAGTATGTGCTCTTTCCAACTGGCCCCAAACAGAAGACACAAAAGTCCAAATACAAAGCAAGTGTGTGACATCTTTTTTTCATCTTTAAGAGTTATGCTGATGAATAAAATTAACTCTTAAACATGAAAAAAAATGCATATATAACTTTTAAACATGAAAAAGGTGATGGGGAATACTATTGGCTATGCCCATACTGAGCAATTATTAACATATCCCAGAAATTTTTATTTCCAAATTGCACCCTTCTGTTCACTATCCACTATTTTCAACGAAACATCAAACCAGAGAAGACCATTTTTCTAATTCCATCTCATCACTCAGTGTAGCTGAGAATTTTAATTCCAAATCCTAACGTGTTGCTTCTACTTTTCTAGATGATGACTTGACCAATACCATTTCTATTTAGTTTATGCCTAAAGTACAACTTATAATATAAGGCATTATTGGTCACCATACATGGAAGAGAAATTGTTTAGATATGTTTATTGCCACCTGATTTGTACTGGCAGGCGCATTAGGTGAGTTCACACCAAGTCGTCATTGAAACATTGGAGAAAGGCCTCAGCTGCCCAAAAAGCTTAACCATATATTTAAATGTGTTATTGCAACTGGTTGGTTTTATAGGATTTTAATTTGATCAAAAACTTTTTTTTTAATCAATATAGAATTTCAAGCAGCTTGCTTTTCAACCAAAGAAATTCCTTCCATCGATCTATTCTCTTTAGAAAGCCACTTTAGGAGTTGGTGTTCCGCAGCCAGCTCTTGCCAATTAAAGTAATGCTAATGGCATAGGAAGAGTTTCAACATGGAAAGGACAGTTCCATGTTATAATAGATGAGAGTGGTATTTCACATCAATGCTTTGATGGGATTTATTTCTTAAGCCAATTGATAAATCCCAAAGTGCATATTCCACTCATATTGTATTGGACAATGATGCCCCACGTTTTCAGATTTGTTTGGTCCATTCTCCCTTCAACCACTAAGAAATGGTCATCATCCTTTTCTTAATGAAGAGACAATCCAATATAATGACCAATTTTGAAATAAACCAAAATAGTCAAATGTATTTTTATTATCCCCTCAAACTCTTTGACCTGAAAATTGAAACCTATAAATCGTTTTCAATCCATATTCTGCACAAGAAAAATAACATGATTTGGAAAGTTCATTCAAATGTTATTCCCTAGTCTAGTCTCTAAATAGATGGTCACTATTGGATAGTCTTTGATTGCAATGAAAGAGAGCAAGAAATTCACTTGTTATAAGCAGAAAAGATTGGTGTTGATATTATCATGCAGCAGGTTCTGGGAAGACCCTTGTATGTCTTCCCAAGATGGGATGATGAAATGAATTGAAATGTGTACATAAGATCCTGAATTGAAAAGAGGCATAAACATAAACTTAGAATCAAAATAGGATGATGAAATGAACTTTAACTAAACATGGTCGTCTGTTATAAGTCAGCTTTAGAGTACAGGAGGTCCAACAAGCACTACAGAACTTGCTATATCAGGGGACTAGTCATGGCTGGTTAGATTAAAAGATGGTGACACCAGCAAAATGGAGTAGATAGTTCAAGGAAACTATAAGTATGTTTAATTTAGCGTTGAAACGTGATAAATTCACGTTTACTACACAACAAATAGTTTCATTAGAAATCCAAACTTGAGTTTAGTCAATTCTCAACATCAAACCAAACATGTACTGTGTTATAAAAAGAGCTTTCCTTTATTCTGATATACAATATCAGCAATGAGATTTGAACATATAACTTCATCCAGTAATCAGATCCCTCACGACTAGTTTAATATTATTAGTGGCTTGACAGACAACTTGCTAGGCTTTTTCTGAAGTGAGCAACATAATTTTTTTGTTATGTTACGATTTGTAAATATAGAAATTATAAAAAAGAAGTTTCAATCGGTATCAACTATCAACTCTTGTCAAGATAAAAAGAGAGGTGCATGCATGCTTTTTAGGTACAAGCACTATCTACAAATTGTAGCCACACAATGTGAATCTTACCAACAAACAGGAATGGGGAAAAAAAATCCAAACCTGAGTGATTTAGACCATGCAGGCAAATAAGTCAGCCTGAAGAATAAAGACAACTAAATTTGGAAGGATTAGAAATCATTTGTCATACTTGCCATGCATCACATGCACATAAAAACAAGTGCATAGCACAGTAGATAACTCCGACTATGACATAACATTAACATTAAAATCAGATGCAATAGGCCATAAGTTATAAACATAGGAAAGAGACACCTATTTAGGGCTTTTTCATTTCCTATTTCCATTTTCTGTTTCCTAATTTCTGGAATTTTACAAAGGAAAAACTGGAAATGCTAGAAACGAAAAGACATATATTGCTTATTGCAAGACGATCTAATGGCTAAAATTATAGTTTTATACATGTTACACCTATCAGTATAATGTACTGATGGAGATGGACCAAAAAACAAAATAAGATAGTAGCCTTAACAAGAACATTCCACCTTTCATATAACAAACTTGCTTTACAAACTATGTTGTCAATGATACACCAACCAAAACCCAAATAGGAGAGCACAAAAGCAAGAACTAAGATCACTGTTGACAGCCATCAAATCTTACACTATCAAGCCATGAAACAACTACTTCAATAGAGGGTCTCTGCCTTGGATCTTGGTCAAGACATTTACAAGCAATGGCAAGAACTTCCAATAGTTGTTTCTCACGATCCTTCTGCCAAATGACTGGATCAAAAATTTCCTGCTCCTTGTTTTCAGATTTCATCTGAAAAACCCATGACACCAGATTCCTGCAATTTTTCCCCTTGATGACTTCTACTGGCCTTCTACCAGTAAGAAGCTCAAGAAGAACAACACCGAAACTATAAACATCACCCCTGAAAGTTGCTGTCAGTGTCTGACTATATTCTGGAGGAATATATCCTAATGTTCCTACTAAGTCTGTTGTGACATGAGTATCATAAGGTTGAAGTAGCCTTGAGAGACCAAAATCAGCCAAATGAGCTTCAAACTTGTCATCCAAAAGTATGTTGCTAGATTTAACATCTCGATGAACTATGTATGGTTCACACCCCTTGTGCAAGTAAGCTAATCCACGCGCTGCGCCTTGTGCAATCTTGAGTCTTACATCCCAATTTAGAACTGAATTTCCATCCACACACTCATGTAGCCAATAATCCAAGCTTCCATTCTCCAAGTATGAGTAAATTAGCAATCTGTCATTCCCATGTCTACAATAGCCTTTAAGAGAAACAAGGTTCTTGTGTTGAGCTCTTGAGAGGGCCTCTACTTCAGCTTGGAATTCACGTTCCATTTGACCACAGTCCCCAGAAAGTCTCTTGACAGCTGCTTTGGTGCCATTTGGAAGATATGCCTTGTAGACAAGACCAAACCCACCACAACCAACAATGTTTGCTTGGTTGAAATTGTTTGTGGATTTTAACAAATCTGCAACTGTGAGATCCTTGCAATCTGAATTCTGAAAAAGCACCAATTTTGAGGAAACAAGTGCTTCAGATAACCTGTGTGGCCTACTATTGAGTTCCTCATCATAGTTATCAATAGGCTTATCCTCATCCCTCTTTGACATTCTTAGCAGAATAATTGCAAGAAGCAGTGCAAGTCCTATCCCTATACCAATTGTTATGCCAAGGACATTGCTTCGACTAAATTTTCTGGATGAATCTGAAGAAATATTGGGCCTCATATTGTTGATGATTTTGCAAGGAGAATCAATGTCCCTACAAAGCCCCAGATTGCCTTCAAAGCTTGAACTAGGGAAGCTTAGAAACTGCCCCCCTGTTGGAATTGGTCCTTCTAAGTGATTATGTGCCACACTGAACTTTGCCAAGAACGTGAGGTTGTTAAATGATGGAGGGATTTCACCAGAGAGATCATTATAAGATAAATCTAATGTTTCCAAGTTCTCCATCTCTGAAATAGTGTTAGGAATGGTACCAGTGATGTTGTTCCTGCTTAAATCCAAGACATGCAGTGCTTTCAATCGACCAATTTCAGGCCATATATTTCCACTTAACATGTTATTGCTCAAGTAAATGGATGGAGGGAAACTTGAGGCCTGGTTATATTGCAGCCCACTAGCACTCGTGTTCCTCTTAACAAAGAGAGGATTGGCTGCAATAGCTGCGAGATTCGCTCTATTACAATTTGAGCACATGAGGCCCCTCAACTCTGTCAAACTTTTTGGTATTTCTCCTGTGAGAGAATTATTTGAGAAATCCAAGTAGAACAAACTGTCCATGTGACCAATCCAAGAAGGAATACTACCATTCAAATGGTTCCAAGACAAATCAAGCACTGCCAATTTCCTGCATTCTGATAGCCAAGAAGGAACATGGCCTTTAAGACCACAATTTCCAAGTGCTAAAACCATAAGACTCTCAAATCCTGCTGGTACACTTTCTGGAATTTCCTCACCATGGAAATTCTTAGTGAGGACAAGAGTGGTGAGATTTTTGCACTGCTGTAGAACAGACAGTGCCCCAGATAAGTTCTCTAAGCTGTTGTTTGACAAGGATACAAACAAAAGTGAAGTGAGGTTGGCATAGTTCTCAGGGATAGTGCCATTTAAACTATTCCTAGCAAGGCTTAAAACTTTCAATTCCTGGCAATAGGACAAAGAACTAGGAAGGGGTCCAATAAAATGATTACTAGCAAGATCAAGTGAGCAAAGATTAGACAACCCTCTGAAATCAAGATCAATAGGACCTGACAAGGAATTATTTCGAAAATCAAGCACCCTAAGCTTAGAGCATAAAGCCAAAGTGGAAGGCAATGGTCCAGAAAATGAATTAGCATGTGCTACTAACTGTTCTAGGTGTGAAAGGTTCCCAAACACATTTGGAAGTTCCCCTGAAAAACGGTTGCCAGAAACCACCAGAGATTTTAGGCTAGAGAGCTTACTTAGTTGGTTGCTTAACTGGCCAGATAAATTGTTGGCAGAGACTGAGAATTGCTCCAAGGCTGACATTGAATACAAGGAATCTGGAAGGGTGCCAGAAAATGAATTGGAATCCAAATGCAACTGTTGGAGAGATGTGGTGCAGTTGTCCAAGCCTTCAAGACCACCACCAAAATGATTTGCAGATAAATCAAGGGTATGAAGATCCTTGGAAGAACTGCAAATTTGAGAAATGAATCTGCCAGTGAATGAATTGTTACTCATGTTGAGGGCAAGGAGATGTGGGAATTCCCCAAGCTGGAAGAGGTCTCCATCAAATGAATTACTAGAAATATTCAATACTTCAATGGACTGCAAACCAGAAAGTGACTCAGTAACAGGTCCTGACAGCATATTATGGCTCACATCAAGGAACTTCAACTGCTTCAATTTGGAGAACTCTACAGGCAATCCACCTCCAAGATGATTAAATGAAAGATTCAGCACTTTGAGCTGATCCAGCTGTGCTAAAGAGGGTGAAATTGTCCCATTGAGACTCATTCCAGGGAGGATCAATTTGGTCACTCTACTAGCAGCTGCTCCATTAGCCCCAGTCACATTATCACAGATAACTCCAATCCAGTTGCAGCAGACAATATCATTGGACCATGCTGTGATGATAGAGCCATTTGTAAGGTTGCCTGCAAACTCCTTCAGGGCTGAAAAATCATGCGGGTCACAGGATGGAGTTTGATTGTCAAGACCCAAAGACAAGCAAAGTAAGCACGCCAAGAAACACCACTGCACAAGTGTCACCGAGGAACATCTGAGAAGCACCATTGCAGAAACCAAACTGATATGTTCAGCTCAAAATCAGGGCTAAGCTCCCATAGACACAGCAGAAGCTAGTATCACTGAGAACTGCAGTGCTGGGAAGAACCCCAAATGAAGTAACTTTCAATCACAGCTTCCAAATTTTCAACCCTCAAACTACCACAAACAACTTGCACCTTGCAAAGGAAAACACCAAGTTCAAGGAAACGATTCAGATCACCAATCCCCACCAAAACCAAATCCCAAGAACAAGAGATCTAGACAGTGGAAAGAAAAGAACTCCCCTACTCAATCTGAAAGCAAATTAAAAAACACCACCCTTGAAGAAAGAGATAGGATGCCCAAATGAGGATACTTATATCCCATATCCCCAAACACCAAAGAAAGTAGAACAGGGACCATATGACAACAGCTTGCGGACGAAGCAAACAACAGTGGCCATTAAAAAAAGAAAGTGAGACAACAATCAGTACACAAGTAGAGGCGGTGAGATCCCTCAGTCCCCACCTGAAATTTACAAACTTTGACCCAAAAAACAAAAACCCATGACCTGATATTGCTCAGAGATCAACTCAACAGTGACCCTTTAACATGAAAATCCCACGAGATCTCTCAAGCTCAAACAACCCCCAAAGAAAGCACTTTTACACAAGAAAATGAAATCTTTGTTTACTTGAGATGCCAGAAACCAGAAAGGTTTGAAATTTAAGCTCAAAGGTGAACTGAAGAAGCAGAATAAAGAAAAGGGTAACCATCAACAGTGCCCTCAGAACCTAACCCCAACAAACTTTCATCAAACAGGTCTGCTTCAGTTTCCAAACCAAACCCCTCTTTATTTTGTACTATTTTCCTCTATTTTGATTATTTTTTTGTCAAAGGGTAATAGCTCTCTCTCTCTCTGTCTGATTTTCAAACCAAAACAGTGATAGATAGATAGATAAATAGAATCTATCGGAGGACAAAGATAGCAGAAATTTCAAATCAAGAAACCATGGTGTAGGAGAGATAAAAAGCACAAGTCATATCAAAGTGCAAGACAGAAAAGGAAAGTTCTTTATCTTTCCTGAGAATCTATAATCTAATATTGTAATTCTAATATATATATAAAAATATAGGGAGATTTAAAATGAGGACGGAAGAGCTGACTTATGTGCAAAATATATGTGTTTTGGAGTGTTTGGATTTGTTGAGAGTGGACAAGAAAGGTTAAGGAAGCAGGCAGCAGCAACAGCAAAAGTCTCACTTGCTGACTAACAAACACATGAACCTTTTTCTCTCTCTGATTGTCAATGCGGGGGCACCTAATTTTGTCTGTTCCTTTCTCTCTCTTTGGAATCCTGTGGACAACTTGTGTGTGGGTGAGTGCGGTAAAACGAGGACGAAGAAGAAGAAGAGAGGTTTTCTAATTTCTTTGCTTCAACGTTCAAAGTTCAAACCCCATGTCTCCATTATGCGCGTGGACACACACAATAGCTCAATGGGAACTGTTTTAAAATTTACAAAATTAAATAAACAAATTTTTAAAATTTACTTTTTGATAAAAAATATTATAATGTTAATAAATAAAATATGAAAATTCATATAATTACTAATTTTTAGTTTATAAAATAAATTTATTCATAGATTAACTAAATATCAAGTTTTTATAGTGATACTACTATTTGACATGTAGTTTTTTGGATTTTTATTAATTAATACTCCATCTGTTTCTTTTTAAATGTCGTTTAAGATTTTTGCTCATACGTTAAGGAATGCAATAAGTGTGTCTTTTTAGCTTCATTGTTTACAAATATACTTTTTCTCTCTCTCATTAAAACATTTAAAATTCTCCACCATTTCTAGTAATATGTAATAAATACTCCACCATTTAATAAATTTGAAAGAGGGTGAAATAGAAAAATTAGCATTTATTATTGCCTTGGTACATAAAAATGACATTTATTTAAAAACAAAATTTAAACTTTAAAATGACACTTAAAATGAAACAGAGTGGGTATTATTATTCAAGTCTTGCTTTTGCTTTTTTTTATTAAATAAACATGTTTCATCAGAGAAGATAGAATTATTTAGTAATAGGGAAATACTAGCAAGTGGGCACTTATTAATTAATGAAAAATAAAAAAAATTATTGAGGTGTGTAAAATTTAATGTTACAGATACAATTAATATCATGATTTTCAATAAAAATATTCTATATTTACATCCTTAAAACCTTAACCAGTCGTTAGCAGGACCTTAGTAATATTTAGAAGTGTGTTTGTAATTAAGATATTTCCATTAAAATTCTATGAGCTTTTTTAGTTTCTTTCTAAAATTGAATTTTCCATTTATATTACCTCTTTTTAAAACAATAGGAACAAATATAAAATAAAATAGGGAAAATATGTTTTTAGTCCCCGTAAATGGACCGAGTTTTGTTTTTAGTCCTCGTAAATGTTTTTTTTTCTTTTACATCCTCACAAATGTAATTTTTCTTACATTGATCCTTGCCGTTAAATATTGTGTTAACTTTAACGGTTCTTCTTCTCTTCCTCCTCCCCCTCCTCCTTTTGCTTTTTCTCCCTTTTCTCCTCCTTCTCCTTCTCCTTCTCCTCCTCCTCCTTCTATATCATACTTTTTTTTTCTGAAATTAACAATTTTTTGCATAGGTATATAGTTTTTAAGAACTAAATAAAACATTCTCATATAGTCACAACTCTGAAAATGAGCACACCTAAAATAGGAGAATGAGTAGCAAAAGGAGGAGGAGATGAGCAGCAAAAGGATAAGGAGGAGGAGAAGTAGAAAAATGAGTAGCAAAAGGAGGAGGAGATGGAGCAACAAAAGGAGGAGGAGGAGGAGGAGGAGCAATAGTTGTAACGACAGAGATGCATTTTATTAAAAAAATTTATTTGTAAGGATGTAATAAAAAAGGAAATTCATTTACGAGGACTAAAAAGAAAAGTCGAATTGTTAGTTATTAACAGAGTTTTAACGGCAGTGATGTATTTAAAAAAAATTGCATTTGTAAGGATGTAAAAGAAAAAAACATTTACGAGGACTAAAAACCAAACTCGGTCCAATTGCAGGGACTAAAAACATATTTTACCCAATAAAATAATATATGATAAAATCATCATTAAAATAAATTAGTTTTTTTTTTTGGTAATGAAAAAAAATTAGTTTATTTAGACAATAGACACATCAATTGGAAGTGCGTTTTAAAGCTAAATTAGGGGGAATAGCTTCTTAAAATAATAGTACAAGCTATGACAAACTTAAACGCATCATTGACCCATTGCTTATATAAGTTTTGAATTTGCTATTTTTAAATTATTATTTAAATTTATTAAAAATTATCATACATAATTACATATGTACCAATTGAATAACAGGAGCATGCTCGTGATATTGATCAAATATTTATGGAATATGATATATTCTCGTTTAAACATGCTTTTAGAGTTATTAATGAAATATAATCACTCCTCATTTCTTCATTTATATACAATCCACTTATAGAAATATCTATAATTTCTTATTTGTGATATAAACTTTTTTAAATTCTTACCTTAATATAAATACATATTATAAATTTATGGATTATATATATAAGCATGATATAAATGTGCAAGTAATTAACAGATCAACCAGTGTCACCCATTATTCATAGAGACATCAAGTAAATTGGAATGCTAAAGTATATGATTTTCGATTGTCACTAATTTGACCTCACACTAAGCTAATGATTCACACTGCTATGCATTATGTGCACTAGGAGAGAAGGGAGAGGTTGTACATAACTATCATTGTTGCTAACTTGGAGAGAGTATTGACTTTTGTTAAGGATCAATAAAATATCCCTATATTGGCTATGTAACATCCCGTTGATTAATGATCATGGCTAATAAGTGAGTATAGGAAAATAATTTTTTATGTTAATAATTAAGAATAAGGTGAGGAATTGATTAGAGGAGGACTAAAATCCTTAGACAAGAAAATCAGGTCCCAGTATTCTCGCTCAAGCAAGAATGGGCTCGCTTGAGCGAGTTATGCAGCAAAAAGGAGAAAATATGCTTCTGCATATCTCGCTTGAGCGAGGAGGGTCTCGCTCAAGCGAGACACAGGGGAATTTTAGAGTGCTCTCTGGAAGTTTTTCGCTTGAGCGAAATAGTTTTCGCTCAAGCGAGAATCTTCCAAAGAGGGGTCATTTTCTGATCCATTCTCGCTTAAGCGAGAAGCCTCTCGCCCAAGCGAGAATGAGAAGGGGAATTTGACCTCGAGCATCTCGCTCAGGCGAAAGTCCACTTGCAGCTCTTGAAAGCTTTTATTAGGGTTCATTTTCATTCATTTTTCTTTCCCCTTCTTCCACCACTTAGAGAGAGAAAGAGAGGTTCTAATGAGAGGGAACTCCATTGAAGCTCAAGGAAGGTCTTCAACCCTCAAGATCAAGTCCTTCTTTGGTTCTCCTCATCCCCGACATTATTCCTTCCCAATCTCATCATCCACTTCAAGGTGAGTGTAACCACACACTCACTTCTATGTAGGATAGCTCTAGAATGATCCCACTTCCTCTTTCCCTTTCTTTTGCTTGCATAATGTTGATTATTGAATGGATTATATATGTGATTTACTTGTAGAAATGAATCTTGCCCTAATAGATGCCCTGGTTGATGTTAGGGTTTGGAATGTGAGTAGTATGAATCGTTATTATGTTTTCTCTCATGATCCACATATATAATAATGGTATCTTACATTCCTAACTTGAATCATGCTCAAAGAAAGGTGTTGGGGTCTTTTGGCCTATGGAAATGGTTGAGGTCTCTTGGCCTTATGGTAATGGATTAGGTAAGGTCTTCCGGCCTTCAGGGACGACGATTCCTGTTAGTCTGAGTTCAGTCTAGCCTAAGGGAAAGGGAACCCTTGGTGCGGGGTTAAGCACTTGAGGATTTTTATTAATGCCAGGGTTGTTATGGTTATGCTTGAGGAATTCATTGTGCTTATTTTCTAATTTCATGTCATGAACCTGTTAATCCTTACACTTGCATGCTCTTGTTACCTCACTGGGACGTTGGTCTCACCCCACTCCATGGGAATTTACATTTTAGATGTGCAGGGACCTCGTTCAGGCAACGGAAGCCAATGGTGGGCTTGTTGCTATTATGTTGGACTCATATTTTGTTATGAACTATGTATTTAGCTACTTTTGTATGATCATGACTATTTGGTATTTTGGATAGGATAAAGTGGTACATGTGTATCTTCTGGCTTGATATTGTTATTCAGGACGCATGTATAGCTATATCATGTACTTTCTCTATTTTGAATGTATTTGAGCCACGTGGCATATTCATGTATAGTTGTTATATTATATCCCTGTCATGTGTATTTTATGGCTTATGTAATTGTTGGACTACGTAAGCGATTATGTTACTTGTAATCAATATCGAAATGCGCGAAATAATTTCTGAAATTTAGAAATAATGCTCCCAAAAGGCATTAGTTCTAAATTTAGAAATTACGACGTTACATTTTGGTATCAGAGCAGTTCAATACAATTGGACTGTGGATGTGTGTGTCACTCCTTAAGTTAGTTGTTGTCCATTACGCATTATTATGAAATTGATAGACTGATCACCTGGAAATTTCTTAATGATGTGTATAGGACATGGCTGGCGGCAGGAGGGGGCGTCCTCGTGCCAACCCATCCTCTCCCCCACGGGATCAACCTCAGAATTCCATGGCGGCGATTCTTCGAATTCTTACACAAATCATGGGAGATCAGACCGCTTCTAACGTCGCAGTGCTTCAGGCCCTTGAGAGGCAGTCCGCTGGTACCCCTCCACCAGTGGCGGAAGTAATGACTTGTACTGATGACTTCAAGGTGAGGTTTGCAACCTAAATGCTTCAGGGAGAGGCAGAGAACTGGTGGAAGAGCGTGAAGGCAGTTTTGGCTACTCCTGGAGCCTTGCTTCCTTGGGACACGTTCCAACACGTGTTCCTTGAGAAGTACTTTCCGAAACCGGCTAAGAAGCAAAAGGAGCTAGAGTTTCTTCAGTTAAAGTAAGGCAGCATGATGGTAGACCAATATGTTGCCAAATTTGAGGAGCTCTCCAAGTACCACACACTCTTTCAGGCCAATCCTAATGAGGGTTGGAAATGCTCCCACTTGGAGGCGGGCCTCAAGCCCGAAATCAGGAAGACTGTTGCAGCTTTCCAACTTCGGGATTTCTCAGCATTGGTGACCAAATGTTTGGTCATTGAGCAAAGCTTAGTGGAGGAAACACCTAAGGCTACAACAAAGCCTTGGGTGGAAGGCAAGAGGAAAAGAGAAGACGCGTCGGCGGGAAGGAACTCTCGTTCCCAGTTTCAGGGAAGCAAGGGCAAGCAGCTAGCCCTTCCCCCTACTCCAGTTTCCCCTACTTGTCCCAAGTGTGGCAAGGGCCACCGGGGTGAGTGCTTGGCAGGAAAACAGAAGAGCTTCTACTGTTTTGAGGAGGGTCACATATCTAGGGAGTGCCCAAAGAGGAAGAGGGACCTAACCAAACCACAAGCTACCAGAAGGGTCTTTACCCTCAGCGGTGAGGCGGCGGCTAAGGCCGATAATCTGATGTGAGGTATGGGCACTTTAAATGAAACTCCTTTAATTGTACTGTATGATTCTGGGGCAGCCCATTCTTTCATTACTTATGATTGTGTGGAAAGGTTGAACTTGCATGCTACTCCTTTACCCTTTCATTTAAATGTCCTCACCCCGGCCAAGGAGGCAATCCCCACCTCTTCAGTATGTTTTGAGTGTCCTATTGTTATTCAGGGGAGGGCCTTCATGATCGATTTGATTTGCTTACCGCTAACTGGTACTGATATCATTTTGGGTATGAACTGGCTATCCCATAATCAGGTCATGCTAGATTGCTTTAATAAAGAAATTGTCTTTCCAACTCTTCCTCTTTCCCCAAGGGAGAAACCATCATATTTATTGTTCAGCCCAACCCAAATTTCTGAATGCTTGGTTGATGGGAGTTATTGTTTTATATTGTTACTTTCCTCTACTGTAGAGTCAAAACCCGACCTGGGTAGCATAGCCACAGTTAGGGAGTTCCAGGATGTTTTCCCTTGTGAGGTGACCACCTTGCCTCCGGACTGAGAGATTGAGTTTTCGATAAACCTTGTGCCAGGCACATGGCCTATTTCTAAGGCTCCTTATAGGATGTCACCCCTAGAGGTGAGTGAGCTCAAGAAACAACTAGAGGAGTTGATAGAAAAACAATTCATCAGACCCGGTGTATCTCCTTGGGGAGCACCAGTGCTCCTTGTTAAGAAAAAGAATGGTAGCATGAGGTTGTGTGTAGATTATAGGCAATTGAATAAGGTCACGATTAAGAACAAATACCCCTTGCCTAGGATAGATGACCTCCTGGACCAGCTTAGAGGGGCATCAGTGTTTTCTAAGATAGATTTAAGGTCAGGGTACCATTAGATTAAGATTAAGAGTGAAGACATCCCCAAAACTGCCTTCAGGACTAGGTATGGGCATTATGAGTATTTGGTGATGCCATTTGGTTTGACCAATGCTTCGGCCGTATTCATGGATTACATGAATCGAATTTTCAGGCCCTACTTGGATAAGTTTGTCGTTGTATTCATTGACGACATTCTTATCTATTCCTATACCTTAGAAGATTATGAGATGCACCTTAGAGTAGTTTTGGGAGTGTTGAGAGAGAAAAGTCTTTTTGCCAACCCCGAGAAGTGTGAATTCTGGTTGGACAGGGTTCACTTCTTGGGGCATGTCATATCCAGGGAGGGTGTATCAGTAGACCCTAGTAAGGTAGAAGCTGTGATTGGCTGGGAAAGGCCCCAGTCAGTCACAGAGGTTAGGAGCTTTTTAGGTTTAGCCGGTTATTACCGGAGGTTCATCAGGGGATTTTCCCAATTGGCTCTACCTCTCACCTGGTTGACCCGTAAGAGCCATGCTTTTGTTTGGGATGAGAAGTGTGAAAAGAGTTTTATAGAACTCAAGGAGAGGTTGACCACCACCCCGATACTGGTGTTACCGGATCTGACCAAACCTTTTGAAGTGTATAGTGATGTGCCAGGTAAGGGCTTGGGGTGTATTTTAATGCAGGATAGGAGGATAGTGGCCTATGCTTCTAGACAACTTAGACCCCACGAGGAGAACTACCCCACCCATGATTTAGAGCTAGTTGCAGTGGTGTTTGCCCTTAAGGTTTGGAGGTACTACCTTTACGGTGTGCAGTTTGAGGTCTTTAGTGATCACAAGAGCTTAAAGTACCTCTTTGATCAAAAGGAACTCAACATGAGGCAGAGGGGATGGATGGAGTTTTTGAAGGACTATGATTTTGAGCTTAGGTACCACCCGGGCAAGGCCAGTGTAGTGGTCGACGCCTTGAGTAGGAAGTCCCTCCATGCATCATCCATGATGGTGCATGAGTTGGAGTTAATAGAAGAATTTAGGAACTTAAGGCTTGAGGTGAGTTTGGAGGGAGGTAGTATGAGACTATTTAGGTTTGAGGTAACCAATGAGTTGAGGGGTAGGATTAAGGAGGCACAGGCCTCGGATTTAGAGCTCCAGTCCCGAAAGGGGAAACCAGGGTTTTCTGAGTTGGGAGATGGGATGATCCTCTTCCAAGGGAGAGTCTGTGTCCCTAAGGGGGGTAGTCTGAGGGAGGAGATTCTAGAGGAAGCTCATAGGAGCAAGTTCACGGTGCATCTCGGTATCACCGAGATGTACCAGGACTTTAGGAGTATGTTTTGGTGAGACGGAATGGAGAGGGAGGTAGCTGAGTTTGTTTCTAGGTGCCTTATATGTCAGAAGGTTAAAATAGAACACCAGAAACCCTCAGGTACACTCCAACCTTTGGAGATTTCTGAGTGGAAGTTGGAGGCCATGGCTATGGACTTTGTCATGGGGCTACCTAGGGTCCCAACAGGTTTTGATTCCATTTGGGTTATTGTGGACCGGTTGACCAAGTCAGCCCATTCTCTACCAATCAGGGCAACCTATTCCTTGACCCGGTTAGCGGACCTGTACATCAAGGAGATTGTAAGGCTCCATGGTGTACCCTCCAGTATAGTGTCAGACAGAGACCCTAGGTTCACCTCTAGGTTTTGGAACGCTTTACACCAAGCTTTTGGTACTAAACTTAGGTTTAGCACCGCTTATCACCCTCAGACTAATGGACAGTCCGAGAGAACCATCCAGACCCTAGAGGACATGCTTAGGTCCTATGTTTTAGAGGAGAGGGGTCATTGGGATAGGCACTTGCCACTTATAGAGTTTGCCTACAACAATAGTTTTCACAAAAGCACGGGTATGGCTCCCTATGAGGCCTTGTATGGTAGGAGATATAGGTCACCCCTGTGTTGGTGTGAGGTGGGTGAGAGAGGTCTTTTAAGTCCGGAGTTGGTGCAGGAGACCACAGATAAGATAAAGAGGATTAGGAAGAAACTGGTAACTGCCCAAAGCCGGCAGAAGAGTTATGCTAACAGGAGAAGGGGAGACCTAGAGTTTGAGGAGGGTGATCATGTGTTTTTGAAGGTTACTCCCATCACCGGCATTGGTAGAGCTATTAAGGCTAAAAAGCTCAATCCCCGTTTTGTTGGTCCTTTTCAGATCTTGCAAAGAATTGGTCCCCTTGCATACCAGGTAGCCCTTCCACCCCATTTGGCCAGCATTCATGATGTATTCCATGTTTCTCAGCTTAAAAAGTATGTCCATGATCCTTCCCACATCATAAGTTCGGAATCTGTACAGTTAATGGAGGATTTGACTATCCCCACAAGGCCTGCACAAATTATTGACCGAAGCGTCAAAACCCTGAGGAACAAGGCCATTCCGTTAGTGAAGGTGATTTGGGAGGGCCAGTCACCTGAGGAGGCAACTTGGGAAAAAGAGGAGGAACTTCACCATCAATTTCCAGAGTTTTTCATTTGAGGTAAAAGGTTTTGAGATACTCTTTTCTTTAGCCAATTTTGGGGACAAAATTGTTTTAAGGGGGGTAGAATTGTAACATCCCGTTGATTAATGATAATGGCTAATAAGTGAGTATAGGAAAATAATTTTTTATGTTAATAAGTAAGAATAAGGTGAGGAATTGGTTAGAGGAGGACTAAAAGCCTTAGACAAGAAAATTAGGTCCCAGTATTCTCGCTCAAGCGAGAATGGGCTCGCTTGAGCGAGTTATGCAGCAAAAAGGAGAAAATATGCTTCTGCATATCTCGCTTGAGCGAGGAGGGTCTCGCTCAAGCGAGACACAGGGGAATTTTAGAGTGCTCTCTGAATGTTTTTCGCTTGAGCGAAATGGTTCTCGCTCAAGCGAGAATCTTCCAGAGAGAGGTCATTTTCTGGTTCATTCTCGCTTGGGCGAGACGCTTAAGCGAGAAGCCTCTCGCCCAAGCGAGAATGAGAAGGGGAATTTGACCTCGAGCATCTCGCTCAAGCGAGAGTCCACTTGCAGCTCTTAAAAGCTTTTATTAGGATTCATTTTCATTCATTTTTCTTTCCCCTTCTTCCACCACTTAGAGAGAGAAAGAGAGGTTCTAGTGAGAGGGAACTCCATTGAAGCTCAAGGAAGGTCTTCAACCCTCAAGATCAAGTCCTTCTTTGGTTCTCCTCATCCCCAACATTCTTCCTTCCCAATCTCATCATCCACTTCAAGGTGAGTGTAACCACACACTCACTTCTATGTAGGATATCTCTAGAATGATCCCACTTCCTCTTTCCCTTTCTTTTGTTTGCATAATGTTGACTATTGAATGGATTATATATGTGATTTACTTGTAGAAATGAATCTTGCCCTAATAGATGCCCTAGTTGATGTTAGGGTTTGGAATGTGAGTAGTATGAATTGTTATTATGTTTTCTCTCATGATCCACACATATAATAATGGTATCTTACATTCCTAACTTGAATCATGCTCAAAGAAAGGTGTTGGGGTCTTTTGGCCTATGGAAATGGTTGAGGTCTCTTGGCCTTACGGTAATGGATTAGGTAAGGTCTTCCGACCTTCAGGGACGACGGTTCCTGTTAGTCTGAGCCCAGTCTAGCCTAAGGGAAAGGGAACCCTTGGTGCGGGGTTAAGCACTTGAGGATTTTTATTAATGTCAGGGTTGTTATGGTTATGCTTGAGGAATTCATTATGCTTATTTTCTAATTTCATGTCATGAACCTGTTAATCCCTACACTTGCATGCTCTTGTTACCTCAATGGGACGTTGGTCTCACCCACTCCGTGGGAATTTACATTTCAGATGTGCAGGGACCTCGTTCAGGCAACGGAGGCCAGTAGTGGGCTTGTTGCTATTATGTTGGACTCATATTTTGTTATGAAGTATGTATTTAGCTACTTTTGTATGATCATGACTATTGGGTATTTTGGATAGGATAGAGCGATACATGTGTATCTTCTTGCTTGATATTGCTATTCAGGACGCATGTATAGCCATATCCTGTACTTTCTTTATTTTGGATGTATTTGAGCCACGTGGCATACTCATGTATAGTTGTTATATTATATCCCCGTCATGTGTATTTTATGGCTTATGTAATTGTTGGACTACATAAGTGATTATGTTACTTGTAATCAATATCGAAATGCGCAGAATAATTTCCGAAATTTGGAAATAGTGCTCCCAACAGGCATTAGTTCTGAATTTAGAAATTAGGACGTTACAGGCTACATAAAATGAATTCTACATTGATATTATTGATTTACTTTAAATTCTAAGTATTTATCATAACTAATGTTTTATCCTTTAAGTGATTCTTCAAAGATTTATGTTGTAATACATTACGTGATGATGAATGGAAATCAGCTCATGTACATATACTAATCAACTGCAATGAGATTAAATCATACCTTGAGTAAGTGGTAATGGTTTTATTATTTTTAAAATTTAGGGTTTAGAAATGAATGAGTTATTAATTACTTGTTCCATTTCAACTTATTCTTACAATTTCACTCGATCGATGATCGGGATTCTTCTGCTCAAATACATGCACACTTTCCATGATTTAGGAACTATGTAAGTTTAATAATCCACTTTTCTTGTATTTATAACTCAAAAATAAGATTTCAATCTTAAATATATGGTTCTTATGATTGGGGTCGTGATGAGCGAAATGGGTGACCAATAATGACATTAAATCATTAGCTTGGGAACCCAACTCTAAAGCAAAATCATATAGCACATATTTTGTTAATGACTACAGATTTCAGACAAGGAATGGTGTGAGGGTAAAAAGACCACAAATTGTGAGGTGCATGTAAAAGGTCTCACTGATGGCGGTGAAGATGACTTTTACGACATCATTCACCATATCTATGAATTGGAATATTTTGGTTTGAGTAACGTCATTCCTCTTTTCTATTGTAAATGGTTTGATCTAATAAGAAATAGTGGCATGAAAGTTCAACTACAATACAATATATATCGTAGAAGTAAAGAAGAGTAGAAGGTATAATCCTTATGATCCATTCATTCTTGCACAAAAAGCAAGACATGTGTATTATATCCCTTATCCAAAATTATTGTGGTAATCACAACAAAACCAAGGGGTCATGTTGAAGTTGATGGGGTTGAGGATGAAGTGCCTTATCAGGTTGATAGCAGTTCAACTATTTTACCAGTTGTAGACATTGAACAATTGTGAGTCTTAGCTGTGAATCGATACAAACCAATAATTCAGCCCATTCTTGAATCAATGGTTGAAGATGATGAATTTTAGAATGAAGACATCACATAAGGTGAGGATGGAGAAGATGGGTGGGATAACAATGAAGATGAAGAAGACGATGAAAAGAAGATGAAAACAATATGTATAATTATGTTAATATTGATGTGTACTACTTTTTGGAGCTTTAATATATAGAATCCAAATTAACAATAATCTTATTTTATATAGTCCATGGTTTTTATCTCATTTTAATTAAAAAAAATCAAAAGTTAGTCTCATTTTAATAAAAAAATTCAAAAATTAGCGACGGCCAAACTGACGCAAACTAGTTGTCACTATATTTAAATAGTGTTTGCAATGGCTTTAGTCGTCGATACAATTTCTGACGGCCATGATCGTCGCTACAGTGTGTCGGCTTGCGACGGACAATAGACGACACTATTTTGTGACGACCATAAAATCAGCGTCGACCTTTGCGATAGCTCGGACTAGGGGTGGGAACAGGCCAAGCCGCTCGTCAAGGGCCTACTACCCGGCCTACTTCAGGCCAAAGCTTTTTCAAAAGCCTATATAGCAAGACAGGCCAGACTTAAGGCCATTGAAAAAGCCTTTTGAGCCTATCAGGCAGATCTATTTAACTAAATATAAATAAAATACTAATATTTTTTTATATTTCTATTATTATTATTATAAAGATTTTTTATTACTTTTCCTTATAATTATATACTTATTAGCTTGTATAAACATTTAAGTATGTTAAAAACTTGAGCCTATAAGTCTATCATATATATCATTATGGTATATTCAAGTACCTTACTATAAAACATGCTTTTAAACAGGCTTTCAGGCCATGTCAGGCTTTAAATAGGTCAGACTCAGGCCATAAAATAAAGTCTATCTCAGGTAAACAGGTCAGACTCAGGCCATGAATTTAAGGTGCAGGCCAGGCTCAGGCCTTGGAAAGCCTAGTTCGGCTCGGCCTATTCCCATCCCTAGCTGGGACGACGCTACACAACGTCGATCGTAATATGATCGCCACTACTGCATTAACGACGCCCGTTTTAGCGACGGACGGATGGTTGGTGCTTGGTCGTCGCTAATTATGAATTAGCGACGATTTCCCCCATGTAATATCGGCTAATGGTCGTCGTTAATTAGCGATTTTCTTGTAGTGAGATGCAGAATACCTATTAAAAGGTCTTATTGCAAATAGGTTTTCAAGGAAGATTGGATTTTCAAAAGTCAAGTTAAACCTTAACAATATATTAGATAAATACATCATACTCGATTTTCAGAATTAAAAAATAGGTCAAGCAATTTTTTAAAAAAATAAAAACAAAGTCAAACTAGTGTATTATTTCTTCGCTATATATGTATGTATAGAAACTAGAGTATATGAAAGTACATACGGATAGAAAATAAGCCAATTATGTCTGCGGTCTTATATAAACAAGACTAAACTATATATGAAATTGGAGAAAGGACAAAACGGTTTGGGATCAAACCAATGAATCTATAAAAGGACAAATTGGAATGAAGCTAATATGAAAAGAAAGAAATTAGAATGAAACCAATATATGTAAGAAAAGAAAATAGATAAAACAAACTCTATGTCAAAAGACATGTTAATTAATTCTCACAAAAAAAAAAAGAAGACATGTTAAATTTGAGTCAATCTCTATAAAGATAGGAGTTTGAGTCAAAAACTTAAACATTACAAAACTCACTACGGAGATCAAGCAAATTAACAAAAATGAAGGAGAAAAACACAATATAAAATCTAATGGTAATTGAGCGCCATCAACTTTGACACACATCAGATGGAATAAACTATGTGCAATATAGGAAGGTAGATACCGTGCTGAAAATTACAGGAAAAATATGAATGTTTTACGATGTATATAAAATAGGGAAAAGAGTATATAAACACCCTTAATTTTTACCTTTTTGTGAATAGGCACCATGAATTTTTATTTTGCCCTAATTAATAATTAAATTTTTATCATTGTGGCAATATGTCATTTCATTAGCAAGAAGTTAAAAAATTAACAAATATAATCTCAACCCTTCCAAATTGTGTTTAAAATATTAAAATTATATAAAATAAAGTTCTAAAAAATAACAAAATAAGAAAAAAAAACTCTAAATTAAAAGAACACATGGTCATATTTCACTTTTAAAATTTAAAATATGCTTAAAATTTGACATAATTCAAGAATAAAAAAATGTAATTTTTTCTCTTTTATGACTTTTTAATATTTGAAACACAAAATCTCGAAAGATTGAAATTGGTTATGGTAACTATTTAACTTATATTAATGAGTGGACCTATTATAATATAATGATAATAGTTTAAGGGTTAATTGGGACAAATTAAAACTCCATGGTGCCTAATTGCAAAAGGGCAAAAGTTCAAGGTGATTTTATACTATTTTCCCTATAAAATATAAGAAAGTATATTTATTTATAGTCTTATCATTATATAGTGAAAATTATTAAAAAATAAAGAAATTAAGATATAAAAAATAAGGAAAAAATAATTCATTATAAATAGTAACAGTTAATTACGTTAAATATTTAATGATATTTCATTACACTAAGAGTCTGTTTGGGTGGAACTTCTACGGATCGAAGTACTTTTAGGTGAAAAAAATAGCATGAATCAAAGAGGTCAAATGCATTTAACTTCTCCATAAGTTAAAATTAATCTTTGTAGACCACCTCCTCCAAAAGCTCTTTAACTTCTCTAAAAGTAACTAATTTTAACTTATGGAGAAGTTAAATGCATTTGACCTATCTAATTCATTCTATTTTTTTTTCACCTAGAAGAACTTCTGTAGAAGTTCCACCCAAACATGCTCTAAGTCAAAATATATGACTTACAAAATTTAATATATGCTTATGATAATATCATTTGAGTAATGGTTGTTTCTTAACCGATTACACTATATATAACACCCCATTTTCCTTATTCTAAGTCAAAATATATGATTTACAAAATTTAATATATGCTTATGATAATATCATTTAATGGAGTTGGTTCATAACCGATTACTATAACACCCCCATTTTCCTTATTCTAATAGTCAATTTCTTCGGGCTGGATGGAATGTAAATAATTATATTTTAGAAGATGCAATGTAAAGTTGTAATTGGTTAATGAAAAACCAATGTTTGATAAAAAAAATGTTAATAAAATAGAGGTAAATGTTTAACAAAAGCTGATTGTAGAGTGTAAAGTGATAATAATTTTTAATAAACGGTTGAAAATGTTAAAAAAATTAAAGTTTATTTTTTACGTCAATTTATAATTTATTATATAGATGTGTACATATATCTTATTATTATAATATTAATTATTAATTATTAATTATATAATCAACAGCTATTCTATCATCTACCTTGTAATTAAGATGCCATATATTTTACTTAAAAGAGCTAAATCCTTTTATATATTATATTATATACTCTGGGGTCTCATTTGATAAGGTAGCTATTTAAAAATTAGAAAATAATAGTTGAAATCATTTTAGTTAATTTTGGTAAGATAGTATTTTTAGGGTCCGTTTGGTTTGTATTTTTATTTCTTGTTTTTATTCTATTTTCTAAAATTTTATAAAGGAAAAACTTGAAATGCTTAAAACATAAATTTTTTATTTTTGTTAGCTACTGAAGGTAACTTTTTGAAAAAGCTCATATTTTTAATTATCAGGTGAAATTTTATTATAATTTTATCCCTCAATAACTCTCACTCATTATTATTTAATAATTAATGATGGTTTAGGGTCTTAATATGACATTTTAACATTTTCAGTTAATTCACACTTAGTTTTACCAAACACTTTTAATCAAATCAGTTATATATTTAACTTTAAGCTATCTTTCAGTTTTCATCTAACTTTTCATCTTTCAGTTAGTTTTACCAAACACATTCATAAACAACTTAAAATTCAATTTTATTATTAATAAAAAAATCAATTTTATAAGTCTCAAATATAAACAAATCTAACTACTTTCACTCTATTAAATGTTAATATCATAACACTCTTATTTAATTTAAATTTCCTTTCTAATGATTCTTTGCAATAAATATTATGATGGATAATGTAGGAAATGTAGTTCATTTATGTGAGTTTAAGAAAATTTAATGAATTCTACTAATATTCTTAATTAATTAATGTGAATTAGTTCATTTTTACTTATATTCAAGACCAGAGTGGTATATATATATATATATTCCGAGCTCAAACAGATTCTCTCTCATGGAGATACCCCATGTATGAAAAATTGGAAATAGATCAAACACGTGTAGACAGAGAATGAGAATGGAACAAATACTAAAATTTGAGTTTCAATGTTATGAATAGATATGCATTTTAAATTAGGAAAAACCATATGAAGTTTTTTACACTAATATTTGAGATAAGAGAATTCTTTTTTGTCATTTATCCCTATCTTAAGGACAACTCAATGTTTTTTCAAGACCAACGCTATTCTTCACGACAGGGAATTATATTCGAGTCGAGTAAAAAAAGATTTAATGAAAAAAAATTTCAATCTATTCATGTGTGTTTATTGTATAATAAATTGAAGTTCTCAATTTTGTAAAGTGGGACAACTTCAGTATATATTATCTTCTCTTATGATTTTTTAATCAAATAATAATGTGGGTAATTATTTTAAAATTCAACACCATATTTTCAATCAAGGTTATTTAATTTAAAAAAAAAAATCCACATACCACCGAGCGCGTGAATCAATTGGTAAAAATTGCTCCAAACTTAACTAGTGATCTCATGTAAAGCCCTAAATATGTAATTGCCTTAACTATTTGGAGAAAGAATTTTACCATTCATAGAAATCTCATCGGCTCGAACAAGATTATTTCCCTAGAGAATACATGTGTATTGCACCAAAAAGGAAAAAAAGAAATGGCTTAAATATGTTTTTCGTCCTTCTAGAATACATATGTTTTCATTTTCATCTCCCTAAATTTTTTCTTTATCTTTTAGTCCCCCTATTTTTTTTCAAAATAGTCCTCACCATTAGAATCAGTGTAATTAAACTCGGACCGACCGGTTCAACTGGGAATCGGACCCTTTGCCGGTCCGGTCAGGTGAATAGATCGTTTCTGTCATTAACTCGTCCAGGAACCGGTCAAACCGCCCCTTAAACCGAGTAAACCGGTAAGAACCTGCCGATTCAGGTTTAACCGGGTCAATGGGCGCACAAATAAGCAAACCTTTCTTACTTAAAAAAAATTATGCACAATAGTGCTCACAAGGAGTCGAACCTGTGCCCCTTGTTTTAGCAAACTAACGCTCAACCACTGACGCAAAGCAGATTCTTATTATCTATATGCGAATGTTTATATATATATCATATTCGATAATAGCTTCAAACAATGGGCCACTCATTTTTTTTTCTTAACAACCAACCTGATCCGGAGGTTAACTCAAAACTAGCTCGGATGGTCTAGCGGTCTACCAGTCATCTCGGCTGGCCTATCTACCAGCCATCTCGGCCGGCTTATCTTACAGCCATCTCGGCTGGCCTACCAGCCATCTAGGCTGGCTTATCTCACAGTCATCTCAGCTGGCCCACCAATCATCTCGGCTGGCTTACCAGCCATCTCGGCTGCCTACCAACTATCTCGGTTGGCCTACCAGCCATCTAGGCTGCATAGACACTTAACAAATGTGCAACCCGGGACCACCACCAGCTACTTACCTATGCCTACGTAGGCTGACACCAGTAAAGGGCACTTCCCATTACGCAGACTGAGCAACTTACCTATTGACACAAGCAATCAGACGTAGGTTGGGCTACATCACAGGCTAGCTCTGGCTAGACCACATGTTATAAATACCCCTTCCTATGGAGGGTCAGGTACACTCATTTTTCCCCTGCTCACACTATGTCTGAAACCCTTTCTAACTTGGGCGTCGGAGTGTCTTTGCAGGCCACCCCTCCTCCACCATCGGAGCTACTGTTCAGAGCAGCTACCACCGCATCTCCACCTTCACCACATCCCTATCTCGGACAGCCTGAAAATATCTCGAATTACATCTTGAATCACCTTTGAACACCCAGGAATGATCACCTCTAGCACGATCATTTGTCTAGTACAATCACAACCCACTCATTATGTTTTCTTTCTAGCTTATCATTCATTAACTTTGTTAACCAAAAAAACAAAATCATTCATGAATTTCAAATATTAAGTTACGTTAACTCTGTAACCAAAAAAATATTAAATTATACTAACAATTAAGTATTTTTTTATGTCAAACTTAATTCTAAAACTATTTATATACTTATAAAATTTACATATAATTTTATATCATAAATTTTTAGTATAAATTTATAGAATTTTATATATACCGGTTCAACCAGTGACTCATTGGTTCGACCAGTGACCCATTGACCCAGCACTCTGGTCGAGTCTATAACCGGTCCGAGTTTTATAACACTGATTAGAATAGTTAACAGTGTTGATGTGGCCGTTAACATCTATGCTAACTTGTTTTCAATTTAGTCCCTCCAAAATTCCCTCTATTTCATTTTAGTCTCCTTGTTAACAACCACATTAACATTTAGTTAACTATTCTAACGGTAAGGGCTAATTTGAAAAAAAAATTAGAAGGACTAAAAGATAAAAAAAATAGAGAGATAAAAAAAACACGTATATTTTAGCGGGATAAAAACATATTTAAACCAAAAGAAATCCACACATCACTATTTTTAATAAAAAAACTTTAATGGGAAGAATATATGCAACTTGGTGGAAGTGGTGGAGTGCACGCTCCCGGGAGAGAGTTAGTTAAGGGAGCGGCGGCACAGTAGGCGAGCGTCACGGGTAAGGGGTGGCCCAATGGGATTATTTGCCACTACTACTGACCACCAGAGACCTCTCTTCATTAATTGTGATTAATTTAATTAATTAAGGTTACATGTCATGTATGTACTGTATGATTTGATTTGCTGCTTCGGCGGGTCAACTACTCAGCCTATTACTGCCTCGTTCTCACGTGATTCCTTTCAATCCATTAACCACTCCCTTTCATCCATTGACCACTCCCTTTCACACAGTCTGTATTTTCAACGTTGTGGGTGGAAAGGAAAGACAAGAGACAAAACGATATATTGCATCATGTTTTATTTTATTTTATTTACTATGTATTAATAAATAAATCAATTAAAAAAATACTCCATCCAATCCTATTTATAAAACAATATTTAAAATATTTTCATAATCCTATTTATAAGACAAATTATAAAATCTAGAAATATTTATTGTTTTTTTCTCATATTTGCCCTTGTTGACCATTAAAGATTTTAAGGTGACACAATTACCATGGTAATGAAGTTTAATTTTAAATAGGGGTAAACTTGTAATCTCACAGAGAAATTTCTTGAAAATCAACGCATTAATTACTTTTCTTTATATGTGTGTTTTTGTCTGAATTGTCTTATAAATAGGACCAGATGGAGTAATATTTTTGCGATTTTATTATTCCATTTCTTCTTAAACATTATGAGTGAAAAAAGAAAAAAAAAAGGAAAAATTTATGTAACCCACGTTTTAATTTATAGACTAAACTAACAAATTCGTCCCTGACTTTTTTAGATTCAGTTTAGTCCTTGAGAAACAGAAAAATCCAATATAATCTCTGATTTTTTTCTTCGTCTGTTACTATGGTTCAATTGTGTGTTTCCTGTTAACTTTTTTTTTATAACGTGTTATGTTTAGTGACACTATATCACACCATTTGCCACCGGGGCACAAAAATGAAATCGTTGGGGCCGGGACCTTCCAACGAAAGAAGAGGAAGAAGGGAAAATAGGGAAACACGTGTTGAGACTTCCAAACTATAAATTTGACAAACACAACGTGGTTTTTATGCCACCATGGAAGCTATAGTGACAAACAGTGTTGCACAATGTCATTAAACGAGACACGCCATAAAAAAACTAACGGGAAACACACGGTTCGGCTATAGTAACAGACACAACAAGAAGTTATGAATTATATTGGGGTTTTCTGTTTCTTAAGGACTAAACTGCACGATTCTAAAAAGGTCAGGGACGAATTTGCTAGTTTAGCCCGCATTTATATATTCATATATGTTTTTTTTTTATTTACATCCATTTTTGTTTTCCAAAAGAATAGAAAAAGAGAGATATTTTTTTATTTGAATTATGCCAAATGAAACATCATTATTATTAGTATGTATGCTCGTACGATACACGAGTAGTGTTTATTTGTTCTAATATTTTATTATTACATAAGTTTTAATTTAATTATATATATATATATAAACTTTTCTAATTTAAAACCTACAAATTATATTTGTAGATAATATAAATTATTAAATTGAGATTTTCCTTTATAATGTGAAAAGATTACATATTAATAAAAGAATGTAAGAATTTTTCTCTTAATTATTATTTATTTATTATTGTAATAAGAAATATTTATGATTTAGATTAAAGGTAAAAAATTTTGAAATCATATGTGAAAGAATCTCTTTGTATAAATATTGATAATAATTTTCATTTTAACTTATATATGATATTCTAATTGGATTAGTTTAGGATATTTTTTTATGTACAGGTTAATTTATGATATATGATATAGGGAAAAGGGTTGAAAACCACTACGAGAAATTTGGGAATTAGCGACGACTTTGAAGAGGAAAACCATCGCTACCATGTAATTAGTGACGGCTTAGCGATGGCCACACGGACGTCGTTATAATGTCCGTCGTTAATACAATAGTGACGAGTAAAATCACCCGTCGCTACGTAATGTCTGCTCGCCCGACGCTAAATTCGTCGTCATGCTGAAATCCGTCGCAACGTGAAATGATCACAAGTCGTCGCTAAGTCGTCACAACATAGCGATGGCCGAGGCCGTCACTAATAAATTAATTAATTTTTTAAATAGTGACGGACATGGCCGTCGCTAATAATTATATTTTTTTTTCATTTTTTAATTGAATTTATGGTTTTATATTTTATTTTATTTTAACTTACGAATTTACAGTTTAATTATTATAAAAATTCAATTTTTATTTATTTTATAAATTTTATATCATATTTGTTAACGATCTAAAATATTAAAAAACAATAAATACTATATAAAAGTACCCATATAGAAAATAAAAATTATATATAAACAATACTTATAAAAACTGTATATAAACGCAAGTCAATAAAAAAGAAAAAAAATCACGGTTGATGGCGACGACACTACTGTGGTGGTGGGCCACGATCCTCATCCAGGGCTGGTCATCTAGGTCGTCATCGTAGTGCGGGTGCGTCTGAGCTTGACTGAAGCTGGTATAAGCACTGCAATGCGGGCATCTAGCACTGACTGCGAGTGTTGTCTGAGTCGTGCGAAGTCCTCCTCCAACCGTGCATATTGCGCCTGACAATGATCAGCCCTCTCTTTCAGCTTGACTAACCTGCAGCTTTGCTTCGATGACCTCCTGTAACACCCACCCAAGGGGTAGACGTTACTTGGTTTTACGTAAATCTCTAATTTCAACTTTAAGGAAAAAAGGGGAGAGTTTTTGTTTTTAAAAAAAGAAACAAATACACATGGATGGTTTTTGAAAAAGTGAGGTAATTGAAACACTTGTAATAATTGGTTCAACTAGTGTATCTACATTTACAATTTGTCTTTAATGAATTTTTCGTTATACAAATCATAGCATTCAGGAATACATGACCCCAAGAAATGAAAGTAAAGACTCTTGACGTAACTATGATCCGACTTGATACAAAACTTCTACTTCGGCCTAAGTCACGGTCCACTTGAATGAGACAAGATCTCTTCTATCAATCTATCTAGCGTGGTAGTAATCATCAAGAAACAAACAATAAAACACAAAAACAAAGGGGTGAGAGAAAGTAATGAAAATCATACTAGTAGAAAGCAACGAATGAGTTAAGGCATACACCTATTCCTATAATAACCAAGACATACATAATCAATCATAAAGATAAGTCACAAGAATTTCATTCCATATCTCAATCATCACAACAGTCAATGCATGCAATGCAAGGACTCTTAGACACAATGTTACCAATGTCATGGGAATGCGGACTCAATGATGGATCTCAGGTGCACCTCTAACAATCCAACATATTCATATTAGTATCTTCAACAATACCAGTGCCAACACCTTTCAAGATGTTGATACTAATATCTTCAGCAATAATAATATCAATATCTTAATCCAAACAATGATTGGGCGAAGTGATCGGGAGTTAGAGTTCTGCCATTGCCAACTCAGGGCATAACCAGGTACACAACATCCGTTACTTGCAAGATTTCGAGGCCAAAACAATCTCCACTGATCCTGATTATGGGCAGGGGATCGTTAGGGTGGTCAGTGTCGCTCGGTACTCGCTCCGGCTCCAGGGCGCGCACTGGACCATGGCAACATATTTCCCCACCAAGTACACCCTCAAGGCAACACTACCGGCCTCCCCTCTGGTCATATCGCGACTATACCCTACAATAGCTTCCCCATGAACAATGCCATGATGAATGATCGCACAACAACAGGGCCATGCCCAACATCATATCAAAGCCACTAAGGCCACAATAACCAATGCACTAAGGCCAACAATCTCAATCCATTTCTCTTGAGAATCCGGCAGAACTTCCCTTATACTTTGGGGCTTTCCACAATTCATAATCTTCACCAATATGCATCACAAACGCTTAAAATTCAAGATCTCTAATATCATTCCAATAGTGCATACTGATAAGAAACATGCTTCACAAACACTTAGAGCATGAAATCTTTAATAAATTGTTCTAAGTGTTAACAACAGTCAGAAACATGCATCACAAATACTCAATTAATTTTTTCTAAGTTCATGAGTTAGCTACTAGCATTTCTGTTCTAGGTTATAAACCTTTTTGTCTCTAACGTTATAAACATTTTTGTACTCTGTTACAAACTCTTCCATAATGAGTTATAAACTCTTCTATTTCGGGTTGTAAATTTCTATTTTGATGTGTCACAACATTTATGACATAACTCTCTTCCTATGGGTCACAAACCTTTCCTCATTTGTTATAAGCATTTCAATTTCATATTATGAACTATTTTCTTCACATGTTATAAACATATTAAATTCTAGTTTATGATCCTTTTTCCTCTTGTTATAGACATTTCAACTTAGTCTATCATAAGTATTAAATTTTCTATCATAATTATTGTAGCCTTAGCTTATAGCTCTCTTAACTCTCATGTTATAGCTCTCATAGTTCTTATCTCTTAAACATTTATCCTACTATCATGAGTTCTTTTCTGGTTTATGTTACAAATTCCTTGACCTCTAGTTATGAAGTTTTCAATTTCCTGTTATGAACCTATAAATCTCAGGTTATAAACTTTCTGATTTTTCTGTCATAACATTTTTAAATCTCATGTTATAAACTATTTAAATATGGTGTTATGACTCTTTTAGCTTTATTTCAAAATCCTTTATTTCTTCTAGTATAAGCTTATTAGTATTGATGTTATGTTACAAACTTTTACAATTTACTGTCATAAACTCTGCGCACCAAGTTACAAACTGTTTTAACCTACAGTTATAAATTGTCTATTTACTCGTTACAAACTGTTTGTCTTACAGTTATAAACCTACCCTGTTACTGTCATAAATTTCTCACCTCATCATATCCACTCGATTTTTAGGATGTTCAAGGCTTATGAGATTCATCTCTCCCTCACTTACACTCTTCCTCTCGTTTCTAACTTTTAAAGTCTTTTATGATCTCTTATGACCTATTTATCCCATTTTTCAAGTTTGAAGACTATGATTTTAAGTCTTCAAGTTCTACTTTTTCTGTTTCAACAGAATTTTCACCAACATCACTTGTAAAACCACCAACAACCAATTTGGAATGTTTCCATCCTCATTCAGTCATGTACATAAATTTAATAACATCATTTTCCATTTATAATGATCAATCCATCAACAAATCACCACATTTCTCATTTTATCAAGCTTCATATCAAAATCAACCATTAATAAAAGTCACTACAAACACAAAAAAGATTTTTGTCAACCAATCCTAAAGAGAATGAGGCCATTATGGTCTCTTCTCAAGTCCATGGGCAACACTTGGTTTCACCCATATGAAGAGGTAAGGGTTTTCCTCAAAACCCTAACCCTCCATTACTTTCCACTAAGATTTTTCAAGCTTTCCCTCCCCCCTTACCTAGTGGTAGATTCGGCCTAAGGAAGCCCTTGAGGTGACCAAGAAATTGTCCAAAAAGTCTTCCTTCAAGTGGTTAGAATCAATGCTCCCAACACTTCAAAACCAAACCATGAAAATTACACAGTTTGGTTAGGTTTTACACCATCAAAGAGGAAAAATGAAAATGAAGAATCCATGGTAAGGGAAGTGGGAACTCACAACTGTACCAAGAGAGAAAGAGGAGAATATGGAATCATCTTGAAAGGGTTGGAGCTTTAGGGTAAAATTTGGGTGCTCAAGAGAGTGATATTTCTCTTGAGAAATTTCTAAGTGTGGGTATGGAGAAAATATTTATCTGAGGCAAAAGGGAGTGGAATAGGAGAATGAAGAACCCTTTTAGAAGAAGGTGGACGGTTGGTTGGAAGCAAGGAATGGTGGAGAATGGAGTGATGTTGCACTGTGAGGGAGGTGGTGGTAGATGGAACAATTGGCTCATAATGAACCACATTACCACTTAAGTGTGGTCAGAATTCTTCCACACATGGTTATAATTTGAGTGGTACAATTTATTTGGGTGATAAAAATAATGTTTCCCCTTCATTTTACTCTCCTTGGCCGAATTTTCACTAGGTGGGTATGAATGATCTTTTTGCAATTTCATAAAGTTTAAGGGTATTCTTGCAAAATTACCAAAAATTCAGAAAAATTCCAGAATTTTTTTATATCCTAAATCCATTTTTTTATGTTTAAAACATATTTTTATGAAATTTTTAGATTTTTATTTCAATTAATAAAAATTAATTGAGTAAACTAGCAAATCGGTCTCTGACTCTGCGGGAACGATGCAGTTTCATCATTGATTTTGTTAAAATAGCACTTTAGTCCGTACTTTGTTAAAAACACATGCACTTTAGTCCTTATTTCACTAAAAAAACATGCACTTTAGTCCTCCACTTTATTAAAAATATGCACTTTAGGGACTAAAGTGCATGTGTTTTTGACAAGTATGGACTAATGTGCTATTTTAACAAAGTCAGGAATGAAACTGGATGGTCCCCGCAAAGTCAGGGACCGATTTGCTAGTTTACTCAAAATTAATTATATCTGGTGCTCATAGTTAGTGGCAATTTTGGTAATGATACCAAAATGACTTCAGAAAATTTTGGAAAAAATTTCAAAAATCTGAAATATTATTCTAAGACTAGTTATGTAATTATTTTCATCAAATTCTATACCAAATATTTATTCATTATTTTAAACGGTGTTACCGTCTTCACGGATTCCCGTTACGGGGAAAAACGGATGTTACACCTCCTGCTTCAACGCCTCGTCACACAAATGTTGAGATCTGTCACTCCCGTTAGTATGGTCCCGAGACTCCTGAGTGAGGCTGGTTGTTGGGATATAGGCAAGCGTACCAATATCGCCGCAGTATAATAGTTTTATAAGTAAGGGTTGTCGTACCCACAAGGAACTCGAACTCTATTAACTCAACACAATTTACTTCACTAAGTATTTACACAAGAGATTTGAAATTGTCATTTTGATTTTGTTTAAAGTTTGGTAAAACATTTTCATACACTAAACAAGGCGGTAAAATGATTTTGAAAACAAATTTATAAAATGGGGATTGAACTCGTCGTTCTCCCTCCTCAGTATTCCGTTAATTCCTGTATTTATGATTTAATTGACATTGATGCAATACACTAAAGTCGCCTAGGTCGATCCTTCGCACCTAGAGACCCTAAGAACATACCCTCGAATATCGATTCCGTGCATACTCAAACGTATATTCCAGCTTTAAAAACAAGTATTCAAAAGCTTTCGAAGAATCAATATCTATTCCTAGTATATTAAACCCACCGAGTAGAATCGTGTAGTTCGAAATCAAAGAAATACCTTCCGGTCTAGACTAAGATTTAATAACAAGAACTATCTCGTAAAATAGATTCAAGAGTTAATACAAAACGAAACTACCAATGTCAAATGAAAGTAAAATACAAGAACCTAAGTTGAATACATCGGAGTTCGAAGACTTCGTTCAATCCCAGAGGAGGAGGTTAGCCACTCATGGAGGAGGGCAACCCACAAGGTGGAGTGGAAGTGGTGGAAGACAAAACCCTAGCAGAGCTCTTGGTGAAGAAACTTGGAGAAGAGGATTACTCCAAAGATATCTTCAAAAAGCCTCTCTTTTTTCCTTTTATAATACGCACTGGATCCTAGAAGAAGACATGTGTGCACTCAAGCGCACTACATGCGCGCTTGAGCGCGCATTCAACAACAAAGGAAATTTAGACAAGGGTTGTGTGCTCAAGCATACTATGGGTGCGCTTGAGCGCACCTTCAGAGGTTGAGGTTGGGCTTCAGATTGTCTCAATTTGTGCGCTCAAGCACACTAAAGGTGCACTTGAGCGCGCCTTCAAGGAGAGGCACATTTCAGACAATGGGTGCGCTTGAGCGCACCATATGTGCGCTCGAGCGCGCCTTCAGACAATGTATTTCTGGGCATTTTTCCTCTCTGGTTGCTTCTATAATTTTCTTTTCTTCTTCCAACACATGCAAAAAGTCATTTTCCTCATCAAAATAGCTTCAAAACTCCAGATTAAATTAAAAGCTAACTAAAACTAAATTTAAGCAATAAAAGAGCAATTAGGGACCAAAAATAAGAACAATTATCATTTCAAAGTGCTCCAATTATACCTAAAAACTACTAATTCTATGCACTTATCACTGGTCACACTAGGACGAATGTTGCTTGACAAGTCCCCAGTGCCATAACAAGGGTTTCGAGTCTTGCCATCAACAACATCCTTCCAGATCTGTAACTTAGTGGACCCATCAGTGATGGAGTTGTCCCCCATCTGTGACTCCACCTTCCTGAGGCATTCCTGGTAATTTGTCTATTGAGTAAAGATGAACTTATAATCAGTTAGTTATTCTATTGTAAATATATCAAATTATATAAAAAAAATCATTGCTAAGCATAATTTTTTCCTTACATATGTGGACCGCGCTCGATCGTCTACCCAACCACCATCTCTTAGTACTATTGTTATGTTTTCAGATTTGGTTTATTATTTGGAGACCGCCATATCTTAGTACTATTGGTATGTTGATTATGGTAGTTAGTTTTCTAGTTTATATTGAATTAGCTATTGCGGAACTTCTAGGGTCCACCTTTGTTTATATAGAAGGTTTCAACTTGGATTACGGAAGGAATTTAATGTTGGTTGTTTGTTGATATATAAATTGTTGCAAAGTTATGATGGTAGTTTGTTGTCATGTTGTCTTCACTTATTTTTTTTATGCAATAACTCATTGCCACTACATCTTGTTGTAGTTGCAGCCTTCCATCTTTTATAAATAACTGGTTGTACTCTTCATTCCATAGTTTTATGCAATATGATTAAATTTGGTACTTTTCCAAATTTCTCTCTCTTGTTCACTTTCCCAAACTGTTGAACCATCTTCGTTTACTAAGATGGTATCAGAGCTCCATCCATGGATCTCACCACTCTTGCTTCATTCTTCCTACCTCCACGCTTCCATGCTTGCTGAAAGCTATGGATCTACTCTTTAATCCTCTGCACCCACCACTCCCTACCACCACCACAAAGATATATTTTTGGTGATCTTTGATCCACCTTACTACCTTCTCATTTACTCCATCATCTCACATCTATGGAAAAGAGTAAAGACAAAGATGTAATCATCGTCTGTCGCAACTGGGGCCACAACGGGTCGACGAGTCGGGTTGATAAAAATAATGGAGTCGCCACAAATTTATTTGTTTTGGGAAAATTGGAAAACCCGAAAATGATTTTAAATTGAAAACCAGTCTGCAAACAAGAGAACCAAGTTCGGGAGTTGGTTATGTGTAGGGAAGGTGTTAGCACCCTACAACATCCGTTAAAAACGGTTACCTTTAATTAATTGTGCAAAATAGATTAACTTTAAAAATATTTATTTTACCCCAATTCTAAAAAAATTAACACATTAAAATATTTTTTTGGTTATTTTTAATTTTTAATGTTTTTGGTATTTTTTAGAATAAATGACAAAACTTATTAAAAAGAAACGAAATTATGGATTAAAAGGGGAAAAAAGCATTTTTATTTATTTTGGCTTGACGAGGTAACCCCGCTCCTACGTATCCCCAGGTGCAGTGAGGAAATCAAAGCCACGTAGTTCTTAAGTTAAATGATTGGGAAAATGATTGATTTTAGTTTTAAAAAAAGAGAACTTGAAAACCTTTTAATTTTGATTTTTTGAAAGAGATTTTTTGAAAGACTTTTGTTTTGATTTTCTATGTTTTTTTTTATTTTAGAAAATATATATTTTTATTTTTCTTGAGATTTTAGAAAGAGAAGTTTAAAAAGGGGAATTTTATTTATTGGTTAAAACCAAATTGCAAAGGATGAACAAATATTTACAATCACAAAATGACGAATTAAATAGATAAGATATTAGAAAAAATATTGATAGAAATTGATAATAATAATATGAAATGGAACACATAATGCACAAAACACAATAATAATGAGAACAACAATAACAATAACAACAATAATAATAATGGGTGTAATAATAATAATAATAATAATAACAATAATAGAAGTAGTAATAGCAATAATAACAAAAAAAATGAGCGAGCCTCAGATATCATCACTGGCTCAAACTCAGAGCAAAAGGATCACAAGGGAAATAAAAGCATATAGAAATAGTAAAAAAACAAACTGGGCTTCAGGTTAACATCATCAGCCCAGAACCACAAAACTTGTAACAGTAAAAAAAAACGAGTGGGCCTCAGCTATACATCACTGGCCCAAACTCACAACAAACAAAACAACAAAAAAAGGGGGAAAGGGGTTAATGAACCGGCAGACAAGTTGGCCCTAGAAACACAAAAAAAATTATCATATCATGGCAAGAATGTTGGCCTAAGGCCCATCATCAGTAAAGCACAAAGGGGATAACTCTAAAACACATTCCCACATTTCTAATCTCTGATACGGTTTGAGAGAAAATAGAGAAAGGGAGAGAGCAAGAGGGAGGCAGCGACCAAGGCAAACAACAGCCATGGAGGGGGAGGAATCCGCGGTGGCGCGGCCGCTTGCAGGCAAGGGGAAGGGTCGTGACGGAGGCCGCACGAGGCGACCGTGCGAAGGGGGACGCTGGCGGAGAACGTGGTTCTTGCACGGTGGTTGGTGGCGCAGAGAGTCGACGGCGGCCAGATGCGGCCACACGACGACGGTGGGGCAGCGACCGCTCTGGCCGCGAGCGGAGGGTGGTCCTTTCTCTTTTTTTCTCACTTTTCCAGTTTGAATTTTTTCTTTGGGTTCTCTGTTTGGGTTCCTCTGATTCTCACTTCTCTCTTGATTTTGCTTCTTTTTGGGTTGACTGGTTGCAGGTGATGTGAGGGGGCAGTGGAGAGGAGGACTCATAGTCACAAGGAGGCCATGGCTGATAAAGAAGGGGAAACCGCGGCCTAAAGGGGAAGATGGTTCTTCTTTTTTTCCTTTTTTTATTTTTTCCTTCTCTGTTTATTCATTTAAAAAAAGGATTGTGTATATTGGACTGTATTATGGACTGTTTAGACACTGTTTATCTTTTTTTTCTCCTCTGTAATTTTGGACTGTATACAGAGGATTGTGTTATTGAACTCCTAGGCTATTAAATTTGATTTTAGTTGCACTCACACACACTAAATGAACACTGAATGGATAACTTACATAATCAAGTAGGTAAAAAGAATACAAAAAAAAGGAATACCAATTTACAAAATTTTCTCCATCTTCCAGACTTCAGTACCTCCAAGTTTCCCTTATGGTGATTGATCCGCTTTCAATTTCAGCCAAGGAGAATGATGATGATTTTTAATAGAAAGTGTTTTTCTTCTTTTTTTATCATGAACCCCTCTTCTTGCTTTCTAAAAGAAAAAGTTTTACTCTCTAAAAGAATTGGGACCTTCAGAAACTCCCCCTTGAATAAAGACTTTCCTCTACTCTAATTTCAGAATAGAGACTCCTCTCCTTTTTTCTTGTCCCCCTTTCACCTACAACCTCCCCTTTTATAGGAAAAATCAACTTGTTTTCCAAGTTATTTAAACTTGCACAAGAAGTAATTTTTTTTCTTTTTTCTTTATGTTTTTGTTTGTGGTAATAAAATCTAAATTCGAAAATTATCCTTTATCACTTTGATTCTAAGAACAATCTGGGGATTAGAATCAGATCCTCTTACGGGACTCGTTTTAAAAAGTAGGTTTACAGTGCTCTTTTATGAAATAATTTTCGAAAAGTTCAGTTTCTGAAAAAATTATACTAATTGGTACAGATTTTTACCAATTCACTCTTAAAATTTCAGAAATCCAGAAATGATAAGTTTCAAGTTATTTAATTCATAATTTTATCAAAGAACTTGTCTTTAAAAAGTTTAGAACTACCTGACTCAGAATTTTATCAAACAAAGTTCTAAATTGAATTTTTAGAAATCAACTAAGAATCAGACTTTCAATGAAAGTAAGAAAAAGTTCAAAAGTAAGAAAATGTACTGAACGTAAATTACAGAATGTAGATTGCAGAATGTAAATTGCAAAGAATAAATAAAGAGAAAAAAAATCAAATTGTAAGGACAATTGCATTAAATGAAAGTGGATGGGTTCATCACATACTGTTTCTCTTTGTAACCTGTTTGTCGCTGTGAATTCGGAAGTATAAGGTGTTTCAGAGTTTGAGTATGAGTGATTTGCCAACCCTTATTACATAGAAAGTTCACATATTTATAGATTTCTAAGTCTAACGGCTAACTAATATACAATTGACACATCATCTAGCCCTATGTGTTGGCAGCATGCATGCTTGCCACGTTTTCTGCTAACCAGAAAATTATTTCTGATCCTTGCACTTTTCAGAATTTCCATTGAGATGTTGCCACCTGTCTTTGATCAGCAAACTTCTTTGATCTCCAATAACTATTTTCTTCTTTCTTTTGTCTTCTTGAAATCTTCATTTCTTCATTCAGAAATCTTCTAAGTCTTCAGACATCTTGTTTTCGAGTTTTCTATGTCTGTTGTTTCGAAATCTCACTCTCTAGTTTCTCGAAATCTTCTTTCTAGAATTCTGACTTCATGAACTCGAAAACATCTTCATCTTTGACACTTAGATTTTTCTTGATGTTTGAATTTACTAAGTCTTTTCTCATTTCGAGATCTGACTATATTCTTTCATATGCCACGTGTCAAACTTCATTTGGCCAAACCAAAGGTCAAGAAGACCACCGACCATCGTCCATTCAACTCCATTATGGGGGTTCTTCTCATTGGATATTAAAATAGGCTCATTTATGATCCTTTATTTGTTTCAATCCTATAAATAGGAGTTCTATTTGGCCATTTCCTTTATAACCTCTCATTCTCCTTCTTCTTCTTTCTAAATCCTTCAAAGAATATGAAGAAGTTCATTCCTTTGGCTATTACGTACAATCCAATCTGGAATGATTTCATTTTTTATGGGATTGACGAAGTAGCCTTCAACCTTTCTTTTTGAAGGTTTTCTTTTGGGTTGTACGTAATAGCTAATTATCAATTCATTTAGAAATAAATGAATTTCTTTGTCCATTCCCCAAGTACTCTTTTGTTTCCGTCCCAAGCACCAAGATGGTTCAACAGATTGGAAAAGACATTCTTTTTGCCTTGGCTCTATCAAAGCTTGTGGGAGAGGAAGAAGAGAAAGAGGCATGGAAGACATGAGTCAAGGACTCATTATAGTTTAGGATAGTTTCCTTTCTAATATATATTCCCTTGTATTCGAACTTGTAATTCGAATTTGGATTATGAATAAGAGAACTTCTTCATTTCCATTTCTTTTATAATAGAAATGTATTGTTTCAAACTCCATTACTCTCTTTCTCGAATTTCCTTATTAAAGCTTAAACTTTAATAAAATAACTAAGTTATAAATTCAATCCTCAATTTCGAGATTTTAAGTATTATAACTTTTAGGAAACTCAAGTTATCGAAATCATGACTCTTCTGAAACTTGAAGAATACAATCAAACTTCAGCTTTAGGGAATTCGAACTAAACAAAATTCGAATCTCAACAGTTTTAAATAAAATATTTTTTCCATAATGGGCTTTTTAGCCCAAAATAAAATAAGACAACAAATTTTTTTTATATTCTTTTTCCTTTTTGTTGTTTTTTTTTAAAAAAAACATTTACCCCAAAAGTTATAAACATTTAATTAATTAATTTAGCCAATCAATTAGATAATTAACTAATTAATTTATTAAATGGTTTTTATTAATCAATTGACTAATTATTAAATAATTAGAAAATTAATTAACATTTTGGGTAAAATAAAAAATGCAAATTCTCTACAAATCAAAATGAATCGCAAAATAGTTTCCGGACAAAATTGGGTGCTGACATCGTCATTTTTTCCTCCTAGAGCAAAGGTGGAGAAGTAATTGCCACTACTTTTTCCTTCCACTACAACTCCATTCTTCATCACAACGAAGAGCACCAACCTCCCTAATAAGTTATAGTGGACACCGGTGCTTCATCTCTTCAACTTTGGCAATATCTCTTATATTGACATCATCACAACCAATAAATACTAGAATCCAAGCAATTCCGTTGCATCTGGTGACAACTTTATATATTGTCTTCCACCTTTGGTCTTCTAATGGAAATTCTATGGGAGACACCAATGTAGTGAAGCCAAGAAATATAAAACCATCTATCCGAAAAATCATTTGACTGTGAAGGTTTTCAAGGTCCCTACACATAACATCAACACGGGAGCCTTCTATTGAAATTGTCATAATGGCTTCACTTTTTCTCCATTGTTCAATGGTCGACCTCCAAGGACAAATGATACCCAAACATCACGTCTTGATGGTCGAGGTGAAAAGACAAGGTCCAAGGCCAAAGCTTTAAAAATGGTCGAGATCCTAAGCGAAGAATTATAAGAGGAGTGACAACTCTTGGTGGCGCCACCACTGCCGACGAATGAGTGACAATGCTTACTGACATTATTAAACAAGTGAGGGAGGCTCCTTGAGTCTACTTTGACCTTGAAGGATGCCAATTGCGCAGTAGCCAAACGTGCCGCTCCAGAGCTTGCAAATCTAGTGAATAATGAGGAAGTAGTGAACATGACTGTCAAATGTGTGATTCTAGCTTTGGTTAAGCTACTTTGGGTGTTGCATCTGAGTGCTCGCACTAAGAAGCTACATGGCATTTGAACATGAGGTTGAAAAGGGAAGTGCTTTGACGCCAGGTTCTCTTGTTGTCAAGCTATAATGCTAGAAACTCATTGTTGACAAGGGTTCCATAACACATCTTGTTGATCTTTCAAGAGGCATAAGAATGGAATGTCTTCCCATGTCTTTATCAATAGTTTCATTTGTAGGGCTTCATATGCCATTACTAACCTTTCTCATGAGAATTGTAGCATTAAAACTCATGTCTTGATGGAAGGTGGAATTCCACCAGTTGTTCATTTGCTTGAGTTTGTTGATGATATTGACAAAATTCGCTTGTTCAAAATATTGATAGTGGAGTTTCACATTTTCAATAGGCATATCTAAGCAAAGGGAGCAAGCAGCCTTGTTTACAACAAGCTTTATCAGATTACATTGTTCACTTTTTTTAGGTTGATTTTCTCTTTTTTGCTCATATTCCCAAGCTAGTAATGGTGCAAGTATGTCACCCCTAGCTTGCGAGGGGGGTATTAGACTGTGGCTAGTGTATTAAGGTTTATGTTAGTTTGTTGATTAGTTAAAATCTTCAGATTTGTTAGTTAGTTGTGAGTTGGTTACATTGTTGTATAAATACACAATGTATCAATTCATTTTCTTTGTAATTCAATATGATATTCTTTGATTTCATCTCTAAGTTTTTCTCAATGACCCATTTCCGATTCTTAAGACAGTAATTCAAATTACTTTGTTGGTTATTATACATTAGTGTTTGTGTGGTTAAATAATTGACTCTTATGGTTTAGTTAGATTTTAAGGACATTATAGGTTTCATTATATTGGTTCTGGTTAAGGACATTTTTTGTTTAACTGTTTATATTAACTCTTGAATTGAATTGAGCACAGCTTGTTTGAATCTCTTTTACAAAATAAAATTGTTCTACCTTATCAAAAGAAAATTAACCAATTCCTATATTTTAAGAAATATTATTAAAATTAGTTGATAGTTTTAAATTATAAAAAGTTATCTAAACTTTTTAATATTAGATTATTTGAAAAATGAAAATTTTTATTAGAATGTGTAGCAAGTCACCACTATTAGAAAAGTAGTTCTTTTTTTGAAAAGTGTAGAGTAATTAAACATGAATTTTTTTTGTCTTTGACCAAGAATTTCCACAAGTACAATTGTGGACTCTCAGTCGGGAATGTGGTTAGATAAAACACTTCTAAGAGTGTCGGCTTTAGAATTTAATATTAGAGATTGGCGTAAACTTAGAAAAAAATCATTTAATACTTCATATATTTTCTAAAGCGATCTATATAAAAGATCAACAAAAACTTTTAGACTGTGACAAATAAAAAGGATCATGGTTCTAAATTGTGGTTGCAGTCGCGATTGGGGGCATTGCTTCTACTGGATGCGAATTGCGGCCGCTGTGGCGTGAAAGAACTTTTGGATTGCCCTAATAATAAAAAGAGATAGATGCACAAAAATGAGAGATTTAGAGAAACTGAGAAAGAAAAGGAGAGATCGAGAGCTAAGGTGAATGTTTACGATAAGGATTGGTGATGGGATTTGAAAATAGAACATTGGTTCTGAAGGAAAAGAAAATTGGAACAGTGTTGCAGTTGCGTTGCGTTGCGGATCAATTGCGACACATTTTTGGTAAATGTAAATCACACCGTAATTACAGTCTGATGCCATTGCGGGGGTAGCCGCCACCGCAATATTGAGGCCGCAACAGGCATTTCGGACAACAATTTAGAACCATGAAATAGACTAAGGGGACCATATTGTCAATATGGATCTTCAACACCATGTCTCTCTCTAGCAAAAATCACAACCATACATTCTAAATCTAATATTGGTCCAAATAATCCACACTAACCAATGTAATAAATGATCAATTTAATTCTTGCATTGATCAATATATAGTTTTAAGATTGATTAATCACAAATGAGATTGGTAAAATGACAAAATGAGATTTTAATTTTTTTTTAAAAGATTAATCAATAGCAATATGAGATTATTGGTTAATCTAATTCTTGAATTGTTCTTTTTGTTCTAGAAAGAGAATGGGGAGAGAAACAACTAGAGAGGAGCCATATTGGTATATTGTTTAGATAAAGAGAAAATGGAAAGAAAAAAATAAAAAAACTTTCAATTTTTGGTGTAAATCATAGGTATCCCTTATTATCAGGGGCAATCCTATTCGGGGTTTAGTCACAATTAAGGTTCTTCATCCCTCCTGAAGAATGTGTTTAGTGGGGATCGAACCCAGGAGCTCTTCCCACAATCTCAGTCTGCATTGCCAACTGAGCCACAACTCTTTGATTAAAAATACTTTCAGTTTGTTTAGTTCGATGTGATGAAAAATTGAATGATTAGTGTTATGTTTTTTTCACCTTTGATAAAATGAAAAATATTTTTTAAATTGAATCCTTATTAAATGAAAGAGATAAATGAATATATAAAATTTTAAAGAGAAAAAAATATTTTTTTCATCGATAATTCTTCAATTTATTGAAAGTGAGAAAATTTTGATGTAAATCTCCACATATATATTCTTTTCTTTTTATTTTCTTTCCATTTTTAGGTAAAGAATTTTATTCTTTTATTCTTATTTTCTCTTCCTTTATTTTTCATTTTTTATGAAAATAAATAAAATACAGATGCATGAAAAAGTAATTAATTACATTTTCTTCATAACACTTTGGTCATGTGACATCGATGTAACAAAATTATATATTCATAACACTTTGGTCATGTGACAAGGATGTAACAAAACTATATATAATTGTGTGTGCGCATCATATTAACTACATACTCTAGCCTCAAATTCGACCCTTACTTGATGATAAGGGCCGACCAGAGCTGGCCCAATACTTCCATAGACCTAAAACAAATTATAAACTGAGGGCCTATTCATAAGAGATAAGATGTTTCACATAACATATCTATTTTAAGGAAAATGAAAAAAATATTTTTAACTAATGAAAGTTAATAATTTTAATATATATGATATATACTTATAAAATATTTAAGGCCTTGTAATAGGGGAGACCTAAAATCATTGCTTTAGTAGCCTCCGCTTTGGGCCGGCCATGGGCCGACCTAACCCCCAAGCCTTTAAAACCATCGTTTTAAGCCTCAACAAAATACCCTTATTTTATGTCTCAAAAATACTAATATTTTTTTAAAAAATAATTAATAATTATTTAGTAAATAATATTGAATTATTAAGAGTAACTAAATATTAAAAAGGACCTCATTTTATCATTTTATCATTACGTTCTTTCTTATCATAAATAATAATTATTAATAATTGATTCTAAACATTATTTTCATTAATAGTCTGAAGAAAAATTAAATGAATTGACTTTATTATCAATAAAAAACGTTAAATAAAATTGATTATAATAATTTAATAAATAATTTTTTATCTCAAAATGAATCAAGGGATAAATTTTAAATATAATTATAATATTTTAATAAATTATTTTTATTTATTTAAAAAGGTCTAAAAAAAATTCATTTTAAATCACAAGAAATGTTGAGCCGGACACCGGTGGTGCGCATCATGTTATTTTGATGCATATTGTGCATTCTAATTCATAATGTGTATATACGTTGTTTTCATAATAATAAAAAATATTTATTATATTAAAAAATCTAAAAAATATTTTTCTAGATAATTTTTTTTATTTTAAATATTTTTATCCCCAATTTTAAGAATTGATGATATAAATAGTTAAATACGTTATTTAAAAAATATCTCAATTACAATTAGCATTGATAAGTCTTTAATCTGTCTCCTTTTTCTGGTTTTGTGCCTATGTATAAAAAAAAAGTTGTATTTTAAATTTTTAATCTGCATTTGAAGTTCAATGAACACAGTGTTCGTTTAGAAAGAAATTTAACTGGAGAATTAGTCTGCAATATACATGTGATATGTTCACAACGTAACTTTAACGGAACTATATATGTTTGACAACATAATGTTGGGTTTGTCTTACATGAAAAAGGCTTTGCATGTTCCGAATTTTGCGTGTAAGCCTAACTTGCAAAGAAGCCAGATATTGGGAGGGAATTAATAATACGAGAAGAGAATAGAAGACCAAAAATTAATACCAGAAAAGAGAATGAAAAGACTTTTGAGAGTACTTCTTCTCATTGGGTTCATTATCTTCGGACGTGGTCGAATATGGAGCTTTAACTAGGAAGGATAATATGGAATGGGTCAATTAATGCCTCAATTTAGGCGATCCCCACTTTTAATAAATTAAAATAAGGTTGATCATATACTCGAGAGTGAGGCATTAATGAGACTTAAGCATAAAGTTTGTTCGGAGAGATTTTAGGCGTTTTGGGGACGGATATTACTAAAGTATTCATCTATATTTTTTTTTAAATTATTAGACTTAAAGTGAGTTGTCAATATTTTATTCACTTCTAGTTATAGTATTTAATAATATTTAAATATTTATTGTGTGGAATCAACATTTAGTAAATATTTATCAACTCATTAAGAATGTATTTTATTTATTTCAAAGTAATAGTCGCTTTAATTTTTTTAAATTTTTTATCTTCATTTTAAAATTGAATAAATTTCAGCTGAAATGAAATAAACCACTAATGAAATGAAAGAAAAATTTAATTAAATATAATTTTATTTTTCTAAAGTTAATAATATTTAATATTTTTCGTTATATTATTTAGAAAGAAGGGTGTTATTAAATATGTAGTACCTCACTCATATAAGCCATTCTAACTAAATTTTTAACGTAATGTAGTCTATAATTATTCAAGGTGTAACACATTCCACTAATGGTTTATGATAACAAAAATATTTTCTGATAATTCGTCGGCAATGTGGATGCAAGTTGGATATAATTAATTGGCTTTGAATTACTCGTACGTCAATAATTATGGAAACTAATTACTACTTAGCAACTGTAATTTGTCATTAAAAATTACTACTTAACTACCGTTGCTCCAGTTCTTAAAAATTTCCTAATTCATTTTGTATTTGTGGTGTTGTTGAATAAAATATAACATATATACTGTTTTTAAGGTTAATTTAATCCTAAATTAATTAATCTACACGTTCTTTAATTTTTCTTAAAAAATAAATAAACTTTATAGATTAAATATCATAAATAGGTTCCTATAAGATTTATTTAAAAGAAAAAAGCTTTTCAATAAGATGGTTGAATCTAGCTTATAACTACCTCGATCCCCTATAAGGGACAATTGAAAAATTTATTCTGAGAATACAATAATTTAATTTTAATTATTAAATTATAATAGCCTGTTTAATTATTATTCAAAAGTAAAGGATTTATCAAGTAATTTAATTTTTTATTATAATTAACCACTAGAAAAGAGTAAATCGGCTCAAAAATCATATCTGTTATATTTTTATTAAATGCTAAAATAATATAAATGCTAAAATAATTTATTTAATCGTTTTCATTGTGGAAAACTAATTTACTGTCCGGGCAGAAGAATTTGAAAATAATTTTCAGGAGCCTAATTATGATACAATTTATTTACTTGTTAAATAAATATATTTAGGAAAATCCTTATGAATGTGCTTAAAATATAAGTTAATAAGGAATAATTAAAATTTTATTTTTTATTAAAAAATAATATTTAAATTATAAATATAATAAATATCATATTTTTTAATAAAAAAATCTATTTATCAATTTTTTAATCAATGATTTTAGGAACCAACCCATATTTTTTAACCTCTTGGCATATGAGAATGGAGGCAAGCAAAGTTACGCTTTGCCAAAGGCGTGGTAAAGTGATATGGTTAACCATCCCACTAGATAAACTCAAGTAAAATATTTTTATTGAAGATGAGGTAATTTCAATAAAGACTGATACCCATTATGCTATTTTGGCTTGTAACTTGCTAACTTTTTTCTTCTTTTTCATATTACAACTTTTTTAAGGAAAAAAAAAAGTTAGTTATGATAAATCTTGGCAAGCAAGCTTATAAAAGACCGGGTTTTCATACTTGAGCATGATGGTACCATCCACAATACACACATCCATCATAGCCCTTTTTCACATGCTCTTCTCTTTTTAGATCGTTGACATTTCTAAAGTAATTAATGCACCGCTTTTTTCCACGGAGGCAATAAATAAATTTAGTTCTCAACAACTTTATATTTGTAATATTAAAAGTAATGTACTATTTTGCTTCTGCATCTGGGGTTAGATGACTTGGAAGAGATACATGTTCCTTAAAATCTGCCATTCTGAAATTGTGATGCCTTTGTTGGGGCAAGACACTGGCAGGAAAGATGATTGTGGTGTTTGGTTGTCCTCAAACAAAGAAATTATGTCTCATCTCACCTAAGCCTTTTAATTTGTGCAATATATCTATAGTCAACTTCCAAGTTCAATGTTGCAATGGTTTAAGGCCAAGGATTTGGTTCATGAATGCCCACATGCCACATGTGATTGTTGGTTTAACAAACAAGAATACTTTGGGCCTAATATGAAAATGGAATGAATTTTTATAATATAATTATTACAAGCTATTAAAAATACTATTATTGTTAAGTAATATATTGAACAAAATTTTACATGTTTTTTATAAAGAAAATTTGTAATTGTGTTGTTATATTTATGTTTAATTTGTCTTATAATTACTACTCCATTCGATCCTATTTATAAGATAAATTAGACCAAATCACATATATTAAAAAAAATAATTATTTATTATTTGATTTTCAAAAAATTACTCTACAACCTTTTAATTTTACCCCTATTTAAAATTAAATGTCATTACCATGGTAATTGTGTCAATTTAAATTTTTTAATGGTAAACGAGGGTTGATTTGAGAAAAATATTAACTGCTTATATTTTTTGTGTTTTGTCTTATAAATTAAATAGGACCATAAAAATTCTAAATGTTGTCTTATAAATAGGACTGAATGAGTAGTAAAGAATATTATGTTCATGCAAATATTCTTATCACCAAAATTTTTATTTCCATCATATGTTAGTCTTTATAAATTCTTTTATGATTTGTCTCTTTTAATCTGATCTAGTAATTAATCTGCATCTAACCTCCAAATAACTACAACCCAAGCCCAAAAACTTAGTTGAACACTCACATTGAGAGAGTAAAATAGACTCTCACCTTGTGTCTTGATAGAGTATTTAAGCCCAAAAACTTAGTTGAACACTCACATTGAGAGAGTAAAATAGACTCTCACCTTGTGTCTTGATAGAGTATTTTGAAATGACTAGATGATCATGTGTTAAAATTGTAAAAGAGAATTTCAAATGACAAATAGGAGATATATTTTTATGACAAATATGAGAAAGTTCAAATGACACATATTGAAAGAGAATTTTAAAATTTCTTTATTATGTTTAATTTTTTAGATTATCATTGACAATTCTTTTATATTTACAATTTATTCAACATTTTCTATCACAATTTTGGAAACTTTAAAATTCTCCATCCAAACATATACTAATCAATTTTGTCACACATTATCTTTACGCTAGTCATGTTTATGCCTGAAGAGGGAAGAGTTCAAACCATGCATGAGCCTGTGAGTCACCCATTTTGAATGAAAAATTAGTTGATTTGATTGAAATTATTTAGTAAAACTAGTTGAAAATGATAAGATGACATATAAAACATAATTAAATATTAAATAATGATGAGTGAGAGTAATTCAGAGATAAAATTATAAAAATATTCAGCTGGTAACTGAAAATATTTTTTTTTTCAAAAGTTACCTCAAGTATACCTTCTAAAAGACTTACTAAAAATCTAGTAGCTACATAAAAAAGTTACTTAACCAAACATAACTGAAATAATTTCATATACTAATTTAAGCTTTTAGCCGACAAAAATATCTTACCAAACATACCCAATCACTTGACCACAACATTAAAATAGCAGAAGTAATATATTGTGATTCAGTGATTGATAAAAAAATTTGTGCATTTGGCATGTCATTTCACACCAAGTTAAAATTAAAATTGGTACCTAAATAGCTTGTTAAATCATTTCAACCATATTTGGTAAAATAACATGTTTTAGTAGTTACTAGCTAGCATCTTTTTAAAACGCTACTTAGAGTAGAATTTCAAGATTTCACAGCTAGTAATTGAAATTGTTTTTAACTATTTTATCCTTAAATTTTTTTATAATTACTAAATTTACAGATTTGGTTCAATATATAATGATGACCTATCATTTTATAATTATCAGGTGGTTTTACTGTTATCAACTAATTAATTACCTAATTTTTCACCTTTTATCTTTCAATTAATATTTCAATTTTCAGTTAATTTATCTGTTAGTTTTTCTAAACAGTCTTAAAATTAAAGAGATCATTTTGTTTTATGAAATTAAGTACTACAGTATTTGTTTAATCAATGAAGAATCTAATTATAAGAAAACGTTACGAAACTAGTACGCAATCTAATTAATGTGCGCAGCTTCACTTTCCTCGATATCGCTTAACTCTAGGCACTTTCTTAACTAACAATAACTTAGTTTGCAAGTAATTTAATCCCACTTGAGCAAAAAATAATCTCGTCCAAAAAAAAACAGCAAAAAATAATCTTTATTTTTGGGTCATTGAGCAAAAAATACTCAACTTGCTAGCTTTGTATGTGAAATGGATAGAAACATATAACAACTTCGCGTAGCTGGGATTAGGCCCAAAAAGGGGCGCTTGTTGACTTATAATTTCATGGTTTGGATCCAATATTCCACCTTCTCATGCAGTTTTCTTTAATTTTATTTTTTTAAGAGCCTCAACTAATTTTGACAAAAACAAAAGAGCATCGACATCGACTACTTTTATCATTTTTTAAAAACTTGTTTATTAATAAAATTTTATGTGAAATGTACTAAAATATTTTAAAATGACTTTTATTCTAAATTAAGGTGATACATTTTTTTTTTTGGAAAAGAAGCAAAATCTAGCACCGCAGGGATGGGAAAAGAGATCAAGTCGCCGCTCCTTAGAGTATGTTTGTGAGTTGAATTTTGGAGGGTAAGGGAGGGAAGGGAAGGGTTTATTGGAAGCCCTTCCCCCCTTTGTGTTTGTGAATTTGAGTATTTTACAAAGTATTTCCCTCATCTTTCCCCTCCCTTCTCCCTCCAATCCTTTCTTTTCCCTCCTCTCTAAACTCACAAACACACCCCGATGCTCTCTCTCTCCATGGGAGGGCTTCCTACCACTTCAAGTGGTTTCTCCTACCTACTTAGTGAGTTACCTTCTTTCCCTAATAAAAGTTCTTCTCCACTTCCTTCTCCTTCCACAACTTCACCACAACCTCTTTCTCCTCTTTTTCCGCCACCATCTCTATGTATAACCTCTGGCCCCTCCCACTTCCCGAGATTTCACCATTTTCCTCCCTTTTTTTTCACTATTGTTCTCTTATTTAATCGATTATGTTAGATTTGTCACTGTTAGCATTTTACATCATTGTTTTATTTAGATCTGTTGTCTTTCTGCACCTCTACCACCAAAGCACATTTTGCAGCATATTGTTTTACTTATTTTGGCTACTGCTCTAGATCTTTATGCTTTGACTTGATACTAGGTATGTGTCGATCCAAAAAGGAATATAAAAGAAAAAGAAAAAGGCAGCAACGCCCAAGACTCTCACGATTTTTTCCGGTAATAGTAGGTTGTGATTTTGTATTATTTTCCTATTATTTTAGGATTATTACATTGTTTAAATTTATGAGTATGCATGCTTATTGTGTGTTTGATTTACTGCAAAATCACGTTTCAAATGTGGATCCGAGCTAACGCTATAAAAAGTAATGTTGGAGTGGATCCACGTTTAAAATGTGATTTTGACTCAAACCAAACATGCTATTAGTTGTTGTTTTGATTTGTATGCACTGTTGTAATTCCTTTTTATTTTTATCATCTTGCAAATTGTATAAGCTAATTCAAATATGATTTTTGGACATTTTCAGTTATAGGAGGTTGTGATTTTGTGTTATTTTCCAACTTAAGTGTCATTGGACATTTTTTAATATATGATTTTTGGAAAAAAAAATTATATTGCTGCTGCTAATTCACATGGGCCTATTTATCATCTTGCAATGGTTACTTTTTCTTTTGGTAGATATTAGCTGCTGATTTGCCAATTAGACGTACAGTATTAGGTATTAAGAGATATAATGTATCATTTATACAAAAGTGGACGCTTAGTTAGATTCTAATACTCTTTTATGACTTTGCATTAGGTTTTATTTGTCTCTTTTGTAGTGTGTATATATATATATATAATATATATATATATATATATATATATATATATATATATATATATATATATATATACGTAAAATATAGATTACATGCAAATGACATAATAAGGAGATGCATAGAAACTATGGAAAGATTAAATATGAGCAATCGTCTTCCAAATCCTTCCTATGCCTTTCACTGAAACAAGGAAAAGAAAAAGAAAAAAAAAGACCAAAGTAAAAATGGCATATATTCTTTTCCTTTTTACTTTTTCTTTTCATTGGTTGGTCTAAACGAAATTGAATTTTTTTTGGTCAACAATGAAATTGAATTTGAACTGCAGAGGAGGATAGACTATCTTATTGGGTAAGAAAGCTAGCCCAATACATAACCTTTTCCTTGTATAGAGTTTTTTTTTCTCTTTTTCGTTTTGTTGTCATATTCAATTGTTCTCTCTTTTGGGCCAATAACAAATGGGTATTACTATTGACAACACACATCCCTTTTTTATTCCACTATCACTAAAGGCCTTTACTTTTCGCACCGTGTTTTTTGCTATTCCCACCCCCCATATTTTTCTGAAAATTTATAAAACCCAAATCTGCTTCCGTTAATTGGTTACGGACAAGGGTGTCCGGGAATGATTCCCGGAAAGCCTTGTCCGGAAGTTATATTTTTTTATAAAAAATAGCTTACGGACAAGGTTGTCCGGGAACCATTCCTGACAACCTTGTCCGTAAGCCATTTTTATAAAAAAATATAACTTTCGGACAAGGGTGTCCGGGAATGGTTCCCGGACAGCCTTGTCCGGAAGTTATATTTTTTATAAAAATGGCTTACGAACAAGGTTGTCCGGGAACCATTCCCTAACACCCTTGTCCGTAAGTTATATTTTTTTTAAAAAAATATAACACAGGATCGTTGTTTTTATTGGATTGTTGTTCTCATATGAGAAGCTAGAAGAGTGGGGAGAAACGGTGAAGAATGATTCAGAGCTTTCAAGCATGTCCATGGTGGTGGCATCTAAGTAAGAAGCCAGGGCCATGGGGAAGAGGAAGACTTGGCTTCTGTGGTGATCTTGAGAAGAGAAGGGAGCTTCATTTTCTTGCTCATATGGTGGAAGGGAAGTTTGGGTTTAAATGAAATTTGGAATAAAAATGAGAGTTAGGGGGGGGCGGGAGCTGGAGGAGGGAATGGGGAAGAGGAAAAGGGGTGAGGTGGTGGGGAGCGGGCTGGAGAAGGGGTAGATGGGGAAGAAAAAAATGGTGGGAATGGGAATAGTAAAATTACGGTGCGAAAAGTAAAGGCCATCACTAAAATACTCGTCCCATTTTTTCTCCTCTCTCCTCTCCTCCATTCTCCTTTTTCTTTTTCCCTTTATTTTGTTACTCTCTCCAATAAACAATTTTTTTAGAATTGTATATTAAAAACATAATTCTTTTACACAATTTGAAAAAAACAAAGAGGAGGAAAATTGAAGGGAAGGGAAATAGAAAAAAAATGGGAGGACATTTAAGGATAGCAAAAAATAAAAAGGATGGTGTAGATAGTAAAAAGGGGCTGTGTGAATAGCAATACCATAACAGATAAAAGAGAGCCCAAACCTAGTATTTTGATCCACAAATTACCAATCGGCACTGGACCAAATTGAATCTGTTTGGTATACAAGTTCCAATTCTAATCTCGACCAAAAAAAAGTTCCAATTCTAATTCGTTGACTAAAAAAAAATTCCAGTTCTAATTCTAATATCATAGATATTTAATGGCCTTATGCGCATACAGTAATTAATTGATTGACCATAAAAAATTGAGGTGCAAAGCAAACGAATTATGCATAAAAAGTATATACTGATAAATATTTGTAGAATTAACATTGAAGGAAAAGATACATTCGGTACTCATTATCTTTTATTAACAACAGCATTTCTTGTAAGGTGAAGAAAGTAAATGCTAACATTTTTTGAGAGCCACTAAGGTCACCTTAGTGGAGAATTTGATAGTAGATTGAAGTTCAAAACCTTATTGCCACTTGCGAAAATTATGTTTTTCATGGCTATAGTTTCGGTCAACTTTGGTCTTCGTCCATATATTTTAAATCCTTTCTTTTTTGTCCTTAAACTTTCTAAACCCCCAAATCATGGTTCCTGGCCGTTAGTGAGATCTGTTAACCTGATAAGTTGGGTTACAAAAGTTACATGTTAGACTCAATAATGGGTCCCAAATAGTCGACTCATCTAATTAATCTTTTTTTTTATTAATTTTTTAATTATTAAAATAAGCATAATCATGAAATTAGGGTTTTTATCGGGCAAAATTGCTTAGGTGAAAAACCAATTTAGCAATTATGATTATTTTAATAATTAAAAATTAATAAAAAAAGTTAATAGATGATTAGTCAGTTATTTAGGATTCACTATTGAGATTGACATGTAACTTTTGCTAGCCAACTCATAAGGTTAGCCGATCTCACTGACGAGCAGGGACCACGGTTTGAGGGTTTAGAAAGTTTAAGGACAAAAAACAAATGATTTAAAGTACAGGGACGAAAACTAAAGTTGACCTAAATCTATAAGGACGAAAAACATATTTTTCCCTTCTTTTAATTTGTCTATTTGAAGATGTGTAATATTTGAATTACATAAACCGAAACAAAAAACAACATTAAGAGAGGGTTTCATAGCAATTTCTTTTGATATAAATTATTTATACAATAAAATTATACAACAACTTATATAATATACATTTTTTTATATCTCTCCACATATAATACACATCACACAGTTCTCCCTCTTCTATTTCTATATCTCTATTATGTTGTAAAAGATGTTGTAAACGGTGATTGTACAATTATGACATTTAGTTTCTTCTTACTGTATGCCATAGTCAAGAGATGGTTCCATAATTCCCAAGGGAAACATATTTTATCCAAAGAAAAATGTGAGAAGCACATATCAACAAAGATCTGGTATTTTAATTAATTAAATCAATTTTAAACCCATCTTCAGAACTAGTAATGAACTAATGATGACTTGAAAACTGAATTTTTTGTTCACCGCTTGGCTACAAAAGCATAGAAATATGTTATTTAAGGGTGTAAATTAATCTAGTTAAACCGAGCGCGAGAACTTAAACTCTCGTAAATGAGTTAAGCTATTCATGAACTATTTGAGCTCGACTTATTAAATACTCGACCAAGCTTGTTTGTTTATGCTCAAGCTTAAAGTTGGACTTAATTATTTAAATGAGCCAAATCCAAGCCTTATAAATTTGACATTAATTGCTCGTGAATAGTTCGTTTATTATATAAATAATAATTAATTAATATATATAATTAAAATAAAGTAAGATTAATAAAAATTAGAAAAAAATCATACAATTATAGTTTATTTTTAAAATAAATAATAAAATAATAAAGTAAAATCATTACTATGAAAATAAGTACTGAAATATTTCTTATATTAGTAAAGAATTTATGTATTGAATTTCGAAAAATATAATATTTTAAAATTTTTTAACTATATATATGGTATATTAAGAATATATTTTGATTTTTATAGTATCATTTAATAATAAAATATTTATTAAATACTAAATTCATAAACTTTGAAATGATTTAAAGAAATTTTTCAAAAGAGTAAAAACAATGAAATTAGAAATGAACTAAACAAGTCAAGCTCAAGCTTTGGTGGTTAGGTGATACCCTTCCAAGAGTGGGGATTCCAGGATTCGAACCCTAACCTATCACAGTACACTTCCACGGTAACCAACCACTATTTACTACTTATAAACGGTTTTTAATAACATGCATTGGCTAAAAATAAGAAATGGGCATTGCATGTTGCTGGACTGAGTTCGATCCTTGTTTAGCCAATTTGAGAGTTTTTATAATTCTCATCTTCAGGTGACTGGGTTGACTTGTTTACACGGCCAGTTCATTCCAATTTCTGGCTAGTTCACATTGGTTCAACACTGGTTCAAGTGCAAAAACATGCAAATGCTCGATCGGACAAACCATGTGTTCAGTTCATGGTTGAATCGGTTGGACCTACTGTGACAATTTTTATACAGAAACTTGTACCCAGTTCAGTTTAATTCAATGCAAAATATTTTATTTACCTTCAATAATGCGTGAACAGGTTATAAAAATGAGAAGGTGAAGAATTGGAAGATTAAAATATTATTAAAGTAAATTAGCAGAACCATTTCTAATTTTTTTTTGGAGTGATGCAGTTTAGTACCTAAGAAATAAAAAAATACAATATAATTCATGACATCTTGTTTTTTTCTGTAACTATAGTTTTTGGTGTAATACATTTCTAATTTTTTTTTGGAGTCATGCAGTTTAGTACCTAAGAAATAAAAAAATCATACGCAGGGCTCGAACTCAAGACCACTTGTTAAGTGGGAACAACCCCTTACCAGCTGATCCACGTGCTCAGTGGTTCTGTAACTATAGTTTAACTGTATGTTTCCCGTTAATTTTTTTATCAAGTGTCACACTATTTGACAATATGGCATAAAAATAACATTATTGGGGTTGAGACCTTCTGACGAAAGAACGGAAAAAAAGAGAGAGAAAAAAGGAGAATAAGAAAGCACACAACGGTTGAAATTGAAGTATATCAAGCTATGAATTTGACAAAACTACGCCATTTTAAAACATTGAATACTATAATGACAAATAGTGTGATAAAGTGTCATTAAAGTGACACGTCATACAAAAATTTATGGGGAACTCACAGTTAAACTAAATATTATATTGAGTTTTTCTATTTTTTAGGAATTAAATTGTATAACTCAAAAAGTCAGGACTGATTTGCCATTTTATTCATATTATTATTTTTAATATAATAATAAATAGATAGATATGCTCCCTACACTCTACTTGTTGTGCAGTAAGTTAGTTGATGGTAGGATACTTAGAAGAAAACGAGGTAATGTTGCCTATGACCATCCTAAAGAGCCAAGGTCAATAAAATCATCTTCTCTTCTCAAATATTTGGTTGGTTGTCTGGGAAGAGAAGACTATGTTTTGACAGTATACCTTGTGTCAATCTCCATGTGGGCCAAAGCCAAACTGCTGAAGGGGTATACAGCTACGCGGTGTGTTCTGTTTTCTTTTCTTTTTACATTTTGTCTTACCCTTGTTACCGGTACTTGCAAATGTAATAGGCTTATAGCTAAGTTCAATGAAAGTGATGACATTAATCTGTTATGCAATAATTATAAGCTTTCAACCACCCATGTGTAACTTGTATCTTGTGGGGCAAACTGCTGAAGTTGAAGGGTATACAACTATGTGTTCTGTTTTTCTCTGCTTAATTGTCAACATCTTGCTAACCACAGTTTCAGGTTGCATATTTATAGGTTTAAGAGCTTAAACGTGTGATTGGTTTATTGCAAAACCACGTTTTTAAAACGTAGATACAGACTAACGCTACAGAGAGTAGTGTTAATCCGGATCCACGTTTAAAACGTGTTTTATAATAAACCAAAAACACATTAAGTCTATTGAAATTGACAACAAAATCTATAATGAATGATATGCTTATCAAATAATAGTAGAAACCAACAGTAACCCATGTCTACCAATATAAAATTATATAAATCATTACTATGCTAGTCATTTTGGTAATAGGACTATAGGAGTTTATTGAATTATCCATATATGATGGCCTGATTATAAAAAACCAAAGGCAATTAATTTGTATCCAGCTCATTACAACTTAATTATTATAAAGTTAAAGTAAATTTAATACTCATCCGACAAAATTTCTCTGTTGCTTATAGAATTTTAGGATGAGATACATGTGTAAAGACAAATTACAAACTGTAGTTAAGACTCTATTTCAGATTGTCATAATAGTGAACTTTGAAATTAAGGTTCTGCTTTATGAAAATACGCCCAATGTTTCCATTCTAAAACCCTCCTTGTGGTATAGCATTATACCTCACATGCTTGCCAGCTTAGGAGTATAGCCTTTTTGAAGAACAAAAGACAAGAAATGGTTGTTCTCTTTTTTTCATTAAGCATGGCCAAGTTGACCCACAAGGAAGCAGCAATTGGGACTAATAATCCCATTTTCAACATGGCTAGCTAGCTTAGCCCCACAACCCCATCATCACTCAAAAGCTGGCATTATTAGATAGGCATCAACATTGAAAGTGATTGAAATGGAATCCAATGGGCACTGCTTAGTGAATGAGAAAACAGAAAAGAGGAAAGTGAATTAAATAGCATAAATAAATTATTATACAAGAAAGAAGATAAAAAGAGGACACAACAAAAGCTGAACATTTCCCTTCTTGTTCAGGAATTTCAGATCTTAGCACCTGCCAATGAAGTTCTTGTTTCAGTGCCCCTGTTGCTCATGCTTTTGCTTCATGAAGCCAAAAGCAGGGAAGGCAAAGGTGAAGGAAGTCAAAGAGGTGAAAGAAACCAAGGAAGAAAAGGTTGAAGAAAAGAAAGACTAGTGTACATGTAACTCCCTTACAAACTTCCTTTGTTGTTAAAATTTTTCTTAATTTCCCTTCATTTTCTCACAAATATTCTAATCAAGAATGCGCAATAAATTGCGTCTACTTTATGCTTCTTTGCTAGTTTAGCATTGCCATGTTGTAAGATTATGTATGAAAATGCACAATGCCATTGAAATTTGCAAGTAACTGCTTAAAATGGAAAATAAATTACCATTTCAATCATGCTCTTTTTCTTCTGGTCCATACTTTCTATCATATATGCTCATTTCAATCTGCTTAACTTAGATTTTGGTAGAATTGATGTTGAAAGATTAATTTTAAGAGAATAGAATTTTATCAGTTTATACTAAAATAAAATAGAAATGACAAGAGAGAAAGAGACAGAATCATAGAATATATGAGACAAATCAGAGAAAATCAGAAATTATGGGAGGAGAAAAAAATAGAAGAGAAAGAAAAAAAGTATAAGATTCCTTCACATTACATTACAAAAGTTGGAATTATTTCTCATACCATTGAGCATTATACTTCCCTTGCAGCCTGAATGAAGTTATATAAATTGCTTTCTCCCTGCAGTAGCTTCTTTCAAAGCATTATTAAGTAAACTATAAACTATACTACATAAACACCATATAAAAAAATCGGATTTGAGTCTCGTGTATGATAAAACTCCTAATAAAAGAGTTAGCACATTATGATAAAAATGTTCCTGACTTGAATAGAAATACAGAATTGTCTCGTGGAGAATATATGTGGTTAGGAGAAAAAAATTAAAAGAGTATAATTCTAATCATGTTGTGCATTCTAAGTTGCCTCCTAGCAACCCTTCTCCAACAACAATGAGGAACAATTGCTGCCTTTTGCAATCGTTTATAATAAGAATAAGAATAATGTAATGCAAATTGTCTTCATAAACGAACCTGAAGAGATTAACACTAAAGATCATTATAGCAAGACAAATATATATCAAGGATGCAAGGTATCATTTTCTCAATTAAGATTCTATTTGAATAGCTATTGCTTCACCACGTTGAAACTGCTCATAGAGATTCCGAGCCAATATGTCTATGTGTTAATGAAAAACACCATAAGACCATATAGCATGATATTAAATAAGATAATGAGGCATATATTCTCGAATGCCACAAATACTATGCCAACAAGAGATATTGATGAGACATAGCGTTAATAAGCAAAGAAACAAGGGGCTTAATTGATTTTTAATAATGAGCTGTTAGTTCAATTTGGATAAATTCATAAGCTTTAGTAGTTATTACTAATTACTAACTAGTCCAAGTCTTTCTTATATCAACAAAAGAATAAATAAGTTTTAGAGAATATTATCAATTATCAACAGCTACAGCCCTACAGCATTAATGTAATATTAGTTTGTACAGATTAACTAGAATTTTGGCAAATAACTTTCCTGACCTTACTTTTTGACCTCCAAATTAAATCCTTTATTTTGCAAACTTACAAATCCCATATTCATAAACAAGCTTCCAGAATAGCACAAGCTCCCCAGTGCTGCCATTTGTGGGTTACAATCCCAGAACAGAGCTAAATTACCATAAGGACAACAACTCCATGTTTCCTGCAAATTACTAGCCTTGATATTTGGCCATTCCAAATTTCTTCTTAGAATAACAACACTATATTTCTATCAATTTAATGGTACACTTCATGTGACATCCACCCCGCCATAGAGATAGCAAAGCAGGTTTACTCATCCCACCCGATCATTTAATTCCAAAAAAAAAAAGTATTATAGTAAAGTCAATTGGTCCTATTCTATAGTGAGTTGGTCATTAAAAAATAAAAAATAAAAATTACGAATTAAAAAATGACTTTAATATATGAATTTAATAACTATACACGACCAGTGTAAAGAAGTTTTACACAGACATCTAATGATGTGTTGCCACATCATTTATTGAATTTAATAACACATGAGGTGTCACATTCATCAAACGAGGTGGCAGCATACCATTGGATGTCTGTGTAAAATTCTTTACACTGACCGTGTATATCAATTAAATCCATAAAGAATTCAACTTAATGTGTTAGTGCTTGTTTGGTTTATAGTTAGGCACAATGTAGAATGATCAATTCCGTAGAAGTGATTTGTAATGTACTTCGTAAAGTGTGCATTACTTATTTTTAACCATTGATTTCAAAATTAATTCTACTCAACTATAAATCAAACTTACACTTAGGTAGCGTTTCGTAGACACTTCAGAACGGAACAGAACGAGACATATGGGTTCTATTCTATGTTTGGTGTATTTTAAAAGTAGAACAAAACATGACATATCATTGAAAGAGTGGAACACTTTGTTCCTATAAAAAACGGTGGAACCAAAGAGAATAGAACAGAACACTCATTATTAATTTTTGATTGACAAAACTACCACCGACTCTCATAACCTTCTTCCCAAAACTGCTATTCCCCCCACCGTCACCTAACCCATTTTACCATCACCATTGTCGCCTGACACCCTACACCACCACCGCCGCCGCCACCGCTATCGTCGCCGCCACCACCTAACACATTTTTACCAACATAATTGTCACTCGACACCTTACACCACCACCGTCGTCATTGCCGCCACCACCATCACCACCAGCACCATCCCTGTCACCGTCGCCACTACCACCTAACGCCTTTTACCACAACCATTGTCACTTGACACTCTACACCACCATTGTCGTTGCCACCACCACCGTCGTCATCGTCATTGTCATCGTCGCCGGCACCGCCGCCGTCGTCATTGTCCTACACTCCCTACTACCACCGTCCAACACCCCATATTAAATTTTTCAACATTTAATTAAATAATAAATATGGTAAGGATATATATGTAATTTAACACATATCATCCTGTTCTGTTTTGTAGTTACCAAACGCAACACATACAATATTTTTTGTCTCGTTACATTCTGTTTTGTTATGTTCCATTCTATTTTGTCCCATTCTGTTCATCTACCACACGCTTTTTTGAAAATCTTTTTATTATCAAAAGCACATTCTTCTTTCAAAGCCTTTTTATCAAAGTCTTTTTATTATTTAATTGGTCCGAATCAGTGTTATTAAAACCGAATCAATTGGTTTGACTGGAAATCGGGCCAATGACCGCATTGACCGGTATGGTCCGGTCACAGGATCAATTATGTCATCGAACTGGTTATAAACCGGTCACAAAACGGTCTAGTTGGCCCGGTATTTGAAATGCAACGACAACTTCTTACTAAAAAATAATTTCACAAAGTGCCAGCAGCAGTGTACCCGCATCTAATGCACAATACCATCAGTACTCAACTACTAGGCTAATGGAGTATTTCATTATATACATGGATTTCTGGCGGCAACAATGAATATAACTAAAAAATGGGCTTCACAATACATTTATAAATGGGCCACTACATCACTTATATTCTTATAACTTACAAATGGAAGGCAAAGTATTGGGGCTAGCTCCATTAGCAATATTTTTTTTTAAATTTTCAAATTTAATATATAATTCATTAATTAATGTAAAATATTAAATTTACAAAATTAATAAAAAGTTTGTAAAAATATCTATCATATAAGATATATATTATATTAATGGTTATAATTTTTATATCAAATAAAATTATGAACTATTTGCATACTTAAAAAAAAATTACATATCTAATAAATTTAAGCATATATTTACATATTTTTCTATATACTGGTTTAACCGGTTTAACCGGTGACCCATTGACTCAGTATCCTGATCGAGTCAATGATCGGTCCGATTTTTATAACACTAATTCAGATATCAAAATACCAATAACTTGACCTAACCTAACCTGATTACACCATAAACAATGCACAATATATGGGTCTAATATTAATGAAAAAAGAGACACATATAATTAAACATGATAGGATCACATTAATTTTATGAGATAATTCATTGTGGTGATCAATTTAATTACTTTCTTGACTCATTGTCACCACTAATGTGCGACATTGGAGAAACTTAAAAATGAAAGAATCTGTGCCATTTGGTTATAGAAAATATTTTTTGTTTTTTATTTTCCTATTTTTAGTTTTAATGTCACATTATTTTCATTTTATTTTTTGTTATCAATGTTTTATACCGGAAATAATGAAAATAGCTTTGTGTTAGTTTTTTTTATGAAATTCTGAAACATGAAATAAAATTAAAAGACGAGTTGATATTTTTATAATTAAAATTAAAAATAGGAATTAGAAATGAAAAATATTTTCTAAAATGCAAACTACCCCTTATTAAAAATAAAAAATGGAAGCAAATCCTAAACGGTGCCATTCAGAGAAAAAGTTAAAAGAAAAAAACAATTGACGCAGTATTCAAATTCATATTCAAATTATATATATATATATATATATATATATATATCCTGCATAAAGTGCGGTTGTTGCATTTGTTCATGGTGGGACTAGCTCTTCCGGTGGGGATTTTTTTCAGTTGAGATTTTTTCCATCCACAATACTCGAATCCGAAACCTTACTTAAAGGGAATCAAACATTTACCACTTGAACCAATCCCATGGGTATCTTATGATTTCTGTTTATTTCTTAGATATTATTATAATAAAATTATAATAATATCACTGGCTGGGATTCTCGACAACTACAGACAACCCAAATCGCTCAGTACACATTGAGCTGTATCCAAGCTATATTTACATTTAATTTAATATAAAAAAAAGAAAAATATCGATGCAGCGTGTATTTGAAGTGTTCTAACCAAACGGAATACTCGTGCTTCCGATTTTGACTGTATAGATATGACCAATTATTGAAGTACTTATTCAGATGCCATGTATATAATAACAAGAAAACCCAATGCCCATGACATCAACAAGTAACAGCATGAATCCTTCAATGGGATATGATCCCTTCCCTCGTGGAGATATAGATCACCATATATAGATCTACATAATCATATAAACTATTAAGAATAAGTCTCCATTAGATTTAGGATTCTTCAGTAGAATTATTCTAAAATTAATAATTAAAAATATAAATAAGTGATATATATTAACAAAAATTCTTAAATTGATATGATTTAAAATCAATTATTGATGTGTTTAATTTGCACTAGAAACATGAATTTTGGATAAATCAAACACATATTATATGTAATTGTCTGATTCACTTTAAAAATGTGATTTTGGGTAAATCAAATACACTATATATAATTGATTATACGTAATTGATTATGTACGTTACAGAATTTAAACCAAACAAAGAACTAAATTATTGGGCAGGTGAGAAGGTAAAATATTGGATGGAAGCATTGACAAAATGTGAGGCACTCTAGTACTGTAGCGATTATTGCCACATATTTATATATAAATAGATAACGTAGAGCAGTGAAAGAAAGAGGAGGAGCAAAGGGAAATTTTACATGATACATAAGATGGCGGCAAGTACTTGTTCAGATGGCACAGGAACACCTCTATTAGGGGCTACCCAAGTTGAAGAACGATGGTGGAACAAAGTCCTGGACATAGAAGAGGCCAAGCATCAACTCTTGTTTTCACTGCCTATGATTCTTACCAACTCATTCTATTACTTAATCACTTTGGTTTCTGTCATGCTTGTTGGTCATCTTGGTGAGCTTCAGCTAGCTGGTGCTACTCTCGCAAACTCATGGTTCAGTGTCACAGGCGTGGCGGTCATGGTATAATTAATCATTTATCATTATGTTTTGTCCTCTTCCATATACATCACATACATTTTTTTATGTTAGTACTTGTCTGCTATTGGTTTCACAATAAATGTTTGAAAGTCTTTTTATATAGACAATAGCCTATTTAGTTTCTATTTGGTTTATAAGTGAGTAAAATTGATTCTAGAAATGAATAGTTACACATTTTACGAAGCACGTGAGACGGAAGTGATTTAAAATCAATTCTGCAAAACTACGGTTTTGCATTATTGTAACAGTAAAACATAGACTTATTAATGTTTAACAACTCATCTAACAGTACCAATTCTTAGAAAAAAAGACTTAGATACTGAAAATCTCTCTTGAGACATATTACTAGCAGTACCATTTAGGAATTTTCATCTCATTTGATGTAGCAGAGATTAACAATGATGCAATTCTTTGGCTAAATTCCAATTGTTGTTTCTGATCTCTATTAGACCTGAATTTTGGCTTCATTTTACCATGTCCTTAGATCAATGTTAATGCAAATTTAACATCATGATCATTATCTCAAAGCTTGTTGAATTGAATGCAAGGATTAAACTCAATGTTGTTTCCCTTATTCTTGTGTTAGGTTGGTTTAAGCGGAGCACTGGAAACACTATGTGGGCAAGGATTTGGCGCAGAAGAATACCAAATGTTGGGAATTTATCTACAAGCCTCTTGCATCATATCTCTTATTTTTTCAATCATTATATCCATTATTTGGTTCTATACAGAACATATCTTAGTGTTACTTCATCAATCTCATGACATTGCAAGAACAGCTGCACTCTATATGAAGTTTCTTGTCCCAGGGTTATTTGCTTATAGCTTCCTGCAAAACATATTGAGGTTTCTACAAACACAGTCTGTGGTAATGCCACTGGTTGTCCTTTCAGCTCTTCCAGCATTGGTTCAAGTTGGGATTGCATATGCCTTGGTTCATTGGACAGGTCTAAGTTTTACAGGTGGACCAGTTGCTACTTCTATTTCACTATGGATATCAATGCTATTGTTGGCCTCTTATGTCATGTATGCAAAGAAGTTCAAGCAGACATGGCATGGATTTTCAATGCATTCATTCAATTATGTATTTACAAACTTGAAACTAGCTCTGCCCTCTGCAGCAATGGTATGGTATGAGTTGCTAACACAAACCCTTCACTTTCCTAGCCTCTTTTCACACTGATCTTAGAAAAGCTAAATGAGTAGTAGTAACCTGATTTGCTATGACATGAACAGTATCTGGCTATCTGCAACTCAAATTAGGAGAATTTTGTTACAATTTTAATGTGAGAACTTTATAACATGAATCTTACTATCTGTTTTTTATAATTATATTATGCAAGTTTGGAGTATTGGGCTTTCGAAGTTTTGGTTTTCTTAGCAGGACTAATGCCTGACTCTGAAGTAACAACTTCATTGATTGCAATATGGTATGGTTCTAATAGCTTTATATTTTTGTTCCTAAATTTTTTCATATAATTCATTATTGTTAATCTTAAAAACAAAAAATCTGCAGTGCAAACACAGAATTCATTGCCTACATGATCACTTATGGTCTAAGTGCAGCTGCAAGGTTAGTTGGTTGAACATATTCTCCTTGGCTAGCATTTTTGCATTTCTTCTGAACCTAAATTCTAGTACATCACATGTATTGAAAATTTGAAATTTAATTTTGATAGCACAAGGGTTTCCAATGAATTGGGAGCAGGCCACCCTGAAAGAGCTAAACATGCAATGGGAGTCACTCTTAAGCTCTCTCTCCTACTTGGTTTCTGTTTTGTTTTGGCACTTCTATTTGGTCATAATATCTGGATTCAGCTGTTTAGTAGTAGTCCTACAATAAAAAAGGAGTTTGCTTCAGTGACACCCTTGCTTGCTATTTCTATACTACTTGATTCTGTCCAAGGTGTCTTGTCAGGTAATTTGAGTTCCTCATTTTCCTTTAAGCTGCATTGTCTCTGCTACTTATGGTGTGTTTGGTTTACACCGCAGAAGCTACTTTTAGTAATGTTTATTCGGATTCACGTTTGAAGCGTAGTTTTGGAGTAACCAAACACACACTTACTTTGTTATGAACCTGACATTCTTAGGGGTGGAAATGACTTTAATACTGCAGGGGTGGCCAGAGGATGTGGTTGGCAGCACTTGGCTGCTTATGTCAACCTAGCAACTTTTTATCTAATTGGTTTGCCAATATCATGTCTCCTTGGATTTAAGACCAATTTGCAGTACAAGGTAAAAGTATTTATTGCACAGTTAGGGGGTTATGCCATTTTGATTCTGAGAAGCAATCAAAGCCTTTTGCATTGGTTTAATTATTCTGTTTCTTTTTTATTTTTTTTGGTCAATTATTATTGTTTCTTTTGAATTTTCTTTATGATATAGGGCTTATGGATTGGTCTGATTTGTGGATTGGTCTGTCAAACTGGGTCTCTCTTACTTTTTTTCACAAGGCGTGCCAAATGGACTAAACTGAATCTCTCTGGGGACAAAGATAAAGATCATCCTCTTGTTGTTTAACTGAAGGCCTGCTAAACCGGGACTGAATAAAAAACAGATGACCACAACACAACATTGTGGTTATGTTGATTTTTGTGTCCAAAATGGCAAAATGTTAATTTATTGCTATTATTCACTTTGAGAAAGCGCAAATACTACTGTTTTTTTGGAGTGTTTGCGAGTTCTAGACACAAAATCTTGACATATATGATATGATGCAATAAACTTTCCAATTAGGTGGTGGTTTCTTATAGGAGCTCTTGTAGTAGAATTTAGCATTTTAATATGTACCAACAATATGCATCTAAAATAAAATATCAGTAAGATGGTGAAGCGCATCCCATTGGTGAGTCAAATGTCACTATGCGATGAACACCACTGTTATGGTCTACTCTGGTAGACTGGTAGGTACCTTATCTTAGCCCACGTGTTTTGTACTAATGTAATGTAACGTGGGCAAAGATAACAATTCAACTTTGTGTTTGGTTTATTATAAAATTATGTTTCAAAGGTGAATATGGGCTAACGCTACAAAGAGTAGTGTTGGTTCAAATCTACATTTGAAACGTGATTTTACAGTAAACAAAAAATGCACTTATTCATAGATAAAGATGTTCGGATGAGTGTTTGGAGCATTCAAATTCAAGTTTGAAAATGTAAATGTGGTTTGAAATCATTGTCATTATGTTTGGATGATATGGATCAAAATTGATTTGTCTTTAAACTCACGTTTGAGACAATGTGATAAATTATAACGGTTGAAAAATTTACATTGAATTTTACTCCGAACTTTTAAGAAAAAACTTTTCAAATATAAATCATATTACTTCAAACTCACGTTTAAGCAAAATAAATTTAACAAAATCAAGTTTATTTAATTCCAAGTTTCAAATGCTCTTTAAAAAAATCAAGTTTCACATTCTCATCCAAAACATTCCATTTTGATTGGTTACACAAAGAATTTTTATAAAAACTGGGGTGGGGGATAAGGTGATTGCTATAATGCCATTTCATGTGAAGGGCTTTGATGCCCATATCAGTTGGACCAATGAACTTGTGACATATGTATCAAGAAGCCACATTATTCAATTAGGATAGGACTTTAAAGTATATTTTAATTTTGAAATTCAATTCTATAAGCCTCTCAGTGCCAAGTTTGTTAATATTATCTTTTATACACAATTCAAACCCAAAATTTTCCAAACAACTCAACCCTGTGAAATCAAATCTTGAACTCTCTCGTGGTTTCACCCTACTACGTGATTCTGCCAATGCAAACACCGTGAGTGACTGAAACATGGAGCTTTGTAGCTTTGCAATGAAGGGCGCACTGTGTAAAGTCCTAATTTCTCAATTCAGGAATAATGTTCGGTGGAAACTCTATTCTGAATTTCTGAAATTATTTTGCGCATTTCGAGTATCGACATACATTCACGTAACGCTTAAGCAATCCAACGCTTGCTTAGGCCTCTACAAAATTCATACATCGAAAGTTCAATATTAATTCTAAACTAAAGCATAGGGGACGAACCTACACTTGAGTGTTATGGTCCATAAAACTCCTACCGGAAATCCGGCAGAGTTTCCCCTGAAAATTGGATATTTCCCAATTTTACAAATTGACCTGAAACTTAGAAAAATACCAATACAGTTGATAGCAACACAAATACAATTTAAATTCTCATCTAATCCTCCATGGCCAAACTAAGTCTCAACTATAATACATCAATCCTCTAAGTGTTAATCTACAATTACAAATCTTATCCTCTACTCCACTTGAGTCCTTAACTGCTCCGCCAAGAATATGACATCGACCTGTGTTAGCGCAAAAACCCTCTGAGATTTGGTTTTAATGACAACAAACCTTTTGACCAAACTTAAGGTTTTCTGTTCTTGAAGTTACTGGTGTTTTTATGTGAGATCTTAAGAAAGACAGGATTCTCATGAAGAACTCATAAAGATCAACCATGACCAAGCTCAGACTGAGATTGAGAGGCAACCACAGATTGAGACTGGTAGTAAGCCTCAGACTTATGTTGAAGATAAAGATCAGCCTGAGATTGAGTAATTAATGCAAGTCCTTCCTGAGATTCAGAAAGATCAGAATCCTATTGTTAAGAAGCATCAGACTTCAGAATTGTCTTTGAAGAATAGGCAGAGCTTAGAAGTTCTATATGCTTAAGGTCATTTCAAAAGAAAGCCTCAAGAAATATCCTTTATCAGAAAGTCTTCAGAAGTTTTAAATGGAAGATAACCTAAGTTGAGAGAGGTGCACATCAGAGTGAAGTCCCAGCTACAATCAAAAAGAGTCTCTACTAGAAATGCAAATCAATCAAGTCAAGTCAAGATGAGCTTAAACAGTGAATTAAGTTGCATCAAGAAGACCAATATTTAAAACTCAAGATGAGACACAGACTCAAGCATAAGATGCTATCTCATGTTTAGATGCAAGCTCAGTCTAAAAATCAGCTTAAGACCAATGCTCAAAGAAGAGACTCATCTACAAACTTAAAAGGAAGGATCAACAGTCAGACGCAAGATCTGCCAAGAGATGAGACTCTAACTTAGCTTCAGAATCAAGAGATAAGATCATAATAGAAGATGTCAAACCAAGAAGAGATTCAAAGTCAGCTTGAGACAAGCTTAAACTGTAAAGTCAGATTGAGACAAGCCCAAATTCATTGTAAGATCATATTCAGTCCAAGCATGACAAAGAAGAACTTTGAAATATGAAGCTGAGCAAAGATGAGATTCAAAGTCAGACTTGAGATGTAGACTCAACAAAGATACAGAATCAGACTTGAGATGTAGACTCAACTTGAGATGCAGAATCAGACATGAGATGGTCTCAGATCAGATGTAGTCTCAAGATTAGATGCAGAGATGCAGATGCAGACATGAGACAGTCTAAGATCAGATGCAGTCTCAAGATCAGACACAGAGATCAGATGTAGACATGAGACGGTCTCAGATCAGATGCAGTCTCAAGATCAGACGTAGAGATCAGATGCAGACTTAAGACCCAGACTTGAGATGAAAAGATCAGATGCAGACATGAGACTTAGACATGAGACGCAGAGATCAGATGCAAGCATGAGACGCAGACATGAGACTCAGTCATGAGACGCAGAGATCAGATGCAAGCATGAGACGCAGACATGAGACGCAGAGATCAGATGCAAGCATGAGACTCAAACATGAGACGCCGACATGAGATGCAGACAGAGTCTCAGCAGCAAAAATCAAGTCAACGCAAGTACACTGTCACAGCAGAGACAGCATCAGAAAAGCACCTGTCTCACGTCAGAAAAGTGAAAAACAGCTTCTCTATCTTCTAACGGCTAGTTTAACGGCTAGTTTTCTGAAGACTAATAAAAGAGGTCTCATTATGATGAGACGCGTGAGAGACACAGTGAAACTCAGCATAGATGCTGCTGCACAACCAGAAAAATCCAAGTCTCAAGTGAATCTCAACCTACCTACCTATGTTATCTTAGCCAATATCTTATAGTAGGTTTAGCTCTTGTTTTGTACTAATTTGTATACACTCTTTGAGTGATTTAGAGAGCTACCATCTAGCTGAGCTCATGGTTTATCCATACTTTGTATGTAGTCTAAGCTAGATCAATCACATCTCATCTCATCCCACCATGTCTCAACTAAGTCAGGAGGTGCCTGAGCATAGTGTGAGCTACTGTAAAGCCTGGAGAGGCACTGTAACAAGAATACTCACTGAGTTGCCTGGAGAGGCAGTTGAAAACAAAGAATACTGCATGCGTTGCCTGAAGAGGCAGTTGAAAACAAATAATACTGCATGAGTTGCCTGAAGAGGCAGTTGAAAACAAAGAATACTTGTGGCTCAACCAAGGTAGGGGTGCTTATGCTTGGTGTGAGGGACGTCCTGAAGAGGCTGTAAGAATACATGTAATTCACGGGTTGTCAATAGTGGAAATCTCACGAGTTGTGAGGATTGGACGTAGCCCAAGGTTGTGGGTAAACCAGTATAAATCTCTGTGTGCATCTCTTCTCCCTATCTCTTTATTTATATTGTGCATCTCATGTCTCAAATCTGTTTGTTAAAATAAACTAAGTCTATTCAGAGAAAACCAAGTATTAATAACTAAGATCTCATCTCACATCTCATCCTGCATCTCACCTTACATCTCAAGCCTATCTCATCTCAGATCCCATCTCAAGTTGAGATCAATAAGTAAGTCTCACTGTTTCTCCTTTAAGATATTAACATTTGATGAGTTAATTAATCTTACATCTCAAATCTGTTTACTAAACTAAATCAAATCTATTCAAAGATAATCAAGCTTCATTTATTAACAAACCATTATTACTTGATTACAAAATTATTGTTGAGACAACATCTCATCTAACCTACTTGAGACTCCAAGTGTCAAACTTGAGATCACGTCTCAACATGAATTTAAGTGTGAATTTTCAGGAACAATATTTTTAAGTCTTTATTCAACCCCCCCTTCTAGAGACATTCAACCAACTTCAACCTGCACAACTGAAATATAATTCCACAACGTGGGATAAGACTACGTCCCAGTGAGTGAGGTAATAGTGTGTGCAGTGTGGGGAGGCAATACAGCAGACACGATGATGTACAAAGCTAAATCAATTTAGGAAAATATTCTTGTTGGCATCCAATACATATAATGTTAATCATGCAATAGTAATTATAAGTGCAACGATGATCATGCAACAGATATTCAGTCATATATGTCATGCCACGTAATTCAATCAAAATCTCCCACAAGGAGCAATCAAGTGTGTAACCCACACCCAGGTGTCTTTTCACTGTTACCATCATTTGAGCGCTCCGCCATGTGGCCAAGGACCATCGTCTAGGGCCACCCTCATTAAGTTTTAATCAGCCAAACAAGGATGATATGCATGAAATTCATTATTAATGGAGGAATCCCATGTACCCCTTGGCCTAGAGGTAAATGTGGTTGCCTCCCTTATAACATGAGTCCAAGGACCAGAAACGTCATTAATCCACATGAGTCCAAGGACCGGAGACAAAGTCTCAAGAACATGAGTCTAGGGACCAAAAGTCTGAGTGTGTAACATGATCAATTTAACATGAAATCCAAGGACCCAAAATAATTCTTTTCAAAACGTGAAGTATAGGGAATCAAAGTCATTAAGTTCATCATGAGGTCTAAGAGACCCAAAAGCTCTTTTTACAATAAAACATGAGGTCCTAAGACTCAATTTCCTTCCTTTCAAATCATGCATAAATGGGGACATGAAAGATGATAATAGTTCCGTGAACATGAGTGTATGCATGAATGAACAATATTCCAAGCTTACAACATCAACAATCAACAATTTCACAAAAAACCCCAAATCCTCTAATCTAGGGTTTGAGCCAAAAGTCACACATTCAACCAAACCAATAATCCACCCTAGGTTTTCATAAAATTAACTCTAATCAACAATAATAGCAAGGGGAGGAAGAATAGGCAGCATACATAGGAGAACAATCAAGGAAGCAAGTGAGTGAGAACCACACTCACCTCTATGAGTACCCAAGGAGTGGTAGAGAGGAAAAATGGAGGTGGAAGACCTTGAGGTGGAGAAAAATCTTCTTCTTCTTCCTTAGATCAAGCCCTAGCTCCCCCTCTCTCTCTAGAATCACGCTCTAACTCTCTCTCTATGAAGTGGGAAGTGGAGAAAATGAATGAAATGGATCAAAACTCAGTTTTTAGTGTTTTAAACAGCAACAGTCGCGTCGCTGCACTTCACCTGCGCTCAACGCAGCCGAAGCGTAGCTTTTCCCCAAACTCTCTAATTTCTGCACTTCAGTTGCGCTCCTCAGCGCAACTTGGGAGCGCAGAAACAAATAGGAATTGAGGTAATGCTGTTGTTTCTCAACAACTTTCTTGCCTGAGAAAGAATGTGTCCGTTAAGGTGAAAACGAGCTCAGAACACTATCGTGTAGCATATCAAACTGAAGCCCCGGATCGTAGCTTTCTAATGTAAGTGGAATCACCTTAATTGGACACCTAAAACTCTAGATATTTGCAAATTAGTGCACCAAGGTCATGTAGCTTAAAGCCCAAAATTAAGCAACAACCTTGATTTTGCCCTTCTTTGATCCAATTCAATTCTCTCCTTCTCAAACCTAATTCCTCTCCACGAAACCTTCTCCTAGCTTAGTTCTTTTCATCCAACCTTTCCTCACTCTAATTATTTATAAATCAATTCCCTTGACACAAAGATTATTCTCCACACTTAATGGCTAAGATTCTACGGTGTTACTCTTCTCCTTAACTCCTCCTCATGAGACTTCCTTCCAACTTAATTCTTCTTTATCTAACCTCATTTCCTTACTCTTAACCATCCTACATTTCCCTCTAACTCCGGGTGTGATTCCTTCCAGGTCCAAATCTTTAATTGTTTTACTTACCATTCGGTTATTCCTCCAGAATCTCTTACTACCCAATCTTCTTAGTTTAGATATCCAATTGTTACTTAATTCCCCATTCCACTCCGATTTCCCTTTATACCCTTGTCCTACTTCTCCTGGCTAGAATTCGTAGCCTAAGGTTTTCGTTACGTCCTTTAGGTATAATCTTGGGATGTTACACACTGGGGAACCAAAAATATAATTTTTACACATCTCCATAAGCAGAAAAACGCCACAATTTTTTTCCAGAAGCTTATTCTTGTTGTTTATCAAGTTGCTGGATCTTTTTTAGACGTCCAGAAGAATAATTTGTGAAAGAACAAAAGCACACCTTCAGAAGCATTAAATGGTCAAAGAATGAGAGAGAAAAAAGTTGTCCTATGATAATGACAACTCCTATAAGGCCAACAAGAGATTGACCAGACATTGAAACAACTCCAACAACTAGTGTGACTTCTAGAATTCTATAAATACAATCCTATTAGTCCGAACAACATGAAGAACGAAAATAAATCCAAAGAACCATCATACTCAAAAGTTACCTTTGTGAAGTGAGGTTCTCTTTTGAACCACTCTAAAATAAAGAATTGTTGTTCTAAAATCATAGAGTTTGACTTAGCTTAGATTTGTAAAGATTAATCCACTCCATGAGTGTTTTTGTTGAGTCATTTGTAAAAGCACCATATCTTGTTGAAGAGTAATTTGTGATCTCCTAAGCTAACCAGAGAGAAATAATGTTAGTTGAGAGTGTGAGAAGGATTCTGAAGAGGCTATAGAAGAATACTTGGTAAGATCCTGAAAAGGATGTAGAAGAATAATTGTAAGGAGTTGAAGAGGCTGCAGAAGAATACTTGTTAAGAACCTAAAGAGGCTTTGTAGAAGAATAATTGGCAAAAAAGCCTGAGGAGGCTGGGGGAGAAAATAATACCTTGTAATCAAGATTGATTAGTGGAAAATCCTACTGAGGAAGGTACTAGACGTAGCCCAACGATTATGAAAGTGAACCAATATAAAAATCACTATGCAACATCTCTTTACTCACACTCTCTTATTTTCTACATTTATTGATTGATTTTTTAGTGATTGTTCATACCTTATTTTGGTAAGTTACAAACTTGACTTTGATAAACTTGGTTTAAATTGATATTGCCACACAAATCACATCCCATATCAGTTGAATATTGATCTGAAAAGTTTTATTAAAATCTAATAATATTTAGTGCTTCTGAAGCACAATTCTTGAAATATGTTCATAAACATAGACATGAAAAACCATATCCGTAAAACATGTTTTTGAGCTAATATTTTTTTCATAAATCACATCCATATCTGTTTAAATACTAATCTGGAAGTTTTCATTGAATTATGAAATTGGTTTTGAGGCCTTCCCAGTTTCATAGAAGTAAAAAGCAAACTAAAGTGTCAAGCCATGATGAATGGCAATGAAATAATCAATCCACCAACACTTCAAAACAAATCTTGCAACTTTAATCCAACCTTGTTGAGCTTCTTCAGCTGATGAACTTTGCATTGACGGTCTCTCTCTCTTTATTCTCAACCTCCTCTGGAAAAACTGAGCCCTTCTTCTATTCTAATTTTACATAGCTTTTTTTGGGTGCCATTAGAGCTTCTAGGGTTTGCTTGAGGGCGAATGAAGGTTGCAAAGAAGGTTTCTAAGCTATAAGGCAAAGAATTTTGTGAATAGGTTAAAGAAAAAGTAAATTGACAACCTTATATAGTGGATAGATGGAGTGAAATTTATTAAGTGCAAATACAACATCTTCGGTTTTGAGAATTGTTCCAACTACATTTTATTTTTAAAAGTTCATTGCTTTTTTAGTGAGAATTAAATGTGTCTTTTTAGAGTTTCCAAAACTAAAATGTCTTAATGCTTTTGATGAGTTGGGAGAAAAGACACGTGGACAGACTAGTTGAATAAAAATCTTCAGACTGACTTGAACTAAGTCTGAACTTCAAACTGACTTACTTCAAACTCACAGATATTGAGTTTATCAAAAATACTGTGCATGCCTAGATAAGTCTATATAAAATTAAATCTTTCTTTAGGAAGAGGTTTAGTGTATATATCATCCCATTGAGTCTTAGTGTCAATAAACTGAATATCAAAAAACCTTTTCTAAACATAGCCTAATAAAGTGATGTCTAACCTCAATATGTTTATCCCTAGATACATGGGGTTCTTTGATATATCATTATCACTCGTGTTATCACAAAAAATTGGAATGTCATGCTTAAGGATAAAGTAGTCTTCTAATTGATATTTTACTCGTAATAATTTTGAGCAACAACCTGCTGCAGAGATGTATTCTGCTTCTTACATTTGAAAGAGAAATGGTTGTTTTTTGTTTTCTTGCTACATGAGATCAGACTCTGCAATGAAGTGACACCTCCACTGGTGCTTTTTTCTTTCTAATCTATCTCTAGCATAATAAAAAATCACAAAAATCCTTCTAACCTGAAATCTTTTCTCTTTTACTTTAAGCCAAGATTAGTAGTTTCCAACAAGATATCTAAAGTTCTTTTAAACTACTTTAAATTAGACTCTTTGGAACAGACTAAAAGCGAGCACAAAGACACACACTAAAGAGTATGTTTTATCCACTGGAAATATGATATAAGAGTAAGCCAATCATACCTCTAAAGACAGTCTAACTAACTGGCTTAACCTCTCATCTTTGTCAACATAACATATGGGTGCATAGGTGTGCTCATTGCTTTGGATTCCTCAATCCTCAATTTCTTAAGCAGTTTCCTTGTGTATTTCATCTAATGAATAGTGATTCCATCATCGCCTTGAATAATTTACAGGTCAAAGAAGAATCTTGGTTTTGCCATCGTGCTCATTTCAAATTCACAACGCATTAGCTTAGAGAATTACCTACACAAAGAATCATTAGTTCCTAAAAAATAGTATCATCAGCTTAAATTTGGACTAATATGAAGTCTTTTTCTGAGTCATTTCTGAAAAAGGGTATTATCAAACCTTTCCACTAATAAATATATTTCAACTAATAAAGTACTCAGTTTGTCATACTAAGCTCTAGGTTCTTGTTTCATACCATACAATGCTTTTTGTCAAACTTGAAAACATGACTTGGGAAGGATTGCCATGTTGGTTGAACCCTAAGCAACAAGTTATTGCCTTTATTCTCACAACCTTACCTTGCTCATCCAACTTGTTTTTAAACACTCACTGGTTCTTCACAACCTTATTTAACATTGTTTCTCTTACAGTGCTTTTAAAGGTTATGTATTTTTTTTTAAAATTTGTTTATTATCCACATGCAATCACCATATAAATAAAGAGTGTTGGCTATAATCACTTGTAAGTGAAGTAGGGTGAAGGATGCTTCATTGATTCCCTTACTTTAGCAAGCAAACCTGCTATACTTTTTCACCATCAATTATTTCTCCCTCCCTTTCCTCTTTTATACCACAATCTAACAACAAAGCAAACCGATAAAAGGGTTTACAAAGTCATATGCGGTCAAAGTGAAAGTATCTAAAAATGATTCTTTTCCTTTGATGAACACAAACAAATATTAAATTTAGCAAATGGCACCATAGGGCACATGCTACTATTTTTGTTGGCAGCGGGGTCCATGACTTTTTAAACTTGTTATAAAACTTATCTTTTTGAAAAGCTCCACAATGATAGGTGTCACAATCCTCTTCTCAAAAGGTTTCCTTGACATAATCAATGCAGAGTTTAGATTAGGTTGACAATTATGTACTCAGAAGGAAAGAGCTTTAATTGTTTCATTATATGCATTAAGGCCACAAAGAATGGGTGGTATGAACCATCCTAACCCTACATATGTTTCTTTATCTGCTAGCAATTTATTTATTTATTTGCACCACTTTCTTTTCTCTTATAAGATTAAGAAAAACGTTTTTCTCTCACATATGGCAAGCTGAAGTTAGTAACCCTTTGTGCTCTCAAACTTTTCAACGTAGTTAATTGGTTGGTTCTTGTGTAAAATTGACAACATGGTGTTATGTACGAATTATGCCTCAAGGAGCTTAGAGAATTAACTTATAAATTTGGGTTTTATCTGTCAATACATATTTATTCCTTTTGTAATGTTGCAACTGTATTCTATTTATAAGCGATTAACCAATCTTGTAGAATTACCTTTTTAACACCATCCATCAATGAACATAATGAGAATAATCCTACCTAAGAGTTAATGATTGAATGTTATATATATTCATTCTGCAAGAGGGGCTCTTGCCGGCAAGTTAATCTCCTTCATTTTTTCAATAAACAAAGTTATAGGAAGGAAGATAACTAATCAATAAGCTCCTCTAGCAGAATGAATAGATGTAACATTGTTACTACTCTCCGGCATACCTTTAACATACCATCATAACTTCAAGTAGGATATTCTCGTTATGTTATTTCCAGAGGGAAATAAAAAGGTCATTCTGCAAAGATTCATTGAAGCACTTATAACTAGAATCACAGTTGCAATGTTACAATAATTAAATTAAAATACAATAAATAAACTATTGATAGACACAAGCACAATTTCTAAAAAAACGAGTGTTAGAAGATTGTACTCCTAAACAGATGTTGTTCTAAGCTTCCTCGTAGCAGAAACTTGTACATTAGCATGCTGTTATCAATTTCTTTGTAATAACACACCAATTTAACAAGGTTTAGATGTTTACGAGCACAAATATTACTAACTTTGACTTGTCATAGCTAGCCAAATAAAGAAGCATATATATTTAGGGCTAGGATGATGTCATATCACCCATTCTTTATGGCCCCTAATGTAGATAGAGAAAAATTGATGCTCTATCATCAAATGTACATAATCATCAACTAATGTACAACTTGCATTTATTATGTACTGAAGACCTTTTAAAAGGAGGAAATGTTGACACCCTATCATGTGGAGGATGTTAAAAATATTATAATTATAATAAGTTTAATAAGCCATCTAGCCTTTTTGCCAACAAAATCAGTAACCCATGCCCTATGGTGGCATTAGCTAAATATAATATTTGTTGGTGCGTTCATTAGAGAAAAATAATCATTTTTAGAGACTTTCACATTGACTGTATAGGGAGTCTGTTAGCCCTTTTAACTTTTCGCATTTGTTGTTAGTGTTGTTGGTATAAAAGAGGAAATAAAGGGAGAGGGAGAGAGAACAGTTGTGAAAGGCTATGCAGGGTAGCTTGCCAAAGGTAAGGCTATAGTAAACAACATCCCTCACCCACGCTTCACTTGCAAGAGATATGGCCAACACTCTAAGGATATAGAGTGTGTTTGGCTTGCCATTTCAGCTAGCTGAAAGTTGAAAATAGTAGCTGAAATCATTTCAGCAGGGTTTGGGCAGGGTAACTTTTTTGTGGTAGCTACAAGCTTTTCTTAAAAAGCTACTTGGAGTAGCTTTTTTAAAAAGCGTCCAATTTTCAGCTACTAGCTGAAATTAATTACAAGTTTAGCTTCTCAACCACCCCCACTTAATTATTTTTAATAATTAATGTTGTCCTTAAATGCCATTTTACCATTTTCAACCAGTTTTACCAAACACATTCAATAGCTTTTCAGCTTTCAGCTAGCTTTAAGCTTTCAACGAGCTTTTCAACTTTCAGCTAGCTTTAAGCTTTCAGCTAGCTTTTCAGCTAGTTTTATCAAACACACTCATAGTGTTAATCAAATGGTATATCATATATGAGGGCATAAAGGGAGAATAGGACTAAATATTTAATTTTTCAAAATATATGATTATTAACTTATGCAAATTATAGTAACACATACTCTATGTTGTTGAGAGGCATGGGGTGATTAAGTCACTTAAGCTCATATAAAGTCTGTGTGTTGTGTTTCATAGTGTCTCTTTTCTCTCTTCCCAGCAATGCTAAGAACTCGACTAAGACCAACCGATCAGACACACGAACCGATACAATGGTCAAGTTACCAATTTGAGCCACACATGGGATCAAATATGCATGTGACTCGGTGAGAACCTGTTTGACTCGACCAATTTTATAAAAAATCGGTGACTCATTGAACTAGACGGGTCATCATTTCACAAGATGGACATTATTAAAAAAATAAGGAAGCAAGAAGGAAGTAACATTTGGAAGAGAGAAGGACACTTAGAAGAGAGGCAGATCGCATGTAATAGTGTAAAAGCAGTATATATATAAATCATGGTTATGTGACTTAGGTCACACATGTGATCAGATTGCATGTGATCGATGAGAATCTATTTGACTAGACAATTTTATTAAAAAAAAATAGTGACTCACTAAACCAGACGAGTCATCATTTTCATAGGATGAGTTATATTAAAAAAAAGAAGCAGAAAGGAAGGAGAGTCTCAATTGGAAAGCAATCACTATACATAAAATAAAAAGGAACTAAAACCACTCTGAGTTTCTGAAGCATACCATCTATTCGTTCTCATTGTCGCACCTCTGTCATAGCCATACCTCCATCTCTTTAATAGAAACATTTTGTAGAGTGTGATATTTTGTGGGTTGCATATTGACCATAATGAAGAAAAGCATAAAGAAGTGTTGTAAGAAGCGGCTGGCATCTGATAATGCCAAGCAATATATATGATAAATATTAGGGTTTGTGTAACTTTGGGCCAAAATATGGCCCAAAAATTTAAATTGAAATTTGAGCCCACTCTTTTTTATTGTTTTTATCCAATAATATAAGTTATAAGATAAATAAGAAAAAAGTCTATTTTTTGTAAGAAATGTTGTATAGAAATATTTATAATAATGTATATTAATATTGACTTATAGAATAGTATTATTATCATATTATTATAATATTTTTTAATTATATATATATTAAATATGTATATATTTAAATTATTTTATAAATTCATTTTAACCGATTTAACCATTGACTCACTGTAACATCCTAAATTTGTAGGACAAATAAAATAAAATAAAAGGAAGAAATAATAGTATTATTATTATTATCTTTAATTATTATTAGTCAGAAATCATTTTAATTAATTAATTAATAAGGGGGATGGGTGGGTTGGAGTAGGCCCAGCCCAATTAGATGTTTAAATAGGGGAAGGGTTATCTATTTCACCCCCATTAGTTTTCAAACGTCAGATAACCAAACCCTAGGGGAGGAGAGAAGCGACTCCACAAGGAGAAGGTGTTGCAGGGTAGATCATCAAGGGAGGTCAGCCATTCATTGTCGATCGTCGTCTCTAAGGTACGGTGGGGGAAAGGTGCTGCTTATGCGTGTATGTTGGGGTGCTTGGGTAGTGAGGGCAACCATAAGACCTTCTAAGAGTTTTAAATTCGAATTTGATATGTGCATTATGAGTTGTTATGATGAAATCTGTTTGCTTTGAAGTTTAAACGTTTTAATCTTGATGAATCTTGATGAATTGAATGATGGTAGCGAGAATAGCGAAAAAGGGATAAATAAGGGTTTAGCGATGAGGATTAATAATGGATTAGATGTGGTAATTTGTAGTAAAGATTGATGTTTTCATTGAATTTGTTCGGTTAAAACGTGTGGGATTGAAGTATTAACAATAAGGATTGATTAGAGGTTGAAGAAAAAGGTTTAAAAGGGGAAGAAAAAATCGCAAGAACTGTCATCTCGCGTCGCTGGTAATCGATACAGCAGTCTATAATCGATTACAGGGTTTCCCGGGCAGCGTTGAGTGAGTTGGGCTTGCTGGTAATCGATTACAAGGGGCTTGTAATCGATTACCAAAGAGTTGACATGCTGGTAATCGATCACAACTGTGTGGTAATCGATTACCATAGAGGTGATTGGCTGGTAATCGAGTACAGGAGGTTTGTAATCGATTACTAGAGTGTATTTTGTGTCCCAGAGTTGCTGGTAATCGATTACAGCTTGTTGTAATCGATTACCAGGTCAAAGTGCGTATGAGAGTGTTGTTTATGTGATGGTGTAATCCTTTAATCTGTTGATGGTAAATATATAATTGTTTATAGTGTATTATTTGTGGATGAGTATTGTGATGTGAATGTTTTATGTGAATTGATGATGATGTATTGAGCATAGAGATTGTATGAGATATATGTGAATTGATGATTATGCATTATGCATTATGCATAGAGATTAAGTGGGAGATATGATGTATGATGATAATTGCTTTGAGCGTAATCTTATGAGGTGTGATACATGAGATGCACGGGCCCATAGAGGGGGTGTAGTGACCATGATGGGGACATTCTATGCACGAGCCCAATAGAGGGGCGTTGTGCAACCTATCGGCCAAGAGAGGGCGTTAACGGTAGGGCCATCATGGTAACAACTAAGAGGATTGATGAGGTGCGCCCATTGTGCGGAGTTCCGAGTCATGATCCTTAGGATGAGTTTTGGTGTGCATGATCATAGAGTGAACATACATTGCATTTTATGATGGTGTTGAAATGTGAATTTATGTTATGAGTGTTATGTGTTGAGTGTGGAGAGTGTGTCCTTGATGATTTGTGAAGTGTGACTTATATAATTGTGATGAGTTAATATGTTGAATAATAAGTATGTGAGATGAAATGATTGATGATGATTATGTGATGAATTTAATGAATATGACTATTTGTTGGGTGAGGATAGGGTAGCCTTCTACGTGCATGTATGAGTTGGTGTTCTTTTTCTCACTGTATTCTTTGTGGTTATTTTATAGGTGATGAAGTTGGCACTCAAGGTGCCGAGTATTGAATTGAAGGAGTTCCGCTCTGATACTTGTGACATAAGAGCATTAGTAATAGGGTTTCCTATGTTATGTTTTTAGTAGAGATAGATGAAAACTATTTTAAGTGCCTTGCATGGCCATGATGAATATTTTAGATGTTGACATTTAATATTTTGATGTTTTAATTGTTTTGAAACCATTGAATTTACTTTTTTTATATTGAATTGACTTTGAGTTAAATGACATTTTATAAGAGAGAAATGTGAACCTTTTTACCCGTTGTGGGCTACAATTTTTTCTTTATATTTTGATTTATTGATTGTATTAGAGATTGGGGTAGAAGGGTGTCACATTTAGTTGGTATCAGAGCAGGTCAGTTCACCGGCCGTGAGTTGTGTGTTTACTATTGCTTTGTGTGGTGTTAATTGTGATGGTTTGATTTAATGAAATATATTGCATTGATTAGTTGTTTGTTTGATGTGGTCGGTTCATCGGCCTCGAGCTATGTGTTTGTTGTGCTTCTGTGGTGCTAAATTGTGATGTTGATTGAGTGAGATGCATTATTGAATTTTTCTAGGTTTTCAATTGAATAACTTCATCAGCCAATTTGGTGTTATTCTCCACCAGCTGGGTTTATTCTCATCAGTCAGCGTGTTCACCTTCCAAGGGTCTCCGCCATACTTTCTCCTCATGTCGCCTTCAACTTTAAAGTCACCACCTCAAATTCTTCTTATGGCAGGAAGGGGTGGCTACCTCATCGACTATACTATGGAAACATTTAGCCATCATACCTCCTCAAAGGCACCAGGTCCTAACTGACCCAAAACAATTTTTCATATCAGAAGCCGAAGCGCCGGTGTGAAGACCCTTTGCTCCTGTTGAGACAATAACTTCAGGGCGGCGTCTTCCTCTGGGGTCCGGAGTTTCAAAGAAGTCGGAGACACCTTTGGCGGTACCAGTAGACGGCTCGGGGGAGGTAAAGGAAGGATCGGTGCTCACAGGCTGGATTATTGTATTTTGAACGGGAGAGGGAACCCTCTATCCTTTGTCTTTTGTCAAGACTCTTCTGACTACTACCCTTCGCAACCGGGATTTGCGCACCCTTGGCGGTTGCCGCCTTCTTGACTTTCACGTTGGGCTTTCTTCTCTGCCAGTTCCAAAGCATTGTTGCATGCCATTTCACCTGAAAGTAAAGGAAATTATTATTAATATCGTTCATAAGTAGAAATTTGCAAAGGTAAACCGTTATTTACCTAATCGATCTTTCAAACTACGGCTACCGCCGTCTAGGATCCGATGTGAGTCAATAATGTCGTGATCCTCCTTAACTTCTGGAGTGCCCGGACGACCCCCTCTTTCATCATCGGACAATTCTCCCTCAAAGATCACACAGTCTTTTGTCCACCGAGCATAATAAATTTAGGTTGAGTAGAGGGGAAACTTTAACTCACCGGCTTCCATAAAAAGCCACCTCTTTCCTTTCTCCTTGCGGCTGCAAAAAGACATATCTCTCCTTAAAACCCTTGTAAGATGACTGGTACGGACTAAAGAGTTTCCCTCTAGGTCCTGATCTCAAGGCCAACCGCACCTTCCGGCCATCGGCATCTATTACTGGATACGACTTGAACATATGAAAAAAGACATCTAATGTCACTCGTAACCCTTAGGCTTCACACAGTGACACAAAGCTTTGGATGAAGCCCCATTCGGATGCAGTTACGAAGGAGCGACATCCAAATAATTCAGTATATTAACCTCAAAGTCTGAGAAGGGAAACTGTACCCTGAGATCCTTAAAGAGGCATTTATACATAGGGAGGAATGGGTTCTCCGTGTTCCCTTGGTTACAAATCCTGTCATTTTCCCCGGGAAGCTCTACACTCCACTCCTCTTCATGACCCGGGGAAGCTACAGTGACATGCCGGAAGGCCAACTCCAAAGCTGGCTCAAAGCTATACCAGCAGGGCGTACCCAGGGCCTCTACATCTACCCATCTAAGATGCTCACAGTTGGACGGTTCTGGGAAGTTGGTGCTGGGAGAGGTATGTATTTTCCTTCCCCATCAAGGACCTGTTCAAAAGATCCAATAATTCATCATCGGAATCTGAATTAGAAGACGAAAACCAAGTCGGACACTTGCCAGATAATGCCGACAAAGTCAGCAATTTCCTTGGCCCCGACTGGCCTACCTAGCTAGCAGATAATCCGGCTTCCAAAGCTAGAGACTCTCTCAGTGAAAGGCCTGGGGGTAATGACACCATCTGCGACGAAGCCCCATTGTTTTTACCCGAACTTCCCAAACTAAAAGGAACTACCCGAAGCAAACAAGGGGTCGTACGAACTAAGTTTTCAATCCTTTCATCTTCAAAATCATCATAAATTATTATCTTATCACCACCTAACCGACTCATGCTCAGTGAAAATAGAACCAAATTGCAATGAATTTACAGAGAGTAGGAACCGAGAGAACCTTTCAGGACATGTATTGCTTCGTGATTCAAACCGTTACAAATGGAAGCCCGCCGACTTAGACCAGCCAACAACTGACAAGTCGTACATTAATGCTACCATGAACACATGACTTGGGGGGCAATTGTTCTGGACCGACATTCAGCCTACAAGCCAAAGGCGCCGCTCAGATGTCAGAGCCGGCCCGGGATAAGAAGTATACCCGCCTACCGGCATCAGGAGGCATCTAGACATCTCACGTTGGAGGCTCGTGGACCCAATGTCGGCCAAAGTGCGTTACGCCTCCATCAAATAAAGAGTTTCCCTCTAGGTCCTGATCTCAAGGCCAACCACACCTTCCGGCCATCGGCATCTATTACTGGATACGACTTGAACATATGAAAAAGACATCTAATGTCACTCGTAACCCCTAGGCTTCACACAGTGACACAAAGCTTCGGATGAAGCCCCAATTCGGATGCAGTTACGAAGAAGCGAAAGTCTGAGAAGGGAAATTGTACCCTGATATCCTTAAAGAGGCATTTATACATAGGGAGGAATGGGTTCTCCATGTTCCCTTGGTTACAAATCCTGTCATTTTCCCCGGGAAGCTCTACACTTCACTCCTCTTCATGACCCGGGGAAGCTACAGTGACATGCCGGAAGGCCAACTCCAAAGCCGACTGAAAGCTATACCAGCAGGGCGTACCCAGGGCCTCTACATCTACCCATCTAAGATGCTCACAGTTGGGCGGTTCTGGGAAGTTGGTGCTGGAGAGGTATGTATTTTCCTCTTCCCCATCAAGGACCTGTTCAAAAGATCCAATAATTCATCATCGGAATCTGAATTAGAAGACGAAACCAAGTCGGACACTTGCCGGATAATGCCGACAAAGTCAGCAATTTCCTTGGCCCGACAGGCCTACCTAAGCTAGCAGATAATCCGGCTTCCAAAGCTAGAGACTCTCTCAGTGAAAGGCCTGGGGGGTAATGACACCATCTGCGACGAAGCCCCATTGTTTTTACCCGAACTTCCCAAACTAAAAGGAACTACCCGAAGCAAACAAGGGTTCGTACGAACCAAGTTTTCAATCCTTTCATCTCAAAATCATCATAAATTATTATCTTATCACCACCTAACCGGCTCAATGCTCAGTGAAAATAGAACCAAATTGCAATGAATTTACAGAGAGTAGGAACCGAGAGAACCTTTCAGGAAATCGAAGCAGAATGCTTCTAAGAATTCCAGGAGACCATAAGGTTGGTAGGGCATGTACCGAATCACCAAGGAACACAAGAAAAACACCTTGCACTCAGAAGAAGGAACTGGAGTTTCAAAGAGAAGGAAAGAAAATCGCGAAGAAGAAAGTGGAAACTGGCGAACCGCGCTCCAGAATTTCGAATTTAAATATCCAATCATTGGATTGCGACACGTGGTGCCAGGCGAAACGACGCACCCCCAAGATTCGGACATGTATCGCTTCGTGATTCAAACCGTTACAAATGGAAGCCATAAGGTCGCCGACTTAGACCAGCCAACAACTGACAAGTCGTACATTAATGCTACCATGAACACATGACTTGGGGGGCAATTGTTCTGGACTGACATTCAGCCTACAAGCCAAAGGCGCCGCTCAGATGTCAGAGCCGGCCGGGATAAGAAGTATACCCGCCTACCGGCATCAGGAGACATCTAGACATCTCACGTTGGAGGCGCGTGGACCCAATGTCGGCCAAAGTGCGTTACGCCTCCATCAGATAACCGTTACATTTCCTAACGGAACTTTCTTGCCAAATTACATCCATGTAAATATAGCTAAGTACACCCAAAATCAAGTACACTTTCTGACTATCACAAAACCCCTATCTGCTACACAAATTGACTTGAGCGTCAGAGTGTCTGCAGGTACACTACCACCGGAGTCTGACGTCGATCGTAGTTGACAACCAGCATCTCACTGGAAGCCACCGTCCGAAGAATCATCCTTGATCAGTTGTATCTTAGTTGTGAGAAGCACTCAAAAACTTATCCATTCATTAATTTAAGCATTTTATTTTATTTTATGTTGTTTTAATTAATTTGAATTTGTTTCATGACTTAGGATTTATGGATTGGCCTAATATTTTTAAATTTTAAGTTATTACTCAAAATATAAATGAATATATTAAATATTATAATTTATTCGTAATATTTTTAGTTTTTATTAAATGTCAATGATAATTAGGTAAATTAAATTGCATCAATTCAAATATTTGAGATTACATATTTTCTACAAAGCAAACTTTAAAATAAATTAGTTTTTAATTAAAAAAGTAGTACTAATTTCCTTGTACACTATTAATTAAAAAGTGCAATTTTTAGAAAGTACAATAAGACCACAAATTCAACCCGGAAATATAGACATTTACATTAGCATTATTGATGACTATATTTAAGGTTGCAATGAAAAGCCAATTTTGTTCCATGAAGCAAACCTCCCAGGACATCATGAACATGGCTTCAAACGGAGTTATTGCAACCTTGTTGTTGTGATGGTAGTGATCATGATGAGTTACGCTCAGGTTGGAGTTGGATACACTATGGATGCGGTGGAGGCTGCTGAAGCATATTTTCAATCCACCACATTTGCTCTATCTGAACAAGCACATCTTCGTGGAGAAAGCGTGGCCCAAGGATCATCTCGACATTGTTTTGGGATGTGCACCGCAGGATGCGTCGATCCTTTTTTCTTCTGACCCTAACCTCGGGGTGGACCTTTGTATCAATAATTGCAAAGCCCAATGCCAAGTTTGATTAAGGTTTGCCGCATCAAAACTACGTAGGACTGCGGATGTTAATTATTTGCCCACTGCCATAAATCTTTAAGCATTGTTTGTTTACGAGAGAGAAGAGAACTACAACAGTGAGGGGCACCACCTTGTTTGTTTTTAGGGGAGAGAGAGATTGACCAAGAAAGGTCATAGGGCACACGCGAAAATATTTCTCCCCTTTGCAGTAAAGAAAAAGTGTGGAGAGAGAGTTTATGTGTGAAATGTCCACCGTACCCCTGGTTATGAATCTCCCTTTTGCTGTGTAATTTTTTTTTTCAAGGGCCGTTCTATCTTTTAACCTTTTTACACATTTATCTCTCTCATTTCTCCACAACCAAACAACTATCATAATTAATTTCTCTCATATCTCTCTCTTATTTCTCTAATACCAAACAACCTCTATTTCTACTCTTTCTCCATTTTTTTTCTCTCTTCACTCTCTCTCTTTCCCATTTCTCTTTCTCTATTTCTTTCTTTAAACCGAACATAGGGTTAGAGAAAAAAGGATTGTGCACTTACAATGTAAAAGTTTTATACTAATAGTTAATCATAATCTTGATTTATGGTATGTTTGTTGACTTTACTAATTAATATTTTAAAAGTCATATAAATAAAGAATCATGATTAAACGTTAGTGTAAAACTCTTTTACACTATCTATACATACTAATCAAACTCAAATCTTTATTAAGTTTTCATCTCATCATTAAGTAATTGTGAATATTTTAAAAATTTCAGTTTTAATTTGAAATTTTGTTAAAAATTTTTATTTTACCTTTTAATGTCTTATATATAGTCAACAGAAAAAGTTTAAAATTACATATTAATGATGTTGAAAATCACAAATTAATAAAATAAGTGTTCATAAGAACTTGTTTACATTAAAATGGATTAAGTTGTAACACATGTTTTTCGCTCACGAAAGAAGAGTGTATGTTTTAAAATAAAAAGGAAGAGCGGTATAATTCAAGCTTCTATCATGAGTGATGAGTAAATTTAACCTAATTATTTTTAAAATGTGCTTGCATAAACACAAGGTTGGCCTTACCCAGCTTAAAAGGTGAATTCTATGGTGTAATGGTATAATAGGTCTTATACCGTGTAATGCTATAATTAGGGGTTTTTCCATAAATATATAATTTTTAAAATTTGCATAAGGTCCTCCTATTATATTATTAATATGTTTGTTTCTCTCTCCTCTATTTCTCTCTCCTTTGTTTCTCTCTGTTATCTCTCCTCTCTCTCCTTTATTTCTCTCTCCTCTCTCTCCTATGTTTCTCTCTCTTCTCTCTATTTCTCTCCTCCTCTCTCTCTCCTATATTTCTCTCCTATGTTTCTCTCCTCCTCTCTACTCTCTTTCCTAGTGTTGTTCTCTCCTATCTCCCTCTTGTTTCTCTCTCCTATATTTCTCTCTTATTCTCTATCATCTATTTCTCTCTCCTCTCTCTCCTATATTTCCCTCTCCTCTATTTCTCTCTCCTATCCTCTCTCTCCCTCTCTCTTCTCTCTGTTTATCCTCTCCTCTCTCACCTCTCTCTCTCCTATATTTCTCTCCATATGTTTCTCTCTCCTATGTTTTCTCTCCTATCTCCCTCTTGTTTCTCTCTCCTCTCTCTCCTATATTTCTCCCTCTCCTCTACTATTTCTCTCCTCTGTTTCTCATCTCTCGTCCTATATCTCGTCCATCTCTCTCCTATGTTTCTTCTCTCTTATCTCTGTTCTCTCTCAACTCTTCTCTCCTATATTTCCTTCCTCTATTTCTCTCTTCTCTATTTCTCCTCTCTTATCTTCTTCGCTCCTTTGTTCTCTCCTCCTATCTCTCCTATGTTTCTCTCCTTCTCCTCTCTCGCCTATGGTGTCTCTCCTATGATAGAGAAATAGAAGGAAATAGAGGAGAGGGAAATATAGGAGAGAGAGGAGAGAGAAACAGAGTTATAGAGAAATTAGGGAAGAGAAAATGCGAGGAGAGAAACAAGAGGGAGATAGGAGAGAGAGGAGAGAGAAACATAGGGAGAGAAATATAGAGAGAGATCGAAATAGAGAAGAAGAGAGAGAGGAGAGGAGATCAAGGAGAAGAGATAGATGAGACGGGAAATATAGGATAGAGCACGAGGGAGAGAGAAACATAGGATAGAGAAATAAGAAAGAAATAGAGGAGAGAGAAAACAAGAGGGAGATAGGAGAGAAAAAGACTAAATTCTTCGTCATCGTCCAAGTCCTCATCTTCGATGATATCTTCTTCTTCATGGACTATTGATGATGAAGCTTTGAGAGCAATGCTTTTCTTACTTTTGTCATTCTCTTCATTTTGACTTAGTCTTGTCAATTCTAACTCATGTTCTTGAAGTTTCCCAAAGAGTGAATGAAGAGTCATAGTTGTAAGATCCTTTGATTCTGCAATCGCGGTCACTTTTGGCTGCCATTGCCTATTCAAACATCTTAGAACTTTGTTAATTAATCTTCATTTGGAAAACTTTTTCCTAATGATGCAAGATGATTAATAATATGAGTGAATCTCTTTTGCATTTCTTGTATACTTTCATTTTGATTCATTCTAAATAGTTCATATTCATGTGTGAGGGTATTTATTCTAGATCTTTTTACATCACTAGTTCCCTCATGAGTTACTTCCAAGGCATCCCACATCTCTTTGGCACTCGTACAATTGGAGACTCTAAAATATTCGTCAATGCCTAATGCAGATGTGATTATGTTTTTGGCCTTTAAGTTATATTGTACTTTTCTTTTATCCTCCTCACTCCATTGATCCCTAGGTGTTATCTTAATTTCATCTCCTAGTTGCATTGAAGGAACAAAATGTCCATTTTCTATAGCATCCCAAATGTTTAGATCAATAGATTCTATAAAGATTTGCATCCTAGATTTCCAATAGTGAAATCCTTCTCCATTGAACACAGGTGGTCTATTAAAGGAGTTTCCTTCACCAAAAAGAGAGTTGGATGAGGCCATAGTTGATCTTGAGGCTTCTAATCCTTAAACAAGATACAAGCTCTGATACCACTTGTTAGACAAGTGGCCTCACTAACTTAAGAGGGGGGTGAATTAAGTTAATCGATATTATCTATTCTTTTCGATTAATGAATTATCTTTCCTTAATTATGCTTAAAAAGACCCTTTTCAAAGATGAAGAATGAATGTTTACAATTAATATAAGAAATTGTAAATGCAATAAGTAAACAAGAGTTTAAGGGAAGAGAAATTGCAAACACAATTTATACTGGTTCGGCCAATCCACTTGCCTACGTCCAGTCCCCAAGTACACACTTGAGATTTCCACTATTTGTAAATTCCTTTACAAAGTGATGAATCCTCCAACACCTTGGAATCCTTCCTTGTGTTGAGAACCACCCACATACAAGAGGACACCCTCTCTTCAACTCACAGTACAAGTACAGATTAAATTTGATGAGTACAACTGAACTTCCTTTAGAGTAGAAATTACAAGTTGAAAGCCTATAAGAGATCTTAATGATTTGCAAATGTTTTGGCACAAGATGATTTCAAGTGATTATTATTTCACATGAGGAAATCTGACTAAAATTCGAATTTGAGACATATATATATAAGGATGAAGATGAATCATTGTAATCCTTGATTAAAAGTCATGTCTCTTCAAGATTTTCAAAAACAAAACACTGGTAATCGATTACAAGGGTTTGGTAATCGATTACACAGTTCAATTTGCGAACAGTTGTGCCTGAAATTCAAAAATTTGAATTTCCTGCACTCTGGTAATCGATTACAAGTTTTGGTAATCGATTACACAGTTCAAAATTTTGAATTTTGAATTCTGGAACTTTTGGTAATCGATTACACATCTTGGTAATCGATTACCAGTATCAAAAATTTATTCTTTTGAACTGATTTGTACTTTATAAAATACTTTATTTTAATTTTATATTTTGTGCCAAATTCCTTGCAATATTTAAGAAATCTTTTGACATATTTATCTAACCAAATTAAGCTTAAACTAATATTTTGACTTGAACTTGATCTTCTTTGACTTGACTTGAATTTGTTCTATACTTTGCTCTTGTCAATCTTCCTCTTTTCTTTTGTTCTCATTTGGCATCATCAAAACCTACAATTAAGGCATCTACAATCTCCCCCTTTTTGATGATGACAACCATCATTAAGGGAAGAATGAAAAACAAGAAATTTTGCAAGTCAATAACGATCACTCCCCTTATTCTCCCCCTTTATGTTTGTCCTTTTTAGAGTTCTTGAGATTCTTGCGAAGAAATTATACAAGATCAATTTTATTTCCAAAATTTGTGATCAACAAAATCTTGATTTCAAAACTTGTCAAATAAAGAATTTTGCAAGAGCTATAAATGTCAAATAAAGAATTTTGCAAGAGCTATAAATGTATTTATTTCCAAAATGTCATTTTCTTTCATTTTCCCTTTTCTCTCCCCCTTTGGCATTATCAAAAACATATGAGGCATCCAAAATCTAGAGAAACCACTAATAAGCCAAACTATACCACAGAGTATACTGAACAAAATATACCAAAACTAAGCAGAGGAGACTAAACAGAGTAATTATAGAAAATCAAGTACTATCTAAAGGAAAGAAAACAAGTACTAGCCAAACCCAAGTGGCGAAAAATAATACTAAAAAGCTAAAAACAATGCCAAATACACGACAAGAAAATAAAACAGGAAAGAAACTATGGTGCAGCAGAGGAGCGAGGATCACCACCAAGACCACCCTCTAACCGGGAAAGACGAGTCTCTACAGCGTCAATGCGCTCGTCAAAGTGCAACCTGAAGTTACGCATTTCATCCAGAATATCATTAAGAAGAGGCAGTAGAAGCATCCTATGGGGTGGTGAGGGAGTACGATCATCAGCATGCACGTTATCCCATTTTTTAATCCAATCACCATCAAGTGTCTTTGATACTCAAAGGAGTAAATGGCATTAGCCCCAATAGCATTGGTCCTCTTGATGGGAAGCATGTTCTCATTTGCTAATGGAACATGAAAATGATTCAGAAACAGAGTGATTAAATGGGCATAAGGAAGATGAGCATTGTCAACCAAGGCTTTAGTCATACGGTGACGAATCAAGTGAGCCAGTTGATCTGCCGTCCGGTCAGTAAGGCCCACATAATTATAAGGTCCTCCTCTGTGGCTTGAGCCAGGTTTGTAGCACGGGGAAGCAAAATGCGAACAATGATTAGTGCATGATACGACTGTCAAATTTAAAGGATCCAGCAAGAAAACGGTGTTCTAAGGCAGCATGCTCATGACTCACCATCCTACGGGCATTTTCAGTGCTATAGTCCTAATTCCCACTCTTCTACTATGGACCCTTCAAAATTTGCACCTTCACTACTAAGATGGGTTATGGAATAAAATAGAGATTGATCAATCACAATGGGAATTCTTTTAACTTCAGTATAGATAATTCCATCCCTAATCTCCATATTACTGTAAAACATCTTAATTAAGTCCGGGTAATTGGGGCTTTCAAAGACATAAAATCCAACAACCCATAAGTCCTAAATATTTCAAAGCATTCAAAGCTCTCATCTTCAAAAAAATTCTAGGTGAAGATACTTAGGGTCCATGATACGACGATTCGAAAAGAGTGAAGTATACCTATTGCGTTGTTGGTTGGTGGAAAATAAAGCAAGCAACGGAGAGGAAATGGTGGTTGCCGGAGGTTCGCCGGAGTTTCCGCGGCGAGGTGTGGGAGCGGCGGCGCGTCATTGTCTCTTTGAAGGTTCAGCCATGGAGGAGGTGGAAAATCGGAAATTGTTCGGTGGGTTTTGTAGATGTTGAAGAGAGGAACAATTTGCAAGAAGTGGGAGGTGATTTGGTGGAGAAATGAGAAAGTTATGAGGATTGGAAGGGAGGAGAGGTTAGGGTTTCGCACAGTAGAGAGAGAAGGGAGACCGTGAAGAGAGAGAAACAGAAACGAGAGTATTTATAGAAATCTTCGTCTGGTAATCGATTACCATCGATTACCATTAATGGTAATCGATTACCACGTTTCCAGATTGAGAGAAATCGTCCAGGTAATCGATTACGGGTATATTGTAATCGATTACAAAGTGAAAACCTCGCTGGTAATCGATTACGGTTATATTGTAATCGATTACACTGATAAAATCTCTCTGGTAATCGATTACCTCTCAGTGGTAATCGATTACACAGTAGCCAGAATTCACATTTTGAGTTCTAAACCATTTTTATTCCTAGAACCTTCTATGAATCTATGTTGGAAACATCTAAAATACCTAATTCTCTCCTAATTGTAAAGAAACTGTCCTTAGGTAAAGGCTTGGTAAAATATCTGGATGTCTAATTTCTATGTGTTTGGTTTCTAGAATGTAGGACAGGGTTCTTAGATAAGGTTAATGGCACTTGTATTATCACAACGAATTGGTATGTGATCTACATTTAACCCAAAATCTGATAATTGTTGTTTCATCTAAAGAATTGAGCACAACAACTACCAACAGCAATATACTCTGCTTCCGCAGTGATAATGCAACACTGTTTTGCTTTTTACTATGCCATGATACTAATGCAGATCCTATAAAATGACAAGTACCACTGGTACTTTTTCTATCAGTTTTGCATCCAGCAAAATCTGAGTCAGAATATCCTACTAGACTAAAGGCATATTTTTAGGATACCATAAACCTAAGTTAATAGTTCCTAACAAATATCGCATATCCTTTTGATAGCACTCAAATGGGATTCTTTAGGGTTAGATTGAAATCTAGCACACAAGCATACACTAAACATGATATCAGGTCTACTTGCTGATAAATAAAGAAGGGATCCAATTATACCTCGTAATATGCTTTATATCTATGGACTTCCCATCTTCATCTTTATCCAGATAGCAAGCAGTGCTCATAGGTGTAGCCATATGTTTAGCGTTTTCCATTTCCAAATTTCTTGAGTAGTTCCTTGCAATACTTGCTTTGGTTGGATGAAAATACCATTTTTGGTTGGTGCTTGATTTGCAATCCAAGAAAGAAATTTAACTCCCCCATCATAGACATTTCAAACTCACTTTGCATGTCATTAGAAAAAATCCTTACATAAATTTCATTAGTAGCACCAAAGATAATATCATCAACATATATTGAACTAACATAATGTCATGCATTTTTCTTTAAATAAAAAGTGTTGTATCAACTTTTCCTCTTGAAAATTCTTTTTCTAAAGAAATTTGCTTAATCTTTCATACCAAGCCTAGGTGCTTGTTTTCAATCCATATAGGGCCTTTTTTAATTTAATAAACATGATTAGGCAATTTTCATTTTCAAAACCAGGAGGTTGTTCTACATACACTTCTTCTTTAATAAAACCATTGAGAAATGCATTTTTGACATCCATTTGATATAATTTGAAATCCATTATTGAGGCATATGCAAGCAACATTCTTATAGCTTTGGGGCATAGGTTTCTTCATAATCTTATTCCTTCTTCTTGATTATAGCCTTTGGCCACTAACCTAGCTTTGTTTCTCACAACTATAACATGTTCATCTAACTTGTTTCTAAAAACCCATTTCGTTCCTATAATAGGATGATTACTTGGTCTATCAACTAGATCCCAAACTTGGTTTCTTTCAAATTGGTTTAATTCTTCTTGCATAGCAATAATCCAATGTTCATCTTTTAAGGCTTCATCATATTTTTAACTTCAATTTTAGAAACAAAAGCCATATTATTGCATATGTCTTTAAGAGAATGTCTAGTTGTTACTCCTTTTGATATATCTCCTATGATGTTATCTATAGGATGATCTTTTAGAGTTCTCCACTCTTTTGGAAGATCCAAGTTTGTTTGGTTTTCTTCTATTATAGGATTTTCTAGATTTTCTATATCTTTATTTTGTGAACTTCTTCATTTATGTGGGTATTTTCTAGATTTTCTACAATATCATCAATTATTTCTTTTCTAGGATAAGATGTGCTAGATTCATCAAAAGCTACATGATAGATTGTTCTATTGTCATAGTTCTCTTGTTATATACTCTATATGTTTTACTATTCAATGAGTATCCAAGAAATATCCCTTCATCTGATTTAGCATCAAATTTACCTAAATCTTCTTTTCCATTATTTAGAATAAAACATTTGCATCCAAAATATGAAGATGAGAGATATTTGGTTTTCTACCATTGAATAGTTCATAGGGTGTTTTCTCTTTAAGATTGGTCTAATTAGAGCCCTATTCATTGTGTAACAAGCAGTACTTACTGCTTCTGCCCAAAATATTTTGAAACATTAGAATCATTAAGCATTGTTCTTGCTAGTTCTTCTAGTGATCTATTTTTCCTTTCAACTACTCCATTTTGTTGTGGAGTTCTAGGGGCAGAAAAATTATTCTATGCCATTTTCATCACAAAACATATCAAAGTTTTTATTTTCAAACTCCCCTCCATGATCACTCCTAATGGAAGCTATTTTAATATTTTTCTTATTTTGAATCATTTTTGCAAATTTTCTAAAGGTATGAAATGCATCACTTTATTTGCAAGAAATAAGTCCATGTAAATCTAGAAAAATCATCTACTATTACAAGAGCATAATAACTACCACCAAAACTCATAGTTCTAGATGGACCAAAGAGATCCATATGTAAAAGCTGTAAAGGCCTAGGTAGTGGTTGATACTATGTTCTTAGATTTAAAAGAGACTCTTACTTGTTTACCTTTTTGACAAGCATCACAAAGTTTGTCTTTTTCAAATTTTATTTAGGTAAACCAATAACTAAGTCTTTTGAAACCAATTTATTTAAATGATCCATGTTTATATGAGCAATTCTTTTATGCCACAACCAAGATTCATCATTTTTACTAATAAGGCACTGGTTATGATTTGTAGTATTATCCAATTTTATTTTATATACATTATTTATTCTATATCCTATATACTTAATGTTTTTGTCATGTTTAGATTCAATAAAGCAACATTGTGAATCAAATGATACTAAGAATCCTTTATCACATAATTGACTAACACTAAGTAAGTTATGCTTAAGGCCATCAACAAGTAAGACATTTTCTATGGAGGTTGAATGATTTGTACCTATTTTTCCGATTCCCAAGATTTTACCCTTGTTGTTATCTCCATAGGTAACATGTCCACTATTCTTTGGAGTGATGTCCATAAGCTTTGAGATATCCCCGGTCATGTGCTTGGAACATCCACTGTCGATGTACCAAGTATGTTTCATGGAATCCTACAAGTCACAATTGTTTAATTTAGGTACCCAAACTTTCTTTGGGTCCTTAGCGTTAGTGCTAATCAAAGATCCTTTTGGGATCCACATCATATTTTGAGATTTGTAGAATTCTTTCTAAAATAACAGTTTGATGCACTATGACCCTTCTTTCCACAATAAAAGCATGTTAAGAATGGAGAACTAGTAGATTGAGCATTACAAAGAAATTTTATAACTCTTTTGTTGAGTTTGAGGTTATATCCTAATCCTGCTTTGTCAAATACACACCTTTGATTTCCTAAAATAACATCTAAATTATTTTTACCAAAGGTGAATTTTGCAAGAGGTGTTTAACTTATTAATTTCCTCTTTATGCTTTAACATGATGTGCATGGATGAATTTCTTTGTTGTTTTCTAAATTAATGATAGAACTCAAATTTTCATTTTTAGAGTTTACTATTTAAGTTCATTTTGAAGATTATCTAGTTCTCTATTTAATTTAGAATTTCTTCCTCAAGTTTTGTAGTGGTTTTCTTATAGATGAAACTAGTTTTGCTAATTTAAATGATTCTTTATGTAAATCATTAAATGCTTCTTGTAATTCATCAAATGAATGGATGTATCATTGTTAGAAGATGTTACCTCTTCTTCACTTTCGTAGTCTTTGGCCATAAGTCCTAGGTTGACAGTTTCATTTTCTGAGTCACTGGAACTTATGTCATTGTCATCCCATGTGATGTAAGCTTTCTTTGTTTTCTTGTCTTTGAATGTCTTCTTGTTTGATTTTTCCATTCTTTTCTTGTAAATTGGACATTCTAGTCTGAGATGTCCTGGCTGGTTGCATTCGAAGCATTTTTGGATTGATTGGGAGTCTTCTCCTTTCTTCTTTATGTTAGGTGTAGGTCTTCTTCTATTTCCTCTGTTTCTTAGAAACTTGTTGAATCTTTTAACAAAAAGACTGAATTCTTCGTCATCGTCCAAGTCCTCATCTTCGATGATATCTTCTTCTTCATGGACTATTGATGATGAAGCTTTGAGAGCAATACTTTTCTTACTTCTGTCATTCTCTTCATTTTGATTTAGTCTTGTCAACTCTAACTCATGTTCTTGAAGTTTCCCAAAGAGTGAATGAAGAGTCATAGTTGTAAGATCTTTGATTCTGCAATCGCGGTCACTTTGGCTGCCATTGCCTATTCAAACATCTTAGAACTTTGTTAATTAAATCTTCATTTGGAAAACTTTTTCCTAATGATGCAAGATGATTAATAATATGAGTGAATCTCTTTTGCATTTCTTGTATACTTTCATTTTGATTCATTCTAAATAGTTCATATTCATGTGTGAGGGTATTTATTCTAGATCTTTTACATCACTAGTTCCCTCATGAGTACTTCCAAGGCATCCCACATCTCTTTGGCACTCTTACAATTGGAGACTCTAAAATATTCGTCAATGCCTAATGCAGATGTGATTATGTTTTTGGCCTTTAAGTTATATTGTACTTTTCTTTTATCCTCCTCACTCCATTGATCCCTAGGTGTTATCTTAATTTCATCTCCTAGTTGCATTGAAGGAACAAAAGGTCCATTTTCTATAGCATCCCAAATGTTTAGATCAATGATTCTATAAAGATTTGCATCCTAGATTTCCAATAGTGAAATCCTTCTCCATTGAACACAGGTGGTCTATTAAAGGAGTTTCCTTCACCAAAAAGAGAGTTGGATGAGGCCATAGTTGATCTTGAGGCTTCTAATCCTTAAACAAGATACAAGCTCTGATACCACTTGTTAGACAAGTGGCCTCACTAACTTAAGAGGGGGGGTGAATTAAGTTATTCGATATTATCTATTCTTTTCGATTAATGAATTATCTTTCCTTAATTATGCTTAAAAGCCTTTTCAAAGATGAAGAATGAATGTTTACTTAATATAACGAAATTGTAAATGCAATAAGTAAACAAGAGTTAAGGGAAGAGAAATTGCAAACACGATTTATACTGGTTCGGCCAATCCACTTGCCTACGTCCAGTCCCCAAGTACAACTTGAGATTTCCACTATTGTAAAGTCTTTTACAATGATCAATTCTCCAACACCTTGGAACCCTTCCTTGTGTTGAGAATCAATCCACAACAAGAGAGCACCCTCTCTTCAACCCACAGTACAAGTACAGATTAATTGATGAGTACAATGAACTCTCCTTTAGAGTAGAATTACAAGTTGAAAGCCTATAAGAGATCTTAATGATTTGCAAATGTTTGGCACAAGATGATTTCAAGTGATATTATTTCACATGAGAAATCTGACTAAAATTCGAATTTGAGACATATATATATAAGGATGAAGATGAATTGTAATCCTTGATTAAAAGTCATGTCTCTTCAAGATTTTCAAAAACAAACACTGGTAATCGATTACAAGGGTTTGGTAATCGATTACACAGTTCAATTTGCGAACAGTTGTGCCTGAAATTCAAAATTTGAATTTCCTGCACTCTGGTAATCGATTACAAGTTTGGTAATCGATTACACAGTTCAAAATTTTTGAATTTGAATTCTGGAACTTTTGGTAATCGATTACACATCTGGTAATCGATTACCAGTTCAAAAATTTATTCTTTTGAACTGATTTGTACTTTATAAAATACTTTATTTAATTTTATATTTGTGCCAAATTCCTTGCAATATTTAAGAAATCTTTTGACATATTTATCTAACCAAATTAAGCTTAAACTAATATTTTGACTTGAACTTGATCTTCTTGACTTGACTTGAATTTGTTCTATACTTTGCTCTTGTCAATCTTCCTCTTTTCTTTTGTTCTTCTTTGGCATCATCAAAACCTACAATTAAGGCATCTACAAATTATGAGTAACCTAAAAGCATTTTTAATAAAATTATAACAATAAATATTTTTTCGTAAAAATAATTATCTCGTCTTATTAATTATAAGTTAACAATTAGACCTATAAAATATTAACATACTCATTAATAAGTAATTTTATATCTCAAATTTTAAAAAAATAAATTTTAAATTAAATTATGATAATTTTAATCAATAATATTTATTAATTTAAGAGGCCCTTATTGAAATTATTCTATTTTTTGGTAATTAAAATTTAGGGTGAAGAATGACGTTCCAATCCAAGGTAGGGATGGTCTCCTGACTTAAAAAGCACTTACTGAGGTAATTACATTTACCTTACCCCAAGAAAATAAGTGCAGGTTCGAACTTACGACCCGTCAGTGCGAAACTTGTATTGCTCCACTTGAATAACCCCTTGATCTCATTGAAATGTTTCTATGTTCATACATGAAAACCTAAAAGAACAAAAAAAATGTTTGTTTGTTCGTATAAATCCTATTTTTTCTACATTATCCAAGAAAAAAAGCTAGAATTTGTGCAACATTAAATACTAACGGTAAAGAGACGCGTATTTTTAATATAAATTTATGATAGAACATATTTTAGACTTAAATATATTTTTAGTCCCTTAAAAATTAACGAATTTTGTGTTTAGTCCTTATAAAATTTTTCATCTAAGTTTAGTCCCTCGTTAATTTTCTGTTTCCAAGTTTAATTCTTATTGTTAATTGGTTCTGTTAAGTGATGATCTGACACTGTTACAATATGTTGATGTGTCTATTTAGGCTGATGTGGTTGTCACGTTAGATTTTATTGAAATTATTTGCCCCAAATTTTGGGATGACTTCCTTTTTTTTAAGGAATTACTTTGTTAAAATAATTAATGTTGGAATTAATAATTAAAAAAAATTGGGACAAAATAACTTCAACAAAATCCAATGTGACAATAGGGATGGCAATGAGTACCCTATGAGCAGGGTACCACAGTGCCAGTCCTCGTACCCGCGTTTTCAAAAAAAGCTCGTACCCGTGCCCGTACCCGCGTGGGCAGTAACTTTAGTGCCCGTCCGCATACCCGCTAGGCACCTATATGCCCGTACCAGCGCCCGTTACCCGCACTTTTATTAAGCAAAAAATTAACAACTTACTAAAAAATATTAATTTAAGAAAACTATATCCCAATTGTAAAAGTTACTCGAAGATCCGTCCAAACATAATTTTAAATATAAGTGATACACCAATTTAATTACATTGAAACATAATATGTTAATGTTCTAAATATAACAAATGATCTAAAGACAATATACTTTCACGTCACACTATTTTATAAAATTGGATACATGTATTAGAATTCTTCAAGATCTGTAAAAAATGATTATTAACACTAATTAGTCATATATTATAAAGTAAAAAAACACATATAGATAGTTTTAAAAATATTTTTTTAATTCGTAATATATATATATATCAATTTTAAAAATATGCATAAATATATTAGATATTTTAATAAAATTAATATATCTCTATATATAGTTACATATGGTATTTTTTATCAAATAATTATATATATGAGTGCGGGTATGGGGCGGGGGTGGGCATCAAAGTGCCTGTACCCGCGCCTGTTCCCATGAAAAAATGTGGGCTTTTGCCCGTACCCGCTTTGCGGGTTTTTACCCTGCCCACTGCGGGTAATTTTTGCGGGTACCCATAGGGCTTGGGCTCAATTGTCATCCCTATGTGACAATCATGTTAGCCTAAATAGACACGTTAGCATACTATAAAAGTACCAGGTCATCACATAACAACACTAATTAACGACAATGATTAAACTTGAAAATGAAAAAAATAATAAGGGACTGTATTCCCCTGGTAATCGACATGGTCGATGTATTACATATACTTCAAGCCTTGCGCATTACTCTATGAGTAGGCTTAGGCTTGTGGGGCTGTGTACTCCCCTGGTAATCGACATGGTCGATGTACTTTCATCCTTTGCGGCCTACGTGTCGTTCTAACAAGAAAACTTAGGCCCAATGTCCGATGATCCAGCCCAATGTCTGTAAAGTCGACCACGTGAGGACCACACCCCTCTGGTAGGGAACGATTACTGAGAGAAGTAGGCTCAAGTAGTGGCGAGCAGACGTAGGGGTAACGGTTAAGGGAAGGACACTAAAAAGGGCCTGAGGGAAAACATTAAAGCTATGTTCCAATATCATAGAAAATACTAGTAGAGAGATTCCTTGAGCGAGACCATATTCGACCAGGGAGTCGACCTGCATATCTCTACTGAGAACATTTGGCGCCCACCGTGGGGCCTCGGTGAAACTATTCCCGACGACCACCTATACTTAGAAAACATGGTTACTCGGAGAACTCGGAACAGACAGCATGAGGAAGAGGATGGGACGTCCCATCAAGCGAGTGTTAGGGAAGATCATCCTATGTTACGCCAAATTTTACAGAGGGTGGACGAATTGCAACAGCAGCATTAGACTCTACAGCAGCAGAACCAGACGTTGCAGACTAGGATGAACACCTTCTCACGGGGTCGAGGAAATTGATGTAATTTGAGCGAGTTCCATCCATTTACTACAGAGATTGCAGAGACTCAGTTCCCAGCAGACTTTCGGGAACCAATACTAAAGGATTATGATGGAACTACAGATCCACAGGTTCATGTGATGACCTTTAAAACTCAGATGCTGAAAAGAGGATTGGGAGATGCTCTCCAATGCAAGCTTTTTTCGGGGACTTTGTCAGGGTCGACGTTGATTTGGTTTTCAAACCTCCGACCATTGTCTATAACTGGTATTCAAGATTTCCTGAAGAAATTCACGGCGCAGTTTTCTGCTCGGCGATCTAGATCAATGACTTCAGGGAAATTATTCAGTATTCAACAGAAGGTCGGAGAACCTCTGAGAGAGTATCTGGGAAGGTTTAACGAAGCCTCTCTCTTGGTGGTCAACCCAAATGCGGAACTTTTGGTCTCTGCATTTGAAGAGGGATTGTTACCTGGACCATTTAACGAGTCATTAGCACAAAGGCTGGCGTCGTTAATGGAGGAGATCAGGAATAGAGCGGCTTGTTACAAAAAAGGAGAAGAGAGTAATGCAGACAAGAGAGAAAATAAGTGGTGGGGGGATAAATCTGGACGTCGGAAGGATACTTTTTCATTCTCGAAACATAGGTCGACAAGGACGGGGATATCATAACTTCGACGATAAGTGAAGAATAGATGTTTGGGAAGATGGAAAGCATAAACCTAGACAGCAGGATTATTGGTCGGCAAGCAGAGTTCGTGAAGCAGATCCAACTCCTTTGAATGCTTCAAGGGCACGCATTTTGAAAGATGTTTTTCAGTCGGACCTTCTTAAGCTCCCGCCACCAGCGGAGGGGATAAAGGGACCTGACATCGACAAGTGGTGCGATTATCACAGGGCGAAAGGACATGATACCGATAATTGTTGGACGTTGATGAACAAGATGGAGAAGTTGATAAAGGACGGTTTTTTAGGCCGTTATGTGGAGAAGAAGCGATCTAAAAGAGGACCACATGATGAAGGAGGTAGTTCAAGAGGTGGCAATTATAATAAGTGAGGGAGAAGAGATGATCGACGAGAGGGTAAGGAGGAATCTGAGGAGATACGGGGCGTCGTTACAACCATTGCTGGAGGTTTTTGTGGAGGAGGTGAAACAAGCTCAGCCAGGAAGAAGTATGTCAGATCGATGATGTCAGTTAGTGCAAATACTTCAGACAGGAGGTCACCGGTGATCTCTTTGTCGGATGATGATCTGCAAGGGATAAAGCCTCATGAGGACGATCTAATGGTAATCGACATAATCATGGCTAGGTACAAGGTTCAGAGAGTGCTGGTAGACCAGGGAAGTTCTGCAGATATTTTGTAGGAGTACATTCAAAAAATTGCAAATTCCCCAGGAATGGTTGTTACCGTTTTCTGGTTCATTAATTGGTTTTGTAGGTGATTCTGTAGAGGTTCGAGGTTATGTAGACGTAATGACCACCTTTGGCCAAGGAGATCATAGAAAGATTGTTCGGGTGAAATACCTAGTCATTAATGCACCATCTTCATATAACATTATTTATTGGAAGAGCTGCTCTGAATGCCCCGGGAGTGGTGGTGGTGTCTACCGTTCATTTAACCATGAAGTATCCACTGGAAGGAGGAGGAATTGGAGTTTTCAAGGCAGATAAGGAGTCAGCTGTCAAATGTTACCGAGACAGTTTGAAGATTAAGAGGAGATAATGGACTGACAAGGTGATGGAGAGTTTCTAAATCACAAAGTGTGCTTTGCGGAGCTCGACCCGAGGGAAGATTTTGGTGATAGACGTCCCCAACCAACTGAGGATTTGGTAGAAGTTCAAATTGGAGACAAAGAAGATAGAAAGACTAAGGTGAGCTCGAAGTTAAGGGGAGACCTGCTGACAAACCTGGTTGATTTTCTCAAGAAAAATCAGGATCTTTTTGCATGGACAGCTGGAGATATGTCGGGCATCGATCCGGACTTCTTATGCCACATGTTATCAATTGATCCAAAAGCAAAGCCGGTTGCACAAAGAAAGCGGAAATTAGGAGAGGGGAGAAGAAAGGTTGTGGCAACAGAGACAGAAAATTTACTAACAGTAGGCTTCATTAGAGACATAGTCTATCCTACTTGGTTGGCGAATGTGGTGTTAGTCAAAAAGGCTAATGGGAAATGGAGAATATGTACCGACTATACTGACCTGAACAAGGTCTACCCAAAAGATCCCTATCCCCTGCCGAACATTGATAGATTGGTAGATGGTACGTGGGGCAACAAGATGTTGAGTTTGATGGATGCTTACTCTGGATACATTCAGATCAGAATGCACCCCCTTGATGAAGAGAAAACAACATTTATGACTGAACAGTCAAACTTTTGTTATAAAGTAATGCCCTTTGGTTTAAAAAATGCAGGTTCCACTTATCAGCGCCTTATGGACCAAATATTCACAAAGCAGATCGGAAAGAACTTGGAGGTCTACATCGATGATATGATAGTCGAGTCAGCCAATTACGGTGAGCACCTGGAGGATCTGGCCGAGGTTTTTGGTGAAATAAGAAGGTACAACCTCATATTGAATCCCCAAAAATGTGCATTTGGCGTCTTGTCGGACAAATTCTTGGGATTTATGCTAACTAAAAGAGGGATAGAGGCCAACCTTGACAAATGTAGAGCGATCTTGGACATGTGAAGTCCTGTGTCAGTCAAGGAAGTGCAACAACTCACTGGAAGAATGGCAGCTTTGTCCAGTTTCTTATCAAAATCGGGTGATAAAGCCTTACCTTTCTTCAAATGCCTAAGGAAGAATGAAATATTTGTATGGTCGACAGAATGTGAAGAGGCGTTCCAGTAGCTGAAGCAATTCTTGTCTACACCACTGATCTTGGTCAGGCCCATAACAGGTATCCCTCTATTGATTTACCTATTTGTAACTGATGAAGTTATGAGTTCAGTTTTAGGGCAAGAAAGGGAAAATGAGCAGCATCTGGTCTACTTCGTCAGTAAGGTGCTCCAAGGTCTGGAGAAGGGGTACCAGAAGATTGAGAAACTGGCTTTGGCAGTGGTTCAACGGCAAGACGTCTGCGTCAGTACTTTCAAAGCTTTCCTATTGTTGTCAGAATAGATCAACCAATAAAGCAAGTGCTTCAGAAGCCGGATTTAGCGGGAAGAATGATGAAGTGGTCGGTGGAATTATTTGAGTTTGACATATCTTTTCAACCCAGGGGCCATATCCGAGCACAAGCCTTATTAGATTTCTTAGCTGAATTGTTAGCAATAGAAGAAGTCGATCATAATAAAGAAAAAGACTTCATATAGACGTTTTCCGTTGATGGAGCGTCGAACTTGAAAGGTAGCGGAGCAGGAGTCATTCTGGAGGGACCTGGAGGAGTATTAATTGAGCAGTCTTTGAGATTTGATTTCAGGCTAGCAATAATCAGGCAGAGTATGAAGCCTTGGTGGCCGGCCTCAACTTAGCAAAGGAAATGTCGATCTCCAAGTTGCAAATAAAGAGTGATTCTCAACTGGTTGTAGGGCAAGTGAATGGAGAGTATCAAACCAAGGATGTACACTTGGCGAGGTATTTGTCTCTATTCAAAAAATTGTTTGAAAATTTTGATGATGTTTGTTTAGAGTTTTTGCCTAGGGATCAGAATTCTAGAGCTGATTTGTTGTCAAAATTGGCGAGTACCAAAGGCCGGGCAACAACCACTCAGTTATTTAGGAAATATTGAATGCTCCCACGACAGAGAAGATGAAGGAAGTAATGTGTGCTGCAGTAGGGAACACTTCGTGGATGAGTCCGATTTGCAAGTATTTGACCTTGGGAGAGATCCCAGAAGATAGGATCGAGGCTAAAAGAGTTCAAAGAGAGGCAGCTGGATATGTCATGATCGGGGACTTATTGTTCAAAAGAGGTGTTTCCAATCCACTCCTAAGATGCTTGACAGAGGAGCAAGGACTCAGGGTTATCAAAGAAATTCATGCAGGAACCTGTGGTAGCCACATTGGAGGTGGAGCCTTAGCATTGAAGGTTATCAGGGCTGGATATTTTTGGCCTAAATTGTGGAGGCAGTGCATGGAATATGTCAGAAATGCGATAAGTGTCAAAGATGTGCAAACTTACATAGATCGCCTCCTATTGATCTCAGTTCAATATATTCACCTTGGACTTTTACTATTTGGGGAGCAAATATCTTGGGTCCATTTGCACAGGCCCCGGGTCAGGTAAAATTTTTGTTGGTAGCAATTGACTATTTCACAAAATGGATTTAAGCAGAGCCCTTGGCGACTATCACTGCTGAGAAGGTTAAAAAATTCTACTGGCAGAGGTTGGTTTGTAGATTTGGTGTGCCTAACAGAATTATTTTTGTCAATGGTACTCAGTTTATAGGAAGAGCAGTGCAGAAGCTTTGTCAAGATCTAGGCATCAAGTTGATCTACTCTTCGGTAGAGCACCCACAAACAAATGGGCAGGCGGAGGCAGCTAATAAGGTGATTTTGAATGGATTAAAAAAGAGGTTAGATGATGCTAAGGGAAGATGGGTCGATAACCTACCCATAGTGCTTTGGTCATATAATACAACTCCACATTCCTCAACACAGGAGTCACCTTACAGACTGGTGTATGGAGCAGATGCCATGATCCCTGTAGAGCTCACCATCCCTAATTGGAGGACTTTGAAATTTTCAGAGGAAGACAATGATGTCAATTGTCGTGCTGACCTGGATCAGTTGGAAGAAATTCGAGAGGCAGCTCACATCAGGGAGGTGGCGAGTAAAGAAAGAGCGGCAAGGAAGTATAATTCTAGAGTTGTTCCAAGAGGTTTTCAGGTGCAGGACATGGTGATGAGAAGGGCAGCTAAAGATGCAGTGGCAGGAAAGCTAGAACCCAATTGGGAAGGACCTTACCGAGTAAAGCAAGTAAAGGGAAAATGGGCATACAAGTTGGAGACTTTAGAAGGTAGAGAAATTCCCAGAACCTGGAATGCAGACAACTTACGCTTTTACTACAGCTGAAAGATGGGGCGACTTGAGCACATAGTTTGTAAGTAGGACTAGTTTTAAATATGTTGATTTTCTGTATTTTTGTTTTCTTGTGATAAGTAGGTGTAAATGTTAGTTTTAGCTAAGTATATGCTTTGTGCTGTAAAAATCTTCAAAATCCTCATTGTACTAAATGATGACATTATTTGGAATGGAGTGGTCGGGGAGGGTACTCTTTTCTCTTCTACACTGGAAGAGTTTTTAATGAGGCCCACTCGATCTTCAAAATATGCTTGGTGTTATTATGTAGATAAAAGCTCTGCTATACTGTCGACCTAAGAAAGGGCATCGACATGAAGACCGTCGAGCTAAGAAAGGGCATCGACTTGAAATTTTCCTAAGTTATCAACTCAAGAAAGAGCATTGATAACTCTGCACTGTCGACCTAAGAAAGGGCATCGACTTGTAGATCGTCGACCTAAGAAAGGGCATTGACATAAAAGTTTCCTAAGTTATCAACTCAAGAAAGAGCATTGATAACTCTGCACTGTCGACCTAAGAAAGGGCATCGACTTGCAGATCGTTGACCTAAGAAAGGGCATCGACTTTAAAAGTTTCCTAAGTTATCAACTCAATAAAAAGCATTGATAACTCTACATTGTCGACCTAAGAAAGGACATCGACTGAAAATTTCCTAAGTTATCAACTCAAGAAAGAGCATTGATAACTCTACATTGTCGACCTAAGAAAGGGCATCGACTGAAATTTTCCTAAGTTATCAACTCAAGAAAGAGCATTGAAACTCTACATTGTCGACCTAAGAAGGGGCATCGAATTGAAAACTTTCTAAGTTATTAACTCAATAAGAGTATTGATAACCACATTTCAACAATCTGACGAATTAGTAAAAGATATTGAAGCACAAAATGAAGAATGAATATAAACGCAATAACCAATATTATAAAATAAAGTGTACGAGGAGGCACAATTGTTAAAGAGTACAAGGAGACCATAAATTAACAACAGAGCACGTGAAAAGTCTAAGTAATTCAAAAGTTAGTACTCTAGTAATCCAACATATCCTAATCATCTTCATCTTCAACAACGATATCAACCAGTTTCCGTCGACCACATGTTTGAAGGCCCCAACTTCATCTACTTTAAGTTCAGGATATAAAAACTTGATCTATGAAACAACCATCTCGAACCCGGTAGTATGCTGCATAGCCACATGTTCTTTGGTTTCTTCAAGCTCGGTTGTAATCAATTCTTCTCGGCAACAAAATTCTTGTTTTCTTCAGTCAAGGTGGCAGCGGTCTTGGTTAAGACTTTATTTGCTTCCTCCAAGGTTTTCCGGCCACTCTCAGAGTCTTTGTAAGCTTTCTCCATCTTGGAATATTTCTCGTCCCAAGTAGTCTTTTCTGCTAGTAGTTCAGTGTTTCTTTTTCACAAGACATTAGATCAGTCTTTAACCTTTCTATAGTCTTCACATCCGCTTTGACTGACTTCAGTTTTTCAGTCAGCTCTTTATTTTTTGGTTAAGGGATTTCATTTCATTCTCAAAATAACCCATCCCTTGGTCGATGCATAGGCCGAGGAAGGCAATCTGAGCACCTTCATATTGGAGCTTTTTACCCACATTCCTAAGCCCTACCTTGTTCACCCTTGCCCGGTCTTCTTTTCGATTAAAATGCTTTTCCACAATGCTCTCAATGGGATAGCGACGATAAAAAATGGAGTTCACATCGGAACTCGGTGCACCTTCAAAATCATTGAATAGAGTCCACCATTTATCAGTAGGGGACGGTACAGTAGAGTTATCAGCAGGCTTGGAGGCCGGGTTCTTGGTGTTAGAGCTTGCAGGTTGATTTTTCTGATTCAAGATCGTTTAAAGACCTTCATCATTAGTCTTTTGTTTTTTGTTCTTCCAGCTTCACCCCGGTGCATTCAACAGAAGCTGATGCCTTCTGCTGCTCAGTAACTTTGAACCTCTTCTCACGGGTTCGAAGTGCCTTCAACATGGCGACATCATCCATAGTCTTGGGCGGCATGTTCCCTATAAAAGAGCACAAAGTTTGTAAATACTCTACTAAGTCGATTTATGTTCAAGTTATTTTAACCTAAAGTACAAGATAATATACCAAGCAAGGCTTGAAGGCCGGTAGGGTTATCTTCATTCTCCAACAAGGCACTGCAATCGATAGGTTCTTGTTTCCTCAACCATTCAACAGCAACCTTGTCTTCATCAGAAAGGGTATCTTTGGAACTTTATGAGGCTCCAAAGACCAGAATAGGGGGAAATGGGGGTTCCCAATTGAATCGAATAACAGATCGGCTAGAGCTCCAACACCTCGGATTCTAAAAACTTCTACTTCCATAACTTATACGAGAAGGTGTAGGCGGTGATTACCCCTTTTTTGGGTATGTTATTAAAGGATACCCAGCCGAGTTCGTTTGAGGATGGTAGTTTAACTTGGAAAAAGGAGAAAAACTTTTCTAAATTCAGAGTCAAGGAGTAGTGTTGGCACATTATTTGGTAAGCTCGGACGAAAGCCCGACTATTAGGATGGAGTTGTGAAGGGGGAATGTTGAGAAGATTGAGTAGATTTTTCTCAAAGTTGGAAAAGGGAAGACGGAGGTTAAGTTTGGTGAAGAAGGTGTCATAAAGATAAGTGTATAAAGGAACAGAGTCATCTACAATGTAAGAATCAAATATTTTCTCATTCTCTACACAAGGTTCAATCACAATTGAGTTTTCTAAATCGACAGTGGTGACAAATGTTTTCTCCTAAAACTAATGACGCTAGAAGGAGTGGTATACTTGGAAGAGTACCGAACGACTTCATTCAGGAAATGATGATAAATTTTTGGGGTATTCATACCCGGAATAGGTTCTGGGTCAACATCGGTTTCATTAATATTTTGATCCTCGACATTCAAACTATAAGAATCCTCATCGATTAGATTTACTACGGGTATGTTAGACATATTTCCTCTTTCAGAAACAGCTATAGTTCGACTAGGTCGAGAAGTAACAGAATGCTCAGAATCACTATGTTTAAAAATAGAATCAGTCTCAGTCACACTATCACTAGTATCAGACACTAAAGACTCTGTTTTAGATAGATTCTGAGAATCACTAAAATCACTGGCAGACATGGTCGAAGCAAGGAAGATAATAAAGGAAATGTGTAGAGGATAGAGTTCAATACAAAATGCAAGAAAAACACTCAAGAGATTCAAACAAACAACAAAGAAGAGTAGAGGAGGAGAGGAAGTACCTGGTTTAAAGATGAATGAAGGCTATGAAGAGCAAGGGAAGAAAAATGTCACAACTGAATCAACCCAGAAAAACCAATGAAAGGAGAGGAGAAAATGAGGTTGGAAGCAAAAAAGGTAAGTTCACAAATGACCAGGAACAATGTAGTGAAAATTTTGAAATAATGTCTTAATGAGGGAAATGTTATTATAAATAGCCCCGTTTAATAGAGAAAGACGTCTTTTCATCGTAACCATCCAATGCCCAAACAATTCTTCATCGCAACTGTTAAGAAATGAATGAAACGTTGAGATGATCTCAACTGTTCGGAGATAAAACGACTCTCGAGTATAGCCGTTAGATTAGAGGAAGCGTTAAGGGCACGAAGATGAAATCCTTCAATGAAGAGAGGCATCCCTTCATTTCTCTTAGGCCTCTGCCAGCCAACACGTGGCACTCTCTGAAGGAACATGTCCCTTCATATCACACCTTTTAAGACTATGAGAAATGATGGGCATTCAATGCTGCTGCAAGCGCGTGAGAACAGAAACGTTTCAGATTCAGGACTCATATTTGAACTGAAACATCAGGGTAGGCTTATGAACAACTCCAAAGAAAGAGAGTTAACATAGCAAGAAGACATCGAGAACATTAACTAAGGCGACATTAAGCAAGTGATGGTAACCGACATGGTCGATGAATTTCACATACTTCAAGTCGTGCGCATTACTCTATGAGTAGGCTTAGGCTTGTGGGGTTGTGTACTCCCCTGGTAATCGACATGGTCGATGTACTTCATATACTTCAAGCCTTGCGCACTACTCTGTGAGTAGGCTTAGGCTTGTGGGGCTATGTACTCCCCTGGTAATCGACATGGTCGATGTATTACATATACTTCAAGCCTTGCGCATTACTCTATGAGTAGGCTATTAGGCTTGTGGGGTTGTGTACTCCCCTGGTAATCGACATGGTCAATGTACTTTCACCCTTTGCGGCCTACGTGTCGTTCTAACAAGAAAACTTAGGCCCAATGTCCAATGATCCAGCCCAATGTCTGTAAAGTCGACCACGTGAGGACCACACCCCTCCGGTAGGGAACGGTTACTGAGAGAAGTGGGGTCAAGTAGTGGCGAGCAGACGTGGGGGTAACGGTAAGGGAAGGACACTAAAAAGGGCTTGAGGGAAGACATTAAGGCTAAGTTCCAATATCAGAGAAAAGACTAGCAGAGAGATTTCTTGAGCGAGACCATATTCGACCAGGAGTCGACCTGCATATCTCTACTGAGAACATGGACTAAACTTAAGTGAAAAAATTTAGGCTTAAATATGTTTTTAGTCCCTATAAATATAGGTCATTTTGTTTTTAGTCCCTGTAAAATTTTTTTTGGTTTTTCATCCCTATAAAATTTTCCGTTTGCCATTTTGGTCCTTGTCATTAACTTTAAGCTTATGTGGCTAACGGAGTGCCACGTCATCCTGCCACATGTAATTTTTCTTCCAGCTTAATTTTGTTTTTAGTCCCTATAAATATGGTCTTTTTGTTTTTAGTCCATATAATTTTTTTTTTGGTTTTTCACCTCAATCTATCCCTATCCAATATCACAGTGTCCTTTTGCTTCTTCTACTGCATTGTTACACTTGAAATTCTTAAACTCTTCACGGTGGGTTTAAGGAAATAAATTCTTTATGTATTCAATTATTTAAAATTTATAATTTTAAATTTTTCCATATTTTTGTCAACTGTTCACTGGTGGCGAATTCTTTTTTATTCCCACGTGTCAAACTTTTTATCTTTAAGTTGAACCCCACCCTAATTAAATTCTTAATATAAATACTTAACAATGGACCAAATTCAATGTACTGCAAAATTACGTAATATTTATAATTTTTTTATACAAATATTAAAGTACAAAACATAAATATTAGACACAAAAATGAAATATATCTACTCATTTAATTTTAAAAACTAAAATAGTAAAACGTTATCATATATTTATTATATATGATATTATAAACTATACTCCACTTAAATTATAATCCACTTCATAAAAAAATATAACAATTAACAAATGAATAGATTTTAAAAAAGGACGAAACTAATATATTATAATATTCAAAGAAAATATATTATAATGTAAATATACAAAGAAACTAATATACTGTGAGGTAAAATTTAAATTAATTTTTCTTCCTCTTGGGTACACAATGTTTATTATCATACCTTATCATTTCTTCAAATTAAATTATTTGAGTTTCTTCATAATTGATAATAGTAATTTAATAAGTATACATATTATCTTTATTTTTTTAAGTATTGGTATATATAGTTATCACTTCCACTATTAATATAATAAAATTAATATATATTACTCAACTAACTGCTCACGTTATTATTTTTATTATCTATGGTGATGTATCAACAAGGACTTAAAACTCTTATTTACCGTGATAATTTTAAGTTTTGTAATATTATAAGAAATATAGAGTACAAAGAGATAATTTAAAAATATAGAGTACAAAAATATAAATTTAAAAATATAAAGTACAAAGAGATACTCATTAATTTCAAATAAAGGTCATTACTAGTTTTTCTCATTTTATACAGTAAATTCAAGTGTATTGAAATTTCAAAGAATATAATACATAAATAATTTATTTCCTTAAACCCACCATGAAGAGTTCAAGAATTTCAAGTGTAACAATGCAGTAGAAGAAGAAGCAAAAGGACACTGTGATATTGGATGGGGATGAGATTGAGGTGAAAACTAAAAAAAAAATTATAGGGACTAAAAACAAAAAACTATATTTATAGGGACTATAAACAAAATTAAGCTGGAAGAAAAACCACATGTGGCAGGATGACGTGGCACTCCGTTAGCCACATATAGGGATGGCAATTGAGCCCAAGCCCTATGGGTACCCGCAAAAATTACCCGCAATGGGCAGGGTAAAAACCCGCAAAGCGGGTATGGGGCGGGTACGGGCAAAAGCCCGCATTTTTTCATGGGGACGGGCTCGGGTACGGGTACGGGCACGGGCACTTGATGCCCAGCCCGCCCCATACCCGCTCTCATATATAATTATTTAATAAAAAAAATACTATATATAATTATATATAGGGATATATTAATTTTATTAAAATATCAAATATATATATTTTTTGGTTTTAAACACAGGTATCCTCCACGGGAGGCAATTCTGTTCGAGCTGGGAACATCTAATATATTTAAAATTGGTATATATAATATATTAACAAATTAAAAATATATTATTATAACTATCTATTTGTGTTTTTTTACTTTATAATATATGACTAATTGATGTTAATAATAATTTTTTGCAGATCTTGAAAAATTCTAACACATGATATCTAAGTTTATAAAATAGTGTGACGTGAAAGTATATTGTAATATTTAATAAAAATTTTGAACTTTAGATCATTTGTTGTGTTTTAGAACATTAACATATTGTGTTTCAATGTAATTAAATTATTGTATAACTGATATTTAAAATTTATGTTTGCACGATCTTCGAGTAACTTTTTCAATTGAGATATAGTTTTCTTAAATTAATTTTTTAGTAAGTTTTTAATTTTTTACTTAATAAAAGTGCGGGTAACGGGCGCGGGTACGGGCATATAGGTGCCCAGCGAGTATGGGGACGGACACTAAAGTTACTGCCCACGCGGGTACGGGGGCGGGTACGAGCTCTTTTTGAAAACGCAGGTACGGGGAGGGGTACTGTGGTACCCTGCCCATAGGGTACCCATTGCCATCCCTAGCCACATAAGCTTAAAGTTAACGGCAGGGACCAAAATGGCAAACGGAAAATTTTATAGGGATGAAAAACCAAAATTTTTTTTTACAGGGACTAAATACAAAATGACCTATATTTATAGAGACTAAAAACATATTTAAAACCAAAATTTTATAGAGACTAAATACAAAGTTCACTAATTTTCATGAAATTAAAAACATATTTAAGCGAATATGTTATCATTGAAAAAGGGGCCCTATTTAAGATAGAAAGAAACGGGTATCGGTTATGAAAATGATAATTTTAGTAATTTAATTGGAGGGTTTTTAAAAGTATATATAGAGAGAGACGAAAAATAGTACCCATATGTCATGTCATCATGTACTAATTTAATTTAGGATTTAAAATACAGTAACGTTAGAACACCTAACAATAATATTTTCAAAATTTCGAAATTTCTAGTCTTCTCCCAATTAAATTACAACTACAAGATTAGATAGGAGTACAATGGCTTTTCCTAAAGTCAACATTCATCCCAAAATTAATGCAATAATTATTTAGAGTGTGTCTGCTTTTAGTTATCTAACAAGTGCTTTTTAATTTTTAAAAAATAATAATTAATTATTAACTATTTTAAGTTAAATAAAATAATTTAGTTCAATGATATTCATTTATCATGAAGCTCCTTTCACCCAAAAATGTTAATCAAATCAAAATCCAGTGACTCTACCAACTCGTCATTGGGTCACCCATGACTGCTACCAAAAAGTTTATGAAAAAGCAAAACAAAGCAATCTCAACTCATTACCCAACAAAACACAACTCTTTCTCAAACGAATCATGCAAATTTTACCGGTCATTGCAGACATAAGGCATAAATGTGGACTGATTAATTAATCCATCCTTTATTAACCTTTTTCGCTTTTATCTCTTTACTTAAAGTAAATATAAAATGACTATTTAAAAACTGATCATTTAAATATTAAAAATTAATAGTGACAGCGAGAATACATCAATTTTTTTTCTAAATATAAAACGTAAATACCATATTGAAAACTAATTAATCTTAACAATAAGAGTACAAAACCAACGTTACTTACAGTACACACATGTGAGTGCAGCCCCCCGACACCCCAGTCACACACAAGAATACTCTTCTAAAATGAATATTTACTTTTGTAAAGTTTTCTTTCCTTGTTATTTTAAGATGAGAAATGTAGTTTGTATAAGTTGGGTTCAATTTCACTCCGTACTGGGGAGAGGTCCAGTAGGAGAGAAATAAATACATCTCCTAGGTGGGCTCACGTCTAGGAGATGTATTTATCTCTCACCCACTGGACCTTGAATCCCAACTCGTACTATACACATTGTACATGTATAATATAGAAAGAAAAAAGAGAAAAAAAAGAAGAAATATGAAATGTGATGGAAAAAAAAAGAAAAATTAAATATATTTATGAGTTGTTGTATGTTGTTTGTTATAAAAAAATTTTTTTATATTCCACCTAGACAACTATATATATTAAATAAACTTTCCAAAATTTCAACTTTATGTCCCCACCATTGTGCCACTCGTCTCACACATCATAAGCTTCCCGTTATGTTTCAATGCCTTCGCCATCACTTACACGAACAGAACCCTCGAAATAATGTCGACGAAATATATAATCTCATGATCCTTTTCCTGAAGAATATCTATACATATTTTATTTAATTTCTTCACTTCTTACTTACTTATATGTAAGACCCCGACAACACCATATTAAATACACTTTCTTAAATAAAGTTTACATATCTATGATTTGGCCACATGTAAGCTCTTCAAAATCACACGTAATGCCCTCGCGTTTTACACGCTTGGTCCTACATCATCACTACAACGGTAAGGAGCAAAAAGTTTCCCTTTATATCACTGTCTCTTTGCCATCACTTTTCTCACTTCCCATAACTCTTCTCATCTAATTTTTTTCTGAAGCTTCTGTGCATATAGCATAATAGCATCACTCTCTTTTCCTTCTTATCTCACTCTCTGCAAGTTTATGTATTGTACTAAATATAACTTTATGTATATAACTTAATAACTAGACACTCTTGTAAGTTGTAACAACTTGATTCTATTTCCTCATGGAGCTTCAGAAACATTTTGCCTCTTTTTATTCTCTTTAGTTTCCTCTCAGGCTCTCAAGCTTATACATTTTATGTTGGTGGAAAGATGGGTGGGTTTTGAACCCTTCTGAGAATTACAATCATTGGGCTGAGAGGAACAGGTTCCAAGTCAGTGACACTCTTGGTAAGTTAATTAATTAGTTAATTTGTATTGCAAAGATCAAGTTTTTTTAATACTGTGCATGATCACTTTTGCTTGTGATTAGTTTTGAGTTATGGTTTTTTTTTTTGTTGTTGTAGTTTTTAGGTACAAGAAGGGATCAAACTCTGTGTTGGTGGTGAACAAGGATGATTATGATCAATGCAACAAGAAGAACCCTATCAAGAAGTTAGAGGATGGTGACTCTGAGTTTCAGTTTGATCGGTCAGGTCCTTTTTTCTTCATCAGTGGCAAAGATGATAATTGTGAAAAGGGTCAGAAACTGATTATTGTGGTAATGGCTGTGAGAGAACAACAGCATCATAATCCACCTCCTTTACCATATGTTCCAATTCCTCCCAAAGCTCCTTCCCCTCCTTATGTTTCAACACCCTCCACATACACCTCCTGTGATTCATCCTCCCTATGTTCCAACTCCACCAAAAGCTCCATCCCCTGTGAACCACCCTCCATATGTTCCAACACCACCACAAACCCCTTCCCCTGTTTATAGTCCTCCTTATGTTCCACACCTCCAAAAACACCATCTCCTGTTTATAGTCCTCCCTATGTTCCTACTCCTCCAAAATCTCCCTCACCTATTAATCCACCTTATGTTCCTACACCTCCAAAAACACACATCTCCTGTTTACAGTCCTCCCAGTGTCCCTACTCCTCCAAAATCTCCCTCACCTATTCATCCACCATATGTCCCAACACCTCCAAAAACACCTTCCCCTGTTTACAGTCCTCCCAATGTCCCTACTCCTCCAAAAGCTCCCTCACCTATTCATCATCCACCATATGTACCAATTATACCTCCAAAAACCCCCTGGTTATAGTCCTCCCAGTGTTCCTACTCCTCCAAAATCCCCTTCCCCATTCATCCACCCCCTATGTACCAATCATACCTCCAAAAACACCTTCTCCTGTGTATAGTCCTCCCAATGTTCCTACTCCACCAAAAGCTCCTTCACCTATTCATCCACCTTATGTTCCCATTACACCTCCAAAATCACCTTCTCCTAGTTATAGTCCTCCCAATGTCCCTACTCCTCCAAAGGCTCCATCACCTATTCATCCACCTTATGTTCCAATTACACCTCCAAAAGCTCCTTCACCTATTCATCCACCTTATGTTCCAATTACACCTCCAAAATCACCTTCTCCTGGTTATAGTCCTCCCAATGTTCCTACTCCTCCAAAGGCTCCTTCACCTACCAATCATCCACCCTTTGTTCCAATACCTCCAAAAACTCCATCTCCTTCTTATAGTCCCCCCAATGTTCCTACTCCACCCAAAGCTCCTTCCCCTGGCAATCAGCCTCCCTATGTACCAACTCCTCCAAAAACTCCTTCTCCTATTTCTCAGCCTCCCTACACTCCAACTCCTCCAAAAACTCCCTCTCCTGTTTATAGTCCTCCAGTGTTCCTACTAATCCAAGAGCTCCTTCCCCAGGCCAACACACTCCATATATTCCAACTCCTCCAACAACTCCCTCTCCTGTTTTATAGTCCTCCCAGTGTTCCTACTCCAAGAGCTCCTTCCCAGGCCAACACACTCCATATATTCCAACACCTCCAAAAACTCCCTCTCCTTCTTATAGTCCTCCTAATGTTCCTACTCTCTCCAAAGCCCCTTCCCCTGGCCAACACACCCCATATGTTCCAATTCCTCCAAAAACCCCTTCTCCCATTTCTCAACCTCCATATATTCAAACACCTCCAAGCACTCCCTCTCCAATTTCCCAACCTCCTTATATTCCAACACCTCCAAAAACCCCTTCTCCCATATCCCAACCTCCTATGTTCAAACACCTCCAAGCACTCCCTCTCCAATTTCCCAACCTCCCTATTCAAACACCTCCAAACACTCCTTCCCCAATTTCTCAGCCTCCCTATATTCAAACACCTCCAGGCACCCCTTCTCCCATTTCCCAACCTCCATATATTTCAACACCTCCAAACACTCCTTCCCCAATATCTCAACCACCCTACATCCATACACCTCCAAACACTCCTTCTCCATATTCTCAGCCACCCTATCTCCCAACTCCTCCAAAATCCACTTCCCCCTCTCAACCCCCAGTAGCACTAACACCCTCTGGGATAGCACCAGTTTCACCATCACCACTAACACCTTTATCTCCATACCCACCAGCCAACCCTCCCTCACATCACTCTCACCATCTCAGGCACCTTTAGTTTCTCCGACAATCACTCCGGCGAGTGCTCCGGTGCCGGCCACAACATCACCACCGTCAATGGCCCCATCAGCCACCACTCCAGCGGCATCACCTCCGGCGTCCCTTCCGGCAGCAGCAACTCCATCACCGTCGTCCACGACTCCGGGATCACCCAAAACGCCATCGTCGTCTAATGAAACGGCACCAGCCAGACCAAACGGAGCGTCGTCTGCAACTCCTTCAGGATTATGGGTGTATTCACTTACTATTTTGGTCGGTGCTGCTCTCACCACTATTCTTGGATAGAAAATGAAACTTATTATTATTATTTAACTTTTTTATATATACAATTTCTGAATTTTTTTTTTTAAATATTGTTATTGTTTGGACATAAGAGATCTCATTCTCATCTGGTAAATAGCTTCATGTATAATCACTGTATTTGAGTTAGAAATGGTGTTGTGATTGTAACATCGAACTCCCTGGTTGCCATTTTTGTTGATGCTGCAGTTTATAGATAACAAGTAAAAAATCTTACATTAATTACTGGATTTGTGTAAGTCACAATTTGAGCCTTTGAAACTGCATGCAACTAAACTATATACTTTACTCTAAACCTGTTTTGGTTCACGAGTAACGTTATACTATCTTTTAAAAATATGTTTTAAAAATGTCTTTATTATTACTATCATGTTAATTCATGCAGAATCATTGTACGGAAAGTCACCCAGTAATTGACAAATAATAGGTGCCATGTGTATACATGGCGCTGGTCCAACCAAAAAGTAAGATATATTATTTTAAGTAGCTTTTGTAGCGTGGGAAATGACAATTTAATATAGTGGTCAGGGTTTGGGTAGTTTAACATGAGATTCTAGGTTCAAACCTCATCGCTTTCCTTGTACATCGAAAAAAAAATTTAATATATATTTTTGGCAATTAATGAGTGGTCTTCTTTAAAGTTTGAGATTATATTTTATTTTTTAAATTATAATTATAAAACTTAAGATAAAATATAATCAATGTAAAATACATTTTTTATTCATTAAATAATAATTTTAATAATAAAGAGTAAATAAAAATTATAAGTGTCTAAAAATGTGAGGGATAAAATAAAATTTTAATTTAAAAAATCAAATATATTAATCCATTAATCAAAACATTTATTTTGGCACGGGGATCCTGTCCACTGAGGGGACACAATCACTTATGTTTCTATCCAATGTTATAAAACTCGGACCGGTAATCAACTCAGTCGAGCATTGGGTCATGGTCAAACTAACAGTGAGTCACTAGTTGAAACCGGTTAAATCGTATATACCAAAAACTATATTTACGACATATATTATATGATTAAAAAAAACCATGAAAAGTATGAAAAATTATTAGAAATCAATATAACATAATTTCGCACACATATAATAACAAGGAGTATAGCTTGGTGCAGTGGTAATGCTCGCTTTCATTCCACAGGTATCGTGTTCGACCCTAGTTCTAGCATTTTGCCTTTCTATTCCCTACAGGTATCGTGTTCGACACCTAGTTCTAGCATTTTTGCGTTTCAGAATTTCTCAATAGCATTGAAGGATCGGTCAACTCGTTTGACCCGTGTGTTGACCGTGTCCAATTGACTAACCAGACCGGCTACTTAGCTGTTTCTGATTAGACCGGTAGGTCCGGTTAGCTACCTCCTGTTTAGTATATAAAAATTAAAAGGGTAAAAAATTTTTAGTACTACATATGAGAAATATAGAGTGATTTGGTAAGAAATTTCAGCTAGATTAAGTTGAAGTTAATAGTTGTGTTTGGTAAGATAGTTTTTTTAGAAGCTACTCGCGATAGTTTTTTATATAAAAGCTCATATTTCGCTATTAGCTAAAATTATTACAATTGAATCACTTAACATTTCTCACTCATCATTATTATTTAATAATTCATATGTCTTTATATATCATTTTAACATTTTCAACTAGTTTTACCAAATACTTTCAAACAAATAAGCTAGTTTTTTTAGCTTTCTGTTAACTTTAAGCTTTCCATTAGTTTTACCAAACACACTCATATAGTACCAATTTTAGTTGTATTAATTGCTAAATATCCTATATATATCCTTATTTATTGTGAGTGGTTAACGATGTACTCACTCATTCAAGCATTTAATACTTAGAGTATTTGTGGAAATAATTTAAATTAATGACTTATGAAATTATTGACATTCCAATATATTTTCTTAGTCTTAATAATTTTAATCCTATATTTCTTACACATAGGACCGGAGATAGGACTAGAGAGAATGGAACCCAATAGACATGAGAACTAGTTTCCAAAAATATATGAGAAATGTTAGGAACACACTCTTTTGAACACTCTCCCTAACACACTCCATGTGATTGGTTAAAATTCACATGGATCCCACCACTTGGGAGTGGGACCCACGAATTTAGGGACCCATGTGAATTTTAACGATCACGTGGAGTGTGTTTGGGAGAGTGTTCAAAAGAGTGTGTTGCTATCACTCCTCAAAATATATAGTAACCAGTAACCATATCATGATAGGCTATTATCCTATCAAACAAAATTTATGGAAGTCTTGTGCAATTTTGGTAGGAGAAACTAAAGGAAATACAGAAGAAAGAAATTGGAAGAGAGAAATAGGAAAAAAGAAATGGTGATGATATGGAGATGATTTTAGGTTGTTTGGTGGGAGTGAATAGACAAAAATAGAAAAGAAATAGGAAATTAGTTGTTTTAATTTGGTTTGATAGAAGACGTAGGAAGAATATTTTTTTTTTTAATTTTTAAAAATAAAAAAGAAACAGATTTAAACCCAAAGAAACATCTCTCCTATATTCTTCCTAATAGCTGGGAAGGGTGACCTTTTTTGGCTGTCGGCGCCGGTAAGTTTCTCTCCCACCGCCACTGAAATCAAATAGATTAAGGCTCTGAATAGCCCTTCCTGAGTTTTCTCATCTTTGTATTTGGATTAATGGTCCTGTGTCTTGAGTCTTGTTTCCCTTTAGCCAAAAAATAATCAACAGAATTGGGTGAAATTAAAAGAAACGGGTCAACAAGAAGCTCTCTTTCACAGTGATAGTGGGCGAAAAATGGGTCAACAGAGCGTTCCTTATTTCTCCAGCACTTCTCGCCTCATTTGCAAGGAAATTATCATTATATGGATCCAACAACTTTAATCAATTTCTCCACCACTTCTGTATTTAACTAAATTAATGAGAGAAGTTTATTATCTCTCTCCCACTTCTCCTCTCAACCTTATTTCTATGATACTTCCCATCAACCAAACGAGCTCTTTGAGTTAAAGTCATCAGTGCACTATGTATGGTGCCATAACTATATTCTATAGTATGCCACCAGTTCACAACATATTCCACGATTCCAATTTCATTACTCAGGCATATTAGGCAGTTTAAGCAAAATTACTTTTTTTAACCACAGTTATCTCTATTGCTTTGTTTGGTAACATTAGGGAAATAGGGAAGAGAAAAAATAGGGAAGAGATAGAGATGATTTATAGGTTGTTTGGTGTGAGAGATGATTTATAGGTTATTGGGTACGATTGAGAGATAGGGGAGAAAAAGTAAATTGTTTATAATTTTGGTTAAAGTTTGCTTCCACCAACAATTAAAGAAAAATTATTTATCTTATTTTTTATGAGGAATCCCACTCTCTCACGAGAAACCCAACACATAAGTTCAAGAAACAGACAAACTCCTTTCCCTTTACAAGAAACCATCGTTAAGGGCTTCCACAATAGTAGTTATTCCTCATTCATTCCACAATATATGTGTTCAAGTTACTATATATCTTTATCCTATTTATTATTTAATTAAGTATTGAAAATTTTAATATGGGGTGTTAGAACGCGGTGGTAGGCGGTGTAGGGGCGGCGGCGGTGGCAGTGGCAGTGACGGCCGTGCAATGGCGTGGTGGTGGCAAATGCCGATGGTGGTGTAGAGTATCAAATTGAAAATGGTAGTGGTAAAGGTGTTATGTGGTAAGTGGTGGGGGTGACAGAGATGGTAGTGGCGGTGATGGCGATGGCAATTGCAGTGGTGTGGCGACGGTGATGGTGATGCGGTGGAGTCAACGAAGACGGTGGTAGTGTAGGGTGTCGTAGCGACAATGGTGGTGGTAAAGTATTAGGTGGAGGCGGCAATTGCGGTGGTGGTGGTGGTGGTGTGGTGGGCGGCGGCGACAACAGTGGCGGTGTAGGGTGCCGGGCGACAATGGTGTTGGTAAATGTTTCGGTGACAATGAGGGAATAACAGTTTTGGGAGAAGGTTAGGAAGTTGGGTTATAGTTTTGTCAATAAAAAATTAATAATGAGATATTTCGTTTGTTCTCTTTGGTTCCACATTTTTGTATAGAACCAAAGTGTTCCACTCTTTCAATAATATGTCTTTGTTCTATTTCACTTTTAAATACACCAAACATAGAATGGAACCTATATGTTTTGGTTCCGTTCCAGAGTGTCTAACAAAACGCTAGTTTTAGAAAAGTTAGTTAATGCATTGGTCTTTTAAAACAAATTACAACATTCCAAATATACCTCTATTTAAAGTTCACTATATTTCAAGAATATTAATTGTCAATTTAACACATTAATTACTTAATTAATCACCACTATTAGAATTTTATACTCTCTTTTGTTTATAGTAGTATCATAATTTTATACTCTGAAATTTTGAATTTAAACATTTTCACTTTGAAAATTTTAATAAAAAATTTGGTTTCCCACCGATGCAGAATCAGAAACGATTGTTTTCAAATTGCAGGTAAGAATTATATTGTGCCACATGATTGTTTATAGAGTCTTCAAATAAGAGTCAGTTCAATGGTAAAACTTCATTAATGTGAAAATTAATTATTTACATTCATCAATACATGATATTAAAAATAGTTAAACATTAATTAAGGGTAAATATGAAAACAATTATTAATTCATCTAAAAATTTATACATGGTCATATATTAAGGGACACCCAATTCTACTAGAAATGGTTTATAATAAAGGAGGAGGGGGGAGTAGTTCGGATACACATACAAATAAGTAATTCATTTTTATTATTTGTCTAGTATGCACTCGTATTGTGTGGCCCACAAGGGTAAGCAAAACTTGACTCGTCCCAACCAAGCTACTCGGGTTCGGGTCGGGTCAGGTCGAACTCTGTACCACATAAAAGATTAGGATTTGTTCTGGGTAGAACTCGAATTTGGGCCTTCTAATGTCGAACTCGGATCTGGGTCTGGGTTGTTGCTGCTCGAATCCGGGTTATCCACTGAATAGGGGTGTACCTGCAAAGGTACTCCGACGCCCAAGTCAGATAAGTAAAACAGTCAAAGTGATTGACTGAAGAGAGATTGAGTACCTTATGGGCTGTTTGATATCTTCTATTTATAGGGGTTTTTCCCTGTATAAATGTAGTAAGTTGGTATTTATCTAAAGAGGGTAAGTTAGCTTATATATATATAATTATGGATATTTGGCAATCATAATTACATTAGTTATGGGCCGTTTTGGACATTGGGCCTTAGGTCTAGACCGTAACATAAGCCCCCCCCAGCTCTAGTCGACTTGATGAAGTCGACTTTGAGTTTAGATATGGGCCAAAATGTTGTACTTGTATTCTTATGGTCAAGGTAAATAGTATGTTTCAGGACGAGATGGTAGGTTTGAGACGCATCCCCAAGCATCCTATTCCTTCTAGTTCGAGATGGATTAGATGACTCGAGACTCGTTTCCATACTCCTAGTTCGAGATGGGTTAGGTGTCTCGCGACACGTTTCCACACTCCTAGTTCGAGATGGGTTAGGTGGCCGAGACGTATTTCCATACTCCTAGTTCGAGATGGGTTGCTATTTTCCTTTTTTCTATATTAATTTGCTGCGACGTTTGGTTTTCTTTGTGACATTTCGACTTCTAAGTGACCTTCATATGGTCGCGTCGATTCGACTTCCCTGGGCCTCTACTGGTTATGGGCCTTTTCGGTCCTATAAATAAGTAGTGGTGGTAAGGATTGCCTCACTTTTCTTCAAATCTTCTCTGAATTCCTCTTCTCGTGAGACTAATCTCGAATCCAGAACCGGCTTCTGTGTGGTAACTCGCCTTTTGAATCCGACTCTCAGGTATTTTTCTTCCTTTTCTTTACTCTTTTTCGCGCAAATGAGTGATAATGGGTCTTTGGAGGTTTACCTGGGAAACCTGAGTCGTGGGTATCTCGAAGTCGGTCATCTTGTGGGGATAATGGTGGGAATTTTAGTCCCAAAGTAGCCGAGGTGCTGAGACGGAGAAATATGGTCCCTGGGGGTGTTGCTGGAACCGAGATGATTAATCCTTTAGTAAAATCTGAGTCGGGTTCCTACGATAGTATTTTTTATTGGTCTGAGTCGAGTGCTAGTTGTCTCGGTTCTGATAAGGATAGTTGTTATACGGCCTCTGCAGGTGTTGAGATGGCTGAGGCTCGTGACGTAGACTACTTTATGCCTGCGTGGGCGGATCCGGAGGTTCTTAGTACGCCGAGTATCTATAGACCCGGTTGTCCGAAGCATAGTCAGGAGCGTTTGTTGACATGGAGGTGTTTGGGACAGCCGAGATGAAGAACAACTATAACGTTGTGATCCCACTCCAGGGGAGCCGGGTTTGTCATTTTTCTGAAACCAACACACCTTTCCTATATACATATGATTTTTTCCATTCTAAGATAAAGTTGAGGTTGCCTTTCACCACCTTCGAAGAGAGGGTGTTCATGTATTTGAACTGTGCATCCTCACAGTTGCATCCCAACTCGTGGGTATTCGTCAGGTGTTTCCAGCTGATAATGACCGAGTTTGGCTTTACTACTCCTTCTATAAAGCTATTCTTTCATTTTTTCCAAGTGTTGAGGAAGCATCCGAAGGGTAATAAAGATGAGACCCTGAAGAGTTGGATTTCACTGAGGGGATTTAATGGTCGCAAGCTGATAACGCCTTATGCCGAGTCGGCCAAAAGGGGGAACATCACTTTCAAGCAGAAGTTTTTCCAAGTGCAGGCGGCTAAAGGCGTGAAGCCGTTTTGGGAGGAATATTCGTCTAATACTCCAAGATTTTATATTTATTGAAGTGAGAGGGCATTTCGACTATAAAGTGGTTGAGTCGGGTATGTCCCCACAAGATTTGACCGTGAAGGGTTTGTTCATGGAGTCAGTCAAGGAGTGTGGGGTATTTTCCAGTAAGAAAATATTAGATGGGCCGACTCGTAATGTCGATTCACGAATTGGTGAGGCTTTGTATTTTTTCCTCTTGTTGTTGGATTTTTATTATAACTTGTCTAATATATTTTCCTTTTTTGTAGCATCAATGGCCAACGCTGCTCTGAGGCAACTAAGGGCTTTACAGAATGCCAACAACAATTAGGAGGACGAGGTGCATGTCGACCTCGACTTTACCCGTGATGCTGGTGATGGTGAGACGAGAACTCAGCTCGTGTTAAATGACGGTGCTGGTCCTACTCGAAATGACATGGCACAGGGCAGTGGTAATGATGAGACTCGCAAGAAGTCGGCCAAGCATAAGAAGAGGCCTAGGGTTGAGGAGTCTTTCGGGGAGTCCGGGGTCAATTTGTATGACTCGGAGTGTGATTTGGACACGCTCGAGATGGATCATATCCTCTACAATCCTTTCCTGAAGGCGGTTCATGATAACGTGCTAGTGACTGAGCATATCGGGGATGTGGAGGGCCAATGTCTTTCAGCACGCTTCTTTCATGAGGTACCTGCGTCTGGATGTGATGTTGGCTTATGACCGGGTGAATGCAGCTCTGGAGGGCGCGCACCACGGAGCAAGATAAGGACTTGGGGGACGTGAAGGTTGCTCAGGAGGCACTTGACAATGAGAAAAAAGACAAGTTAAAGTATAAGGGTTTTTACAAGACGGCAAGGACAAGAACAAGGCCCTTGAGACTGAGATAACCAAGTTGAAGGCGGACTTGGAGAAATTATAGGTGGGTCCTTCGGCATCCGAGATGAACGAGGCGGCCGTGACCGAGATTGTGAAGAAAAAACTTGCAGAAGGCTCAAGCTAAGTTTAACCAGAGAAGGCCGGTCTTGTTCAATTGTCTGAGCAGATTGATACTGCACCCTTCGCGAATGTCGTTGCCCAATTGGGAATACTCAATCCTGATCTAATGGTGGAAGGAGTCTCAGCTTCGTATGAAGTCTTCCAAGGGAAATTTTGCAGGATCGACATGGAGAAGAAGGTGTATGTCGACGTTTCTTCGGAGAGGAGGTCGGCCCTTATGAAGAATGATATTTTTTAACTTGTATTTTCAATATTGACATTTCCAGTGGGACGGATATGTATGAACTCATATATTTTTGTATGTGTTTTTGTTTTCCTTCTTCGTTGGCCTTTTTGTATTTTGGTTTTTGTATCTCTTTTAACGTTTTAGTATGCTTGTAACGCTTATCTCAATTTGGACCGTTATGCTTCTTCACGTAAGGGTTGTTACGATTATGAAGCCGACATGATTTTCACATTATAATGTCTTAGCGTTTGTATTTGGTGATTCGGGCGTGTAACCGTGATGCTCTTCGCATCAAAACTGAATGGTTAAATGAAGCCGAGATGCTCTTCTCATCAATACAGAATCGTTATTGAAGTTGAGATGCTCTTCGCATCAATACTGAATGGTTATTAAAACTGAGATGCTTTCGCATCTCGGTCTAAACTAACACTTCCTAATTGGATCCTAAAATTCCTAAGTATTTTAGAGTATACAAGGGTAAAGATTGTGCCAATTATGAATAGTATGCTCTGAGCTTGTCCGAGTTCCAGAATCTTTGGGACGACTTTTCCTTCGAGGGTCTCAATCTTGTATGTGCCACTTCCAGTTGACTCAGTTACCTTGTAGGGGGCCTTCCCAGTTTGCAGCGAGCTTCCCTTGGGATGCATTTTTGTTCCCTATGTCGGCTCTCCTTAAGACTAGATCTCTCCGGGTTGGAAACTTCCTGATCAGTACTTTGGCGTTAAGTTGTGTTGCAAGACGCTCCTTCAATGTTGAATCTCGGATGTGTGCCATAGCCCGTCTTTCATCTAGAAAGTCTAGTTCTTCAAGGACGTCTTTCCATTGGTTTCTTGATTGAAGTTCTGTACCCTCCAACTCGGTTCTCCTATCTCAATCGGGATGAGCGCTTCTGTCCCATAGGTGAGACGGAAGGGAGTCTTGTTGGTGGAAGATTGAGGAGTGGTTCGGTATGCCCAGAGCACACGGTCGAGTGTTCTACCTAGTTGCCTTTAGCGTTGTCTAGTCTGCGCTTAAGGGCTTTGATGATAACGTTGTTTGCAGACTCGGCCTGGCCATTGGTTTGTGGGTGTTTCGACTGAGGTGAAGTGGTGGTTGATCTTCAATCCTGCTAAGAGTTCCCCGAATCCTTTGTCAGTAAACTGTGTTCCGTTGTCAATGATCACGAATGTGGGATGCCGAACCGGGATACAATGTTCTTGTAGAAGAACTTCTCCACCTTAGAGGATGTGATTGTGGCAAGGGGTTCTGCTTCAACCACTTGGTGAAATAGTCTACCGCTACCACTAAGAACTGGACTTGCCCTGGGGCTGGGGAAAAGGACCGAGTATTGTCGATGCCCCACTGGTGGAAAGGCCATGGGACCGACATGGTAGTCAACTCGGAGGAGGGTTGATTGTGGATGGAGTTGTTCCTTTGGCATGCATCGCATTTTTTGACGTAGTCCTGGATTGTTGGACCATAGTCGGCCAATAGTATCCCGGCTCTGAGGGCCTTTTTTTGACAGCGATCTTCCGCCTTGGTGTCAACCACAGCTTCCTTTGTGTAACTCGGCAAGGATATAGTCGGCTTCCTCATTATCTACGCACGACGATCGTGAATCGGGATGCGAGTCGTCTGACTTTCTTTGCCTTTTTCTCTCGTCTCTAGGAGTTCCCCTTTCAAGATGTAGGACTTGATTGGAGTTATCCACGAACCTGGAGTGTCAATTGTTAAGAACGGTTGTCTCTGTAACTCTTGGAGCCGAGACGACTTCCTGCAAAACTGACTTGTTGTTTCCCAATTTTTTGGTGCTGGCCAACTTGGAGAGGATGTCGGCTCTAGTGTTTTCAGTTCTTGGGACATGCTGGAAGATGAGTTCTTGAAAGCCATTTGTAACATCCCAAAATTTAAGGATCTAGAATTATAATAAAAGTACTTATAATTTATTTAATGCAAGTAATTAATAAGATTAATAATAAGGTTAGTACAATTTTATTAATAATAGCGATTATTAATAAAATAGTATTAAAGATAATCCCAAATTTATTAGTATTATTATTATTATTGTATTATTATTAGTGTTATTAGTATTTATTATTATTAGAATTATTAGTATTATTATTGTATTATTGTTATTTATTATTTATTAGGGTTAGGGTTAGGGTTAGAATAGAATAGAAAAAAATAAGAGAAAGAGGGGAAGGGGAAGGGGGCGGCTGCGAAAGGAAAGAAGAAAGAGAAAAGGAAGGAGAAGGAGGAGGAGGAGAAGGAGAAGGGGGAGAAGGAGAAAGGAGAAGGAGGAAGAAAGGGAAGATGAGAGAGGGGGCTGGCCGCGGCTGTGCGGCCATGGACGCGGACGGCCAGGGGGTGCGACGCGGCCAGGACGGAGACGACGGCGCTGCCCACGGCGGCGCGGCGGCGACTGTGCACGACGGAGACGGATCACCGCGCGACGGAGGCACTGCGATGCGGTGGTTAGCTGGACGCGGTGGCGGTGAGAGCGAACGGAGGCCGCGAACTGAAGGAAGGCCGCGACGGGCGGCGCACACAGCAGCGGGCGGAGCTCCTGCGTGGCGTCTGAACTACAGCGGAGCTCTGGCGGCTGCGAACAGCGGACTTCGGTGGCTGTCACGGCGGGCAGCGGCGGCAGAGAGACTGCGGTGGAGCGAGGTGTAGCTGTGGCGGAGCTTCGGAAGCTCACTATGGCTGAAACGGTGGCCTTGTGGTGGAGACGGGCGGCTGCTACAGCGAGTGTACGACGGAGGGCGCGGCGGAGACGATCTCCGGCGCGTGGACCCGGTCAGGTGAGCAAAGCTCACACACACTCACAATTTTAGTGTTTTCCTTTAGTTATTGGTTACTAAATTGATTATTGGATTGATTATCTTGATGAAATTGTATGCTTTAATATGATTAGATTGTATAAAAATGTATGATTATAGGATAGAAGTTAATATAAATTATGCTTTCTAGATTGTTAAATAAGAATACAATTTCAGATTAATATTCTTGATGGATATAATTATTATAAGAACATTAGATTTATTATGAGACATGTATTATTTGTGATGTTGAGTAATTGCATAAAGGCCTTCGCCCCCAGTTAATTGGAAAATGAATTTGAGCTTCGACTCCCAGTAAAAAATGGCTTCGGCCCCAGTTCACCTTAATTAAGCAAGATTGGACTTTCGGTCCCCCAGTTAATTGGACTTCGGTCCCCAGTTAAAAACACGGTTTTCGGCCCCCAGTTAATTGGCGGTGTTATGCCCAAGGAAGACGTTCCTTGTAGTCTGAGCTCAGGTCTAGCCCTAGATAGTGATAAGACCCAGCCTGCCGGGTAATGCAGGTCAATGCATTCATGTATAGCACATTTACTTGAGATTGTGACATTAAAAATGTGATATGGTTGTGTTTCGTTAATTGAGAATAGAAGGGGTATTTGTGTGCATTAGAATGAATTAATTGTGATTTGTTGAATAATATATTGTATGTCGTAATATTTGCTCTCCTTACACTGCTTACTACATGCTTTGTTCACTGGGACCCAGTCTCACCCCACGTTCACGGGGATATATTTCAGTTTTGGCAGGTTCTTGCATAGATTGGGGGCAGAAGAGTAAAGAATTGTAATTAAGAATTTAATGTTTAGTGATGTATATGTATATAAAAATGTAATTGGTTATTAGATCGTTGCGCCTATCAAGTGTTGTATGACGTAATGGTCTTTAGTGTGGCCACGAAGGCCTATTATCATTGAATTGGATTAATATTATGAACTGCATTGGTACATTTCTGAGTTTCAGGTGAAGTTGTATATTTGGAAAGTTGATGGTAGTAGTTATTTATTGATGTCGAATGTGGTAGGTTATAGATTGGCCATGGAGACCTATTGTTATTGATTTGAATTAATAACCATCCTATTATGAACTGCACTGGTATTTTGCTGGTTTTCAGGTGATTCTGAAAATTTGGAAATGTCCAGTTTTCAGGGGAAACTCTGCCGGATTTTCGGTAGGAGTTTATGAACCTTAACACCTTAAAGTGTTGGTTCGCTCCCATATTTCAAAGTTAGAATTGACTTTGAGAAAAATGATGTATGAATGATGTGATTGTCTAAGCAAACGTTGGATTGCTTGGGCATTGTTGTATTGTGTGGCGATACACGAAATGCGCGAAATAATTTCAGAAATTCGGGAATAGTGTCTCCAACGGACACTATTCTTGGATTTAGAAATTAGGACGTTACACCATCACTCGAAGTTTTCACTTTCTCAAGGTACCTTTGTAACTGAGGTTCCTTGGCTTGGTATTTTCCTTTGATCTGGGATATCATTAGTTTGGAGTCACTGCATATCAGAACCTTTCTTGCTCCTACTTCTTTTACCATGATTAACCCAGCAATGCAAGCTTCATATTATGCTTGATTGTTGGAGGTGGGGAATTCAAACTTGAGAGATTTCTCGATACAGATTCCATTGGGTCCTTCTAGTACTATCCTGGCTCCGGCACCTTTCTTGTTGGATGAACCATCAACGAAGATGGTCCACTCTGAGCCAGGGGTGTCCTCAGCGGGGGTCATTTCAGCAACGAAGTCGGCCAGCATTTGACTTTTGAGAGTAGTTCGACTTTCAAAGTTGATGTCAAACTCAGATAGCTCGACTGCCCAGGCTTCATCATCCGCCCCGAGAGGTCTAGTCTATGGAGGACGGTCCTGATGGGTAAGTCGGTCCGCACTGTGATCATGTGTCCCTGGAAGTAGTGTCACACAACCTTCGAGCAGTGAGTAGGATTGTTAATGCGGCTTTCTCTAGCTTTTGGTAACGCAACTCGGCTCCCTGAAGAGCCTTACTTATGAAGTAAATAGGATACTGGTTGCGTCCTTCTTCTCTGATCAGGACGGAACTTACTTGCTTGATTTGTAATGGAGATATACAGGTAAAGGTGCTCCCCCCGGGGTCGGTTTGACCAGGATGGGGGCATTTGCTAGAGTTTCCTTCAAGTGCTGGAAGGCGGGCTTCATACTCGCTGGTCCAAGTGAAGGATTTCCCTTTGCGAAGCAGCTGAAAAAAGGGGAGAGAGGGTCGTTGCCACATTTGGGATGAACCGACTTAGTGCAGTAATCATGCCGTTGAGCTGTTGGATGTCTTTGATACATCTCGGACTTTGCATTTCCAACACGGCTTTGCATTTATCTGGGTTAGCTTAAAACGCCCCGGCTAATGAGGAGGAATCCAAGGAAGTGTCCTGAGGGAACACCAAAGGAGCACTTCAGGGGGTTTAGTCTCATGTTGTACTTGCGAAGGCGGTTTGAAGACTAATTCTTAGTCGGCCACATGGTTGCTCCTACAGCTGTTTTGGCAATTATGTCATCAATGTTACACTTCAAGCAACAGCTTGTCCCATCAGATTTCCAAAAACTTGGTCATTATCCGCTGGTAGATTGCGCCGGACATTCTTCAATCCGAAAGGCATCATGGTGTAGTAGTATATTCCCTTGTCGGTGATGAAAGTCGTCTTCTCCTCGTCGTCCCGGTCCATTGGGATCTGATTATAGCCAGAATAGGCATCCATGAAGGAGAGCCAACAGTAATCCTGAGGAATTGTCGAGCAGTTGGTCGATGTTGGGGAGTGGGAATGGGTCTTTTGGGCAGGCTCTGTTCAGATCTGTATAGTCCACGCACATTCTCCATTTTCCATCAGACTTCTTTACCAGGAAGACGTTGGAAAGCTAGGCGACGTACTTGTATTCCCTGATAAAACCCGACTTTGAGGAGTACTTCTACTTGTTGGTTTGCTGCTTGTTTGTCTTTCAAGGCCGATCTTCCTCTTCTTTTGAGCAACTTGCTTGGCCCTTGGGTCGACAGACAACTTAGTGGGACAGATGTTGGATCGATGCCTGGCATGTCGGCTGATGTCCAAGCAAACAGATCAGAGTTTCTAGTGAGCAGAGTTTTCAATTCGTCTTCAATGTTTGGGTCCATGCCACAAACCGATTTTGGTTGTCTGTTCGGCTGTGGTCCCTATTTGAAAGGTATTATCTTAGCAGCTGGTTCAATCCGATCTCGCCTTTTGGGTCTACCCTCAGCTCGGGGGGTCGAGATCAATCAATAAGGACCTGTCCTTCTGGTGTTCTTTTCTCTTGCTGGGGGGGAAAAGGTGGGGGTTCAGGGATGTGGTTATAGCATCTTAATGGCTTCTTGCGGTCTCTTTGGACCGCGATGACATTGTCGTCTCGGCCAGGGAACTTCATCACGAGGTGCTTGGTGGAGATAACTGCCCCAAGTGCATTCAAGGAAGGACGTCCGAGGATGGCATTGTAAGGCTAGGACAGTCAACAATTAGAAACTTGGCTGAGATGACTTTATTGTCGGTTCTCTGTACCGACTCGGAGTGTTGTCCTGGAGGTAACATTTTGGCTAGATTCTTTCTCCCGAGAAGCCTACCAAAGCTCCTGAGTAGAGTAGGAGGGATTCTGGGGGTAACAAACAGTTGGGTGTTACGTCCTTTAGAAGAGGATTTCGACTGAGGCTTCCTTGGTCGACGAAAATGCGTCCGACGTCTCCATCACCAATGAGAGAGCGGGTCACAAAAGGGATCTGTCGTGGTCTTGCGATTCCATCGAAGAAATCCTCATTAGAGAAGTGATGACCGGGTTTGGAAGTCGTCCAGGCACAGGCTTGGCGAGTTGCCTGGTCTAACTGTAAACTTCTCTCAGGTGTCGCTTTCTGGAATTGTTGGATTGTCCTCCTCCTCAAAGCCGCCTGAGATCATGTTGATCCGACCCTTGGTGTGTTGAACTTGAGTGGATTATTTACTGGGGCCGGAATTAGATCTTTGTTGTGATCATATTTCTTAGGAGAAGTTGAGCGTTTACGCTTTCTCTGTCATTTGCCTCCCTCCGGGTTGGGGGATCTCTTTCGCTCATCATTCTTCCGATAGCCTCCCTGTGACCGTTTTTTTCTTCACATATCGGGATAGTCGGCCGTCCCAGATGAGCTGCTCAATAAGGTCTCGCAACTAGATGCATTCATCCGTGTTATGCCCATACCCCTCATGGAAAGAGCAATATGTGGACTTATCTTTTTGGGCTGAGGCTTTCAGTGGGGGAGGTTTTGGGATGTCGGCTAGCTAAGTGTGCATCACTTCCTTCAGGATTTTTCCCAGATTGGTGTTCAATGAGGCATAGTTATTGTATCAGCCTTTAGGCCGACTTTGGTCGTGTTGGTTATGTGCCCTCGATCCTTTCCTTTGTGGCGGTCATGGAATGAATCTCGGTCTTGCCTTTGGCTGGTGGCATTCTTGGCGGCCTCGGCTAAGTGGGCTTCTCGTCCCACGAACTTATGTGATTGGTATCGGAACCTGCTCCATGGTTGGACCGATTCTTCTGATAAAGAGACGGCCAGTGGTGAACCTGGTGAGAGGGTTGAGACGGCACAAACAAGCTGAACATTTTCTGCCAAATCTGGGATGAGGGCACATTCTTTATAGAAACGGGCCAAGAAAGTTCTGGAGAGGCTCATCTTTGTGTTGTTTGACTTTGGCCATGTGGAATTGATCCCTGGGGATTTCAGTAGAGATGGTGAATCGTCCCAAGAAAGTGGACTGCATGTCATCCTAGGAGTCTATGGATCCCAATCGTAGGTCTTGAACCAGGCCAGGGCCTCTCCCTTTAAGGTGCGGGGGAAGGAATGACAGATCATCACGGCTTATGGGGCTCCCACGAAGAGCATCTTCATTAGTGAAAGAGTCCAGGTGCTTCACAGGGTTGGTGGTCCCGTTGAAGGCTTTAATTGGGAGTGCCCCCCGAAAAACATGCTTGGGTATCCTCGACTCGGTAAGCCTCCTCGAAGAATGGGTGCCTGAATGGGGCTGTTGGCCCATATGCTCCGGCTGTAGGACTTCCTGTTGGTGCCCGGTCTGAACGGGGTCCGAGAGTATATGGTAGGTTGTGGTTGGGGGGGGCCACACTGCGCTCCAGATGTCGGATGCATTCTTCGAGATGGCTGACGGCCGGATCTCCGGCTGCCTTGGGTTGATTCTTCGAGAAGTCTCCACTGCTGTTGCTCCTAAAATTCTTCGAGTTGAGCTTCAAGGCGGCGAATGACCTCATCACGTGGGTCGGGTTGGAAGGTTTCATCTGGTCCTGTTTGGATTTGGGGTTGTGACGTGCCTTCCTGTTTCGGGTGGTGACCGTCATGCTGGAGATGGGAGGCTTCTACTTCTAAGCGCCAAATGTTCTAGGGTAAAACTCGAACTTGGCCTTCTTATGTCGAACTCGGATCTGGGTCTGGGTGTTGCTTGCTGCTCGAATCCGGGTTGTCCACAGAATGGGGGTTGTACCTGCAAAGGCACTCCGACGCCCAAGTTAGATAAGTAAACAGTCAAAGTGATTGACTGAATAGAGATTGCGTACCTTATGGGTTGTTGATATCTTCTATTTATAGGGTTTTTCCCTGTATAAATGTAGTAAGTTTGGCATTTATCTAAAGAGGGTAAGTTAGCATATATATATATATAAATATAATTATGGATATTTGGCAATCATAATTACATTAGTTATGAGCCGTTTTGGACATTGGGCCTTAGTCTAGACTATAACAGGATTAAATTGTGTCTTATTTAATAAACTCGGTATCAGATTAAGTACGGGTTCGGTCAATCTCTGGGTTACCCAACATGCCCCATGTGTGTGTGTGTGTGTGTGTAAAATCAATGTTGTGATTTCTAATAAAGATCAACTATATATATAGCTCCTTAACAAGTGCCCGAACCCATATTTGGTATTTATAATTTTCTATTACTTAAAAGGTTAACATCATTTTATCTTTCTGGGGTTTTTTTAATTTATTTTTCCTCTATGATAGAGGCTTCATCCACTTTTAAAACATATTTCATACATAAAGTTATATATAATGATAATGATATATTTTCTTAACAAAGTTTGAAAACGAATTTTAATTAGACATATACATTACCAGATTTTTTTTGAGTTTGTGGATGAGTTCAAATCTAAAAAATTAATTTGGTAAAATTTAAGGTAGAATAAAATACAAATAAAACTTATCTCAACCCATCTCACGTTTACCCATAGATCGCAATCATTATGTTTTCAAACATTAGTTCGCCTCAATAAAAGCCGCCAACACCATGAGAAGCATTTCTAAATTTTCAAAAAGAACTGCATTCACCAACTAGGGTCAGTTTAGTGGTTGGGAATTTGGGTAGTTTAACATGAGGTTCTAGGTTCAAACCTCATTGCTTTCTTTGTATACAAAAAAAAAGAACTGCATTAGTTTAATACATTTTTTCTTCCCTTCTTACCAATTTAGAATAGTGGGTTGTGGGTAGCTACTAAGTTCAATGTTAGCTCTTTTCCCCGGATATGTCATATGTAGGCATTGCACTTGCACGTGTTTTTTCAGGGTAATTGGATTATGGAAAATCTAAAAACATATTGATACTTTTATGCAATAATAAATATTTCTTCTTTATCCTCTTTTAAAATAAAGATTTTCTTTATCCTCTATTCGTTTTTACAGGAATTAATAAATGTATTATTTCTCTTATTTTTATAAAAAATTTTTTTAATTTCTTATTATATCTCTTATTACTCATTAATTAAGTTATGTCATTACATTATATTAAATGGTTGACACATTATTCCAAGTCACTTAAACAATAACGGTAGAGGATATATTTGATAAAAATAAATAAATATTTCTAAAAAACGTAGAATGACAATAAAATTGGACAAATTTTTTCTTTAAAAAGGCAAGTAAAGTGGTATGTAAGGAGTATATGTTTGAAGAATTTAATAATTATACACTATGAATGTCATCCAATAATATGTTATCACATTATTTAATGAATTTAACATGATGTGCAAGATATCATTAGATTATCATATATTTTTTTTTCTAAAAAACGAGTTTGCAGTGAAATTCAATATAAATTTTTTAACCTAATGCAAAAACTACAATTATTCACGTTGGCTCAAATGTGAATTTAGAGAAAAAAAAAAAACTTTGATTCAAAGCATTTAAACATGTTCACATGGATTTCAAATAACGTTTACATCTTCAAATGTGATTGTGGATGTTTCAACTACTCCTCCATACATGTTTTTAATTCCATTTTTCTGCTCTTTCTTTTCCTCTTGACTAGCTAGTTCCAAACAAACGTACGGTTACGTTGGAGTTTCTTGTAACGTTAGCCTCTGGCCCAGCACCATGACATTATTACTTCAACAGTTTCAACCCGGTCAATATTTCATCTCATCTCTGCATTGAATTGGAGATCAACTATTTATTTTATGTTTTTGAATTATTGGTTCAGTGCTATCATTTTCAATGAACAGAAGTTAATGTCTTAATGATATGCATTAAATTTGGGGTAATGGTATAGTCCCTTCGTCACCGTCGGCAAGATTATTCGAGTGCGAGTTGTATAATTGGAAGCCCATGGTCAAAAAACACCATGCAACCAAAAGACTCTATCCAAGTGTAAGGTCTAGACTCATCGACAATAATGTCGTACCATCTTTGTGATGTGACATTATAAAAAATGTATACCCCACTGCATGCCAACTTTGGAACGTTAATTATTCCATCCCGTATGCTAAATTGAAAATTTATAATTCAATATTACCTTCAAAATGAATCTGAAATTAATTAATATACAATTACGTTAAATACTCAAAATTTGTCTCTTACTGAAATCCTATCCGGCCAAATCGAGTAAGATTATCCTATGAAAGATATCTATGATCTTCAAAAAAAAAAAACTTCAAAATGAATCTATTACTCGGGTTTTTATTTCTTGGCATATAAAGTGATATTGTAACCTCTGGCTCCATCACATCTACTACTAGTGTGTTTAGTTCACACCAAAGCCACGTTTCAAACGTGAATCCTGGCAAACACTACAGAAAGTAGGGTTGACTTAAATCCACGTTTAAATATGATTTTGGTGTAAATCAAACACACGAAAGCTACTTCCAATAAGTGTTTTAAAAACGGTTTTGCAAAAAGATAATACTTGTTTAGAGGTGTAGGAACGAGAGAAAAAGAGATGCTATTGCTATAACTAATATAATGAGAAAGAAAAGAGAAAATAAAAAATTATATGAAAAAAAATAAAATTGTAGATTAGGCTAGAAACATAGTAGAATCTACGACACGTCAAAGCAAATCAGGAACATGATATTGATGATTCCAACGTTCACCTATTCACTACGATTGAGGAGAAAACTCAATCAAGCTTCCCTTCTCTTTTTCAGCCTAAAAAGTAAATATAATAGCAGTAGTGAAGAAAATTGATTGCTCAGAACAGGAGTTGGTCCACAACAACGCATAGGATAGGGATGATTAGAAGGAAAATTTCAGCAAAAAGGGATTACACGAAATAACATGATTAGGATATGTATTCGGGTGTATTTGACATAATCACCAGTAACATCAGCTTAGGTTTGGGTGCATGTCTTGCATGTTACTCTAGACCTAAACAGAAACCTTTCCTTTTCATTAAATTATATTTCTTGTGTCACTAACAAATTAACAATTGTTTCCACCACAAAATGGTAACCACCAAAGATAGGCACAACATGTGCGCTTGATGATAGGAACTAACTCAAGGCTTCCACCAAGGCAAAAAGCAAATCAATGGAGAATAAGGCAAAACAAATCCAACAGTATGTATGGTTACAGATTGTAAAATACAAAAAATGGACTACATGCATGTTCTAGCATATAGTGGTACTGCCTTTGTTTTCAAAAGAAGAACCACCTCCGTCTTCGATGTCTCTGCATGAGTAACATGCAAGTTAAAAATCACATCATCACTGTAATTAACACTAGGAGCTAGATTGATTGCTCAGAAAGTAAAAAAAAAACATGATATTAGGCACATTAACTAGCTTTTTTTCCATGTAGAGAAAGATGTGCAACTAATGAACTTAAAAGATTTAGCCTATTCTGCAATTTGAGTATGTGCTTGATATCTTCTACACAATGCAAAATGTCCGGTTTAGGGAAAAAAAGACATCTAGAAGCAATTAAATTGGTATGAAATGGGATGTAGAACCAAAACACTCAAAAAGCAACATTAGTAAACTTATCTTCCCATATATATATTTCTCCCTAATCACCTTGATCTTCAACTTCTATGAGTATGAGCATGACATTTCAAATAGAAAGTTGTGAAACTCTATCCTAGTCAACATGCATAATCAATGACTGCACAACTGTATAAAAACACATGCCCAGAGAGAGAGGGAGGGAGAGACCTTCTTATCCTGATTTTGTGGTTTTAATAAAATAGGCTCAGAAAGAACTGCCTTGTCCATATTCTGAATGTATGGCTGCACCTTTTCCTCCAACATCTCATTCAACTGAAGGTCAAATCGAGCATCAGTACAGTAACTTTGCAAGTTTGATGGACGTTACAAAGTGTGCATGGAAGAATACGATACTATTTGACAAATTGAATATATGTTAAAAGGCAAATAATTCTGAAAACAGTGAGTACACAGAACTCTGTGAACCATAGACAGCTTTGCGCCCTTAGTTTTGTAGCAAGAACCAAGAGCACCATGTGAAATGTGAACTATCAGTAAAAAATAGGGTACATGCTGTTTGACATAAGTTCATTGCAAGAAAATGCCTGATTAGGAAAGTGTCAATTCAGATAAGTTGATCTTTTCACCATGAATGAATAAACATGAGATGGAAAGATAGAAATCACCAACCTTTTCCTGACGCCATTTAGTCTCCCACTGTGCATCCAATATCTTATCAGAGATTCTCTTTGGGCATTAAGAAGAATAGTCATTTCGTAGAACTTCTCTGGATCTTTGAGATCCTCCTCACTCCAAGATGATGCACTCAATGGAAGGTCCAGCTCCTGCCAAATATATGAAGTTAGTTATGTCTCATTTCAGAGCAGGTAGTGCCTATACCCTGCATTACAACAACAACAACGAAAATTCTTTTTCCCAATTGGTGGGATCCACTACATAGATCAAACATGGCCATAATGTCATATCATAAATCATGTCTAAGGATAAACCATTTAAATCTAAACCTTTCCAACATTGAGCTTATTTTCTTGTTGGCTTTTTACCAGCCAACGTTTACTCTCATACAATATCACAAGTCCTATAGTTGTGTGGTAAAAGTTTCCCTTAAGTTTAAGTGGTACTTTTCTATCACAAGGAACACCTTAAGTACTATCCATTTACTCCACCCCATTTGGATCCTATGGTTTACATCTCCCTTTATTTCTCTGTCATTTTGTATGATAGACCCAAGATATTTAAACAATTTGAGGTGGTATGGTCTTCAATTTTTACCTCAAAGCTAGAATTAGTGTCCCTATTGTTAAATTTACATTCTATATACTTCGTTTTACTTCTACTTAAATGAAATCCACATGCTTCTAAAACTTGTCTCCACAAAATGGATGATATACATATAAATACAATCAACTAGAGAAAGGAGCGACCAATCTAATAAGAGATTAATGAGCAATGTTGAGCAAGAAATCATATGTTCAAAAACCTAAGTCTTTTGGAATGTCAAAATCCTATTACTGTATTCTGTGCAGGAGAAGGTCTGATTGATGTTATCTGATTGTATATCATTTGTGGTATATAATGTATTGGTATTTATACTCTCCTCTATTGCCATGTCTGCTGTTTTAACAATCAGGTTATTTTGATACTTTGCTATTTCAATTCTTGCTGTTTGCCTTTGATTCAAATGATAAGGCACCAAAATGAATCTTCAATGTATTTACCCCAAACAAATGCAATCTTTTCATTTTCTCAAGATATAAGACCAAATATGGCATTTGAGCACAAAGCATCCATGAGCCAATGGCTCAATCAAAAATACTATTAGGTTTTGAAAACATTTTGAAGTTAGTTAAAGAGCTTTTTATGAATACATGAGGGTTTTGCATAGGTTTTCATAATAGGGAGAAGGTTTATGAAGAAGAAAAACAGAATGCAGGGAATGTGAGAGTAATTTACTCAACTTTATTTAACCATATCTACTGATCTGAATGGAGTCTATATAACCGGTATTTGTTAGACACTTAATGGTTCAAAGAGAACATTTGTGAGAAAGTTATCAAATCTCAATTAAAAGCTTTTGAAAAACTATAGAGCTTTCAATTTTCTTTGCTCCAATGGTTTTCTATGAGCAGATGACTCAACATATTATTCTTTTCAAACTTTATAAAGCGCCCTGGCCTAGAGCTTCCCAAGTGAACTCCTTTGTTATGTATGAATATTCTGCGATCAAATTTCTTTGGCATACTCTTGAATTTGTTCCTTTATTTTAATGCATTTGAGCCAGGCTCACAAAGCAATTTGCAGACATTTATCTCCCACCGATTTTCCATTGGACAGTTTATGGAGATAAAAGGAGACAACATAAGTATTATTACAAGCAGACGACAGTTTAAAGAAGGACGACAGTTTAAAGAGTTATGTGCATTATTATATAAACTGAACCAAGGTCAACCCGGTCAGAGGGCCAAGTCAGCAATCTAACCATGGATTAAGCTGTCAAACTGGAAAACTCAGGCAAAGAGGGGGGAAAACATGTGATATGCGGGGAAAAAAAGTGATATTTGCACAATACATACATCTTCACACAAACACACACATAAACTATATGAAAAAATAATATATATGAAAAGTAATATATGGCGTAACCAAATAGCAGTGATAATGATGGTCTGGCATTATTAGTGTTAAAAAGTCAGATTGATTGGATAATAATATAAATTAAAAGATTGACAGCTTTGCTTAACAGGAGCCATGGTCTAATAGTAGAATGCACTTCATCACAACATTCATCTTTGTCAGTGTTCACATCCTACAAGTTGCTTTTTAGTGCTTAAATAAAATTAAACTAAGTTAGATTGTCCCAGGTGGGTCACCAACGTTTGACTAGTTCACTGAAAAAAACTGACGAGGCTTGTTTGGACCGGCTCACAGGCCAATTCAAAGGTTTACAGTGTCCAGTCATACTGGCCAGGCCAGTCTAGTCCATACAATTATGGTCATGTATGTCCATTCTAGACAGATGAAAAGAGATAGCATTCAAAACAAGTGTAATTATCAAAAGCACATTATAATATGAAAGAAAATTATGCACATTAAATCAGCATAGACAAATCTGAGTTATCATAAAAAACTAAAAAGGAATAACTGGCAACTGTGAGATGAAGATAGTGACTACATACACCCCAATTTGACGGTCTTGGTGGAGGATCAAGCTTCATAACCTCTGTCTCCAAAGCCTTCTTAGCCTTATAGTAAGGGATATTTTTCACCACGACAGGATCATCCCTTGCACGGACAGGATCTATAGATATCAAGGCCTGCAATAATAGTATGATTTAAAAATATATATGTTGCTAAATTTTATCAAGAGGAAACGAAAAGCAAATTGGGATGTCTTAATTTCAACCATACAATGAAACTAAATACCAAGAACCCAAGTAATAATTATCACAAAATGGTGAAAAAACAGTTTTCCATTTATCTTAGCAACTAGAAGAAACTCAAATTTTGCATACCTACATTTTACACTGTTTGTGTCTTCCACAGCTAAGTATGAGCATAGCCAAATAGCCATGGCTACAAGCAACAATATTTAGTTTGTAGTATAAGAAACTTACATCCTGCAGATACTCCCACCCTGGTTTCCTCTTGGCCACCACCTCTCGGAGTTGATCATACCGCATGGATTCCTAAATTAACTCACAAAAGAAAGACCAAAATATTTATAAAGATATAATAAAAAATAGATTTGACCAACTGCTTTAAACCAAAAATGTAATAGATAATGTTGACTTAGACTGCATGGTGCCTTTTTAACGTAAAAAAGGTTAGTGGTATGAGAGGACAGTATATTCAATTCCACATGTTACATAATCAAAAATGTTATACCCCCCTTGCCTTTTCTTCAAGAATACCTTCCAAGAGGTCTTGTCAGTTAGAGAAATACTACAAGACTATTCAGTTAATAAATCTCATGAGCCCTTCACTAATAAAAAACAAAGAGAGGGGGGATGAGAGATATGAAACAGCAGAGCTGCTGGAAAACTAACTTCTGTGCAGGAAAAATGGATAAAACCTGCAACAAGCTACAAGCAGACTTAACATCTGTCCAAAATAGTGAAGTTCTGCTATCATCACTGGCAGTCTGGCACCTTTTAATCTCAAGAGTGACTTGATAGGAGAAGTGAAAAATGGAGGAAAATAAATTTTCAATTGTGAGTGTGAAGTAAAGAAATAAAAAATCAAAGTACTCAATTATTTTCATCCCTCTTGAATGATTGGCTGGAAGTGGTGAGGAAAAGAAATATATTACATTTTTAGTTACCATACTATCCTTGATTCCTTGTTGACCATATTCCTAACCAAAACATAAGGGTAAATAGGTAGACACATTAATGTTGTCTGATCTCTTGACATTGTATTTTCACCTTATATTCATCATTTCATCATAAATTTGCAATGAAAAAAATTGTTTTAGAATATAATTTCATTATTTTTTTTACCAAGCAATCATTTATCATACAATAATCTTCACCCATTTTCAGAAGAAATTTTCACACCCATTTTCACCTTTACCAAACACGTGTTATAGTTGCTATTTCAAGCAAAACTCTAGAGGCCACATCTCCACAAGTTTTATTCCTAGATGTTTCTCTCATTCAAAGCACATTTTCAAGTTCACCATCCTCCAAGTAGTTCTATGCTAGCATAGATGGGGTACAGATTTAGGTTGAAAAGGATTTATCTGAACAAGCAAATAAGGATGAGCAGATGTAAAAGAAAAGCATATTGAAACCACCAATCGGAAAAATAATAGATGAATACTTGGACTGAAAATGAATGATAGGAAGGAATAACCAACAACCTTGTACTGCAGCCATATTTTCTGCTTCACATCATCATCATAGGTAAATCCCCCCATAATCTGAGGAAGGTAATCAGCCAAAATGCAGCAATACTGGGATCTTTCATGCTGTGCACCATGTGCTGAAAAAAGGGGGGGGGGGATATTGATTAAGATTACAACGTCAATTAAGAGTGAGAAGTCTCAAGCGAAATCAATTCTATTTTATGTCCCTTCAACACACACCTGTTTAACTGATAAAGTTTTGAGTGAAAAGGAAATCTAAGAGAAACATGAAGCACTCCTATGTGTAATAGAAAAGTAAAGAAATGAAAGTATGACAGTCTGGGATCAAAGTTTTTATTAATTATTATTATATATTTTGGTTGTATGCGAGGGGGTTCAACATTATATTGTCAATTACCATAATTAGCAATTGCTCAGATAGAATTAGATTATAATTTAGAAATAACACAGACCTCATATGGATAATCCATCTTTTTCATGACATTATAAGCTTGCCATGGGGGCTCCATAATCTGCACAAAAAAAGGGAGCTTAAAAATGTTATGAATTATTAAAATTTCACAGATGAATATTAAAGACTGAGATATGACTCCATAGAAATTAACAATTCAAAAAGGAAAAGAAAAGAAAAGCATCATGGAATAAAAAAACAACTCACGTCATCTGCTGAGATCCTAACTTGCAATTTGTGTTTACATTCAGGACAGCCCATTACACCCTGTGTATTATCAATATATTATTCAAAAAAAATCACGGCATAGCAATGTAAAATTTAATCACTAAGCATGTTTAAGACTTACTATCGATCTCAAAGTAGATTTTATTAGGGGAGGGGGAGGTGTGGAGGATGACAGTATTTATGTAGTACTACAAACTCAGTGGCATGAGCCTATCAATTAAAACAAACATATAGGGTGGAAAGTTTTATTCCCATGCCTAGTTGCCATGGAATTAGTTCATACCGTTCCATCACAAGTTGGGCACTCTTTGATGGTAATGGTTGCTGAAAATCCAAGGAGGATGGTATATGCACTAACTCAGCCCGATTGTCAACAATGGCATCTGCTACAGATTCAGCAGTTGCTTTCTCTCCCCTAAAATAAATAAGTTGAAGAAGAAAGTATAAGATGTATAGAAGTTGGGAGAGAATCCTATGAAATGATAAACAAAGATATGCTAAAAAGGTATCAAAATGGAGATTTATCTATGAAAATTGAAAAACAATTTACTTCACTATTTTACATACCCAACTTCATATAAATCAGATGGATATTTTCTTATTTGACAAACAGATATTTTCTTTGCATTCCAAATATTAATATATTAATTCAGTATAACCTAGAGGGATACAGTCAACGACTCAACCTCCAGCTTTACTGAAACTCAGTAAGCACGGTCTAAGAAGCCTTTTAAAAGATTGTTTCAGAGAAACTCACCAGGGTAAAATTAGTAGAGTTAAAACTGATATTCCATATGAACTTTTCATATCTGTGTGGCTGTTTATTACTTCAGAAGTTTCCTTGGACTAATTAGATAAGTAACCATGCATAACCATAAATGACAAAGTTGCAGAGTGTTCTAATACAACTAGAATCTTCAATTTATATGAGTTTGAAATCATTTGTGCAACTTTACGTGTTTGTGAGATTATTGTTAAAAATTGGGTCTTGCTAGAGCCCTGGTTAAGACTTGCATTTAATACTCTCTATAAATGCTTCTAGTTAATAAAAAAGGTAAGTATACCATTAACTAATTTTTGTGTTTTAACGCAATCAATGGCTTTCCTTTCATAAAATATATTAGTAGCATTCAACAACAGCACCAAATAAATCACAGTTTACACTGTAACATTGTCTATAACCATTAAATTTATCCACAAAGAGAGGAACTTACCTCTTCAAGGTGCAATTCTTCACTTGATAGTGCACCCTTCCACTTCCCCGGCACATAGTACACCGCAAGGCCTGCCATCCATTACATGTCCGACAATTCCTGTTTTTGAGACACATTTAGTTAGAGTTCAACAAGCTCAAAAATCCACAAACAACACAACACTAATAAGAGATTAGAGACGCGTCATGTATTCCAGTGAGAAGACAACCATCAAGGAATACAAAAACAAAACAGCACCTTTGGCATATCACCTTCTTCCCCAGCTCAAATGCAATGTCATAAGTCCCCAAAGCAGCAATAGCCTACAACCAAGCCATGCCGCAACATTTATCACAAATAAAAGATAAGAGATAAATAGAAACCGAATAACTAACAATGAGGAAATTTCCAGACAATGCAATTCCCACAAATATCAAAATCAATAACCCAATTGCTCAAATTACAAGTTAATAAGGAAAAACTGTTCCCAAAAATATAACATTCAGCAATTGACATTTAAACTCTACTTTCTGAAATGCCCAAAAACTAAGGGAAAAAGGTATCAATAATTTCCATCAAAGCCCACAAGCCCAGAAGTGGGGCCTCAACAAAAATGCAGAATTTTCTTAAAAGCTAATGAATTGGAGGAAGAGGGGAAGTTAGAGGATGACCCAGATAAGGGAAAGGAAAAAAGCAGCAATTTACGGGTTAAAGAGAAAGGAAAAGGGGACTAACGAAGACAGAAGATAAAGAAAGCTTGGAGATAAGTTCGGGAACACCGAAGCCACGAGGAGCAGAGCCGGCAATGTCGAAAGCCAAAGTGAAGGGAGACAAGACCAGCTTAATTGGGAAGTCGAAGATGTCAATTACGTTTTGGCCATAACGAGTACTGAAAACCTTGTACCGAACCTCCACGAACTTCTTCACGGCCTTCACCAAACGCTCTCTGGACATGGCGCCAACAGAGTGAGAGAGCCCAGAGAGGATATAGATAGAGTTGCTCTTGCCTCTTGGAGTTGGAAGGGAGTGTCAAAAACTCCACTGACTCTCTTCGTCAAATATATTTATTTTTCTTGTTAAATACCGTGTATAAAATTTGGTTTAGGTGCTTCATTTATTTTTCATTGATTTTGGTACTTCATTTTTTAAATCATTATCAATTATAGTTCGCTAAATGATGATGTAGTAATATTTCTTGTAAATTTTCTACGAATTTTCTTCAAATTCTCCTACAGATATCAAAACTAAAGAAAATTTGTTTAATTTCTAAAATTTGCGAAAAATTTACTATAGATTTTTTATAACAAAGCAAAGAAATTTTATACCAGCATTTTTATTTAAAATATTTGTAGTTTGTTTTGAAAATTTACTACACATAAATTTTCTAATGAAAATGTCGCAATAAATTTGTTGTAAATTTTTACCCAGAAAAAATTGTAATAGAGTTGTGAAAGTGACTTAACAGAGTATGGTTAATAAGGAGGACTAAAAGCATGTGATTTTTAAAAATTGAGGACCAAAACCAATGAAAAAAATAAATTAGGGATCAAAAACCAAAATTCATCATATTTTGAGGGACTAAAAACATATCTAACCCTTATTTTTTTATGTTGTTTAATTGTTTTATCATAAGTTATTTTTTGGAAAATTATATCGAACTTTTTTCTTGATCTTATTATATAACCTCTTTTAAATTGTTAAATTATCTCTACATTAATTATTTTTTTATAAAAGTATTTTTATTACTCAAAATGTTTTTTCAATAAACATTAAAGGTAGTTTAATGATTAAACCCTCGTTGTAATTCTTGACAAAATTGGGGTCAATTATATTAGTTGCTGGAAAATAAAGTTGCATTTTTCATCCAATAAAAGGTCTTTTAATTTAGTCATGTTAATCCTTTTTAATATTAATTTAGTCCTTGTAAAACTAAAATGAATGACTTTTTCATTTTTCAAAGTCACCATTTAAGAAAATTGCAACACATTATAAGGATATTAGAATTTATAATATTCTCACACACATTATTATAATAGCAAGAGAGGTCTAATGAGAACAAATTCTTCATTCTTCTTTTCTCAATCTGTCTTTTTGCCTTTCTTTGTTCATCACACTCTTTCTTGATGGTATTAGTAGTGAGTAACCTTCATGACAGAGATAAACCCCTGTATCCTTTTATTTACCAACTCCCATCAAGTTGGTTACTATAAGTTTTTAGAGGTTTAAAAGATAGCATCACATTCTAACCAATAGGTCCCTTTATTTTATGAAATCACATTTAGACCTATAATTATATTTCACATGAGTTACATTAATTATTTATTTATTTATTTAACATTCTCCCACTTGACTCATGTGGGTACCATAACACCTCATGATTTATAATTACATCAATTATAATGTGCATTAAAAGACCTCAGATTAATCGATTCTATCATTAATCATAATCAAATATGCGGAAATATAAAGTCATGGCAATCACATGTCATTCAATCAACACATTTCCTTCCATGTAATATTATATTATCCTTCTTCTTAATATGATTTTAAAATGAGAAGTTCATCATAGGTTCAAACATAAACATCATTTTCATTAACAATCACATAATGTGTTTTCCACATCATAATTTCCATGCATGTACATAAAATAGAAAACAAAAAATTCAAAAACTTATACATTGATGAGCTCAGAGTTCAAATAGACATTAATAACGACATTAAAATTCAACATTCACTAGTAGATATAATGTTCATATTCTCTACATCACCAGTAAATAATTTGGGTAGTAACCTTTTTTGTTAAAGGATTAGCAATCATAAGATCAGTGCTAATATGTTATATTGACACTATGTTTCTGAACTTCTTCTTTAACGGCAAAGTATTTCAATTCTATATGCTTAGAACCTTTGGAATACTTGTCGTCTTTAGAAAAGAAGACAACTGCAAAATTATCACAATAAAATTTTCAGCGACTCGGCAATATTGTTAACTACTCCAAGTTCTAAAATAAAATTATGCAACCAGTCAGCCTGAACTGTGGTCAAAACATGCCACAAATTCAGCCTCCATGATGAATGCAACAATGACTGATTATTTCACACTATTCCATGAAATCGTTTCCCCCCCGGCTAAAAGATACACATAACCAAATATAGACTTTCTTGTATCCATATAACCAACAAAGTCTGAATTTGTGTATCCAATCACCTCAAGATGATTAGATCTTACATAAGTAAGTATATGATTCTTTGTCCTTGCCCATTTTGAATTTCTCTAAAACCTTATTAATATATGCTTTCTAAGACAAGCCTAACAGTCTTTGTGATAGAATATTTTTATTCCTATCACAAACTGCCTCACTCATATCTTTCATTTCAAAATTGTAGAAAAAACTTCTTAGTCTCACTTATAGACTAATATCATTAGTTGCAAGCAAGATGTTATCAATATACAGAATCATAAATATAAACTTGCTCTCGTTGGCCTTCAGATATATACAACAATCAATAGTGTTTTCCTTAAATCCAAAAGACATAATAGTATCATTGAACTTAAGATATCATTGTCGAGAAGCTTGTTTAAGTTTGTATATTGATTTCTTAAGCTTACACACTATGTGTTCCTTTCCTTCTTCAATGAACCTCACCGGTTTCCATATAAACACCATCTTCTAAATTCTCATTTAGAAATGCATTTTTAACATCCATGTAATGTAACTCAAGATCATAATATGAGATACTAGTATCATGATAATTCTGAATGAATCTTTCTTAGAAACTAGTGAAAATGTTTCCTTATAGTCAATGACATCCTTTGAGTAAAACAATTGGAAATAAGTTGAGCCTTATAACGTTCGATATTGCCATGAAAAGTCACGCTTATTCTTAGAGTCCCATTTACACCCAACTCTCTTACATACTTTAGGAAATTCCACAAGGTCCCATACACCATTTTGTTCCATTGATTTAAGTTCATCTTGAAGTAAATATTGCAGTCATAGGAAGGGGGTTGAATTGTGACCTTTTCAAATTTCTGCAATCACTTCTAATATATTATGCTCAAGTGATTTACTTAGTTGATATTAGAAGCTTAGATAAACAAATAAACCATATGTAATATCACAAAATTACTTGAATGAAATTATTATTTAGAAAATATAGTCTTCTCTCTTTTAAAGTACTTTCTCGAAGCCACACTTAGGTATTAGATAGGTTTAAAAATAGTTTTATGCCAGTATAATGATTATCCTATCTTATGAGTAATTAGATGAAGCTTTCAAAAATAAAGAGTATAGGGAGAGAAATGTCGAAACCACATGAAACACTAGAAGGGGGGTTGAATAGTGTTTTAAAACTTTTCGCTAATTATTGGAAACCCCTTTTTAATTTAATCATCTAATAATTCAATTAACCTTTGCAGGTTATTGTGAAAAACTCTTTTGCCAAATAGTAAATAATATCAGAGTTAAGCGTAGGCCATTGAAGAAGGGGTTTTTTTCAGTGACTTGCTGAACTTGACAAGAAAGTGTGCTTTCTGAAATCACATAAGAAGGTTTGATAAAAACATTTTCAAAAACTTGTTTAAAAACAGATTTTGATAAATAATACTTCCAAAATATAAATTCTATTGTTTTGAAAACGTTTTATATTAATATACTGAATATTTCAGTAACTTGTTGAAAACTGTTTGTTATGGAACTTGCTGAACCTACATCAGAAGGTTCAGTAAGTGCTCTTCTTTAAAGGTGTCTTGATTAATGGTTTGAGTTTTACTGTGTTAGTTTTGATTTTACTTTTTAAACCCTTCCCATTGTTAGAAATAAACAAACAATAACAGAAAGTAAAGAGTAAAGGGTAGAGAGAATTTACACAGAGAGTTTATCCTGGTTCACCCACTAACTCAGTGAGCTACATCCAGTCCCAGGGCAAACCACCATTGGCTTTTTTATAATCCCGCAAGATTACAAGTATTATTTGAACCCAGCCTCTTCAGGATAAACACAAGTATTCTTTGGACACAACCTCTTCAGGCTAACCACAAGTATTCTTTGGACATAGCCTCTTTTGGCTAAACACGAGTATTCTTTTACAGTCAAGCCTCTCCAGGCTCAAACCAAGTATTCTTTGTTCCACCAAGCCTCTCCAGCCTCTCTAGAGTATTCATTCTTCCTCCAAGCCTCTCCAGATTCTCCAGAGTATTCTTTTCCCAAGCCTCTTCAAGCTCTCAGAGCATTCTTTGTTCCTCCAAGCCTCTTCAGGCTCTCTGACACATATTGTGTTTACAAAGATGAATTTGTTTAAGTTTCGGTGAAACTTAAACTTCTGTTTTCTTTTACATAGGGATTACTGAGTACTACTCAAGATACAAAGGTTAAGCTTCTAAGTACAAGGAATATCAGAGATACAAGTGTATACATTTAAGCTCTAATTCATCTCTGTAGGTTCAGAAGGTTGGCTGTAGATAATCTGTGTTGAGCTTGGCCAATTTCTTCTAAGGGCTTGATAAATGCCATTTTGAGGGATGGATAATTTAGGATCAATGGCTGCCCATTTTGGTTGGCTTCTTGTAAGTGAATACTAATTGAACCGGCTAGGCCAATGTTTTGAATTAACGATTAGGCCAACATCCAATCAACTGATCAACAATCCGATCAGCACCTTCAAAGGCTTTCTTGAGGCTATTTATATGTTCTGGAAATATAGTCGTTTGAAGATTGTTGATATTACCGTTGAGAAGAAATGATTTGGCTCATATAGCCGTTGTGAAATAGCTTCTCATTTGGTTGCTTCTTTTCTAAGCAGATTAAGTGTGCAGACGACTTGATTCTGACACACTACAGATAAGCTCATTTATCTTGAGAGATTTTCTTTGCCTTCAGCAAGTTGATATTTCTCTCTCTTCTTCTTTCTTCATTTCTCTTCTTGTGAGTATAAGGAGGTAGAATATAAAGATCCGTTGGACTTCTCCTTTTTCTCTTTCATCGTTGTGAGCTTGCGTCTCTTAGCCTTGAGCAGAATAGGTGTGTAGATGCATTTTCCGTTCTGACATACACACAATAGCTTTGCTTTGAAGATATATTTCTGAGAGTTTATTTGATTCTTCAGAATGTTGGCTTTCTCTCTTTTCTTCTTTCTTCTTTTCTCTTCTTTCTCCGCAACAGGAAGTCTTTTTGGAATTACAACGTTAGACTTCATTTTTGTCCTGTTGTGCTTTCTGCTTTTCTGCTCCTTTGTGGTAAATGCCTCTGATAGCGTATTGTAGAAAAGGTACAGAAGTAGGTGTACAGCAACGCTGACCTCTATCTGTCCTCTATTTGCTTTTCGCCAGTAGGCTTTCTCTTTCACGTTGGGAAATGAGGCAGAGCCATACGACTTTTGCTTTTCTTCGCATCATTTCAGCTTCCCACTTATATTTGCTGAGACTTGAGTCTTTTAATATAAGTCGTTTAGATTGACTCATAAGTCTTCAGAGAGTTGTATGACGTATCTGGCTTCTTCTTCTTCAGAGAGTTTTTATTGCCACGTCATCACATTTGGCAAGTATGTGTTCAGCATGTTCATTCTTCGTTGTGCACATACTTTCAGAAGGTTGGATACTTTTAGCAATAATTCTTCTTCGATTTTCTTCAACATCCTGCTTCGTCTTTTCTTCAGAAGATTTCTGTGTAGCTCTTTCTTTTGATCTCTTGTAATCTTCAATCAAGCATTGAGTTTATCTTCGTTATGCCATTGCTCAGATGTATTCTTTCTCTACAGATCTTCAGTTGCTTGCTTAATTCTTCATTCTTCTTTTTTGAGCTTTTCTTCAGATAGTTTTCTTGAACAGAAATCTTTTCTTCATTTTTCTTTATCTCCCTGTGCTACTCTTCAGAAGATTCTTTGTTGTTCTTTGTTCTACTTCGATTCTCGTTATGCCTTTCTTCAGATAGTCTTCTGTGATGATCTTCTTCTTGACTTGATGCTTTCTTGATTGACGAGTTTCATGAGCTTCAAGTTGGTCTTTACTTCTGATTGCCCAGAAATGCTTCTTCTTTTCTTTTCTTCAGATAGTTGATCTTCAGATAGTTGCTTCAATGCTTTTCTCTTTTTGTTGAGTTCTTTGAGATGTCGTTTCTCTTCAATAGGATTCCTCCTTCATCAGGTTGATCTCTTTGCTTTAGTTTCTTTAGTTCAGCATGTTGATTGTCTTCTGAGAGTTGCTTCTTCATATTCTCTGAAATACATAGAAAAATATCTTTCTTAGTAGCACCTGTTTTTCAGTTTATTTGATATTTCTTTCTTTTAACTTAATTTGTTGTTCTAATCTGTTTTTATCTTATTATGTTTTCATTCCCATTTGTTATTCTAATTTGTTTTATACCTTATTCCAATTTTTTATTCTAATTTGTTAATCATTTAAAACCAAGGATAATGAGTCTTGAATCTAATTTGAATTCTTAAATTAATTCTGAGACTTAACAAGAAGAAGTATGCTCACAGTATTTTTATACTGCTTCACCCTTTAAACCTTAAGGCTACGTCCAGTCCCTACCTTGGTAGGATTTTTTCACTATATCAACCTTGATACAAACAGCCTCAATAGGCCTCTTGGTGTAGCACACCACCTATTATTCTTCTGCAGCCTCCACAGGCTCTACCTAGTATTCTTTTGCAGGCTCCCACGGTTAGTGTTCTTCTGCAGGTTCCCACGATTAGTATTTTTCTGCAGGCTCCTACAATCAGTATTCTTCTGCAGCCTTTGCAGGCTTCTACATACAATTCAACAGGAAATCTGAAGCAAAAGGGTGCAGCTAACTCTCTCAAGAAGAACTAACACCCCTTTGTTAGTCATGAGAGTTACAATCAATGATATGAATAGAAAATTACAATAAAGGCTCAATATTACAATCAGTAAAGCACAATAGAATTTTAGTGAGCCTGCAAACTCTCTTTCACACTTTCCTAACTGTTTAAGAACAATACTAAGAGATTTGCACAAAGTGGAATTTATCCCGAAGGTAGAAATGGTAATTTTGATGCACATAGTGCTTCTTTTGGTGCTGTGTATCTTGGAATGAAGATAGGGATCCTTTTATAGGCAAGGTTGGCTCAACTAGTCGTTGGAATGCCTTGGAGAAGGGGTTAAGCTCCAAGATGGCCTTGCAGGAGTTGTCACTTTAATGTGGCAACTTTTCTCTCTCATCGGGTTTGACTAGTCATATCTTCTAGAGAGCGTATCTTTTGGAGCCAGGATTTTCAATCTGTTTGAGCTTCCTTCTTCTTGAGCAGTTTTTGAGACATGCAAGAATACAAGGTATTTTGTATTTTTAGCAAATAGATTTGTATCTCTAGTAAATTGAATTTGTAGTGTGTTTTGTCAATTCCTTTCTTCTGAAGTTTGCTGTCAGTATTCCCTTCTTCTGAAGTAGTCTGATGTATTGATAACAGTTTCTTCTCAACAACTTTCTTACTTTCTATAATCTTCTGAGCAACCTTTTTGTATTGTCATGAGGTTCACATTTGTGCAGAATAATGATTCTTGAAACTGTTTTCTTCTGAGCATGTGTATTTTGTAATGTAGTCTATCTTCTGATGGTTGTTTCTTCTCAACAGATTCTTTTATTTAGCTTTTGTTTGTTCTTTCTAAGATAATCTCAATTGTAACCATTAGTATATTAAGTGTATTTTGAGAGTTTGTCATAATAAAAACGTCTCAAGAGGATTCTTGGACCTTACAATCTCCCTTTTTATGATGACAACCTTTCAAAATAAATCTAATATGATATGATTCTGAATTTTGGGAATAAATCAGTGTTTCAATTTAAGAATAAACTCCCCCCTGAATTTGTGCTTTCTTTAAAAGATAATAACAGAAGCATTAGTTTATGATAGCAAAAGCATGATATCACTGAGAAGATTCATATATATATACATATATACACACACACATATATACACATTGAATGTAATAATTTTTATATGAGCTTATCAAATATTTAGCGAGCAAAATAAAATTGTTCAGAATCATTTAGCTATTACAGACATTCATCAGCCTAAGGACAGATTCCATTAGCCTAATAACAGATTCCAAAACAAAAATGTCTAATCAACTACATTACTACTTCTCCCCCTTTGTCATCAATCAAAAACGAAAAAGACAATCAAGGGTATGGAGAGAAGCAGAATCATCATCGCCTATTTGGAAGGAGAAGAGTGATATGAGGATGATGAAGTAGTTGGCTTGAGGATATCTTGAGGAGGTAGTGTTAGGACCACAGGAAACACTAGAAGGTATGGTTGAATAGTGTTTTCATAATCTTTACAGATTTTGTTGGAAACCTTTACGAGATCAGAGTTCTAAAAGTGTCTGAGCAACTTGATGTAAATACGTTTTTCGGAGACTTGCTAAAGCACTTCAACAGGTTCAATAAAATTGCTTTTCGAAAATAGTTTTCGTATAAATGAAGTTGTTTATGCTGCACAAATTATAAATTTGACAGCTTGGTAATGAGTTATTCTTGGATCGGATTGAAATCTTGCACACAAGCATACATTGAACATTATGTCCGGCCTACTTGCTGTAAGATATAATAAGGATCCAATCATACCTCTATACATGGTTGGGTCAATAGAATCTTCTCCTTCATCTTTATTTAAAATAGATGAGGGATGCATAGGAGTTGTCAAAGGTTTGTAACCGTGCATATTAAACTTCTTAAGCATTTCCTTTGTATATTTTTCTTGATGGATCCATATACAACCAGAATCTTGCTTAATTTGAAGTCCCAAAAAAATTTTAGTTCTCCCATTAACTCATTTCAAATTCGGATTGCATAAGCTTTGAGAACTCAGTGCATAGAGATGAATTTGTTGATCCAAAAATAATATCATCAACATATGTCTGGACCAGAATCAGGTCTTTGTTAGACATTTTTCTAAAAAGAGTTGTATCAACTTTTCCTCTTTCAAAGCCATTCTTGATTAAGAAATTGCTCAGTCTTTCATACCATGCTTTAGGAGCTTGTTTCAGACCATACAAAGCTTTTTTCAATTTAAAAACATGATCAGGAAAAGTCAAGTTTTCAAAACCAGGGGTTTTCTAACAAATACCTCTTCCTCAATGAAACCATTTAGGAAGGCACTCTTAACGTCCATTTGATATAGTTTGATGCCATTATTTGTTGCATAGGCAAATAAAATCCTAATGGCTTCAAGCCTAGCTACTGGAGCAAAGGTTTCAATAAAATCAATACCTTCTTGCTGATTGTAGCCTTGAGCAACAAGTCTGGCCTTGTTTTGATGACCTGACCATCTTCAGAGAGTTTGTTTCTAAACACCCACGTGGTTCCTATGATATTTTTTCCATGAGGCTTAGGAGCAAGAGTCCAAACATCACTCCTGGCAAACTAATTTATCTCTTCTTGCATGGCTAGGGTCCATCCTTCATCATGCAGAGCTTCTTCAATATTCCTTGGTTCAATATCAGAGAGAAAGGCAAGATTGTTAACTTCCCTTAGTCTTGATCTTATTCTTACTCCTTCTGAAGTATCAACAGTGATTTGCTCTTGAGGATGATGAGCTCTGTATCTCCACTCACGCCAGCGAGGGAAAGCTTGCTCATTTTGAGACTCGACATTAACTCTCTGATGAGTTTCAATTTCAGCAGGTTTGGGAGTTGTCTTATTAGCAGGTACTTCAAAGGGTTCTTCAGTAGGTGCTTCATCCTTAGCCCTTGATGTCTCTGAAGTATGATTTAGCTCCATTCCTGCAAAATCCTCTTCTAGATCTGATAGTTCCCTATCAGTCTCTTTAGCATCATTAAATCTAATATGTATGGTTTCTTCAACACATTGGGTTCTAGAGTTGTAAACTTGATGGCATAGCACAGGAACCTCCTATTGATGCAGTCAAGGACATCACTGGCCCAATGACTAGAGGACGAGCTAAGAAGCTCAAGGAGGAAATGGGAAAATTGGCAACCTACATTTTTAAGGATATTACCCTACAGAAGGACACCACTACCCTATAGAAGGACACCCTTGACCCTGGAATAGGACACATGGTTCTATGTACCACCCTAGACTAGGACACTCTTGTTTTTCTTTTTATTTTTGTAATTTATTTTATTCCTTCCTAGCTGGGCACTAAATTGTATGGGTTTATTGGTTAGTAGGTTGCCTTGCTAAAAGGCTTAGGAGCCTTGGGTTCAATTCCCACTTAGGATAATTTTTACTCATCCTTTATTTTCTACCCCCATTTGGCCGCCCCCTTTTCCTATAAATAGGGAGGCTCCCCTTTGTATTTTCATAACTTTCATGATTAGTAAAGCATTTTGCCCAAATTTCTCCTCATTGGTGAGTTGAGAGTAGGCTTGGCGGTTCTTGCTTAAACCAACCTAAGACTTATCTGATTCTCCTGAATCAGTGGCGTCTAGCACTGGACTTATCTGTTGTGGGTGGATTCCTGTTTCAGTGGCGTCCCAACCATCTCTTTCTCCTCCACTTTTTCTTTCATTTTCTCTCATTTTCTTGTATTTTCTTGCATTTTCTTGCGCCATTATAGTTGCTGCCCAGCCACTATAATTTCACAATTTTGGTGCCTTTTGTTGATTCTAACCGGTTGTTTTGCTCAATTCTAGATCCTAAACTATCCAGCTATCAAAACTCTATATGCCTTAGAGGTTTCTGAAAAACCAATGAAGAATCACTTGTCAGATTTAGAGTCAAATTTACCCAAATCATCTTTGGTGTTAAGTATAAAGCACTCACAAGCAGTGATTTTTCCTTTCTGATCTCCTCCAAAAGTAACCACACCACCATCCATAGGTCTAAGGTTTTGGAACAAAGACCTTTCTCCTGTCATATGTCGCGAGCAGCCACTGTCCAAGTACCATTTGTGGCGTCTCCTTTGTCATATTAAACACATCTGCAATAGAAACAATTAAAGCTTTAGGTACCCACATATTTTGGGTCCTTTCTTGTTAGCAGGAGGTCCACCTTTCTTTTTGTGTCGGCATTGAGACATTTTGTGCCCAGGCTTCCCACAATGAAGGCATCCCTTACCTTTCTTAGCCTTATTAGCATTTTTAACATCATGCAAGGAGGAAGTTTCTGAATGACCGAGACACTTTTCTCTTTGGAATTCATTTGAACTCCTAGAAGCATATTTAAGTTTTTGGTTCCATTGACAAAAGAAGCCAGGTCCTTTGTGAGTTCAGCAACTTGTTTTTAAGATTTTCATTTTCCTTTTTCAAACTTTCTGAATCACAAATATCAGAGCTAAGAAGCTTTTCCTTGAGTGACAAATTTTCAACTTCAAGAGCTTCATTTTGGTAGCTACTTTAGTGAATGATCTTGATAGTTCTTTGTACTCATGAAAAAGTTCCTTAGAACTTTCCACCAAATCATCATACATTTCTTGTAGGGTTTGAGGGATTACCTCTGATTCAGAACTGTCTGATGAAGGAATGATGACCATCATACACAGGTTGGCTTCTTCAGCATCTTCATCATCCTCTTCAGAGGTGGAATCATCAAGATCTTCCCATGTTTCCATGTACCATTTCTTCTTCTTTGGGAACTTCTTCCTTTTTTAGGAAGACTTCTTTAACTTAGGGCAGTCATATTTCATGTGAACAGGTTCCCTGCACTCATAGCATATTATTTGGTTAGAAGCAAGAGTTTCTTTGCCTTTACCAATTTTGTTGTCTGATGAGGATGACTTTCTGAACGTGGCCTTTTTCTGAAGCATCCTTTGATCCTCCTCTTAGCAGAGCAACATGAGAGAAAATATTTTAATATGATAATAAAAAAAGAAAATGAATGAGTGATAAAAAAAGAAAAAAGAAAAACGCAAACGGCAGGAGCAAGGCTACCTCCCGTGGAGGATATTTGTGGTTCATAAAATAAATTACTTTACTAAAGTGGTAATAAAGAAACTAAAAAATAAAACCTAGGTGAGAAAACAAATAAAAGAAAATGGAAGGAACAAGACTGCCTCCCATGGAAGATACTCAGATCTATGTTTGAATAAAATAGAGAGATTCATAGTATATTAAAAAGAAACCAAAAATTTAATGTAAATTAACTCATTAATTGTATTTTGTTAATCAATATTTTCACGTAATAAGATAGATAAATAGAATTAGAGATAATAATAGATCAAACAGAAAAAAAAGAGAAAAAATGTTGAAAAAGATAACACGTGTATTGTAGAAACAATTTTAAGATATAGAGTAAATTGATAAATAAAATAAATAAGAGAGATAATAAGTGAAAACATTAATGAATAAAAATATAGAGATAAATGATATTGCGGGAAACATGTATTGCGGGAATAATTTTAAGATTGAAAGTGTATATATATATATATATATATATATATATAATAGATAAAAAAGATAAAAAGTGATAACATTAATAAATAAAAATTTAAAATAAAAAAATAGATAATGTAAGAAAGTATTTTTTAAATAATAATAATAAAAAAATAAAAATGTGATATATAAAATAGAAAATTAATTAAAAAGAAAGGTAAAACTATGTGTAATGTAAAAAAATAGAAAAAAAAATGAAAAGAGGAGAGAGATGAATTTGAGAAGGAGAAAAAGTGTGTCATAAACTAACACATGTAACAAAAGTGGAAGGATTTTATACAAGTATAAATGATATGATATATGATATGAATATTGCAAGCCCATACTTTTTTCCCCTAACCCATCCATACCAATAGATATATTATCCGGTCTAATTGTGGTATTGTTATGTTAGCCACCCTTTTCAATACTTCTTTTCCTTCAATTTTTTACATTCTTTGATAGTAAGAATTCAATTCATGTCTTTCTAGTATTATATCTTTCTTAATTCAAATAAAATCACGATATTCATTAAAGAGTTGATGAAAATAACTCTTCCATATTTCCTTAAAATATCTTGTTAATGCATCTCAATATCTCCCTGAGTTCAAGTCTCTAGTTTTTCTTTCTACTTTATCCGTAGATATCTCATTCCCCTTTAATGCCTAAGAACTTGTATAAAGCATCAAATACTCTAATTTTAGCTTCAATAACAGCCTTTTTAGAGTATTAATGACTCAGATACCTAACACTTATCTCAATTTTCCTTATACACAACGATCATGTTTTTATAGCACAATCTCTTAGTTGCCTTATAATTTGCACTAGATTTTCTAATTTCAAATATTCATATACCATCATATATACTTTCATATGTCTTTTTGACTTTCATGTATATCAGAAAAGGCAACATCATTTCTGGTGTTGGTGGATTTGCACATTTCACACCATGCTTTTAAATATTTCGGCTCAGACTATATACTTTGATTTAAGCAATATTTCAAATCTCTAAAATATCAACATCCACTTGTAATTACAAGTCATGACTGTCTTGTGCAATATGTTAGAAGTTTGGACGTTACAAGTCAACAATCTTCATCTGTGTAAAAAACATTTTTAACTCAGTTATGTTAAAAAAATATTTTTATTTCAATTAGTTCTGTTAAACCAAAAATAAAAATGCAACCATTTATAACATTGTAAAGTGAATATATCCCATTCTAACGTTAAATCAAATATGCAAGTAGTTCTTTTTTTTTTGGCTCACGTGAACTAACTCATGATGACTATTAGTAATGTAAGCTCGGGTTTATATGATTCTATGTTTTTAAGTATTTGAAATATAGTTAAGATTTAATTTTAATCATTATAACTTAAAATCGGTGGTTTTGGTCTTTCAAAAAATGAAAATACATCACTTTAGTTCTTGTTGCACGGTTTTTCTATAGATTTTGCTATAGATTAAAGAAGTATTTTTATTGATAAGGACTAAAGAGGTATTTTCACTTTTTGAGAGACCAAATCCACCGATTTTAAATTACAATGATTAAATCAAATCTCTATATTTGAGGGATTAAAAATATATTTAACCCTTTTATTTTGTTACTGATTTGGTTTGAAGATTTAGAATTTTACTAATTTTGTCGAAATAATGTTGATGTTACTTTATAATTATATGTGGTTTATGTTTTTACATATTATTTATGCATCTCAACTTTACAAATATATATTTCTTAGTGTTTACACGTTATATATATATACTTAGTTTATAGGTAGGGTAAGCAAGGAATCCTTTCTAACTATGGATATATTAAACATAAAACTTTGGCTTCTCTGCTTATAAAATTTACCGACACAACTGCTTTGAATCATCAAGTAGTACATTAACTCCAAAAGAGCTAGGTAGTACGAGGGAGTCAATATGCATAGGGACAGGATGATAAGTTTGCATAATAAGGGATTTCTAGCTAACTGTATATGCCTGACTCAGTTGGAGTTTAATTTTAGCCAATATGTTTCAGGTTAATAGTGTGTTTGGTAAGTCATTTCAGCTAGCCGACGTTTACCCTAAACCCTAGTTGACATGTTCCCCACCGAGATCAATAGTCTGCAAAGAAATCATTCTCAATAAGTCACAAGACTTGATGCAACCATCATGGGTGATTTTTATTTCGAAATTCATGACGATAGAAACATATCACATGTCACTTATAAAGCACTTTCCAGGTGTGATAAGTTTGAATAAGACTTAGTGCACACATTCTGAGGTAGATAGAGAGACTACCTGCAAAGTACATCAATCAACCAAATGTCTCTTTACCAAAAAAAAATCAACCAAATGTCTCCCACTAACTTATGTCCTCCATTAATACATCAACATGTGGCTGAATAAGATGGAAGGAATCTTAGTACACACATAGTGGGTTAGAGAATCTCACTACAAAGTACGCCAACCACAAAAATGTCTCCCACTAAGATATGTCCCACACTAATAAGTGACTACGTGGCTGGTTTAAATTCAATGAAGCTGAGTGCACACATTTAGAGGTACATAATCTGCCAACAAAGTACTCAATCCACTCATATATCTTCCAATAACTTATGTCCTCCACCTCAGCCTCATTGAAAAGGTACTTTAGGTCAATGTTATAAAACTCGGACCAGTGATTGACTCGGTCATGACACTGGGTTAATGAGTCATTGGTCCAACCAGTGAGTCACTGATTGAACTGGTATATAAATAAAAATATATAATTTTTATACTAAAAAAGCTAAAGTTTATGAAAATATAAATATCACAAGTAACATAAACTAAAATTTTTAATACTAAAATAATAATTTAATAGATAATAACATTGATTTATATTTTTTAGTAAACATCTACATTTTAAAAGATTTTATAATATATTAAATAATAAATTAGTATATTAATAACATAGTATAATCAAATAATATGAAAATATGTTTATATTTAATAGTATATACTATAAAAAACATATTTATATTATAAAAATTAAAATAAAAAGAATTAATAAATGCAAGTAACAAACTAGCACAGAAAAGGATGGGACACAAAATACAAAACAATTGGATTATAATGTTAGGAGTTTAGAACTTAGAATAGTATATATATAATAACACGTGCATATTATAACAAAGGAGCATTTATCACAGTGGTTGAGGCGCTCTTCTCTCCATAAAGTTATTGAGAGTTTGAATCTCATGTTCAGCACTTTTTCAATTTTCAGGAGCTATATACCGAGCCAGCAAGGAGTGGATGGACCGAGTTGACCGAGTCAAACGCCTCATTTATCCGAGTTAATGACGTAATCAAAGTCCAATTACATATTCAGTCCTTCAACTTGACCAGACCGGTCATAGGTCCTGTTCAACCGGTAGGATCGGTCGGTCCGGTTTCATAACACTGCTTTAGATGGCTTGTTTAAAAAGCTCCAATTTTCAGCTATTAGCTGAAAATTAATTACAAGTTTATCCCTCAACAACCCTCACTTATCATTATTTAATAATTAATAATATCCTTATATATCATTTTACCATTTTTAGCTAATTTTACCAAACATATTCAATCAAATAAGCTAACTTTACCAAATATACTCTAAGTTGAATGTAAAGTGCGAGTGCTCTTCAATTCTCTCTTACATGATTCATCATCAATCCAAATTAATAACCAAACAAGCAAAGATAGATAAACTGATATCTGCGCATGCAATTAATGAGTGAAGCCCAGTTAAGCCTCATATTTTTCACGTGTTCAGTATTAATTGGTACCCAGTTAAGGTCTTGTGATCACACTATTTCGGCTCCTTTTACAACAATATTTTTTTAGGAAAAGTGGACAAGGATTAGAGGCATTAAAAAATGAAGTCACGTTGATAGCAAGACTTTTGCACCATAATCTTGGAAAATTTCTTGCTTGTTCTATTTATCAATATGAAAAGTTGTTGATCTATGAATTCATGCACAACAGAAGCTTGGATTACTTCATTTATTCATTTTTCTTTCATTTTTGCATTCACGAAGTTACCATGCTAACTACAACTGTAAAACTTGTTAGATTCAATACAAGTTCAACTAATAGATTGGAATATGCGCTTCAAAATTCTTGATGGAATTGCTTGAGGACTTCTTTATTAACGCCAAGACTCAAGACTAAGAATCATCCAGATCCAGAGATCTCAAAACTAGAACATTCTTCTTGATGAAATGAACCCAAAGATATCAGACTTTGGTTTGGCTAAAATATTTATAGGAGATTAAGTTGAAGCTAAAACAAAGTGTGTGATTGGAACATAATGTGTTTCTCTGACTTCATTTGGTTTCACTTCAATTCCTTTTAACTTTTACTTCAATGTTATTTTGCAGTTATGTCTCTGAAGTATGCATTGCATGGATCTTTTTCAATCAAATCTATTTGGTGTAATTGTACTTGAGATTTGAAAATTTTGTGACCCTTACAATCATCTTAATCTTCTTAGTAATGTAAGGTTGAAATATATATCTATATATATTAATAAGATAACAAATTCATACAACCAAAACATTCAACTCATTTTTTCTTTCTATATTTTTCCATCACATCTCACATTTCTCTGTTCTCCCTCTTTTCTCTCTTTATCTTTCTTAGTTGTATGGTTGTACAAGTATCATTTCTCTATATGAGAAATGGTAGGAACACACTCTTTTGAACACTCTCTCTAACACATTCCATGTGATTGGTTAAAATCCACATGGGTCCCACGAATTCCATAATTTCGTGGGACCCATGTGGATTTTAACCAATCACATGAAATGTGTTTGGGAGAGTGTTCAAAAGAGTGTGTTGCTAGCACTCCTCTTCTCTATATTAATTACTAACTATATCTTGACTTATTGTCTTTAGCTGCATAACTTTGCTCTGCATCTTAATAAATTACTAGGTATATGAACCTAGTAAAACAAATAGCTAAGGATTCAACTCACTAGTTTATGGTTTTCATGTCATTTCAAGAATGGAGACTATGGAGTAAAGAAAGACCATTGGAGAAAACATGGGTTATTAGATGATCCAATCACTCCACACGAAATATTGCGATATATTCATGTGGGTCTATATCCTATTATGCGTAAAACAGAGACCAGAAAATAGACCAGATATCATTAACTTGTGCTAATTAAACTCATATTCTAAGGTCAATTTTGCCATGGATCAAGAAAGGCCGGTATAAACAGAAGAAAGGATATAGCACCGAATAGATAATAATTAGGAAAGCATCAAATTATCCACTCAAGTCCGGAAAGGACAAAACTTATCCCATTAGATAAATAACTAGGATGTATGAAGCTACAAATTGCATTAATAACATGAATAAAGCAAAAATAATACCGAATACACTACTGAGCTCCGAAAGTATACAAAAATGGTTGCCAGTCACCAGATCGATTAGCTGATGCATCTATTGCACTCTAGTCCTCACTTTTCTTCTTCTTTCCTTTCTTTTAGTTGGCATTTCAGCCGATTCTTCTTGTTCTGCGTGCTTTTTCCTCTTTTCTTCTTTTTCTCCTGCATCTAAGTCATTGTTCCCATTCTGCAACTCAGCATTCTCAGTAGATTCCTTCCTTTTTTTCTTCTTTTTCCTTTTTCACAACTTCATCCTCACCACCTTCTCCATCAGCTTGCAAAGTTGCATCCTCCTCTTCATTTTTCTCCTTCTTTTTCTTTTTTCTTTCTTTTCTTTCTTTTTTTCAACAACAGCCGGCTCTTGTGTATCTTCATCCATTGCAGAATCAGACTTTAGTCCAATAACTGAATCAGCTGAAGGATTATATGTCTACAAAGCAAAAGAACAATCAGCACAGAATGAAAATAAAATAAAAACTAACAATAACAAATGAAACAAATGACAGACCTTAGCGGGGGTTATCAGTCCTCCAGTTCCTTTCTTTCTGTCCTTGTCATATGCTTCTATCTTGGGCTTCCCTTTAGCAGAACCAGCAAAACGACCTAATTCTTTGCCTTCAAGGTTCCTCAATCGAGCTTCAAGCTGCACAAAACTTGTTTAAAAAAAAGTCCAAGAAAAGGGCAAAAAAATGGGAAACTAAAAGCATAACAAGAACCTTGGCTCTGTTCTCCAATCCCATGGTGTTATCCTGGCCATCTCCAAGAGCATCACACCTAATAGCCAACGCAGTCTTTGCAGCAAGTGACCGAGAAATTTTTCCCTTGAACTTTGGAGCTGCCTGGCCAATCAAGGATGCATGGTATATAAGACCATACTTGGGAGTGGCATGCTTAGTCTTTAGTGCCCTAAAGAGAGCCTTTTCAGCACCAAGAATCTGCACAGTACTACCAGGCTGCTTTGGCAAGATTTAATAAACTGCCCCCATGGGCAATGAGACGGGCACCAACAAGCTCCCCCACCATAGCAGTCAAATTGGGTGCAATGGTGTTCATCCTACTCTTTAGATAATCATAGAGTTGAGCTCTGTATTCTGATAGGGACAAAACCTGGTCACAGAGCTCTCTAATGTTAGCCAAATCAAGGTCACCAATTTCAGTTCCCATCGATATCACGCAGCTTCCTTCAGTTCCACCTCAACTTCCTCCGGCAAAATCTGTAATGCAGTTTAGGATGAAAGATTAATATTAAAAATCTGTAATGCAGTCTGATTGTTGTAGGGGGGCAGGGGTTCCAAATGTACATTTGGGCAATGGAAGTTACTGGCTTACCCCAACTCTAAAACAATCAGACTCTAAAATACTAAAACAGCATGTTCAAACATATAAAACTTAATATAATTTGTTTCAAGAAGTATTCTAAATTCAAGAAAGAAATTTCCGATTATGCTACTTATTAGAGTGTTTGCATTCCCATTCATTTTTTATTTGCGCCAAATCTACAATCTGAAGCTTCCATCTATCCACGTGTTTACGTGTGATACCACACTAAACCAAACACAAAATTAAACATAGAGTATAGGCCATTAGTAGATATAAAGATTGTTTAAATTGTCCAGAATTAGAGTAAATCAACATTCATCCGTTTGTTAAACCGGATATAGCATGCAAAAGTGCAACAAAAATTGGCAGCACAAATTTACTGACAAATGATAATTCTACCCTCGGAGAAATCAAGCGCTGCGCATTAGCGCGATCACCCATCAACTTGACCCGCCTTTGCATAATGAATGTTATCCTGTATGATTTTGGTAAGCTCTGGAAAATGCCAACCATACCATTCTCGAACCCTCATGGCATATGTATTCAACTCTTTGTCAAGATCATCAAGTAAACCAATAGCCTGGACAATCATTGTATCCACCTAATAAAAGAATCTTGAAGTCAGGAAAATGGATGTTATCCGAAAAATGGGAAATATAACAGGGAAAAAACAGGAAAAAGAAAATCAATAAGCAACCATTGGCATCAGTCAAAATTGCCAAAACCTAAATCACAAAAAAATTTAAACTATAAAAAGATGAATAGTTAATAAGGACACAATTTCATTTGTATGTTCATCACTAAAGGTTCAAACACTAACCTCACCCTAAAGAACCATGATTCGCCAGGTCCTTATATTATTATTTAGGTTATCAATTATTCAGGCACCTAGAAAGCAGCTAGTTGAAACCTCTTAGAACACACACAGAGCAAGGTAGTGTTCAAAAAGTGGAAAGTGACAGTTATCATGTTATGGAATGGAATCTAGATACCATGTCTGGCAAATTTATAAGCAAACAATTATTATCGTAATGGTAAAGTAAAATTCCTGAACAAGACAAACAGGCTTCTTTTAAAAATACATGATGTTATGGAGATGCCCTGAAAAAAAGTGTATTGATGAAATTCAATAAAAGATAAACAATGTCGACTACTAAGTAGTTAAAGAATAATTGTAGCAATTTTTAAATGATGTTTGTCAGTTCATCACGCAACCATTGGAATGGTATAATGATGTCTTTCTTTATCAGCCATAACCAAATTCGGGAAGATTTATTTGAGGAATAACAGAGTAGGATGAAGGCATTAACAATTAACATAAAAAAACTTTAAGCCATGTCAATGTATTGATCAGGAAAAAAAATGTAATATGTAGAACAATTGCAATGATAAACATCTCCATATATCTTCGAAGTCAACAGAAAATACACCTTCTCAGCACTAAACTTCAGCTTGTATCTGGATAAGCTGTGAGATAAACCCAAGCTCATTGGGGCCATGTCTTTGAACATCTAGACCAGCTATGAGTTCAGTTAACTGATTTCTAACACCTCTCATCAATTCCATAACAGCATTGTTGTGAACACAATCAATTTGCTGAAAGGGTTTAACCAAATAAAAATTAGCTATAAGATGAATGAAATGAAATGTAAGCTATCATCATAAGTTTCAAAGGGAACTCAGGTGGCTCACCAATTTCTCCTTAATGATATTCCCCAAGCTTTGAATCAGCAACACCTAACGTTTCATTTTCACAATGAGCACGAAGGAACTTGCGCAGACCCTTGCTAGCTTTCCCTTCAATCAGCAAAGTAGTTGCCTCTAAAGCTTCTGAGGTATTCTCAAATTTAGAAAAATGCTTGCAGCCGGACCACCTAATTGTGCACCAGTTAGGGTTAGCTTCATAAGCTATAAGAGACTTCATAAATAATAGATGCATTTACATAGATTGAGTATAGTTTCCTAATTATCATAGGTGCTGCGCATCAGCAAACACTAAATTTACAGGGAATAAGGGGGTGGGGAGAAATGCAGAGAGAGAACCTGTCTAGCGTTATCTGGCACTGGAAAACTCCTGCCATAAGTCCTGTAAAAAAGAAGTTTGGAAAATATAATTGGATTAGATTAAAGTTTGAGGAGAAAGTGGGGAAAAGAAATCTGAACTCATATACTGATACACATAGTTCACGGTAATATAAACTCCTGGTATATTCTGAATTTGAAATTATATATTACTAAGAAGAGTAAGCTTTGAGTAAGAAAAAAGTGGCAGATTCTGCAATTTGATAAGGGTAACAATGCATTGTAGCAACCCATGCTAAGACCCCGGAAATCATTACAAATTTAAGGGAGAAAAAAACATTTCAGAGAGCAAAACAGACAGAAAGATGCAAACATTTCAACAATTACAATTGAAAATAACACGCAATTTCTTCCATCAAGAAACGGAAAACACAACCAAAATAATAGAAAAAGGCTTCAGAAAAACATTTGTCCAGAAAGAAAAATTGTAAGAAAATCACCTCAACTTTAGAAAGCTTTCCTTCATCCAGCACTTTAAAAAGAGCAAAACCCGCAGGCGTTTCAAACAGCACAAGCATTTTATCAACTCCAATAAACCTGAAAAAAAAGCATCAAATCATTCCGTCAATAACTTGCATATGAAAAGGACATCAAACTCACAAACACCAAGCACTAACCCGAAACATTTAAAAAAAAAAGGACTATTTCACCACCAGGAAGAATAACTACAGTAACGCACTGGGATCAAAATAAGCAAAAGTAAGAAAGAAACTACGAAGTTTAGAGCTTTATAAAAAGCGAGAAGCATACCTGTAAGTTGAGACTAGTATTGTCAGTGAGCGGGGGAAAGAAAGGTAGAAAGAAGAAGAAGGAAAAGGGGTTTTAAGAGCATAATATGTGGGAATCGGTAGGCCAGGCCGAGCTTTGCATAAACAGGCCAGGCCGTGTTTCTAAAAAATAAAGCCTGAGCCTGGCCTTTTACCCTGTGATAGACTTTAATTAGTACCTAGGCCTGGTTCGTTTAAAGGCCTGTTTAACCTCCGAGCCTATTTAAAAAGCCTACATAGTGATGTAAGGCCGGTAAAAAGGCTTAAGCCTATTTATATTCTTGGCTAATAGTAATAGGCTACCAGGCCTACGAGCCTATTTAAAAGCCTACATGTGATGAAGGCCGGTAAAAAAGGCTTAAAGCCTATTTATATTCTTGGCTAATAGGCTAGCAGGCCTATGAGCCTAATTTAAAAAGCCTATATATAATATTACAAATCAACAATATGGCAGCAAGTTAAATATACAAATTTTAACAAAATTAAAAAAAAACAAAGTCACGGAAAATGCTACATTACGGAATAGAGAGCACTATGTGGCGTAGGCATTTCAAAATATACAAATTTTCAATTGTGATAAAGATAAATGGACAACAAACAGGGCAGTACAGTTCATTTCTCAATTGCACGAAAATTTCTCTAGGTTTTAGAGAACTATTCAGCAACATAATGTAAAGAGATCTAGCTGAAAGTTCTAGAAATCATCCACAAAGCTATATATATGATCACATTATGCCATACATACAGAGTATGTCATCGAATTAAATGGCTAGTATCAGATGACCTTGGATTGTCACGGCTGGAACAAGATATCATTATGTCATATAACATACAGAGTTATATCAATGGAGAATAGAATATAATATGTAGGCATTATAATTTGGTGGGAACCAAAAAATCAGCATATATATTGTTATTAGATTATAATAACAGTTGATGCCCTCTTCAAAAAATCCAAGTGGGATTGTTTCTGATCTATGGTTGGACCACTATTCAACTCAAATTGCATTTCCAGTGGATTAGAACTCATTTCGCGTCGTCGTTCAGCAATGGAATAGTTTTTTTGTTCCATTTGAGCATTTTAATTTCCTCAGAATCAGATCAAGCAATATATAGATAGATGCTGTGAGCCATATATTTAATATAAATTTGCAGTAAGAGCCACCACACCCACAACAAAGAACAACAGAGAAATTAAGACCATGAATGATAATCCCAAAATGTCATGGGGGAAAAACACATTCACAGGACAGAATTAAGTTCAAACTGACTCTCTTCAAAATATAAAAAAATAGTAAAGAGGAAAATAAGTAAAAGAAAGAAAGAAAACCTAGGTAGTTAAAAGAGTTAAGAGTATCTAAGAAATCCAGAAAGTACAACCATGATGATGAACCATAAATATATATATAGATTTCAGAACCAAGGAAAGAAAAGGCAAGTGAGATATATAAATTTAACACAAAAGAATTGTATATATGTGACAATTCCAATGCCATGGACCACTATTAACTCAAATTGCATTTCCATTGACTGACTACAAAACCTAATGTTAATGTTGAAACTTGGAATCTATCTTACCTGGGTTTTAAGCAGACTCAACGGAGGCGGGAGGCAGATGGCGCGCGACGGAGGGCGGGCGCAGCAGATGGCGCGCGACGGAGGCGGGCGCAGCAGACGGCGCGCGAGAGGAGGCGGAGCAGAGGAAGGCAGAGCACGGACGGACGCAGGACGTCGGAGCAGAACGGAGAAGGCAGAGACCAAAGAGAGGCGGAGCGGAGGAAGAGAGGAGGCAGAGAGAGGGAATGAGGGATTAGGGTTTTAAGAGCATAAACCCTAGGGTAGGCTAGAAGAAGTTTACAACTCGCGGAGAGGAGGCGTGAAAGGTTTGAGACAAATGATATATAATATAAGGGAGAAGAATGGAATGATAAACGGATCAACACGGCCATATAAGCCCATGTTATTCCCTCGGCTTGGCCAATAACGTCCTCCTACTGAAAAAAAAATACAGCAATTTCTTTTTTATTTTTAAGATATAGATTTTAAAAAAGTTGATTTCCAATGTTTATTTTTGGTAAAAAAATTCTTATGTTAAAACTAGGTGTTTTAAACTTATGTTTTTGACTACTCTGGTTGATACCCTGTTTATAAGGGGTTTGTAATTTCTTTGTTTCTTGATTTTTTTCCTTAATTCATAAAAAATTGAGTTTGGATCCTTATTAGTTTTTGATCTGCTTTCAGTTGTGGTATTTGGGGGTCCATTATTTGAAATATTTTAAGTCATTATTTTATTTTAGTTTAATATTTGGCTTGAAAAATTTAAAAAAAAAACTGTTTAGTAATTCCATTTTGAAAATTGCGTTAAAGTGAGGAAATAAAAATTTGCTTGGTAAATTTGTTTTTTAAAATTATTTTTAAAAATTAAGGGGCTTTTCGGGGTGGTTGTGAGTTTTCAATTTTTAATTTTTAAAATTTTGAATTAAGATTTGACAACTCAAAACCAAAAAATTGAAAATCACTTTTTGTGATTTTAAAAATAACAAAATCAAGTTTTCAGTTTTTGGTTTTGAAATGTAAAAATTTGATTGAAAATCTTTAAAAATCAAAAACTAAAAACTCGCAACCACTTTGAACAACCCCTAAAAATATCAAAACTCATTTGAACTTTATTTAGTGTTTATTTCATTTATATCTGAGTATAATTGATTTTAAAATTAATGGTTGAGACGAGTGATACACATTTTACGAAATATATTGGACGAAAATGATTTAAAATCAATTATGTGAAAATCATTATTTGTACCGTTTCATCGTTCATCCAAACGGGCACGTACTTTTTTTATGCATTTTTTTAATTTATTGAAAAAAATTACTTTAAACGTGTTTTTTGTGTTTTAAAATATTATTTTTAGCACTTATAGGTCTATTTGTTTATCAATTTTGTTTGATTTAATGTAAAATGCCGAGTCATAAAAAATGTTCCTATTTGAGTAGATATGAGTTTTTGTCACATAGTAAGCTAGTAAGGTTCCTCTTCAATTCGTCAAAAAAAATGTTCATCTTCAAGAATATAGTAATTAGTCGTTAATGCAAAAGTTAAATGAGAGAATAGAAAAATAACAAAATCATAGCCTTTCATTACAAAAAAGAGCACGGGACTTTTCTTTCCTTTTCTTTCTTTTAGATTGACACGTGCCCAACATCATCTCAAAGTAAAAAGATCCATAGCATAAATCATAACTAAACAGAGTAAAAAAAGTGCTACAAAATCATGTTTTAATAGTAAAGATGCATAAAATGTAGCATATCTAAGTAAAATTGTGTTGAAAAATACTAAGAGAAACGCTAATAACAGATTCGGTTCAATGGGAGAACAATGGTTAAAAAAGGAGGAAATGACAAAATCTTAAAGGAGGGAGTAGAGGTTATGGAGGTAGTGGTCAGAAAAAAAGGAAGGAGAGGTGGTGGTTGAGGGGGAAGAAGGATGAAGTGGAGAAAAACTCTCAATAGGAAGAGAGTAACCAACCTAGAGTGGATGGGAGAAATCAGCTGGAGTAGTAGGAAGCCCTCCCATAGGGGGGAGATACCCCCAAGGGATGACGATTCTATTTCATTTCCGGTCTCTGCGATGCTAGGGTTACTTCTAACTTGATCACTTAAGTTACAATAATGATTGGGTTGGGTTGGTTTGATAAAACTCACTCCCACCACACTTCAATCAATTTTTTTCTAGACCACATATATCCTTCAGAGTCAATCATGTTCGAGTTAAATAAAACTTAATCTAACTAATTTTTTATTTTTGTTCAAAATTGATCCAATCTAATTCTAATCACCCTTAAAGAACCAAATTGATATTACTCGTAAACAAACCTAGCTCAAACAAAACACATCACTTAATTGAGAGGAAAGCAAGGAAGCATGCCTCCAACAACAAAGAGATTTTTACACTTTATAATGACCTTGAAATAGTAGGGACCTGAAGCTCAAAAGAAATTGTTTTGTTGCCTTCTATACAGCTAAAATGTTTACAAAGAGAGATTAACTTCTACTCCCATCCACTCAAGGGTTACATGCTAATCTGATTTTGTTTTCCTAGCTTTTAAAAATTTGAAAAAAAAAATTAAAATGAAAGATTAACTTCCACTCCCATCCGCTCATCTTCTCGATGGAAAAGCAAGGAGAGGGCGTATGAGTCAAAGTTGGCTTTAAAGCATGGCAGAAATTGCCTCTTTCAATTGAAGTGGTAAAAAAATGAAGCGTACTAGTCTTTTAGCAGCTAGCAAACCGAAGATAACTCGTTTATCAAAAAACTAATGCTGCGAATTATGGCTTGTGTTGAAATGGGATACAGCACAACAAAGTAAAAAAGGTATCAATCATTTGTGTGTGAAAGCAGGTGACTCATGAATATTTGTTGAAAGAATTGGAGCATCTGTGTAAAACATGGCAAATGGATTTATATTGATGTACAGGAACAACTATACATTTTGGAGCGAAAAAAAAGAAATAGAAACAAATGGGGCATTCTATTCTATTCTACAGGCCTCAAAACCGACAATAAACTACCCTCTCCTCTCCCTGCAAAAAAAATTGGAGAAAACAAAACTAGAAGGGTGTTTACAAGAATGAGCTACAGATACAGTTTGCCTAATATACAACCGGCAAGCATTTACTCAACCAAAAAATATAACCATATACCTCTTCACTTCTTTCAACAAACAATTCAATTTTCATTTTGTCCAACCTCTCTGGTTTCTGCTCAGCACCCTTCAATGTTTTACTGCAATAACCCCTTATTGTTTTGAACCTAGCAATGGCTCAAGAACCAACTTCCTGTTCAATGTGGTTTGTCCAATCATCATGATGATCTAGAGTAGAAAGTTTCACATCAAAGGGAGGTAAGCTCCACCATGGCCCTTCCTCAGCACCAGTGGTGCCGCATTGTCAGGGACCTTGTCCATTTCAGCTGTGATTGCATCGATGACATCCCCAAATCCAGTTGCCACAGTAGCCAATTGCATCCGCAACTTCAAATCCCTTGTCCGCTTCAGTAAGCATCTGAATGATCTTCCTAAATATTTAGCCCATTCAGCCAAAAAATATAACCATATACCTCTTCACTTCTTTCAACAAACAATTCAATTTTCATTTTGTCCAACCTCTCTGGTTTCTGCTCAGCACCCTTCAATGTTTTACTGCAATAACCCCTTATTGTTTTGAACCCAGCAATGGCTCAAGAACCAACTTCCTGTTCAATGTGGTTTGTCCAATTACAATGATGATCTAGAGTAGAAAGTTCACATCAAAGGGAGGTAAGCTCCACCATGGCCCTTCCTCAGCACCAGTGGTGCCGCATTGTCAGGGACCTTATCCATTTCAGCTGTGATTGCATCGATGACATCCCAAATCCAGTTGCCACAGTAGCCAATTGCATCCGCAACTTCAAATCCCTTGTCCGCAGTAAGCATCTGAATGATCTTCCTAAATATTTAGCCCATTCAGCTGGCAACCCCCTCCTGTGAGCCAGACAGAGAAATGGGATTGGTCACCTCTGGCAGCCACTTCAGCTCTATAGAATCTAGCTAAATCAATCAGCATTGAAGGCTGAAGAGGTAGAACTGCCACAAATTCAGCCACAAACTCCTCCATTACTTCAGGTTTGAGCATCTGATTCCAGAGTACCAAAGCCCACTCACTTGGCTGGTTCAGGTTATAAGCTTCAGCTACAATTAGAGTTCTTGAAAACGGATGACTCTCAACTAACGCTCGTCTAGCATTGGTTTCTGATCTATAAAGCCACTGGAAATCTGGCATACGTATCTGAAGGGACAGAAGCGAAGCCTGAGCACAATCCCTACGTGTTTTGTTTCCAGCATCAATGGAAGAGTGAACTTCAGCAGCTTCAATATAGTAGCGCATGGAATCCAGTAAGTCTTCATTCTGGTCCTTGTTGTAGCGGCGAAACCACTGCTCACATGATTGCTCTGCACGAGACTCTAAGAGAGTGGCTGTCTCATGTTTCATATCAAAATGAGTGTAGACCTGTAAAGAACACAATTATAATCAATAAATTATCACATGTTTTAATCCAGTTGTTTCAGAGTTTGCTCCTGCTTGAAAGATGCTAAGCATCAATGACTTCGATCAACAGAGAAACAAGACACAAAGGAGAAAACTCTCTGAGCAAGTGGAAAAAGCAATTTGTCCACTTTTTAAGTCAGCGCTTGGAAAAAGCAATTAACATTTAAACACACAATATGAAACACCATATGCATTGGTATTATAAAGCAGGATAATAGTGAAATATTTAAATAATCCATCAGTTTATATATATATATATTATATTAAATAATTGTCTGTGAAGGGCACAATAAGTGGCACGTACTAGACTAAATTATTCTGAAACAATAGGTATTGACCTGTTCAATATAATTGTATAAATGAATTTTATTTGTACGTCAGCAGCATAAAACTATTAATCTATATATTTATGTATATGCTTCATAGACAAAATTGTTAACAGCTGACATGCAGCAATAAAAAAAATACAAACCATGGCAAATGCATCAAGGTCATTAGGGTTGAAATGCTTCAAAGATGTAAGAACAGCCATTCGAAATCCTCTGACAGCCTCAGCAGTGCCTGTGTTTGTGTCTGCAGCAGCAGAATACTTCTGAAGAAGAAGATCCAATTGACCATTTTCTATAAGAATGCCAAGAATGAAATTGAGAGCATAAAAATTTCCAACTCCAGTTATCAGGCGAGCCAAACATGGAAAATCACCCTCCAAGACATAAGCGTCTACCCTAGTTGCAGCAAGGGCCACAAGAACATCAACTCCATCAAGGCAAGCAGATGATTTGTAGAAGTGGTGGGACAGAATAAGAAGCTCAACCTGAAAGCCAATTTCATGAGAAAGAACAGTGTCAACTTCAAGACAAAGAATGGCTCAGACAGAATCATCAAGATACTTTCTCTAATTATATTCCTTTATCCAGATTATGATTATCTCTTAAAAAGACAAGGCAGAGCACAACAGAAGTTCAAAAGGAAAGGGGCATTGCAACCAATATCATTCGTTACCAAGTTGTCAATAGATAAAGAGAAGCAAATCTTAAAAATAGTATTTGGTAAGAATGGTTAGGGCATAAAGTTTGTGGTGTAAGTGGTAATTTAATCCTTACCATTCAGATAAGACTTAATGATTAAACTAAAGTTCACTCTTCACCCCTATAATAAATTAGTTTGCTTACTCTTCACACAGTTCTATTATTTCTACAACTGAAATTCTACCACACACCGGTTAACGATGGGTCAATTGTTGGTTGACATGTAGCGATTGGTTGACAAAATAATAACCTGTTTTTTGCTTAGAAAAACAGAATATCAATCTGTTAACCTATAATTGACTAATCAGTAACCAATGTAGTTTGGGATCATAGAGAAAAGCATTTTCCACAACACAAATATATATATATATATAGGATATCGGTAGATACCATGGTATGACTTGGAAGTTGAGACCCTTAATCCACAAAAAAAAAACAGAAGAAATTGGTTTTGGTCTCTCCAGCTACTGAGCAAATTATAACAATCTTGTTGCATGCCAAATTTAAGGAAATTTAAACAAGAACATGTGATCAAATAGTTGATAATTTCTTTACTTAAAGGATATTGTGTGTTAATTTAAGACATTCTGCTAGAGTATAATACAATCCTGTAATAGTATGGAAATTTATGTGCATAATCCAAACTTTTAATCCCACAATCAATTTCGTGACATTCATCACATAAAGATTCAAGCAGTAATTTATTTCTTCCTAGAACGTTGGGTTACTCTTATCCAGGCTTGCTGTCTGCCATTCCTCTCCACCACTTATGTTTGTTCTGTATTCTAGTGGAGTTGCAACTTCAACAGGAAGGATTATGAAGGATTTTTTCTCTGGTTGGGTGATAAAATTGAGAAGTGACCATTCAGTAGGCTGGGAGGTTTGAGTCGTCCAAGAAAACAAGGGGGTTTTGGGTCCTGCGAATTTGGTGTCTAAGAACATGCTCTAGCAGGTAAGTGGGGTGTTTTCTTTGGAACTTCATTCCCTAAAGCATCAGGTAATCCAGAGTAAGCATGGCATAGACCAGAATGAATGAAATACTGATTAACCTGAGCTTCTTATTCCAGTACTTGGAAATTTATTTCACATAGTCACACGGTCTTTAAGTCTTTGCTTCCCTTAAAAGTAGGTACATATCAAGTTTTGGGAGGACCATTGGATAAGAGTAAGAGGTTCCTCTTTTAGTTTGGTTTCCCTTGGCTTTTTTTGTCTACCTTCCTTACACCACTCTCTTATCCAAAATTTGTGTAGTATCCATGATTTCATTGTTTCTTGGGATTATCATAATCATTTTCTTCATAACTTAAATGATAGAAAATCCTCCAGATTGGAGGTTCTTTTGAGTCTCCTTGATTCTGTTTGTTTGTCCTCCAGTCCAGATACAAGAATTTGGTCTGTTGATCCTTCTGGGGTGTTTATATGCAAATTATTATTTTTTCAATTCTTAACCCATCCTTTGAGTAGATAAACACTCCATTTCCACCTGAATAAACCCCTTTGGAGGTCTAAAGCTCCCCCAAAGATTAGATATTCTATTTGTACAGCTGTGCTTAATAGAATTAATACCAATGACATGCTTCAGGTGGTAGCCAGTAGCCACATAAGGCAATTTCCCCTGATACATGTATTGTGTAAAGTGCAAGATCAGAATCTGTTCCTCACCTTATCTTGCACTGTTCTGCTGCTAATGTTTTATTTCTTTGCTTGGCTTTTCTGAAGAAAGTTGGGTCTGTCCTAAGTACTTGGACCAGATTTACAAATTTTGGTAGAAGTGAAGAAGCAAAGTGTTGTGGCAAATTGCAATATTTGCTACACCTTGGCAGATTTGGGTGAAGCATAACTTGCATTTTTAAGGATATCTCTTCAGATAAGCAGATACTATGAGATGAGATTAGGTGTGTGGCTTCCAGATGCAGTAAAGTACATGCCCTTTTTTAGAGAGGTGTCCCTCACAGAGATGTTGAGGACTGGGCAGATTTACTACATTGTTGTCTTTTTTTCCTTGTTTACTTTTCTTTTTTTTTCTGTTTTAAGGAGTATTTTCTCTCGTAATATTCTTCTCTTCAAATTTCTTCTTAAAAAAAGAAGAATGAGGGGATCGCCATCACAATTATCTACATTAATAATCACCTCAAAAATCGATATAAATTAGAATTTCCCCAGCAAAATCTGATATAGTTCACCATTTTCTGGACATAATAGTGAAAAAAAAAATGTGGAAGACTGACAATTATCAACATGATACCTCACATGCATGCGGTATTTCTTGTCCAGTTATCACCAAACGCATTAAAGCATGCCCAATTTCTGGTTCAGAGGGACAAAGCTCTGCCCACTTCAAGAAGTCTGAAAATCTCCACAGCAGCGGAGCAGGCCCTTCCTCCTTTTGTGAATCCATATATCCTCCACGATGAGCAGCCAACACACCTGGACAATATAAATAATTAAATACAGCAATATAGTTATATGAATCCTATTAATTTCACAAAATTATAGCCAAACAGAGTCGTTTAGTTTTAACATGACATATGCATAACTGACAAGTAAATAGAAAACTGTAAATCAAAATGACCCCAATTCACAAATCCTGGTTAATCTTATATATTGATAGGCAACAAACCCAAAGAAAACCCATCCATGATAAAAAAAAGGATGTAACATATTTACCAATTACCACACACCACAACATAGGAAAAACAATATTAACTAGAATCAAATAATAAATGATGAAAAAAACCTTTAGGAAAGATTCTGCAAGTATTTGAGCAATACTTGCAGCTGGCATCGGATGAGTCTGCACCAGAAAATATGCCTCTTCAAAGGACTCTTGTGCTTTAAGAGAAAGCAGCTGTAGTAGTTCAATTGGTTGCTTGTTGAACGCCTCAAAAAATGACAGGCCCAAGGCATTTGCAGCTTTTATAACTGCTATTATTCTTTTACATAGTCCACGCCACTGCCTTCAGTAAAAATGGTCACCAGACTCTCCAAAACCTAGCATTGATGTCCATATTCCAAAATATTGTATTGGTACACACATCTTATCAATGAAAAAAAAACGGCAAGAACAGAGAGTGGGAAGAGGTGAGCGTTTGGACAATTACCTGCAGTGGGTTAACTTGTTGCTTATCCTTCAGTATACCATACGACTGCATAACAGAACGCACTTCCTCATCAAGCATTGACACTGATACTTTGCTATGAGGAGTTGAAATAGCAGCGAGCTTCAGGGCTGCATCGACAAGTCTAAACTCAGAAGGTGTTTGTCCAGGAGAGAACTTATATTGTAGTTGCTTGGCGGCAGTAATCTGCCCAAATTCCAACAAAGAAAGTACAGCCCTTTCAAGCTCAGCTGCTCCAACCCTTTCCTCCCACCTAGAAAAAGACATTTCTACTTTTAAGTTTTCTTCTTGCAACTGCAACTCATTTTTTAAACTTAGCACACTGGAGACATCATCTGCATCAGCACTTCTATCTGCTGATTCAAGAGGTGGGCGCCTCGATGCCATGTATCCTTTGACCCTTCTTTTGTCTTTGTACTCCCACCAAAAGTAGTTGAAAGGCCAGCATCAACCACTGGATTCTTGGGAGGAATCTGGTTGTTTTCCCTGGACTCGTATTTTCTACAGTCCTATTTCTTATTGTATTTATATGGTTGTCCATCTTTGCTATTATACTTGCAGTTCGGTCAATAATACTGGAGTCATTCTTAATAGCATTCTCCCTGATAGAAAAGGTAAAATTGAAGTCTCCTTCACTCTTCACCTGAGTTTCAGACTCAACAGCTAAGAGCCATACTTTGGTTTCAATTTCACGCAGAAGTTGCAACGGACAGGCACTGAAAAATTCAGCTACATGATAAGTAAAACATTAACTAAAGTTGAAACAGAAAGTAATTTTGAAATATGTTCCATACGGGTTGGAAAGACTTATCATCCCACTTAGCCATTGCAGAGAAAGCAATAAAAGTTCATGAAGCTCCCTTGCAGGAAGATCTTTCTCAACAGCTTCAGCATGTTTAAGAAAAAATAACCCAGCCTGCAATCATTACAATGGAATGAACTTTCTGCATAAAGCAACATATCATATATCTTTAGCTGAACATTGACGGAACTAGAAACCAAACACACTTGAAGAGGAGGGAAGGAATATCTGATGAATAGTGTGTGGCAGTGGCTCCATAAAGCAACCCTCTCTTCTGGCACATCCCAAAGAAACTCCTTCCATTCAGCTACCATAGATTCAGCCTAAGATTTGCAGAAGAGGCAGAGAAAGATGAGGGGAAAGCGCTCATGAGAAATATGCAAAACTCTCAACTAAAATTGCTAAAAGCTGTCAGAGAAAAATTTCATGTAAAATGGCAAAGATAAATTATAAGACCTGTCAGAGCTCAGATTTACAGCAAGAACTAAGCTAATTTAATATACATCTGACTTCATAAACTTCTAGAGATGTCCGATGTACTAATTAAAGAATGAAATTTATCATTAAAAAACTCATTATTTTCAACACATGTGAGCCATCCATTTGATCAAATGAAATGGCCATCTGCACCAAAGTTTATTAAAACAAGATAATTACAGTAGGAGTGAATGAACTTGATAAATCAATTGGACAATTCTGTGCAAGTAACAGAATCACATATAGAAGATGTAGTGATTAAAGAATAACATTGTATTTAACATGAGTACATGACAAAAAGACGTTATTTATACCCATAATTTGTAATTTCCAATATAGTGTCTGCATTAAAATGAGTTTTATCCATCCAGCAATGTAAAGTAATTAATCTGATATTAAGTTTGCCAGACAAAGAATATACTTATTCAGAGACAATATGAAGAGCAGACAGATCAAGCATCTGTCACAATATCAACAACATGAATTAAAGAAACCTTGAATTAAATATTATGGGGCTCTCTATAAACCATTCAATTGATTAAGACTTTAAATATAAGCTCAAGACTTCCCCTCCTTTGAGGTTACAGTCTATAAGAACTAATTCAAAACACAAACAGCTTTACAACCTTAAATACTCTACCTGAGATTCAGTAACATGATGCATAGCAGATTTCCAGGCTGCACCACTGGCCTCCAATTGCTTGGCCCAGTTCCTTGCCTGCTCCCAGTGCCTATTTTTTTCTAGTGCAGACAAGAGTGAAGCATCGTCCGAAGTTTCATTACCTAAATGCAACTCATTTTCTTTACAAAGCAAGGCTCTGCTAAATTAATTTTCCAATAAAACCTCCGATAGTTTGCTGCTGCATATCCACCATCACCAAAGTCAGTGGCAGCAAGAAGTTGCAGCAAGCATCTTTTTTCATAAGGAGAGGGGCAGGTTGAAAGCACAGCATCAGCAGCTTTTGAAGCAGTAGAACTAATCCATGATGTACCAATCTGCCCCTCTCTCCCTACATTTGTCTGTAAGTACATTGGTTCTTCCTTAATTCGTGCAGAAAAAGAACCCAAATGTGCAGAAGCTTCTGAGAGGCGCATTTGCGAAAACGCCTGATGGAAAAAGAAAAAGGATTCCACATTAGCATGCAATTACATTTAAATTAAGTCTAAAAATCAAATTGAAAAGCACCAAAAATATTTTCAGGTTGATATCAATGTTGTACCAGAGATATCACAACCCATGTAAAAGATCTGGTTAAAAAAACACCTTCAGATTGATAAAATAATATTTCCATAGGAGTAACATAAAAACAGTTCACCTCAAACAAACAATGCATACTTATAGGTTTGACCTAACTTGATGGAAGTGATTGACTTTGTTCTTAACATAAGATTCAGTTTGATCAGCATATATTTTTCAACACAAGAATCCTCAGAAAACTAACCATTACAGCAGGGAATTCTCAAATTATGTCCAGATTTAACAACTTACTATGCAATTATATGTACATTTTAAATGGTAAAGCAAAATATCAGGAATATTTCTGCAGTTTGGGTCATTTTGTATTGCTTGTGTTAGTGATAGCTGATTGATGTTAGCTTAGCCTTTCTATTGTAAGTTTCTAGTAAGCTTACCTGCGCATGCTTGTAAGACCCATGTGGTCAGTTAGTCAGTTAGTTAGTCAGTTAGCCTTGTTCAGATTCTGAGTCAGTTATATGCTGACTCAGCAATCTGTTTCTTCAGTTAGAATGTTCAGAGGGTATATATAAATACCTCTCTGCTCTTGTATCAAAACAACAATTCATAATAAGAGTATTTCAGATATCAGAATTTTCTCTTCTCTATATGCAATTCTAACATGGTATCAAGAGCTTGAATCCATGCTTCCGTTCTCGACAATCCATTCTCCGACGGAGGCGCTCGACCTGACGCGCGCTCTGCATCAACATTTTCCTACCAAATCTCAGTGAAGTTGGATGCAAATAATTTTCTGCACTGGAGGCAGCAAGTAGAAGGTGTCATTCGTGGTCACAAGCTTCACCGCTTCGTCACAAATCCGGTTATTCCCTTGAAGTATCTCTCGGAATCCGATAGAGATCTCGGCATTGAAAATCCAGCATACACAGAGTGGGATCAACAAGACTCACTCCTCTGCACTTGGCTTCTTTCACAATCTCCGATTCTCTTCACTCTAAGGTTGTGTGTTGTCGTCATTCTTGGCAAGTATGGGAGGAGATACACAAGTTCTTCGACAACCAGGTCAAGAACCGTTCCAGACAGCTTCGGTCTGAACTTCGTTCTATCACAAAAGGTGATCGAAGTATTTCTGAGTTCTTTGCACCGCATTCGAGCTATTTCTGACGCACTGCTATCCATTGGAGACCCTGTCCCCTATCGCGACCTGTTTGAAATCATCTTGAGCATTACCAGAAGAATATGATTCTGTTGTGTTGATGTTGTTGAATAGCAGAGGGGATATCTGCCCTATGGATGAGCTTTGAGGTCTTCTCCTTCTAGCTCGAGAATTGAAATTGAGAAAAAACAAGAATAATGTACTCATTGATGTTCTCACTGTCAACCTTACTCAAGCTAAAGCTCCAGAAAATCACCTCCACAATCTGACTCTGTTGATCCGGATTCACTTCCTTCACTCCTTTCCTCATCACTCTGGCAGAGGCAACCAAAAAACAATTACAGAGGTCGTGGTCGTTTTGGTCGTGGGCAGAGGCCGTAAATGGACGTGGTGGAGGTCGTTTCTTCTACAACGTACAATGCCAAATTTGCTATAAGCTGGGGCATGATGCTAGTATCTGCTACTACAGGAATTCAACCCCGGATATGGGCCCTGGACCCCGTCCCCCTCAGCAGTATTTTCAAGGTGGCTGGTCTCAATATTCTTATCCAAGGTATCCTCCTCCCTCGACCTCTTATCACTTTGGTCCTACACCACCAAGCACTGCTCCCTCCTATCAATTTCAACCATCCTCAGGAGCACCCAGACCCGTGCGTCCACAAGCCTTTGTCACAGGGTCTGACACCTCTTCCACACTGAATTGGTATCCGGATTCTGGGGCGTCTCATCATGTTACTGCTGATGGTGAAGCATTCCAAGACAGCATTCCACTTCCAGGATCTGATCAAGTGTTTGTAGGAAATGGCCAAGGTCTGTCCATTACTGCCTATTGGTTCTACTTCCTTTGCTTCACCCTATAACACACACAAACATCTTACACTCAATAATCTCTTACTTGTTCCCTCAATTACTAAAAACCTGGTTAGTGTTAGCAAATTTGCTAAAGATAATGCAGTTTTCTTTGAATTTCACCCCTCTTTCTGTGTTGTAAAATCCCAGGCTACTTCTGAGACTCTTCTCTTGGGTACCCTTGGCAAAGATGGCCTCTATTCCTTCCCTAACATGCTCAACTCTCAAGGGACTGCTCTCTCTTCAAACAAGACTTCCTCTGCTGTAGCTTCTATCAATTCTGTTTCATGTTCAAATACTCCAAATACTTCTAGTTCTACTTTGTATCATCTTTGGCACTGTAGACTAGGTCATCCTAATACTGATGTACTCAAACAGCTTTGAATACTTGTAATGTTTCATTACCTAATAAAACTGTCTTGATTTTTGCAATGCATGCTGTTTGGGCAAGGCCCACAGACTTCCTTCTTCCTCTTCAAATTCAGTTTTTTCAGTCCCTTTTGAGCTTGTATATAGTGATCTATGGGGTCCCTCTCCTGTCCCTTCTTCTCAAGGCCATCGTTATTTCTCACTTGTGTGGACGCTTATTCTAAATTTACATGGATTTATCCACTTAAACAGAAATCGGATGCTTATCAAGTCTTTATTCAATTCAAAAACATGGCTAAATTGCAAATTCAATACAAAGTTAAAATCTGTCCAAACAGATTGGGGAGGTGAATTTCGACCTCTTTCTTCACTGACCTTGGTATTCTTCACAGAATTACATGTCCTCATACCCATCACCAAAATGGCTCCGTTGAACGTAAACATCGTCATATTGTTGAAACTGGTCTTACACTTATGGCTCAATCAAGTTTACCTTTCAAATTCTGGGATCATGTTTTTCTCACAGCCACATACCTCATAAACAGACTCCCCACTCCTGTTCTTCAGCTCAAGTCCCCTTATCTTGTTCTCTTTGGTCACCTTCCTGATTATAAATTTCTTAAGGTTTTTGGCTGTGCATGTTTCCCTTTCTTACGAGCCTATAATCCTCACAAAATGTCTTTTCATTCCAAAGAATGCATCTTTTTGGGTTACTCTTCTGCTCATAAAGATTACAAATGTCTTGCTTCTGATGGCAGAATATACATTTCTAAAGATGTTCTCTTTAATGAGCATCGCTTTCCATACACCAGCTCCTTCTTCCCTCCTCTCAAGCCTCGGTACCCAATTCTGTTCACTTTCCTATATCAGTAATTCCACTGCTATCTGGCAGCATCTTCTTCTAACACTACACCAGGTTCACAATCTTCATCTTCCCATAATTTACCTCTCCACACAGAATCTTCAAATCCTCAATCCCCACCTTCTCCATCATCTCCAACTTTACCTCAACCATCACTTAACCCACCTCAACCATTAAATACCTTATCTCAACCTTCATCCCCTTCACCTCCAATTTCAGAAACCTTATCCCAGCCTTCAAACACTCACCCTATGATCACCAGATCCAAAGCAGGAATTGTCAAACCTCGGTTAAATCCTACACTCCTTCTCACTCACCTGGAACCCACCTCCCATAAGCAAGCCTTGCAGGATCCTACATGGTTTTCTGCTATGCAAGATGAATATACTGCACTAATGAAAAATGGGACATGGTCCTTAGTTTCTCTTCCTGCAGGAAGGCAAGCCATTGGCTGCAAATGGGTTTTCAGGGTCAAGGAGAATTCTGATGGCTCTATAAACAAGTACAAGGCGCGACTGGTTGCTAAGGGCTTTCACCAGCAGCCAGGTTTTGACTATACTGAGACATTTTCACCTGTAGTCAAACCTGTCACAGTGAGGACTATTCTGACCTTGGCAATATCAAGAGGCTGGCCTCTTCAGCAAATTGATGTTAATAATGCCTTCCTCAATGGCATTCTTGAGTCTTCTAACAAAAATCTTGTGTAAACTTCACAAAGCTCTCTATGGCCTCAAGCAAGCCCCTCGAGCATGGTTTGAATAAACTTGCCTCAACTCTCCTCAAACTTGGTTTCACCGGCAGCAAATGTGATCCCTCATTGTTCATTCATCACACCTCCACTCACTGCATCGACCTACTTGTTTATGTAGATGATATAATCATCACTGGCAGCTCCTCATCCTTCATACAACAACTTATCAAAACTCTTAATACTGAATTTGCTCTTAAAGATCTTGGAACCCTTGACTACTTTTTGGGTATTGAGGTTCAGCATCTCTCCAATGGATCTCTCCTTCTATCTCAAGCCAAGTACCATCAAGGACATACTTGCCAAAGCTAAAATGGCAGACGCCACAGTATCTCTACTCCAATGGTTGCCAACCTTAAGCTCTCCAAGCATGGGACAGATTTTGTTGAAGATCCTACTCTCTATAGATCAATTGTTGGGGCTCTCCAATATGCCACCATCACTAGGCAGAAATTTGCTTTGCTGTAAATAAAGTCTGCCAGTTTATGTCTCAGCCTCTTGAGGACCATTGGAAAGCTGTTAAGCGCATTCTCAGGTATCTAAAAGGCACTATTCATCATGGTTTATTGCTGCAGCCCTGCACCACACCTTCTCTTCCCCTCATTGCCTTTTCTTATGCTGACATGGGCCTCAGATAGGGATGATCGTCGCTCCACCTCAGGCTCTTGCATTTTCTCTGGGTCCAAATTTGGTTTCTTGGGTGGTCCAGAAAACAAAATCTTGTTGCCCGTTCTAGCACAGAGGCTGAATACAGAAGCTTGGCCTCCACCTCTGCTGATATTTTATGGCTGGAATCTCTTCTCAAGGAACTCAAGGTTTCCTTCAAAACTCAATTCTATATTGTGACAACCTCAGCACGGTTTCTCTCTCTCACAATGCTGTCCTTCACGCCAGAACCAAGCATATGGAGCTTGACATTTTCTTTGTTCGAGAAAAGGTTATCAACAGAGCCTTGTAGTATCTCATGTCCCTGCAGACTTTCAGTTTGCTGATATACTCACTAAAGCTCTCTCTCCTCTTCAATTCCAGGCTCTCAAGACCAAACTCAGGGTCTTTGACAAGTTGGCTCTGCCTCCCCATCCTGAGTTTGAGGGGGGAATGTTAGTGACAGCTGATTGATGTTAGCTTAGCCTTTCTATTGTAAGCTTCTAGTAAGCTTAACCTGCGCATGCTTGTAAGACCCATGTGGTCAGTTAGTCAGTTAGTTAGTCAGTTACCTTGTTCAGATTCTGAGTCAGTTATATGCTGATTCACAATCTGTTTCTTCAGTTAGAATGTTCAGAGGGTATATATAAATACCTCTCTGCTCTTGTATCAAAACAACAATTCATAATAGAGTATTTCAGATATCAGAATTTCTTCTTTCTATATGCAATTCTAACAGCTTGCAAGATGAATTTATCTAATTGACAGCATCAAGATAGTGCCCAAAACTTAAGAAGTCAATGGACTAAATGCTAAATGCAAAATCAAATATACAAAATGAATAAAGATTCTAAATTCAGGTTGAAGAATTTTAATGCGTTGCTATATAACATGATCATGACAATAACTATAACCTTTCTTATTTATTTAAGAAATTTGTCAACATATTAAGTGGGAAATGAGGTCATTTACTCTTGCCTCCAGGAGTTTCATCACCTAAAATTTTCTTCATTGTTTCTTGTTTCTCACAGAAGGTTGGAAAACCAAAGTTGAAGATCAGCATGCAAGCAAATGCGATATAAATAATTATGAAAGATTCTCCAGTTTTTATATTTTGAGCAATTAATGATTATTTTCAAAGGGTGTGCCATGAACAAAGAAGGTAGAGTTTTATGGTACCATGCTGTGTATACTATTCTCTTATATGTTGGAATGAAGCAAATTGCTTGATTTTCAAGGTAAAATTTATTATGAGAAGGATGTCAACAAAAAAATTTATAAATATGGCAGAATACTCAGGTGGACTGAGAAACGATCACATGCTTAGGCCTTTGATGGAGACAAATGTCTATACTTTCTTTGCATTATCTCTTACAAAAATTCTTTAAAACCCACATTATATGCATGATCCAGAGCTGTTTTGTATCCAACTGCACCTAACTTTGCAGCTGCAGCCAATCTGAATCACTTTTAGGTTTGCCATTATTGGTAAAAGCAACAATCATGAGTCTTAACCTTATGATACCACATATGTCAGAACAAGATGAAATGAAGTAAAATTAGCAGTGATGAGTCGTAACCTTATGATGCCACATATTTCAAAACAAGATGAAATGAAGTAAAACTAGAATTTAAAACAAATATTACTTGTAAAACTAGCAGTCATGAGTCATAACCTTAATGCACTATGAGAGCATGATCAACGATATTACTTGCGTTAACATATTATTTAGGATTTGTGAATTCATGTTTTTGTAATTGCAGATTTAAGGTTATGCACACACACACATATAGGTGTTTCTATAATTTAGTTGTTTGGGTCTTAGGTTGGGATATCCTATTTTCCTAGTTAGATTAATTGTCTTAAGTTATGTTCATTTTACTCTCAAGTTAGGGTTACTTATCCAATAGATTCACATTGTTTGGGAGGTATATTATTTGTCTTAGATATTTCAGGTTATTATTGAATTTCAATATTGAAAAATGACTTTTTATATCATTCCCAAGTTCTTGTACTTGTTGTACATCAAGCCTACTGCATTAATGTTCTCTTTTTCATAAACAAAAATAGAGTAAAAGAAAGTCAAGATAATATTATAAAATTAACCAGCTAATGGCTCTTGAATACCAAGACCATTTCTATAGTACTTAGCCAAAGCTGCACAGTAGCACACAAAAAAGAATCAATCTTGTATTCTATATAGACACTGATCAAAAGAAATAGTATTCACTAATCTCACGTATACAGCACTAAATGAAGCAGATGAATTTTGAATTAGCTGGCATACCTGAAGCGCGCGGATGAATGGCAGTAAGGGGCATGATGGAAGGAACATTTCAAACGCCCTTAGCAAAGGCAAGAACAATTGTTGTTCACAGAGTACTGCAACCATCTTGGAAAGAGAAGCGGGCCCTTCTTCAGAATCACTTACAACATGAATGCATCCAGAATATTCTACTTTTCTTTCACCCTCTGCAGTCTTACCTTGGGAATAAAATATTTTTTCACTTATAGAAGTACTTGACATATCAGACATTGCAGAAGCAGAGGAGTCTAGTGAAATCGGAGTTATTAACCGCCGACGTTTAGGACTCTGCCTATTGTAATGAAATGCAAGAACTCTGTCACCTACAGGCAGAGCATTAGTTGCATTTACAGCCGCTCCAACATTGTCTGCAATCTGGGAAGCAATATCATTCACCTTTATGGAAGAAGTTTCTCTGCCCATAGATAAAAGGTCATGAGTTTCAATCATTGAAGAAAGTCTATAAAGATGTTTGAGAATGTGTGTGGATCAGTTGACACTGGTAAAAGTAAAAGACTTGTTTCACTTAGACCTTTTGTGAGTTCTCAATCTAATCATTGAATTATACAACAGCCAAGCATTCTTTGTACTGGGTAGAGTCAGCTAGAAATTGTTAGTTTTAAAAATTGGACACTAACAAGCATGAAATGAAATGGTAACAAAAAAATATATTGAATGATAGTTTTAACATGTGCTGATGAACTATAAACAACTTCAGATTAATGTAACATTCCACGAGTACTCATGATGTAAGATTTAATGAGAAACTCAAAAAAAGAATTATTCCTACTGATGTAAGATTTAATTTCATTTATGCTGTTACTAATGTATCCTAAAATATAGATGGAAAGACAGACAGTTATAGACTAATGTAACAGATTACTTCAATACTCAACATAAATTAAATCATGCAAGACTGCAGGCTCTTCACAGCAGAAATGGCTGAATGTACCAATTGATAAAAAAACCATAGCCAGAATATATAATGAAATCATCATTTCACTTAAAGACAGTTTACATTTACCTTGCTGCAGTAATTTCCAACCAAACTGTCAGGCATGACAATGGAGAGACATCATGGAAACATGAAGCAACCATTGCCAATATTGACCAGGACAACTCTTTTGCTTTCATCAAGAGAGCCTCTCCAGAACATTTTTGTTTTTCACACTCTGCTAATATTTGGAAGAGTTCAACTGGAACACACACGTTTTCATCAGGAAAGGATGTGCCACTGCTTTTCTCGAGTGTCTCCAAGTACGATGCAGAGCTTGCCTTTTTCTTTGAATGCATTCCCCTCAAAACTGTCAACATATGAAGTCTAAGACGTGGATCACTGACCTCCTTTGATGCCTAGCATTGACAATCAGAGATTTAAAGTGAAACTATTTTAGTTTAACATTACTTGCACAGTATAAACTTTATGGGTTAGAATGGGATACAGGACTCACCACTTGGACCACTGTATCAAATGAGTATCCTCCAATCTGAGCTTCAGACAAAAATTCAATCTGACAGGAGTAGAAAATCATAAGATAATAGTCCGAGGAGTTAATAGAAGAAATAATAAAAGTAGAAACATACCCAATCATTGTCTCTAGCTAATACAGCAAGGTACTTAGTACTTAAGGGAAGTTGGTGCAACCTACAAAAACTTGTTACCAAAGTCCAGTGCTGGCTAGCAGCCTTTCGGTGAGATCTTAACTCATTTCCATCACCATTTCCACTTAATAGCCATGACCCATAGGTATTTCCATCAACCACCGTGGAAGGCTAGCCTTTTCCAAATGGTGCAGGACAAGCATAAGAGCTCGTGAAGGTCGTTTACTAGGAGCTCCTGTCTCAGAGGCAACTACAGGAGAATCCTTGTGCAAATACTCATCAGCAAGAGCTCTAGCTAGAGATTCTGCCACATCACCTTCATGAGATATTGCATGAAACATAGATCCCTTAGGTGACAATTGCCTAAGATTGTCATTATTTTCACTTGATTTGTAGAAAGAAGATATTCGTTTTAGCACAGCAATATCAATGCGCATCTTGCTGGCAGATAAACCACATAGCTCCAGAAGAAAAGCACATGAAGCAACAAGCATAGAATCTTCAAATGCATTATAGCAATTGACATAACCTGAAAATTCAAGAACAAAATGTTCAATGTACCAGTCAATTTTAATGAGTGATCTTTCTTTTTCGTTTTTTTTTTATGAATAACAAATTATAAAATCTGGCCAAGAGCCAATGGTGTTACATATTAGGCATATGGGAGGATGTCCAGTATCAAAATGAAAAGAGACCCTAAGATGAAACATAGAACTGATAGAAGACCAAACAAAATAGATTAAAAGATAAAATCATTCTTGCTCCTTAACAAAACAGCTTAACCTTTTAGGTTTAATTGGTTCTTCACAAGGTTTGGACGCCCTGATTACCAAGTGATCAGAAGCTTGATTCTAGACATCCCAATTCAACATAATTCAATTAAATTTTAGCATAAAGTAAAACGGGCCTTGTGTATTGCCGATGCTAAAAGCACAAAAAGCTCCTGCAGGGGCATGTTAGAGATATAAAACCATTCATATGACTTCATGTAACATCTTTAAACTTTCAGGTCGAAGTGGTTCTTGACAAACAGATTCATTTGGAAGCTGGGCTTGAGAGTAATGTCATTAGTCACTACCCATTTTGGAATTTATCATCAAGTGAAGACTTTGATACAGTAACAAAGCATTTTTCAATATTTGCACTTCACGCATTGATTTGTTTAATTTTATCTCTCATTTCAAGTACAAAACCAGAAAATTTATTTTAAAAAGAAAAAACACTCACAGATGAAAGTAGAGTCTCTTCACTTTGTCCTAGTGGTGAGAGAAGTGTCTGAACATCTGATTGAATGTTAGTTTGTCCATGAGCCGAAGTACTGGCTTCCCGTTCTGACTTCAGGTTTTGAACTCTATTACCAAGAATTTGGTTAAAAGCTGCCAGTGCTCGTCCACGATGTAAATGGTGCTCAAGCCCAAATCCATTTTCCTGAAAAATCAATTAATTCACTGATATAAGTATACAAATATCCAAATACTCAATTATAATGACAAAAAAGAAGGCTTCTTAGCAACTTAAAATAATTGGAGCACAAGGCAAATAGCATGTTTTTAGCAACAAATATAGAAGGATATTGCAGAAACAAGTGGAAAAGTCAGCTCCTGAAAAATGACTGCAAGAATTTTTGTGAGAACAAGTTGGCATTGTTGTTGATTTTTGGATGGATTAGTGGTCCCCGGCACTTGACTTATCCAACAACCATCGTTGAATAATGACACACTATGGGTGAATGTTTTCGCTTTTTTTACTGTGCAGCTTTGCTCTCTAAAAAAGGACTCAATTAGGATTTAGGGCAAATACCTTTCACTACCAAGTAAATTGTCAATGTAATTACTGGGCCTGAGAATACAAACAAGAAACTGCAAGAGTTCAATCTAAAAGGATAATCATTTAGTCTATAGCCACAAACTGAAGCAATTGAACAGAAAGATTAAGGTAACTGGCTCTCACAGAAACACATATCAAGCATAAGAGACATGTCTGGCTACAATTACACATGATCAAAGAAACAGACCCCTCCCTGAGAGCCAATGGTCATACTGCCTATATCACCTCATATATACCTTATAAATTACAAAGATAGAACAGTATAGCAATAAATCTCATTTTCATGATGAAAAAAAGGTGACAGAAATCCAAGTCTCCTATAGGAAGCATCTTCAATCTTATGTTGTAGTCTAACTTTCCAGAAACATGACTATTACCAGAAAACCCCAACAAAATCCTGCAAAGTAAAGCTACTCCCTGACCTCATAGTAGTTATGACTTATGATCCTTTAGATGCAGAAAAGTTAAATTAGATTGCAACTTGTAGATAGAGGAACTGGACCAGAACATATATCAACACAATTAGGATACCAAGTCATTGCATTTAACTGTTCGGTTACTAGTCTAACAGTTGAACCAGTAACTATTCTATAAAATGTTGAAAGAAGAAAACAATATTAGCATGACTTGACACTGAGTATTTCTCAATTAACTTTTAGTTTATAAAGGATGAAATTGCAAGACATTTTATCATGTGACAAACTGGGATTAGTCCAGTGAACAGTGTTATGGGAGCAAACAAATAACAATAATATTAAAGATACAATAATTCAAAATTAATACCCATATCCAATCCTTAACCCAACTTTCTTCAGCAGAATGCAAGTATCTATCTATTCATGTGCTTTTTCAAATACTGGACATCCTGATTAACTTATCATTTTTTTGGTGCACTAATTAGCTTATCTCAATATTTCATACACATATTTAAAAGTTTAGTGAACGTTTTGAAATTGCCATGGCAATTGAAATTGGGATCCAGGCAAGCTAAGATTTTGATATAATGATAAGAAGTTCAATATAATGTTTATTTTGTTACTGGTTGCAGATGTTAGTCTTGTGCACCTTAATTCATGAGTTCAACCAAAGCTTTGACAAGGACATTTGCATAGGACAATCAAATTAAATAATCAGACCAGCCAGGTGGCTGGCGGAACTAACTGAGCCAGGGTTACTCTAATTATGTTGCAACTGTAGTCTGTAGCACCAATAAAATTGCAAATAGTGCATAGCTAAACAAGCTTTAGGTTGTAAAATATTCCTTAGCAGTTTTCAAGAAAAAGAAAAAAAAAAGCAATTAAATTAAATGTCCATACCTCGAGTAAATGACCATGTAATTCTTCTTCAATGTGTCTTTGGATAGTTGCCTCCCAGGAGATTGCACTTATCTCAGCATGCACATCAGCACTTATGAATAAATCAATGTCTCTGTGTAACAAAGTTTCCCCTGTAGGGAACCCTGAAAATGATTGGCATCCAAGAGGACCCTGCAATGTAATGAAAACTACATAAATTGGATTGCTTACATGTACATTAATTGTGTCTGCAATAGCATGCCAAGTGCCAACTACATGACAGATTAAGGTACTAATAACAAATAAAAAAGAGAGCAAAAGATCAGCGACGAAGCTGTCCTAACATTACATATAAAGCATACAGAAATTTTAAGAGATAAAATAGCAGATGTGTATAATTTGAATAGAATTATAGAAGTAAGGAAGATAAAAATTGCATAAAAAACCAGCAAAGGAATTTGGTCAATAGAAAAGGAGAAAAAAAAACCTGGACATAAAGCTGTATCAATCTTCGTATGGGCTTAGGAAACCAGCACGGAAGCATTTGTAGAAGTGATGTATCATGTCCAGTCGAGAAGAAGATGTCATCACGCCAGCTAAGATACTCTGATAAAGCTGCACAGCCAAATTGTGAGACAAAAATTGATGGGAGAAAAGGTGAGGTTAGTTTAAGTGCCAAAGTAACTTCAGAAAAGAGTTCTTAATTTTTTTGGGGGGGAGCGGGACCCAAAAAGTGAGGTCAATAGCTAACCAGTTTTTGCTTTAGGGACCAACAACCCCATTGTATCTTGTCCAAGACATGCTCCTACAAGCGTGCGCCACAATGTAGGGAACCTCTGCAACGTCGGCCTAAGGTTCTCCAATGTGCACTGGGCAGAGGAATTACTATGCCTATTTACACCTCCACTATTTAAGCAGCTTTGAATCGGGACAGCAGCATGCATTAGGGTTGCTAGAGCTGCCATTTCCCCACCCCCTTCAGCAATGTCATCAACAGTTCGAATTATCTCATCTAACTCCAGAACACTAAGGTCACTTCTATGAACTAAAGTACGTGACATTATTGAACGAGCATTGGCAAGTGAGGCCTCGTATTCACATCCCTTAATTCTACATAAGAGAAGCCATCTTGCCCATTCACAATCAACCTGTTGAGATACAATGTATCAACAAGCAACAGATATAAGCACATAAGAAATTTCACCAATAAGGACAAACCTTTAATAGAAGTACACACAAAACTCTGTACATCATAAAGAGGGAAAATAGGAAGCACAATTACATCAACCCCTATATATTAATTTCTCATTTTGGTAATATACTCTCGTTCATAATATGCGACGTAATTTTGTTTTGCATCAAACACATCATTTATATATATATATATTGTTATTGCTTTTTAAATAAATTTAGTCAATCATAAAATTTGATTTGTCAGTATCAAAACCTTTCAAGAGTATAAATTTAGAGCTCATGAATTTAAATTTTGACATATTATATCAAATTAATAAATATGAATAATGTTATGTCTTAATTCACATAATTTATTTCTATAATTTCTTTCTTACAATGTAAAAAGTTTCATTGTTGCTATCTTTACATATCTTCTCGTTAAATATTTTTTCTCTTAAATATCTGTATATAATTTTTTCATTTAAAAAAAAATTGTGCAATGCACAAGATATTTAGTAAGTAAGTTTGCATCTCAAAAAACCTAAAATATAACCTTTAAATAAAACTGCGATAATTTTATTATATTATTTTAAATAATTTTAAAAGGACTACTCTTAAGATTTGCTTTAGGCTTAGGTTTAGGTTTGGGTCGGCCCTGTTTGGTGTAAAGCCTAGTCTTTCAAAGAGGTTTCCTTAACATGTACTCACAGGAACTGACCAGCTTTGCTCCATTGAACTTTAATTCTCTGTTGTTTGTTTTATTTTTTTTGTCCATTTTGGGTTCCTTCTGCTATTCTTCTTTTTGTTTTAATGAATGTTTTCTTTTATTAAAAAAAAAACGGAGGTTATCACTAAACTTGCATAACAATGCCATAGACAAATAGTTTGAAAACCAACCAAAAAAATATAAAATAGCGGAACCTTCAAATTCAGTGCATCAACAGCTTATGGAAGCATACCAGTATTGTGATTTGAAATAATAAAGACCAAGAGCAAACAATCAGAATATATCAAATACAAATAACAATAATGCTTGATGGACACAAAGAAACTTACGGCAGTTTCCTGTAATGCATGAAGTGAATCATGATCAAGGGCCAAACTATGATGGTCAAGGTAAAGGTCCAAAAGATTTGGCAGGCCATGCTGTGCACAGTGATGTACAAATATTTTATGCAAAGCTTGTATAGCTCCACCTCTAATTGATGAAGTCTCGCTGAGATCATCCTCCAACCAGATCTTAGTTTTGTCAGATATGAAACCTGAACGAGCCAGGAGAGCTACCAACTCCATTGTACCTTCCCAATATTCCTTTAAAAATATAAATCGTTGTGCAAGCTTTTCCTCCATCAGCATCCTCACCCACCTAGAGCAAATATCAGGTGAAAACCTATATATTTGGACATCTGGAACTTCCAAGCATACAGAATCCAACTCTTCAAGAGAGCATAAGAAACTTCCATAATTAGAAGACTTCATATTGCATCCTAAAGATGAGGCAGGCCCTGAAACATCCAAATTGAGCTGAAGGCTTCCAGCAGATAGGGCATATGCAGGCATCGATTCCAACAGAATAAAGACTTCCTTCCAATGATTGCGGCACAAATGGTATTCAAGTTGTGACTCCCACAATAAAGAAATGTCCGAATGAAGAGATTGATTCAATATCATCTGTACAAACAGAGATGAATCAATAATGAAATAAAGTTAATATAAAGAAGGATTTGTACTTAAGAGGTATAGACATTGAATTACTGACTAAAAGCAGCAACATGACAGAATACACTAATAGCAGGAAGCAAATTATTCTTACAACTAGAATTTTAATTCAACAGATAGGACCCTTTAATTTGAAGCTTGAACCAAAACAACTCGAGCATCCAGAAAAAGATATTATAAAGGTGCAAGTTGAAGTGGATAATTAGACTTCAAGAAACATACAGACAAATGCATATCAAATATAAATCTTTAAGAAAGCCATAAGAATGTACACTTCCAATCCAACTCAATACAATAGAAATGGTGTATTGGAAAGAAATCCAATTTTTAAGAATTCTTACTGAAACCCTCTCCTTCAATCTTTCTTTCATTTAAAAATGACAAGAAAATCAGTATAAAAGCCACCATCTACTGAGTTCATAAAGAGAAGGAAATTACCAATCATCATTGGCATCATCAAAACTCAGTGACAAAAATGAAAACAACACAAACACGCAGCCACAACAGAGAAGCAACTTACACGATCAACAGTTCTTTGCTCCCAAGCATCAAACCAGACAGCGGCGGCAGCCCAATAACCAACATGAGCCTCATCTTCGTCAACTTCCAGAGCAGGGAAACTTTCATTTATATTCATCCATGTATCCAAGACGACTCCATCAATCTCACCACATTCAACGACAAGACTATCAAATGAATGGTTATGCAAGAGCCTTAATCTATTCTCTACCGGTGAAACAGAGTCTGATTGAACACTGGTATCTTTACGCTGGAGATGATATGTTTTCCAGAAGCTACTGCTAGGATAGAGACTCTGCCCATACACATGCACAGGGACAAATAAGATTGCAAGTCTCAGCTCATGGAAATTTGTCCTTCCAGTACTTGAACTGTATTACATTGACCACAAAATAAGAAATAAATTCCACATACCTCAATCAGTGACATGTCTTCCAATATCTTCCACTCATATGGTCCTAGATAACCATATCTTTTCATTTCCTCCGCAATCTGGGCTCGTAGGGATCTCCTTACAGTTCCAAATAAAAGTTGTTTAAGACAGGATTCGATGTTCTCTCCTAGTCTTTGAAGTGTTGCAACAGCAAGTTCAGTTTCACCCTGTATAATTGTATTATGAGTCATATCATTATTTGCATTGTTCTTTGTGACAGCTAAATAGAAAGAAAATACGGTACCTTCAAAAATAAGTCATAAGCAACAACTCTTCCAATGTCACGAACTTCAGTAAAAGTATCATGAGGCTCTTTGTCAGCAACAAAATCTTCCAATTGATGAAGATGCAGTTGAAGAACTGCCAAAGGAAGACGACCAGAGAGTAGAGCATCTTTAACCACAGTCTTGAGGTCCAGATTATCTACCTTCCAGCGTGCCATCATCTCTCTTGGATTCTCCACAGGCAAAACTTTACCAATTTCCTCTGAGACCAAATGAGACTGGGAATCAACAGGCACTAGCGCAAGATTTTCATTATTGTCACTGCCTGATGCAGGTATAGGAAAAGAAAGATCACGTTGGTTCAACATATCCAATGTTTCTAAATCTGATTGAAGAACTGAAAGTTGGGATTCTTCCTGCAACATTTCTGTACTCATTAAAGATGACTCTTCTCCACTGACAACCTGTAATTTCACAATAAGATACCATTCAATTTTCAGGAAAAACAATGCAACCAATTTAAGCAGTAGCCAAGTAGCATAACCGTGGAGCACCATACCAAGCCTTGACTGGCTGTTTGGAATATTGACTTGTGCCTACAATGCAGATTTCGGATGATCTCCAAGAAACGAGCCATCTCACAAAGTTTTTTAGCACAATCCACTTCAGTTTGTAGTTTAACTGGTTCAATTGGGGGAAGAGAAAGTAATCCTGTCTTGTTAAAGCCCTCTGCTATGAATGTATCTTTTCTATGTTGTAGTAACCCGTATTTACGAAGCATCTTTGTTGCAAAGCAAGTAGCCAGTGCAAGAAGCCTAAATATAATAAGTCAGAATCATTTTTATTTGAAAAAAAAAATAAAGACCTATGCAAGTCATCCACTGCCTTTTCATAAATACTTAGTTTTTTCTCCTTCAGAATGTACTGCCACTGACATAAGAAGGCACAAGGAATCTTAACAATATCAACAACCCATGCTGTGAGTATGTGAATAGCAAAACTAACATGCCTCTGATTATCACCAACTCATCCATTTTATCTAATAGTACAGAGGAACACAATACTGATATTTCTTCCCCTTCAAAAGGGGGTGTGTTAAATATATTGCCAATTGCATCAATTTATGAGTGTATTTGGTAAAGCTAGCTGAAAGCTGAAAAACTGGCTGAAAGCTTAAAGCTAGTTGAAAGCTAAAAAGCTATTAAATGTGTTTGGTAAAACTAGCTGAAAATGGTAAAATGACATATAAGGACATTATTAATTATTAAATAATGATAAGTGGGAGTGGTTGAGGGATAAACTTGTAATTAATTTTCAGGTAGTAACTGAAAATTGGAGCCTTTTTAAAAAAACTACCTCAAGTACCTTTTCGAGAAAAGCTAGTAGCTACCTAAAAAAGCTACCTTACCAAACACAGTTGAAATGGTTTCAGCTACTGATTTCAGCTTTCAGCTAACTAAAATGACTTACCAAACACACTCTATATATATTTTTTTTTTTGTTACATGAGAGAAAAAACACACTCTATATATACCACATCAGATTATACATACCAGGCATAACAATAAATTTATGTTGTTTAAAAGTGAATTTAGTCAAATGATGGAAATAAAGTTAAAGAAAACAGTAGAACAATTTTAAGAATAAATGCAAGTTGGTATAACGTTGAAAACAAGATCCAGTGTTCAAGCGGGACAAAAACATGCCTATCATGTTCTAATTGATTTTTTTACATGCAATAACAATAAATTACATGGATAGCTAATGGCAACTTTATATAGGTTCATACAAGAAAGGGAGCTAGTGGCAAAAGAGTTAGGACCATAAGTTTATACAAGAGAGAGTGTTTGGTTAATCACTGGATGGACATAAGATTACTTAATTTCAGTTTCCTCATCCAGTGTAGCTATCCTAAAAGAAACTAGCCAAAAGGATATTCCAGTTATTCAAAAACTGGAAAAACTTTTACTAACGAATCATTTTTTAAATTTTTAATAAAACCAATTAATATAGCTATCCTAAATAAACTAGCCATAAGCCAGATGACCAACGTGATGTCATGTATATTTCTGGAGTACCAAAAAAGACATTTACCCTATATTTTACACAGAAGACATCATGCCTAGCGATTAGCAACTTGGATTACAAATGATAAAGAGCACAATATTAGGTATGCGAGCTAATGAACAAATAAATTTACCTTGAAGCAGCAGAAGTTTCACTATCATTGCCACTTTTATTAAGCATAAGATAAACTGCAGCAAAAAGCAATCTCAAAATCCCCTCTTCCGCTAGATTCACGTCCACAAGCATTTCCAAAGATCTGTTCATTAACAAAACTGGAAAGTGAATTTCATTAGATAATATTTGCCATAAAAATACCTAAATACTACATAAAGACATCAATGTAACCCATCTCATTCACAACTTCACTTCCATTGAACCAGTGTAATACGCAACAATTTACTTTGTGGCAATCTGAACTATCAAAATTCAAAACTAAGAATAGATAAATTTTGAATTACAAAGGCAAAATATTTCTTGAGAAAGGTCTAAGGAGCACTATCTAAGAAACCATATACCGACAAAACTTGGGAAAAAAAATAGGAAATTACTAGCCATTATTTCTTTTCACATTTATGCATGTGTGGTACTGGTAGGAAAGCCATGCTGTGAAGTACAGCAAGTAATTGTATAAGTAAGAACAATGATTGAATCTGTGTGTCATGTGTAACACATACTTAACAGCGAAGGGAACAAGTTAGAACCCACATGAAGGATCCAGAAGGAGGAGGAAAGGCTTATACTTAATTTACATGAAAGACAGTAATGATATAAGTTACTCATTAATTAGTCCATCACATTTGTTTTCTTGGAAAATGCATGACATCCTCCTACAGGATAGTACTGTCTATTGGAACTCTCATCCAATCTATGATGCTTATCCTCACAATAGTTAAGACTTAGAGAACACAATCAAGCTAAAATTGTGGAGAAAAGAGAAATTGCAGATTTCAGGTGGAAATAAGTTCATTCAATGAAGAGGTTGTTAGCAGACCCCCAATTGAAGAAAGGCCAGTCTCTGGTAGTCAGTCTATTGAGATAGTTAGAAAGGTTGGAAGTGGAAGGTATATAAATAATAGAAGGGAAGGAAAGGGGAAATTATCCAGTCATTAAAGGGTGTTGGGGTCTTTCTGTTGTGAGGTTTTCTTCTAAGTTTTGCAGTGTTCTATCCTTGTAATTACGGTTTATCCCAGTTTCTTTGTAATAACATCCCCGATTTCCATCAGATTGACACTTCAAAACACATGAAATATAAATCAAGACTAAGATGACTAAATTTTGACTTACCTTTCTATTTCATCAAATTTCAAGTAGTCCAATGCTATTTGTAACTGACGAATACGAGAAACTTTGATGTCCCATCCTGACAAAAATAAATAAATAAATAAATAAATAAATAAATAAATAAGCATGGACCTAAAATTTATTCTATGAAATGCTAAAGTAATATGCCAACTCCACTCCATTATACAAACTCATCAAATTTTAAAACAAAAGTAAAAGATATCACCATCAAAAGGTTTATTCTAATAAAATATATTGAAATAAAGGTAGTTTTGGCAGTAAGAGATAAGAGAAGGTAAACCAGTAAGAGTAGCAATTCAAAACAAGTAGATTAGCATTGGTCCAGATGAGGATGCTAAGAAAGATTATGCAAGCAATAACATTCTAATCCATGTAGCCGGCTAGCTCTAAAACTTCCTAACACACCAAAATATCAAGGTTGAGATATTGATGGGCAAAACCCATGACAACAAAATTAGGGAGGCGATAAACAGCTGATCATACAGAAAAATAAATAAAAAGTAATTATATACAGAAGGTGGAAGAGAACAGTTGCATTTTTCAAGAAAATCATTTTAGAAACAACAATATTTTATTAAAGTGACGTAATTAATGTAATGAAAAGGAAAATGAGATTCCTTTATAGAAAAAGAAACTTTATTAGATAGAAAACGAAAAAAGTACAGGACAAGATTAAGATATCCACCTTACAGAAGGTTGCAAAATAAATAAATAGATAAATAAAGGGAACAAATATATATCGTCTCAGGCTTAGCAATCCTCCTAGTTAATCAGAGAAGAAAGCATTAAATGTTTTTTGGGTTCCCAAGATATTGAATGCTTTAGTTTTTTATTTAGTACTTTAAGTAATTAGGAGGATTTGCTAGGAGGACATAGCATTACTCCAAACAATAGAAAACTCTGGTCCCAGTGCATGTCTGACAATGGGCATAAGCAGCCAGACAACATGAATGTTTTTGTGGCCTATATGTGCTCAGAAATTCCCTATCAAATATGCAGTTATTGGAAGATGCTGAGATTTACTGTTTTTCCTGTATTTTATTTTTACATTTGTGCTTTCTGTAATTATTCCTTTTCTGTTAAAATAAATAGCCACTGGCCCCAATGAATACCTTCTAGAGGTATCCCCCTAAATAAACCATGTGTAAAAACACATAAACTAAAGGAATCAGTCTCTATTAGCAAAAAGAAAAAGACGGAACTAGTCTATCCCACAATAAGGGGATGACTAGGAGATGCTATAATATACACACACAATGGCATTATGCCAACTTATAAAAAAAAATTAGTAACACTCACCATTTTTCAAGCACAATTTATCTGCCTCTTCAGTGCCTTCATACAGAAGAACTCTGTCCAAAATTTCAACTTTCCAAGCAGAAAACCTTTTGGTGGGTTCTTTTATTTCCACATTGTCTTTTAGTAGAACTGAAATCCCTATATCTTTACTTGACTGGTGATAACCAATATACTCAACAGGAAGAAAATTTGATAAAATTGAAACAGAGGGAATATACACTGATAGACCATGCTCTCTCACAATATATAAACAACCCTGGAATGTGCAACCAATTGCTTCTCCAATAACAGCTTCTTCTTTTCCATTAAATTGGTATACATCATATAAACTGTCTAAAAAGTTGTCATCATGGACATCTAACTTCACTTGCAGATTAAAATGGACGAGTTGAGAGCCTTTCTGATTCTTTGCATACTTCATTTTAGAGAGAATAGTAATTCCCAGAGGAGAAAAACAAATAGAATCATCCTCACATACTTTAAAATTGGGAAGGATTATCTTTCTCATAACAGCTGACTTCACATCAGAACCAAGAAATTTTTTATCATTAGTTACTTTAGAAGTGGCAGAAAAACCACTTGAATAAGAATCATACAAATCCCCCTTTTCTTTAGATGAGCAGTCAATAATTTTCTGAACCACATTACTTGCCACAGCTTTGTCTGGGGAAGAAACACTTCCATTTTTTATGTTCAAATCATTTGATTGAAAATAGCCCGAGAAATTAGAGCATACCGCTTGATGATCTATATCAGAACCACCAGCTCCCCAACCAACCAACATCCCCAGCCCAAATTGCTGACAATATGGAAACAACTTCTCAGATGAATAATTCTTGTCAGTAACATGTTCATCCAAAGATATCACATAGATCACACCACATTCATCAACAACAGCTAAAAGGGAGGTATGTGAAGCAACAACTAACCTTTTGAATAATCTCCTAAAAGAATCATTGTGCTGACTAGACAGGCCATCCTTAATGTCACTTTCTTGTTTAATGTATGTATAGTCCCTCAAGTGCAAATTTTCTAACCCTTGCAAATGAGGGTTAAGTCCACAGGCCTGTGAAACATTTAAATGTGTCACAAATTCACCAGACATTGCAGAATATAGAACAATCAAGCCCGAAGAATTCAGACAGACAAGAAGATTATCAGAAAATTTGAAATCCATCCAGTCAACTGCCTGAACTATGTTTATTCTTTCATCAAGCTTCACCATTGAAACCCACTGAATACCCCAACTGTTTATCTTGGCAACAAGAAGTAAATTTCTGCTCCTGCCCTTTTCATTTGCATCACTAATATTGACAGATATGTGATGCATTAATGTCAAATAAAAACCCACCAAGTAATATGAAGCACTCGAGAACACTTTGGGGCATTCGTAGAACCCATTAATCTCAATGCCAAATATATTGGAAAAACAATCAGACTTAGTAGTATCTGCTCCACACAAGCTCAAGCTTGAGTTGTCAGATGCATCTTCTACTGAATCAGCTGGTTCCTGCCAATTCTCCTTACTTTGGACTGATTTTTCTTTGAAGCGATATTCCCGAGATAGACTTCCATCAAATATGTTAAAAGAAACCACTTCTGTAGAGCAAGGAAATTCATTATTCTCAGGGAACTTGGTCCAGACACTACCATCAGATACAATAGTTTCAACTTTTGTGAAAAATGACTCCAAGTATCTCTTAGTCACAGAGCCTCTCAATAATTCAAGTCCACCATCTCCACCAATCCCATTTACATTTTGGCCTCCAGAGACCTCATGACTAAGGCTGGAAGATTCTCCCACCTCAATATTTTGAGCTAATGTAGCGACCGGCCCCCATTTCACCCACCTACCTTGCCTATAGCTACCCTCTAATACGGCTTGAACCCTGGCTTTAGTCAGTTTGGTAAAAGCATGGACTGTTACCCCACACCTTCCAGAAACAAATAGAAGTTCTTTAAATGAAGCATCATTGTGCTGATCATAGCTGTCCCCATAACAAGCCCAGGTCAACGAGTTCACATCACTAATGAATGGGTAACTACTGGATCTTGAACATTTAATTTCAGCGAGATCAGTATCAATATCAATTTCTAATCCTGAAGTGCAAGATAAATCATTCACCAAACCTGATTTACTAGGCCTGGTGAATGCCTGTGAGGAAAGAGTTGATGAACCTGGATTGTGATCATCATTATCATGGCCACTTTCCAGACCACTAGAATGTGACTCTCCTGCAAGCAACAAAGCAAATGAACGTACCAGAACAGGTTATCAAAACAACTATGAAACAACACACACCACTCAACACCATGATTCAGACAATTGCATTTCCCCATTTAAAATAATGAAGGCTACTTGGCTAAGGGACAGCAATTGCCAAACTATAACAATGAGAAAGGAAAGCAGCTATCACCTTTAACCAGAGGAAGCAAAAGAGCTTCCCTTTGATAAGATTGCAAAAGCAGAATCTCTCTCGTAGGAGAAAGAAAAGCTTCGCGGAAGTCTGAAAGCCCAATTTGGGTCTCGGAGGGGTCCCACTTGTGCAACTGAAGTATAGCAGGATCCTCACAGCCCAAGGGCAAATCCATTCTGCTCCTGATTCAACCAAACGCATATTCAGCAAAATAGAAAAGAATCCATAACAAATTAACAATCACCAAAACAAAAACAAAAAAAGTGAAGAAATCATAACTAATAACTAGGCTATTCAAATTCCAAACACTTTTCATCGTTAACTTCAACACTAAAAAAATCAACGTAATGATCTAAGGAGGCTCGCAACTCATGAAACTTGGTGTGAGCCTATATGCGTAACTGACTCCTAATAATTATTTTATATTTTGCAAAACAAACGTGAATCGCCGGTTGAATCGAATATTGTAAATTGAGACACGTCGAACCACGAAACTAGAGAGGATTCAATCATTTGAAACCAACAAAACTAATTTAAAAAATAAGAAAAAAAATCCACGAGCTCAAATAGCATAAAAAATAGAGGAGGACTCTAAAAATCGAATTGAATAAATAAACAACAAAGGATGTAGAACCTGAAGGTGGGCGATGATTAAGAGAATAGAATGCGAAATTGTTGGGCGCTTCTTTCCATGGATATAGAGCAGTTACAGAGTGAGGATGAGAGTGAGTTTTCCGAAGGGAAAGAAGGAGGTTTTGGTTTGAGATTGAGATTGAGAATGGAGCGAATTTTAGTGCAAGGGAGGAACAGAAAGAATGTGCCTTAAACGGTCTTTTTCTATCTACTCTTCGCTGCCCCCGTTCGATCCGACTTGTTTATTTTATCGAAGTTTTACGAATTTGGAAAAGTTTTTTTTTACACTTCCAGTACTTTTTCTTTTTTACTTTTATTTTTTTAGAATGAATAATAATTTTTTTGTTTTTCATTAAAATTTATTTTTTTTAATTTTTAATTAATCATACTGATAACATAGTTAACTAGAAAATTGTATAGCATTAACCATAAATTCATTCTTAGTGATTATTTGTGTAGTAAATATTATGATCAAATAACTGTTCAAGATGAACTTTGTTTTCAAGTGAACATGTGGTTAATACCATATAAGTTGGTGGTTAACTGTGTTATTAATCTGGTTAATAATTTGTTTTCAAGTGAGCATGCGGTTAATACCATATAAATTGGTGGTTAAATTAGTTAATAATCTGGTTAATAATTATAAGTGAGGCAAAAAATGGTTAAATGTGAGTTATTATGTGGTAAAATAAGTTGATCGAGTGGTTAATAACAAAGTTAACCAGATTAATAACATAGTTAACCACAAACTTATATGGTATTAACAATGTGTTCACTTGAAAATAAAGTTAAAGGTTTATCATTAATAACTATTCAAGATGAACTTTATTTTCAAGTGAACATGTGGTTAATATCATATAAGTTGGTGGTTAACTGTGTTATTAATCTGGTATTAATAACACAGTTAACCACCAACTTATATGATATTAACCACATGTTCACTTGAAAACAAAGTTCATCTTGAACAGTTATTTGATCATAATGATTACTACCCAAGTAATCACTGAGAATGAATTTATGGTTAATGCTATACAATTTTCTGGTTAACTATATTATCAGTCTGGTTAATTGTAGATTTTAAAAAAAAAGTCACTGTTCATGGAAAAAAAATTACTGCTCATTAAAAAAATAAAAAAAGCATTGTTCATGCCAAAAAAATAATAAAAATATTGTTCACCCAAAAGTGTACACCTACACTTTTGGGTGTGGGAAAATCGGGATTGTTTACGAAAATGTTGTAACTATGGATATTTAACTATTTATTACTATTTGTTTCCAAGCTCAAAAAATAAGGTGAATTCTGGTGAAGTCTATTGACCTATGGTATATGGTGTGCCCATTAATTTCCCCCTATATTTCGCTAGTTTTTATAAATTAAATAGTTTCAAAATTTGCAAGAAAAGCCCTTTGGTTGAACTGAAATTTGATACATGACCCAAATTGATCCCTCCCTCGTTCCAATCACGCCACCGATATTGTCGGAGTTCTCGACACCGGAATCTGGTCGGAGCTCCAGAGCTTCTCCGACGCCGGCCTCTCTGACGTCCCATCTTCCTGGAAAGGCCGCTGCGAAACGAGCCGTGATTTCCCTGCTTCTGCGTGCAACAAGAAGATCGTCGATGTCAGGGCTTTCTACAAAGGCTATGAATCTTATCTAGAAAGACCCATTGACGAGTCAAAGGAATCTAAGTCTCCCAGAGACACTGAAGGCCATGGAACGCACACTGCTTCCACAGCTGCAGGATCCGTTGTTAAAAATGCTAGCTTGTTTCACTATGCTCAAGGTGAAGCCAGAGGAATGGCCACAAAAGCTAGAATTGCTGGCAATTGGGTTGTTTTGATTCTGATATTCTCGCTGTTGTGGATCAAGCTATTGCTGATGGGGTTCATGTGATTTCCCTTTCTGCCGTTATCATATCTAATGGGGCATGATTGATATGGATAAAGTCCTCGTTTTCCATTTGTTTTGTAAAATATTGGAGATGGAGATGACTGCTTCAAGTCGCTCTCCAACGGTAATATGTGCTTTCTTATCGTCATAATAATTTCCTCTTCTTGGATTGAAATATCAACTTCTACTTTGTGTCCTACTAACTTATGCCTGGGCTTATGTATTTGGGACTGAACTGCGAGTTGAGAAAGATACAAGGAATGGAGAACAAATAGATGTGGAAGTTGTGGACTTGTGGAGACATAACCTTATGCTGTCATTTGTTACCCAACATTCATTAAGAGGAATATTAACAACATACTTTTTATACCCTATTTTTAACACCATTATTACGTAAAATCTCAATGTTTCCACTAATAAAGAATGAGTCTAGTGTATTTGGTGAGATTCTGACCTCCAATGCCATTAGGATGAACTGAGCTTGAAGAAAAGACAATGCGTTACCTCTCTTCACATTTAGCCAATATGAAAAATAAAAACAAATAGATATTTTACTTCAGAAATTTTCCTCTCAATTTCCAGATGCATAAGCTGCCAAGCGCTTAAATAATTTTTATTCATTATTATTAAATCAAAGGATTATGTAGTAATCCTACGTGCGCCATGAATTAAAAACATAAGCAGCATAACTGCAGCACTGAATCTCCTGCTCTTGGTCACAATACAAACATGACCTGCAATTCCCTCAAAATTACATGGACACTTTAATTTAACGTTGAAATCCCCTTCGCACTGCTAGGCGACCTGAGAGGCAGTGAGGCAGACGGAGAAGCCATGAATGGCGGAGTCGTAGGTGTAGATGATATCGGTGGCATGATTGGAACGAGGGAGGGATCAATTTGGGTCATGTATCAAATTTCAGCTCAACCAAATTAAGGGCTTTTCTTGCAAATTTGGAAACTATTTAATTTATAAAAACTAGCGAAATATAGGAGGAAATTGATGGGCACACCATATATCACATGTCAATAGACTTCACCCTAGAATTCACCTAATTTGTAAGCCATATTATACTTTGATTAATTTAATTTGAGTGATATAAATTTATTTAAAAGGATGAAATTGTCACTATTTATTTTTTATTTATAATACTCGAATGTGATTTAGTCCGATTTTAAAAATTGATCAGAAAATATTATGGTTTATTTGTGCTTCATAAAATTATGAAAATAAATAAATGAAATAAATTATTTATATAACAATATCATACAACAATTCATGTGATATACTTTTTATTTTTATTTCTCTTTATTATTTTTATTTTTCTATATCATATGTTGGGATGGAAAGAAGGAAAAAGGGAAGTAGCTTGAATTGATTGAGATATATTGTGTAAATAAAATTTTGAGGCAGGGATAATAATAAAAAACGGATAAAGGAAAATAACCATTTATGTTAATATACAATTTTTTTTGTGCAAGACAAATGTATCCTCCTCCATGGGAGGCAATATTGTTCGAGTCGGGATAAGAAATAAATGTATTGGTAACTATCGTTTTTAACTTATTTTATAAATATAATTTAAAATGGGATTTAATAGATATAGACTATAAAAAAGTTTACATGTTGGTGGAAAGTAGAAAAAAAGGAAGTAGCTTGAATTGATTGAGATATATTGTGCAAATGAAAATTTGAGACAGGGATAAGAATAAAAGATGGATAAAGAAAAATAATCATTCATGTTAATATGCAATTTTCATCTTTTTTTTTCAAGACCAAAGGTATCCTCCACAGGAGGCAATCCTGTTCGAGCCGGGTAGGACCTCTATGGGCGGCAAAACTCTATATCTGAGCATTTATCACAACTACATACTCAGGACTCGAACTCGAGACCACTGATTAAGTTGGAACAAACCCTTACCAACTAGGGATACCAACGGGCAGAGCCGGATATTCAACAAGGCAATTAAGGTCATTGCCTAGAGCCCCCAAATTTATAAGGCCCCCCAATTATTTTTAATAGTAGTATTATTGATATAAATTATTTTTTAAAAAATTAATAATGTTTGAGATAGGGTCCAATATTTTATAAGGCCCATATCTTATATTTTTTTATCTCTTTTCTTATCATTTAAACTACTTAAAAATCCAAAACAACTACTTAAAAGTCCACAACCTATTTATTAGTTTTTGCAAATGAAAAGTCACTCAACACTCAACAGTGAGTTTCCTTGTATCGGTAGTATTGTTGAGCCTATGATCTATTGACTACTTGTATGGTTACCACATTAATGCAATTTACTTTTCTTTGACAAAAAAATAAAAAATAATTACTATTTACTTTTGTCTTTTAGGAATCTTCAACCTCTCTATTTCCTCTCTAGTCTCTCTCTTTTCTCATTCTCTTTGTTCTCAATTCTATACTACTATATTCAAGCAATTATTTGATTTTTCAGCTTTCATTTAATCATATTCTAAATTGTGAATTGGTATACCCCTACATCAAGCGACCAACTCCAAGTGACATCAAGTAGACACTCACACATGTTGATAGCATCTCAGCAGGTTTGATCATTTCATTGATTTTCTTTCCTTTTTATAAAGTAATTGATTGAATTTAAATTGAATGAACATGTACAAATTACAATTTTTTAGATCTCATTTTTTAATGGGAATGAATATTTGGTATGATATACTTTTTGCGGTTAATTCCGTAAGATCATGCAATCTAAATATATGCATATAGGTGATGCTATTGATCACTTTAGAGGCCTTATAACTTATTTAAAAAATTATAGGGAAAATGGTTTTCATCTGCATTACAATCCACCAAAGAAATTACTATTGGGATGGATATAGAGCCCAAGTTCAATGAAAAACGTAAGACTTATAGGAAAAAAAACATTTTGATGACATTATTATGATGAGATAGCTCATTCTGCTGAAGATTCTTTTCGTATTGATTATGTTTTGCATATATTAGATCAGTCTATTTCTTCTATTGAGAGTCGATTTGAACAATTTTTAGAATATGAAAATATGTTTGGTTTTTTATTTGATTAAAATAAATTTAAAACTTTAGGGGAAAGTGATTTGAAAAAATATTGTATGAATCTTGAAAAGTTTTTGAGTTTTGAGGACCATTATGATATTGATGGTCTTGATTTGTTTTCAGAGTTAAAGTTATTGAAAGAAATTCTAATCCAAATATATATAATTAACTATTTGATCATTAAATATGGTCAGAGAAAGCCATATTGATGGTCCAACCTGGAAAAGGCAAAGGCAAGAAGAAGTTCAAGAAGCCCTATCTCAAACCAAAGGACAAAGGCAAGGATAAGCCTAGTACCATTATTTTGAAGCCTATGGATGGGATAGCTAAGGAAGGAAAATGGTTCCACTGTGGCCAATCAGGACATTAGAGACTGTGTAAAGTACCTAGAGAAGATCAAGAAGAAGGGAAGTGAGACTTCCGCTCCATGTATCTATGTTATAGAAGTCAATTTACCCTCTTCTGCATCTTGGGTATTGGATACCGGATGTGGATCAAGCATTAGAATTACAATCAATGAAATTAACACACCATGGATTTCAATATTTCAATTTATCCCATCCATAGTTCATTGATCACTAGAGACTTATATGTTTTTTGAACATCCATCACTTGTATCATATTATTTTATAAAGGCAATCTTATTCTTTTAGAATATAATAAATGTCCTTAGAATAGTAAGCTTAAACTTCATAAAAAATCAAGTAGATGACTTGATCGTGAGATCTTATGAAGAACTATTCTTAAAATAGTCCCTGGTCAGATATCATCTTAGGACAAAGATGCATTTAGACTAGTATGTGAGTTCATTGATGATCACATCTCATGGATCATGGATATGAGATATCGTGTGCTCACATAAGTACACATTAAGAGTAATGGTATACTGGACAGACCCACCTTAAGAACGTTGTATGGATTGTTACATAAGTGTCATGAACGTTTCTTAAATTGATTAATGTTATATGAAGTCATTTGACCTGAAATCACTACGATTCCTACATAAGGAATTATATGTTTTAATTATCATCAAACGTTACCTGTAATAGGGTAATCATAAAGGTGGTTTTTGGACATATAATGAATTATGTGGTGGGATGTGAGTGACCTAGATGGGATTTGTTCCTCCTATGTAACATGAGTTATATTTGTAGGCCTCTTGATAAAGTTAGACTGCAAAATGCATGGCCATGCTCAGGAAGGGTAAACATAAGATGTTTATTTTCTGTACAATCTACTTGGGGATCAAGAAAACATAAATTGAACTCTACAAGGTTGACACATTCCATGCCCTTGTGTTCAATTAGATATTTGGACAAAGGGACAGATCATATAAATTGTCATAAAATAGAATTCGTCAAAGTTGTTGATATTCTCAATATTTGGATAGTGATGTATTGCTAGATACCGCTCACTGTTTATGATATTAAATATAAAAGGGTTTTATTTTAATATCATAACCAAATATTAAAAGCCTACTAGGTCACACGCATACAACAAGCCACTAGGAAAGGATAATAATTCTAATTTAATTAGAATTATAACATAATGGGCCAGAACCATAAGTGTGAGGGTTAAGTGAGTGAGGGGGTGAAACCCTAGCCACCACTCTATAAATAGAGCATGAGATGCACTACCCTATAGACATGAGCAATCGCTTTTTACTCTCTAAGGCTACTAGCAGAGTTGAAGAGGGTTTCCTAGTTCGGTTGTTGGCGTGGACACCACTAGAGACGTGGCTACTATTGCCTCGTTTATAATCCTAATAAGGTACGACCTTTCGTTTTAATACCTTTTATGCCTTGATTCGTGTTTTCGCAAAACGATTATAACAAGGGATAGAATCCATTTATTTTCGCTGCACCCTGACCATATGTTTGATTCCATTCAATTGGTATCATAGCGTTGGTTTGCGATAAACACGTTTTGGGCTTTTAAATCATTTTGAATATGTTGATATTTTGTTTTTCTGCTGAAAAATGCTTCTGCACGTCGAACGCTGTTATGTGCGTTCATCTGCGATGGGCGCAAGTGAAGCGCAACCTATAGGATTTTGAATCTCGAATACGCGTTTTACTCACACTGAGTGCAAGTAAAGCGCACGTGAAGCGGAAGTGAAGCGTAGGTGGAGCGCAAATTACAGAATTTAAAAACTGGAACCTGCGGTTCACCCACGCTGGGCGCAGGTGAAGCGCAGATGCGCGTTTGAATTATTTTGATTCCTTTATTGATTGTTTTATGTGCGATGTATACATATTTGTATGTTCTGGTGTTAGAGGGTCCCATGGAACATGAAGAGTTCATGTCTTGGGCGTCAAAGGGTTCAATTGTTGAAACCTTGTCTCGACTCAAATGTTGGCTGCGATAAACAAGTCACTTATCAATTTGCTGACAAGAGCGTATTCGAATGATACGAGGGACTTACCTGTTTACAGGTTCATGAAGTATTCATTTGATGCGAGACACTTATTGACGATTGGTCAAATGTTTATCAAATCCAATTTTTGTTTCGGGGCGCTGCCCCGATCCCCGCAAGGGGCGGCTTCCCCTTGACCCCCGCCCGCTGACCGGGCAGTGGGACCCCCGTGCTACACTGTATAGTGTGTTATTTTGTATGCGTGTAATCAAACCTCGCTTTATATATATATCTTTTTATTCCACTCATTTTACAATCAATAGATGTTGTGTTTGCATGATGATTGGTTATGGCCTTAGTTGTTTTATTTTAAATACGACCTGTGTGTCGTGCCTTACCTCTTGACATTCCTCTTGTAATTCTCTTCTCATCTCTATCCCCTCGTATGATAAACGAGGTTTCTTTTTGTTATGTAATGTAACCGGGAAGACACAGAGCATGGATTCAGTGGGAGATTTGGAGAGCTCAAGATTATACAAGATTATATAATTGATGTAATTTTGTAATAGTTTTTAGGGGGCCATAACCATATCATGCATTTGTATGAGATACATGCTTGTATGTTAAATGGTTTAACAACGAATAAATAAAAATTAAAGTGATCAAATCCCTCATAGAGAATATTAAGTCTTTTTGCCTTCCAATGAATAACACTCGTTAAGACTAGAATCGGTGAAGTGTGGGTCTGCCAAAGCAGGGTACCTTTATCTATACTAGTAAAACGCAATAGGATAAAAAGTAATATCCGACTGTTAATCATTGGGTTTTGACTTAACTAGGTATATTCAATAGGATTGAAAAACCTAGAGGCACTAAGTTAGGCATTAATTCATAAGTTGAATTAGAATAAGAGTTATTCACCTAACTATCCAAGAGTTGTATGAGATACAATTGGAAAGCGTGTTCCTACCTAAATAATCTTTTCTTAAACGATCAACCAAAGCTGACTTAAAATTAGATGAAATATGGATCTTGGCCAACTAGAAAATCTAGTGATGGGATTTTCTGATTCTTTATATTGAGGGTACTTATTTTTTGAATCAAAATAGTGGGAGACATATTTAATTAAAGACCTTGTTAAATATGTTTGTTATATGATACTTACATGCATAATTTTCTGTTAATAGATAACCATAACCTTTTATTGCGATCTGTTCTTAAGAAGGACAAACTGTCTGGAATTAACTTTCTAGACTGGTATAGAGACCTATGGATTGTCCTTAGGCATGAGAAAAGGTTGTATGTCTTGGAAAGGCCTATTCCTAAAACACCCGTTGCAAATACTCGAAAGCTGACAAGGATTCTTTTAGAAATCATTTGGATGTTGCTCTCGGTGTAGGTTACCTTATGCTACCATGAATGCTAACATGGAGGCGTACAACATGATTGTACATTTAAAGAGACTTTATCAAGGCCAAGCTAGGCATGAACGATTTGGAGTCTCAAAGGCACTTTATTAATGGTGTCTAGTAGAGGGAAGTCCTTCAGGTGCTCATGTACTCAAAATTATTTTGGTACATTGAAAACCTAGAAAGGCTTGGATTCCCATTAGACCAAGAGTTGGCCATTGATCTTGTCCTGCAATCGTTGTCGGACGGCTATAGTCAATTCGTCATGAACTACAACATGAATGAATTTGACAAACCACTGCCAGAATTGCTAAGCATGTTGAGAACAGATGAGCAAAACATTATTAAAGGCAAATGGAAGGCCATATTGATGGTCCAACTTGGAAAAGGCAAAAGTCAGGAAGAAGTTCAAGAAGCCCTATTTCAAACCAAAGGACAAAGGCAAGAATAAGCCTAGTACCTTTGTTTTGAAGCCTATGGGTGGGATAGCTAAGGAAGGAAAATGTTTTCACTGTGGCCAATCAGGACATTAGAGACTATGTAAAGTACCTAGAGGAGACCAAGAAGAAAGGAAGTGAGATTTCCGCTTCATGTATCTATGTTATAGAAGTCAATTTACCTACTTCTGCATCTTGGGTATTGGATACCGGATGAGGATCTCACATTTGTGTGAATGTGTAGGATCTAAAAGGAATAGGTCATTGGCTAAAAGAGAAGCTGACCTACGTGTGGAAATGGAGCAAGAGTTGTTGCCTTAGCCGTAGGAACCTATTATTTAACTTTGCCAACTGGACTAGTTATTGAACTAGATGATTGTTATTTTGTGAATATTAATTTCGTTTCTTGTTTAGACAAGAGTGGTTTTTCATTCATAATAAAGAATAATAGTTGTTCAATTTATTTGAATGATATGTTTTATGGTTGTGCAAAGTTGAACAATATGTTCTTGATTTTGAAGTTCCTATCTATAACATAAGTTCTAAGAGGGTCCAAACAAATGATTTGAACCCGGCTTATCTTTGGCATTGTTGCTTAGGCCACATAAATGAGAAATGGATATCCAAACTCCACCAAGATGGTTATTTGGACTCATTTGATTTTGAATCAATTAAGACATGTGAATCTTATTTATTTGGGAAGATGACCAAAATCCCATTTACCGATAAGGTGAGAAGGCCGATGATCTTCTTGGTCTCATACATAGTGATGTATGTGGGCCCATGGGCACAATGGCCAGAGGAGGTTTTCAATACTTCATCACTTTTACAGATGATTTCAGTAGATATGGATTTGTGTATCTAATGAAACACAAGTCTGAATCCTTTGAAAAGTTCAAGGAGTTTAAGAATGAAGTACTGATGGAATCCTGGCAAGTGTACCAAAAGTCCAGCAGTTATAGAGTAAGTAAGATATCATATCCACAGGGAGCGGTTTTAATTTGTAAAATAGTAGCGATTGTATTTTCAATAAAAACGGTTTATAAAATGGTTTGGTTGTTTCGGGATAATAATAAAATAAAATAAAAGCAAACAGATAAATACGAGGAGAGTAATATTTCGGACTAGGATTTGACTTCGTTTCATCTCCCCCCTTGTGTATGCGAATCCCTTCCCTTAATTATGATCATACTCATAATCACCTTAGCATTGTTTAATTACAATAATTATAAGGCATGCCTGGTAATTATCGTACCCGCAAATTCCCCTATAACATCATAATTAAACGCCAAAAGCTATTCTCTACAGGCATTCAAAGTGGCTTGGCGGCCCCGAACATTCCCCGCATTTTGCAATCAACGCTATCGATTTAGTCATACTTTCATATAAGGCACCTATGAAGGGGTGTGTCACTCATTGAACCTTCAATCGTTAGAATACAATCCTTATACTACGATATGACTAAACCGAGTATCTTCAGCAATCTGAGATTAAGCTTCATAGACAGCTCCATGCTCACCTAACTCTGCTACTAGCCGGAGTTCCACTTTTTGTATCCAGAGCACTAGCCTACCACCCCGGCGCACGCGCGGAGGTGATGCATTACAAACAGCATAAAGATACCGATAAATTACAAATAGAGAATCATAATTAAAAAGAAAGAGAATTCTATATACACAAGGGGATTGAATCAACTACATCAAATCCTACTGGAGAGCTTAGCTACTCATAGTAGCCATTACAAACCACTGAGAAATTTGTCACCTTTCTCAATCCTAGAACTACTCTCTCTCCCTGTATCTATGTCGGGTCCCGAGGACCTGCCTTTTGATCTGTGCATAAGGCTCTATTTATAGAGTGGGAAAACCCTAATTCTGCTCCAAGAAGTCAATCCGGATCTAGGTTTAAAGGCTGTTGCGCATCCTGCGCTTCATGTGCGCTTAGCGCGCATGAAGCGCAACCAATTTGTTGCCGCGCTCCACTTGCGCTTAGCGCAAGTGGTGCGTGTCACGCGTTGCTGATTTCCTTCAGATCCTGATCTAACTTCTAGATCTCTTTCTGATCTTATCTGGTTTTCCTTTATCCCTTTATCTGAGTTGTTTTTGTATTTAATTGGCTTGGATTTGAATTGAAGAGTTTATCCACAAGATTCTATGAGATTAACTAACTGTTAATCTCCTCTTTATTTGGTCTTTATTTGAATTCTGAATCTGCAACAACCTCCTTTCTGATGCTATTTTCTCTCTTATTCCAAATCTTCTGTAAATTTGCATAAAATAACAGATTTCTATTTAAAATAGCATCATATTCAAATTAAAACCAAATAATTACAAATATTGTAAATATTAATAAAAAGGGATAATTTGGGGCATAAATTACTATTTTAACCTTGATAAGTGTAATAAAAACTATAGGAAAATAACGCTAATTTTACACTTATCAAATACCCCCCAACTTAATTTCTTGCTTGTCCTCAAGCAAGACACCTTTTGCAATCAAATTTCAAATCACCCTTGAATAAAATTCTCAAAATAACTACAAGGAAAAATTTCCATTATCTCTTTATTAGGCAGAAGTCGCTTTCCAAATCAAGGAAAAAATTAAAATCAAGAGATATTACCATGACTCAACCAAAATTAGAACATAATCAGCAAGTTGAATTTTCTCAAGAGTAGCAATTAAAGCAATAAACAAAATACCAAGGAATTTCACTCATGCTCACGAGTACTGTTTCCCTCAATATTTTCACCACAGCTGAACAACTAAGATTGATAGTCGTTTCTAGTTCCTAAACATGTTCATGGTTAATATGAATCAAAAGGTCTTTCCAAGGTTGTAATGAGGCTGGACTATCAAGAATTTATGGTTTTCTGGATAAACAATGAACATCTAGAATAGAGAGCATCTTTTGATGTTGCTTTTCTTGGATTTCTCTCCTTCCACCATCTCTTTCTTGATTTATTTCAATTCTTTGCAAGCCTCTTTCCTTGTTTGAAGATGCACTCCCCCAACTTATTCAATTTATTCACTTTTTCTTTTTGATTTTAGGGGGAGTGATCTTCTTTTTCTTTTTGTTTCTCTGTACCTGCTCTTTGGATTTTCAACCTTTTCTTCCCATTATTTTTGCTTGCCACCTTGCTCTCTATCCCAAATGTGTAAGGGACAGGATATATATATTTATTTTGGCTTTGGTGAACAAGAATAATTAAATAAGACTCAAAATGAGTTATCAAAAAAATTGGAAAAATTATATCAAAGATTGGATTTTTGGCACTGAGCAAATATATTGAAAAAACAAAAATTGCCTTTATCATTTCCATATTTTCCATAAACAGCATAAGATCCAAAAACTCAATCAATAAAAGTTTACAGACAGCGGCGAAAAACTCTCAATTTAGTGTTTGGGCTCTCAACTCACCGGTTACTTGGCTAAATTCCTTGATAAAACATTTATTGGTTTTAATTAACTATCCTGATAGATTCTCATGTGAAGTATCCTAATCTTAATTGATTATGGGATTAATCACAAGACCTTTTTCCTTCCTAATCTGGTTAGTTAAACTGCCCAATTTCAGAAATTTTGAAAAATTTTCCTTTTATTTTCCTAATTTCTAATTCCTAATTTTTTTTTAAAAAAATCCTAAATATCCTAAAAATTTAAATGCAAAACAAAAATTCCTAATTAACTAAAAAAATATATAAAATAAGAGAAAATAAAAAAAAAAGAAAAACACCAGTGTCAATCTTCATCTTCTGTATCCTGTGAGTCCTTATCATATTCTCCTGCTGCTGCTGCTTCACCTCCTCCTGGAAGAATAAGCCTGTCCCCAGGCCACTGCTAGAATATCCGGAACTCTTCAAACAACATGCCTGGGTATGAGTCTTGCAGCAGCCTGTGCACTCGGGAATCTCATGGGATCATATTTTCTGATCCTTTTCCTCATGCCTTCTCCTCGTGAGCTAAAGCCACGGGAAAGAGTAGCAATTTATTCCTAGGCGTCTGAAAAGTCAAATAACAACAATTAGTTGCTAAAACACATTTATTTTAATGATGCCTTATTGCAAATACCAATTCATGAAGAACATGGAAGCCCATCATTAACCAATTGCACGCATAAAGAATTACTCTCAATAAAAATTTCATAGCACTTGGTAATGCCTTCCTAAAAACAGAATATACTCATTTGTTTTGCAAGTATTCAATCAATCCATAGAAAGTGAGAGTTTAAAATTTTTGAAAGAAATAGAGCATAACGCTTTCAAATTTAATAACTCACAAAACAAAGAATATTTCAATCAAACAAATTGTTCTTCATGTTTCACACAGTAAAAAACACATTAAAGATAACAGATAATCAATAATATTCATAATCTTAAAGTTGTTATCCTAAAGTGCAAATTAATAATCAAAGTAGATGAAGATATCAATTGGTAAAATTTAAATAAAATTTGAAAGTTTCAAAATTGATTGAAGTTTGTGAGTGAAAAATGTGAAAATAAGAGCTTAGGAAGTAGAGAAACAGTACATGAGAAAATAAAAGAGTTTTTTTTTTAAATTTTGTACTGCTGCGCTTCACCTACGCTCAGCGCAAGTGAAGTATAGAAAACAGTGATTAAAATTGCAATTGTGCGCTTCTCCTGCGCTCAGCGCAATTGAAACGTAGAAAACGGAATGAGATTTTGCAATTTTTAATCACGTTTTCTGCTACTTCCTATTGTTTTAAAAAAAATATTTTATTTTCCACAAACTTATTCCAATCAATTTTGAAAATTTCCTAGATCCTAAAAAAATGAAAACATCCTAATTAATAAACAAGAAAATAACAAAACTAAAAATAATGAAAAACTTTAAAAATCTCTGGGTTGCCTCCCAGAAAGAGCTTGTTTAACGTCTTATAGCTCGATGCCTGTTCTCTCAAGGTGGGTGATACTGAAATCCTTTCGCCAGCCTCTGTGCTGTACCCTTGACTCCTTTTGACAGTGAACCTACCCATATTCTTGCCTCGGACCAATTGTGACTGAGACTTGAATCTAACCATTTGGTCTTGTGTCTGGAGTTAGACCATGTTGCTGACTCCTTTGGCCTGACTTTTCTCTTCTTTGGAGTCTTTTGCTGAGTTGGATAAGGCAAGGTCTTTGGTCTTGGTACCACTTCCCTTCCTTTCTTGGGCTTTGACTCACTATCTCCCTGTTCACTGTCAATCTCTTCTTTAAACAGAACCTTCTCTGTTCCATCTTCTTCTTTTTCTTCTTCTACTTCTGCTTCACCTTCTTCCTTTTCTTTCTCTTTTACTTCTTCTGGTTCCTCTTCTTCAGCTTCCCCTATCAGGTGAACACTCTTGGTGGTCATGTCATCACTCTGTTCTTCAGGGTTGGGTTGAGCCTTTGCTGAGATCCGTTCTGACTGATAGTTGGCTCTTATTTTTGCTATCTGCTCGACTGTTTCATCAGTTGGAATGTTAAATATTTTGGAAATGTCCTTAAATCTGGCCTTGGATCTGGCAACTTGTCTTTCTATATCTTTCTTGGAGGGATTTTTTGGATATGGTAAGTACTTCTCTACTTCCCCTATTCTTTCAATCACTTTCTCAACCTCTCTTTTTTCACTCTTTTCTTTTTCTTCTTTTACCCCAAATACATATTTACATTCATGGTTTTCTTCATCCTCTTCTTTCTCTAAAATTTCTTTCTCTACAACATGGTTATCACCAATCCCCCTTCCTATTACCTTACTACTCTTGGTGGATATTGATTTGCAATGCTCTTGCTGTGCAGAAAATTGCTCCCCTAATTGCTCCACTTGAGATGCCAGGTTTCTGAATTTTGTCTCTGTGCTCCTCTGACTGGCATTCATATCTTGCATCAGTTGATCAAGCTTCTCCTCAATCCTGAGATAGATATCTGGCACTGCTAAATCATTGGCTTGATCTTGAGATGGCTCGTCCTTCTTCTGTAATCCTTCCAAAAAGTTGTCTTGCTCTATTTGCAGTGTAGGGATAGAACAATGGCCATTTAGATGATTACCTTTGTAGAAATCACAATTCAATGTGATGCTTGGCTCTGATGTTGCCATTTGGTTTTGCATAAGGAGCTTGATTTTTCTCAGCAACATGGCCACTAACTCTGTTGACTCTTTCTTTGGTTCTGGCTGTTCCCATAGCTGAGCTGAGTGACAACTTTGTGTAGAATTCTCAATTATCTCAATTGCTCTTTCCACGCTTAGTGCTAAAATGGTCCCTCCTGCTGCCGCATCTATGAAGGTCTTGGAGTCTGATCTGAGTCCATTGCAAAAGATGTTTACTTGGGTTAAGTCATCATAACCATGGTTTGGACAATTGTGCAGCAATAACCTGTATCTTTCCCAGGCTTCTCGAAGTGGTTCATTAGTTTCTTGCTTGAATGTAGATATCTTCATTTGTTCCTACAAGAAACGTGAAACTGAGTAAAACCTTCTGAGAAATTTTTCTTCTACTTTCTTCCAGCTGCTTAGGCTTTGACTGGGGTGTGATATAAGTCATTCCTTAGCTTTTCCTGCAAGAGAGAAGGGAAACAATCGTAAGTATACAACTTCTAAATCAGTTTCCTCAAATCCCATGGTGTCAATTAAGTCATAGAAAGTTGAAAGATGAAGATGTGGATTTTCGCTTTCTAATCCTGTGAATTTATGACCACTGATGCGATTGATGTGCGAATCTTTCAGCTTCACTACTTTTGCAGAATTTGGGAGAGTAATACTGGAATAGCGATGTGTCCCTTGGCACATGATATAGTCTCCCAAAATCCTCTTTCTGGATTGTGTTCCTTCCATTAATTGATTTTGTGATACCTGTCTTCACAAAAGCACTATTCAAGAATCTCAAACAATTGTTAGCTCAGGAAGGTGGATTTATTTTTAAAATGAAAAAAAAACGAAAAAAAAATAAAAATAAAATCCTAAAATTCTAAGATAGATCAAGTTTGAATTTGAAATATGATATTTACTTATCCTAAATTCCTAAAAGAACTCAAACATGATAAGCATTGAAGATAAGATAAAATCAATTCAAATTTCAAATAATTTTTTTTAAAAAAATTAATTAAATTTTTTTTTCAAAAATAAAAAATTAAAATACGAAAATAATAAAAAAATACGAAAAATTGAAATTTAAAATACAATTTTAAAAATTTTAAAAATATAAAATTCAACCTTCTAAAACTATACAAATTGAGACACCGCTCCCTGGCAACGGCGCCAAAAACTTGATGGAATCTTGGCAAGTGTACCAAAAGTCCAGCAGTTATAGAGTAAGTAAGATATCGTATCCACAGGGAGCGGTTTTAATTTGTAAAATAGTAGCGATTGTATTTTCATTAAAAACGGTTTGTAAAATGGTTTAGTTGTTTTCGCGATAATAATAAAAAAAAAAAAAAGCAAACAGATAAATACGAGGAGAGTAATATTTCGGACTAGGATTTGACTTCGTTTCATCTCCCCCTCTTGTGTATGCGAATCCCTTCCCTTAATTATGACCATACTCGTAATCACCTTAGCATTGTTTAACTACAATAATTATAAGGCATGCTTGGCAATTATCGTACCCGCAAATTCCCCTATGACATCATAATTAAACGCCAAAAGCTATTCTCTACAGGCATTCAAAGTGGCTTGGCGACCCCGAACATTCCCCGTATTTTGCAATCAGCACTATCGATTTAGTCATACTTTCATATAAGGCACCTATGAAGGGGTGTGTCACTCACTGAACCTTCAATCGTTAGAATACAATCCTTATACTACGATATGACTAAACTGAGTATCTTCAGCAATACGAGATTAAGCTTCATAGACAGCTCCATGCTCACCTAACTCTGCTACTAGCAGGAGTTCCACTTTTTGTATCCAGAGCACTAGCCTACCACCCCGGCGCACGCGCGGAGGTGATGCATTACAAACAGCATAAAGATACCGATAAATTACAAATAGAGAATCATAATTAAAAAGAAAGAGAATTCTATATACACAAGGGGATTGAATCCACTACATCAAATCCTACTGGAGAGCTTAGCTACTCATAGTAGCCATTACAAACCACTGAGAAATCTGTCACTTTTCTCAATCCTAGAACTACTCTCTCTCCCTGTCTCTGTGTCGGGTCCCGAGGACCTGCCTTTTGATCTGTGCATAAGGCTCTATTTATAGAGTGGGAAAACCCTAATTCCGCTCCAAGAAGTCAATCTGGATCTAGGTTTAAAGGCTGTTGCGCATCCTGCGCTTCATGTGCGCTTAGCGCGCATGAAGCGCAACCAATCTGTTGCTGCGCTCCACTTGCGCTTAGCGCAAGTGGAGCGTGTCACGCGTTGCTGATTTCCTTCAGATCCTGATCTAACTTCTGGATCTCTTTCTGATCTTATCTGGTTTTCCTTTATCCCTTTATCTGAGATATTTTTGTATTTAATTGGCTTGGATTTGAATTGAAGAGTTTATCCACAAGATTCTATGAGATTAACTAACTGTTAATCTCCTCTTTATTTGGTCTTTATTTGAATTCTGAATCTGCAACAACCTCCTTTCTGATGCTATTTTCTCTCTTATTCCAAATCTTCTGTAAATCTGCATAAATTAACAGATTTCTATTTAAAACAGCATCATATTCAAATTTAAACCAAATAATTACAAATATTATAAATATTAATAAAAAGGGATAATTTGGGGCATAAATTACTATTTTAACCTTGATAAGTGTAATAAAAACTATAGGAAAATAACACTAATTTTACACTTATCAAGTACAAAACCAACTTGGCAAGACTATTAAAACATTTCGATCAGATCGAGGTGGAGAATACTTAAGCCAACAATTTGATGCATTTAAGTTGACTGATTTATCACAGAGTGCAGAATAGGACAGTTCTGCTTTTTATGTACTGATACAAATCCATGCAACCAAAATCTTAGATACTTAATGGGATTAAACTATTAAGTATTATATTTAAAATCCAACTAGTTTCACTTGAAAAAGATTTTCCTTGCTCAAGTTATAAACATCCAAAAATAGTAGGCTCAAATATGATCATATAACAGAACAACCTACTTTAATGACTTACTGGGAATTATTTAGATGTTCAAAAAATCTGAAACTTTCCAGTCTAAAATTAATATGAATCAGTTTTCCAATGAAATTTGTTTCACTCAAATATCATTCTTGTAGCTCAAGTTATGATCTGATGAAGTGGATTGCTTTATGTCAGAATTTATAGCAGAACGGATATGTTCATGAATTTACTGGGAGTCTTGTAGTTGTGATAAAATTCTCAAACTTTCCAGTTTAATACTAACATGAATAAGCTTTCAGATAAAATTGGTTTCATTGAAAAAGCATTCATGTAGCTCATGTTATGATCTGTTGAAGTGTACTAGTTTATATCAGAACTTAGGACATAACAACTATATTCAAAATTTTACTGGGACTTTTGTGATTAAGATAAAATTTTCAAACTTTCCAGTTTAATAATATCATGAATAGGCTTTCAAAAAATATTGGTTTCACTCAAAAGCATTTCTATAGCTCAAGATATGATAAATTGAAGTTGACTAGTTTATATCAGAACCTATTACAGAATAACTGTATTCAAACTTTTATTGGGACTTTGGTGATTAAGGTAAAATTCTCATATTTTCCAGTTTGATATTACCATCAATAATATTTCAAACAAAATTGGTTTCACCTAAAACAGACTTCTGTAGGTCAAGTTATGCTCATTTAAAGGTAGCTATATCAGAATTTTAAACTAGCAGTACTATAGCACATTACTTTTGATCTTCTAATCATTTTCTTTTTATGTTCAAGACTAATTAAGTGATTAGAATAGAATGTCCATATAAATGTCAATCAATGATGATCATTCAATCATCAAGCACACAAGACCTTAGCATAAACCTATGAGGAATGTGCTTCAAATTCATTGACTCTATGAAAAGAATATGCATTGGGGATAGAAATCTTTGATACCTTATTCTCGGTCAATTAAACAATACTTTTTCTTACCCATTGCTTCATTCTGCAAGTCATGAACCTTGGAGATTTCACATTAATCATTTGAGAAGCATTGGCTAGTGATATGTTCCTTCTTTGGAGGGAACATTTTCATTTAAGCCTTGGAAGTATTTCCTTTAGCCAATGGTCCTATCTTGAGATTTTTTCTGCATAACAAAATTACTAAGGAGACATTTTGGTACCCTTTTCATCTTGGGTCCTTGAGTGTTAGTGGTTGAACTCTTAGGAGATTTAGCAATCCATACCATCTTATCTCTTATATAAATATTTCTTCTAAAATTGCACAAATGGGAGATATGACCATGATGTTCTCAAACATTACAGATAATGAGACTGAATGATGTCTTGATCATTTGGAGATCATTTTGAAAATCATGGACATGGTATTGGGATGAGTTCTGAAATCTGGTTGCCATAAACTTAGTTTTCCATGTAAAATAGCAATGTTCCCATTATTGAAAAAACATGGAATTAGAGCAAGTAGATTCTTCAGTTTTGGCAAATGTTGAAAATCAGTTTTCAACTTCATTTTTAAGATTAAAATGATTTTCGAAGATAGTTGAGGTTTCACAAATTACAAATATATCTTCTTCAAGAAAATCATATTCAACTTTCAAAGTTACAATTTGAAATTCAATAGAAAAGACCTCTTTTTTTTAAACCATTCCATATTCTTGTTTTCAAGGTTTATCAAGGCATCATTCAATTCATCATAAGCAAAATATGTCTCATCATAGGAAGGACAATGTTCAAGTTTAGCAGTACATACCTTAAGGTCCATTTGAGCCACATGTAGAGTTGCATCAATTTCTAGCATTATTGGCTCCTTCTTGAAGTTGTTCATTTCTTGAATATTTTGCATCAACACTTTGAGAGTATGCTTCTTGGTTGGCCATTACTTCTTCCTGAATCTTTTCCTCTCACACGGTTAAGTGTGCTCAACCCATAGAGGTTGAGCTCTGATACCAATTGAAGTAAATCATAGAGTCACAAGAAGGGGGGTTGAATTGTGACCCTTGAAAACTTTTGGTCCAACCTGCAAGTACTTTGAACAACTTACTGATCATTGCTCAAGGAATGTCTTGGCTATCAGAAGTTCCTTCTAGAAGATAGTGGTTAGTGTATAATGCCAACTAAGTAGATTAAAACGGTCTTCTTAAAGGCAAGCCAAATCATAAGGACTGATATCATCAAAATTTATTCTTCCATATAATGTATTTAATGTAGTTACAACTCAGAATAAGGTTAAGAAGAATAATATAATGTTTATGCAGTTATGTAGAAGCAAAACAATGAATCTATCACTTTAAACCAATCTTCTAAAGGGTCAAATGATTTTGTATTTAAATAAAACTTTCCAGAATAGTTACTTAACCAATAACTAATAAGATTATGTGAGAAAAACTGTTCAGAAGAATAGTATAAAGTTTCTGCAGTTATGCAGAAGCAAAACATTGAATCTGTGACTTTAAACTAATCTTCTAGAGGGTCAACTGAACTTGAAATTTGATGAAACTTTCTAGATCAGATATTTGAATAGTAAACAACCAGAATATAAAGTTAAATCTTATTAAAATCAAGTTTGTAAATATCTGGTAGTTTGAGCCCCAAGTTCAATGTTGAACAATGGACAAATTTGAAGAAATGTGCTTCTGAAGCACCAAACAGTTTCATAATTTAATGAAACTTTCCAGATAAGTATTTTAACTAATATGGATGTGATTTATGTGAAAATATTAGTTTAAAAATAAGTTTATCAAATTTTAGTAGTTTGAACCCCACGTTCCAATGTTGAACAATGAACATCTTTCAAGAAATGTGCTTCTGGAGCACCAAACAGTTTCATAATGTAATGAAACTTTCAAGATCAGTATTTTAACTGATATGGATGTGTTTTATGTGAAAATATCAGTTTAAAAACAAGTTTATCAAAATATGGTTTATAGCTTCCTAAATATTCAAAATATGAACAATAACTAGCAATGCAATAGATATATGTGCAGAAAATTAAAGAGAGAAAGGGTAAGAGACATTGCACAGATGATTTTTATACTGGTTCACCCTCACAATCCTTGGGCTACATCCAATACCTACACTTGTAGGATTTTCTTACTTTTCTTTAATTTTACAATCACCTTGGGTACACCTTACCACTAGTATTCTTGTGCAGCCTATTCAGGCTCTTTTCCAAGTATAATTTTGCTGCCTCTTCAGGCTATAAAACCAGTATTATTTACTCAGCCTCTGCAGGCTCTACACCCTCTCAAACCAACACTAACTCTCTCTAGTTAGCTTGGGAGATTACAAACACTCTTCAACAAGAGATGGGTTTTTTACATATGGCTCACAAAACACTCATGGAGTGGATTAATCTTTACAAAACTGAGCCTAAACACACTCTCTAAGAATTATGCGCAGCAGCTCTGCATATTGGAGTGGTTGAAGGAGAACCTCACTCTAGAAAGGGATTTCTACATTATGACTCTTTGGATTTCTTCCCTTTGTTCTCCTTGATTTTGCCCAGCTGAATGGGGATGCATTTATAGAGTTTTGGTGTTCAAAATAGCCGTTGGAGTTGCTTGGAGAGGTGGTCAAACTCACAGATGGCCATATAGGAGCTGTCACTTTCACGTGAAAACTTTTCTCTTTCTTTAGCCTTGACCAGTCAATCCTTCTGAAGTGTATCTTCTGCAGCCAGTAATTTTGAGTTTTCTTCTTCTGGAGTAGTTAGTAAGACATGCATAAATACTGGGCATTTTCTCATTTTTAGCAAAAGATGTCTTAAACTCCTTTAAATTGAAATTGTAGCAAGTTCTGCCTATTTCTTTCTTCTCGAGGTTGCAGAGGGTCTGTTTCTTCTTTTGAAGCAAACTGCATCTTCTGGAAGTGTACAGAAATTCTGTTTCTTCTGCAGAAATTCTGTTTCTTCTTCTGAAGCAAACTGCATCTTCTGGAAGTGTGCAGAAATTATGTTTCTTCTACAGAAATTCTGTTTCTTCTACAGAAATTCTGTTTCTTCTACAGAAGCAAACTGCATCTTCTGGAAGTGTGCAGAAATTTTGTTTCTTCTTCTGGTACTTCAAATATGCTTGTAAAAGCTTCCAATCTTTTCTCCTTGCTTTATTTGCATTAGCAACACTTGGAATGAATATGCTTGAATTGCTTAAGTGATCTTTCACCTTCAGAAGGTGTCCAATTTCATGAAAAACTCCTTCTCATGCTTCTAGTGGTCTTGAATGATCCTTCCAAAGCTTCAACTTTGCTTCTGAAGCTTGATACAACTCAGTTTAATATTCATGGGATCTTAGATTAACTGTCTTGACCTTCTTGAAGCTAAGAAGCTAGTTCTTTAAACTTGTTTCATCACTTTTGTCATGAAAGCACTATGTAACATGCTTCTGGACACATGTTCTGATGTTAAATGATGTTTTTGATCTTTACACCTTCCTTCTGTAACTTTTCTTGTATTCTTTCAAGCATTCTCAAGTGAAAGCATTAGTACCAAAGTATTCAGAACACTTCGAATATTGTTGTGAAAGTTTTTTGTCATTAAAACCTTTGCTCAAGAGGGTCTTGGACCTTACAAAGTCATCGTTTAAAATAAAACAAGTTCAAAACAGATCTTAAGATCAGAGTTAACAGTGCGAAAGTTGACGTTGATAAAGATTGATAATCTTTTTACTAAAAGCTTAAGATTGTTTTGATTAAAACACTTCTCAAAGTACCTTCTGAAGGTTATTATACAGAAGCTCTTCAGAACCTTTTCTGGACTTATTCAGATGATTAGAAATCGTCTGAAGTTTGATAATAACTTTTGAACTGAGATCTTTTCAGACCCACTTCATATAGCTATTCCAAAGGTTCTTCAAAGTGCATTCTTTATAATGCTTCAAATGATATGAGAGGTGCTTAATGTTGATGTTTCTGTGAAAGTTCATTTTATTGAAATTGTTGACTTAGAGTTTATTATGAAAAATACTTTTCAATCCCCTTAATAAATACGCAAACTGAAAGTAAAAGAGTTTAAGGGATAGAAGACTTAGACAAGAAATTTATCCTGGTTCACCCACTAATCTCGTGAGCTACATCCAGTCCCAGGGCAAACCACCACGGGATTTTCCACTATCTGAATCCACATATACAAGTATTATTCATAGCCTCTTCAGGCCAACATAAGTATTACTTTGTTTTCAACTGCCTCTCCAGGCAACTCATGCAGTATTCTTTTACAGACAAGCCTCTCCAGGCTCAACAAGTATTCTTTCTTACCAAGCCTCTCCAGGCTCTAAACCAAGTATTCTTTGTTTTGAACTTCCTCTCCAGGCAACTCATGCAGTATTCTTTTACAGACAAGCCTCTCCAGGCTCAACAAGTATTCTTTCTTACCAAGCCTCTCCAGGATCTAAACCAAGTATTCTTTGTTTTCAACTGCCTCTCCAGGCAACTCATGCAGTATTCTTTTACAGACAAGCCTCTCCAGGCTCAACAAGTATTCTTTGTCAACCAAGCCTCTCCAGGCTCTATACCAAGTATTCTTTTCTATCAAGCCTCTCTAGGCTCTACCACAAGTATTCTTTTCTATCAAGCCTCTCCAGGCTCTACCACAAGTATTCTTTTCTATCAAGCCTTTCCAGGCTCTACCACGAGTATTCTTTCTTCCACCAAGCCTCTCCAGGCTCTCAGACACTTATCGTGTTTACAAATTAAACTAAGTTTAAGTTTCCACGAAACATAAACTTAATCTCTTCCTGTACTAGAGGTTAACTGAGTACTACTCAGGATACAATGAGTGAATTCTAGGTACAAGGGTAAGACAGTGATACAAGTGTATAAGTTTAGGTACAATCTCTGTCTCTAATATGAGGAATAACATCCTCTGAGAATTGGTTGGGTAGATACTAGATTTAAGCTTCAGTCGTGTTCTCCAACCATTGGTTTCCATGGGTTACATTCTCACCCGTATGAATGGAATAACCAAGGTATGTTCATGGTTTCCAACCATTCTTAATTGATCAACACTGGGTTGGTTGTCTTTCGACCAACATGGTTGGTTTTTTTCTACTTTTCAACCAACATGGTTGGTTTTTCTTATGTTTCAACCAACATCTTCAAATTCAATCTTGAGGCTATTTATATTGTTCTAATGAAATATAGCCGTTTGAAGATGATTCATAATACCGTTGAGATGTTGATGATGTGGCTCATATAACCGTTGTGTAATAGCTTCTCAAACGGTTACTTCTTCTTAAGCAAGATAAGTGTTCAGACGATCTTGTTCTGACGCTTCTGTAGATGAGCTCTTTTGAGAGATATTCTTGATATTGTTATGATGATTCTCTCTCTCTCTTGAATTTCTTCTGCTTTCCACAGCTTTCTTCTACTTTCTTCTGATTTCCTTAGGAGTGTATATGAGGAGATGTTTGTTGAATTTGTCCTTTTGCTTATTTGGTATATACTCCTTTTTCATTTGCTCCTGACACCATTTCTTCTTTCTTCTTTGAGTGAGGTGTCTTGTCGAACAACTGTTGTTGCAGTTTTCTTTTTGAATAAAGACATATGATATTGTAGTCGTTGAATCATATAGTCTCAGCTTCTGTATTAATTTCTTCTACGTTGAAGTCTGTTTCATGCATTCAGAGAGTTTATATGTTCAGACAATTGATTTCTTTAATCTTCACATATACTCAGATGCTTGCTTTTATCTCGTTGTAATTTCATCAGCTTCAACATGTGCTCATCTCATATAATTGTTTCAAGCTTATTTAAATTCTTCGGCTTGAGATACTTTCAATAAGCTCGTTTCTTCTGATAAGATATTTCTTCTTTTCTTCAGACGATTGTAGCTCCATTCTACTTTATATCTTCTTCTTCTTCTGAGATTTAAATGAATAAATCTGTTGAATTTTATCAACTCAATTCAAACATCTTTCTTGTTGCTTTTACCCAATCTTCTGATCCACTCTAGGCAGCAGCAGGTACAGGTGCAGTAGGTCTGCGCATGCGAATCCTTTTGTAGCAGGTGCAGCAGGAGTTGCAGAAAGTCTTTGCAGAATTTCCTTATTTGTGCAAGACTATGGTCGAGGTAGAACAACATGTCTAGCTTTTATACTGAAATAAGTGTAGTCCATTTGGTAGAGTGTGCCTTAGACTTAGCAACGTCTCCAAGAGATCAATTCTTGATATTGTTCGTAGACTGCTTCAGATTGTCTTCATATCTTCAGATGATAACTGCTCTTCAGATATAGTTAAGTCTTCAGATAATGTAGACGCTTCAAATAGATGAGCTTTCTTTTCTTCACTTCAAGCTTATGTTCTTCAGACGATAGTTGAGTCTTCACTGCTGTCTTCAGGTCTTCAGATAGTCTTCATGTCTTACTGTCTTCAAGTCTTCATATAATCTCCATGTCTTCAGATAGTAGGCTTTGCTTTGTAGATTTCTTCTTTTCAGATTCTGCATTTGTTCTTCTGATCCTGATCTTCTGATTCTGATAAATATTTCAACCTGAAACACAATCAACAAACCAATACCTTTCTCAGTAGAACCTGTTTACATAATCTTATAATCTTATTTATTCTTGTTATGTTCTTATATAATCTTTACTTGTTAAATATTAAGTTCTTATATAATCTTATTTGCTTTTATATGTTCTTGTTTGTTCTTATATTCTTATATCATCTTATTTGTTAACCATTAAGTTCTTATGTTATCTTATTTGTTAATCATTAAAACTAAAGGATATTAAGTCTTTGAGTTAGGTTTGAATACTCAAACTGATTTATAGACTTCACAGAAAGTAGAACTTGGAGAAATACAAGTACCACATAGTAGCAATGAGCCAATGGTGGAATAAGAGCAGATACCACAAAGTGTTGTGGAGCCACCGGCTCAAGTAGCGCAAGATTTGGGTAGGTCAGATAGGGTACGTCACCAACTTGAGAGATATGGTTTCCTTGTGTCTCAAGAAGGGGATGTATTGCTAATGGATCAAGATGAACCAGTGACTTACCAAGAAGATCTTTTGAGTCTAGAATCTGAGAAATGGCTTGATGCCATGAGATCTGAAATGGATTCCATGTTCACTAATAAGGTATGGACCTTGGTTGAGCCACCTGAAGGGATAAAACCCATAGGGTGCAAGTGGGTTTTCAAAAGGGAAAACTGACATGGATGGTAATGTAAATACCTTTAAAGCACGGTTGGTGGCTAACGGTTTCACGCAAATTCATAGTGTAGACTATGAGGAAACCTTTTCCACAATTGTCATGCTTAAATCTGTTCGGATCTTGCTTACTATTGCAACTTACCATGATTATGAAATCTGGAAAGTGGATGTCAAGACAACCTTCCTAAATGGAATCCTTCTTGAAGATATGTATGTGATACAACCTGAAGGTTTTGTTATACCTAAAGGTATGTAAGTTGCAACAATCCATTTATGGATTAAAGCAAGCTTCTAGAAGCTGGAATCTTCGTTTTGATGAAGCTGTTAAGCAGTTTGGTTTCATTAAAAATGAAGATGAACCTTGTGTCTACAAAATGGTTAGTGACAACATAATGGTTTTTCTGGTTTTGTATGTAGATGACATACTCCTTATAGGAAATGACATTCATACCCTTCAGTCTGTAAAGACTTGGTTAGGAAATTGTTTTTCTATGAAATATTTGGGCGAAGCGACCTATGTGTTAGGCATTAGGATCTATAGAGATAGATCTCGAAGATTATTTGGCCTAAGTCAAAGTACATACATAGACAAAGTGTTAAAATGATTTAACATGCAAGATTCTAAGAAGGGATTTTGCCTATGTCACATGGTATAAGCTTATCTAAGGCTCAATCTTCTTCCAGTAAAGAAGAGAGAGAATGCATGAGTAAGATTCCTTATGCATCCGCTATAGGATCTATCATGTATGCCATGTTGTGTACTCGACCAGACATATCATATGCTTTAAGCATGTCTAGCAGATACCAGTCTGATCCCGGTGAAGGTCACTGGAAAACAGTCAAGAACATCCTTAAGTACTTAAGAAAAACTAGGGTCTCATTCTTGATATATGGAGGTGAGGAAGAGCTACTTGTAAAGGGTTACACCGATGCTAGCTTCCAAACCGACAAAGATGATTCAAGATCGCAATCAGGTTATGTGTTTTTGTTTGAATAGGTGGCGCTGTGAGCTAGAAAATTTCGAAGCGAGAAACAGTCGCTGTTACAAACCCATTAAACCCCTTGTGCAGTAGAAGCATGAAGGGCACACTAGATCATTAGGCATAACAATTATGTCTGAATGTCTCTAGTGCAAGTTGGAGATTGTTAGGTATATGCACTAGAGACTTATATGTTTTTTGAACATCCATCACTTGTATCATATTATTTTATAAAGGCTATCTTATTCTTTTAGAATATAATAAATGTCCTTAGAATAGTAAGCTTAAACTTCATAAGAAATCAAGTAGATGACTTGATTGTGAGATCTTATGAAGAATTGTGCTTAAAATAGTCCCTGGTCAGATATCATCTTAGGACAAAGATGCATTTAGACTAGTATGTGAGTTCATTGATGATCGCCTCTCACGGATCATGGATATGAGATATCGTGTGCTCACATAAGTACACATTAAGAGTAATGGTGTACTAGACAGACCCACCTTAAGAACGTTGTATGGATTGTTACATAAGTGTCATGAACGTTTCTTAAATTGATTAATGTTATATGAAGTCCTTTGACCGAAAATCACTGTGATTCCTACATAAGGAATTATATGTTTTAATTATCATCAAACGTTACCTGTAACAGGGTAATCATAAAGGTGGTTTTTGGACATATAATGAATTATGCGGTGGGATGTGAGTGACCTAGATGGGATTTTTCCCTCCTATGTAACAAGAGCTATATGTGTAGGTCTCTTGATAAAGTTAGACTGCAAAATGCATGGCCATGCTCAGGAATGGTAAACATGAGATGTTTATTTTCTGTACAGTCTACTTGGGGATCAAGAAAACATAAATTGAACTCTACAAGGTTGACACATTCCATGCCCTTGTGTTCATAAAATAGGATTCGTCAAAGTTGTTGATATTCTCAATAGGATAGTGATCTATTGCTAGATACCGCTCACTATTTATGATATTAAATATAAAAGGGTATTATTTTAATATCATAACCAAATATTAAAAGCCTATTGGGTCACATGCATACAACAAGCCACTAGGAAAGGATAATAATTCTAATTTAATTAGAATTATAACATAATGGGTCAAGCTAATAAGTGTGAGGGTTAAGTGAGTTAGCGGGTGAAACCCTAGTCACCAATCTTTAAATAGAGCATGAGATGCACTACCCTATATATATGAGCAATTGCTTTTTACTCTCTAAGGCTACTAGCAGAGTTGAAGAGGGTTTCCTAGTTCGGCTGTTGGCATGGATACCAATAGAGACGTGGCTGCTATTGCCTCGTTCATAATCCTAATAAGGTACGACCTTTCGTTTTAATACCTTTTATGCCTTGATTCGTGTTTTCACAAAACGATTATAACAAGGGAGGGAATCCATTTATTTCCGCTGCACCCTGACCACATGCTTGATTCCCTTCAATTGGTATCAGAGCGTTGGTTTGGGATAAACACATTTTGGGCTTTTAAATCATTTTGAATATGTTGATATTCTGCTGAAAAACGCGTCTGCACGTTGAACGCTGTTTTGTACGCTTCATCTGCGATGGGCGCAGGTGAAGCGCAACCTACAGGATTTTGAATCTCGAACCTGCGCTTCACTCACGCTGAGCGCAAGTAAAGCGCACGTGAAGCGTAGGTGGAGTGCAAATTACAGAATTTAAAAATTGGAACCTGCGCTTAACCCATTCAGGGCACAGGTGAAGCGCATATGCGCGTTTGAATTATTTTAATTCCTTTATTGATTGTTTTATGTGCGATGTATATATATTTGTATGTTCTAGTGTTAGAGGGTCCCATGGAACATGAAGAGTTCATGTCTTGGGCGTCAAAGGGTTCAATTGTTGAAACCTTGTCTCGACTCAAATGTTGGCTGCGAAAAGCATGCCACTTATCAATTTGCTGACAAGAGCGTATTCGAATGATACGAGGGACTTACCTGTTTACAGGTTCGTGAAGTATTCGTTTGATGCGAGACACTTATTTATGATTGGTCAAATGTTTATCAAATCCATTTTTTGTTTCGGGGCATTGCCTAGATCCCCGCAAGGGGCGGTTTCCCCTTGACCCCCGCTCGCTGACCGGGCAGTAGGACCCCCGTGCTACACTGCATAGTGTGTTATTTTGTATGCGTGTAATCAAACCTCGCTTTATATATACATCTTTTTATTCCACTCATTTTACAATCAATAGATGTTGTGTTTGCATGATGATTGGTTATGGCCTTAGTTGTTTTATTTAAAATACGACATGCGGGTCGTGCCTTACCTCTTGACATTCCTCTTGTAATTATCTTCTCATCTCTATCCCCTCGTGTAACATCCAAACTTTTGGTTAAGTTAATTGTGAGATTTATAAGTTAAAATATGTGGTATGTTCTTTGAGGTATAAGAAAAATAGGTGGAAAGGGGTAAGTTATAGTTTGGTAACTTGATAGAACAAATTTAGGAGTATTTGGTCACTGGTAATCGATTACAAGAGCTAGTAATCGATTACCAGAGAGTTTGGTTCCTGGTAATCGATTACAATAGCTGAGTAATCGATTACCAGAGAGTCTGGCCCCTGGAAATCGATTATTAAACCCTTGCAATCGATAACCAGCAACCTGGGTTCTTAGTAATCGATTACCAAAGGTGGTAACGATTACCAGGTTCCCAGAATGGGTTTTTAGGCGTATTTTGCTCTCAGTAATCGATTATCAAGGTTTGGTAATCGATTACTGAGCGAATATATATATACCCAACACGTTTCAAAATCAGAATTTTTGGGAGAAAACATATTCTAGAGAGAGAAGGAGCGGGTTCTAGAGAGAGGAAGTGTCGAAACGAAGTAGGAACAACGGATCGAAGCTAGGAATCATCTCCATTTCATCTAATTGCTTGGATTTCTTCTCTTTGTGAGTAAATTCTCACTTGATTGATAGATTTAGAGATTGGTCTCCAAACCCCTGAACCCACTTCTCCCTCTCCCTTTCTCTGATTATACTTGATTGTTGATATTGATTGTGGTTGTGCTTGTTATTTGATTAATGGGTAATGATTTTAATCGGTTGGAACGGATCGATTCTTGATATTCCTTAGTTTCGAAAGGTTCAAAACTATTGAAACGTCGAAACGCTTCGTTTTCTCCGATTAAACTTGTTCCAAAATGTAAAACTAAGGATTGTTAATTGATTTCGATATAAGGATTGATGAATATGTGGTTCGAGTGTTGATCGATTGGCGAATCTCATTAGTTTCAACAGGTTCGAACTATCGAAAGTGTCGAAAACAATGGGATTCGCGATATTTATCAATTCCGATTATCGAAGTTAGTTATTCAATCGAGTTATGGAAAGATTATGGACTTCGGTCAAATACTGGACTTCGGTCAAATACTGTAGGGTGGGATTCGTCCCCTGGGGAGATATCCCCTGTAGTCTGAGCTCAGGTCTAACTCTAGACTGTGATTGTACATGGCCTTTCGGGCAATCATCTTAAGCATACTGATATTTATATTGAATTGAGACTGATATGGTTTGATATTGTACCTATGGCCTGAATTGTCATAAATTATATGTACTTGCATCCATGCATAGAGATTTTTCTCACTGAGATTGTATCTCACCACGCGATATGTGGATTTTGTTAGATGTTCAGGTTCCTCCTTCCCGGAGTACTCAACCTCGGGAGTGATTTTGGGAAGCGGAAGATTTAGTTCTTTTGTTTGTATATAGTGGATGGCCCTTTGTATATGCCTGTTTATATTATGACTAGAACTTGTATCCATGTTCGTGTAGTTAGAGTTGTGTTCTATCCATGTTCCTTTATGTTTGATGTAAATTATCTTGATATGTTGGAATTGCGATAATTTATAGAACAGGTCGATTTTTAGAATGAAAGATTCTAAATTCTAAGTTAAGAATTTGGTTTCCAACGGATCAAATTCTTGCTTATGGAATTTAGGGTGTGACATTTTGGTATCAGAGCGGTTCAATCCAATTGGACTGTGAGAATTAGGATTTTCTGTGGTTTGTTGATGATTTCTTATGTATTATATTGTGAATTAAGAGACTGATCACCTCGAGATTTGCTTTATGATATGTAGGAAGTTATGGCGAGCAACAGGAGGGGTAGGTCAAGGGCTAGACAACCATCTCCTTCACCTTCACCTGAACCAGTACCAGATCCAATTGTGGCAGCTCTCCAGGCACTTACTCAAATGATGGGGAATCAAGCAGCTACCAACACAGCAATCTTGCAAGAGTTAGCTAGACAACGACCGGAGCAACCACCACCAACTGTGGATGTCTTCTCTGTTTGGTTGTCCGAGTTCAGGAAGCATAACCCTCCACAATTCAACGGGGTGTATGATCCTGACGTGGCAGCTAGATGGCTTAAAGACTTGAACAGAATTTTTGAAGCTATGAAGTGCTCTGATGAAGTTAAAGTGGGATTGGCAGTGTACATGATGAGGGGAGAAGCTGAGGATTGGTGGAGGACGGCGAGGATACAAACGGCAGAGGCGGAAGCCCCTTTAACTTGGGAGGCCTTTCAAAGTCTTTTCTTAGAGAAGTATTTCCCGGCGACTATCAAAAGGCAGAAAGAAGCAGAGTTCCTGCAACTTCAGCAAGGAGAGATGACGGTAGGGCAATATGTGTCCAAATTTGAAGAATTGTCAAAATTTTCTCGGTACCTTCAGGCGGTGAATGACGAAGAGTGGAGATGCACCCAATTTGAGGGAGGCTTGAGACCGGAAATTATTGATCGAGTGGCGGCTATGGAAATCAGGATTTTCTCTACCCTGGTGAGTAAGTGTTACATTATTGAAAAGAATTGCAAGGGAGTGACGTCCTCTTCAGTACCACAAGATAACAAAGGGAAAAGGAAGGTAGAATCTAGTAATCAGAACAAGAACTTCAGGCCTAAGTGGCAAGGAAAACAACCTGTAGCTGTCCAACCTCCGCAAAGCAAGGGTACTCGTGTATGTCCAAAGTGTGGGAAGGAGCATGGGGGAGAATGTCTGGTGGGGAAGAAGGTGTGTTATTTCTGCTAGCAGCCTGGACACTATCAGAGGGATTGCCCCAGAATCAAAGGACCCCAGAAGCCTCAATCAACTAGAAGGGTTTTTAGCCTCAGCGGTCAAGTGGCAGCTTCTTCAGATAATTTGTTAAGAGGTATTTGCACCCTAGGAAAGGAAACCTTAATTGTATTGTTTGATTCAGGAGCATCACATTCCTTTATTTCTGTTGATTGTGTGAATAAGTTAAAATTGTCTACCACTTCATTACCCTATACTCTTAATGTTGTAACTCCAGCTAAAGAAGCTATATCAACTTCTCTTGTGTGTCTGAATTGTCCCTTGACTATCCAAGAAAGAGTTTTTGTTGTTGATTTGATTTGCTTGCCTTTGACTGGTATTGATGTTATTCTGGGAATGAACTGGTTATCATCCAATCAGGTGTTGATAAATTGTTTTAATAAAAAGGTTGTCTTCCCTGATCTTTCTGTTCCTTCTAAGGAAAAGTTGTCCATTCTATTATCTAGTATTTCTCAAGTTTCCCAAAGTATCAATGACGGGAGTGAATGTTTTCTGTTGTTACTTTCCTCAACTTTAGAAACAAAATTAGATTTAAGTAGTGTAGCTACGGTTCGGGAGTTTCAGGATGTTTTTCCTAATGAAGTTCTAACCTTACCACCTGAGAGAGAGGTAGAGTTCACCATAGATTTATTACCAGGTTCAGGACCCATTTCTAAGGCACCCTATAGGATGTCTCCCTTAGAACTTAGTGAACTTAATAGACAATTAGAAGAATTGTTAGGAAAAGGGTTCATTAGTCCTAGTGTTTCTCCGTGGGGGGCTCCAGTGTTGTTAGTGAAAAAGAAGGATGGGAGTATGAGGTTATGTGTAGATTTTAGGCAGTTGAATAAAATTACAATTAAGAATAAGTATCCATTGCCTAGAATATATGACCTCTTAGATCAACTTAGAGGTGCCTCTGTGTTTTCCAAAATAGATTTGAGGTCAGGATATCATCAGATTAGGATAAGGAAGGAAGATATTCATAAAACCGCTTTTCGAACTAGATATGGACACTACGAGTACTTAGTGATGCCATTTGGTGTCACCAATGCTCTGGCAGTGTTTATGGACTATATGAATCGAATCTTCCGACCTTTCCTAGATAAATTTATGGTTGTGTTCATTGATGATATTTTGATCTACTCTTCTAATTTGGAAGATCATGAGAAACACTTAAGGTTGGTGTTAGAAGTCTTGAGAGAAAAGAAACTGTTTGCTAATCCGAGCAAGTGTGAGTTTTGGCTGAATAAGGTTCATTTCTTAGGTCATGTAATTTCAGGGAAAGGAGTATCAGTTGATCCTAGCATGGTAGAGTCTGTTCTTGAATGGGAAAGGCCTAGGACTGTTACTGAGATTAGAAGCTTTCTAGGTTTAGCTGGCTATTACAGGAGATTCATTAAGGGTTTCTCTCGTTTAGCTTTGCCTCTCACCAAGTTAACTAGAAAGGGCCAAGCCTTTGTGTGGGATAGTGATTGTGAGCATAGTTTCATAGAGTTAAAGCATAGATTGACCAGTGCCCCGGTGTTAGCATTACCTGATGTGTCTAGAACCTTTGAGGTATTTTGTGATGCCTCTAGGAAGGGATTAGGAGGTGTTCTGATGCAGGATAGGAAGGTTGTAGCTTATGCATCTAGGCAGTTGAGGCCTCATGAGGAAAAATATCCTACCCATGACTTAGAATTAGCTGCTGTGGTTTTTGCCCTAAAAATTTGGAGGCATTACCTGTTTGGTGTAAGGTTTGAGGTCTTTAGTGATCATAAGAGCTTGAAGTATCTTTTTGATCAGAAAGAACTCAACATGAGGCAGAGAAGATGGATGGAGTTTTTGAAGGATTATGACTTTGAGTTGAAGTATCACCCAGGTAAAGCCAATGTAGTGGCTGATGCTCTCAGCAGGAAATTCCTGCATGTGTCATCTTTGATGATACAAGAGATGAGTCTCCTGGAGAGGTTTAGAGATTTGAACCTGATTGTAGAGTTGGGAGTAGGTAGCATTCAGATGTACCGATTAGAAATTTCTAATGAGTTTCAGACTCTGATTAAGGAAGCTCAAGATTTGGATCTTGATCTTCAAAGTAAAAAGGGGCAGTTAGGATTTTCTAAGTCAGGTGAGGGATTGATTCTTTTTCAAGGAAGGATCTGTGTCCCTAAAGGGGGTAGAGTCAAACAACTGGTGTTGGAGGAAGCTCACAAAGGTAAGATGTCTATACATCTTGGTTCCACCAAGATGTATCAGGATTTGAGGAAGAAGTTTTGGTGGGTAGGTATGAAGAGGGAAATAGCTGAGTTTGTGTCTAAGTGCCTAATTTGTCAACAAGTAAAGATAGAACATCAGAAACCATCTGGAGTCCTGTTACCCTTAGAAATTCCTGAGTGGAAGTGGGAAAGCATAGCTATGGACTTTGTGATGGGATTACCTCGAGTCCAAGCTGGGTTTGATACCATATGGGTTATAGTGGACCGTTTGACCAAATCAGCCCATTTCCTTCCAGTTAAAAATACCTTTTCCCTGAATAAGTTGGCTGAGCTGTATGTTAGAGAGATTGTCAGATTGCATGGTATTCCTTCTAGCATCATTTCTGATAGGGACCCCAGGTTCACTTCAAGGTTCTGGAATGCACTACACCCGTCATTCGGGACTAAACTTAGGTTTAGCACCGCTTACCATCCTCAGACTGATGGTCAGTCTGAAAGAACCATCCAAACCTTAGAAGACATGTTGAGAGCCTGTGCATTAGAGGAGTCAGCCAGTTGGGGTAAGTACCTACCACTCGTAGAGTTTGCATACAATAACAGTTTCCATAGCAGCATAGGCATGGCACCTTATGAAGCCTTGTATGGTAGAAAATGTAGGTCTCCTGTGTGTTGGCATGAGGTGGGTGAGAAATCAATGTTGGGTCCGGATTTGGTTCAGGAAACTTCTGATAAGATTAGAATCATTAGGGAAAAACTTGTAACTGCCCAGAGCCGTCAGAAAAGTTATGCTGATAAAAGAAGAAAAGAACTAGAGTTTGAGGAAGGGGAACATGTGTTTCTTAGAGTAACTCCTGTCATTGGTCTAGGGAAGTCTGTGAAATCTAGAAAACTGAGTCCCAGGTTCATCGGTCCCTTTCAAATCTTGCAGAGAGTTGGTTCTCTTGCATATAAATTGGCTCTTCCACCTTATATTTCCAAAATCCACAATGTTTTTCATGTGTCTAAGCTAAGAAAATATGTATTTGATCCTTCTCATGTGTTGTCTTCTGAACCAATACAATTAAAGGACAACCTCACCCTACCTGCAAAACCTATTCAGATTATTGACAGAAGTGCCAAGACTCTGAGGAATAGAAACATTCCTTTGGTTAAGGTAGTTTGGGAAAGTCTATCTATGGATGAAGCTACTTGGGAAAAAGAAGATGTTACCAAGAATCATTTTCCTAGTCTTTTTGAATACGATAAGATCTCCTATCTTATATTAGTAAATTTTGGGGACAAAATTTCTTTAAGAGGGGTAGAATGTAACATCCCAACTTTTGGTTAAGTTAATTGTGAGATTTATAAGTTAAAATATGTGGTATGTTCTTTGAGGTATAAGAAAAATAGGTGGAAAGGGGTAAGTTATAGTTTGGTAACTTGATAGAACAAATTTAGGAGTATTTGGTCACTGGTAATCGATTACAAGAGCTAGTAATCGATTACCAGAGAGTTTGGTTCCTGGTAATCGATTACAATAGCTGAGTAATCGATTACCAGAGAGTCTGGCCCCTGGAAATCGATTATTAAACCCTTGCAATCGATAACCAGCAACCTGGGTTCTTAGTAATCGATTACCAAAGGTGGTAATCGATTACCAGGTTCCCAGAATGGGTTTTTAGGCGTATTTTGCTCTCAGTAATCGATTACCAGGGTTTGGTAATCGATTACTGAGCGAATATATATATACCCAGCACGTTTTAAAATCAGAATTTTTGGGAGAAAACATATTCTAGAGAGAGAAGGAGCGGGTTCTAGAGAGAGGAAGTGTCGAAACGAAGTAGGAACAACGGATCGAAGCTAGGAATCATCTCCATTTCATCTAATTGCTTGGATTTCTTCTCTTTGTGAGTAAATTCTCACTTGATTGGTAGATTTAGAGATTGGTCTCCAAACCCTTGAACCCACTTCTCCCTCTCCCTTTCTCTGATTATACATGATTGTTGATATTGATTGTGGTTGTGCTTGTTATTTGATTAATGGGTAATGATTTTAATCAGTTGGAACGGATCGATTCTTGATATTCCTTAGTTTCGAAAGGTTCAAAACTATTGAAACGTCGAAACACTTCGTTTTCTCCGATTAAACTTGTTCCAAAATGTAAAACTAAGGATTGTTAATTGATTTCGATATAAGGATTGATGAATATGTGGTTCGAGTGTTGATCGATTGGCGAATCTCATTAGTTTCAACAGGTTCGAACTATCGAAAGTGTCGAAAACAATGGGATTCGCGATATTTATCAATTCCGATTATCGAAGTTAGTTATTCAATCGAGTTATGGAAAGATTATGGACTTCGGTCAAATACTGGACTTCGGTCAAATACTGTAGGGTGGGATTCGTCCCCTGGGGAGATATCCCCTGTAGTCTGAGCTTAGGTCTAACTCTAGACTGTGATTGTACATGGCCTTTCGGGCAAGCATCTTAAGCATACTGATATTTATATTGAATTGAGACTGATATGGTTTGATATTGTACCTATGGCCTGAATTGTCATAAATTATATGTACTTGCATCCATGCATAGAGATTTTGCTCACTGAGATTGTATCTCACCACGCGATATGTGGATTTTGTTAGATGTTCAGGTTCCTCCTTCCCGGAGTACTCAGCCTCGGGAGTGATTTTGGGAAGCGGAAGATTTAGTTCTTTTGTTTGTATATAGTGGATGACCCTTTGTATATGCTTGTTTATATTATGACTAGAACTTGTATCCATGTTCGTGTAGTTAGAGTTGTGTTCTAACACGTGTAGTACTCCTTTGGACTCTATTTGTAATTTGGACTTTATATTTATATGATGGGTAGTTAAGCTTTATGTAGTTAAAAGATTTTAATTTCCTTTATGTTTGATGTAAATTATCTTGATATGTTGGAATTGCGATAATTTATAGAACAGGTCGATATTTAGAATGAAAGATTCTAAATTCTAAGTTAAGAATTTGGTTTCCAACGGATCAAATTCTTGCTTATGGAATTTAGTGTGTGACACCTCGTATGTTAAACGAGGTTTCTTCTTGTTATGTAATCTAACCGGGAAGACATGGAGCATGGATTCAGTCGGAGATTTGGAGAGCTCAAGATTATACAAGATTATATACCCTCCTCAGCTCTGCTAGTAGCCTTAGAAATTAAGAAGCGATTGCTCATGTGTCATTGGGGTAGAGCATCTCATGCTCTATATATAGAGTGGTGGCTAGGGTTTTACCCCCTCACTCACTTAACCCTCACACTTATGGGCCTGGCCCATTATGTTATAATGCTAATTAAATTAAATTAGAATTATTATCCTTTCCTAGTGGCATGTTATATGTGTGTGACCTAATAGGATTTTAATATTTGGTTATAATATTAAAATAAAACCTTTTTATATTTAATATCATAAATAATGAGCAGTATCTAGCAACACATCACTATCCAAATATTGAGATTATCAATAACTTTGATAAATCCTATTTTATTATAATAATTTATATGCTCTGTCCCTTTGTCCAAATATCTAATTGAACACAAGGGCATGGATCGTGTCAACCTTGTATAGTTCAATTTATATTTTCTTGATCCCCAAGTAGACTGTACAGAAAATAAATATCTCATATTTATCCTCCTGAGCATGGCCATGCATTTTGTAGTCTCACTTTATCAAGAGGCCTAAAGATATAACTCCTGTTACATAGGAGGGACAAATCCCATCTAGGGCACTCACATTCCACTACATAATTTATTATATGTCCAAAAACCAACTTTATGATTACCCTGTTACAGGTAACGTTTGATGATAATTAAAACATATAATTCCTTATGTAGGAATTGTAGTTATTTCAGGTCAAGGCTTCATATAACATTAATTAATTTAAGAAACGTCCATGACACTTATGTAACAACCCATGCAACGTTCTTAAGGTGGGTCTGTCCAGTACACCATTACTCTTAATGTGTACCTATGTGAGCACATGATATCTCATATCCATGATCTTTGAGATGTGATCATCAATGAACTCACATACTAGTCTAAATGCATCTTTGTCCTAAGATGATAATTGACTAGGGACTATTTAAGAATAGTTCTTCATAAGCTCTCACGATCAAGTCATCTACTTGATTCCTTATGAAGTTTAAGCTTACTATTCTAAGGACAATAATTATATTCTAAAAGAATAAGTTTGCCTTTATAAAATAACATGATACAAGTGATGGATGTTCACAAATATATAAGTCTCTAGTGCATATTCTTAACAATCTCCCACTTGCACTAGAGACATTTAGACATAACTATTATGCCTAATGATTTAGTGTGCCCTTCATGCTTCTGCTGCACAAGGGGTTTAATAGGTTTGTAACAGCGACTGTTTCTTGCTTCGAATTTTTCTAGCTCATAGCGCCACCATTGAAACAAAAACACATAACCTGATTGCGATCTTCAATCATCTTTGTCGGTTTGGAAGTTAGCATCAGTGTAAACCTTTACAAGTAGCTTTCCCTTACCTCCATATATCAAGAATGAATCCTAAGTTTTTCTCAAGTACTTAAGGATGTTCTTGACTGTTGTCTAGTGACCTTCACCAAGATTAGACTGGTATCTGCTAGTCATGCTTAAAGCATATTATATTTCTGGTAGAGTACATAACATGGTAAACATGGTAGACCCTTTAGCGGATGCATAAGGAATCTTACTCATGTGACCTCTCTCTTCTTCACTGGAAGGAGAATGATCCTTAGATAGGCTTATACCATGTGACATAGGTAAAGATCCCTTCTTAGAATCTTGCATGTTAAACCGTTTTAACACTTTGTCTATGTATGTACTTTGACTTAGGCCAAGTAATCTTCGAGATCTATCTCTATAGATCCTGATACCTAACACATAGGTCCCTTTGCCCAAATCTTTCATAGAAAAACAATTTCTTAACCAAGTCTTTACAGACTGTAGGGTAGGAATGTCATTTCCTATGAGGAGTATGTCATCTACATACAAAACCAGAACAACAATTATATTGTCACTAACCATTTTGTAGACACAAGGTTCATCCTCATTTTTTAATGAAACCAAACTGCTTTACAACTTCATCAAAATGAAGGTTCTAGTTTCTAGAGGCTTGCTTTAATCTATAAATGGATCGTTGCAACTTGCATACCTTTCCAGTATTTCAGGTATAACAAAAACTTCAGGTTGTGTTATATACACATCTTCAAGAAGGCTTCCATTTAGGAAAGCTATCTTGATACCCATTTTCCAGATTTCATAATCATGGTAAACTGCATCAACAAGCAAGATCCGAACAGATTTAAGCATGGCAACTGGGGAAAAAGGTTTCATCATAGTCTATACTATGAATTTTCATAAAACCCTTTAGCCACCAATCGTGCTTCAAGGTACTTACATTGCCATCCATGTCAGTTTTCCTTTTGAAAACCCATTTGCACCCTATGGGTTTTATCCCTTCGGGTGGCTCAATCAATGTCCATACCTTGTTAGTGTACATGGAATCCATTTCAGATCTCATGGAATCTAGCCATTTCTCAGACTCTGGACTCAAAAGAGCTTCTTCGTAAGTCACTGGTTCATCTTGATCCATTAGCAATACATCCCCTTCCTGAGACACAAGGAAACCATATCTCTCAGGTTGGTGACGTACCCTATCTAACCTACGCAAGTCTTGTGCTACTTGAGCAGGTGGTTCCACAACACTTTGTGGTATCTGCTATTGATCCATTATTGGCTCATTGCTACTCTGTGGTACTTGAACTTCTTCAAGTTATACTTTCCTCCCACTTATTTTCTTAGAGACAGATTTCTTCTCTAAGAATATAGCAGTCCTAGCGACAACCACTCTGCCTTTGCTAGGATTATGGAAGTAGTAACCCTCAGTTCTTTTTGGGTATCCCACCAATAAGCAGTTATCTGATTTGGGTCCTAACTTATCTGAAACTCGGAGTTCCACATAAGCTTCACAACCCCAAATCTTCACAAAAGACATACTAGGTCGTTTCCCAGTCCATATCTCATATGGTGTCTTTATGATAGCCTCAGATGAAACACGATTTAGTGTGAAGACTACTGTTAACAAAGCATGACTTCAAAAGGAGTCGGGGAGATCAATTTGACTCATCATAGATCGAACCATATCTAATAGAGTTCGATTTCTCCTTTCTGAAACTCCATTCCATTAAGCTGTTCCAGGAGGAGTGGGTTGAGATGTTATCCCGCACTCACTTAAATAGTCATCAAATTGTTGGCTTGAGTATTCTCCACCTCAATCTCATTGAAGTGTTTTAATAGTCTTGCCAAGTTGGTTTTATACTTCATTCTTAAATTCCTTGAACTCTTCAAAGGATTCGGATTTGTGTTCCATCAGATACACAAATCCATATGTACTGAAATCATCAGTAAAAGTGATGAAGTATTGAAAACCTCCTCTAGCCATTGTTCCCATGGGTCCACATACATCTCTATGTATGAGACCAAGAAGATCACCGACCCTTTCACCTTTTCCGGTGAATGGGGTTTTGGTCATCTTCCCAAATAAATAAGATTCACATGTCTTAATTGATTCAAAATCAAATGAGTCCAAATAACCATCTTGGTGGAGTTTGGATATGCATTTCTAATTTATGTGGCCTAAGCAACAATGCCAAAGATAAGTCGGGTTCAAACCATTTGTTTTGACCCTCTTAGCATTTATGTTATAGATAGGCGTCTTAACTTTGCACAACCATAAAATATATATCATTCAAATAAATTGAACAACTATTATTCTTTATTATGAATGAAAAATCACTCTTGTCAAAATAAGAAAACGGAATAAATATTCACAAAATAACAATCATCCAGTTCAATAACTAGTCCAGTTAGCAAAGTTAAACAATAGGTTCCTACGGCTAAGGCAACAACTCTTGCTCCATTTCCACACGTAGGTCGATTTCTCCTTTAGCCAATGACCTACTCCCTTTAGATCCTACACATTCACACAAATGTGAGATTCACATCTGGTATCCAATACCCAAGATGCAAAAGTAGGTAAATTGACTTCTATAACATAGATTCCTGAAGCGGAAGTCTCACTTCCCTTCTTCTTGATCTCCTCCAGGTACTTTACACAGTTTCTAATGTCCTGATTGGCTACAGTGGAAACATTTTCCTTCCTTAGCTATCCTGCTCATAGGTTTCAAGAATTTCTTCTTGCCCTTGCTTTTTTCCAGGTTGGACCATCAATATGGCCTTCTTTTACCTTTATTAATGTTTTGCTCAGTTGTTCTTAACATGCTTAGCAATTCTGGCAGCGATTTGTCAAATTCATTCATGTTATAGTTCATGATGAATTGACTATAGCTGTCCAGCAACGATTGCAGGACAAGATCAGTGGCCAACTCTTGACCAAATGGGAATCTAAGCCTTTCTGGGTTTTCAATGTACCCAATCATCTTGAGTGCATGAGCACCTATAGGGCGTCCTTTTTTCCAGTCTACATTGATAAAGTGCTTTTTGACACTTCAAATCGTTCAAGCCTAGCTTATCCTTGATAAAGTCTCTTTAAGTGTACAATCATATTGTACGCCTCCATGTTCTCATGCTGTTTTCAGCATTCATGGTAGCAAGCATAAGGCAACCTACATCGAGAGCAACACCCAGATAATTTCTAAAAGCATCCTTGTCAGCTTTTGAAATATTTGCAGCGGGTGTTTCAGGAATAGGCCCTTCCAAGACATACAACCTTTCCTAAGGATAATCCTTAGGTCTTATACCAGTCTAGAAAGTTAATTCCAGACAGTTTGTCCTTCTCAAGGACAGATCGCAATAAAAGTTACTTGTTGTGCTCGTTGCTATGCACGTAAGTATCATATAACAAACATATTTAATAAGGTCTTTAAATAAATATGTCTCCCACTAATTTGATTCAAAACAAGTACCCTCAATATAAAGAATAAAAAAAATCCCATCACTAGATTTTCTAGTGGGCCAAGATCCATATTTCACCTTATTTTAAGTCAGCTTTGGCTGATCGCTTAAGAAAAGGTTATTTAGGTAGGAACACGCTTTCCAATTGCATCTCATACAATTCTTGGATAGTTAGGTGAATAACTCTTATTCTAATTCATCTTATGAATTAATGCCTAACTTAGTGCCTCTAGGTTCTTCAATCCTATTGAATATACCTAGTTAAGTCAAAACCCAATGGTTGACAATAGATAAATGTACCCTGCTTTGGCAGACCCACATTTATTTCATCGCGCCTCACTAAAATAGATAAATGTATCCTGCTTTGGCAGACCCACATTTATTCGATTCAAGCCTAGACGAGTGCCATACATTGGAAGACAAAACATGACTTAATATTAGTGCCTCTAGGATTTTTCAATCATATTGAATATACCCAATCAAAGACCAATGGTTGACAATCGGATATTACTTTTATCCTATCGTGTCTCACTAGAATAGATAAATGTACTTTGCTTTGGCAGACCCACATTTAATCGATTCTAGTCTTGACGTGTGTCATTCATTGGAAGGCAAAACATGACTTAATATTAGTGCATCTAGGATTTTTCAATCATATTGAATATACCCAATCAAAGACCAATGGTTGACAATCGGATATTACTTTTATCCTATCATGTCTCACTAGAATAGATAAATGTACTCTGCTTTGGCAGACCCACACTTAATCGATTCTAGTCTTGACGAGTGTTATTCATTGGAAGGCATAATAAGCATTGTGGGATTTGATCGCTTTATTTTTCCATTCCTTTGTTAAACCATTTAACAAAAACATAATCGCCCCTCATTAAAATAGATAAATGTACCTTGCTTTAGCAGACCCACACTTGATAGCAGGAAGGGTGTAGGACCTAGAATTTAGCAAAACCAACCGATCAGAATAAAAAAGTAAGTAATAAAATGCGAAATATAGGTGCTGGGAAGCAACTATATTTGTGCAAGAAAGTGATAGAAAATGAGAGAAAATGAAAGAAAAAAGTGGAGAGGAAGAAATGGTGAGGACACCACTGAAGCAAGAATCCTCCTGCAGTAGATAAGTTCAATGCCAGACGCCACTAATTCAGGAGAATTAGATAAGTCTCAGTATGGTTTGAGCAACAACCACCAAGCCTCACTCAACTCACAATGGGAGGAGAAATTTGGGCATAATGCCTTTACTATATTCATGAAGGTGTGAAATACAAGAGGTGAAGGCTCCTTTATATAGGAGTTGGGGGGAGAGCGGGCGGCTACAAGGGGAAATAAAGGGAGAAAATAAAAAGATGGGTGCAAACCCATCCTAAGTGGGATTTGAACCCAAGCCCCTAAAGGTTTATGGCTAAGCTAAGCCTTAAGCCAATAAACCTCCTAATTAGCGCCCCTTTTACATAGGAAAATAAAAGGTGAGTAAATTTTCTATCCTAGGTGGGATTAGAACCCATGACTTCCTAAACCTCATAGTAAGGCAACCTACTAACCAATAAAACCATACATGTAGCACCCCTAATTAAGGAAAAAATGACAATCATGTCCTAATTACATCATAAATCCTAATTACATTGTTAATTCCTAAAACTTTGATTCCTAATTAAGCTGAGTCTTGCATGTTGACTTTGACTTCTTGGTCAATGATCAAGGGTTGATCAAGGTTTGACTCTCATGTAGGAAGGCTCATGCTTGGTTCAGCCCCAAACACTTCAAGCAGCTCCAAGTTGATCCTAGCTACTAGCTGCCAGTTCAGAGGTCTACTGACAGGTGCCATCATCCCCTCCCCCTTGAGAAGCATTTGTCCTCAAATCTGAAAATGAGAAAAGTATAAGGGGTAGAAGAGAAATAATGGAATGGATGACAAAGAAGAGAAGGTGGAGACTTCCCTTTAGGACTTGTGAATCCTTGCTAGGTCTTTAACCATAGACATCCTTGCGCAACCTTAGCCAACAAAGAAGAAGTCTCATTATTCCCAAGCATTTATCACCTAGTGCTCATAACAACAGTACTTGGGGATCATGTAGGGAGTTTTGGGAGAAGCAGTAGTGGAAGAAAAAAGAGAAGAGGAAGAAGAAGAAGAAATAGGAGGAAAGGTTAGAGGAAACTCCCTTGTAATGTTGTTACTTCCTCCTTCCATAATCAGCAGCTCCTTTTCTTGATCTTCTTCAAAACAATTAAGGTTAGCAGTTTTGAACTGATGAAGTAATAACATTGCTTCCCTTTTATTTTTTTGTTTTTCTTTGGTTTTCACCTTTTCTATCATCACTTTTGATGTTTTTCTTTCTTTTTCTTTTTATCCTCACCCTTTATCTTAAGCCTCTTAATTTTCTCAAGCTCTATTTCTCTCTTCATATGGGCTTGATCCTCACATATTTCTTGAATTGACATTGGTATCAAAGTGATTTTAGTTCCATCTTGTTTAAAAGTTATTTGATTAGAGTATCCATCATGAATGGCCCTCTTATCAAATTGCCAAGGTTGACCCAAAAGAATATGTGTGGCATCCATAGGCACAACATCACAAAGAACATTATCATCATAATCACCTATGGAAATAAAGATGAGAGTTTGCCTATTTACTTCCCTTTCCCCATCATCACATATCCAAGATAACTTGTATGGTCTGGGGTGGGGAGTGGTAGATAAACCAAGTTTTTCCACATTTCTTGCACTCGCAATGTTAGTGCAACTTCCACTATCAACAATTAGGGAACAAATGCGTCCCTCTACCATGCATCTAGTGTGGAAAACAGTTTGCCTTTGTTCATCTTCTCTTATTATTTGATTTCCTAAGGACCTTCTAACCATGCATAGTTTACCTTCGGTCCTATATACTTCTTTCTTAACTTCATTTTCTTCTTCACTAGTTTCTTTTTCATCATCTTCACTTTGTTCATGTTCACTTGCACTAGTGTATTCACCATTTTCTTTAACCAACATTGCCCTCCTATTTGGGCATTGGGAAGCTATGTGTTCTTTTACATCACACTTGAAACACTTGATGTTTCTTGTGGAAGTAGAAGGATCTTCCTTTTTAGTAGAAGGAGTGGGGTTAGAAGTAACCCTAGAACCCTTAGGTTCTTCCTTCTCTTGGCTCTTTCCCTCATATTTCTTTAGGGTTTCCTTGTTCCTAGTCGTAAAACTAGTGTTTCCTCTTTTATAGCTACCCTTTCGTTTTAGTTGAGTTTCAATTTTAATGGCTTGATGTACCAAGTCCTCCATTTGAACATAAGGATGCAACTCCACTATGTCCCTTATGTCAAAATTAAGTCCATTGATAAACCTAGCCATAGTTGCTTCACTATCCTCAACTATGTTGGCCCTAATTAAAGCAAGTTCCATTTCTTTAAAATATTCATCTACACTCTTAGAACCTTGCTTAAGAGTTTAGAGTTTAAGGTGTAACTCCCTAGTGTAATGTTGAGGTATGAACCTCTTTCTCGTGATGGACTTCATTTCCTCCCAAGAGGAAACTAAAGGAGCATTGCACCTTCTTCTATCAGCTTGAAGCTGATGCCACCAAACTAAGGCATAATTCTTAAACTCAAGAGAGGCAATCTTAACCTTTTCTTCTTCCCTATACCTATGGCAACTAAAGATTTGTTCAATTTTAAGTTCTCACTCTAGGTATTGTTCTACATCATTTCTCCCATTAAAGGTTGGAACCTCTATTTTTACCCATCTAAACCCTTGTTCCCTACTAGGCTCTTCTTCTCTCCTATGCCTCCTAGGGTTCTCTTCATAATACTCTTCTCTTTCTCTTCTAGGGGTTTCCTCATAGTAGTCTTCTCTAAACCCTCTAGGTTCCTCACGCCTCCTAGGCCTCCTATGCTCTCTTTCCCTTTCCCTTTCCCTTCTCCTATAGGCATGGCTAGAGTGTCTCTCTCCCTCACTACTTTCTGGATGGTACCTATCTTCACTCCTAACCACACTATATCTATCCTCACTTCCTCCTTCTAGAGAAGAATGCCTTCTCTCCCTCCCATTCCCACTTAGTTCCTTCCTAAGTTCACTCATCTCATGCCTCATCATTCTGGCCATATCATGAATTGCATGCTGCAACTCGGCCCTATACCTTAGAGTTCTAGGTGAAGGAGGTGGTGAGTTCCTACTACCCATTGTTTTTAAGTTTTTGTTTTTAAGAAATTGGACCTTTCCACTCACTAAGTGTTTACACTCAATGGAATGTTAACACTAGTGTATGTCACTCTTTTTAGGCTTTTTCTATAATGAGACTCTCTTGCCTCTTCTACTCGGTTGGAGGTTGGTTAGATCTTGCAAAGACCAACGTGAGACTGGAAGAGTGACACTAAAATAGAAACGCACTAACAAAGAAAATACCTACTGGAAGAAGACTGGAAAATCCTAAGACAAAACAAGGAATTGATATGACAAACAAGAAAAGCTGGCACTCAAACAAGCTTATATACAAGAGCAGATAGCAAACAAGACAAGACAGAAGAAATTTCAAAGAGAATTGTTTTTGGTGATTTTTGAAAAAGAGTTGCCAAAATTGTCGTTTTTAAGAAAAAAAGCAAATACAACTCAATTACGGTATACAGGGAAATGAAACAGAAAATTATAGTAAAATTGTCACTGTATTGTTGGGATATCACTTTGTTTTTGTTTTTCTATTTTTCTGATTTTTTTGAATTTTTGACTCTTTTTGGGTGTCTTTTGACTTTTTCTTCCTTGTTGTTGACTTTTGCACCCTTTTTGCTTTTTACACCTCTTTTTGTGTTTTTGGCACGTACGTACTTTTTGTATTTTTCTTGCCTTTTTTTTCTTTTGTTGTCTTTTTCCCCAACAGAAAATTACAGAAATTTGTACACAATGAAAAGAAAATAAATTGTACCTACTGTAATATTTTTGGAATTTTCTGACAGTAAAACTGGTCCAAGTGGCCCAGAAAAGCAAAAATAATGAATAAACTGATTTCTAAAAACTGTAAAAACGTAATGGCAACTTGATTTCAAAAATGACCAAAAAAATTGCTTAGCACTTCCTTGTTGATTATACAAAACCGGTATCGTCACAGAAACGCGTTTGGTTCAATTTTAAGATTGGAATTAAAATTTGAAGGAAAATCAACAATTAGAATTTGTTGATCTTCTTCCAATACTATGAACCAAAAGAAAGCCTACAGGTGAGCGTTTTGCACAATCAAACAGAAAAAGTCCAAGGTAGAGATAGCAGCCAATCCAAATTTGCAATCAGAATGCCAAACAGACAGACATAACAAGAGTAGAAAATTGAACAACACAAGAGCCCAAAAATGCGCATAAAATGGCAAAAATAAGAAGGTAAATTGCGCAAAAATAAATGGCAAGAATTAAAAGGGGGAAACTGAAATTAGAAGGATGGGGAGGACAGAAATGTAAATGGCAGAATGTAAAAGGGGATGGCAGAAAGTAAAAGGATGGGGAGAGCAGAAATGTAAAGGGGAAGCGGAAATTAAAAGGATGGGAAGGACTGAAAGTAAATGATTGAAAGTAAAGGGGGAAGCGGAAATTAAAAGGATGGGGAGAGCAGAAATGTAAATGGCAGAATGTAAAGGGGAGAGCAGAAATTAAAAGGATGGGGAGAGGCGAAAATTAAATGGCGGAAAATTAAAAGCGGACAGTAAAGAGATGAAAATGGGGGATGACAATTTAATGGTGAAGGGGAGAAAAATGTAGGTGAACGACCTTTGGAAAAATGAAGAAAACAATTCATCCTCTTACCACACTTCACCAACAAACAAACAGTTTATAGCAATTAATTGCAAGAATCACTCAAGAACAAGTATGGACAATTAAAGAGGCATTTAATCAAACACCTAAGGGGTGGGATTAGCAGCCCAAAAATAGCCCCATACTAGCAAGAACCCAAGCAATCAACAACCAAACAGACAGTGCTTTGGCAGACCCACATTTAATCGATTCTAGTCTTGACGTGTGTCATTCATTGGAAGGCAAAACATGACTTAATATTAGTGCCTCTAGGATTTTTCAATCATATTGAATATACACAATCAAAGACCAATGGTTGACAATCGGATATTACTTATATCCTATCGTGTCTCACTAGAATAGATAAATGTACTCAGCTTTGGCAGACCCACACGTAATCGATTCTAGTCTTGACGAGTGTCATTCATTGGAAGGCATAATAAGCATTGTGGGATTTGATCGCTTTTTTTTTCATTCCTTTGTTAAACCATTTAAGAAAAACATAATCGCCCCTCACTAAAATAGATAAATGTACCCTGTTTTAGCAGACCCACACTTGATAGCAGGAAGGGTGTAGGACCTAGAATTGAGCAAAACCAACCGATCAGAATCAAAAAGTAAGCAATAAAATGCGAAATATAGGTGTTGGGCAGTAGCTAAATTTGCGCAAGAAAGTGATAGAAAAGAGAGAAAATGAAAGAAAAAAATGGAGAGGAAGAAATGGTGAGGACGCCACTGAAGCAAGAATCCTCCTGCAGCAAATAAGTCCAATGCCAGACGCCACTAATTCAGGAGAATTAGATAAGTCTCAGTATGGTTTGAGCAACAACCACCAAGCCTCACTCAACTCACAATGGGAGGAGAAATTTGGGCATAATGCCTTTACTATATTCATGAAGGTGTGAAATACAAGAGGTGAAGGCTCCTTTATATAGGAGTTGGGGGGAGAGGGGGCGGCTACAAGGGGGAAATAAAGGGAGAAAATAAAAAGATGGGTGCAAACCCATCCTAAGTGGGATTTGAACCCAAGCCCCTAAAGGTTTATGGCTAAGCTAAGCCTTAAGCCAATAAACCTCCTAATTTCGCCCCTTTTACATAGGAAAATAAAAGATGAGTAAATTTCCTATCCTAGGTGGGATTAGAACCCATGACTTCCTAAACCTCATAGTAAGGCAACCTACTAACCAATAAAACCATACATGTAGCACCCCTAATTAAGGAAAAAATGACAATCATGTCCTAATTACATCATAAATCCTAATTACATTATTAATTCCTAAAACTTTGATTCCTAATTAAGTTGAGTCTTGCATGTTGACTTTGACTTCTTGGTCAATGATCAAGGGTTGATCAAGGGTTGACTCTCATAAAGGAAGGCTTATGCTTGGTTCAGCCCCAAACACTTCAAGCAGCTCCAAGTTGATCCTAGCCACTAGCTGTCAGTTCAGAGGTCTACTGACAGGTGCCATCAACACTTAATCTATTCTAGCCTTAACGAGTGTTATTCATTGGAATGAAAAACATAACTTAACATTCCCTTCGAGGGATTTGATCTCTTTAATTTTATTCCTTTGTTAAACCATTTAACATACAAACTTACATCAACTATATAATCTTGTACATAATCTTGAGGTCTCAAAATCTCCCACTGAATCCATGCTCTATGTCCTCCCGGTTACATTACATAATAGGAAGAAACCTCGTTTAACATACGAGGGGATAGAGATGAGAGAAGAATTACATAACGAATATAGGAGGTAAGGCACGACACGCAGGTCATATTTAAATTAAAACAACTAAGGCCATAACCAATCATCATGTAAATTCAACATCCACTGATTGTAAAAAGAGTGATATAATGAGATGTATATATTTTAAGCGAGGTTTGATAATGCACATACACAAAATAAAATATTACGCAGTGTCTCAAAACAAAATCTGGATTTGATAAACACTCAACCAATCATCAATAAGTGTCTCACATCAAACGAATACTTCACGAACCGATAAACGAATAAGTCCCTCGTATCATTTAAATACGCTCTTGTCAGCAAATTGATGAGTGGCATGTTTATCGCAGCCAATATTTGAGTCAAGACAAGGTTTCAACAATTGAACCCTTTGAAGCCCAAGACATGAACTCTTTCATGTTCCATGGGACCCTCCAACATTAGAACATATAAACATATATATACATCGAACATAAAAAAATCAATAAAGGATACATCGCTCATAAAACGATCAATAAAGGAAATAAAATAAAATGATTCTGAAAGTTGTGCTTCGCTTGCGCTTCACCTGCGCTACAGCGTAGGTGAAGCGCAAGTATCAGAATAAAAAACGTAATTTGCGCTTCGCTTGCGCTGCAGCCTAGTCTGCAGAGCAAGATATGCGCTTCAGTCTGCGCTGCAGCGCAGAAAACATCGCTTCATTTTTTCAGCAGGAAAAATAACAAAAAACATAATCTTCACAAGATTAAAAGCCTAAAACGTGTTTATCGCAAACCAAAGCTCTGATACCAATTGAAGGGAATCAAGCATGTGGTCAGGGTGCAGCGGAAATAAATGGATTCCGTCCCTTGTTATAATCGTTTTGCGAAAACACGAATCAAGGCATAAAAGGTATTGAAATGAAAGGTCGTACCTTATTAGGATTATAAACGAGGCAAGTGTAGCCACGTCTCTATTGGTATCCACGCCAACATCCGAACTAGGATACCCTCCTCAGCTCTGCTAGTAGCCTTAGAAAGTAAGAAGCGATTGCTCATGTGTCATTGGGGTAGTGCATCTCATGCTCTATATATAGAGTGGTGGCTAGGGTTTTACCCCGTCACTCACTTAACCCTCACACTTATGGGCCTGGCCCATTATGTTATAATTCTAATTAAATTAAATTAGAATTATTATCCTTTCCTATTGGCATGTTGTATGCGTGTGACCCAATAGGATTTTAATATTTGGTTATAATATTAAAATAAAACCTTTTTATATTTAATATCATAAATAGTGAGCGGTATCTAGCAACACATCACTATCCAAATATTGAGATTATCAATAACTTTGATAAATCCTATTTTATTATAATAATTTATATGCTCTGTCCCTTTCTCCAAATATCTAATTGAACACAAGGGCATGGATCGTGTCAACCTTGTATAGTTCAATTTATATTTTCTTGATCCCCAAGTAGACTGTACAGAAAATAAATATCTCATATTTATCCTCCAGAGCATGGCCATGCATTTTGTAGTCTCACTTTATCAAGAGGCCTAAAGATATAACTCCTGTTACATAGGAGGGACAAATCTCATCTAGAGCACTCACATTCCACCACATAATTTATTATATGTCCAAAAACCAACTTTATGATTACCCTGTTACAGGTAACGTTTGATGATAATTAAAACATATAATTCCTTATGTAGGAATTGTAGTGATTTCAGGTCGAAGGACTTCATATAACATTTATTAATTTAAGAAACGTCCATGACACTTATGTAACAACCCATGCAACATTCTTAAGGTGGGTCTGTCCAGTACACCATTACTCTTAATGTGTACCTATGTGAGCACATGATATCTCATATCCATGATCTTTGAGATGTGATCATCAATGAACTCACATACTAGTCTAAATGCATCTTTGTCCTAAGATGATAATTGACTAGGGACTATTTAAGAATAGTTCTTCATAAGCTCTCACGATCAAGTCATCTACTTGATTCCTTATGAAGTTTAAGCTTACTATTCTAAGGACAATAATTATATTCTAAAAGAATAAGTTTGCCTTTATAAAATAACATGATACAAGTGATGGATGTTCACAAATATATAAGTCTCTATTCCATATTCCTAACATATATTTATATGTTCTGGTGTTGGAGGGTCCCATGGAACATGAAAAGTTCATGTCTTGGGCGTCAAAGGGTTCAATTGTTGAAACCTTGTCTCGACTCAACTGTTGGCTGCGATAAACATGCCACTTATCAATTTGCTGACAAGAACGTATTCGAATGATACGAGGGAATTACCTGTTTACAGGTTCGTGAAGTATTCGTTTGATGCGAGACACTTATTGATGATTGGTCAAATGTTTATCAAATCCAATATTTGTTTCGGGGCGTTGCCCTTATCCCCGCAAGGGGCGGCTTCCCCTTGACCCGTGCTACATTGCATAATATGTTATTTTGTATGCGTGTAATCAAACCTCGCTTTATATATACATCTTTTTATCCCACTCATTTTACAATCAATAGATGTTGTGTTTGCATGATGATTGGTTATGGCCTTACTTGTTTTATTTTAAATACGACCTGCGTGTCGTGCTTTACCTCTTGACATTCCTCTTGTAATTCTCTTCTCATCTCTATCCCCCCGTATGTTAAACAAGGTTTCTTCTGGTTATGTAATGTAACCGGGAGGTCATGGAGCATGGATTCAGTGGGAGATTTGGAGAGCTCAAGATTATTTACAAGATTATATAGTTGATGTAATTTTGTATTTGTTTTAGGAGGCCATAACCATATCATGTGTTGGTATGAGATGCATGCTTGTATGTTAAATGGTTTAACAACGAATAAAATTAAAGCGATCAAATCCCACAATGTTTATGTGCCTTCCAATAAATTACACTCGTCAAGACTAGAATCGATTAAGTGTGGGTCTGCCAAAGCAGAGTACATTTATCTATTCTAGTGAGACACGATAGGATAAAAGTAATATCCGATTGTCAACCATTGGTCTTTGATTGGGTATATTCAATATGATTGAAAAACCTAGAGGCACTAATATTAAGTCATGTTTTGCCTTCAAATGAATGACACTCGTCGAAGCTTGAATCGTTAAAGTGTGGGTCTACCAAAGCAGGGCACCTTTATCTATTTTAGTGAGGCACAATGGGATAAAAGTAATATCCAACTACCAGTCATCGGGTTTTGACTTAACTAAGTATATTCAATAGGATTGAAGAACCTAGAGGCACTAAGTTAGGCATTAATTCATAAGATGAATTAGAATAAGAGTTATTCACCTAACTATATATATCCAAGAGTTGTATGAGATACAATTGGAAAGTGTGTTCCTACCTAAATAACCTTTTTTAAGCGATCAACCAAAGCTGACTTAAAATTAGGTGAAATATGGATCTTGGCCCACTAGAAAATCTAGTGATGGGATTTTCTGATTCTTTAAATTGAGGGTACTTAATTTGAATCAAAATAGTGGGAGACATATTTATTTAAAGACCTTATTAAATATGTTTGTTATATGATACTTACGTGCATAGCAACGAGCACAACAAGTAACTTTTATTACGATCTGTCCTTGAGAAGGACAAACTGTATGAAGTTAACTTTCTAGACTGGTATAAGACCTAAGGATTGTCCTTAGGAAAGGCTGTATGTCCTGGAAGGGCCTATTCCTGAAACACCCGCTGCAAATACTTCGAAAGCTAAGAAGGATGCTTTTAGAAAGCATCTGGATGTTGCTCTCGATGTAGGTTGCCTTATGCTTGCTACCATGAATGCAGAAAATAGCATGAGAACATGGACGCGTACGATATGATCGTACATTTAAAGAGACTCTATCAAGGCCAAGCTAGGCATGAACGATTTGAAGTCTCAAAGGCACTTTATTAACGTAGTCTGGCAAAGGGAAGTCCTTCGGGTGCTCATGTACTCAAGATTATTTGGCCACATTGAAAACCTAGAAAGGCTTGGATTCCCATTAGGCCAAGAGTTGGCCACTGATCTTGTTCTATAATCGTTGTCGGACAGCTATAGTCAATTCGTCATGAACGAATTTGACAAACCACTGCCAGAATTGCTAAGCATGTTGAGAACAGCTGAGCAAAACATTAATAAAGGTAAAGGGAAGGCCATATTGATGGTCCGACCTGGAAAAGGTAAGGGCAAGAAGAAGTTCAAGAAGCCCTATCTCAAACCAAAGGACAAAGGCAAGAATACGATGACTATCTGAAAGAGTGAGATAATATCCCAACTCACACCTCCTGGAACACCTCAATGGAATGAAGTTTCTGAAAGGAGAAATCGAACTCTATTAGATATGGTTCGATCCATGATGAGTAACTCTGATCTCCTTGACTCCTTTTTGGGGTCATGCTTTGTTAACAGCAGCCTTCACACTGAACTGTGTTCCATCTAAGGCTGTCATAAAGACACCATATGAGATATGGACTGGGAAATGACCTAGTATGTCTTTTTTTTTGAAGATTTGGGCTTGTGAAGCTTATGTGAAACTCCAAGTTTCAGATGGGCTAGGACCCAAATCAGATAAGTGCTTATTGTGGGATACCCAAAGGAGACTATGGGTTACTACTTCTATAATCCTAGCGAAGGCAAAGTATTTGTCGCTAGGACTACTGTTTTCTTAGAGAAGAAATTTGTCTCTAAGAAAATGAGTGGGAGGAAAGTAGAACTTGGAGAAATTCAAGTACCACAGAGTAGCAATGAGCCAATGGTGGAATAAGAGCAGATACCACAAAGTGTTGTGGAGCCACCTGCTCAAGTAGCGCAAGACTTGTGTAGGTCAGATAGGGTACGTCACCAACCTGAGAGATATGGTTTCCTTGTGTCTCAGGAAGGGGATGTATTGCTAATGGATCAAGATGAACCAGTGACTTATCAAGAAGCTCTTTTGAGTCCAGAATCTGAGAAATGGCTGGATGCCATGAGATCTGAAATGGATTCCATGTACACTAACAAGGTATGGACCTTGATTGAGCCACCCGAAGGGATAAAACCCATAGGGTGCAAGTGGGTTTTCAAAAGGAAAACCTATTAAAAATTAACAAATTTATATAATCTTTTGCATTGTCGCGGATCTAACAAATGAAATTAACACACATTAAAAATATTGAACTATATAAAAAGATTAGGTTATTTTCCAAATACATACATTGCTTAAAGAATATTATTGACATTAGTTGTAACTGTTATGACCGCTGAAAGAAGCTTTTCAAAATTAAAATTGATTAAATCATATTTAAGATGAACTATGCTACAAAATAGATTGAATGAGTTAGCTATATTATCTATTGAGAGTGAGATGTTAGAATTACTTGATTATAAAACTTTAATAAATAATTTTGTAGCTCAAAAAGCCAGAAAAATAACATAAAAATGATTAGTCTATATTAACATGAGCCCCTATCTTAATTTTTGCCTAAGGCCCCAAAATTCCTAGATAGGGCCCTGCCAACGGGGCGGGGGCGGGTAGTATCTATCCGTATACATACCCGCTAAAATTAACGGGTACCCGATCGAGTAACGGATATCAGCGGGTATTAATGGGTATCCATTAATGTTTAAGAATTTAAATTTTATAAAAGAAAAAGAGGAGATGTTATATAATATATTATAATATCATACTATATATAAAAACAATCATTATATAATACCATTACATGTGAATATATTAAGAATATCATCAAAAAATAATATAAAATGAATTATATCTCATCATAAAATAATAAAAAATCCTAATATTCAAATATATTTAATAAAAATATATTTTAATGAGTATGCGGGTACCCGCGGGGCGGGTAGTATAATATCTGTTCCCACCCTTTTAATAAATATGCGGGTATCCGCGGGAGCGGATTTTTTTACATCTCTATTACCAGCTGATCCACGTGTTCGGTTGAACTTTTAACTTTTATATATTATGAATTCTATTTTGAAAATAATTATTGTGTGTCTTTTTTTTTGTCAAATTATTACCGTATATCTAATACGACAAAAATGCAACGTGCATGACATGGGTAAATAATTCTTTGATAGACTATAAAAAGGAATAATAGTGTTTATTTAAAAAAAATGTACTTTTGAAACTTTTATAGTGTTTGGACAATTTTTTTTTTTAAAAATATTATATAATGAATAAATTAAAATAATTTTGAAAGTTCATATAGTCTTAAACTTCTTTTTATAAATACAATTTAAAATATGATTTAATGAATATACACTGACAATATAAAAAAGTTTATATATTGGGATGAAAATAAGGAAAAAGGGGAGTGGCTTAAGTTGGTTGGATTTGTGCAAATTAAAAATTAAGGCAAGAATAAGAATAAAAGATGAATTTAGAAAAAAAATCATTTACGTTATTAATATGTAATTTTTAACTTTCATATATTATGAATTATATTTATTAAAAAATTATTACATGTCTAATATGTCAAAATTGCCTCATGTAGGGTACGGGTACACGACGGGTTAATATAATAAATAAGAAGCAATTAACGATAAAAGGGAAACTTAGATGGCCTAATTACGCGTATAGTAGAGGTTGACATTAATACATGGATGTTGTGGATTTCTAGTTTTGTTGTTTAAGCCTTTCCCCAAAAGCGCATACCCATCTTTTCAAATCAGACATCAGCAGACAATGATGTTGACCCTCGGAGACCATTTACAAACTACCACAATGGAATGATATGGTTTATGCATACCGAATAATCTTCGTGGCATGTTGGCTTCTAATTAATTACCAAACTGTTAAACTAACCAGTTCCGATTTATATACATAAACAGTGTCGACAACATTTTTACACTAACCTGACGGGTATGAAGAACGGAAATTTGGAGAAGCCGCGAAGCTGGCTCGAGTGCTTCTCGCCTTATTCGCAAAGATGAGGGTTTAAAGACGGAATTGGGAGATGGCGCGAGAATTAGAGATGACCTCCCGAATTCTTTGTCATTTAGCTTTATAAATTTTTTATTTGGTATTCCCTTTTTTCACCCCAATGCTGACCAGACAAATGACGTTGAGACATTGTAAAAATATTGTATGCATTGTATTATATGTACTAAACATTTCCGTAAACTAAACTGTGTCTATATATAAGGGTCCAAAATGAACCTCTATATATGTGGCACATTCAGATTCAGATATCAAGATCACGCTATAGAGCACAAGTTTAATTACTTAAGATGGTTATGTCACACAACAAGCGCTTTCTACTTGTGGTTTTCCTCCTCCTCTGCTTCATCTCTATCCAAGCTAGAGGTATATATATATTTTGTTATAAATTAAGATCATAGTCATAATATTGGATTCAACAGACACATGAGATATTCATATTCAGTATCCTATTTATTAAACAATTTTTTTTATCAATTTGTTTTCTATATATGCAGCATGAACGCTGAAAGAAAAGGGTAACATAGCTAGCACTACTAGGGATCCAAGAACAGATCATATTAATAACGAAGAGCAAGATCACGTGTTTAAGGCAAAAGAAGGTGAAGAAAATAATGCGGGGAATGAAGTGTTCTCAATGGATTATACTCCAGCTAGCAGGAAACCACCGATTCACAATTGAATTGCTTGCAATTTTGGGCTACGATTTTATTTTATACTAGGAAAATTGTAATTATATATATACTTTTTTTACTGTAATTATATATATATACTGACACGGAACTTGGTGGTAATACAAGGCATACCCTATGTCTTTCTTACACGAAGTATAAGTATTAGGCTATGTTTAAATTGACAAAAAAGGAATATTAATAGGGTCAAATGATTAAATTGTTTAAAGGATTTATTTAGTATATACGGTTAGTAGTGTAAAGAAATTTTACACAGACATCCAATGGTGTGTTGTCACATCATCTAATGAATATGACATATTAATGTGTTATTTAATTTAATAAATGATTTGACAACATATTATTGGATGTATGTATCAAACTTTTTTACATTACCGATATATATATATATATATATATTAAACTCTTGTTTAAAATAAGATAAAATAAAATAGAAACGAAGTACAATGGAATATTAACAGATCATTGATGATTGATTGTTTAAAATAAACTGAAATAGAATGAAGTGCACAGAATGATAGAATTCATTTCATCTCGATCGATTTGGTGGAGAGATGAGATCGGACTAATCTTTTTCACTCTGTTTCATTCTTATAGGCTGAGGATTATATATTATATTAAAGATATCAAAGATAAAACCCATACCCCGAGTGGCCGAGCCAAATGCATGTGATTGCATGTGAACGTTCTATGCTGAAGAATTAATTCCACTTCAACTTGGTTTTAACTTAAATGAAGCGTTTGATGAAGAAACAAGCTCATTGGGAAATGTAATGGAAATTGATGACCCTGAGCCAAGAAGAAACTCACCTCACCATGCTAGAAACCGGCGTCCTCATGGTATTCTCTCTCCTTTCTAGGGATGACAATTGGACCTAGACCCAGTGGCACCGACAAAAATTACCCACAATGGGTAGGGTAATTACCCACCAAATGGGTCTGAGTCCGGGTATAGGTAATCACCAGCACTTTTTTAATGGGTACTGCGGGTACGGGTACGATGGTACCCTACCCTACCCATACCCGAACTTATATAATATATATAATTAATGTAATTTATATACATATAATTAATTTAATATATATGTTTATATTATTAATTATTTTTTCCAAAAAAATTAATATTAATATATATATTATAGTCACAAAAAAATATTAATATATATCACTAATTTAATTAATTGAAATGTTATAATTTTGAATATGTTATAATTTTGTCCTAAACAATAAAATAGAAAAACATGAACTAATTTTTATTTCCCTCCCTTCCATTTAGGGATGTCAACGAGGCGGGACGGGGGCGAGTAGTGACTACCCGTATAAATACCCACTAAAATTAACAGGTATCCATGCGGGTAACGGTTATCCGTGGGTATTCACGGGTATCCATTAATGTTTAAGAATTTAAATTTTATAAAAAGAAAGGGAGGAAATGTTATATAATATATTATAATATCATACTATATATAAAAAATAATCATTATATAATATCATTACGTGTTAATATACTAAGAATATCATCAAAAAATAATATAAAATAAATTATATCTCATCATAAAATGACAAAAAATCTTAATATTTAAATATATTTAATAGAAAAATATGTTTTAATGAGTATGCGAGTACCCACGGGGCGAGTAGTATAATATTTGTCCCCACCCATTATATAAATATGCGGGTACCCATTGCGGGTATATCCACGAGTACCCACATGTGCGGTTTGTTTTTTACATCCCTACTTCCATTGTTTTAGACGTCTCTCATCCAATTTCACATACCATAGTTGTTTTATAGGTTAAACTTGGATGATCTATAGATTATTTTTCATCTATTTTTTAATTAATTTTTATTCTGTAATCAATTTATTATTTTTTTAGTTAACAAAAATGTGGGTAATGGGTACAGGGACGGGTACTTGAATACCCAACGAGTAAGGGTACGAGTATTGGAATCATTGCCCACGCAGGTATGGGTCCGGGTCCGGGTATTTTTTTAAAACGCAGGTATAGGGACGAGTATACTATATATATAGTACCCTACCCATTGTCATCCCTACTCCTTTCCCCCATCTGATTAAAAGTATTAAAAATTATATTATGAACTCACTTTGTTTGAAATGAAGCAATATTATTAAATTATTTCTAATTAACACATTTTTATATTTTATGTATACAAATTAAAAAAACTAAATTGTTGACTTATACTAAAAAACTAAATTATTAATATACGTGCGTAAAAAATTAATATTAAACAACAATCGCAAATTCATATTGCGAAACTTGCTATATGCGCAATATGACATTGCGTTTTCTGTTCATTTATACGCAAATCAACTTTACGCTTCTAGTTGCGCAAGCTCACTTTGCGATTCTGCTTGACCACGTGTCCAGGACAACACCACTCTGGTAAATAGTTTTGGGATCATATTATTTGGGTAATTTTTTTAATTTTTTGCCCCAAAGTGGTCAAAAAGCCCATATCTTACACAATTTTAAAATAATTGCATGTAATTAATATAAGAAAAACACAAAACATATAAATTGAAGCTTGTATATATCCTATTGTAAAGGAAATCCCCTTCATAACATTTCACACTAAATATGTGTGTATCATATAAAAACTATCCAAATCCACTTGCTCTACTTAGCTACTTCTTAAGGAGACAAACTTAAAATTAAAAATAATTATTTTATTTAATGTTTCCTCCACTTTTATAGTGATCACAAAATTCTTCAAAAACATTTTAGTGGTTTTGTATACTGAATTAGAAGCACATGATTTCTTTAAAAATTTATGAAATTCCTCTTTTAATTTTATGAACTACGTATTGATCTGTCTAGATGCTAATAATATGATAATATTTAACTATGGTCCATGCAGTCTATTGTACGCTTATTTTGTGGATTGACAAGTTAGGTAACCCAATCCAAGGTCCATTCTAGACCAAGTTTATGTACATATATAGATATATATATATATAGATGAGTCAAAATTAATTAAGATGTGTGTTAAAAAAAATAATATGAGCAGTAAGCCATAAATTGGTTAAGAGTTAGGAGTGTGATAAATAAAGATAATATATATAAGAGAACAAACCTATATTTCAAAGAAGAATAATGTTATTTGTACAATCATGTTGTATAACATCTTTTATAATAAAGAGAGTGAGAGAAATATGAGATGTGATAGAGAAATATAAAAAAAAATGTGTTGTATGAATTGGTTGTACAAATAATATAACTTTGTATTGAATACCTTAATATTTTGGATAAATAGGTGGTATTATATTCCTGCTTTTAGGCTCCCCTGACCTTAATAGAATGAAATTATGAACCTGACAGGTCACACATCGATCTCACACTTATTTTCTTAGAGTGAGGTAAATGTAATTATTTTTATAAGTGATTTTTGAGCCCAAAGTTTTTTCCTGGCTTTAACTAAGACATCATCCTCACACTCTAATTTTTTTTAACAAAAAAAAAACTATATGAGACCATTGCTGCAAAAAATAGTTTTTGAAATAATTAAATGAACAAATCCTTTTTTATTACATAAAATTCATTTTAGACTTCAAGATAAATAGGAAAATATTATTTCAATTATATCACACTTACCCATTTAATTTACAAATAAAATTGATTTTAAAATTAATGGTTGAAAATAAATTATGCACAAATTACAACACATATTTAATGGATGTGATTTAATTTCATTTATTGAAAATTTTCATTGTTTATCACATTATAACAAACGAGTCATTAATCTCTATATTGGTTATAATTATAGGGTCGTGACATAACCAAAAAGAACCAAATAACCATTTCAAGTGGGTTTTTTTAGGGTGAACCAATTTTAATCCAATATAAACCCTTAATTTTATTATTGTAAAAGATTAACTTAATTTTACAATATATGTTATCAAAGTTTTTTCAATATTAAATTTATGTTTAATTGCACTTTTATTCCTCTCGTTATAGTTTATTCATGATTTTGATCCCTCTAATTTTTTCCACAATTTTGATTCCTCTAAAATTTCTAATTCTAAACAACTCTCAATTTTGGTCCTCCAATGCCTCCAAATATATGAAAGAGAGACCACCAATTCAGAATTTAAAAAATTTATAAGGACTAAAATCATAAAAAAAATAAATAAATAGGGGACCGGAATCGCGGATAGAGCATAATAAAGAGACTAAAAGTACAATTACACTTTAAATTTATACTAATATGATAAATGTTTGTTATGAGCCACTTTATTTCTATTTTTGTATCCATGCTATATTTCCCCAATCAAAATGGATGTTTCTTCCTGCACATGGGTTGAGTAGACCCGATCAACCCGACCCAATCTAAGGTAAAAATGGCAGGTCAAGTTGGATCATCAGGTTCAATGGATTAAACTCAATTAATTCGGGTTGGATACTGGATTTCCGCATTTCCAATCCGAACAACTAAACTCAACCTGACCATAATATATAAAAATAAAGGGTTAAATATGGTTTTGGTCCCTAAACTTTCACCCGATTTTGGTTTTGGTCCCTAATTTTTTTTTCGTTGGTTTTGGTCCTTAACGTTTTCAAATCATTGAAATTAGTCCCTGCCGTCACCCTTATATTTAACAGAGTTGACGGCAGGAACTAATTTCAATGATTTGAAAATGTTAGGGACCAAAAACAACGAAAAATAAAGATTAGGGACCAAACCCAGATTTAGGTTTGATCCCTAAACTTTCACTTGAATTTGGTTTTGGTCCCTAAAGTTTTAAAATCATTGAAATTAGCCCCTGTCGTCACCCCTATATTTTACAGAGTTGACAGCAGGGACTAATTTCAATGATTTGAAAACGTTAGGGACCAAAACCAACGAAAAAAAAGATTAGGGACCAAAACCAAAATCGGGTGAAAGTTTAGGGACCAAAAACATATTTAACCCAAAAATAAATTAATTAATAAAAATGATAAATGAACTAAAATATTCAAAAATTTCCCAATACGACTCGATCTAGCAATATATTATTTTTGTGTTTCTTCCATTTTTATATTTATTTTTCTCTCTTTTAATTTTTATGTGAACCAGACTACTCAACCCAACCTAATCCAAACATAATTAGGTTGGTTCAAGTTTGTGCTAATTCAAAAACAAGGAAAACTGACCCAACTCAACTCAAACTTCTTTAATCAGACCGACTTCAATATACCACTAAATCAAATCCAACTCGACTTATGTACACCTCTATTTCTTCATAAACACACTCGTACGGAGGAGTAATAAATTTTAATTGTGATTAAGTTATGAGCAAAACTACCCTACATGTGCTTAACACAAAAGTGGATATTTCTTCCTTCATTTTAATTACCCTCCTAAAAAACTTAAATCGTAACTTTGTCTTTTTTTTTCAACAATGATATTCATACCCTTATAAATTTCACACCCCATTCCCCAATTCTTTTTTTTCTCTCTTTCTTTCATATCATATCACTTATCACTTTCTTTCTATTTCTCTCTTCCCTCCACCTCTCCACCCCAAAATTGAGATGTATATTGATATTTATCCTTTTTTTAGGTATTGAATCGTGTCTACCGTTTTGTAAAACTTCTCTGCATCGTTATACCGCTCCTAATCTAAACGTCACTATAGACTCCTGTGACTAGGAAGCTAATACACCAATGCACACTTCCTCACCTCAGAACCTCCCAAAACAACATAAAGAATTTTATTTTTCATTTCTTTGGAATTCTCTCATAGAAAAGCAAGATGGCCTCAATAGAAAGAACTTCGTCCTCAGAAACAGCATGCACCTGAGAGTCTGAAACACAAAACCAGCGCATTGGAGTTTGATTCAAGTAATCATCAGAAACATCTCCTGAGGACTCCACTCTCACACATCTGTAAACAGCGTAATGCCCACTTCCAGCTCTTCCAAAGTGTTCCACAACAGAAACAAGTTGATACAAACATGTTTCCTGAGAAACTAAATTACCAGAAACATCCACCTGAATAAAGCACAATATAAGAAAAAATTAAAAAGAACATCCACTACCAAGTCAATATCATATTATTCCTCCTCACATTCTTAAGATTATTCCAGAAGAAAATACATTTTCATTTAAATTAATTTCAACTTCTACAAGCATCACAAGTAATATTAGGTACCGTGCAGGAGAATAGAAAGGACATATCAAGGGTCAAATGGTCCCTTTTTTTCTAAGTTGTGTCTCAGTCCCAAGCAGGAAAAGCTTTTGGGCTCAGAAACCACTTATAGAAGACATACATTTACCCCAACTCTAAGGAGACAAGTGTGGGTTTTGTGACACCCTTCTACCCCGTACTCTTACACAATTAATAATTCGAATTATAGAAAGAATAGTGTCCCGCAACGGGTAAAAAAGGTTCACATTTCTCATCGTAACAAACGTCATTTATTTCATAAGTAAACTCATATGAGATAAATTAGAAGTCAATGTTTCAAAATATTTTAAGCAGCGGAATCCACATCTAAATAACCTACTGGCCATGTAAGGCACTTAACAGTTTACAAAATCCTTTCCTAGAAATAGAAATCATAAAATAAAAACCCCCAACAGTATACCCTGATGTCACATATATCAGAGCGACTCTCCCTTCAATCAATACTCGACACCAGTCGTGTCATCGTCATCACCTGTAAAATTAACCACAGTGTAACGGTGAGGAAAAGAATACCATTCATACATACACATAGGAGTTACCCTGTCGTCACCCTCATATAATCAACATCATTATTAAATCATGTCACATACTCAAACATCAAGTATTTCATCATATAATAATCATCTATAATTCATCATATAACATATCATCAATAACCTCTTATAAATCTCACATCATCGTTCACTAAGGAAACACATGTTCTGTTCTCAACACATAATACTCATTTCATCGTTAATACTCATCTCATCATCATATAATTCAATTTCATCGTCAATATTATACAAGTTCATCCATCATCATATACATCGAAACTCCTTAACCTCGTCCCAAGGATCATGACTCGGAACTCCACACAATGGGCGCACCTCGTCAATCACCCTAGTTATTACCAATGATAGTCTACCGGTATCACCACACAAACCGATAGGTTGTACTCCCTCGTTGGGCCCGCACAACGACATTCAACCCTAGGTTGCACCCCCTCGTTGGATCAGTACAATTCTATCATTCCTAGGTTGTACCCCCCTCGTTGGGTCCGTGCATCGAACGCACCATCATGGTCTCTGCACCCCCTCGTTGGGTCCATGCAGTTCACCTCCTGAGTGTACCCCCTCGTTGGGCCCGCACAACTCAGGTATCACCTCATATGCTCAAGGCATCATCAACATCGTAAGGTTATATACATCGTCATCGTTAACATCGTTACACATCTTCAATCATCGTTATCATCATTAAATACATCATCATCATCATCGTTTAAACATCATCATATAACATCATATTCATCATCATCATTATCATCATCATATAAGCATCATAATCATCATCATTATCATCATCTTATAAGCATCATAATCATCATCATCATTATCATCAACACATAAGCATCATTTAATCATCATCATCATTATCATCATCACATAAGCATCATTAATCATCATCATCATAGTCATAATCATATAAGCATCATTAATCATCATCATCATACATCGCAATAGTATAAACATCTATCATCGAGGATATGTCATATCATCATACTCATACCACAATCAATACCCTTTAAACTTTCCACTTAATATCATCAATTCCACGAAATAACATTTGTATTAAATACATATCAATCTCAATTCCATATGTTAAAGAAAAACATCCTTACTCTGAAAGGAACTCATCAAAATCACATCCCAAACAGAAATTCTGCGAGCTGCACTTCAACCTGCAGCGCAGCTTCCAGAGGGTTGCGCTTCAACCTGCGTTGCAGTGTAACCTGCAGCCCAGGTGTCGCAGAACGCGACAGCACTACATTTTTGCCCTTTTTGCTCCCTTCTTCGATCCCTACTCAATCCTCAATGTTTATACTTCGATCCAACACGTTTTTATCAAACAAATTCAATGAAATAATCAATCTTTAACACGATTATACAATTACTCAATCAAAACCCCAAATCATCAAACCCTTATTTACCCCTTTCGCTATTTTCGCTATCCTCTTCAATCTCATTCAAGAACTCATCAAGATTCATCAAATCATTCATCAATCAACAATTTTCATCATCCATACTCAATATAAACATATATCAATATGAATTTAAAGTCTTAAACCACTACCCAAGCACCCCCACATGCACATACAAGCAGCACCCTCTCCCCCACCGTACCTTGAAGTGAAGATCGAACCGCAACAATTCTTGATTCTCAATGATTATTCTGCAGCAACCCATTCTTGAGACGTCGTTTCTCCCCTCCTTAGCATTTCGCTCTCTGACGATTTGAAAATAAGGATTAGGGTGAACTGAGAACCCCTCCTTAAATAAAATGCCTATATGGGCTTGGGCCCATTCTCAACCCCCTTATCCTCTTTTTAAATTTAAATTAGCTTTATGGATAAAACTACTCATAATATTAATTCTATTATTTATTTATTTAATTACTTATTTATTCCTCTACTCTATTAGTTTAATTTAATTAAATTTTACTTAATAAAATTCAGGATGTTACAACTCTCCCCTCCTAAAAGAAAATTCGTCCTCGAATTTTACCTGAAGCGAATAACTCTGGATAGGACTCCTTCATCTTCTCTTCAAGTTCCCAAGTATCACTCTCGGGTGTAGGTCCTCCCCAGATTACCTTAACTAAAGGAATTTCTTTACCTCGAAGTTGTTTCACCCTCCGATCCTCAACTCTCATCGGTATGGTTTCCACCGTCATGTTTTCCTTAATCTCAAGGTGATCCAACTCGATCACATGCGAAGGATCATGAATGTATTTCTGGAGTTGAGAAACATGGAAAACATTATGAAGGTTTGACAAGTGTGGAGGTAAAGCAATCTGGTAGGCAACATTGCCGACTCTTTTGAGAATTTGGTAAGGACCAATGAATCGAGGCGTAAGCTTTCTAGACTTTAATGCCCTACCAACCCCAGTCCACGGAGTGACTTTCAGGAATACATGGTCTCCTTCTTTAAATTCTAACTCCTTTCTCCTCTTATCAGCATAACTCTTCTACCTACTCTGAGTTGTCCCCATCCTCTCCTGGATTATCCTAACCTTATCAGTGGTTTGCTGCACTATCTCTGGTCCTAACGCAAGACCCTCTCCCGGCTTACACCAACACAAGGGTGTTCTACACCTCCTACCATACAATGCCTCATAAGGCGCCATACCTATGCTAGAGTGAAAACTATTATTATAAGTAAACTCTATCAACGTTAAGAAGCTATCCCAACTACCCCCTTGGTCTAACACACAAGCTCTAAGCAAATCCTCTAAGGATTGAATGGTTCTCTCGGTCTGACCATCAGTTTGAGGGTGATAAGCTGAACTAAGCCTAAGTTGGGTCCCCAAGGCCTGCTGCAAACTCTCCCAAAATCTAGAGGTAAACCTGGGGTCCCTATCTGAAACTATACTAGATGGTATGCCATGCAACCTCACAATCTCACTGATGAAAATCTGAGCTAGTCTCTCTAAGGAGTACTTAATGTTAATGGGAAGGAAATGAGCGCTCTTAGTTAACCTATCCACAATGACCCAAATAGAGTCGTTCCCCCTTACAGTCTTAGGCAAAGCAACTACAAAATCCATGGAAATACTATCCCACTTCCACTCAGGTATACTTAAGGATTGAAGCAATCCTGAAGGCTTTTAATGTTTTACCTTAGACTTTTGGAATACTAAACAAGCACTCACAAATTCTTCTATGTATCTCTTCATCCTAGGCCACCAAAACACTTTCTTCAAGTCTTGATACATCTTAGTCGATCCTAGGTGGAAACTAAGCTTACTTCTATGACCCTCTTCAAGCACTAAACGCTTAATGGTAGGTTCATTAGGCACACACACTCGGTCTCCAAACCTCACTACCCCATCGGTACCTATCGCAAACTCTCCAACATTACCTCCCTCTATGGTCTCTCGCCTAAGCACCAAAAACGGATCCTCCAATTGGGCTTTGTTAATATCCTTCAACAGATCATTGCTTACTTTAATCATCCCTAGCCTCCCACTATCAGAAGTCACCTCACAAGCTAAACTCAAATCCCTAAATTGGGTTAAAAGATCCATTTCCTTAATCATTAGGGAACTAACATGAATGGATTTCCTACTTAAAGCATCAGCCACTACATTAGCCTTACCGGGATGGTAACTCAACTCAAACTCATAGTCCTTTAGAAACTCTAACCACCTCCTCTGCCTCATGTTCAACTCTTTCTAATCAAACAAGTATCTAAGGCTCTTATGGTCACTAAACACCTCAAATTTGGAACCATACAAATAATGCCTCCACATCTTCAATACAAACACTACAGCCGCTAACTCTAGATCATGGGTAGGGTAGTTTCTCTCATGGATTTTCAATTGCCTAGAAGCATAGGCTACTACTTTACCCTCTTGCATTAACACTCCTCCTAAACCCATCTTAGAGGCATCGCAGTACACTACAAAGGTTTTACTAAGATCAGACAACACTAACACTGGTGCACTAGTCAACTTTTCCTTAAGAGCTTGAAAACTAGATTCGCACTTACTATTCCACACAAAGGCAACTCCCTTCCTAGTCAACTCAGTCAAAGACAAAGCTAACTTAGAAATCCCTTCTATGAATCTTCTATAGTACCCAGCTAACCCAAGGAAACTTCTAATCTTACTCACTGACTTATGAGCTTCCCACTTAATCATTGCCTCTACCTTAGAAGGATCTACACCTATACCTCCCCTAGAAATCACGTGACCTAAGAAACTTACCTCTTCTAACCAAAACTCACACTTGGACATCTTAGCATATAACTATTTTTCCTTAAGAATCTGAAGCACTACCTTTAAATGTTCCTCATGCTCCTCCTTAGTTTTGGAATAAATTAGTATGTCATCTATGAAGACAACTACGAATTTATCCAAATAAGGGTGAAAAATCCTGTTCATGTAATCCATAAAAATTGCAGGAGCATTAGTCACACCAAAAGGCATTACCAGATACTCATAATGCCCATACCTAGTTCTAAATGCAGTCTTAGGTATGTCCTCTTCCTTAACTCTAATCTGATGATAGCCCGACCTAAGATCTATCTTACTAAACACACATGCCCGCACTAATTGATCCATCAGGTCATCAATCCTAGGCAAAGGATACCTATTCTTAATGGTTACCTTGTTCAACTGGCGGTAATCTGTACATAGCCTCATGCTACCCTCCTTCTTCTTCACTAACAACACAGGTGCTCCACAGGGTGATACACTAGGCCTCACAAACTTCTTTTCTAACAAGTCTTCTAATTGCTTCTTAAGTTCTACTAACTCTATGGGTGACATCCTATATGGTGCAGTTGAAATCGGTCCCGTACCCGGTACTAAGTCTATAGAAAACTCCATCTCTCTCAGGTGGTAGACTAGACACATTATCTGCAAACACCTCAGGATAATCACACACTACAGGTATCTCACTAACAACAGTACTACTCTCATATTTCAAAGAAGCTAAAAGCATGTAAACCTGGGCATCTTCCCTTAGAGACACCTTTACTTGGTCGGCAGTCAAAAGGTCCTTATTCTCACTCTCAACAGGGTGACCAAACACAACAGATTTATCAGCACAATTTAAAAGAACGTGATTGGAAGATAACCAGTCCATACCAAGAATGATATCTAGTTGACTTAGAGGCAAACAGATCAAATCAACTAGGAATTCTCTACCATTAACATGAATAGAACAGTTTAGGCACACATCAGAAGTAGAAACTGACCCACTAGCTGACATTTCCACACTCAATACAAAAGGCAAAGAAGAAACAGGCAATTTTAATTTAGACACACAAACATGTGATATGAAAGAGTGAGTCGCACCAGAATCCGACATCCCCTGATAACATGAACGCAGCCAACGTAACCTTTTGCACCAACGGGCAGTCCATCGCTCTAAAAATCTTCTCGATCTCGAAGATCCAGTCAGCAGCACCATCGGGGTCATAACCCCCACGAAAAGTAGGTGGATGGTTCCTCTGGAACCGAGCAAGCCAATCCACCTCATGATGTTGGTCTAGGTTGCCAATAGTCTGTGCCATAGCCATTAAGGCTTCAACAATCACACAGTCATTCCTACCCCCAACCATTACTCTTCTTATTCACAGAAAAGTAAATAAGTCACACAAATAATTCAATCAAAACAAACAGCACAATTAACTCAATCATACAACACAGTAGCACCACAGAAGCACAATAGACTCATAACTCAAGGCCGGTGAACCGACCTGCTCTGATACCTAATGTGACACCCTTCTACCCCGTACTCTTACACAATTAATAATTCGAATTATAGAAAGAATAGTGTCCCGCAACGGGTAAAAAGGTTCACATTTCTCATCGTAACAAACGTCATTTATTTCATAAGTAAACTCATATGAGATAAATTAGAAGTCAATGTTTCAAAATATTTTAAGCAACGGAATCCACATCTAAATAACCTACTGGCCATGTAAGGCACTTAACAGTTTAAAAAATCCTTTCCTAGAAATAGAAATCATAAAGTAAAAACCCCCAACAGTATATCCTGATGTCACATATATCAGAGCGACTCTCCCTTCAATCAATACTCGACACCAGTCGTGTCATCATCATCACCTGTAAAATTAACCACAGTGTAACGGTGAGGAAAAGAATACCATTCATACATACACATAGGAGTTACCCTATCCTCACCCTCATATAATCAACATCATTATTAAATCACGTCACATACTCAAACATCAAGTATTTCATCATATAATAATCATCTATAATTCATCATATAACATATCATCAATAACCTCATATAAATCTCACATCATCGTTCACTAAGGAAAGACATGTTCTGTTCTCAACACATAATACTCATTTCATCGTTAATACTCATCTCATCATCATATAATTCAATTTCATCGTCAATATTATACAAGTTCATCCATAATCATATACATCGAAACTCCTCAACCTCGTCCCAAGGATCATGACTCGGAACTCCACACAATGGGCGCACCTCGTCAATCACCCTAGTTGTTACCAATGATAGTCTATCGGTATCACCACACAAACCGATAGGTTGTACTCCCTCGTTGGGCCCGCACAACGACATTCAACCCTAGGTTGCACCCCCTCGTTGGATCAGTACAATTCTATCATTCCTAGGTTGCACCCCCCTCGTTGGGTCCGTTCATCGAACGCCCCATCATGGTCTCTGCACCCCCTCGTTGGGTCCATGCAGTTCACCTCCTGAGTGTACCCCCTCGTTGGGCCCGCACAACTCAGGTATCACCTCATATGCTCAAGGCATCATCAACATCATAAGGTTATATCCATCGTCATCGTTAACATCGTTATACATCTTCAATCATCGTTATCATCATTAGATACATCATCATCATCATCATTTAAACATCATCATATAACATCATATTCATCATCATCATTATCATCATCATATAAGCATCATAATCATCATCATCATTATCATCATCTTATAAGCATCATAATCATCATCATTATCATCAACACATAAGCATCATTTAATCATCATCATCATTATCATCATCACATAAGCATCATTAATCATCATCATCATAGTCATAATCATATAAGCATCATTAATCATCATCATCATACATCGCAATAGTATAAACATCTATCATCAAGGATATGTCATATCATCATACTCATACCACAATCAATACCCTTTAAACTTTCCACTTAATATCACCAATTCCACGAAATAACATTTGTATTAAATACATATCAATCTCAATTCCATATGTTAAAGAAAAACATCCTTACTCTGAAAGGAACTCATCAAAATCACATCACAAACAGAAATTCTGCGAGCTGCGCTTCAACCTGCGCTGCAGCAGCGCAGCTTCCAGAGGGTTGCGCTTCAACCTGCGCTGAAGCGCAACCTGCAACGCAGATCTGCGCTTCAACCTGCGTTGCAGCGCAACCTGCAGCCCAGGTGTCGCAGTACGCGACAGCACTACGTTTTTGCCCCTTTTGCTCCCTTCTTCGATCCCTACTCAATCCTCATTGTTTATACTTCGATCCAACACGTTTTTATCAAACAAATTCAATGAAATAATCAATCTTTAACACGATTATACAATTACTCAATCAAAACCCCAAATCATCAAACCCTTATTTACCCCTTTCGCTATTTTCGCTATCCTCTTCAATCTCATTCAAGAACTCATCAAGATTCATCAAATCATTCATCAATCAACAATTTTCATCATCCATACTCAATATAAACATATATCAATATGAATTTAAAGTCTTAAACCACTACCCAAGCACCCGCACATGCACATACAAGCAGCACCCTCTCCCCCCACCGTACCTTGAAGTGAAGATCGAACCGCAACAATTCTTGATTCTCAATGATTATTCTGCAGCAACCCCTTCTTGAGACGTCGTTTCTCCCCTCCTTAGCGTTTCGCTCTCTAACGATTTGAAAATAAGGATTAGGGTGAACTGAGAACCCCTCCTTAAATAAAATGCCTATATGGGCTTGGGCCCATTCTCAACCCCCTTATCCTCTTTTTAAATTTAAATTAGCTTTATGGATAAAACTACTCGTAATATTAATTCTATTATTTATTTATTTAATTACTTATTTATTCCTCTACTCTATTAGTTTAATTTAATTAAATTTTACTTAATAAAATTCAGGATGTTACAGGTTCGAACCTGTAACCTATCAGTTACAAGACTCTATCTTTCTCCATTCGACTAACTTCTTGGGTTTAAATGAACCCATTTAAGAATAGTAGCATTACCCTCCTAATTAAATTAGTAGAGTTTGATTTCAACATGATCTTAAAAATAAATAAATAAAACAGATTTGTGAGCCGTGATGAAAAAAATTGTTTTGGATCATGGAATGAGAAAAATCACCTATAGGAAGGAAAATTCCAGTTATACATGACAAATAAATTCGAGACTAACAGAAAAATAATTGAAGCTTCCTTAAAAGGGGAACGTTAAAGTCTAGAGGCACACAATGCAAGGATATAGGATTTCAAGGTTCATGTAAGCTAAATGCATCAATATCCAAAAAAAAAGAAATGACCAACCTTGTCAAAGGATTGCATCTGTGTGTCTAAGTTAATGCTTTCTGAAGAGCCAGCACAGGGAAACACGGTGTCATTAAGAAGTGCCTCTCTATTTACAGAGGAGGCATGTCCATCACCAATAAGACCATCTACATTGATCTGCTCTCTCGGTTCTCCATAAATGCCACTGGACTTCAACGTTCTTATCTCAGATTGTAGATCATTATAATGATTTGGCAAACAGCTTATGATGCAGATTTAATGGCACACTTTGTGCATCTATCTCCTGTATCTTTACTCCCAGCTTAATTGTCATGAATGACGACACATCCAAAATCAGTGGAAAAGAAATAAGGCCCTGCTTACCATCATCTCACCAAAAAAATATTCAGTAAAACTCAATGAATATGCAACTATGTCATTACATTCTTCCGTAAAAGCTAGGCAGATATGAAAAAAGTCAAGTTTATGTCCAACCCATTCAAAAGTACAATGAAAATAGCCTTGGGTCTGGCTGAGGAGCTTTTCATTTCTTCTTTTTTTTTGTGGGGGGGATGTTTAACAAAAATGAAGGCATCAAGGAAATTGTAGATCCAATATGTCAGAGATTCAAGTACCTGTAGTTTGACTGGCTCTCCAAACTCATTCATATGAACTCTTTTCAACTGGATGCACAAAATCTGTACCCAGACAATGAAACATTTCAGTAGTTCAGAGATTTTGAACTACAAAAGAATAAATTCTTGAGAAAATTAGAGATGACAGATCAAAACACAACGCATACCCTTGGACACCGAGCAATACTTAGCTGCTTCAGAGCATGTGAGAACCTATTTGACCAAGGTAGCTTCTTAAGATTATACATTTCTCGGCAATTGCACAGTTCTTGGTCAGAACATCTCTTAAGTTTTTCAAGTTCTACCTGAGTAACAACAGCACAAAAATCACACAAATTGACAACATAAAGAATAGCCACTTGCAAGATTCAGCAACCGTCGTCTATGCATCCCTCAGCTGCCTTTATATAGCTCTAAATGAATAATAGATCCACACAGAGATACCTCATTTCCTTCCATTAAGGAGAGGTACTTGATTGCAGCATTATGCCAACAGTCGCTGCAGTGATAGTTTTCAACATGTTCAGCAACAATGAACTGCTTCAGGTAATCCACCAGTGTACAACTAACTCTCTGTAACATGTCACATTTAATAATCAGGGAGCTACAGGAGGTATGCAGCACTTCAATCATCAAATATATGAATATTAAAACTATAATATATGTGACATCAATTTTTAAAACTTACAATGGTGAAACTATCCCTAAGCATAGGTGAAAGAGGCAAACAATCAAAATGTTCAAAGTTAATTGAGATCTGCAAAACGAACAAATATATAATTAAAACGATAATAATAAAAGACCAGCTCACAATTATATTAAAAATAAAGATCGAGGAATGTTGTCTTTAAAAACAAAATTAAATATTTATGTAAAGCTAAATTGTAATAAACAACTATTTATAAAATCGCCAGCCTGTCATGATAAAGGAAAACTATTAACACAGATATCTCATGCCTCACACAGACCACAGACCTGGACCAATCAAAAAGTATAGTAGTATACTATGATGTCATTAATAATTTGGATTGCATGTTTGGAGTAATTAAGTGAGTTGGCTTTAGTCATTTCAGTAACCATGAGTCTTCTCAAAGCAGCTTAAGAATGCAAGCTAGTGAACTAACATTGTGACCTCAAGATTTATACCATTAACATCACTAAAATTCTGAACATGTCAACGCAAAAATGTCAAAAAGATCAAAAGTCACACATAGCTTCTGAAACCCAAGTCATGCAATCCTATAACCCCAATTTTCTTATTTCTCTTAAGGAAAATGTTTGTTGTACACCCAAGTCATGTCTAAAGATCAAAAGTCACACATAGCTTTTGAAACCCAAGTCATGCAATCCTATAACCCCAATTTTCTTATTTCTCTTAAGGAAAATGTTTGTTGTACACCCCAATTTTGGGGTAGAGGTGTAGGGAAGAAAGAGATAGAAAAATAGAAAAGAAAGAAAGATTTGATAAGAGACGTAATGGAAAAGAAAGAGAGAGATAGAAAAAAAATGAGGTGTAGAAAGAGAGGTAAGAGAAAATGAGTGTAGAAAAATCAGGGTTGTTCTCTTAATTGTTGGTCGTTTTGAAATCATAACTTTATTTCTTCCTAGAGGTTTTATCAAGCAGCCAAATTGTTACCCTACAACCTTTTCCATCCAAATGCAACAGTATAAAATCAAAACTGTAAGTAAATAAAAGCATCTCTCTGAACCATAGTCCTCCTAGTAGCAACGTATAAAATGATTTCAAACATAATACACCTCAGCCAGAGTGAGATGCAGAATTGGAAAGTCATAATTTTTCTATGAATGTAATCTATTGTACAAACAAGAATCATAGAGTGCAAGTGCAATTAGAGAGAAAAGTCTATTACATTGTATTGAGGACAGTCTCATGTACCTGAGATGAACAACTTTGACAGGTTAAGTTGCTACTAAGAAGCCCATCAAAAGGTCCGAGGAAGAGTTGTTGCCATCTTTCCTTTTCACTCTGGCAGTCCCTCTGTACTGAAGTAAGAATTCTATTATTAGAAGCAAAAATGTCTGCTAAAGAACTCATCTTTGGAGCATAACAATCTCCAGATTCATCTCTCAAAGAGCATAACAGATGCAGAAACGCTTCAGCAGCATCCTACCAAAAAAAAACATGAATGAGCCACAGAACTAAAACATCATTTGGTTGTTGAATGATCAAAGAAATGCATTCTACCTACTGGCTTGTCAGATTAAAGTTTGGAATGTAATGGGACATAGCAAGCATAATCTTCCGGGGACTCGGTATAACCTTCTCTGCACTAACTGAACTAAGCTCTACATATATATAAAATTAAACTCTATCAGTCTATTGCAATTTGCAAACATATAATACAGACATGGTGGATATTAACCACTGTTTGATACATAACTAAAGCAGAAAAATATCTTGCTCCAGGAAATAAATTTCAATGAAACTCAATCGAATATCTAATAATCATCATATTTTCATAATACAACCCGCTGAAGGAAACTCCATTACATCAAATAATTCGAACGGAAAATTTCAAATCACAGAAATAGACTTTAATAAGGTAATACCGTGTAATAAATCAGCCAAAGAAAGGGCTAGATGCATGCTTTCAACTAGGTCCTCGGTCCTGCATTCTCTAATCACACTGTGCAGGAAACTCTGGAAGCAAAAACAGCTAGCAAGAGCTTGCAACAAAGAAATACACATCGAGATTCCTTAGCAAAAATTCAAGAAGCAATGATACCAATAGCAAACGTTACCTGCAACACAACGTTGAGGAAACAATTGTTCCCGAGGTTGTGCAAACCGGGAACCAAGAATGATTTCTCGAAGCTACTATTATCTCTTCCAAAGGACCATGGCAAGGTAATTGGGATCACTGTTTTACCATCTTTTAGTGTCAATATCATACCGAGTATGCCCATGAGGCCACAACTGCTACCCCAATAGTAGAGGCTAATATCCAATTCGTGTGACTTTGACCTCGACCCAACATAGCGTATTCGTCAAACTTCATTCCAAGGGTTCAGTGGCCAACTATGGTTGGTCGTGTGATTGCTCCAACTATAAGGATCTCTCCGGTAAGAAAAATTATAAGCTTTGTTTTTCGTGGAATAACCCTTGATTTGATGATGTTTCGGTTCCCCCTACTACTACTACAAGTGTGACACCCTTCTACCCCAAACTCTTATACGTTTAATAAGTCTAAGTGTAGAAAAGGTAACGTCCCACAATGGGTAAAAAGGTTCACATAACTCTTCTTTAAAAACCTCATTGTTTCAAAAACAACTCAATTAAAAATAAAAATAGAACTCCAATGTATTCAAAATACTCAAGCAGCGGAATCTCCAAATTAGAATTAACAAAACATCCTACTTGCCGTGTAAGGCATCCAAAACAATTTACAAAATCCTTCCTAACTAAAAACATAAAGAAAAGAACCCCCAATAATATGCCCTGATGTCACATGTACCAGAGCAACACTCCCTTTAATCAAAACTCGACACCAGTAGTATCATCATCACCACCTGTAAAATAACCACAGTGTAACGGTGAGGAAAAGAATACTACTCATACATACACATAGGAGGCTACCCTATCCTCACCCACAACATCATCATTCATCATACCATATACCAAAACATCACATAATCCATCAGATAATAATCATCTAAAACTCAACATATAGCTATTCATCTATACCCACATATAAATCTCATACCATCATTCACCAAAGGACTCACATACTCACATAATATTCATTCATCATTAATACTCATAACATCATTTATAACTCAATATCACCATCAAATATCACACATTTGCATCCAACATGTATGCACCAAAACTCATCAACATTATTATATAACTCAATTCCATCGTTGAGTATACCAAATTATCATATGCACCAAAACTCATCTCATCACCTACCCAAAGATCATGACTTGGAACTCCGCACAATGGGTGCACCTCGTCAATCACTCTAGTTAGTACCAAGATAGTCTACCGGAGTCACCACACACAATCCGGTAGGTTGTACCCCCTTTATGGGCCCGCACAACGACATTCGACCCTAGGTTGCACCCCCTCTATGGGCCAGTACAAATCACCCCTAGGTTGCACCCCCTCTATGGGCCCGTGCACCGAATGCCCCATCTTGATCCCCTGAGTTGTACCCCCTCTATGGGCCCGCACAATTCAGGTCTCATCACATATGCTCAAGGCATCTCTCCTAAGTTGTACCCCCTCTATGGGCCCGCACAACTTAGGTAACATCATCATTAATCATATTGCATATTCACCAACCATATGCACACCAAAATATCATAAAGCATATTGCATATTCACCAACTATATGCACACCAAAATATCATCAAGCGTATTGCATATTCACCAACTATATGCACACCAAAATATCATAACGCATATTGCATATTTACCAACTATGTGCACACCAAAATATCATCAAGCATATTGCATATTCACCAACTATATGCACACCAAAATATCATCAAGCATATTGAATATTCACCAACTATATGCATACCAAACATCACCTATCATATTGCATATTCACCAATCATTATGCATACCAAAATATCATCAACGTCATTAATTATCACACCATAGTCAATATAAAGCATTATCAAGCATCATTACCCATCATCAAGCACTTAGGCTCTCAAAATCCACTCTGGTAATCGATTACCAACCTCTAGTAATCGATTACCTGCAAACAAGGTCTCTGGTAATTGATTACAACCACCTTGTAATCGATTACCTGCAAGCAAACACACTGGTAATCGATTACAACATCCCTGTAATCGATTACCAGCAAACAAACTCTCTGGTAATCGATTACCACAATCCTGTAATCGATTACCAGCGAACAAACAACACTTATGGATTGCCCAGAACACCCTGGTAATCGATTACCACACCTGGTAATCGATTACCCGCGACGCAGATCGCAGATTTCACGATTTCTAACATCTATAAACCCCTCCAATCAATCTCTAATCAATTCTTTTCGATAAAACACCATTCATAATCATCAATATTCATCAAACTCATCAAAATCATCAATCTTTAACAGTTTTATATGGTTTTCCCATCAAAACCCCAAATCATCAAACCCTTATTTAACCCATTTTCACTATTCTCATTATTCTCATTCAATTCACTCAATATTCATCAAGAATCATTCAATCATCCATAAATCACAGTTTATATCATCCATTCTTAGTTATAACATACATCAATACGAATTTCTAGTCTTAAATCACTACCCAAGCACCCCTACATGCATATACAAGCAACACCCTCTCCCCCACCGTACCTTAGAGATGACAATCCCAAAAGCGAATGGTGGCTCCCTCTTACTGATCTACTCTGCAACACCTTCTCCTTGTGGAATCTTTTCTCCCCTCCTTAAGGTTTCACTCTCTAACGTTTTGAAAAATAAGGATTAGGGTGAATTGGTAACCCCTCCTTACTTAAATACTTAACTGGGTTGGACCCACTCTCAACCCACTCATCCTTATTTTATTAAATAACATTATTCATAAAAAAATATTAATATTACTAATACTATTATTTATTCCTCTTATTTAATCAATTAATATTATTAAAAATAATAATACTATTATTTCTTCCTTTTCTTTTATTTTATGTATTCATTTATATTATGAATTATTAGTATATTACGGAGTGCTTATCCGTCTACATTCAAATTTAAATTCAAATTATATAATTAAATCTTATCCTAGATTTGTATTGATTTTTACCCTTAATCCTTGTGATCTCATTATCCCTATTTTAAAATCTGATCTTAATTTAAAATATTAAACCATATCTCTCTTCTAAGATTGTCCTTATTAATCCTGATATTATTTTATTAATATAACAATTACTATATTTATAACAATTAATGTTATTTGCAATCTTATGATTTATCCCCTAATAATATTATTATTATATTCAATATAAACATATCTGATTAAGATCCTAATAATCTGACGTCTCTCCTATTATTTATAATATTATATCATTATTATCTCATAAATACAGATATATTAATATTTGTTATTATTATTATGTAACTTCTATTCTTACAGCTAACGTCATTGAAATATAATTATACGTTTTTAAATTATATTTCTAAATTTCTAAATTCCGGGATGTTACAACAAGTGTGCGCCGAAAAATCAAAGTTCCAATAATACCTCCAGTAATTATTTTAAAATCAATTACACTATACCCATCCCTCCCATTCGCATTTCACCATGTCTGTCTGTCTCTCGAACTCACGCTGTCGCTGCCGCTGCGAGAAGGAGAAGGAGCCATTGAACGAGCTTGAAGGAGGTGGAGGTTGCTGATTTTGAAGCTTTGATCATCAACAAGTACGTTTATAACCATTCATTGCTGTGTTTTTGTGCAAATGGTAGATTAAATTTGCCAGGTAGAAGAGATTACAAGGTATATGAACACGGATTCTTGTCCAGACAAGGGTGTCCGGACGGCTCTGCGCAAGCAACGGACAATGGTGACCGAAAAAAGGTACGGACAGTGTTGTCCATAGGCAGACTTTGAAAAATTGGGCGGACAATGTTGCCCGTATATCTTACGAACGATTGTGTCCGGAAGGTATACGAACACGGATGTCCGGAGGCGTGTCCGTATGCACAAGTAAAGTACGAGTGGACAAGCATGTCCGTATGCATACCGGACAAGCATGTCTGTATGCCAGACGGACAAGCTTGTCCGTATGTGAATGCCTATGATTGACGGACAGGCTTGTCCGTATGTGTTATTTTTTTTTTTTAAGTTTGCTTCTTTTTATTTAATTGTGATTTATTTACAGTATGGTTAAAAAAAGGCGGTGCAAGAGGTGAGGATGGTTCACCCAGCAGAGGTCAAGGTGATGCACAAGAGCGAATCCGGCCTACTACAACTGCCCGAGCACGTAGAGGGCGACAAGTTGAGCAACCTGTGCAGCAGGATAACCCATCACCCACAGAGGAAGTGTCGCAACAGGTTGTTTACGAGGGAGGACCTCGGGATACCTCTTTGTTGAGGTCATATGAGTCTCACGTTGCACGCCATTTGTGGTCGGGCGAGGTAGGTAAATTTTTAATTATTAAGTTAAGTGTAAATGTCCGTTAATTTATTTAGAAAGTAAAATAATGATTTTTTATGTTTGGTACAAGATAAGGGGACGTTAAAGCTGAGAAGGCCAGAGAATGATTATGTCCGAGACATTGTGGATGACTCTGGTCTGAGACCACTAGTAGAGGGTACCCACTCACTTGTTGACAGGAGCTTGCTGTCTACGTTTGTAGAGAGATGGAACAAAGATACATCCAACTTTCATCTGCCAGTGGGTGAGATGACCATCACATTGGATGATGTGAACAACTTACTTCATATACTGGTACATGGTAGGTTCTTCTTCTTGCCATCTTTGGGTAAGGATGAAGCGAAGGAGTTGTTGGTCACATTACTTGGGGTTTCATATAGTGACGCACATGAGGAGATAGAATACACTCGAAGCCCTAATGTTAGGCTCAGTTGGCTTCGTACCGTGTATGAGAACAAGGTGGAGGAGGACCGTTTGACATATGTTGCAAGGGCCTATCTGCTCCACCTAGTAGGATGTACCATTTTTACTGATAAGAGTGTGTCGAATGTCCGAGAACAGTACTTAGAGATGTTCCGAGTGTTGGCAGCAGTGGGCCATATTGCTTGGGGTGCAGTAGCATTGGCTTACCTGTATTAGCAGCTTAATGGAGCCAGTTTACATCAGACTCGACAGCTAGTAGGTTACTCTACTCTATTTCAGGTATTATGTAATCAATGTTAAGTTGTAACATTTTTAAACATCTTACTGCAATAGTTAACATTAAATAAACTGTTTGTTAGGCTTGGATCTTGGAACACTTTCCGCATGTTACACATGGAGAGAGGAGACCTGACTATGTAGAGGGTATGCCATTGTCTAGGAGGTTGAGTCCGCATCGTCCTGTGGGTGACGTTGTGAACGTACGTCAATACTTGGACCATATACGGCACTCGCACATCATTTGGACACCGTATATCACTCATAGAGCATATCGTCCATTCCATGATGTCTGTTGGTATTATGGATGCATCACATCCGGCGGCGCACCATTACCTCACCTTCCAGACCGGGTATTGCGACAGTATGGCCATGTATAGAGCATTCCCCCTTCACCACATGAGGAGTTGCCAGTGCCTCCCTCAGCTGATGTTCATGCCCATTTCATCCACTACCATGACCATTTGTTGGATGAGAGTAGGAGGGGACCTCTTGTCTGTTAGGAATATGCACTAGAGACTTATATGTTTATGAACATCCATCACTTGTATCATGTTATTTTATAAAGGCAACTTATTCTTTTAGAATATATAATTAATGTCCTTAGAATAGTAAGCTCAAACTTCATAAGAAATCAAGTAGATGACTTGATCGTGAGATCTTATGAAGAACTATTCTTAAATAGTCCCTAGTCAAGTATCATCTTAGGACAAAGATGCATTTAGACTAGTATGTGAGTTCATTGATGATCACATCTCACAGATCATGGATATGAGATATCATGTGCTCACATAGGTACACATTAAGAGTAATGGTGTACTGGACAGACCCACCTTAAGAACGTTGAATGGATTGTTACATAAGTGTCATGAACGTTTCTTAAATTGATAAATGTTATATAAAGTCCCTTGACCTGAAATCACTACGATTCCTACATAAGGAATTATGTGTTTTGAATATCATCAAACGTTGCTTGTAACAGGGTGATCATAAAGTTGTTATTTGGACATATAATAAATTATGTGGAGGAATGTGAGTGCCCTAGATGGGATTTGTCCCTCCTATGTAACATGAGTTATATCTGTAGGCCTCTTGATAAAGTGAGACTGCAAAATGCATGGCCATGCTCAGGAGGATAAACATGAGATGTTTATTTTCTGTACAGTCTACTTGGGGATCAAGAAAATATATAAATTGAACTATACAAGGTTGACACAATCCATGCCCTTGTGTTCAACTAGATATTTGAACAAAGGGACATATCATATAAATTATCATAAAATAGGATTCGTCAAAGTTGTTGATATTCTCAATATTTGGATAGTGATGTATTGCTAGATGTCGCTCACTATTTATGATATTAAATATAAAGGACTTTTATTTTAATATCATAACCAAAAATTAAAAGCCTATTGGGTCACACGCATACAACAAGCCACTAGGAAAGGATAATAATTCTAATTTAATTAGAATTATAACATAATGGGTCAGGCCCATAAGTGTGAGGGTTAAATAAGTGAGGGGGTAAAACCCTAGCCACCACTCTATAAATAGAGCATGAGATGCACTACCCTGTACACATGAGCAATCGCTTCTTACTTTCTAAAGCTACTAGCAGAGCTGAGGAGGGTTTCCTAGTTTGGCTGTTGGCGTGGATACCAATAGAGACGTGGCTACTCTTGCCTCGTTTGTAATCCTAATAAGGTACGACCTTTCGTTTTAATACCTTTTATGCCTTGATTCATGTTTTCGCAAAACGATTATAACAAGGGAGGGAATCCATTTATTTCCGCTGCACCCTGACCACGTGCTTGATTCCCTTCATTGTCACTCATGCAGGGGAGTGCACTCAGGGATATTTAGCCCACCTTTAGTCTTAATTTTGTCAGGAGGGGGACACATTGAAGTGGTCTCTGAAAATGTAACTTCCCGCATTTTAGACTTCAACACCACCTTTCTAGAAAGATCAAGTTTTTCGAATCTCCTTAACACTTCATCACACCCAGGTTGAACTGATAATCCACAACCAGGCCCATCAATGCTCCCATCATTAAATGCCAGTTTCATCCAATGGGTATGGACCTCAGTGATAGGCAGTTGGTATCCCATACAAACGTATCTGTCATTAGAAATCCAATTAGTTTAATGATTAAAGAACGAAGTTCAAGTATATTTAAAGTTATTATTGTTACCGGGCTAGCTGGCATGCGCAAGGTAATCCATGTGTGTTTCTCAAGGTGCAACCACAAGCAGAACTGTCGATACCGACATAGTTAATGCGTTGCTTCTCAGCATCAATAAGAGCCAAAGCATTACGGGACACTAAACCTCTCAGTTCATTGTAAAGAGAATTATTGAAGCGGTGTTCAACTACCATTATGCTCCTCTGAAATGAAGCTTTAATTTCTGTATGCTGGAGTTTGATCATGTTGTTCATAGCATCCCAACAATTGCACAAGTCACCTCGAGAATCTTGAAGCATGTTCTTCAACCTTGAGTGAGCACTCTCAACCCTGTCAAAACAAAGATTACATTAAATATGCCATCTGTGTACAAAGCATTAACAAAACAATAGATAACCAATTTATGAATTTAAATTCTAATACCTATTAGTTGTGGTCGTGCCTAGATGCATCACTTTATTGATCCATGCATCAACAGATTTTTCTTTATGAGAAATGAGCCAAGTATTTTTCACATAATTCAAGAATAGGCCAAAAGGTAAGCACATTTGTTCAAAAGACGCCAATTGCATCTCAAAATCACTTCTGTGGAAGAATGCATTAAACTCATCCAAGTATCCATAATAGGTTGCCATTTTTGTGTGTGAGACACATAGGTCCTGAATTTCGCCTTCACATTCTTAGCAATATGAAATTGACATAGTAACTGAGTAGCATAAGGAAAAACCTTCTCCACTGCATTCATCAAAGCAATATCCCTATCAGTAACAATAACCTGAGGTGATACATCAGGAAATGGAATCATGCTTGTTAACTTCTCCAACACCCACGTGAAGTTATCTGCTTTTTCTTGTTCCATGTAAGCAAAAGCCACTGAAAATGTCAACTCAGTGGAAGTAACACCTACAACCTCAAGCAATGGCAACCTGTATTTGTTGGTTTTGTAAGTGGTGTCAATAATTAACACAATAAAATAAGTTTATCAGCTTCAATGCATCTGGATGTGTCCATACAATGTCTCTAATAACATCTGAGTCCTCATGTCTTCTATGCCAATATACATACTTATCTCTTTCCATTAACTTCATCAGGTGTTGCAACTCTGTCCGTGGACCCCTTAGTGATGTTCGACAGGCTTGTCGGGCATTATAAATTTGTTTGATGGTAGTCACATTATCCTTATTGTGGTCCTTCAATGTCAACAAGATATTCATGGGCTTAACCATGTTCTTTGTCATGTCATTCACTAAGGACAACTCATCGGCATTTAGACGACCAGCATAAGCATGAACCTCCAAATTTTCTGCTACCTCATGGTTGTGATAACCACAAACTACATTCAGTCTCCAACCATCACCTGTACTTACTGGTCTCCCTCTCAGCCTGAAAGGACAATCACATTTTTTTGTCCCTGTTACTTTACGGATCAACTGATTCTTGTATGGTTTATACTTTCCACTCCTTTCACAACCCAATACTAGCGTTGTTTTCCGACCATTCCCTCCTGCGTCTGACCTCACAAAATGATTATTAACACTAATTAGTCATATATTATAAAGTGAAAAACACAAATAGGTAGTTTTAAAAATATATTTTTAATATGTAATATTATATACACACACATATATATATATCAATTTTGAATATATGTATAAATATATTAGATATTTATATATTAAGAGAATATGTTTTAATATAATAACATTAGGATCAAGACTGCCTCCGACGGAGGATTCCCGTGATTCATAAAAAAAACACTACAATTGAAGCTAAATAAATGTAGATATAATTTTGATAAAAAAGATAATAAAAAGAAAGTAAAAAGAATATTAAAAAAGAAAATTAATGTGTGAGAAAAAATAAAATGATAAGAACAAGACTGTCTCCTATGTAGAATACCCTCAGTTCATAAAAAATATAACATTCAGACAGTCCTCTGGACACAGTTGTCCGAAAACGGTTCCCGGACAATTATGTCCGGGAGGTATTTTTTTTAAAAAATACTTCTGGACACAGTTGTCCGAAAATGATTCCCGGATTATTGTGTCCGGAAGTTATTTTTTTTAAAAAAAATTAACTTCCGGACAACACTGTCCGTAAAATATATTTTTTTTCAAAAAAAATATACCTTACGGGGTGAATAGAGATTAGAGAAGGGGCGAAGGGGAGGGGTAGAGGGGAGGGTAGTTTGGGGAAGAAAAAATAGGGGGTGGGAATAGCAAAAATAACGGTGTGAAAAGTAATGGCCCGTCTATTGCTGTCTTCACTCTTCTCTTTACTTCTTCTCTGGCACTTTTCCTTCCTTTTTCAATTTTCAACAATTAGCGATTCCTTCGGAGATCTCTCTCGCCCACAACTCAACCATGGTATCCCTCTCTTTCACTCAATTCATTCATCGATCGAAGCCATTCCAGATCTTTCTCTTCTTTTAATTTGTTTCTTCATGCGTTTTCTATTTCATTTTTGTCACTTCTACTATTAATTTTGCATTATTATTGCTGTTTTCGTCAACGACTCTGTGCTGATAACATCTAGCATAGGGTTATTTGTTCAATTTTGCTGAAATTTAACGATTCTGGTCACTGTAACTGACGATTCTTCTGAAATCCTTGGTAGGCGAATGCGGAGAATTTAGACGCAAAGATAGAGCAATTACTGAACGTGGAGAAGCAGATGAGGCTCGCCGGTGACGTTGCCGGCACCAGAAAAGCCGTCACTGACATTTTGCAACTCTGTTTTGATGCGCGAGCCTGGAAAACCCTCAATGACCAGATTGTCGTTTTGTCCAAACGACGCGGCCAGCTTAAGCAGGTACTCGCTTCAAACCGGTGACGGATTATTTTATTTATCCATTTTTGCTTTTATTCGGAAGAACCTGTTAGGGTACGTGAACCTCTCCGTGTAGGTATTTTTCGTATAAGGAGGTTTAGGGTTTTATTTCACTTCAGGAAATTGTTAGTTGTGTGTTCATTTAGAATGGAAATTGTTTATTGTTTATTTATAAATGCATAGTATTTTCAGGCCAATTATTGATGGAATGGGAAATTTATTAAAACAACCAATGGGACATTGTACATTTGTACTTAAATCGCTGTTAGAAAGAGTATTTTTTATTTTTTTTATCGTCATTGGTTGTCGTTTCACTATTTCCAGTTAACATGTTAGGACCCTCAGACTGTTAATTCTTTACTGTGTAGAGTTAAGTTCATGCATGCTATCATCCACAAAACATGTGCGTAGCTTCTTCTTTTACCAACTGAATTGTTTCATTGCTTGGGGTTCAGTTCAGATATTATCTTGTTGTCTTTTAAATGGTGCGAGAAACATAGTTTTGCCCTGTATTAATGAACCTTTTATGTGTTTACAGGCTGTAACAGCTATGGTCCAGCAGGCTATGCACTATATTGATGAGACACCAGACATTGAAACTCGTATAGAACTCATCAAAACCTTGAACAGTGTATCTGCTGGGAAGGTGAGTGTTTGATGATTGAACTCTTCGTTCTGTTTTATAATCTTCCAGTACAAGCATTATCCATCTTATAAGATGTATGTTTTGTATGTTGTATGCTTTGTTAGATATATGTTGAGATTGAGAGAGCTCGATTGATCAAGAAACTTGCAAAGATTAAGGAGGAACAAGGGCTTATAGCTGAAGCTGCTGATCTGATGCAAGAAATTGCGGTCAGTGTGGGCGTGTCATATTTTGATGGCTTTTATATATCTTTTGTTTTTGGATGTAACTAATTAGTACAATTCGCTTTCAGTTTACTTACATCATGTGTAATCTTAACAGGTGGAAACTTTTGGTGCCATGGCAAAAACTGAGAAAATTGCATTCATTCTCGAACAAGTATGAGACATTTTTTCTCTTTGTTTCAGTGGTGACTGCAGTAGTAGACCATTAGTTTCTGGTTTTGCACTTCAATTGCTTATTTGAGAAACTTCTACTTTAAATTGTGTAGGTTCGTTTGTGCTTAGACCGCCAGGATTATGTTCGGGCACAAATACTCTCAAGAAAGATTAGTCCTAGAGTATTTGATGCTGATGCATCTAAGGAAAAGAAAAAGCCTAAAGAGGGCGATAATGTTGTTGAAGAGCCTCCTGCAGATATACCATCTTTGCTGGAGTTGAAGCGGATCTATTATGAACTAATGATTCGGTAATTTAATCCCTACTCCCAATTTCCTTGTTTTTCTTATTCTATCTTGATGTAGTTACAAATATTATGCTTTAGCCTTATATGTTTGATGCCTCTATCCATTTTATTTAATATAAAATGAGTGTGAAAAATTATGCTCAAAGCCTCAAACTGAATTCTTGCTTTTGGGCTTTTCTGTTTTGGTAACATTTGAAGGATACACTTTTGTTGTCATCTTAAATTATGAAAAGCAAACAATTTTGCAAGTGGGTCCAATACGTGCATTTGAGATGCCCAAGGATAGGGCATAGTGCTCATGTCTGTCTATCTTCAATATACATTTGCATCTTTTCGAGCTTGCTTAAATACAGGAATATAAGTTCATATAAAGCTTTCTATCTCATTCTTTTTAGCTGTATCTATGGAACTATAATTTGTTAGCCATTCTTGCTATTTGTTTCTATAGTACTATAGAGTATAGACAGAATACACATTGGAATGCATGATTTTCTCTGCTATTTCCTAGTATTTATTTTTTATTCTTTACTATCAATCTGTAAATGGGAGAGTGGATATAAAGCGCTTCACTTCCGATGTTTACTAATTTGCAATGCATTTATGGATAGGTAGAGTTGGAGGTGATTAAAAATTTAATTGCTCCTTTGCTTACATTTCTATATAGCATTATATGATGATATCCTTTTCCATAATCCACATGTAGTTTTTCCTCTGATATTCTCAAAGACAATCTGGAGAGGTTGTGGAGACAAGCATTTGATTTGTAATTAGATCAACTGTCTAAGGTTCAAATCCTACCATTGTCAAGTTGATAATCTTGGGCCCAGGTTGCAGGGAGTTAACTCATAACCAATATTGTCTCAGCATTGATTGCCCATCTTTGACCAAACTAGGGATGTAGAGAGTAGAGTGTCCTGCAAGCTGGTCTAGACACCATTTGTCAATGATATCAAATAGTTTAGGGATGACATGTTTTAAAGTTGATACTTTATTAATTGTGATTAATCTAAACTGTTGTTTATTACTATAAGAAGCATAACTTCTTTTTTTCACTGTACTTGTACAGAATTAAATGATTTTAAGTGGTACAAATAGGCCATATTCTGCCCGTATCAAATACATCCAATTTTGTGACAGATATTCTACTTTTTAATCACTTATTTTCTTTCCAACTAAACCAAAATTACCTGTTGCATACCTTGCTTTCCATTCTTACCTAACACACCCCACTTCTTTACCATCTTGAAATCAATCATAAAAGTAGTTGATAGTTCAAACTTTTTGACATGATGCAAACTGTGCCTGCCCTGCCACTTAGATTGTACGAAAGAGGGATATCAAAATCATATGAACTAGCTGACATTAGAAATAGAAAAATCAGTTTGAAATCAACAAGCATGCAGGTTATATTTATCCTTGTAAACATGTATATTCCTCTTTTTTTTTTTACCATTGATATTTGTTAAATGGCAATATGCCACATTCTGTACATTTCTAGTTCTACTGTAAAGACACTTCTTTCCTGGTAAATTCTGTAATTCCCATCTAGGTTCATAAATGTTGTTTTTGTACTAAGTACAGTGCTTTATTCCTCCATTGTCACTCATACTGCTTTGTTGTTGAGTCCTAGTTCATTTGAATTATATATGTTTGGAAATTATTTTTATTTGTGTTTGTGTGTTTGGGGAATGGTTTGTGACACGTGACTAGTAAATTCTCCTCTGCTTTCCAAATATGGTGCTAATCTTCTATACCGCTTTTAGCAATGTGGAATGATATCGATGAGTGCTTGTTTATTTTACCTTCAATCTTCAATTCTTCATAGTCTCATGCTAGTTTCTTTTTATGGTTCAAGGTATTATTCCCATAACAATGATTATCTTGAAATTTGCCGTTGCTACAAGGCAATATATGAGATTCCATCTGTCAAAGAAAACCCTGCCGAGTGGATTCCAGTAGGCTTTCTCTTCTTTTTTCTTTATGTGCTTTATCTGTTACTGTAAGACTAAGATTCTATTGTGATATTATGTCATGTTTTCCTGAACATTGTCTGTGCATATAGATCCTGAGGAAAATATGTTGGTACTTGGTTCTATCACCCCATGATCCAATGCAGTCGAGCCTTCTGAATTCCACCTTGGAGGATAAGAATCTATCTGAGATTCAAAATTTCAAGTACGTTATCGTATTTTTTATCTCATGTCTTTCTGGCCATTTTCAAGTGTTCTGTTTATGATTTCCTTTTCATTTGGTGCACCTGTTATATGTCGTGTCTAGATTACTTTTGAAACAGCTGGTCACCATGGAGGTCATCCAGTGGACAACTCTTTGGGATACATATAAGAATGAGTTTGAGAATGAGAAGGTCTCTGGGAAATCTTTGGGTGAAAAAGCAGCAGAAGATCTGAGACAAAGAATAATTGAACATGTAATTAATTGATGCTATTATATTTCTTTCTTCTCATTCCATCATTTTGGTTGGTTGGTATTGTGGAATATGCTTTATGTTTCACCCTTCTTTATGTGAGTGTTAATACCGATAACTGTTACCTTTCAGAATATTCTTGTTGTATCAAAATACTACGCAAGGATTACTTTGAAGAGACTTGCAGAACTTTTGTGTCTCAGTGTACAGGTTTGTAAAGCTAGTTGTTTTGTACTGTAAGTGTTACTGTAGTGTCTCTCACTGGATAGTGGTCTTTCAAAGAAAAGGCTATGTTCTTGCAAAGTGAAGCTAGTGGGGGGAATTGTGCTTCTGTAATTCACTTGCCACTTCAAGTTCTTTATTTTTTTTATTTTTGTTTTTTTAGCTGGATGCGAATATCGGAGCTGTTACTGAATTTATTTAACATGCATCTTATAATGTCCTTTTGTCCTTTTAGTGTGATGATCCTAATTAGTTCTCCATTTCTCCTTACAAAATTCAGGAAGCTGAGAAGCATCTCTCAGATATGGTTGTGTCTAAAGCACTGATAGCCAAGATTGATAGGCCAATGGGAATAATTTGTTTCCAAACAGCAAAAGATAGCAATGATATTCTAAACTCTTGGGCAGCAAACTTGGAGAAACTGCTTGATCTTGTGGAGAAGAGCTGCCATCAAATACACAAGGAAACCATGGTCCATAAAGCTGCTTTGAAGGTTTAAGAAGGTCCGTATAGTCATAGGTATAGCTTTTGTGGTTTCCCTCCTCTCTCACTTTTGTTCCACTTTTCCTATCTTCATTGTTTTTAGAGGTAGTTGAAGAAGGGAAAGGAAATCACATGTGATTAATGGAAAATCGTAGAATCATGACTGTTAATGTCTGGGGTATTTCCCATTTTATCATAATGCTTGTTTCTGTTAATTGCAGTGGCATCTCAATATATATCTGGTTTTGGACTGAAGCTGCCTTTTCAGGAGGTTGGTGAGTAATTGCATTAAACGATGATCCCTTTTTCATTTTATATTTTGCCATTGATACGTTCAGTGTAAAGCTGGATATATGCTTCTTAGTACTAAAATTAGCTTTGTTGTATACTACTGGTAGATACCTTACCACTGACTGATGACAGGATCCTAAATGGTCTTGTTTGTGCCAGTGGCAAGAAATTCAGTGCTTGTTCATTTATATTCTTTTGTCTGATTAAATTTTCTCTTGTACGTTTTGGTTGCTATACCATATTATTATGCAATTTGGTTGTGTCATGTTATTTGCCTTCATGATAATTTGCTAGGTGCATGCAAGCATCTATTACTTGAGTACATAGATAGATTCTCTGAAGGCTACATTGGATAGAGGTGTTTGGATGGTAATTGGTGGGGGGGATGGCAATTTTTCATTTTAAATGACATTCTCCTTATTTCAGATTTTTTTGGAATAAAGTGATCTTAGTAATTTTCATGCACAATTTTCTCAATTCGGAAATGAAAAATTATACCTCCCATACGTATCCAAAGCTACTGCATTTGTGGTGGGTGAAGAATAGCACGAGTCTGTGAATCCTATTTTTTTTTTCAAAAAATTGTTATTTAGTACAGGATGAATCGAGAAAAGAAAGAAAAATATTTGACAACTAAATATTTGAACAAAAATTATGAAGTAATTTTTAGTACTGCTATTTGTTATGAACAAGAAGCTTTGAAAAAACATCGAAAGGAGCTGATAACAATTGTCAGGACTCGGGAAGTTAATGGAGAACACCATTTGGAATACATGGGTGGTGGTTATTTTATAGGTCGTTTTTATCATTTTATTGTATTATATATTTATATTGTTCGTAACAAATATCATTGTAAGTTTAGTAGTGTTTACCTATTTTCGAAACAGGAGATAAACCTTTTTTATCATTAGCTTTTCAGTTAAGTTTTTACTTAGGCTATCACTCTCTTGTGTGTAATTGATTATCCGACCATAGAAACTTCTGCTTGCTTACTATTTTGCACGACGTTGAATGGTGAATCGACTGCTGCTGCCTGCTGGGTTTAAAGATTATTGAAAATATTTTTTATGGAAAGGATTTTAATAAATTTAATGAGTAAAGGTCAAAATGATTAGTTAATTACTCGTGATGAACATAACTATCATGAAGTTATTTTTGAACCTTTTGAGTTGATGGTTTTTAATAGATATGTAAGGGCCTGTTTTGTTTGTATTTTCATCATGCAGGTAAACATATTGTTATGCTGAAAAAAAATAGATGTAGAAAAGTTATAAACATACCTGAAAAGCTTTAAATAAATGAGCTTGTGAAACGTATAGAAGTTGTTGTGTATCGCATTTGCAGAGAAGAAAGAAGGTATCGAGGTTACCTTATATGGAAGGTAAGAATTGGATTTATTGTGCACTTTAAATTATGTTAAGGTACATGATGACTATAAATGGTAAGTATAATGAATTTTTGTAGGCACAATGCTCAATCACGGTGATCGGATTATAATTTGAAAATTATTACCATAATAATGGATTTGTAATGACCAGAAATTAATTTGATTGCAATTATTATGATGGAAAAAAAGTATAAATAATGTAGAATTTAAATATCCATTAGGACAAAGGGATGAACATGCAATACCCATAAGTTGTGACTCATCGGAAGAGCTAAGAATTTGAGGGAATGATACAAAGTTGAAGTGGTTCAGTGGAATGGTTTCCACCTTTGTTTCAATAATCTTTGTGAGACTCATAAAACCTATTTTATAGAGGTTTTTTTGTAGTTTTGAACCTAAGTTTATTCTCTTCAACCAAAAAATTCTCTAAAATGTATGTCTTTCCTTCCACCACCAATCCCTTGAACATGTTGATAAGATCGCGTTTGATTGAAGCATGTATCCTATCACACTGGATAAAATAATAATTTTCATTAATGTTAAAGTATGCATAAGTTTGAAAATAATGTAAATTAAAAAATTAATATGCATAAGTATGGAAAAAATGTAAATAAATATAATTGAGGTGTACCTAACCTTTTTATCAAGTAAGATCATATCAACACTATTAGTTTGATGTGGCTTCTTATAATTGGGAACTGACAATAAACGAATAATGCGTACTCTAAGTTTATGATTAATTCGGTTTTTTCGGTCATTGTTGAAGAGAAAAGGAAGGAGGAAAATTTGATATAAAGAAATAGATGAATGTATGATGAGTAAACCTGAGGAGGGTAACAAATAAAGACCAAATATACTAAGTGACCAAATATACTAAGTATGAGACATATATATAATAACCCAAACACATTAACCACTAAAATTATTAATTATAGATTTATTAAAGTGTGAGTGTTTATTTTTTTTTATTTTTAAAAAAGAAACAGAAAGGCACGCTTGAGTCGGATCCACCATTTCATCTTCTCACATGTTTTTATTCCAATTTTTATTTGGTGGACCAAGAAGTGAACTATAATGGGATCGGTTCATGAACTATTGTAACGTTAAAGCCTGGAAAAAAATAACTAATGTTTTTCAAAGCATAGTTTTCAACTCCTAAGCAGAAAAGTGTGTACTAATATATTGTAATTATTACTACTATTACTGTATAAATGTTTTCTTCCAACCAGTTTAGATACAGTTATTGTCTATGGAAAGTGTTGTGACAGTGGCATCACTGATTGTAATTATAAACGGACTTTCACTACCTTTTCTTCCCCCTAATTATCGTTGCTGAGCGGCCAACCCTGAAATCCAATACATGTTTCGCACCCTACTTTTGTAATACTCGTCGCTGAGGGGCCATTGTGAAATCAAATGCTCGAGTTTCTGACCTCTACTTACTATAATAAATATGTAACGTTAAAGCCTGGAAAAAAATAACAACGCCTATTGTAATGCGCGATTTGACACCATAACAATTAATATATTAACTCTTATTATATAGTATTACCATAACGCCTATGATTAAAAGAGCATAACGTCTTGTAATTATTGGAAATAATTTAGGTTAATATAATTGTAATAATGTAATGAATTTAACGTAAATTAATAGGGAAATTAACTCTCTATATTCAAATTAAAAATTAAACTCTGTATTAAAATTAAATTAAAATAATCTCTCTATACATTAATATTTAAATTAATTAGTTTAAAATTAATTTTTTAAGTTAAACAATAGTGTTGATATTTGTTTAATTTCTTAATTTAAAATTACCTTTTAAAAAATAAATTTATTAGAAATTATTAATATTAATGATAAATTATTAATATTAATTATAAATGTCTATATGTCAATATTTTTTTAAAAAATTGCTTTTAAGTTAAACATTTTTTTAATATTATTATTGGAAAAATGGCCTATAGTATTGATATTTGTTTAATTTATTGAAAACATAAAAAATTATGAAAAATATAAATCTTAATTTTAAAAACTTAAAATATATGAGGAAATTTGAAACATGTTGTAACACTTTAAAAAATAGTTTTACAATAACTATATTAATAGTAATTATAGTAAATTTAATTATAATTTTTTTATTATATAAAATATTAATTTTAAACTTCATTCTAACAATTTGAAAATTTAAAACATAATAAAGTAATTTAAAAAATGTACAACTTTTGTTATAATAATTATAGTAAATTATTATTTGAAAATATCAAATATCAATATTAAAGGTCATTTTTTAATTTAAATATATTAAAAATATGAAATTATTTTTTATGTGTTTGAGCATATTTCAAATTTCATATTACATTTTTAATTTCGTTAAATGATTTTTTAAGTTATTTTAATATTAAAAAACATTAATAGTATTTATAAATACATTAATAGTAATTATAATTATTATTTAATTAGTGTTCTTATGTGATTACCCTATTTTTTAAAATAAATAATTTTATTAGGACTTTTTAATATTAATGATAAATTTTTAATATTAATTGTAAATATCTATATTTTAATATTTTTAAAAAAATTGCTTTTAAGTTAAACATTTTTTAAATATTATAATTGGAAAAATGGCATATAGTATTGACATTTGTTTAATTTATTAACTTAAAATGGCGTTTTAAAAAAATAATTTTATTAAACCTTATTAACATTAATGATAAATTATAAATATTAATTATTAATCTCTATATATTAATATTTAAAAATAAATTATTTATAAGTTTTATTTTTAATATTTTATAATTGGAAAATGGCGTATATATATTTGTTTAATTTCTTATTCTTAATTTCTTAATTTAAAATGGTTTTTTATAAAATAATTTTATTACACCTTATTAATAATAATGATAAATTATTTGTAATATTTGTTAAAATTCATATTCTTTTTTAACTTATTAAGTTCTTGCCTACACATTTATGGAAGTAATAATGTTGTCTAATTATATTATTACTTTTGTAATATTTGAATGTAAGGAATAATAATTTATTTAAATCTTTTAAATATTTTAAAAGACACTTTCTATTTTTAGAAGTTTTGTACAAAGGAATTTACATTTATGCCCTAACTTGAAATTTGAAAATCTATTTTCACTATCTTTCTTTTATATGTATAAAGATAATGATACAATCGCGATCCATGCACACCAAACAGTGCAACAGCACTTGTACCACAATTGCATTTTGCTTTTTGCTTCCCCTTTTTACTTTTTGCACCCCTTTTTTCTATTTTTTTGAAAAACTGTTTTTTACTTTTTTATTAAAAAATAATTTTTATATTTTTATTTTGTTATTATATTTATTTTTATTTATTTATCTTATCAAATAAAAATATAGATCAAGAAAATACAATTAAATGGTCATATAAAAATTATGTTAATTAACCTCATTTACAAATATATTCACCATTTCTGTTAAATTAACCAAATATCCCACTCTGTTAACCACCAATGTATACACCGTTAACCTCATTTACAAATATATTCACCGTTTCTGTGCACACAATTAACCTCACAAATTCAATTAACCAAATATCTCACCCTATTAATCAAATATCCCACTTTGTTAACCACCAACGTATACACGATTAACCTCATTTACAAATATATTCATCATTTCTGTGAACACAATTAACCTCACAAATTCAATTAACCAAATATCTCACTCTTAACCAAATATCTCACTCTGTTAACCACCAATGTATGCACCATTAACCTCATTTACAAATATATTCACTGTTTCTGTGCACACAATTAACCTCACAATTTCAATTAACCAAATATCTCACTCCGTTAACCACCGATGTATACACCATTAACCTCATTTACAAATATATTCACCGTTTCTGGCCACATAATTAACCTCGTGTTAACAAGAGTTGCAATAATCAAGAATCCTACTCTAACCAAGAATCCTACTCTGTTAACCACAAATGGAAACACTATTAACCTCATTTTTTAACATATTTATCATTTCGGGACACATAATTAACCTCGTGTTAATTAACATATTTTTTATATGATCATTTAATTGTATTTTCTTGATCTATATTTTTATTTGATAAGATAAATAAATAAAAATAAATATAATAACAAAATAAAAATATAAAAAATATTTTTTTAATAAAAAAATAAAAAATAGTTTTTCAAAAAAATAGAAAAGGGGGTGCAAAAAGCAAAATGCAATTGTGGTGCAAGTGCTATTGCACTACTGTTTGGTGTCTCTGAAACATTTCTGATAAAGAAAAAAATTCATCTAATATTCCTGATCAAAGCTGAGAATCCCACACCCAAACAGTGTCCACCCAGCACACACCCACTTTTTCTTTTTTTTTATATGTGAACAGTAACATTTTTTTTAAATTTTTTTTTCAAAAAAGTCTTTTTTTTTTCTTTTTTTATATGTGAACAGTAAATTTTTTTAAACAATTTTTTTCTCAGAAAAGTCTGATTTTTTTTCTTAAAAAAAATATTTCTGATTAACCAGATTAATAACCTAGTTAACCACCAACTTAAATGGTATTAACCACATGCTTGAACAATACTTTTTTTTAAATGTGAACAGTACCTACTTTTTTTTAAAAAAATTATTGTCGGTTAACCAGATTAATAACATAGTTAACCACCAACTTATATGGTATTAACCACCTGTTCACTTGAAAATAGAGTTAAAGGTTTGTCATTTTGAACAGTTATCTGAACTTATATCATTATTCACCACTTCAGCAACTAATTTAACCACATAATAACTCACAGTTAACCACTTTTTGCCTCCGTTATAATTATTAACCAGTTTAATAACATTGCTAACCACCAATTCATATGGTATTGACCACACGTTTACTTAAAAACAAATTATTCACCAGATTAATAACACAGTTAACCACCAACTTATATGATGTTAACCATTAACCAGATTAATAACACAGTTAACCACCAACTTATAAAGCGTTAACCACATGTTTACTTAAAAACAAATTATTCACCAGATTAATAACACAATTAACCGCCAACTTATATGGTATTAACCGCCTCTTCACTTGAAAACAAAGTTATAGATTTGTCATTTCTGAACTTATATCAATATTAACCACTTGAGCAACTTATTTAACCACATATTAACACACAGTTAACCACCTTTTGTCTCACTTATAATTCTTCGAAGTGATTAAATGTTAACCACTTGAGCAACTCATTTACCCACATTACATATTATCTCACATTTAACCATTTTTATCTACTAACTCACACTTAACCACCTTTTTGCCTCATTTGTAATTACGGTTAATGCTATATAATTCGGTGGTTATCCATGTTGTCAATATGGTTAATTACACAGAGAATGTTTTTTTCAAAAAAAATATTATTTTTTATACAAAATATGTTATTGTTCACGCAAAAAAAAAATTTTGGTAAAAAAAATAATTTTTATACAAAAATGTCACTGTTCACAATTTTTTTTTGGTAAAAAAATATCTTCTATATCGAAAATGTTACTTTTCACAAAAAAAAATTGGTAAAAAAAAAGGGTTAAATATGTTTTAGGTCCCTGTAAAATTAGTGAATTTCGTATTTGGTCCTTCTAATTTTTTTTTAATGAAATGGTCCTTTCAAATTTTTTTTGTTTGTAAATGGTCCTCCCCCTAAATGGAGTGTGTGAGGGGGTGATTTGGCATACTCTCTGTCCTAGTCAGAGATCCTACGTGTAAATTAAATTACCTATATGGATTAAACCTTTTTTAAAACCTAAATCCTCATAAAATTATACAATCCAAATCACTTGACCAGGTTCCTCTTCTTCTTCGTACCTGCAGGTTATGCCCTAGCTTCTTCTCCCTCTATTAACGTTCGTCAAGCTGTGGGAGTTGGAGAGATTATTTTTTTCTAACAAAAAGAGGCAAAAAATTCTTGAAATTGTATTCAATATGTATAAAATTGATTCATGATTTTTTTTCACTTGTTTGACCGCTAGATATTGATTCAAGAGAGAACACGTATAAGTGAAATGGAAATATCTTTCTAGGCATAGCTGAACTTGAACCCCAGTAAATAAATAAATAAAACCTATTTTGTCTAACAATAAATTTATATTTACACAAAACACAACATAACACAGTAAGAACAACAATGCCAACTTTCTTAAAGCAGTAGAAAATATAAAGATTATTAAATCAGTAGTAATTTTTTGGTCCATTGTACTACAGTAGTACTAGAAGCATTTCATTAGGCAAAGCAGGAGCGAACGCCCATTGTTCCAGCGAACGCAAAGCAGAAGCTCCCGCTGGTGTCCACCGAAATCAGGTAGTTCGACGTCGACAATGACACATCAGCACCCCAGAAATGCAGCACCAGGTGGAGGGAGAAGAAATAATCTCTCCGGCTCCTACAACTTCACGAACGACGTCAATGGAGGGAGAAGAAGCTACGGCACAACCTACACGTTCGAAGAAGGGGAACATGGTCAAGTGATTTGGATTGTATGATTTTATAAGGATTTAGGTTTAAAAAAAGTTTAATTCACATAGGTAATTTAACACGTAGGATCAGTGACTAGGACAGAGAGTATGCCAAATCACCCATGACATGTTCTATTTAGGGGGAAGGACCATTTGCAAACAAAAAAATTTTGGAAGGACCATTTCATTAAGAAAAATTTTAGAGGGACCAAAAATAAAATTCACTAATTTTACAAGGACAAAAAATATATTAAAAAAAAGGGGGGGACGGGTGTGCGGTGCGTGGATGAAATTGGGTGTGGAAAATTTTTTTCCTTCCTGATTGTCAACTCGGAGTGAGAGATATTCCCACAGAAGAAGACAGACACGTTGTGTTCTCTAATTGCTTAATGTAGATAGCTTACACATCATATCATATCATATTCCATTTCCACTGCACTCACTCATTGACTCTCTCTCTCTCTTCGCCGTTTCTCTCTCTAGAATCAGAAAGAATCCATGGCAGCAGTTAGTCTGAACGGCGTAAAGACGTCGTCTCAGGCGTACCTGGAAGGGAAGGCAGTGAAAGAGACGAGAGCTCTAATGGCTGAACTCTGTCGCCACTTCTACAAATTGGGATGGGTTTCTGGAACCGGTGGAAGCATCAGCATCAAGGTCCATGATGATTCCATTCCCAAGCCTCAACAGCTCATTCTCATGTCCCCTTCTGGTAGTATTCTTCTACTTATATCCTCTTTGACTTCTCTATTTCATATTCATGCCTTTCTTTATTGTACTAGAGGTATTTGAAGTGTATGTGAAGTGTTTGAAACAAGCTCTATGCTAGGTTCTACTCTGCTGTGTAACTTAATGAGTGTTTGACACTTAATTGATGTGATTATGCATTTATGCTGGATTTCAATTCAATGTTGTTATTGGTTATGAATTTAAGATGGCTTTATCTGCTAGAGAAGATGAAATACCATTATGTATTGATTGTTGCTTTGGTTTGTTCTTCCTTTCTGCTGGAAAAATATGTGCAGGTGTTCAGAAGGAAAGAATGGAACCAGAGGACATGTATGTGTTGTCCCACAGTGGGTCTATCTTGGCTGCTCCATCTCCCAAACCTTACCCTCATAAGCCTCCCAAGTGTACTGATTGTGATCCACTTTTCATGAAGGTAAGTTTGGTTACTGTAATGCCAGAGAGATATGTAGTGTTTGATATACACATTCTTCTTTTGAGATTCCACAATACTATGTGACATGATTTAACTGCCCAATATGAAGTCTTACTGTCTTAGTATTTTAAGAGATATTTTTTTCATGTACAATTTAAGTTTTATTGTACTTCAAAATATTTCAGTGGTGCCACTTAAATTTTGGAGTAAAGGCCATAAGTATTGGACATCAGGACTTGTGATAGTATTAACCAACTGTAACATTCAGTTGATAAGTGATCTATACCAATTACTCGACTCACCAGTGATAAATGCTATAACATCTGCATACTGTATATTTTCAGTTCTAACAGGAAATGTCTATTATTAGGTAATTGAATGGCATGACTGTGAATTTTTTATTTGGATGATTATATTTTGTCAACTGGCTGACCTTAGAAACTTATAATTCTTGTGTGGTTTTTGTTTTTATTACTTTCTTGCATAAATCAGCAATGTATATACATTTCTTCATCAGGCATATGAAAAGCGTGAAGCTGGGGCTGTTGTCCACAGTCATGGAGTAGAATCTTGTATTGTAACAATGATTAATCCTTTATCAAAGGAATTTCGAGTAAGTGTTTCTTTGTTTGTTCATGATATTTTTGTTTTGTAACTTTTGTAGCCTTGAGAATAAAGATGCACATTCAAAATTATGATACATAATTATTAGTTATCATTTTATCTATGAATGGAGTTTGGGACTTTTAATAGAACATGCAGCTGAATTGCAAAAAAACATCTCATTGCAAGTTCTAAATTCCAGGCAAGGAGAACTCTTTCGAAAGGAAATAAGTCTCTTTATTGTACTTCAAGATTAAGTGGAGAAAAGATTCATATTTCCAATAATATAATTCTAGACTTGCATGGGACATCCTTCTTGGAGGCATAATTATCTCCCTACTTGCATTATCCTCTTGGTTTGAAAGCCTTTCTTCACAACTCAAGTTTTAGAAAACAATAAATACTGCATGCCACTGAAAAGCTGTGAAATAATTAACAAACTGAAGAAAGACATATGTATAAATATTGACACTGGATAAGCATTTTGCTGATTATCTCTATCCTCTTTGTGTAACACCCCAGCCTTGATCTGCGGCCCAACTGGTGGGGCCCAGAAATTCATTGAGCGTGTTAGCTAAGCTTTTCTGCTCAATTGGTAGTGGATTTAAGGAACTTAAGACTATATCCCTGAGGTCTTGGGTTCGAGTCCACAGAGGTTCCCGATTAGTGGGAATAATCCACTTCAGAGGGTGGAAAAGCTTAGCTAACACGCTCAGTGAATTTTTGGGCCCCAGCAGTTGGGCCGCAGGTCAAGGCTGAGGTGTTACACTTTGTATATGCTTACTATCTATTTTTTGAAAAACATTAAACTTTCTTGAGAATTCTTGGCCTCTGCCTCATGTATGGAGAAATTTATACCCAGAATTGGAAAGTTTTGTTCTCCTTCTAATATCGAAAAAATTGTGAAGGATATTTTGGGGGAGGGGAGGAGGTAGGATATTATATGTTCTACAGAACAAATACTTGTAAACACATTATTTTGAATGAAGAATGCATATTTTCCCCTTGGGAGAGGGTGGATGGAGAAAGAACCTTCCAACCTGCTTCCCTTGCATCCCTGTCATTTTCTGTTGCTATTTTTTCCTGATCAAGTGTAGGACTGTGATTTTGTGTTGTTATTATAACTTATGACAGTGCTCTCACTGCTCTGAGAAGAACAAACATACTATTAAAGTGGCTAATATTCTTCTTTCACATTGTATGTCTTTCCCCATGCTTTTATTTCTATTTTCATTTGATTCTGGTTGTCTCAACAAATGGCAGATCACTCACATGGAAATGATAAAAGGAATCAAGGGGCATGGTTATTATGATGAACTTGTGGTCCCCATAATTGAGAACACTGCCTACGAATATCAGCTCACAGAATCTTTTGCTAAAGCTGTATGTTTCATTCTGATGGTTCTGCATGCATGTTACACATATGTTGGAATTTTGAATGAGTTTCATGAACTTATTGTTTTTCCAAAACTGTGTTATATAGCGTAGTTAGTTGTTCTTTCCCCCCCTCAATTTGTAGATTGAAGACTACCCAAAAGCAACAGCAGTGCTTGTTCGCAACCATGGGATATTTGTCTGGGGAGACACATGGATCAGTGCTAAAACTCAGGTTTTTGTTGTCAACATTCCCCAGGAAGATTGCAATCAAATTTGTATAAGATTGTTTATTTGAGTGTTATGCTTGGAGGTTCCATAATTTTTGGTATATTGGTAATTTTCTTCCAGTCTGAGTGTTACCATTACCTCTTTGATGCCGCTATCAAACTTCACCAAATGGGATTGGACTGGTCGACTCCAAATCATGGTCCAATACAAAGTGCAAGAAGGGGTCTAAGTATTGCAGGGGATTCAAACCTGTCAGTTAAGGCAAGAAAATCTAATGGTGACATTGATCCATTCCCAGTGAGTTCACATAACCCTCCCTTTTTGTTTAAAGCTTCAGATCACTGAACTTGTGAGTATTTTTTTTTCCTTAAATTCCTTAAACAAGATCCTCTATCCTCAGTAGACTGATAATGCTAATTCCCAGTTCATAGGAATAGGATACTTGACATATCCTGGGATGGTTGTCTTAAAGTTCAAATTAGATTTAATAGTTTCAAATTAGATTGTTGATTATCATCTCTATTTGAAGTGCAGCGTTGCGTTGTTCTTGACATTGAAGGAACTACTACTCCCATATCATTTGTTTCAGAGATTCTTTTCCCATATGCCCGTGATAATGTTGGGAGGCATCTATTGGCAACATATGATACCCCTGAGACTAAAGAAGATATCAAGTTGCTTCGCGCCCAAGTAAGATTTTTGTAGAAGGTTTTTATATTCCTCCCATTGGAACATGTGATTTAGGCATTGAGCGGTAGTAATACAGCAGCATGGAATGTTATGGCTTATTGACAATGAAATGATATGTTGGAGATGAGAATGGAATTGTGGTTTTGAATTACACTGTCCTTGAGTACTAAAAACACTAACAACTAATTTGTTTGTCATGTTTATATCATTAAATTTTTCTTCAAGTCAAATAAAGTCAAACAAAAGTGCATAACTGGAGAAAAGAGATAAACAAGAAGCTAATTCTGTTTGGTTTGAGAAAATGTTTTCTGTTTTCATTTCTTATTTCACTAATAAATACAAATGTGTCTTGTTTCATGTAACAACTTTTTTATTGTTTTCTATATAAACTTTGAAAACAAGAAAATTATAAAAACAAGGTAGTATTTTTATAATCATTAGTAAAAATAGAAAATGAAAACAAAAAGAAAATGTTTTATCAAACCAAATAGGACTTAATGATGCATTTGGTTTGTGTTAGAGTCCCACATTGCTTAGAGATAAGGCCAAATTGTAATATACAAGTCTTGGTCAATCCTCATCCTACAAGCTAGCTTTTGTGGTTGAGTTAGGCCTGGAGGTCCAAAATCTAAGATGCTATCATATCCTATCCTATATGATCTGTTGTTATTGGGCCACCACCCTTATCCAGCCCTGGAAGTGAGGGGGTGTGTTAGAGTCCCACATTGCCTTGAGTTAGGCCTAGATCCAAAATCTTAGAGTTTGTTTTTTCTTTTTATTTTCAATTGATATGTTTTCATTAATAATTACGAAATTATCACATTTTTTTATCATTTTGTTTCCCATTTTCAAGAATTTGTAAAGCAAATAATGACAAGGAGTATATAAGTTTGGAAACGTGCCCTAAAGTTTCACATGTAAACTGTATGGAAGCCAGGGACCAGCCCACCTTTGAGATTTTGTGTATATGTTGCATTCGGAGAATTAGGACCATTGACTTCTCTTTCATTGTGATAACAGGTTGAAAGTGACCTTGACCAAGGGATTGCAGGTGCTGTGCCTATACCCCCAGATGATGCTGGGAAAGAGGAAGTCATTGCTGCTCTAGTTGCTAATGTGGATGCTATGATTAAAGCTGATAGAAAGATCACTGCCTTAAAAGAGTTGCAGGTACTTAAACCTAATGTTGCTGAATTCTTCTCTCTGTTGAATTCATATCCGTGATATTGCTGACATTTAGATATGCAGGGCCATATATGGCAAACTGGTTATGAGAATAATGAATTGGAGGGAATAGTTTTTGATGATGTACCAGAAGCTCTAGAAAAGTGGCATGCCTTGGGCATAAAGGTTGTTTCTGCTGATTCTTAGCTCTATACCTCTTTATGGTTGGTTCACTTGTTAAGTTTCTAAATAACGTTTGCTGATTATTTTCCCATTATTGACCCTAGACATCCTTGACGCTTAAGCAAGATGCCAATGTTTGTTTGGTACAAGGGTATGAGATAACCATAGATTTGAGATGCTCTTTATTAGCTAAATGAGAACATGTGTGCATGTGTCAGCCTATGATTCCTTTCCAAGCCCATGAGCATTTAACCATTCTATTTGAATTTCCACCTATATCCTCTTACTTATCTCCTTTCCTTTTTATACATGACCCCAACCATCTATGTCCACTCTCCTCTTTCCTTTGGTTTGCTTTAGGTGCCTATGGTGGGTCCCTGGGTTTATGCAGGGCTTCCCTCATATAGACTTGACAGTGGATACTATCCCACTGAAGAAGAGTTCCTTTGTAACACTTGCTTACCACTGCCAGCCACCCATCACATCCTTATCTCCTTTATCCTACCATGGTACCATTCTTTTTCTATTCCAGTCACATGTTGACTCACCCTTGGACCCACCAAATTGGCATCACGGGCCTTCTATCAATTATCAAGTTACCAGGGAATAGACAATAAGAATTGGCATGAAGAGACCATGAATGACAGAATATGAGAAATTTTCAAGATTATAGGACTGGAGACAACTATAATATGACATAAAAAATTAGCATAAAATTAACATAAATATAAATCTTAAATTGAAAAAATAATTGGTGTTTTAAAAGTGAGTATGAGTTATTGTAAATATAATAAATTATTATAATTTATTTAATTCTTATGGCATCTCTATCTCTATCTGTATTTATATAAAAGGAAAAAAAAATGTAGCTAAGAGTATCTAAAGTGTTTGACATGAATAAATGTCCAACATGAACACCACTACTATTTTGAAGTGTTCATGCCTTTTTTTCATTTCTCTCTTCAAACCATCCAACATGTGTTTTGGTCCCTCTCTTAGGCACTTTCTACTCAACTTGGCTGATCCCCTTACAAATAGAAAAACACATATGTTATTGTTTTATGTGCATTCTTTATCTGATTTATGGAGAGCATATTTTCTTGCATTTTAATTGCTATTTCTGATCTATGCAACAGGTATACATATATTCTAGTGGTAGCAGATTGGCGCAAAGGCTAATATTTGGAAAAACAAACTATGGGGACCTAAGAAAATATTTATCTGGTTTTTTTGACACCACAGTTGGGTAATGTTTATATACATGTTTCCCCTTGATGATTCCAGTTTAAAGATGCATATATTCATGCAAAACTCTTCTCCAGGAACAAAAGAGAGACACGGAGTTATGTTGAAATTTCTCAGTCCCTTGGCGTTGATAAGCCATCGGATATTTTATTTCTCACTGATGTAGTTCAAGAAGCTACAGCTGCTAAGGCAGCAGGTATGTGCATATTTTCTTAAATCTTAAACCCATCATCTAATTTATGAGTTAAATTTTATCCTCCAGCTGTAAAATTTGTTACCTTATATCAATAAGCTTAACAGTATCTCACATGATTATAGTCAATAAATTCTTTCACTTGCTGGGAAAACTAAAAATTCAATCCTTATATTAAAGTTTAAATTTGATACACTATCTGTTTGTTAATAATAGTTTCTTGTTTCAGGTTTGGAGGTGATAATTTCTATTCGACCTGGAAATGGACCCCTCCCTGAAAATCATGGGTTCAAGACAATCAAATCCTTCTCTGAGATTTAAGATTAGTTGCAGTCATCTGTGATAACTTTGAATGTGTATGAAATAATGTAATCTATTGCTAGTCTCAATTTAACACCTTCCTTTTTTATAATTTTTTTAAATGATTTAAATATAATCACTGTTCTTTTTATAATTATTACAAGGCATATTCTTGTTCACATGAGCCATTCCAAATAATCAAAATGATATATTAATGAGTAGGTCACGAGTCAAAAAGACTTGTTAGATTATTGTCATGAATAAATAGTGAAGGGGCTGCTAAGTGCTAACTGATATTTTTATAATAAAAATATGTGCACGTGAAAAATCATTTTACTTTTAAACGATACTGATTTGTAAAAGAAAGTTGCAGAAATTGTGTTGAAATGTGTATTTTTTTACTTATTTTTATATAATAAGTAGAGTTTTCACTCTTATGAGCAAGTTTCTTTTTTCTTTTTTTTTCCAGATATATGGCTTTATTGTTGTTTAGCTTTTTTATATATTCTTTTAAAATGATTAAATTATTAATTATTTTTAAAACTTTCTAATGTTAAATTTTTTTCTTAAATATTAGTTGCTTATATTTTTAAATTTTTTTATGAAACCTTTTTTCCTATTATTTTAATTATTTATATCCTTATGATTTTCTTTATTTTTTTACATTAAAATCTGTTCATCCTTACCCAATCTTTAGCTACTTTCTCACCCAAAAAAACTTTAGCTACTTTATTGAGTAGATTTCCATTTTCCTTTCCAATCAGCAAAGTGTTTATTATATTAGTCTTTACATTTAAAAAAAATATAAGAATAAAGGTCATTGATCTATTTTAGTCACACTAGTCCTTTACAAAGAATTAGTATGATATAGGTTGAGAGCTAATGTGACTGAAAAAGAATATAGGTTGGCTATTAACGTGGATTGATAAATATGAAAAGTTTTGCCAAAATTAAATTAAAAAAAGGAGATCTACTCCTACCTTATTGCTTTATCTTAAATTAGAGTAAATTATCTTCAAAGTAACTTATCTTTTTTATTCTTTCTTATAATATAATACAATTTTTTTTAATTTTATTTCAAATTCAATTTTTTAATTAATTATATTTTTTATAATTTTAAAATTTTTAAAATGATTTCTTTATTAATTTATAATTTTTAAATTTTATCTAAATTTACAGCACTCATACATTGCAACAACTCTTAGTTATCCAAAATGAATGATCTAAAATTTCTTATGGGAAATATTAATTGCTCTAATTAAAAAGAATTTAACCCAATTCGATTGTACTTTAACCTATATTCAAATATCCAATGGTAGATGATGAAAGAAAATGAGAAGATAATAAAATGGAATGAAATGAAGCAAAATTAACTTTTATTATTTGAATAATTTTATGATGAAAAAATAGAATGGATTGTATCATGTTATATTTACATTTTCTTATTTTAATCAATTTAAATACACTATTCCATTTCATCAGATATTATGAGTTGTGTACTAAACGTGTCATTTTTCATTGATCCAAACGTAGCCTAGCCTCAAGCAAATTAAAATGTCTTCTCTCTCCCTATACAATGTATAGGAACGAATGAAATAAGTATGACTATAAATCACATATATTAGGATTCCCAATCTTGAAATAGCAATACTATTTTCACACAAGTTTTACATCATTCTTACATTATATCATGCTTATTAAATGAGATTTGTGCACAACACACATCAAGATCGGTGCAGACCAAGTAAATGAAGAAAGGCATTGTCTAACCTATAATTAACCATGCCATCAAGATGACAGTGATATAGACATTTTGTTCAACCTTTATAGCGTGTAGGGAATTTCTGTGTAACACTTTCATGTATATATATTATTTTTCATGCATGGCTGCTTTTCTCTCCTGCCGTTTATTTTGAACTTTGAAGCCTTTTTTTATGGAGCAGTGAATCACAAAGTCTAAAAGATGAAAACTTCAACAAGCATAAACTACCAAAAACAAAATCCTTAGCCAAATTAAGTACCTAACATGCTTTCATCAATGGAATTTTGTGGCATGTTAATTTTATCTCAAAACATTTGATCACAACGTGTTATGACTTAATTTCATAAAGAGAGCTCAATCCAAAAGACTAATTCATTAGGTGGGAGAGCCTCATGACTTAATACCATTGCTTTCACTATTCCTTTATTTTGCCGGCTGAAGCCGGCTTTGCATTTACACCTTAATCCAACCTATAGATAGGCCTTTCCGTAATCCAACTCTCAATACAACCCCATTTAATTTCTTTATGACTTGTTCCATCCTCCATCATTCATTCTTTCATTCACATTTCCCCTTTTTTCTGCTTGCATCCATGAAGAAACAAAATCCCATTCCATTATTGCTACCTATTTCCAATAACATGGAGTGTAAGACAAAATGCCTAATTTCAAGTAACACTAATTCAGCTTGATGCATCTGTGTTCAATATAAAAGGGGTTATTATAGTGCTTGAATAAGGAAAAGGTGATTAGTTTCAGGTTTTCTTAGTGCTCTATCATGTGGTGGTCATAGATGTTATAGTAACTTGGTCTTTTCACAAACCACCTAATTAGCTGCTATCTTTGTCAAAAAAAAGTGGTGTCAATACCCGGAACTAGAAATGTTTGAAGTTGCATAACAACTGGAAGAAGAAGAAAGAATTAAAAGCAAGAAATGATCTTTGCGGTTTATTGTTCAATGCACCACAACAGCAGTTGGGTCCAACCTAGATGTACCTAAATGACAAAACAAAGTCTAAAAAGGAGGAGAAAAGAAAAAGGGTGGTCTTCACATTTTCTCTGCTTTTGTTATATACATATACATATACATATGGTTTCTTTTAAGCCTCACTTTCTCTTAGCATGATGATTGTAACAAAAGCCTCACTTTCTCTTAGCATGAATGCTTCTCATTCAATCTAAGAAAATATAAATCAAAAACAAAGACATGGAAAAAGAAACATTCTTGGCTAAAATCACGTTAGTCTGCATCTATGTTTGTAACATGGTTTTATGCGAAATAAAAAATTATAGTTATTTGTTATTTTATTTTTACTGAATTATTTTCATGGATATATAGAACTAGTATACATACAATTTATTGTGGATCCATAACATGTTTGTGCAGAGTAACAGGACCATATGGACACTGTGAATATCTTTTTACTAACTTCTTTTCCCTTCATTTTTTCCTGCTATTGTTGAAGTTTGGATTGGATCACAATCACAATTTGAAACTCTAATATCAGATGTGATAACAATAATTTGAACAAGTATATCATCTCTTTTTTTTGCCTTTTAGTTTCTTTGTCCTTGTTTCCTCTCCCATAACACACACCATAGAAGTTCTTTTTCTGTGTTTTGAAATTTATGTCAATCATGGGAATTTTTGGTCTATAGTACTAGGAAAACAGCACCCACTTTATTAAAAAATTCTTATCCATTGAATGGTGCATAGTTTCAGAAGGACAACTGGTATGAACAATTTTTATGACCAGCATATAATATAATACATTCTATACAAAATACAATTTTTTGATCAATACATACATAGGTCCTATACAAAATACAATTTTTATAATCAACACATGCATAGGTCCTATGTCTAGATAGTTGTAAGAAGTACAGGTTGGATACTGACATTATGCACAAAATTCTGCATTTAAAAACGATCAAAGAAAGAAAAGTCTTTGCTTTACTTGATCAGAAAGGGATCTAATTGAAAACTGTTACAGAAATGGTTTTGCTTCCAATTATAGGAGTCAGGAAAAAACAAAAAAGGTAAAAAAAAAAGAAAAGAAAAACAAAAACACAGTATCATATTTGGGTTTTGAATTGCCTGAGAAACTGATTAGACTAAATTGGCATAACCAAGAAGAGGGACCCCTCAACCTTCCTTAAGCTAATCCACCCACCTTCCAGTTGGTGCAGCTTTCTGTGATGATGACAACATAGGACACAGTTATGTCCTTCTGAAGGTACAATGTGTCCCTTCTCAAGCATCCTCATTTTTCCTTGTCTTCTCTTTGCCTTCTTTGGATCTCTGAACCCAACTTCACAGGTGGTGGGTGTGAAACAGGAATCACACATAGACAGTGTGAAGATTGAAGAACCTTATTGATTGAATTCATGATCATAATCAATTAATGAGACACCCCAGCTAATGATTATTCCTAAGATGTGATTTTCTAACAAAAAATTACTCTAATATATTGAATATGAAGAGAAAAATAAAATTCATTGGACAAAGGTACTTTTTTTCTTCTTTCATTTATGCAAAGGAAAAAAAAAAGATAGCAAATTAGCAATATTCTGAGGTGGAAGACAAAGCATGAGAACAAAGAAGAGGAAGGGCCTTGCCATTTCATGGTAAGAAAGCCACTTTTACAATTAGACCAAGCTCTGTACCTTGTTAATTGAAATCATTCAAAACCCCATGTAATCATTCTCTCAATCTAAATCATCCACATCTGAAAAAGTTATAGCCTTGAACACAATTAACCTCTTCTTCTTCTCAGGAAGGTGACTGTGAAACTCTAGGTGAAGTGACAGGAAACAGAGGCAAGAGCTGTGGCTCTGAGTCTCTAGGAGTTGTGATTGGAGAGGGATGCAAATAGAAGCCCTTTTCAGCGATGGCCTTGTCTTCCTCTGATGAATTTCCCAATGAAGGTGAGGATTTGTCAAAAGGGTCATCATTCAATGGTGTGACAGGGCTAAGAGCAAGAGAAGGGAAATCAAGCAAACTTGGAGAGAGGATCTCTGGCTTGCGTGGGGAGAATCCAGAATTCTGTGCAAAATTGGGCATCAAGGTGTTGAGCATGAGACTATTCTTGAGACTGTTCCTCCTCTCATAGAGCTTGAACCCTTGCTTCTTTGGTGCTGTCTTGATGGGTGGGATGTTGAAGTTTCTAGATGGTAGTGGTGGTGTTGGTGGATCTTGTTGGGGTGGTTTTGTGGTATCTGATGACCCAGTTAGCATTTGAACTACCTGCTTGAAAGTGGAGGTGTCAGCTTGGACAAAAGTTGTAGGGTAAGGGTTGGAATCAGATCTGGGGATGGTTTTAGGAGTGAGTGGTGGTGTAGGGATTTGGATGCCATTGCTGTTGCTGCTGCTCATACAGTTACTGACATTGCTTTTTGGGGAGTTCATAGGAGATGGGTTCTCTCTATCTTGAAACCTTGAGCTAATTTCCATTGATGGAGGAAGGGGAAGGGTCTCTCTCTCCTTCCACCAAAACTAACAAATATCTTCCTTCAAAGTAAGAGAGAAGAAAAAAAGGTTAGGGGTGGTTTGGGTGGAGATTGGACAAGAAATATGGAAGAGTGAAAAACAAGGCTTTGGGGGAAAAGTATGAAGGGTTGCTTATTGTGCTAGTGTTTTGTTTTGTTGTGCCTCTCTTCTTTCTAATATACTAATTTTTTTTCTTTTTCTTATACTATTCAAAGTTTCAAACTTTTTTTTTTCATTATTATATATATCTCTCTTAGAAAACTGAAATCGCTAGCTATGTTGTTTTGGTGGGCCTTGGGAGTGTGGTTGGCTAGAGAGGAAATGCCCTCAACGGTTTTGGGATTTATAAAGACACAAACAAAGCCTCCTTTTATTTTACCAATGTTATGGTGTAAAACCATAATTTTACATAATTAATTTTAAATTCTTTTAATTTAATGTGCTTTATAAAATATATATCACTCATTTTAATTTAAACATTGATTTTTAAAATCAATTCTATTCACCTATAAACAGATACTATAATATGTGTTTGATTTACCTCAGAACCAATAAATTCATCCAAACGCTACTCAAAATAGCTTTGGCATGATATAAACTAAACACACCATAATGCAATTGGTAGAATTGGGAATTTTTGGCAATGGGCGCGTGTACCACCACACCTGTGGCATAGTTATCCTTATGGTGTTAAATATATTTGTGGCATTGACTTCAGAGCCTAACTGCAGAGACTATTGTATCCTTGATGGGATTGGGGATGATGAATGATAGATACAATTACAAACTACAAGGTTGATCAAACAGAACAACACCCATTTCATTCCTAGATTTTGGCTTTGATTTGCTTTGTGCCCTCTCAAACAGAGCGTGCATTTCACGTGCAAATCATGTATGAACAAACTCTTTCATACACGACTATCTAACCAAAGTTTAGAATTTATAAGTGAAGTTTGCAACCTGCCCACCTCAGACAGTTAGATCTCAGACAAATAAAGTGATTAGGAAGTTTTTTTTTTAAAAAATCATATGTATTCTACACTAAAACAATTTTATTTGAGTTGGATAGAATTTTTAAATTTTTTTTCATATTTAACGTAGCTGTAGACAAGGATTTGAGACCGCTTGTTAGGTTAAACAATCCGTGACAACTATCAATTGATCCACGCGCTTTCGGTGGTAAAGAAGATAAAATAAAAGGGCGACTTAATTTGTTTAAAAAGTTCAAAACATGAAAACTATTTTTCTATGAATTTTATATAATCAAGTTCTTATTGTTTATAAAATTACACAAAGTTTAATAATTTTTCTATTTGGTTTTTTTTTACCCTCTCATCTCTTTAATTTCTTTGAAAGGATTATTAGCAGACTAATATATTATATTGTCTATAATATTAATACTTGGGCTATGCTAAAAGTCACATATGCATATAAAAAAAAGAGAAAAACACTTGTAATAAGCAAATTCTTCAAGCAAGAACAGAGTCAAAGTCTTGCTTTTGATTGTCGATCAGCCTCCAAGACAGGAATTTAGACATATCTTATCTGAGTTTATGTAGCAAGTCATAAATTTAGAGACAAGTTTTGGTGCGATTGAATGTAATTGGCATGCCCTTTAATCTTCTTTCCTTTGAAAACTGTATTAAATATTCTACTTTAATGGCTGATCCTGTAATAGCATGGGGTTTCACTGTTTCACTTTCTTTTTATTCATAGAGTTTTATTTTGTTTACTTTGATCGGAATAGGATTTGTTGGATTAATTAATTAGTTTAATTAAGTGTTTGAATGTTCTAGTCTTCTAGATTATCTTTTTTAAGAATAAATATACATATACAATTGAAGTACATTTTTTTTCTTTGACCGAAATCTCGAGCCGGATGGTGATTAGGTAAAACTCTCCCAAAAGTGGCGACTCCAGATAATGATAAAAAATAAATGTTAATTTTTTTTAAAGTATTATATTGAATAAAAATTCAAATTGAAGGAGGCATCAATGTATAATTTAAGAAAATAATGATAAAATATCATACACAGTGCTCCATATTGTGTCACTAACACATATATAGCTGCACATAGATTTAAGATCGAATCATAAAAATACTAAAGCATACATCATATTTTATCAAATTGTTATACTACCCCCGCTGGGAGAGCTAGCCCCACCATGATGTGGATGTTCGCGGCTCGAACAAGATTGCTTCCCGTGGAGGATACCTGTGGTTAAACAAAAAAATTGTTATACTAAAGCAATTTTAATTTGTTTTAAACTACTTAAATTTCTCACTACTATCTCAATTCTAGTGGCTTAATATCTTATTTTCTTTGAATTGAAAAAGATGAAACCAAGTAAAACGAAGTTTAACAACTATATATGTATTTAAGTTCAGATGCAAAATTAATCCTAACTTTTAACCACTACTCTTGATCCAAAGGTTAAACCAATAAACCCACAATTATGTTAGGGGATTTTTGATCGAAGACAAAAAAAAACCCTATTTTTTAATATTCTAAAAAATAAGATGGATAAGGGACTTTTTATAAATTCTCAAGATCGAATAAAACAAAAGCTCAATCTGCACTTCAATATCAATTCTTCAAAGATATCATAGTCTTTTACCAAAGACCATACATATATATAGTATCAAAAGATGCACTGTTAATTTTCTTGTACCCTCTTATAGAACTGTACTAGAGTTAGATAAAAGCTGGTAACAGTCCATATTGGAGAAGAAGCATGCGCTTTTATTTAATGGCACTACTGTAACCCAATGGGTTATATAGGACAAGGATTTTTTCATGCTCCTCATATTAATTTGGGGGCATCATGATATATGAAGAATACATTAAACAAAAAGACTTTATGTAAATTTATATGATCCTATTATAAAAAATTGTTGTTTTTTTCTCTTTTATAACGTGATCCTCTCATATTGGATGTTCATGGTTCTAATCTTCAATTTTTAAAAGTATGTCACACTCCAAAATATATGCTTTATAACAAATTTTTGTAGTTTCAACGGTCAATTATTTCAATGTATACCTTTAAATTTAATCCACAAATGTTGGTCCAGTAACTAATTAATATGTTATAATAATGCCATTAATTTAAGTTTAATTAATCAGTATTTTATACCTAAGTGAATTAGTTCGGTTCCTAAAAATACAAAGTGAAGTAGGGAGCACTAATTGTGAGATTCCATATAACTTTCATTCTCCAAAGCTAGTGATTGGTAATAGGTAATTTCAAATCCACTATCCACTTGAGAAGTAAGTGGTTTAGATTGTTCTTTCCACACTTTAAAAAATCTTGAAAAGCAAAAAAGAAAGGGGAATCAAATTCTGATTTATATTATTTACATTGAAAAGGAGAGATAGACCGGCAAAGAAATGAGGTGGGGGACCAAATGCCAATAAGACAAAGTCATCACCTCCTTTTATGAATTGATTTATTATTACTCTTTAATGGATAATCATTATTAGGATCATGGAATTCCTTTTCAAAATTCTTCTGTTATGCAAAATTATGAATTTATTACCTCCTTAAGTGCTACACAAAAACGTTACTAGCTATAATTATAATAAAATGCTTATCATATACATTGAATTTTCATCCCAAAAAATCATTGCTATTAACATAATCTCAGAGTCTAAAACAGAGTTTATTGTAAGCTTCTCAATGGTAATTAGAGAGAGAAAAAAAAGTACTAATTTGTAAAAGGCTCCATAAAGGGTTGATGGGTTACTAAAATCAGTGAGATAGTTTGAAGTTGGTGAGGAAGCTAAATGGATTTCATAGAGAAAGTGAGAGATACCATGCCCACCTTCAAGTGGGAAATGAGTAAGCATTGAAGCAATGAACTGATGACAGAGCGCAATACCAAATATATGTGATATCTTCAGCAACAAAAGAGACCATACTAAAGTCAAGTCATGATCTATTTTTCTGAAAATGACCCCTTTTTTGGATCCCCAGCTCTGGTGTTGGACATAGATGATTGGAGAACTCATATACAAATTTTCAAAATGATCATCAATCAATGATAGTATTAATATTGTCAATGGAATAGCCCATTTGGTTATAATAGGAAAATTAATGTGTTTGTGTCTGTTTATCTCTCTAAAGAAACAAAAATTAACAAAGAAAAAAAGAAAAAATATTCTCTATATTCTCAAACACCTTATTCTTTTATATCAACGAAGTCGGTTATATGCTTCATTTCTGTTAAGCAAGTTTTTGTATTCAAGTACTATAGAGGGAAAAAATTTGATTCTCCTTCAGTCTTGGGTTTATTTTGTTGATGGAAAAAATCCGCACTAAAAAAAGTTAATTAGCCCCACCATTATGTATAGGGATGTAAAAAAACTCGTGTCCGTGGATATACCCGAGTACCCGCATATTTATTAAATGAGTGAGAGCAGATATTATACTACCCGCCCCACAGGTACCCGTATATTTATTAAAAATGTATTTTCTATTAAATATATTAAAATATTAAAAATATTTAGTATTTTTTAGATAAAAATTATTTTTTATTATTTTATAATGATACTTTTAATATATTAACACGTAATGATATTATATAATATTAATTTATATTATATAATATGCTATTATAGTATATTAGATGACATTTCCTCTCTTTCTTACTATAAATTTTAATTTTTAAAATATTAATGGATACCCGTGAATATTCATGAATATCTGCTATCGACATGGGTACCCGTCAATTTTTATGGGTATAAATATAGTTAGTGTATTATTCACCCCGCCCTTACCCTTGACATCCCTAATTATATAGATGTTTCCAAGCGTGTGAAAAATATAGGTGGTTTTAAAAAAACACCTTAATTATTCTTTTACATGAGTCAATTTGAAGATTCTTCATGTAAAAAGAACAAGACCCCTGTAAAAGGGTAAATAGACTAATTGATTGCTCTCCTTCTAGGTAGAATGTCATCATAATGAAAGTCTTGTGTGGTCTATATTTATAAATTTAAATAAAGGATATTTCTTTTCTTAGTTAACCTTTTTCATTTCTTGGATTCAAATTTAACTGCTTCAAGGCAACTTTTGATGCAGTAGCTAGAAAGTTTCTTATATTAAATTCAAGAAGTGAGTGGGTGATAGTGTCCTAAACCGCTGACAAGCCAAAGACCATGTAATAATAATCTTGCAGACACAGAACAAATTAAAATATTTCATCATGATGCCATAACTTTATCAAACCCTCACTAATTTATTTATCTCCAAATACTGCCATGTGCATACTTTCACAAATTTCTACAGCATATATAATATTTGTCAAAAGCCAATTGGTCAAGACAAATCTATTCTATATATACACATTATAACATACATAGACGGTGAGTGTTATAAACTATTTTATGGATTCACAAAAATTAAGGAAAAGCAATAGGAGAGGGGTTATTGGCCGGCTTGACTAAAGGACCATTACATTAAGAATATAAAGTATTAGGTGTCACAATGGTGGTTCTTTTGCAAAGGTTAACAAGTGCAACTTATAATAATTATACAATTAATTAATTAAGTAAGAATCCTTAAAATTACTTTGAAGATATATATACATATGCTGCTGGCTTTGCAGGGTCCGCCAAACTTAGGCTTTAATTATGTCACCGTCAAGGCCGGTTTAAGCCTATAGTTCACAATATTGGTGTATATATTACATTACATTAGACATGTGTGTGTATTGAGCTCTGTGTACTATATAGTCTATAGCTATTTGTATATATAATAATATAAAAAAATTGAAACTTACAGAAAGAAACAGAGACGGATTAATTGGATTCATATTTTTCCAATCTCAACAAGGAAGGTAGGTTATGCCGAAAAGTTGACGTTCTTGGTAGGCCAGTTCATATTGCAGTTAGGCAAATTCCACTGTACAAGTCCTGAATTTCTTTTCTCCATCAATTGAATTGGAAATAAAAAATAACCTCTCTCATACTTGTCATGGTAAAGGCAATATATAATTAACTCCTATATGTTTTTTGTGCTTTTTTTTTCTAGGGTAGACTTTGGGTGCGCACATATATTTTTCACATGAAAATTAATTTTATTCAAATTGGAAACATTTATATTATGGTGAGGCTTATTTTCTCTTGTGAATTTTTTTTATATACATACAACTCAAAACATTAAATTTTACTTGAAAAAATCAAACAATGTTTTACTTGAACGTGATCAAATGTTGGGTGCTAGTTTAATACAAGAAAATATTAATCTATTGCTTAATTAACCATGTGGATGAAATATATATAGAGGGGTAAGTTGAATTGGGCAGTATCTCTATTATTACGTACCCACAAGACATGACAATTGTACGTGTTATATATTCTAAGCATTGAGATCACTTGGATTTGGACAAAGGAGAATAATTATGAGGTAAATGTTTTGGTAGGCAGCAGATAGAGGAGATAAATATGTAGGAAACTTCTTGGTGGGTTAAGAGTCTTGGCAGGATTTGAGACATTGTGGGTGTGTTGGTGAAACGAAGACTTGGTTTATTTCTTTCATCATTGACAACTTGATATTATAATATCTCCAAAGAAAATTCTATATTATATTTATGGGTGTATTAATTTGATAATTATAAAGAATTTATTTTAAAAAAATGTTAAAGATATTAATTATAAAAAAATGATGTTAATTTTATTAAGTTTATTTTCGACTATACTAGCAAATTAATCCTGAGAGATTCCTGATCGTGCAGTTTAGTTCTTAAGAGATTGCTCCGTCATGCAAAATGGTTCCTGAAAAACAAGCAAAAACAAGCAAATTAGTCCCCGAGACATTAAAAATCATGCACATTAGTCCTTAAAAAAATGACCTTTCGAACTATTTTGCATGACAGAGCGCGCAATCTCTCAGGGACCATTTTGGGATTTTGAATCTCTCAGGGACTAAACCGCACAACCAGGAATCTCTCGGGGACTAATTTGCTAGTATATATTTTAATTTGTTTGAATGTTAATTATAATGCAAAATTACTTTTAAACACAAAGGCACTAAAAAGGTTGTAATATAGTTTTGCACAAAAACTACAGATTCACATTAGAAGAGTTTGTAAATTTATTTTTGCTTCGATCATAGACTATAGAGGCTTTTTCATAGAATTAATTTTGGTTGAATTGAAAACTATGAGAATCAATTCTTCAAATTTACTAAACATAATAAAAATATTATTGGATTTTTTTTTAAGTTTGGATGTTATAAAATAAAGTTAATTTTAAACATAAAGTACGTACTAAAAAAGAGAATAAATAATTTTATACCAAGTAGATATAAATTCACACTTGAAGATCAATTGGGTGACATAATAAATTAATCTATATTTTGCTTTTAATGATTCTATTAATACAATACAAGGGGCTTATTTTTTTCAATTCTAAAAAATTAATTTTTGTTGAATTAGAGATTAGAGAATCGATTCTTCAATTTCTTAACAAGAAAATATTATTTGAATTAATTTCAGGTTGCTTAAAGTGATTCTAAAACAAATAAGCAGCGAATGTATATAAGAATCTTTTATGTGTAGGTGGTTTCTGAAGTATTCCCATAGCTTTGAATGTGTGATTAATTATTTCAAACATGGAGTGATATGATTAGACTCTTGCTTCTAAAGTTTTAACATTTGTCCTCTCCACTTATTACTGTACAGTGCTCTGTCATGAACCAAGAGTGCAAGAGCTCTTTAAATTTGAAGCGTGTACTTATACACAATCTCACTTGTTTTGTGCTAAAATTATTTTTTATTAGAATAATGAGAATATCAATTATTGAACTTTAATCCACTTGGTCATATAAAGATTCTAGATTTAACCCTTCATATAGGTAATAATATTTTATGAGATGAATATTACTCAAGCTAGTATTTATCCTTTTGTAAAAAAAAAAAAGTTTAGGGATCATTTAACATTATTAATTACAATATTGATTGATGGCTTTTTATATATCAATAGAATTTTAAGTATTTAATATAAAATTAGTTAATATATGATTAATTAGTACTGCTCATCCGAATTCCGAAATCCATATAAAGGTTTCACAACATATCTCTACTTTGTTAAAAATAGAAGAAGAAAAAAATAATAAAAGGAAGTCATAATATATCTAATGTTTTAAAGACTGGACTTAATTGGCTGCTGGCTTGGTTAATTGAAAAACTGCCAAGTTTGTGTTCAATCAATTTATATATAATCTCAAAAAACTGATTAACCATAGAATGGGTGAGAACATGTTTCAAATCGAACCATTTTTTTAAATAATTTTGAAATTTTAATTCAATTTAATTAATTTTTTAGCCCAACAAAACTTGTTGCTAAGTTACAAGGTATTTTTTTGTTTAACCACGGGTATCCTCCATATAAGACAATGTTAATTCCAGCCGGGAACATAAGATAGGATTAACTCTCTCAACGAGAATTTTTTTCCAATCATGATACTTTAATCCGAGACCTTACTCAAGGGGATCAAACATGTACGTACCACTTGACCCAATCCCCATCGGTAATTACAAAAGATACAAAGTTTGTATATGAATTATTATTATTATTATTATTAATCGTACATGACATATACTATTATTATTTTATGTTAATTTAAATTTGATCTAACTTTAGTTTTTATAAAGTTATTTTAATTTATTGCTTACTCTATATATATATATAAAATATTAAACATATATAATTTTAATTATTACTTGTTTAATCATGATTCACTAGGATTTAATAAATTGCAAATCAATACTTTAATTTTATGGGTTGAATGACCTATTTGAAACATTGAAAATATCACAATCAGTTAAAACCAAATGGGAGTGCCAAACAGCGCCTAGCTGTTTACAAGAGACAGCATGCATGATTGTCTTGCTTGCTTGAACCCCTTTTGTCCCTCTTTGAAGGCAAAGGAAACAAAATGGTTGCTTAGTCAAACTAAATGGCCCCACACAACCCATTGCTTTCAACATTGATATAATTAAATGAAATACCCATCTTACCCAAAGAAACCGATTGTTGATACACACATGCATAATATAAGGAAATTTTAGTTTGATTATTAATTGGCAGTGTTTGTCCCCAAGATGATCATCTGATCTCACTAGAGAAATTTATGTGACGATTTACCAAGCTGGAAAAAGTTACAAATCCTCTCAAATATTTCTAATAATTTTTTTATTACTTTTCTAAAAATTTACCGATCGTTTTTACCTATTTAGATATAACAATTAATAAATGGAATTAATGATTTTGTTTTATTTTAAATTTTTTATCTAATTTCTATTATATTTTTAATCTCCATTATTAATTATTTGTTTCTCATTATTATTTTCATTTATTTTAAAATGAATGTAGGAGTATTGAAGATGTAATTAATTTTGAAGTATTTGGAAAAGTTTATTTAAGTTTTTCTTTTATTATATAAGTATTTACATAAACTTGTGAAAATAGTTTATGATATGTTCATAAGTCATTTTCAGTTTATTTTAATAAACTTCTTAAACTACCTTATGGAAATAGATTATGCAAAAGTTTAAGAACCATGTTCCATATTCAATTTTCATTTTGTTGAAGTGTATTCCTTCGTACGGTGGTTTTCGGTGAAAGTTCGGTGATCCATGGCGGTTGACGTCAAATTTCGGAGGGGGGTGTACCTGCAGGCATTCCGATGCTCAAGTCAGTTTGTGTAGCAGATGAATAGTGTGTATTAGTCAGAAAGTGTACCTGATTACAGTGTGTTTTACTCAATTTATATGAAGGTAAAGGCGGGAAAATCAGTTAATGAAAATCAGTTAATGTAACGGTTTCCCTGCATTGGTTTCACGCACCTAAGCCAACATGAAGTCCACGCGCCAAAGGGGGAATGTTGGGTATGCATACGGTATGCCAGTAGGCGGAACAAATAAGCTTAGAGCATACATTCGCTGGATCGCGCATGCCGCTATCTGAGAGGCCGGATGGCAGTCCAGAACAGTTGCCCCCCAAGTCGTGTCATTCATGGTGTCTTGAATGTGCATGCGACTTATAAGTTCAATGTCGGCCAAAGCCGGTAACCTTTCAACTTTCTAGCTGTAACGGTTGGTATTACGAGACGTGACGTGTCGCAATCTAAGAGGCGCGTCTCTTCGCTTTTCGCCACGTGTTCGCATCCCATCGTCAAGTATATAAATGTTTTAAAAATGCTTCTGGGCAGCCATTTCTTTACTCGAAAATTTCTGATTTCCCTTTGTTTTTCTCTCTGATACTTCTTCTTCCTACGAGTTGGTGCAATTTGCGCTCCATTTGGGACATTCGTGCATGCCTTTCGAGCCCTCAGGTCTCCTCCAGTTCTTAGAGGAGTTTTGTTCGGAGTTTTTGCAAGGTATTTCTGGTCTCTTTCTGCCGTTATTTTTTAGTTATTTGGTGTTCTCCTCTGTAAAAATGGGTCGCCTGGATAGAGATAGGATAGTAGTTTTGGATGATTTAGAGGATGAAGGGATTGAAAATCTGGTTCGCAGGTCCCGTAGTACTTTCCGTGTAAATCCCGTTGGTCTAGGAAACTTAGGTCCTAGCGAAGGGTGTGTACCAGAAATGTCTTTTTACCCCTAGGCCTGTCTTTGAAGGGATTTCGTGCCCTGGATTCTGGGTTGTCTGCCAGTCTGGGTAGGCCTGTTGGGAAAAGGGAAGTTGCCGAGTTTGCTGACATAGTCTTGCAATCATCCGGCATTTCTTCGTCCTCTGACTCAGATTCTGACAATGAATTCTTGGATCTTTTGAACAGGTCTGTGATGGGAAAGAGGAAAATTCATACCTCTCCCCGGGCAAACTTCCCGAAGCCGCCTAACTGTGAACACCTTAGGTGGGTAGACATAGAGGCCCTGGGTACGTCCTGCTGGTACAGTTCAGAGCCAACTTTAGAGCTGGCGTTTCGACATGTAACTTATGCTTCTCCTGGGCATGAAGAAGAATGGTCAATAGAGCTTCCGGGGGAAAATGATAGAATTTTTAATCAAGGGAATGTAGAAATCCCTTTTCTCCCCATGTATAAATGCCTCTTCACAAACCTTGGCGTACGATTGCCGTTTACATATTTTGAAGTTAGCATTCTAAAGTATCTAGAGGTTTCTCCATCACAATTACATCCAAACGCATGGGGGTTTATCCGGAGTTTCGTGGCATTATGTGAGGCCTTAGAACTTCATATTTCCTTGGATATTTTCTTTCATATGTTTAAACCATACCTCGTCGTGGACGCCGATGGCCAGAAGGCGTGGTTGGCCTTAAGATCAAGTCCCGGGGGAAAGCTTTTTGAGGTATATCAATCCTCTTATAAAGGATTCAAAGAGCGGTATGTCTTTGTCCGTCCTAAAGGAGAAGGGAAGAGATGGCTCTTCAAGGCTGACAGTCAACTAAAATTTCCTTTATATTGGAATCAAAATCATTATAGTCGCCAGACTAAGGAGTACGTGATCATGGTGGATAAACTTTCCATCGAAGAAGTTGCGGTTGTTAAGGCCCTTCAAAAATTTAAGAAGGATCACGGAGTGATTGACTCACATCGTATCCTGGATGGCGGTAAACGTGGTCATAAGGATCGACTAGGTATTCCTCGGCTTACCTTCTTGTTTAGTCTTTATGATCCAATATTAATTATTTCTTCTTCTTGCATGTGAAATGGCTGGCAACAATGCTTTGGCATTGGCTGAAAAGAGAGCCCGCAGGGATGCTCAGAAAGCGACGGCCGCTGCAGCTGCTGCGACTACATCTCAGAATGTCCCTAAGCCGGACGGGGAAGAGACCAGCAATGCTCACGCGAAGAAGAGGCCGCGAATTGAGGAATAAACAACTCAAGAAACCTTGGTAAAAGTTACCGGTCCTGTCCTCACTACTCCAAAGACGCCTTCTAGTGAAGCAACAACTCCTTCGATTACTTGGGCCACTCCTAATCCCGAAGAAGGTGCTGCTCTGAAATTACTGTCTCAACAGGGGCAACGAATCTTCATCGGCGCCTCAGTATCCGACATGAAGGATTTTTTGGGCCAAGTTGGGACTTGGTGTCTTCGAGGGGTCATGATGGCAGAATTTTTCACAACACTGTTGATGAAGTGGCCGCCCTCCCGACTATCAAAAAGGATTTTGAGGCCGACACTGAGAAATTGAAGGCGGATGAGGTGAAAATGACAGAAGCTCTTAGGAAGGTGAAAACCCTTACCGATGAAAACATTCGTTTGAAAGAAAACAATACAAAGTTGGCTGAAGAAGTTGCCCAACTGAAGGCGGAATTGGTGGCAAAGAAGACCGAGGCCATCCAAGCCGTTCTTGATAAGCAGAAGGTTGTTGAGGATGTCGAAGTGGATAAAGAAAACTGGAGGAAAAAAGCTGAATGGTATGAGAGCAAGATTTAACGTGTTAAAGACCTCTGGGATGATTCCGTAGAGTGTTTCTTTCATACTTCTATCGACCAGATTAAATTTCTGAACCCCGGCGTTGAACTACAGACTAAAGGCATGAGTACTTTGTGCATCGTTCACAATGACAAGTGGTATCACGACGTTGGCAAGTATTTCGTGGAGGACATGCTGGGGGATGAAGAGATCACTCCTCCGCCCATCAAGCCCATTCCATTAAAGGAAGATGTTGAGCGTGAATAGAAAAAAGGACCAACAGAGTCCGAGATGGTTGACTTCGGCTTGGATGACGACAAAGCTTGAAGATCCGGTATGCCGATTTGGCCATGTATTTGTCTTGGGCATTTTTGTGAGCATGTTGAAGCTATTTAGCTTTAGTTAGAAACAAGTTCGTTATAAAAAAAAACAAGTTATATTTACCATCTCGTGGTTGTGTTGTTTGATATTCCTTTGATTCTTTATTATAAGTGCGCTAGTCGGGACCCCAAACATTTCTGGTGTCGGGATCCCTTTAGTTCTTGCATTGGAATAAACCGAGATGAGGGGGCACAAGCCGAATGCTTCCTTGTTATAGCGGTGGCATGCCGACATAAAATGAAATCATCTAGTATTTTTCTAGGAACAAAGTCTGTTTTCTTGGAACGTAGTCCGCTTTCTAGGAACGTAGTTCAAAAATATTTACTGAAATGCCTCTGTTTATTTGATCTTTGCACAAAATGGCTTTGAATTGGTATCTTAAACCATGGAAATTTGCCTTATACAATCGATGAGCTATTGTCAAAAGAAAGAAAAAGTATTCACTAGCTGAAGGACTTCCTGAGCTTAGCGGCGTTCCAGGTCCTTGGAATGGGGAGGCCAGCCAATGTTTCCAATGAATATGCTCCTAAGCTGGTTTTCGCCGCTACATGGTATGGGCCTTCCCAATTACATGCCAACTTTCCTTGGGCGGCATTCTTATTTCCCACATCAGCGTGTCGAAGGATAAGTTCACCCACTTCAAAGGTCCTGGGAACAACTTTCATGTTGTAATGTGCAGTTGATTGGGCTTTTGATGGCTGCTTCCCGTATTGCCACTCTATCCCGGACTTCTTCTATCAGATCCAGCTCTTCTCTTAGTCGAGATTCGTTATCTGTGGCTTCAAAGTTCAAAGTTCTAAGTGATGGCTCACCAATTTCAACCGGGATGATGGCTTCCGTACCATACGTAAGGCGGAAAGGAGATTCTCCTGTGGTAGAGTGGGGCGTTGTACGATAAGACCATAAAACGTGCCAAAATTGTTTTGCCCAGAGACCTTTGGCGTTCTCCAATCTTCTTCTCAATTGTCTAAGGATGACTTTGTTAGCAGCCTCCGCCTGCCCATTAGTTTGAGGATGTTCCACGAATGTGAAGTGTTGAGTGATGTGAAGACCTTGCAGCAACTCTCGAAATCCCTTATCTGTGAACTGGGTACCGTTATCCGTTGCTATGCTATGGGGAATTTCGAACTGGCATATGATTCGACGGAAGACGAACTTTTCCAAATTTTTCGCCGTTATTTTTGTCAAGGGTTTCGCCTCGATCCATTTTGTAAATTAATCCACCGCCACGACGAGATATTTAAGTTGCCCAGGTGGCAAAGGAAATGAGCCCAAAATGTCAATCCCCCACCACGAAAAAGGCCATGGGGCAACAATGGAGGAGAGTTCTTCAGGGGGATCCCGGTGTATATCTGCGTGCTTCTAGCAAGAGTCACACTTTTGAACATAGTTTGCTGCGTCTTTCTCAATGGTTGGCGAATAGTAGCCGGCGCGGAGGATCTTCTTTGCTAGAGCCCTCGCACCTAAATGTTGCCCGCAACACCCTTCATGAACTTAAGCCAGGATATAGGGAGTATCTGAAGGGGGAATACACTTTAACAAAGGCTGTGAAATTCCTCTCCGATATAGTTTCCCTCTGTGCAGACAATATCTTGCTGCATATCTTTGAATCTTTCTGGCTTCGCTGGCTTCCGAAGGGAGGACGCCGGACTCAAGGTAAGTCTGTATGTCGGAGAACCAGTGATCAGTAGTTTCAATGGCCAAAAAAATGGTAGGGGTGGAAACCATTTCCTGTATGATCGAGCGGTTGTTGCCGGAAGAACGGGTACTAGCCAATTTAGAAAGAATGTCTGCACGTGCATTTCTCTCCCCGGGTACATGACGTACTTCAACATTCCGGAATGCCGCCATCAGTTCCTTGACCTTGGCTAAGTATTTGATCAATAATGGCTCTTTAACATGATAATCTCCCTTGACCTGAGAGACTACTAGCTGGGAGTCACTATTTATTCTGATGTCCTGAGCCCCGACTTCAGCCGCCATACGTAACCCGGCTAAGCATGCCTCATATTTCGTTTGGTTGTTTGACGTTGGGAAAGAGAAACTGAGAGAATGTTCAAGTATCAACCCCTGGTCGCTTTCCAATAGGATCCCGACCCCTGAGCCCTTTGGATTAGATGAGCCATCTTCAAAAATCTCCAAGTGCTAGCAAGCCTTGGCGGATGCGGGTGTGAGTTCTGCGATAAAAGTCAGCTAGAGCTTGAGCCTTCAGGGCTTGACGAGGTTCATACATGATCCCGAACTCTGATAGTTCAATTGCCCAAGATACCATCCTTCCTGCGAGGTCTGGTTTATGGAGGACTTGCCGGATGGGTTAATCGGTGTGTACTACTATCTGGTGGCTTTGAATATACTGCTTGAGTCTGTGAGAAGCAACTAGTAGCGTAAAGGTAACCTTCTCCACTTTTGGGTATCTCAGCTTCGACCCTTGTAAAGCCTTACTTACAAAAAAGACCGGTAGCTGGGCGTTATTTTGTTCCCGAATCAGAACAACACTGACAACTTGATCCGCCACAGAAAGGTATAAGAAAAGGGGCTCTCCGGGATCCGACCTTGTTAGGATAGGAGGAGTAGATAAAATCTCCTTAATACGCTGAAAAGCGTCTTCACACTCAGGATTCCAGTGGAACTCACATCCTTTCTTTAGCAACCTGAAAAAGGGAAGGGCCTTGGAGGCAGATTTCGCAATAAAATGAGTAAGGGCGGCAAGGCGACCTGTCAATTGTTGCACTTCTTTAACGCAGCTTGGGCTCTTCATATCCAAGACTGCTCGACACTTATCTGGGTTTGCCTCCACACCTCTCTCCGTGAGCATGAATCCCAAGAATTTTCTAGCATGTATCTCGAAGGTGCATTTCTTGGGGTTAAGGCACATATTGTGTTTACGTAGGTAGGAGAATACCGTTGCCAGATCTATCACATGGAGCTCTTCAAGAATGCTCTTGACAATCATATCATCAATGTAAACTTCAATTGTCTTCCCTATCAGCCCCTGAAACACTTTATACATCATCCTCTGATAAGTGGCACCTGCATTCTTTAGCCCGAAGGGCAACATGCGGTAACAATAGTTTGCTTGGTTCATCATGAATGTCATTTTTTCCTGATCAGGGGGTACATAGGAATCTGATTATATCCTAAGTAGGCGTCTATGAAGGATAGGAGACGATAATCGAAAGATTGGTCCACAAGCCGGTCAATATTTGGAAGGGGATAACAGTCCTTAGGGCAGGCCTTATTGAGACCCGTGTAATCAACGCACATTCTCCACTTGCCTGATGGTTTTTTGACCAAGACTACATTAGATAGCCAAGTAGTGTACTTTACTTCCCTGATGAATCCGGCTACTAGCAACTCTTCTACTTGCTGAGAAATGGCTTCAAGGCGTTCAAACCCCATCTTCCTCTGCTTCTGAGATACTGGTTTAACTTGGGATCAACTGATAGTCAATGACAAATGAATTCTAGATCTATGCTGGGCATGTCAGCTGCTGTCCATGCGAACAGATCAACATTCTCCTGCAGTAGCTTGCATAAGGAGGAATGAACTTCTGGATTGATGCCGGTCCCCACTTGGACGGCCTGATCAGCGCCTGATCCGACTTGCAGTGGCTGGGATTCATTAGCTAGCAAAGGACGATCAGAGATGAAGTCATCTCGCACATCAAGGTCCGCCAACAACACGTTCGCGCTAGGCGGCTTGACATATTCCATAAGCTGCTTCTCCTCCTTTGTAATACGTAAAGATTTCTTGTAGTAGGATCTTGCTGCCATCTGATCTCCTCTAAGGGAAATGATATCACATGCATCACTCAAAAACTTCATGATTAGGTGATTAATGGAAATAATCGCGCCAACAACATTCAATGTCGGCCTTCCTAGGATGGCGTTGTATGTGGAGGGACAATCAACAACTAAGAAGCGCGTTTTGATAGTTTTGGAGGTCGGAGGCAATCTCAACGTAACCAACAACTCCACATACCCGAGAGGACACGTTTTATCCCCGAAAAGCCGATCAGGTCGCCTCCAGTATAAGGAAGGAGGTCAGATGCCAAGATATGAAGTTTATTGAAACTCTTTTCAAACATGATATTAGCAGAACTTCCTTGATCAATAAACACACGACGGACCTCATGGTTAGCTATGTATGCAGTGATTAGAAGGGGATCATCATGTCCAGGCACTACTGGGCCAAAATCATCATCGGTGAACATCATGGTTGGGAATCTCTTTCGATGCCGACTGGATGACGGTCTAAAGGAGGAAGAAGTAGCCAAAATCTCCTTTAAATGTCGCTTCTTTGAATTATTGCTTTCTCCGCTTCCAACAAACCCTCCGGAAATGACGTAAATGATGGGACGGCTAGCACGAGGAGTATGCTGCTCTGCTGCTGGGGTGCCACGATGTTGAGAAGCCCTAGGAGGATCTTCATGAACTCTATGCGAAGTAGACCGCGATCTATGATGAGTCTCCTTGTCTGTTCGTGAATGATGCCGGCGCGGGCTCCTGCTACGTGAGTGGCTTCTATCCCGATGAGAGTAATTTTCCCTTCGGCAACCTCTATCATTACCATCCCCTCTCTTTATGAATCTGTTGACTTTTCCCAATCTGATGAGATCCTCTATTGCGTCTTTAAGTTGGATGCATTTATCAGTGTCATGCCCCTGGGATCTGTGAAATCTACAGTACTTGATTTTTTTCTATATCCGCCTTTGCTTTCACGGGTTTAGGGCGGCGTATGCCTGCCTCAAACATTTCGACGTTCAAAACTGGAGTTGAAATTCTAATCACAAGAAGAGGGGTTGAATTGTGATCTTTTAAAATTTTCTGCAATTTCCTCTAATACTATTTATGCTCAAGTATAACTTGGCTTGGTATTAGAAGATAGTACACATAAAGATAGATGTTAAATTATATGCAGTATGTAGAAGATATGGTTCCTTTGTAGGAACTTTTGTGAATATCACTTACTTAGGTATTAAGTAGATTTCAAAATACTTTTATGCACATGTAATCAATATAAAGTAAAGAGAGTAAGGGTTAGAAGATTGCGCACAGAAATTTTATACTGGTTCACCTCTTCCAACCTGAGGCTACGTCCAGTCCCTACACCAAGTAGGATTTTCTTACTCAACTTTCACTTTACAATCACCTTGGGTACACCTTACCCTTAGTATTCTTCTGCAGCCTCTTCAGGCTCCTAATCAAGTTTCTTTCTCAGAATTTTAAGGCTGTATACTTACTGTAACTTCTTCTACAGAAGAAACAGCCACTGTAAACACTACAGAACACACTCTGCAGGTTTTCAGCTCACCCTGACTCACTCTATCTCAGTTTACCTCTCAGATTATAATCACACCTCAATGTCACAAGAGGCACTAACACTATTAAGCCTCCTTGTGAGTTTACAGAAGAAATGAGTAGTGAAAATCAGATACAAGGCTCAAAATAAATACATTTAAGGCACAACAGAAGGTAAGTGATGAGCCAGCTCTCTCTCAGGGACTTTTAGAAGCAGAAACTCAAAGATATGAGGAGAGAGAAAGTATTCCAGAAGATATGGTCTGTAATTCTGAAGATTTAAGCTTCTTCTGGAGAGAACATAAAGAGAACCTCTCATTTATAGAGGAGGAGAGAAACTAGCCGTTGGAGAGGTTGTCTACACCTCCAGCTGTCTTTGAGTGAGATGTCTCTGTTGCACACAACTGTCATGTTTGACTAACCGTACCTTCTAGAGACCTTTCTTCTGAAGACAGGAAAACCTATGAATTCTGCAGCCTTTTCTTCTGGGAGCACATTATTGGCCTTAATTTACTCAACATAAATTATTCCAAATATATTTGACTCAGCTGCAGCTCTAAAAATGAGAAAAATAGAATTTAATGAATTCTGCTTCTTCTTCAGTATGTCTGACAGCAGAATTCTTCTGCAAAATATCCTTCTTTCTTTTGTAGAGGATTGTCATTTACATATGAGAATTATAGATGCCTTCAGAGTATAATTTGGCCTAATTGCATCTTTGGGAAACTAAGGAATGAATGAATCTCAAGCAAAGTGCTTCTTCTCCAATCTTTCAAAATTGAATCTTCCTTCTAATATCCAAGTCTGGGAATTTGATTTTAAAGACTGAATTGGGTTTAGTCCAATCATTGAGTATCCAGGATTCCATTTCTTGTTCCTTGAATTGCTTATTATAGTTTTTAATCATGCATCTTCTGTATCTTCTGCAGAACTTGTTCTTCTTGAATCCTTTTACAACAGACTTTTCTCATTATTTTCTCAGCTGCTTTCTTGCTTTCATTTATCAGTTCAGTATTTCAAAGATGTTGAAAACATCTTTTACAACTTGATGTATTGAGAGTGTCAATTTCTTTCTTCCGGGCCTTATTTCTATCTTCTGAAGTTTCCTGCCTGTATCTTCTTATGATACACTCAAGTGAAATGATTAGTTCCTTTTAAGTCAGAATTATGACAAGTGAATTTTGATAGTTTATCATCATTAAAACTGCTTAGGAGGATTCTTGGACCTTACAAAAACTTCGTTCAAAATCTTGCTAGGGGAGGTGGTCAATGAGGTGTACAAGTTATATCGTCCTTGGAGTGGTTTGTTCTAATGGCTACTCTTGTCAGTTGACTGCTTCCCTGTCTTTCCGGCTTGCACTAATGTGTCCTTTAGTTTTAATGCCAGCTCCTCATCCTCCAAGCTAATATACTCTTTCGCTCTTCGCAAGAAAATCTTCCATAGTAGGGGGTCTCTTCTTGGATAAATCAATCCAAAAAGGGGAATGGGGGATCAAGCCATCCTTAGCCAGCATAAGTTGTACCCCAGGTTGAATCCCTTGTACCGGTAAAGCTTCCTTACTGAACTTGCTGATATAATCGCGGAGAGATTCTGTAGGATTTTGACAGATCTGCTTTAGACTTGCCTCTGTCTTAGGTTGAACTTTACTTGTAGTAAAACTTGTGATAAATTTGTTGCGCAATTCTGCCCATGTGTTGACGGATCTAGGCGGCAACGATTGAAACCAATGCAATGCAGTCTTCTTTAGTGATAACGGGAATACTCGACACATGATCGGTCCAATATCTCCTCTGATGGACATGGCGGATTCGTATATGTCCAAGTGTTCTAGCGGGTCCCCGGTACCGTCATACTGCTCGGATACCGGCAGTTTTTCAAACCCGCGATCAACAGGAAAAAGCATTATTCTATCAGAAAATGGCACGATGGATGATAAGTGTAAATTATGTGATATTTTTCTATGTTTTTATCACACTTATCAAGGCTAAAATATTAATTTATGCCCCAAAATAATCCCTTTTTGTAAATAATTGTAATAATTGTGATTATTTGGTCTGAATTTGAATTTGATGCTATTTTAATTAGAAATCTGTTAATTTGTGCAGATTTATGATAGATTTGAATTTGGAAAGAAGATAGCATTAAATGGGAAGATTATTTATGATAGCTCCCTGTGGATACGATACTTTATATTTACTATTATACTGCTGAATTTTTGGTACGCTTGCTAGAATTTCATCAATGGCTCGGATAACCTCATCACCAGTACAATAATCGTTCTGATGATCTTCATGGCGGCCTCGGTAGGCACTGGAAGGCAGATGCCTATGTAGGGATTGAGCAGGAGATACTGAGTGGACGGATGCAGCAGGCGATGAATGACGCTCTTGGGATGGTCTCGGATGAGCCTGTGACGGACGGGGCTTTCCATTCAAAGATTCTCTTTTAGGGGAATTTCTTGGCTCTGCAGAATAGTGAGGAGAAGCTGGCAGGACGAGCGGCTGGCGGGGTTGTGGCTGGGTGCGCGGTTGCGGTTGAGGACGTGGTTGTTGCTGAGGGTGCACTTGCGGCTGGGGACGCGATTGTGGTGTTTTTTGCATGACAATCTGCGTTGAGAGGTGAAGATGCTCCTCTTCGAGCTTGGATAATCGTTGTGCATAATCTTGAACAAAGAATCTTGTTGTTGATGAAAGAAAGCAGTTTTTGACGCGTAGGTTGACCTAGTGGTGTGGAACCGATTGGCTGTTCGCTGACCCGTGGCTGAGGAGTAGGGGGTGGCCAACTATTGGTGACGGGAAGTAACTTCCGTTGGGTGCCAACAACTTGTGAGGCTGCTGCGGCGGCAGCGGCAGCTTCGACCATAATCATCTCAAATGTTCGACCCCGCTGGGAAGCAGCATGCGGGGCGACAACGGTGGCAACATCAACGGCGGTAACATCAAGGGGGCGTCTGCGACCGGTGCCAACGACGGAGTTTGCGCGTGTGTCAACCATGTTAGCTGGTAGAAAAGGTGGCTGAAAACGATATACGTCAAACTTCGGAGGGGGGTGTACCTGCAGGCACTCCGACGCACAAGTCAGTTTGTGTAGCAGATGAATAATGTGTATTAGTCAGAAAGTGTACCTGATTTCGGTGTGTTTTGCTCAATTTATATGAAGGTAAAGACGGGAAAATCAGTTAATGTAACAATTTCCCTGCACTGGTTTCACGCGCCTAAGCCAACATGAAGTCCACGCGCCAAAGGGGGAATGCTAGGTATGCATGCGGTATGCCGGTAGGCGGAACAAATAAGCTCAGAGCATACATTTGCTGGATCGCGCATGCCGCTATCTGAGAGGCCGAATGGCGGTCCAGAACACATTTCTTAAGAGTTTATTTCAGTAAATGTTTATAAAATAAAAGTTTATATTATAAACGCTTAATTAAGCTATTTTTTTTCAAATGCATCATTTATCTTAAACCTTTAAAATGATAGATAAAAGAAATAAAAATAATTTTAAAATTATGATAAATTAAAAAAATAGAAGAAATATTAAATAAAAATATATACATTTAACATCTTAAAAATATAAAATTATATTTAATATCTATTTTATTTAATCATTAGGAGAACTTGTACAGCAGTAGAAGAAATAAGTACATATAACACAATTTAAAGTTACAATATACTTCATCGGTTTTTATATAGGGTCGCATTTTGATACTCTTCGGTAGAAGAGAGTTTTGGTACTTTTTTTTAATTGAAGGGAGGTATAAAAGTAAAAGTTACATAGAAATAAGTCTAGGGAGTGTATTCTCCGCTAAATTATTTTGAAGACATAGTGTGAATTTTGAGCGAGACACACGTAGCAAATGAGAATGTGAAAAATGAAGGAACACAATTAAAAGTACAAGAGAATTTATTATTGCAATTTTTTTTTTACAAAAATTAAAAATATAAATTCTATTAGTTAAAATATTGTTATGTGACTATAAAAATATTATGATTGTTTTTAAAAAAAAGATAAATTTATTTAGGGTTAAATATGTTTTTGGTTCTGTAAATATAGTGAAATTTGGTTTTAGTCCCTCATTTATTTTTTCATTGGTTTTAGTCCTCAATTTTTTAAAATCATGTGCTTTTAGTCCTCTTTATGTAACCATGCTCCATTAAGTCACTTTCATAGCTCCACTACATCTTTTTCTTCGTAAAAATACACATGAAATTTCTTGTAACTTTTTCTTTAGAAAAGTCATTTGTAGTAAATTTTTAAAAAACCACAAATTTTTTGCTTAAAAATACTGCTATAAAATTTTTTTGCTTTGTTGTATAAAAGTCTATAGTAAATTTTCCGTAAATTTTAGAATCTAAATAAACTTTGAATTTTAAAAACTGCAGCAAAATTCGAAGGAAAGTCTATAGCAAAATCTACAAGAAATATTGTTATGCTATCACTTAACGAAATATAACTAACGACAAGGACTAAAATCACGTACGTGATTTTAAAAAATAGAGGACTAAAACCAATAAAAAAATAAATAAGAGATAAAAATCAAATTTCACTATGTTTTGAAAGAGAAAAAAAAAACACATTTAATCCTAATAATTATTAAAAAAATGTCAACTAGTGAAAGTAGTCAACCCTAATAATGGGAAGGGAAGGGGCATGTGCATGTGTAATGTAAGGTATGGTATAGGAAAGACGTACGTAGCACAGTAATTGAAAAGAATTCAATTCCTATTTTTTGTCTACAAAGACCATTTACCTGTTTGACCCGATCAATTTTGGTAGGAAGCAGTTACTATCAGGAAAATGGTATCTCCAATTTCTTTCCTTTTTCTTGACTTTATCTGTATTAATTCAGGTCATGCAAGGAAGTTGCAATAATCATATCCAGGTCAAAAAACACCTTGTCAGAGAACAAATTTCTTACAGTTGCACAACACATGCAAAATAAGGTTTACCCCTGATATTAAATTATCAAATCAAATGTATGCTGAGTGTGTTACATAATTAAACATTATTACTAGCTAGACAAAAAGTGCTTACTATGACTAAGACTCAACTAACAATATGTAAATTAAAATATTTCTCATTATTATTATTGTTATTTTTTTTAAGACCACTTGTATCATCTACGAGAGGTAATTCTGTATGAGTTGGGCAGGACATGTCCCTTTGAATATTTAACACAGATACATATCTAAGGCTGGAACTCACAAGACTACTAGTTAAGCTGGAACATCTCCTTAATTATCAGGTGATCTGATCCATGTGTTTAGTGATACCGTTATGTATGTATGGTCTTACAATTTGTTTAGACCAAACCGGTCAATGACTTGCTGTATTAAACTTACTACTTAGTATTAATAAATAATGAAAGTATATATACTTATATTGTATTTTAAGTAAAGCTATTGAATTGGTATATATATATATATATATATATATATATATATATATATATATATATATATATATGAACGGGGTAAAATTTCCTCCTTTTTATAGGGTAGCGTTTACCTTTGCAATTGCGAACTTAATTATGTGTCTTAGTATAAACACATTTTCTGGTCACCAAGCTTGGTGATTAAGAGCAGGAACTTGCTTCAAATGTCTTTACAATGGATTTTGAAATTGAGTTCCATTAGCCATGTGCCTTTGTGATTGTGAGTGAGTAGCCACTACTAGCTAGACAAAATTAAGTACCCAAAATTATACAATTTTTTAATTAATGGGGGCAAAAATATTAGAGTCACAATATATATCGCTCCATTTCTGTCTCTTCCAAACATATTAGGGGGAAAAACTAGTGGACAAGGTAATTAACCTGAAGAGCATAAGATAAAACATAATATTCAGGATTAATTGCAGTCAACAGTAAGTCATTGTTATTAATTAATTATGATTGGATTGTTATAATACTATCTTGTTGGAGTGGGTCACAGAGGAAGATGGGGTGGGGGACCACTTTGGACTGACTTTGGTATTTCCATTTCAAGGTTAATGAATAGTGTTGAGAGCGTGCCTACATTATAGCTGTCTTTCTCTTTAATTTGTGCTCCCTTGGCTTATTCTTTTGTTGTAAGTCATAAGTTGATGTTATCATCATGACATGAGTAACATGCATCAAAGAAAATATTCAAATGTTCATCATTCATTTCTTGATGAGTAGAAAATCATGTGTTTCTTTGTCCTTTTTTATCTTCTTTTACTCGAATTATTATCTATCATTCAAATAATAATATGCAATTCAAGCCAAAAAGTGCATTATGCATATCCTTTCATAAATTTATATGTAGTCATGAAATCAGTTGGTTGTGTGATCAATCACTCTCAGCCACATCAAAGAATGCTGTTACATGCTAACACATTCTTTTTTAACACATTTTTTTATTAAATTAAATGAAATTATTAAAAGGTTATGAATTTAATGAATAAATACATGGCATATAGAAGGGTAGAGAGATGGAGAGAGAGGATAAGTGTGTAAGGTCCAAGAATCCTCCTAAGTGGTTTTAATGATGATAATTTACCAAAATTCATTTGTCATAATTCTGATTTAAAAAGGAACTAATCATTTTCACTTGAGTGTTTGATAAGAAGATACAGGAAAGAAACTGCTGAAGATGGAACCAAAATCCAGAAGAAGGAAATGACATTCTCACACTACAACCAACATTCTTACACTACAACAAACTGTAAAAGACGTCCTCTGTAACGTCCTAATTTCTAAATTCAGAAATAATGCCTGTTGGAAGCACTATTTCCAAATTCGTGAAATTATTTCATTCATTTCGCGTATCGACATACAATACCATCGCTTGAGTAACCCAACAAATTACTAAAGCTCCAACAATACATATATAACTCAAGGAAATAATAACATAATGTTGCCATCAAGGCTCCAATACAAAAATATTCAACTAACATAATGATTTCTAAAGTAGCTTTAACAAATAACACTAGTGGTTCTAAACAACATGAAAAACATCAAGTAAAGTAAACAATAAGACTAATGGTCTTCACATGCCATCTACTACTCGTCATAGCTTTGATCAGTATCCTGCACCACTGAAAATATTGTTCCCATGGAATGGGGTGAGACCAACGTCCCAGTGAGTGTAACAGTGTGTGCAGTGTGGGGGAAAGCAACCAAGGACCATCATGGCATACATATAAATTTAGAGACATAAAAGAGATAATGATATAGAATTCAACACAAAGAAAATCAATCATCAAAATGCAATGCATGGCTGTGAGGTGTTGTTCCCGACACCCGGGGTCTTTTCTCTATTACTTGACTGTGATGAGCGCTCGGCCTGAGAATCCAAGGACCGTCGTCCAGGGAAACCTGAGATTAAGTCTTATTTGAACATGAATGACACATTACTTGATTATTTTTAATAATTGAGGATCCCCCATCTTCCCCTTGGCCGAGGGTTAGATGAGATCACCTCGTCTTTCTTAAACATGATTGCCCGAAGGCCTGTGACGGTCAATGACCCTGTGATAGCTCGGAGGCTCTGTGATGGCTATAAGCCCTGTAATATCTTAATTCATAATTCATGACTGTGATGGCCAAAGGCCCATGATTTCATAATAAAATATTCAAGGTTCATAATACATCATACAGAATCATCCAATCATCCACCCTAAGGTTTTGGCAATTCAATACATACAATAGTCAGTATATTCACAATTCTTATGTTCATACTATACATATATCACTAATTCATAGAAGGAAAGGGGAAAAAGAATAGGGAACATGCAATGACAATCATCCAGAACAAACAAGTGAGAGTCCACCCACCTGTGAGTCGAGAAAACGGAGAAAGAACGAAGAACGGAGGGCCTTGATGGGGAAAAGATTGATGCAAGACTCGTTCTTGGCCTTTGCTGGGACTTTCTCTCACTAGAACCTCTCTCCTCTCTGAAAATACGAAAAAACGGAAGAAAGAACTGACTGAAACCGTCCACGAACGTGTTTTAAAGTGCAGAAATCGGACCTGCGCTCAAGCGCAAGTTCTCGCTCAGGCTGCGCTTGAGCTCAGCTCGAGCTGAATTTCTCAAATTGCTCTCTGTTTTTCTGCGCTCAGGCTGCGCTTGAGCTCAGCTCGAGCGAGAGAACCAGATCGCAATTTTCCCTTCTTGCGAAGGTGCAGTTTTCATCCAAACCCTATCATATAACCTATCAAAGTGAAGCCCCGGAAATAAGCTTTCTAACGAGAGTGGAATCACCTCAATCGGACATCTACAACTCTAGATATTTGCAATTTAGTGCATCAAGGTCATTAGGCTTAGAACCAACATCAAGCAACAACCTTAGTTTTTGCCTCTTAAGCTTTTCCTTATCCATCTACATTCAAATTCGAATTCAAATCTTATATTTAAACATTATCCTAAACTTGATATTACTCTCTTATCTCTATTTCTTGTGATGTTATCATTTCTATTTTGAAATATGATCTTTAAATTAAAATGCTAAAGCATATCTCTTTCCCGAGGATATCCCAATCGGTTCTGATATTATTATATTAATATCAATAATATAATAACTACTACATTTATAACAATTAAGGTTAATTGAAACATTAATAATATAATTTATCTTCTAATAATTTTATTATTATCTTGTTATATTAATAACAATTATTATATCTTCTAATATCAAATTCTATATCTCTCTTTTAGTATTCATATTATCGTGCCATTATTATATCATTAATATTATAATATTATTTTATTAATAGTTATTGTTATTATTATAAAGATTCTCTTTTCATCACCAATATTATCGAAATACAATTATAAGTATTTTAATTTTATTATGATTATTATTTTTGCTATAATTTTAGATTTCTAAATTTTTGGGATGTTACATCCTCAACATATTTGAAATGACATTTTGATAAAGGAAAGCAAGAAAGCAGTTGAGAAAGTGAAGAAAGAGATCCTTTGTAATAAGATTCAATAAGAACAAGTCCTGTTGAAGATACAGAAGATGCATTCTCTATAGGTGAATTATGACAGAAGATTCAAGAAGCAATTCAAAGTACAAGAATGGGAATCCTAGACATAAACTGATTAAAATAAATTCAATTTATCACTTAGAATCAAAATTTCAGACTTGGATCAAGTTATGACATATTAAAAGGAATATTCACTTTTATAAAAGGAAAAAGAAGATCCTTGCTTGTGAATCATAACTTCCTAAAGCTTTCCAAAAGTTGCAGTCAAGTAAAAACAGACTCTGATGTCCCTCAGAATGATCACATACCATTGACAAAACTCTTCAGAAGAAAAAAGGGTGATCTGCAGAAGATACAAGCTGCCAGGAATGCTCCAGAAGAAGCAGAATGCAGTAAACCCTATTTTTTCTCATTACTGATGTTACAGCTAAATCAAATATACTTGGAATTATTTATATCAAGTATGTTAAGACTCATAATGTGCTCCCAGAAGAAATGGTTGCAAAACTCATAAGATTGGCCGTCTGCAGAAGAAACACTATGCATAAGGTATGACCAGTCAAACTTGACAGCTGTACCTGCAAGGAGACTGCTGCATCTTGAAAGGGACAGGTCAAGGGACATAGCTGGAGGTCTCCAACGACTACTTCCTCCATTCTCCTATAAAAAGAGGAGTTCCCCTCAAGATCAAACACACCTCTCTCCAGAAGAAGCCTAAATACTCAGAATTACTGTCCATATCTTATGGATCATTTTCTCTCTCCTCAGATCTTTAAGTTCTTGGTTCTAAAAGTCATTGAGAGAGAGCTGGATCATCACTTAGTTTATGCTGTGCTTTAAATACATCTTTTTGAGCCTTGTACTTAATTTATTCTTCTCTTATCTGTTGTATATTCTCAAGGAGGTTTGTGGTGGTCAATACCTCTTGAGACAGTAAAGTGAGAAGGTAATCTGGGAGGTGAATTGAGAATCAGTTAGCTAGGTTAAGTAAAGAACCTGCAGAAGGTGTTCTGCAGTGTTTTAGTGGCTGAATCGCTGAATCTTCTGCAGAAGAAGCTGTAGTAAGCATTAAGCCTCAAGTGGGTTTTAAGGGAATTAATAAGGATCCTGAAGAGGCTACAGAAGAATACTAGTGGTAAGGTGTACCCAGAAAAATCTGTAACTTGATATTTGAGTCAGAAAATCCTACTTGGTGTAGGGACTAGACGTAGCCTCAGGTTGGAAGAGGTGAACCAGTATAAAATCTGTGTGTGCAATCTTCTCTTCCCTACTCTCCTTAATTTATGATTGATTACATGTGCATAAAACTATTTTGAAAAGTAATTAATACCTAAGTAAGTGATACTCACAAAAGTTCCTAAACAGGAACTATATCTTCTGCATACTACATATATAACAATTTCCATCTTCTGCAGTATTAGCTTTTAATACTAAGCCAAGTCTTACTTGAGCAGATTATAAGTATTAAAAGAAACTTGCAGGAAATTTTAAGGTAATCACAATTTAACCCCCTTCTTGTGATTAGAATTTCTATTTCAATGTGGACCTTGGTGAGATCAGGAAGAAAGAAAAAACTGCGATCGGGAATAGATACGACAAGAAATGATACAAGGCCAATAAGGATATTGGACATACATGGGAGATGGAAAAGAAGTGACTTGCAATGAGGTATGCAGGGTATCTAGTATTTTCTTTCACAAACTTTCTAGGTGATTTTGGTTGTGAAGATTTTTTTTTTGTCGGGTTTTGAAAATTTATAGAAGGTAGTGGGGAGGGAAGTAGGTTTCAGTCGGATTCGGGCCCAAAAGACCCAATCCGCATGAAACCAAAAACAATATAAAAGTGGGCCGCTCCCGTCCATTTTGAGTCTTTGGATTGATCAAGTAAACCGGCCACTCGGGTGAGTTATCTTAATTTGGCCCTTTTTTGTGCCAATTCTTTTATTGGGGCATTTTTTTGAGATTTTTAGTTTTTTTTAATATTTTTTTGTCCCTTTTTTTAAGCTTTTCAACCATTTAAGATTTATTTTTTCATTTCGGGTAGTGTTCATCTATTTGAACCTTTTAAATTTTTAAGCTTTTTAACATTATTTTTTTACCAATATTAGATATTCTTACATTGGACCGTTAGAATTTAAATTATAATAGACTCTATCAAAATAACTTTAACAACTTTTAATGCATTAAAGCAAATACAAGTATATAATAGAATTATATAAAACAACTACCCAAAAAAAAAGTAAATATGAAAATTCCTTCGATCCCAGGGAGTTTGAGCTTTACGTTGCATGACAATTCCATCTCCAATGGCTACCTGTGATTATGAAAAAATAAGTTAAATTAGCATGAAAATAAGATTAGCCATATTTAATACAGGTTATGCAACATTAATACTTTTAGCTTCAAGTACTCTACATTTCTCAATGATTTTTATTTTTTTTATTTAAATACATGTATCTTCCACGAGAGGCAATCCTGTTCGAGTCGGGAACATCAACATCATGGTGGGACATCTACAAGACTCGAACCCCAGACCTTGCTTAAGGGGAATCAAACATGTACCACTTGAACCAACCCTCATTGGTTCAATGATTTTTATTTATACTTTAATCATTGCATTGTTTACATTCAAGTAAATTAATGACAAGTTATGAACATGTTAATAGCTATAATAATTTATTAAGCTAGAATACGTTATGACACACGTTAATTGATTATAGCTATAAATAGCTATAATAGCTATATCATTTTATTTTTAAATTTATAAAAATTATTAAAATAGATAATATTAATTAGAAATAAAAATTATATCTATTAATTAGAAACAAAAAATTTAATTTTTTATAATAGCAATCAAATAAAAAATAAATTCTATTTTGATACATTTCATTTCATAAGGAAGAAGAACTCTGGAAAGAAGGGTTACATAGGCATCAAACTTGATATGGCAAAGGCTTATGATAGAATAGAGCTTGAGGCCACCATGACTGCTATGGGTTTTCCGGTGAGCCTGGTATCTCTTATTATGAGATGTGTTAGTTCAATTTCTTCAGCAGTGTTACTGAATGGTTTCCCATGTGAATTTTTCCCCACATAGAGGTCTTCGACAAGGAGATCCTCTCTCTCCTTACCTGTTTATTTTGTGTGTTGAATTTTTTTCTGGTCTTATTCAAAAAGCCCAAGCAGACTCATTAATTCATGGTATTAGAATCTCCAGAAGAGCTCCAGAAGTTACTCACCTCTTTTTTGCAGATGATAGTATAATTTTCTTTTGGAGTACAAATCAGGAGGTCAATGTAATCAAGAATATCTTAGAGCTTTACCAGAAAGATTCGTGTCAAATGATTAACTTAGACAAGTCAGAATTATCTTTTAGCCAAAATGTCCATTTTGATAGACAGATCTTGATCCAAGGCTGGATGCAAATTAAGGCAGTTGATAATCATTCAAAATATTTGGGTATCCCAACCTATGTTGGAAGATCCAAATCCCAAATTTTTGAGTTTGTCCGGGATAGAGTCTGGAAGAAATTAAAAGGTTGGAAGGAGAAATTTTTATCCTCAGCAGGAAGGGATGTGCTCATCAAATCTGTAGTCCAATCATTTCCTTGTTATATAATGGGCTGCTTTCTATTACCTTAGTCTTTATGTGATTCTATAGAGGTCATGATTAACAGTTTCTGGTGGGGGAGCAAAGGAGGTGAGAAGAAACTACATTGATTTTCTTGGAAAAAATTGTGTGTTCCAAAGAAGGAAGGAGGATTGGGTTTCCGGAGTTTCCATGCTTTTAACTTGGCCCTTCTTTCCAAGCAAGGCTGGAAACTAACGGTGAATGAAAACTCTCTCATGTCCAGGTGTCTAAAAGCTCATTATTTTCCACGGAATTCCTTCATTCATGGCTCTCTTGGTCGCTGCCCGAGTTACACCTGGAAGAGAATCCATAGTGCTCAATGGGTTTTGCAAATAGGAGACTTCTGGACTATTGGAGATGGACAAAGTGTTAATATATGGAATAATGGATGGCTACCTCACCAACCCAACCACCATATTTGGTCTCTAGTCCTTAACCGCCCAAAATTTCCCTTAGGGTTTGTGAGTTGAATTTTGGAGGGGAAGGGAGGGAAGGGAAGGGAAGGGTTTATTGGAAGCTCTTCCCCCCTTTGTGTTTGTGAGTTTGAATATTTTACAAAGTATTTCCCCCCTTTTCTCCCCCTCCCTTCTCCTTCCAATCCTTTCATTTCCCTCCTCTCTAAACTCACAAACACACCCTTAGTTTCCTCATTAATTGTTCCGGTTACAATAAGATGGGATATTGGTATTCTGAGGAGTATGTTCGTTGACTATGAGATTGACCAGATCCTAGAATTCCATTAGCTAGGAGGCCCAGGTTGGATATGCTATGTTGGGAAGGTTCAAAGCATGGTGAATATTCAGTTCGAGCAGGTTATCATTTTATCAACAACAACAACATAGATCCACATAACTCCTCTCCTAGGTGTGTTTCAGACACTGATCAAGGGCTGTGGAAAAAATTGTGGCAAATCAACGGACCCCCAAGACACAAGCATCTTCTATGGAGATTGAAAAAAAAGGATGTATTCTGGTGCGCTTTTTGTTGATTAGAAGAGGAATGCAAACTGATTCGGCCTGTCCCAGGTGTATGGAAGCTGAGGAAACCATTGATCATGCTTTCTTCTCATGTACATGGGCTAAACGTTTTTGGAGTATGTCTCCATTAGGGGCAATGTTGTTTCCTCAAAGTGGTCAGGTGCTGTTTCAAGAGTTTTTAAACAAGATGCTGGACCACCACACCCAAGCAGATGTCAGCATATTCACTTCGTTGGTGTATAGTCTTTGGCACAGCAGAAATAAACTGATTTTTGAAAACCAAGACTCACCCATTCGAATAGTCATAGACACGCCTATGAAGCATTCATCTCACTTCCAACAAGCAAATAGCAGGCATCTTCTAGCACCCATTCCGTCCATCAATTCACCAATTCAGTCTTGGAGGACCCCCTGATGATTTTTTCAAATTAAATACAGACGTAACCTTCAAGGATGGTGCAACTTTAGTCACAATGCATTCTTGGTTTTGCAGTCAAAAAAATATTGGATAATATATATTTTTCATCCATGTATTTTTGGTCAACTTTAGTCTTTCCCTCAACTTATAAAATTTATATCCTTATACTTTTAAAACATCTTAACACCATAGTCCCTAACGTTACTTAATTCTGTTTTTATTTAATACATTTGCTTAATAAATGAACTCATCATCCACATGAATTAAATGAGACTTAACACTAAAGGGTAATGTGAAAATCTATTAAATAAGTCATCAACTTAACAAAGCAAATTAACGTTATAGGGACTATGATTAAGGTGTTTTAAAAGTATAATGATATAAAACAAATGTTTTAAAAGTCAGGAACAAAGACCAAAATTTACCAAAAATACAGGGACGAAAAACATAGTTTATTACTATTTTAACATAATTTAAATTTTTTATTTTTAGTTCTTCATCATGATCATCACTATTATTATTTCTTTTTAGATTTTCTCATATTTTCTTCTACTTTCGTTACCCCCTTTTCCCTAATATTGTATCCATTTACTTAATTGAAATTTCTTTTCCCACTCCTTTTTTTCTATTCTCACCCACTCCACTTTTTTAGTTTTTATTTTTTAAAAATACCCCCAACCACTTCCGAAAATATCTTTTTGGAAGCAAATTTAATCAAAATTTTCTCCTTTCAGAAACTAATTTTGTAAAAGTTTACTTGTGTTTTTTGGTCCAAGATTAGAATTCATTAAGTCTTAAGGACAACCATACGACATCTACAACTGTAATGAAGAGAGCGATATTACAATTAGGGATGGAAACAGGCCAGGCCATGCTAGGCTTCGGCAGGCCTGAGCATGGCCTGACTCCTAATTCTTAAGCCTGAGCTGGACCTGTTACTTGTTACACATCTTTTTCTAAGGCCTGGCCTGGTTTGTCAACATGTTTAAAAGCCTGTTTTTTTTATAAAAGACCTACAAATAAGCCAAAAGGCCTATAAGCCTATGCAAGCCAACAGGCCTATTGTAACGTCCTAATTCCGAAAACCTAGGATTTATGCTCGTTGGAAGCATAAGTCCCAAATTTAGGGAGTCATTTTTCACGACATTAATTAACAATATCAATAAACATACAATGATTTGCTTAAGTAACACGATGTGTACATAAGCATAATCAGAATACAGTTACATAATCATGATTGGGATACTAATATACATGTGTTGTAAACAAAATAAAAATACACATAAAGGGTTACACATGTACAATGATATCCCTCTAAAGAATATATCTCAAATGTACTAAATATAGAAAATGACATATAAGCTCCAACAACTCCAGCTCCTTCAACGTCCATCCTGAGGGGGACCCTATGCATCTAAATTATGACCACAAACATAAGGTGATACTAGTGTCTCAGTGAGCATAACTATGCATGCAGACAGTGTAAGGAAAACAAAACATGCATATGATATGCAACAATAAAATGTCAATATCATACATAAACTGGCTAATTCTCAATCCATAATAATACATAATGTGTGTGACCTGCATTGCCCGACAGACAGGGTCTTATCACTTTACTGCGGCTAGACTTGAGCTCTGACTACAAGAAACGTCTCCCTTAGGGACTAATACCCGCCATTACTGGGGGATCAAAACCCATGTTTTAACTAGGGGCCGAAACCCAAACTTTAACCGGGGGCCAAAACCCAAATTCCTTTTTATATTGATAATTGGGGGCCGAAACCCAAATTCATTTTCTTAGTAACTAGGGGGTGGAAACCCAAATTCATTTTCTTAGTAAATGGGGGTAGAAACCCAATATTTTTACTCATTTACATAACTACTACAACTTGATTCATGAATCATTATAGCATAAATACGGTTATGGGCAAAGCCCTAATATGGATAAACCCTAAACCATGCTCCTAAGAAATTTCAATCGTAAAAATAGGCATAAATAGGGAAAATACATTCAACCCATTCAAACACAAGCCAAAGAAGGGGGAATGAAAGAGTAGGGATCATTGGGAACCTTGCATACAAAATAGGAGTGAGTGTGAGAGCTATACTCACCTATAACAGGCTCAAGAGATAAGTGGGAAGAGGTAGTGAGGTGTGTGGATGAGTTCTATCCTTCTCCTTCTTCTTCTCTAAGGTTTGGCACCCTTTTTCTAAAGTGTGTATGAAGTGTTAGAAATGAGGGCAAAGCCCTAACTTAAGTGTTTTAAAAAACTAGATTCGTACATTCTCGCTCAAGCGAGAGGTATTCTCGCTTGAGTGAGCCTTTCTCGCTTGAGCGAGAATGCCATTTTCGCTAGAGCGAGGCCCTCCTCGCTTGAGTGAAAATGGTCTAGAGAATAACCCTCCATCTCTGCCACTATTTCGCTTGAGTGAGAATGCCCTCGCTCACGCGAAAAAACCAGAATACAATTTCCCCATTTTGACTGATATATTCGCCAAAGCGAGAATGTCCTCGCTTAAGCAAAAGTCCTCTAGAATGGAAACTCCAATTTCCATTCCCTCTCGCTCTAGCAAGCCACTTCTCGCTTGAGCAATAAAGGGGCAGTGTTATGCCCTATTTAACTTTTCTTAACCCTTTCTCACCTAGTTTCTTTTATGAAAACCTTTTTCATATCTAATTTCACTTATAAAACTGTTTTTCAAGAAATTGGGATGTTATAACTCTACCCCCTTAAATTAATTTTGTTCTCAAAATTGGTTATTGAAAATCTTAAATTACCTCAAGTAAACAACTCCAGATACTGAGTGCGGATATCATCCTCCTTCTCCCAAGTCACCTCCTTAGGAGTCTAACCCTCCCAAATCACCTTCAACAATAGGATTTCCTTGTTCCTCAAGGTTTTGACACTTCGTTCAATAATTCGTGCAGGCGTAGTAGGAAGTATGAGGTCTTCCCTTAATTGTACCGATTCGGAGTTGATGATGTGTGAAGGGTCATGGACATATTTTCTAAACTGGGAAACATGAAAGACATCATGGACTTTGGACAAATAGGATGGTAGGGTTATCATGTAAGCCAGATGACCAATCCTCTTCAGGATTTGGAAAGGGCCAATGCATCTGGGATTGAGCTTTCTGGCTTTAGTGGCTTTTCCAATACCTGTGACGAGAGTTACTTTAAAAAACACATGATCACCCTCCTCAAAATCTAGGCCCTTCCTCCTTCTATCAGCATAGCTCTTCTGCCGGCTCAAGTCAGTTACAAGCTTTTCCCTAATCCTCTTGATTTTATCTGTGGTTTCCTAAACCAACTCTGGACCTAACAGGTTCCTCTTCCCCACCTCATACAATCAGAGTAGGGACCTACACTTCCAAACATAAAACGCCTCATAGGGTTCCATGCCTATACTGCTATGGAAGCGGTTGTTCTAGGCATACTCTATGAGTGGTAGGTACCTATCGCAATTGTCCTTCTCCTCTAACACACAAGCTCTAAGCATATCCTCTTTAGATATAGTGATTGTTCGTTCTATGTTTATTAAAGATAATCTCTTTAGATATAGTGAGCCATTAAAACATGTTAGTTGGTTAAAACGTGATCTTTTTAATATTAAAAAATATAGATATGTTGAATCAATATAATGTAATAGAGTATAACTTAAGCTTACAATATACACATGTTAAAGTTACTGTCTCACTATCACAAGGGTGTGTGTAGTTTCTAAATCAATGAGAATTATAACTAAAACTATTAATAAGAAAACTTGAATTTAAACTTAACCAACTAGTTTGTATTTTTTTATTTTTTATTTTAAACTTTTATTTATTTGTTCTCAACTTTCTCATTTAATTTGTGAATAAATAGTGAATTTTTCTTTTCTTATCATGTTTATAAATGAATTTTGTTATTTCCCTATACAAATTAGTAACATTCATTAGAAAATTTCTATTGCATGTGTTGTCTGCTTCACATTTTTTTCTGTTCTGAAATACTAAATTATAAATATGATAGAATTCCAGCATAACTTTGAGAAGCAAAATTAGTGTTGCCTGTTATTGATGTTTAAGTGTGATAAGTAACATGTTCATGTTTATTTAAACACTGAAATGCTTTGGATAACTTGGTTGCTATTTGCTTAATTTTGGAAGATTAAATGATGGTCATGTCGGCCCTCAATAATCTGCTGTAAGTAAATGTAATTAATATTTTTTTTGTTGTAGTGAAGCTGGTGTCATACTATAGTTCAAGCAGTTCTTTATTCTTTCTTTGGGAAAAGATGATGAGAGATCTACATATTATGATGTTAATCTTATCTGTTTTGTTGTCATGATAAGATTACTTACTCTCATTTTACATGTGAGGTTTTGAAGGATGGTAATTTAGGACCCATATTTAGTATCATTTTTGTGTTCCTCTCAATTAGAGAGAGAAAATGACCCTCTCTAATTTATAGAGAGAAAAAGGGGTACTTTTTCCTCTATATTTAGCGAGGGAATTTTCCCTCTCTATATTAGTGAGGATTTCAGAATCTTCGCTAAGTAGAGAGGGAAATTTTCTTCGTCTGTTCCCTCTCTACTCCAATCTTTAGAGAGGGATTATTTCCTTGCTAATTAGAGAGGGAAATAGATATCATCACTAATTAGCGATGAAATTCAACCTACCTCCTCCAAATGATTTTGTAATGTATTTTTAGAAATTAGAGAGGGAAAATTCCCATCTCTATTAGTGACGGAATTTTTTATTTTCGTCACAAAAATTTAGTGACACCACTTTTAGCGACGGATTCACCATTCGTCACAAAATCCGTCACTAAAAATTTAGCGAGTGATTTTTCATCATTTAGAGAGGGATTTCTCCCCCTCTCTAATTTTAAATTTTTTAGTAGTAGGATAGGAGTGGTGCACATAACCTTGTAGCATACCATTTGAGCCGCATTGAGAGAGCGGAGGATGCATTTCCTATCCGAGATGACTTCCCGGATGATCAACTTTTGGTTTTACATGATTCCCATCCCTCTTCCCTTACCCCTTGGTTTGCTTATATTGTTAATTATATTGTTGCATATGTTTTTCCACCGTTGGCATCTAGGGCTCAGAGAGATAGACTTAAGAGTAATGCCAAGTATTATGTATGAGATGACCCTTATTTATGGCGTTTTTGCAGTGGTCAGGTTATTCATTGGTGCACTCTGGACCATGAGATCCAGTCTGTACTTCAGTTCTGTCATGCCTCACTTGTTGGAGGACATCTTGGACCCCAGAGGACAGGACGAAAGGTGTTGGATTGCAAATTCTATTGGCCTACAATTTTCAGAGACGCCTGGAGAGTCTCCGCTACATGTGAGCAATGTCAGAGAGCAGGAGCGACCATCACTAGCAACTAGCAGATGCCCCAATAGCCTATGTTATTTTGTGAGATTTTTTATGTGTAGGGTATCGATTTTATGGACCCATTTCCAGTTTCATTTGATTTTATATATATTGCTTGCTGTGGACTATGTCTCCAAGTGGGTGGAGGCTATAGCCACAAGGACTAATGATGCTCGAGTTGTGGATTTTGTCAGGTCTCATATCTTTTCCAGGTATGGAGTACCTCGAGCCATCATTAGTGATCAGGGGAGCCATTTCTGTAAGCGGTCTATGGAGGCTTTGCTGAAGAAGTATGGGGTGGTGCATAGAGTTTCTACACCATACCACCCCCAGACTAATTGACAGGTAGAGATCTCCAACAGAGAGATCAAGAGGATTCTGGAGAAGATGGTGCAGCCTAACAGGAAGGACTGGAGTCGCCACCTTGATGATGGTCTTGAAGGGAATCAAGCATGTGGTCAGGGTGCAGCGGAAATAAATGGATTCCCCCTTGTTATAATCGTTTTGTGAAAACACGAATCAAGGCATAAAAGGTATTGAAACGAAATGTTGTACCTTATTAGGATTATAAACGAGACAAGTGTAGCCACGTCTCTATTGGTATCCACGCCAACAGCCGGACTAGGAAACCTTCCTCAGCTCTGCTAGTAGCCTTAAAAAGTAAGAAGCGATTGCTCATGTGTCTCTGGGGTAGTGCATCTTATGCTCTATTTATAGAGTGGTGGCTAGGGTTTTACCCCCTCACTCACTTAACCCTCACACTTATGGGCCTGACCCATTATGTAATAATTTTAATTTAATTTAATTTAATTAGAATTATTATCCTTTTTCTAGTGGCTTGTTGTATGCGTGTGACCCAATAGGATTTTAATATTTGGTTATGATATTGAAATAAAACCCTTTTATATTTAATATCATAAATAGTGAACGGTATCTAGCAACACATCACTATCCAAATATTGAGATTATCAATAACTTTGATAAATCCTATTTTATGATAATAATTTATATGATCTGTCCCTTTGTTCAAATATCTAATTGAACACAAGGGCATGGATTGTGTCAATCTTGTATAGTTCAATTTATATTTTCTTGATCCCCAAGTAGACTGTACAGAAAATAAACATCTTATGTTTATCCTCCTGAGCATGGCCATGCATTTTGCAGTCTCATTTTATCAAGAGGCCTACAGATATAACTCCTGTTACATAGAAGGGACAAATCCCATCTAGGGCACTAACATTCCACCACATAATTTATTATATGTCCAAAAACCAACTTTATGATTACCCTGTTACAGGTAACGTTTAATGATAATTAAAACATATAATTCCTTATGTAGGAATCGTAGTGATTTCAGGTCGAAGGACTTCATATAACATTTATCAATTTAAGAAACGTTCATGACACTTATGTAACAATCCATGCAATGTTCTTAAGGTGGGTCTGTCCATTACACCATTACTCTTAATGTGTACTTATGTGAGCACATGATATCTCATATCCATGATCTGTGAGATATGATCATCAATGAACTCACATACTAGTTTAAATGCATCTTTGTCCTAAAGATGATACTTGACTAGGGACTATTTAAGAATAGTTCTTCACAAGATCTCACGATCAAGTCATCTACTTGATTTCTTATGAAGTTTAAGATTACTATTCTAAGGACAATAATTATATTCTAAAAGAATAAGTTGCCTTTATAAAATAACATGATACAAGTGATGGATGTTCATAAAAATATAAGTCTCTAGTGCATATTCCTAACAATCTCCCACTTGCACTAGAGACATTCAGACATAACTCTTATGCCCAATGATCTAGTGTGCCCTTCATGCTTCTGCTGCACAAGGGGTTTAATGGGTTTGTAACAGTGACTGTTTCTTGCTTCGAACTTTTCTAGCTCACAGCGCCACCATTCAAACAAAACATATAACCTGATTGCGATCTTTAATTATCTTTGTCGGTTTGGAAGCTAGCATCAGTGTAACCCTTTACAAGCAGCTCTTCCTCCCTCCATATTTCAAGAATGAATCCTTAGTTCTTCTCAAGTACTTAAGGATGTCCTTGACTGTTGTCTAGTGACCTTCACCAAGATCAGACCGGTATCTGCTAGTCATGCTTAAAGCATATGATATATTTTAGTTGAGTACATAACATGACAAACATGATAGATCCTATAGAGGATGCATAAGGAATCTTATTCATGCGACCTCTCTCTTCTTCACTGGAAGGAGAATGAGCCTTAGATAGGCTTATACCATGTGACATAGGCAAAGATCCCTTCTTAGAATCTTGCATGTTAAACAATTTTTAACACTTTGTCTATGTATGTACTTTGACTTAGGCCAAGTAATCTTCGAGATCTATCTCTATAGATCCTGATACCTAACATATAGGTCGCTTTGCCCAAATCTTTCATAGAAAAACAATTTCCTAACCAAGTCTTTACAGACTGAAGGGTAGGAATGTCATTTCCTATGAGGAGTACGTCATCTACATACAAAACCAGAAAAATCACAAATGTTGTCACTAACCATTTTGTAGACACAAGGTTTGTCTTCTTTTTCAATGAAACCAAACTGTTTTACAGCTTCATCAAAATGAAGATTCCAGCTTCTAGAGGCTTGCTTTAATCCATAAATGGATCATTGCAACTTATATACCTTTAGGTATAACAAAACCTTTCAGGTTGTATCACATACACATCTTCAAGAAGGCTTCAATTTAGGAAAGTTGTCTTGACATCCACTTGCCAGATTTCATAATCATGGTAAATTGCAATAGCAAGCAAGATCTGAATAGGGGAAAAAGTTTCATCATAGTCTATACTATGAATTTGTGTGAAACCCTTAGCCACCAATCGTGCTTTAAAGGTACTTGCATTATCATCCATGTCAGTTTTCCTTTTGAAAACCCACTTGCACCCTATGGGTTTTATCCCTTCAGGTGGCTCAATCAAGGTCCATACCTTGTTAGTGTACATGGAATCCATTTCAGATCTCATGGCATCAAGCCATTTCTCAGATTCTGGACTCAAAAGAGCTTCTTGGTAAGTCACTGGTTCATCTTGATCCATTAGCAATACATCCCCTTCCTGAGACACAAGGAAACCATATCTCTCAGGTTGATGACGTACCCTATCTGACCTACGCAAGTCTTGCGCTACTTGAGCAGGTGGCTTCACAACACTTTGTGGTATCTGCTCTTGTTCCATTACCGGCTCATTGCTACTCTGTGGTACTTGAATTTCTTCAAGTTCTATTTTCCTCCCACTCATTTTCTTAGAGACAGATTCCTTCTCTAAGAATACAGCAGTCCTAGCAACAAACGCTTTGCATTCGCTAGGATTATGGAAGTAGTAACCCTTAGTTTCTTTTGGGTATACCATAAAATAAGCACTTATCTGATTTGGGTCCTAGATTATCTAAGACTTAGCGTTTCACATAAGCTTCACAACCCCAAATCTTCATAAAAGACATATTAGGTCGCTTCCCAGTTCATATCTCATATGGTGTCTTTATGATAGCCTTAGATGGAACATGGTTTAGTGTGAAGGCTACTGTTAACAAAACATGACCCCAAAAGGAGTCGGGGAGATCAGTATGACTCATCATAGATTGAACCATATCTAATAGAGTTCGATTTCTCCTTTCTGAAACTCTATTCAATTGAGGTTTTCCAGGAGGAGTGAGTCGAGATGTTATCCCACACTCTCTTAGATAGTCATCAAATTGTTGGCTTGAGTATTCTCCACCTCAATCTCATTGAAGTGTTTTAATAGTCTTGCCAAGTTGGTGCAACCTAACAGGAAGGACTGGAGTCGCCACCTTGATGATGGTCTTGAAGGGAATCAAGCATGTGGTCAGGGTGCAGCGGAAATAAATGGATTCCCTCCCTTGTTATAATCGTTTTGCGAAAACGCGAATCAAGGCGTAAAAGGTATTGAAACGAAAGGTTGTACCTTATTAGGATTATAAACGAGGCAAGTGTAGCCACGTCTCTATTTGTATCCACGCCAACAGCCGGACTAGGAAACCTTCCTCAACTTTGCTAGTAGCCTTAGAAAGTAAGAAGCGATTGCCCATGTGTCTCTGGCAAGCGAACCACAAATCCAGCAGTATAATAGTAAGAAGAGTATCGTATCCACAGGGAACGGTTAATTTATGTAGATTGTGATCTATTTATCAAGAGAAAGCACGATTTAGAGAGTATAGTTGCGGAATTGTAAATAGAAAGTAAATATCAATTGGAATTAGAAAGGAAGAGTTAGAGACACTTTTTTTGGATTAGGATTGGACTTCATCTCATCGCACCCTTTATGCATGTAAAAACTATCTATTATTTTAGGTTTACTCTATAATACTGTAGACAAACTTTATTGCTAAGACCCCGAGTTACCAGCAGCCTCACACACTCAAAGGTAATCCATGCGGGCTCTCCCAAGCGACGAACTTACCCTCGGCTTATTTTGCTCTCTTTTGTTCAGTTTGTAAAGGACTAATTGAAATACGGGGCTACCAAATAAAGTATACCTTCGCTAGAGTACTGTCACTACCCATCGCTCATTAGATATACCCACCTCTCGCTTCTGGGATTCACAATCAACTAATCATTTGCTATCGGTAATTCAAAAACCATGCCTAACATATTGGAACGCCCTTCATTAGAGTACTCACACTACCCATCAATCATAAGCAATGCCCCCGTAAAGGAACCCTGGCTACCGAGTCCTCTTATCCAATCAGAGAGTGAGTTTCTTCAGAATCCGCTCCCCCACTCTCAATCCTAGTCAAAACTAACTAAGTCAAGACTAGCCTATAACTCCAGACACAAGCGTGGGAATTAGGAATTAAGTACAGAATAAGATTACCAATATTATAGACAGAGAGCACATAAATAATAATATAGAATTTACATACACTTGGGGATAGAATCAATTACATCCAATCCTAATGGAGAGTTAACTACACAAGGTAGCCATACAAACCACCGAAGATGCTGTCACCATCTTCAATCCTTGTGAAGCGCTCCTCCTCTCCTACTCTAAACTTAGCTCTGGTACATTAACACTGAAATAAGACTGAATTACAATGATCGTGCACTATTTTTTTCGGCACTGGGATTGGTGCAAGAGGTTCCTATTTATAGACTAAGGAAAGACAAAGCAATTTGGGGAGAAATCTATCTAAAAACGGCAACAGGGAGTAAATCAGCATGACCTGCGCTCCAGGCTACGCTACAGCGCAGGATGGGGCACAACTTCCAGAGAGTCTGCGCTTCACCCTGCGCTAGCGTCCTGCAGCTCTAACTTTCTCTTTTTAACCTTGATCTCTCCCCGAGACTGGTTTTGGCAGATTTGTCTTTCCTTGTTTCCCTTTTCTTGATGATATCTTTGTATTTATTGAGAAATCTTTTATTTAATTGGGAAACTTGTCTGCAGGATCCTTGATTGATTGGCAGTGATCTCCTCATTAATGGCTTCAAATCTTCTTTAAATCTTCATTAAATATCTTCAATCAATCTCAAATCTTGCAGATATCTCCCTCATTTAATGTTATTTATTCTTCAAATCAAATCTTTGCAATATCCTGCAAAAATCAGCAATATTTCTATCAAAATAGCATCAAATTCAAATCTTAGATTAATAAATACAATTTCTCTAATATTTAATAAAAAGGGATCAAACTGGGGCAAAATTACCATTTTATCCTTGATAAGTGAACTAAAAAGTACTCTAATTTATCAACTAATTTTCACTTATCATCTCTAGTGAATATTCCTAACAGGTCTCTGGGCTCATAAGACCGCCTACAAAGCACCTCTTGGGATATCTCCTTTATATTTGTTTTTTGTAAGGCGTGTCATTTACCTGTGGAGATTGAGCATAGGGCATACTAGGCAGTCAGAGCTTGCCACATGGATTGTGACCAGGCAGGAGAGCAGAGAAAGCTTCAGCTACAGGAGCTTGACAAGATCCGCCTAGAGGCCTATGAGAACTCTAAGTTCTACAAGGAGAAGACAAAAAATTTCATGATCAATGTATTGCTAGAAAAGAGTTTGTTGTAGGCCAAAAGGTTTTATTGTTTAATTCTAGGATTAAGCTCATGCCCGGTAAGTTCCGTTCTCGTTGGATTGGTCCTTTTCTTATTATTTATGTTTATCCTTATGGTGTTGTAGAGTTGAAAAGTGAATCCACCAACAAGACCTTCAAGGTCAATGGCCACTGCCTCAAGCTATTTCATGAGAGTCTCGCTTTGGTAGAGGAGACGATTGAGGAGATTAGTTTGGAGCTTCCCACATTCCCTCAAGTGCAAATTTTTCCACCTTGATGAGGGAGTCTCTTTCCCTATTTTTACATTGAGGACAATGTGTGATTTAAGTGTGGGGGAGGAGATTTGTAATTTTAGGACTTTAGGATTATATATTGATTAGGATTTTTAGTAATTTTTTAGGATTGTTAAAAAAATCAGTTGTTTTTATTGTATGTTTGATGTTTTTGCTGTTTTTGATGTTTTCTGTAGGATATTTTATTGTTTTTCATTTGCTATTTGTTGTTTTACAGTAATTGGTTTATGTTGCGTAGCTATTCTGTAGCCGCTGTTGTTGTTTTGTGTTGTCTGTAGTTACTGTAAAATGTCTGTTCTGCTGTTTTGTTGTTGCTGTTTATGCATTAATGTAGTTGCTATTGAGTTTTTATTGTTGCTGTTTATAGCAAAATTTTATACAGTAGGATTTTGACATCAAAATTTCTCTACAACAAAATTTTAACAGTAATCCAATTTTTATGGCAAAAACAGATTTTTGATTGTTGAAAAAAACATTTGGCATGTTTTTCATTGGATTTTTAGGATTTGTGTTAGCGGTTGGCATTTTCATCATTATTGGATAATTGGTTTCATGATTTGTGTTGATTGGATTCTTTGCATTTTGGTGAATAAGTTGGTTTTTAGAATTATTGGGTTGAGTATTTTGTGATAGAGTTATCCTTGGTGAGATTTGAGCCTTATTGTTGGATACACCATTCTATGTCATTCCGTCCTTTTCTAGTGTGATTACAATTATTCTTTTCGATTTAGCTTCTTCAGGATTAACAACCTTCTATGATAAGAAAGATTATTTGAACGAGAACTTTAGAGAGTTCTTGGTTCTAAATGTGTACAAAGAAAAACTACATAAAATACAGGATATGAAAGTTTATTTGCACAAGAGTTTTTATCAGAGTATAAGCACAATTAAGAACAGAGAGTTTTGTCTCTTTCAAAAGATATATTGTCTCTTCTTGATCTTCTCTCTCGAGGAATTATTCGTTTAGAGATAGCATTTAATGTGTTGAAGCCGTTGTGAGACATTTTGACATCTGGGTACGAGGAAGCAATGTTGTTATGATTGAAAAGTAATGATGTAGAGCAGATTTCCTCATTTGAGCTTAGCTTTTGAAAATATCCCAGAAAATATCCCTTTTGTCTTTCCTTCTTTACCAAAGTCCTTTTCAAATGGTAGTCAAACGTTTTGACTTTGTAGAGTCTGAGGCGTGAACTCTTCTAATGATATTTCTCTTTAGACACCAGAGTTCTTCAAACACCTTTCATTCTTCAGATGCCTTGCATCTTCAAACAATTTTATTGTCTGAAAAATCCTGATCAGTTAATATGATAATATGAAGTATTAGAAGTTAATTTTCTTCAATAAATTCATTATTTTTGTTATCATCAAAATATGGTATGAAAGTTCTTAAGATCTTCTAATCCTGAGACTCAATACGTAGCTCTTGGTTAAAAGAATGAACTGATATAAATCTTTAATGTTATTTTTCTTAGCTATTCTCTCTATTAATTCATTTATAAACTAAGGGTTTGAATGTGTTCAGTCTAACATTTTATTATGAAAACCATCTTTATAACATTCTGAAGAAACTCTCAGACTGTTCACTTAAAAACTACATACCATAGCTAAGTCGGACATGTTGAGTCTCAAGAAATTATTAATAATTTCTATGAGAACTAATTCATCTTCCATGTTTTAATGACTACAAATTTAGTTATTAACACTATGCAAAACTGCTTATGCTACTAATAGTTTATTCTGATTTTAGTAAAGTTGGCCTTCTGGAGTTATAAAGCTTTCTAAAGTGGCAAACTTTCTGCAGAAGTGAAGCCATCTGATGTGGAAAGACTGTTTGAAGAAGTGAAGCCATCTGAAGGGTCAATCTTTCTGAAGAAGGAGCTATCTGAAGACATCAGATTGTCTGAAGTCTGAAATTATCTGAAGAGTGAAGCCCTCTGAAGATATCTGACGTGGACTCAAGACGTTTTCTGCCCCTTCTCTAGCATGCTTTCAGAATACCATTTTAAGTCAAGTAGAACATAAGGTTTCAACATGTTTGAATTACATACAAAATGAGGAAATTTCCGCATCGCAGTTTTTGTAGAGGTCAGAACAGTACTGCAACCTTGTACTGTGTCAGAAGACATTTCACAACGGATTTAATAGCATTTAATGCTATCTCACAACGAATGTCTTTCAACGGACCTCACATGATGCTTATAAATAGAGCTTCGAACAAGACTCAAGAAGAATTTTTTTCGCGCAAGTGTACATATTTCTTGTATTATTTTCAGAAGTCTATTCATTGCCAAGTTTTACTTAGTAAAACTAAACTCTGATTATTGGTTTGATTTGTACACAACTTTCATATTCTGAGTTCTACTCAGTTACTTGTACAAACTATGTGTTTAAGCTAAGAACTGGATTGTAGTTCATAAGCTTAAACCTTTTTCTTTTTAAACATTGGGTTGTGTTTGAGCCTGAAGAGGCTTGTCTCTAAAACAATACTTGGGTTTGAGCCTAGAGAGGCTTGTTTTGTAAAACAATACTTGGGTTTTGAGCCTGGAGAGACTTGTTTGTAAAAGAATACTTGTAATATGTTGAGATTAGTGGAGAAATCCAACTGCTAGTTGGAACTGGGACTAGTGGACGTAGCTCACTGAGGTTGTGAGTGAACCAAGATAAATTCTGGCTTAGTACTTCTATCCCTTAACTTGTTCATTTCAATTTTAAACTAACGTTAAAGGGAGTTGAATTTGTCTTTATTAAAACTGAACCTAAAAATATCTTTCAGAGAACTTATTTTCACACTGTCTGAAAATAGTTCAGATAACAGCTAAACTTCAGATAACATCACAATGATCTGAAATTTTTAGAAAAATTAGGGTTTGTTTGGTTTATATTTTCATTTCTTGTTTCCATTTCCTGTTTTATGTTTTCTGGAATTTTACTAAGGAAAAACTGGAAATGTTGAAAACAAAAAATTGTCGTTTCCAGCATTTTCAGTTTTTCCTTTGTAAAATTTCAGAAAACAGGAAACAGAAAGAAAACAGGAAATGAAAACAGGAAATGAAAATGAAAACCAAACAGGCCCTTAGTTTTTCATAAAAATAGGTTTGCAGAAAACGTTAAGGTTTTATAAAAACACTATTCAACCCCTCTTCTAGAGTTTTCATGTGTTTCTATAGGACAGATTTGCGAAAATCATATTTTTGAAAAAATTAGGAAAACATAATTCAATATCCTTTATTGTATTTTTCTCTCGTGCTTAGGTTTCGATAAAATATTGGTGTATGTTAATAGCTAGAAAGAGTGATGCTAAACACCACGCACGATTTTTAACAAAGAAAAAAACATTATGAACAACATTCACCCAATTAAGACGTTTTCTTTTAGAAATTAGGGATGGGATGATGGTAAATATGGATGAATGGAACCAATTGAAACTTACCATGTATGTTCACGCGTTTCACTTTCGCGAGCTTTAGCATTACACCTTAATGAATATGACACCCCATATTAATATATCATTATTTTAAATTTAAAAAATATCAAAATAGAGGATATTAATTAAATGAAAAGTACTAATAAAATGATTTTGTGGAATATGTTTAAGAAAGAAAACAGATCAACACTTCATTCACTTGTATTATTTAAAAACTCTCAAGAACTTTCTCTTAAATCCAAAGACTGGTGCGATTTGACACACCAACATTGATGCTTCATACACTGTCGATGAGGGAAAATGAAGCTTGCTACACTTTGGGCAATAGAAATTTTATAAAGCAAAACGAAGGAAAGAATTTGTAATATATACAAATATGTTTTCATTGAACAGAAAAATAGTTTTCTATGATGCAAATTTTGATTTAGTTAATGACAAAGCGTTAGATAAGTTGTCACACACATTTGATTTAGTTGATGGCAAAAGTGTTGATAAGTTGTCACACACATGTTCTGTATTTGATCGGGGTGATACAGTTCAACGGGGAGGCAACACAAAGGTGACATGTACCTCCATGTCAACTTGGTTTCTTTGTGCCATAGCTACTTTTCTCCACCACACTAATGTGTTGCACAATTTTGCTTGTAAGACAATCCAAAATGGTGAATTTAAAATTTTGAAGGGATTTCTCTATAATATAAGTTTAATTTAAGAATAAAGACTTTAAATTTGTATAACTGGGTTAATTATAGTTAACATAACAAGTTTTATATCTAAAAAATATTATACAGATAAAAGTTACATTGCTAAAAATGTTTTTACAAGAATTGAGGTTATTACTTTGATTAAATTTTGAATATTTTTCTTAACCACAATATGTTTTCACTTTTTCACTTTTATCGGGGTAGGATTAATTTTGATTTAGATGAGGGATACCGTCACTCTAATGCTAAATGCTTTAATACCTTTCATCATTTTTTTTATCAAGATCAAATCAATTTAAATGATAATTTACTATAAGAATTACTTATTCCTTTAAATTGAATTTTTTTTGTATCATACATTATATATAATAAATTTGTGTTTATTTATAGAAAAGTCATTATTAAGAGCATTGTTGATTTAAAGAAAGTAAGTAAATATAAAATAAAATATAAGTGCATGTGATTAAAAATTTATTAAAAACGATAATTTTAATTAAAATAATAAATTTATTAAGATAGATATTTAATATTATGTTGACATATTCTTTTACACTAATTCATTATGTTATCTTTCTTGACTAAAACTATTGAAGTTACCTTTATATAAACAAATTAATATATAATATTTTAAAAATAAAAGGAAAAAAAGTTATTTTGCAACTTGTATCAACTTGTGAAAAAACGTTTGTACTAAGTACTAACAATATTTTAGACAGATATAACATTGAAGTTTTGAAATAAAATAAATTTCCACTTGTATGAATACTACCAAAGTAAAAAATTTTCTTCCTTTCAACTACATTCTTAATTATAGATGTGCGATTATTTAATTGTGAGATTTTAATTAATATAAAAAAATTGAATTTAATTCTAAAAACTTCAATTTTGTATCATGAATAGAAAAATCTTTTGTTGTCCGAAACTCACCAAGTGGGCTCACTGAATTCACCAAATAATTCATATTAGTTTATACTGACACCATGAAACATGTAAGTTTTGTTTATTAAATTGTGATATGGTAAGATTCAAATTAACATATGAGAGATTGTTTACACATGACAAAAAAAATGAAACTAATTAAGTCAATAAAAGGAAAAGTAAGTACCATTAAGGTCAATAGGGAGGGTTCTATGAGTTAAAGTTATGTTGGTAAGGTGTAAATTAAAATACAATAGATTTTCTGCACTTGGAAAAAGAATGAAACGATTTAAGTTAAAAAAAGAAGTCAATGAAAAAAATTAAGGAAGCATACAATACAGAAGAATCTAGAAATATTGTTGTACATTGCATAGATTTCTTTAAATTTTATAATGATAATTTTAAAAAATAAGTTGAAATGATTATAATTTAAATATCTAAAGAATAAAGGAATTAAAATTTTAATATGTGAAACACAACAAATTAGTTCAAATGTATATTGAGGAAGTTTCTTAAATAAATAGTTCACTGTAAATAACATGTTTAGCATATAATTCTCATTATTAGTGATGAAAATAGGCCGAGTCAAGTTATGCTTTATAATTTTGTGGCCTAAACCCGATCTGTTACTTGTTACAGGCCATTTTTCAGGATTAACCCGATCTATTTAATTAAAAGTTTGGTTTGACCTATTATCCTATTTAAAAACTTATTTTATATTATCACCTTTAAATAGGCCAATAGGCCTATCTCTAATTCTAAATAGACTAATATGGTTATGGGTTATTACACTTAATTACTTTTTAATAATGTAAATTGGTCACTGACATGGACCTTTAAATAGGCTAACAAATATATATATATATATATATATATATATATATATAGGCCAATGGGAGAAATTAAAAAGTTTTACATTATTATACTATTTATTATACATGATATATTTATTTATATTTTTATTTAAATTAATATTATTTATATTTTTATACTAAGTTTGGTTTATTTAACTAAAAATATTTTTTCAAAAGTCTAGACCTACCCATTTTATTAAAGGCGTCAAGCGAAGTTAGAACTTAAATGGGCTAGGTCATAGGCCCTCGACAAGCAATTTAACCAATTTTCATCCCTACTCACTATACTCAATAGTTATTAGAGTAAGGGATGATGTATTGTGTTCGACAGCAATAGTGGTGTAGAGTATCAAGCAACGGTAGTAGTGGTTAAGGGAAGTACAATTTTAGGGTAAAGTAGAGGTTAGGAAAAGAGATAATCTTTTCAATAAAGAGAGATAATCTTTTCAATAAAAAAATATTAAAAAGATATTTTCTTGTATTCTCTTCCCGGAACCAAAGTGTACTAGCAAAGAAATTAAAGGTCATGATGTGGAAAGGAGACTTAGAATATTTGAGCATTTACCAGCTTTTGTTGTCTTACCTTATGTGATAGCAGGAAGGTTGTGGATCTAGAATTGAGAACAAGAGCAAGTTAGAGACCAATTGGAACCGAAAATTCAGCAAAGAAAACAGTAAAATAGGTGCAGCAAAATGAGAGAACTCAAGGAGAAAAATGGATGAGAAAGAGATGGAAAATGACGCTACTGATGAAGGCAACTGCTTCAGCAGATAAGCCTTGAGTGCAAACTCGCCACCAGCTCGTGGAGCAGGATAAGAATCACAATGGTTTGAGAAAGAACCATCAAGCCTCTCAACTCACAAGAGAGAAAATGAAGTATAGCTTTCTATTCAAAATGTTGATTAAAAGCTACAAGAGTGGGCAAGCCTCCCTTTTATAGAGGAAGGGGGCGACTAACTAAGGAGGGAAAAAAGAAAATAAAATCCTACTCCTAAGTGGGATTTGAACCCATGACTCTAAGGCTTTATAGTCTAGCAACTACTTAGCTAATACACCCCTATATTTAGCGCCCCAAATGAAAGTAAGAGGAAAAATTACAACAAAAAATAAAACAAGAGTAAATCCAATCAAACAAGAGTTTAAAGGCATTGACTACTAGGCACTCTATTATAGGGAATTAAAATACAATTAAAATAATGGAAATGCAAGTGTTGGCCAAGAATAATGTGGTCAATGTTGACTTAAGAAAAGTCATCTCTCCTTGCTTGGGCCTTCATGCGTCCCAGCCCCAGTGTTGTTGGTCCATGCTCTTTGAACTACAGCTACTTCCTTAGGCAGCATGCTGATAAGTGAAAATTAGTTGATAAATTAGAGCACTTTTTTATTTCACTTATCAAGGATAAAATGATAATTTTGCCCCAATTTAATCTCTTTTTATTTAATATTAGATAAATTGTATTTATTAATCTGAGATTTGAATTTGATGCTATTTTGATAGAAATTTTGCTGATTTTTGCAGGATATTGCAAAGATTTGATTTGAAGGATAGATAGCATCAAATGAGGAAGATATCTGCAAGATTTGAGATTGATTGAAGATATTTAATGAAGATTTAAAGAAGATTTGAGTAATTAATGAGGAGATCATTGCCAATCAATCAAGGATTCTACAGACAAGCTTCCCAAATAAACCAAAGATTGATCAATAAATGCAAGGATTTTATCAAGAAAAGGGAAACAAGGAAAGACAAATCTGCCAAAACCAGTCTCGGGGAGAGATCAAGATTAAAAAGAGAAAGTTGGAGCTGTAGGACGCTACCTGCGCTTCACCTGCGCTATAGCGCATGGTGAAGCGCGTACTCTCTGGAAGTTGTGCTCAATCCTGCGCTATAGCGCAGCCTGGAGCGCAGCTCACGCTGATTTGTTCCCTGTTGCCTTTTTTAGATAGATTTCTCCTCAATTTGCGTTGTCTTTCCTTAGTCTATAAATAGGAACCTCTTACACCAATTCCGGTGTGCACGATTATTGTAATCAGTCTATATTTCAGTGATAATGCACCAGAGCTAAGTTTAGAGTAGGAGAGGAGGAGCGCTTCACAAGGATTGAAGATGGTGACATAATCTTCGGTGGTTTGTATGGCTACCTCGTGTAGATAACTCTCCATTAGGATTGGATGTAATTGATTCTATCCCCAAGTGTATGTAAACTCTATATTATTATTTCTGAGCTCTCTGTCTATAATATTGGTAATCTTATTATGTACTTAATCCCTAATTCCCACACTTGCGTCTGGAGTTATAGGCTAGTCTCAACTAACTAGGTTAGTTTTGATTAGGACTGAGAGTTGAGAAGTGGCTTCCAAAGAAACTCACTCTCTGATTGAATAAGAGGACTCGATATCAGAAAACCGACACATGAGCGTTACTAATGAGCGATGGGTAGTGACAGTACTCTAGCGAAGGGCGTTCACAGGATTAGGCCTTTTTATCGATAGCAAAGGGTTAGTTGAATATGAATCCAGGATTCGAACATAGGCGTATCCTAATGAGTGAGGGTAGTGACAGTACTTGAGCGAAGGTGAGTCTACAGAGTTGGCCTTGTTTATCAACTAAGTTCCTTTACAAACTGACTAAAAAAGATCAAAATAAGTCGAGGGTAAGTGTGTCGCTTGGGAGAGCCCGCATGGATTATCTTTGAGTGTGTGAGGCCGCTGGTAACTCGGGGTCTTAGCAATAAAGTTTGTCTACAGTATTATAGAGTAAACCTAAAATAATTGATAGTTTTTACATGCACAAAGGGTGCGATGAGATGAAGTCCAATCCTAATCCAAGTAAAGTGTCTCTAACTCTTCCTTTCTAATTCCAATTGATATTTACTTTCTATTTACAATTCCGCAACTATACTCTCTAAACCGTGCTTTCTCTTGATAAATAGATCACAATCTACATAAATTAACCGTTCCCTGTGGATACGATACTCTTCTTACTATTATATTGCTGGATTTGTGGTTCGCTTGCCAAAAACCCATCACATGTCATCATCTTCTCCCCCTTGAAAAGTATTTGACCTCAAATCTGCAGAAGATAGGTATGTAGTATGCAAAGGCAAAAACGGGTAAGAAGAAGAAGAATAGAGAGATGAAGTGGATGACAAGATAGAGTGAGATACGAAGTTACTTCCCTTTGGTTGGTAGATGTCAGCTTGTTTTCCACTTTCCAGTATTGGATGATCTAAAACAACAAGAACACCCTTGAGTATAGATCCCAAAATTTCGTGATATGGCTCATAGAAAATTAATTTTGGAATCATATAGACTGGAGAAGAATATGGAGTATAGGATAAAAGAAACCCCCTTGTGGTACGCAGAGCAGCATCCTCTGTGACACCCTTCTACCCCAAACTCTTATACGTTTAATAACTCGAAGTGTAGAAAAGGTAACGTCCCACAACGGGTAAAAGGTTCACATAACTCCTTTATTAAAAACCTCATTATTTCAAAAACAACTTAATTAAAATAAAATATCACTCAAATGTATTCAAATACTCAAGCAGCGGAATCTCCAAAAATAAAAATAACTAGACATCCTACTTGTCGTGCAAGGCATCCAAAACAGTTTACAAAAACCTTCCTAACTAGAAACATAAAGAAAAGAACCCCAAGGATATGCCCTGATGTCACATGTACCAGAACAACACTCCCTTTAATCAAAACTCGACACCAGTCGTGTCATCATCATCACCTGTAAAATATCCACAGTGTAACGGTGAGGAAAAGAATACTACTCATACATACACATAAGATGCTACCCTATCCTCACCCACATATAAACATCATCATTAATCACACCACATACCCAACATCAAATAATTCATTAGATAGTAATAATCTATAATCAGCATATAACTATTCATCTATATCATCATATAAATCTCATACCATCATTCACCCAAGGAATCACATACTCTATTCTCACACATAATCCTCATTCATCATTAATATTCATAACATCATTTTATACTCAATATCATCATCAAATATAACACATATACATCCATCATTATATGCACCGAAACTCATCAACATCATTATATAACTCAATTTCATCATCGAGTATAACACATCATCAAATGCACCAAAACTCATCACAACACCTACCCAAAGATCATGACTTGGAACTCCGCACAATGGGTGCACCTCGTCAATCACTCTAGTTAGTACCAAGATAGTCTACCGGTGTCACCACACACAATCCGATAGGTTGTACCCCCTCTATAGGCCCGCACAACGACATTCGACCCTAGGTTTCACCCCCTCTATGGGCCAGTGCATCGAACGCCCCATCTTGATCCTCTGAGTTGTACCCCCTCTATGGGCCCGCACAACTCAGTTCACCTCCCGAATTGTACCCCCTCTATGGGCCCGCACAATTCAGGTCTCATCACATATGCTCAAAGCATCTCTCCTAAGTTGTACCCCCTCTATGGGCCCGCACAACTTAGGTAACTTCATCATCATAAGGTGATATACACCATCATCATTATCATGCATTCTCATGCTCATCATCAAACACCATCATTATAAAGTGATATACACTACATCATTAACATCATCATCATGCATCATCATGTGCATCATTAAACATCATCATCATAAAGTGATATACACTATCGTCATTAACATCATCATAACATCCATCCTCATCATTAATCACATTGCATATTATGCACACCAAAACATCATCGATATCATCATATTATTCCATATCATCATCAATCACATTGCATATTATGCACACCACAACATTATTAATATCATCATATTATTAGCACCATACTCATTATAAAACATCATCACACAACATCAATCATGATTAAGCATCCAACTCAATTTCACCTTTTAAAATAAGTTAATTTGTGAGTTGTTCTTAGCCTACGCTTAGCGCACCTGCAGCACGCATTCCAGCGAGCTACGCTTCACTCTCGCTCAACACAAGTGAAGCGCAGGTTCGAAGGTTATACGCTTCAGCCTGCGCTCAGCGCCTACTGAAGCGCAAGTGTCGCAGAACGCAACTGTTCATACGTTTTCCACCCCTTTTAACCCCTTTTATTTATCCTCTAATCATTCCTCATCATCAATACATCTATATTACTCGATTATACCGCATAAAATCACCAAAGACACAATCTTTACAATAATTTCCCAATTATTCATCAAAATCCCCAAATCATCAAACCCTCATTAACCCATTTTTACTATTCTCATTATTCTCATTCAATTCACTCAAGATTTATCAAGAATCATTAAATCAATCATACATCACAGTTTTTCAACAGTCATTCTCAGTTATAACATATATCATCACGATTTCATCCTTAAATTACTACCCAAGCACCCCTACATGCATATACAAGCAGCACCCTCTCCCCCATCGTACCTTAGAGTTGACGATTAGAAAATAAATAGTAGCACTCCACTCCCTTGATGATCTACTCTGCTACACCTTTCCCTTGTGAAGTTGCTTCTCTCTTCCTAGGGTTTCACTCTCTAACGTTTTGAAAAATAAGGATTAGGGTGAATTGGTAACCCCTCCTTACTTAAATACTTAACTGGGTTGGACTCACCCTCAACCCACTCATCCTTATTTTATTAAATAACATTATTCATAAAAATATTAATATTACTAATACTATTATTTATTCCTCTTATTTAATCAATTAATATTATTAAAATAATAATACTATTATTTCTTCATTTTCTTTTATTTTATTTATTCATTTATATTAGGAATTATTAGTATATTACGAAGTCCTTAACCATCTACATTCGAATTTAAATTCCAATCTTATAATTAAATCTTATCCTTAATTTGTATTGATCCTTATCCTTAATCCTCGTGATCTCATTATTCCTATTTTAAAATCTTAACCATATCTCTCTCGTAAGATTATCATTACTAATCCTGATATTATTTTATTAATATAATAATTACTATAATTATAACAATTAATGTTAATTGTAATCTTATGATTTATCTCTTAATAATATCATTATTATATTCAATATAACCATATTTGATTAAGATCCTAATAGTCTGACGTCTCTCCTATTATTTATAATATTATATCATTATTATCTCATAAATACAGGTATATTAATATTTGTCATTATTATTATGTAACTTCTATTCTTACAGCTAACGTAATTGAATTATAATTATACGTTTTTAAATTATATTTCTAAATTTCTAAATTTCGGGATGTTACATCATCTTCCTCTTTTTGATGTTTTTTCTGTATCATTAAAGCAAACAACATAAGGGGTTAAGGAAATTTTAAGTAAGAGCATGGTTTCCTTCTTCCTAAATCCCATAGATTTCTCTATGCCTTTCTTGGGTTGTTTGCTATAACTCTCTTCCTTCTTTTTCACCTTTTTTTTTTTTGTTTTTCTTCCTCATATCCCAACTTCATTTGAAGTTGATCATCACATATTTCATGAGGATACATTGGCATTAGAGTGATTTTAATCCCTCTATGTTTAAAAGTAAATTCATTAGAGAAACAATCATGGGTTTCTCTCTTGTCATATTGCCATGTTCTTCCCAATAAAACATGCGTAACATCCATTGGAACCACATCACAAACGATTTCATCTTGGTAGGTCCCTATGGACAAGGCTATGAGGACTTGCTTGTCTACCACCCTTTCCCCTTCATCACTTATCCAAGACAACTTATAGGGTTTTGGGTGATTGTTGGTCCTAAGACCCAATTTTTCTACTATTCTCATACCAGCAATGTTTGTGCAACTCCCACTATCTATGATTAGGGAGCATAACTTTTCTTCTACAAAACACCTAGTATGAAAACTAGTTTCTCTTTGGTTTTCATTCATTTTAATTGTTTGGTTCCCTAAGATCCTCATAATCATCAGACCCAACTTCCCTTCAGACCTACAGGCAACCACTCCTTTGAGTACCATTTCTATCTCTTCTATGTATTCCTCATCATTATTTGTAGGTGTTGATTCTTTAGAACTCACACTAATGTACTCCTTGATAAGTGAAAAATATATGATAATTTCTTGTATAATTACTGCACTTATCAAGGGTAAAATAGTAAATTTATGCCCCAAATTACCTCTTTTTAGTAATAAATGCATATTTTGTGAATATTTGATTTGAATTTGAATATGATGCTATTTTGATAAAAAAATTGTTGATTTTGCAGATAAAATGGAAGAATTTAAATGAAGAAACATGATAGCATTTATTTGAAAAGAGAATCTGTAAGATAAGGATTTAAATGGCAGCTAATTAGGATAAGATCAGCAATTAATTGGATAAGGATTCTGCAGATTAAATTCTAAATTCAAATTGAAGACCAAATCAGCACAAGATCAAGCTAAAAAGAGGAAAATAAGGAAATCAGATCAAATAAAGATAAGATCAAGAAGAGATCAGTTTAAAAAGGAGAAAATCAAGGAAAGCTGGAACCAGAACCACGCTCCACCTGCGTTGAACGCAAGTGGAGCGCGACATTTAAATTTGCTCTCTGTTTCCTGCGCTTCATCTGCGTTGAGCGCAGGAATACGGGATCAGTTTTTCAAAGGATTTCAAATCAGATTCCTTCCAGATTTTAGATAGCTTTCCAACTTCTATTTAAAGGAACCTTTTGCACAGATCAAGGGGAGTCCCCGAGACCTCAACGGAGCTTTTGGAGAGACAGCAGAGCAGAGCTAGGGCTGGAGAAAAGTGTGATAGTTTCTCCGTTGGTTTGTAATGGCTACCATGCATAGCAAAACTCTCCGATAGGATTAAACGTAGTTGATTCAATCCCCAATTGTATGTGAATTCTCTTTAATATCTATGAATCCCTATTTTTATGATATCGGTATTTTTATTCTGTGCTTAATGCTTAGCTTCCGCCTGTGTGCCGGAGTTATAGGTTGATTTTATAAGATTCATTGGTAAATGGTTTTGTGAAATCAATAGCGAGTTTGAGGGAGCCTAGATATAAGAAACTTGAACTCTGATTGGTAAAAATACTCATAGTAGTCACTATGGGAATAGAGCTATAGGGTGAACTGATAGTTTTAACAAACGGGAAAGTAGATCTTTAAAGTCGGGGTAATTTGTCGCCTGGGAGAACCCGCATGAATTATTTCTGAGTATTTCGCGATCCGGGGAACCTACGCGGAATAACACAGTTTGGCTAAGGTATCATAATAATAAATTCATAAATATTATTGGGGTTCACATACGAAAGGGGTGCGATGGTACGAAGTTCAATCCTAGTCCAAGTAACTGTCTCTATCTATCTCACTTCAAGTTCAATTTTATTTACTTTTGCAATTCTCAACAAACAAACATACGCTCTTACTTGATAGTTGTGACCACTAACCTTTATAAATTGAACCGTTCCATGTGGATACGATACTCTTACTTACTATTATACTGCTGAAGTTTTGGTACGCTTGCCAGAATTTCAACATGTATTTTTGGCGCCGTTGTCGGGGAACAGTGTATCAATTCTTAAAGACTTGGGAGGTCTATTCTATCAAGTTATATATTTAGGATTTTTAGGAAAATTTTAATTTTAATTTTATTTTTATTATTCTTTTCCGCACTTACCCTTTTTCAAGTTTCTTGATTTATGCTCTTGCGAGGTCAGGTTTCTCCAAATCAATTACAATTTGATCCAGAAATAGAAAGGACATCTAGGAGGAACAGAAGCAGAAACAAGAGAAGGAATTTTATTTTTTTTAGGAATTTTAATCTTTAATTATTTTATTTCTTTAAAAAAATTTATTATTTAAAAAAAATATTATTATTTTTTTAAAATAAAAAAATTATTATTATTTTTTGTTATTTTGTTCTTCTCCTCCGAGGTAACATTTGTTTGAGCTTCTTGATTATTGCTCTTGAGGACAAGTGTCTCAATATCAATTGATATTTGATCAGAAGGGACATCTAGAAGGAACAAAAGTGGAAACAGAATAATGGGCAAGGATAAGCTTAAGGAGACAATCTCAACACTCTCTGTTCAACCACTCCAAGTGAAGTAAATGTTGAATAATGGTTACTGAATGGCAAAATCCACCAAGAAGAACACTTGGAGATTATCAAAATCCACCAAGAAGAACCCTTGGAAATTATGTTAGGCAGCAAGAGCCAAAATATTTCTCCCATACACCGATTCAAGGTAACTTCTCTAATTACAACAATTATTCTAACAAATTTTCACAGGATTGGGGAAGTTACCAGAATCAAAATTTTGGGTGGCAACAAGATGCTGTTTCGTCGCATAAGCAAACTTCTGCAGATGAACTCAGGGCACATAATAAGAGTATAATGCAGCAAATAGAAGCACTCAACAAGCTGCTGGATAACTTTCCTCAGCAATTGCAGGCAGTGTAGTCTCATCCTGGCCAGTCCCCACAATTAACTTGTGATTTTTGTGGAGGTGACCATCCCAATGGAGATTGTTCTTATCCATACACTCAAGAAGAGCAAGTTGATTATATGGGACATCAACGAAGATTAGGCGACTTCTCCAACAGTAACAACTTTGCAAACCATTACTTACAAGATTGGAGAAATAGTCATAATCAAAATTATAGGTGGCACCAAGATGATGCTTTTCATTCCATGTGCAACCTTCTTCCCAACAGCAGCAAAGCTACTCTTCAGTTTAACCATGGAATTCAAATGGGGAAGATTCTATTGAAAGAAAGTTGTAAGAATTGATACAGTTTCAGAAGGATTGTGAAGAAGCAGGACTACCTACTGACCCCATACTAGCTAAGATAGTAGAAAATATGACCAAATATCGGTCAGAACAAATTTCAGAAAATGCACAACCCAACCCTGAAGAACAGTATGATGACATGACCACCATAAGTGTTCAACTGATAGGGGAGGAAACCAATGACAATCTGGCTGAAGAAGAAGAGAAAGCTGAAGAAGCAGAAGAAAAGGAAGAAGAAGAAGGTGAAGCAGAAGTAGAAGAAGAAAAAGGAGAGGATGAAACAGAGAAAACTGTGCTTAAAGAAGAGATTGAATATGAAGGGGAGGAAGAAAACAAAACATATGAGAGTGTACATGATGAAAAAGATCAAGAAAATGAGAAAAAAAGTGAATAAGGAGATAGTGAGTCAAAGCCCGAGAAAGGAAGGGAAGTGGTACCAAGACCAAAGACCTTGCCATATCCAGACAACCCTCCAAAGGAAGCTCAAGAAAGGCATGGTGTAAGTGCTAAACCTTCCAGACCTTACAAAAGAAAGGCTTGCGAATACACTGACCTGATCAGAGCAAAGAGAGGAAGAATAAGGCCAAGAAATTCAAACTCAAGGCCTAGAGTCAAATTGAGGACAAAGTGTTCAGGCATATTCCATACTAAGGACCCTTGTGAAGCACAAAGAATAAAATCTGACAACTGTGAATTTCCCAATCTTCCGGAGGAGAAGACCTATGCAACTCAGCAAAAGACTCCAAAGAAGATAAAAGTCAGGCCAAAGGAGTTAGCAACATGGTCTAACTCCAGACACAAGACCAAATGGGTAGATTCAAGTCACATTCATAATTGGTCCAAGGCAAGAATATGGGTAGGGTCACTGCCCAAAGAAGTCAAAGGTGCAGCACAAAGGCTTGCTAAAGGATTCCAGTATCACCCACCTTGAAAAAACAGGCGTCAAGCTATATGACGTTAAACGAGCGCTTCCTGGGAGGCAACCCAGAGATTTTTAAGTTTTTAATTGTTTTCAGTTTTGTTTTCTTTTGTTTTGTTTGTTAATTAGGATTTTTCATTTTTTTTTAGGATTTAGGAAATTTTCAAAACTGATTGGAATGAGTTTGTGGAAAAATAAAATTTTTAAACAGTTGGAAGTAGCGGAAAACTTGACTGAAAATTGCAAAATTGCAAAACTTGACTGGAATGAGTTTGTGAATGAATATATTGTTGATTATTGCTATCTTGAATGTGATTTTGGCTGTGTGGAACATGAAGAACAATTCGTTTGATTGGAATTCTCGTTGTTTTGTAAGTTATTGAGCTTGAAAGTGTTATGCTATGTTTCTTGCAAATATTTTGAACTTTCACTTTCCATGGACTATTTGAATGCTTGCAAAACAAATGAGTATATTCTGTTATATGGAAGCCATTACCAAATTGTAAACAAATATTTTAATTGATGGATTCTTTTCAAGAATGCATTTTGAATTGTGCATGCAAATTTGTTAATGATAGGCTTCCATGTTCTTCATGAATTAGTGTTTTCAATAAGGCATCATTAAAATAAACGAGTTTTCATCAACTAACTGTTTCTATTTGACTTTTCAGATGCCCAGGATCAAATACACCGCTGGCCTTCTCGTAGCTTTAGCTCACGAGGAGAAGGCATGGGGAAGAGGATTAGAGATGAACCCCATTATGATCCCATTAGATTCAAGAGTGCAAAGGCTGATACAAAATATGAAGCTCTCAAACCATGCAACTTTGTGCTGAAAAGACTAGTTGACCTCAAACTATGGAATGAAAGGAGTTCATCATGGAGGTTACTAGACGCGGATGGTATAGGATAGCTACTCCAGACAAATTATTTGACCCGGGGCTGGTCCGGGAATCCTACGCCAACGCAGTCACAAAGCCTGGTGATAGAGGAGAAAGGAGATTAGCAGCCACAACAGCCATAACCACCACCACCAGCTGACATCCCACTCCGAGCTTACATGGAGTACATCTGCAGGCAGAACTCCACCATCCACAGAGGGTTTCCCACCTTCAGAAGCATCTGTACTAGACCCATACCCAGGTATGCTGCCTGATGAGTTCCGTACATTCTTGCAGTGGCCTGGGGACAGGCCTATTCATCTAAGGGGAGGTGGAGCAGCAACAGCAGTAGGAGAGCAGGATGAGGACTTACAGGATATAGAGGACGAAGATTGATACTAGTGTTTTTCTTTCTTTTCGTTCTTTTATTTTCTATTTTCCTTTTTTTTATGATTATTTTTTTAGTTAATTAGGATTTTTGTTTTATATTTCAATTTTTTTTAGGTTTTAGGAATAGGGATTTAAGGAAATAAATTTTAAAAATCTCAAAGCTAGGCAGTCTAACTAACCAAATTAGGAAAGAAATAGGAATTTTGTGATTGAATCCATAACCAATTAGGATAAGGATATTGTGCAGGAAAATATATCAGGATAGTCAATTAATTTCAGTAAGTGCTTTATCAAGGAATTTAGCCAAAAGCCAGTGAGTTGTGAGACCAAACACTTAAATTGAGAGTTTTCACCGCTGCTTGTCAACTGTTATTGCTTGAGTTTTTTGATTTTATTCTGCACATGGAAAATATGGAAGTGATAAAGGCAAATTTTGTGTTTAGAAATTATTTGCTCAGTGCCAAAAAGCCAACCCATACAAATTTTTCCAATTCTTTTTGGTAACCCATTTGAGCTTTAATGTTTCTTCTCATGCACCCCAGCCAAAATAATGTTTATATCATGTCCCTTACACTTGGGAAAGAGAGTAAAGGTGCAATCTGATAAAATGGGGAAAATTGGTTGGTGACTTGAAAGTGAAGAAATACAAAGAGCAGGCACAAGAAAGAAAAAAAAGGATCACCCCCTCAAAAATCAAAAAGAAAAAGTGAATATAAGTGAATAAGTTGGGGGGAGTGAATCATCAAACAGAGAAGGAGGCCAGCTGAATGATACAAATAAAGAATGAAATGGAGAATGGAGAGAAATTTCAAGTCCAAGAAAAATTTAAAGATGCTCTCTATTCCAGTGTTCCCTTTGCATATCCAGAAAAACCATGATTTCTTGATAAGCCCAGCCTCATTACAACCAAGAAAAGACCTTTTGATCCATGTTTACCATGTGCATGCTTAGAAACCAGAAACGACTATCAATTCTAGTTGTTCAACTGCTGTGAAAATTTGAGGGAAACACTTACCCGTGAGCATGAGAGAATTCCTTGATTTATCACTTATTGTTTTGATTGCTATTTCTGAAAAAGTTTGATTGTGTTTTATCCTGTTCTGATTGACTTATGAAAATATCACTTAACTCTGATTTTCAATCTGACTTTTGGGAAGTGACAGCTGCCTAGCAAGAGGTGATGAAATTATTTCCTTACTTTTTGAGAATGATAACAGGGGGATTGAATCCATTTTGATTGCAAAAGGTTTTCTTGCTTGAGGACAAGGAAGAAGCTAAGTTGGGGGGAATTTGATAAGTGAAAAATATATGATAATTTCTTGTATAATTACTGCACTTATCAAGGGTAAAATAGTAAATTTATGCCCCAAATTACCTTTTTAGTAATAAATGCATATTTTGTGAATATTTGATTTGAATTTGAATATGATGCTATTTTGATAGAAAATCTGTTGATTTTGTAGATAAAATGGAAGAATTTAAATGAAGAAACAAGATAGCATTTATTTGAAAAGAGAATCTGCAAGATAAGGATTTAAATGGCAACTGATTAGGATAAGATCAACAATTAATTGGATAAGGATTCTACAGATTAAATTCTAAATTCAAATTGAAGATCAAATCAACACAAGATCAAGCTAAAAAGAGAAAAATAAGGAAAGCAGATCAAATAAAGATAAGATCAGGAAGAGATCAGTTTTAAAAGTAGGAAATCAAGGAAAGCTGGAACGAGAACCACGCTCCACCTGCGCTAAGCGCAAGTGGAGCGTAGCATTTAAATTTGCTCTCTGTTTCCTGCGCTTCATCTGCGATGAGCGCAAGTTGAAGTGCATGAATACAGGATCAGTTTTTCAAAGGATTTCAAATCAGATTCCTTCCAGATTTCAGATAGCTTTCCAAATTCTATTTAAAGGAACCTTTTGCACAGAACAAGGGGAGTCCCCGAGACCCCAACGGAGCTTTTGGAGAGACGGCAGAGAAGAGCTAGGGCTGGAGAAAAGTGTGACAGTTTCTCCGTTGGTTTGTAATGGCTACTATGCGTAGCTAAACTCTCCGATAGGATTGAACGTAGTTGATTCAATCCCCAATTGTATGTGAATTCTCTTTAATATCTATGAATCCCTGTTTTTATGATATTGGTGTTTTTATTTTGGGCTTAATGCTTAGCTTCCGCCTGTGTGCCGGAGTTATAGGTTGATTTTTTAAGATTCATTGGTAAATGGTTTTGTGAAATCAATAGCGAGTTTGGAGGAGCCTAGACATAGGAAACTTGAACTCTGATTGGTAAAAACTAGTGTTCTACCCGTGCGATGCACGTTAGTATTATTTTAAAAAATTGTCAACACCCGATGATATAATATGTTAAATTAATAATGAGTATGATTATTAAATTTTAATATTGCAATTCATAATTCATAATTCACAGTATAAATAAAGTAATAACAGTAGAAAAGAAAAGTAAAAGTGGAATATGAAACACCAAATAGTTAGAATTACAAAGCCAAGTACATAGATGTATAGCATCATTTAAATTTTTTGAAATACCTCTTTATACACTATATTTTTTGTAACATTAGAACACTTAAAATTATAATCACAAATAAAAATCCTAAGTTCTTGTCGCGACTTGACCCTAGACACGACAACATATAATTGACCGTGAGAGAAAACAGGTTTTGCTAAGTAGACACCAACATGTGATAGTGTTTCGCCTTGATTTTTATTAATTGTCATAGCAAAACAAAGAGATAGGGGAAATTGTCTACGCTGAAACTTCAATGGCGTATACTTTGTTTTATCCTTGTCATTCTGGAATTAACACGATTAAAAGGTGCAACTGGTCTCTTCTGTTTTTCCTTCGTAGGTTTCCGACCCATAATTAGCTAGGAGATAAACATTTAAGATAAATTTATATTAGCATTAAATAAAATGTTAAATAATATAAAAATATCTAAAATGAATATAATTAGTCAGATCTCATTAAAAAAATATCTTAGTTCCAATTACGTGACTCTAAACCAAGGTAACACAATTAACGAACCTTAAAAAGGGTAAAAAAATGTATTACCTCTAGGGATGTCAACGGGGCGGGGCGGGTGCGGGTAGTACCTACCCGTACAGGTACCCGTTAAAATTAACGGGTACCCATGCGGGTAATGGGTATCCGCGGGTATTCACGGGTACCCATTAATGTTTAAGAACTTAAATTTTATTAAAAAAAATAGAGGAGATGCTATATAATAAATTATAATATCATACTATATATATAAACAATCATTATATAATACCATTACATGTTAATATATTAAAAATATCATCAAAAATTAATATAAAATAAATTATATCTCATCATAAAATAATAAAAAATCTTACTATTCAAATATATTTAATAGAAAAATATGTTTTAATGAGTATGCGGGTACCCGCGAGGCGGGTAGTATAATATCCGTCCCCACCCATTTAATAAATATGCGGGTACCCATTGCGGGTATATCCGTGGGTATCCGCGGGTGCGGGTTTTTTTGACATCCCTAATTACCTCCTGAAAAGAGTAATAAAGTATGCTAACGGTGGAGAATCTTCTTTTACCACTTTGTTTAGTTAAGTGGGTGCGAAACTAAGAAGATGCCCTTCCTACATTACAAATGATTTTAGGGTGTTTTAGTTAAGAAGCAACTCCAAAACCTTAGAACACATGTCTTAATCAATGTCTAAGATAAAACAAATGGAAAACCTCAAAAAGAGATGATAGCATCCAACAAAATGAATAAGCATGGGTGAGATGGAGATTGAGAAGGCATCATTCACTTGATAATACACGCTGCAAGCAAAGGAGCTAACATAATACCCTCCATTCAATCAACATTATCTAGGCTAACAATCTAAAAAATAGTAAAGGTAACCTACAACTAATGCCTACAATTCACCCTATATGATATAGACTTTACACATGACTACTTGTCAATCACACAAGAAATAAAAGAAATACAAAAATGATATGTCAACATAAAAAACAAATAATATGGTCTAATTTAAATAAAATTTAGATTTACATCATTAAGAAACTTAAAAATATAGATAGAAAATTAAAGTTATAGACAAAAACATAAAAAATAAAAAAACAAATATCCTAAAATCCATTACCCAAATTAAATAAAACAATTAATCTAAACAAATGAAACAAAATATATATTTGCAATTATAGATAGATCAAGGAAATAAAAATTAACTATAAAAACAAATCTTAAAAAGATCAACATATACAAATAACATTTGCAATCTAAACATTTCATTTAATACAAACATAAACACATCATTGAATCCAAGTATAATTAATAAAATAAACCACAGGCATTTCTAAACAGATATAAATAAATTAGAAGACATAATTTAATAGCCACAACTAATGCTTACAGGTACTATGTGAATCCATTGTCCATAATATTACAGGTCCAAAGAAATAAAATCCAGAACCAGTTACAGTACCATAGGTTAGAAAGAAAAGAGCTAAAGCTCTGCTAATAAAATCAAAGGGGAAAAAAATAATTAATTATCAATTTAACTTAGTTTGGCAATTTAAGTGTTCATTTGATTTACAGTTGGGTAGACCTGAATAACAAATTCTCTCCAAAAATAACTGGCCTATTAGTTGTTGGGCCCAGCAAGACAAATAACCAAAATGAACACCACTAAGGAACAAAAAAAAAGACAAAGATCATAAAAATACTAAGTCATTGGATAGATACCAAAAACCGGTTTAGTAGAAAACAATTCATAATAATTGAATAGTACTATATAAATATGGTTTTTATAATAATAATAATTTTATTATAAATATAAAAAAATTACATATGTCTTTAGCTAAATTTTATGATAAATTTAATATGTATTTTTTAATATAAAAGTAAAACATTTTTTTTGAAAACATATAAAAAAAGAAAAATAAAGGTTTTGGTTAAAACGAATCATTTATTTTCTCAAAAGTATATAAAACACATTTTCTTCCTAAGGAACATAATATAATGAGTGAAAGATAACCTTTTAATAATACAAATAAAAAGGGGTATTTTAGAGGATTTTTCTATTAACTATACATTAGTTAATATTCTTTATTTTTCCATATATACTGCAGGAAATAAATCAATTATTAATTAGATGGATGATTTCTTGTAACGTTGGTATTTCTTGAAACTTCTTACCATATATCTAATTTTACTTTCTATAAATACAGAAGGATGTGACGGAAATGAGCACTTCATATTATTTTTATAATTTTCTAAATAAATGTAACTAAAATGTGTAAAGATGTCGAAAGTCCATTTGACATGTGTTATACACTATTTTCTTTTATTCTTCCTTCTGGCATTTCATGAAAGATAAAATTTTCTTTTAAGATCAGAACTTTGGATATTAATAAGTTACTAAAGGTCTTAGATTTGATTGTTGTCAATCCCTTTCCTGGTGTGCTTTTAAGTTTCATTTGCTTTCTTGCTTCCCCCTTCTTTTTCTCCCCAGTTTCTTTAATGGTGAAGGAAATTGTCTTAACTAATTCCTACACTTTTGTGTTTTAATGTAACTAATAGTAGTTTTCTAAACAAAGAAGAAAGACATTTCTTTTATTATAATTTTATTAATAAACTCTATTAACTATATCATCTTTTAAAATGTTAATGACCATCATCTTAATATTACAAATGATTACTCAAACCCCTCTCTAAAAAATCAGTGCTTATAAACCATATTAAGAGCAAGATAGTAAAATAAAGATTAACATCCAAAAGTTTAACTATTATTACACCTTCCATCAAATAAAGGAGGGGATTAACCAACAATATAATCACCATACCATATCTTATATATACATGCCTATAAAATACACAGGCAGTTTTATAATTCAAAAACTGACTTATAATTCACAGGTAGTTGGCAAAAGATAAGGATGAAATTCATATATTATAAAAATGGGAATTACAAATATGATAATTTAGGACAGACCCAGTAGCCAAAAAACATCCCTTGACCCAGCCCAAAAAAACAGATCACAAAGAACATGAAATCCTACAACTTAATAATTTCAACCCAAGAGAGACCAGCACAATTGCACCAAAAGGGATGCAATGGGCTCCACCATCAAAACAAAGACTAATAGTGCAGCCAACATGCCATCACACATGGAAAGTGCAGCAACACCATTGCATCCAGCAAATGCAACAACTCCAACAAACCCCAAACAGTTAAATGGAAATAAAGAAACCTAAATTAAATTCAAACATAGGCATAAAACATAAGCTACATGCTTCATCCAAGGAAGGAACTACTCCTTCTCAATCTTCACAACCTTTAGAGCCCATTTTTTTCCCACCTCGTGGTGCAGCCTTGCGCTTCTGTGGGGCCAAGCATGCAGAGACAATAGAGGACTCTCCCACAGTGGAGGCATTGATCTCACTTTCATTGTAGAGCTCTCCCAAAGCATCACCCCCAGATACTTGACCATTGCTAGAACCACCAGCATCATCAACCAACTCAAACACAGGCTCTTTCATCTTTGACTGCAGCAGAAATTACAACAATTTACACCAATGAAATGGACACAGCACTTAACAAATTAACATGCCTAACTAATCAATACAAAGCCTAAATCTGAAATTACCATCTCAAGAGTCTTAACTGAGGCTGCATCCTTAAACTGAGAAATTATGTCCTCATCATCACAAAACCTCCTAACCATGAATGAGTCATCAAACTTAAACGCACGGTCTTCCTTAATCTCAACTTTAAACAACAGTTCTCTGCCAACTAAGCCATCCAACTCATCAGGATAATCATGAGAAGGTACCTACATGAATCAACAGATTAATAGAGAAGTAAGGGATTATAAAAAAAACCCCATAGAAATAGTAAATGAATTAGCAACTTTTTTATTGTTGCATCCCCAACCATTGACGCACATGACTTAGCCAACAAAGCAGCAACATCATAATCAAACAAAACAAAGAGAGCACTTTCAGTGACATCAGCAACATCCAGCTTTAACCTAAACCTATCACTCATAAAACACCCCATGTTATCTACTGTGACCTGAAATTAAACAATCAATAGAAAAGGATCTAAAAAAAACTTAAAAACATTCCTTTACCTAGGAGTAACATCAGTCACCATGCTCTCACACAACTCCAAAGCAAGCATTTTCATTTCAAAAAACCCATTAATCCACACATCAAACATACTAACCAAGTGATTCAAAAAAGTTAAGAAATGAATACCAAGAAATCACATTTACATGCACCATAAATACAAAATCCACTCAGGTTGCAGATATAAAAATCAAAATGTTGACAGGCAGGGAGAACTCTAACCTTGCAAGCATTTTCATTTCAAAAAATCCATTAATCCACACATCAAACATACTAACCAAGTGATTCAAAAAAGTTAAGAAATGAATACCAAGAAATCACATTTACATGCACCATAAATACAAAATCCACTCAGGTTGCAGATATAAAAATCAAAATGTTGACAGGCAGGGAGAACTCTAACCTTGCAAGCATTTTCATTTCAAAAAATCCATTAATCCACACATCAAACATACTAACCAAGTGATTCAAAAAAGTTAAGAAATGAATACCAAGGAATCACATTTACATGCACCATAAATACAAAATACACTCAGATTGCAGATATAATAATCAAAATATTTGATAGGCAGGGAAAACCAAACCCTTGCACAATGATCGATGGAATAAGTCATGAGAAGTACCAAATATACTTAGGAAAAAAACTAACAGAAACATATCCAACATATCACACACACAGAGGATCTTTGAACGCTATTAAATTCAAAAAAAATAAAAATGCATCAACACACAACACAGTAACATACGATTTTCATAACTATCACCATAATCACAACCCTCCCTAATTAAGGAAATCACCACAAAATACACATAACTACACTGACCTATTACACATACATCACCAGCCCTATACTAACCAAAAAGCTAAAACACCCTAACCTATGAGAAATCCATGACACATTGGGAAGGAATGCCTGCAGTATCTGCCAGCAAAGAAAATGGAAAAGGGATATCTCACAATCGAATCATTAGCTTACATGACAGACCCCAGGTAAAAAAAAGCAAAAAACCCTAATTCAGGGAAAAAAGAAAAAAAACCAGCGAATAATTACCTTACATGGCTGACTATAGACAAAAAAGACGAAGAGAACCCCTAATCCAGGGGAAAGCAAAAAAATTTAGGGCTCGAATCATATGCTAGCATGGCAGACTTTAAGAAAAAAAAAGGGAAAAGGCAACCCTAATCCAAACCTCATATGCACCACTCAAAGAAGAAAACACAAGCATAAAACAATACAATCACAGATCTCATAATAGAACACTCTCTTTCATCTAATACGATACAAAAAACCCTTGATCCGTGAAATAAGGAAGAAAGCTAAGAAAATCTCCCTTGATTTACAGCCTACGAACCACACTGTTTCGATGACGTCCCTCTACGCGCCCCGCTCCACCTGGTCCTCTAGATCATACATCAGCAACTCACACTGTTAGGATGGGTCGAACCCCACACCATCACACGGGTAGATCGGAACGCTCCCACCGCTAGCGTAGAACGCGACAGCACTATATGAAAGAGCCCTATGACAATGAAAGAGAGGACACAAAGAACCCTACCACTGCAAGCCTCCTCAGATTGAGAGGACCATCACCAACCCTAGGGAGGGCTCACATTTTTCGCACACCCTATTGAAACGGCTTCTAGACATGGACGGAAGCCTCCCCCGTGAAAAAAACAACGATGGGCCAAGGAACCAACTCAGGCCCATACAAAGTCGCCCGACCAAAAAAAATCACCAATGAACAGTACTCCCCAATGCTCCTCCAATGTAATAGTATTGATACTCATAGTAGTCACTATGGGAATAGAGCTATAGGGCAAACTGATAGTTTTAACAAACGGAAAAGTAGATCTTTAAAGCCGGGATAATTTGTCGCCTAGGAGAACCCGCATGAATTATTTCTGAGTATTTCGCGATCCGGGGAACCTACGCGAAATAACATAGTTTGGCTAAGGTATCATAATAATAAATTCATAAATATTATTGGGGTTCACATACGAAAGGGGTGCGATGATACGAAGTTCAATCCTAGTCCAAGTAACTGTCTCTATCTATCTCACTTCAAGTTCAATTTTATTTACTTTTGCAATTCTCAACAAACAAACATACGCTCTTACTTGATAGTTGTGACCACTAACCTTTATAAATTGAACCGTTCCCTATGGATACGATACTCTTACTTACTATTATACTGCTGAGGTTTTGGTACACTTGCCAGAATTTCAACACTCCTCACTTTCCTTTACTAGCGTTGTCCTTTTGTTAGGACATTGGGAAGCAATGTGTCCCTTACCCAAACATCTGAAACACTTGATTTTGCGGGTAGAGGTTGAAGGGTTAGTGTTTCGAGTTTTGGAAGGAGTAGGGTTCGAATTAACCCTAGGGCCCTTATGCTCTTTCTTCTCTTGAGTTTTACCTTCATCCTTTTTGAGACCTCCTTGTTCCCAGTTGGGTTACTAGTGTTGCTTCTTTTAAAACTCCCCTTTCTTTTTAGTTGGGTTTCTAGTTTGATAGTTTGATGTACCAAGTCCTCTAACTCAACATAAGGTTTCAATTCCACTATGTCCCTTATGTCAAAAGTGAGGTCATTGATAAATCGATCCATGGTAGCCTCTCTATCCTAAACCATATTGGCTCTAATCATTGCAAGTTCCATTTCTTTATAGTATTCATCAACACTCTTAGAACCTTGTTTTAGTGACTGGAGTTTGGTGTGAAACTCCCTAACATAGTGTTGAGGTATGAACCTCTTCCTCCTGATTCCTCTCATTTCGTCCCAAGTTGAGACTAGAGGAAGTGCACTCCTTTTACGATCAGTTTGGAGTTGATGCCACCAGACTAAGGCATAATTCTTAAACTCTAGAGAAGCAAGCTTAACCTTCTCCTTATCTCTATAATTGTGGCGACTAAAAATCTGTTCGATTTTTAATTCCCATTCTAAATATTTCTCTATATCATTCCTTCCTTGAAATGTAGGTATTTCTACCTTAACTCCTCTAAGTCCACTCTCCCTCCTAGGCCCTTCTCTTCTCCTAGGTTCTCTCCTTCTTCTCCTTTTTCTATTCATAAGGTCATAATAGTAACCTCTATCACTTCCTTCTTCTTCTTCCTCATACCTATTTCCCCTATGGGAGTTACCGAAACTCCTCTCTCCAATACTTCTCATTTCATGAAACTTATCTTCCGTCCTTACCCTACTAAACCTTCCATCACTCTCTTCATCACGAGAAGAATGCCTTCTCTCACCTCTCCTACTATGGGTTATTTCTCTCCTTATATTAGCTAACCTTTCCTCCATGACCCGGGTAAACCTTTGGGTCAACTCCTCTATCTCAACCCTATGCCTCAAAATTCGAGGCGTTGGGGGGGGGATAGGTGTCTACTCGTCATTTTTTTAAAAAACATTCTTTGGGACCTTTCCTCTTAAGCTAAGAGTTACACTCGGAGAATGTATACACTCGTGTTTAACTCTTTTTAAGGCTTTTTTAAAGATGTGTTCACTCTTGCCTCTTCTACTCGGTTAGGATTGATTAGTTCTTACAAAAACCAAAGTTATTTCCCCACCCAAGAACTAATGATTTGGAACAAGCGACACTTAAGGTTATCTAGGATTGCCTTAAAACGAAAACTACAAAGGCAAAACTATAGTAGAATTTGACAAACAATAAAAGCTGGTATGAAAAACGCTTATACACAAGAATGGAATTCAAACAATACAAAACACACACGAAGATTGCAAAGAGAATTGTTTTTGGTTTATTTTTTGTTCAAGGTAAAATGTACCAAAAGTTGCCAAAAATTTTAGAAAACTGCAAATACAACTCAAATGAAAGTTGATACGAGCAAATTGAAATTACAGTAGAAAAGGGATGCAACTGTTGGGCTTTGATTTCTTTTCTTTCTTTTCTTTTCCTTTCTTTTGTCTTTTCTTTAATTTCTTTTTCTTTTGCCTTGATTTCCTTTTCTTTTCTTTTGTTATATTTTTTTACTATTTCTTTTTGTATTTTTCCAAACAAATTGTTTACAAAAATTGAAAATAAGTCCTACTCCAAAGAAAAATTGCGTGTATCTCCCCTAAAAATAGGACTAAAATGAGTTTTCAAATTGGCAAAAATTGAGCTCAATTTCTAAAAATCGGCAAAAAATTTGTTGCAACTTGAATAAAGTATTTTACCAAAAGCTTAGCATTAACTTGATTAGCATACAAGTGGTCAAACAATCAATCAAACGGGCTTGGTAATTTTTATTGATCAAGCTGGACAATTATGAAGAAATTACACCAGAGTTGATGCAATTTCAAAGGAATTTTCCAATTAAAAACCCATCTTAGAATTATGCGTTTTTCTTTATCAACCACACGCTTTTCTAGGTAATGCTAGCGTTGAATACAAATTTTCAATTAGAATTCAAGAAAATCAAATAAAACAGCCTCCAAAATAGCGTATAAATGAGCAAAAATTGAGCTAAAATTTGTGCAAAATAAAGAGTAGAATTTAAAAGGAGATGAACAGAAATTAAAAGGATGGGAATGACAGAAAAGTAAATGGCAGAAAGTAGAGGGGTAAGAGCAGAAACAAAAAGGATTGGTGGACAGAAATTGAAACGGTAGAAATTAAAAGGATGGGAATGATTGAAAATTAAAAGCGAAATAGTAAAGAGATGAATAATATGGATGAACAATTATATCGGGATGAATAAGAAATAACTGGATTGGGAGAAAATGTTGGTGAACGATCTTTGGAAAATGGAAGCAACTATGCTCCCACTTACCACAATCCACCACAAACAAGCAGTTAAAATTCAAGTATCACTCAAGAACAAGCAATGAGAAAATAGAATAGGCATTTTATCAAACACCTAATGGGGTGGATTATGTGCACCAATAGCCCCTCTAAATCAAGCAACTGAAGGCAAAACAAACAAGTTGACAGCAGCAAAAAGGCACCTTGGGCCCGGGAAACAGTCCAAGTCTAAAATTACAACAAAAGAGATGAATAATTACACATTAAAATGAACAAAATACTGCACAAAACCAGAAAGGAAACTGCGCCAAAATGTGCAGCAAACAACCCCAAATTTGCCCAATTCAACAAAGCTCTGATGACCAATTGATAGTAAAAAGATTATGGATCTAGAATTGAGCAACAAGAGCAAGTTAAAGACCAATTGGAACCGAAAACTCAGCAAATAAAATTGTAAAATAGATGCAGCAAAATGAGAGAATTCAAGAAGAAAAATGGGTGCAGAAAGGTTGTGGATCTAGAATTGAGCAACAAGAGCAAGTTAAAGACCAATTTGAACCTATGACTCTAAGGCTTTGTAGTCTAGCAACTACTTAGCCAATAAACCCCTATATTTAGCGCCCCAAATGAAAGTAAGAGAAAAATTACAACAAAAAATAAAACATGAGTAAATCCGATCAAACTAGAGTTTAGAGGCCATGAGTAGGCACTCTATTTTAGGGTATCAAAATACAATTAAAGTAATGGAAATGCAAGTGTTGACCAAGAATAATGTGGTCAATGTTGACTTAAGAAGAGTCAACTCTCCTTGTTTGGGCCTTCATGCGCCCCAACCCCAGTGTTGTTTGTTCAAGCTCTCTGAACTCCAGTTGCTTCCTTAGGCAGCATGCCATCATTTTGGGCTTGTTTGGTTCAAATGAGGGGAAGGGAGGGATTTTAATGAATACGAGGTGAGATGATATTTATCTTGTTTGGTTAGAGAAGGGGAGACCTTTCTTGTTTGGTTCGAAAGGAAAAATAAAACTAATTTACTTTTATACTCTTATACTTTTATAACATCTAACTTTATTAATACGAGAGGAGGAATATTTAAGTAATTTTGATTATTTTATTTTAAACCCGCTCGCCTCCTCTGAAAATTCCCCCATTATTGGAGGGGAGGCAAAATGCTATCAAGAGGGATTTTGGCCTCATCCCTTCACCTTCCCTCCTAAAAAATTAAACCAAACATAACAACACTCTTAAAATCCCTCCCCTCATCTCTTAAAAAATTGAATCAAACATAACAACTCTTAAAATCCCTCCCCTCCCCCTCCTTTCAAATCCCTCCAACCAAACAATACTTATGAGTCGGTTTGTTCTTGGTCTTCTAGCTCCTTAATTCACCAAGAAACAAATTGTACGTACCAATTAATGTTGTTGTACAAACAACATTTCTCTTTTTTTAATCCTATGTGTTGTTTTATTCGAGTTTTAAAATACACTAAATATAAAACAGAATTTGTATGTACCATTTTGTTTAGTAACCTGTCCACCAAACATAATAAATATATCTAAGATAATTACATTAAGGGTAAAATATGTTTTTGGTCCCTATAAGATAATTACATTTCATGTTTTAAAGACGATAGTCTACTGCAATTGCAAATTAGAAGCCCCTCATCATGTGCTTTTTGAGAATCTCATGTGCTTTTTCTTTTTGTTTTTTTTCCTCCTCCTTGTTGATCTGTTACCAATAACATGGCAGAAAAAGTAGGAGACAGAGTTAAGAGGTTACGTGCCTTAGTTTGCCTTAGTCTTTAAAACTTGAAATGGTTCTGGGCATTTGATGCTGAATGGGGAAAATCGTGAGTAGATTTTTTCTGGACCTATACCGGATTATTCGACAATTACAGTTCTTGGAATGTTGTTGAAGGGTTTGGCAAGAGGCACTGGAAGGTAGAAGAGGGTGGGGAGAAGGGGATGAGTAACAGGGGTGGGGGAGAAGGAAGGGAAATGGTGGGGGAAGGTTGTGGTGGTGTAATTATAATTTTCTGGGGGTCTAAGACCGTCAGAAAAGACAAGGATTGACACATATGAAAGAGAAAATGTGCCACATCAGCATCTGGCACACGCCATTTGAAGGGAGGGACTAATTGCAAAAAAAAAAATTGGAAGGACGCTTTAACAAAAAAAAATTATAGGGACTAAAAGCAAAAGTCGCTAATTTTACAGGGACCAAAAATATATTTTACCCTTACATTAATGTGTTCATTAAATGATTAATTTTCCTCAACTAAAAACTACCGGTCCTTTAAATAGATTCATTTCTTTGTTTATAATTTCTAGACATTTGTAAATAACAATATACATCTTTAAGGTTTTAAAGGTCAACCTTTTCTCATTGTTATCTCATCCCAAAAATGGCATCATTAATGATTAAGTTCTATTTAATTGAGTCAATGGCTCAATTCTTTCTTCAAAACACCTTAGGATATTATTTAAAATCTCCTGCTAGTTGTTTTACTTTTAGGCTCAGTTTGGATGGGAAGTGAAAATGAGAGGAAAGAAAATGGAAGGAAGATAAAATAAAGAGAAAGTAAGAAGATTTTTGAGTTGTTTGGTTTGAGAGAAAGAGAAGGGAAAATGAAAAGAAAGAAAAGTATATTTAAAAGAAAGACGTAGAGATAAGCTTGACAATTTTGTTATGATTGTTATGGAGTTCAGTTTCGTAAATTAAATTGGTCAAGCTTAGCTTCAGATATTTGTAAATGCAATTGTAAGTGAGCAAGGTAAAGAGAAGAAATGCACAAAGAGTTATCCTGGTTTACCCACTCCTTGGGCTACGTCCAGTCCCCACAAACTTGTGAGATTTCCACCGTGACAACCTTGTCAATTACAAGTATTCTTTCCTGCCTCTTCAGGCTCACCCTCACACCAAGCTTAGGCACCTCCTAACCTGGTTGAGCAACAAGTATTCTTTATGTGCCTCTTCAGGCTTCACCCTAATCTCAGGTACCTTCTGACTTAGGTGAGATACAACTATTCTTTTACCTCGCCTCTTCAGGCTTAACTTCTTGCTCACACTTAGTCTAGGCTCCTCCTAACTAAGCTGAGACTATTACAAGGATTGATAGGATAGAGAAGAGATTGGTCTAGCTTAGACTACGTTCACAGTAAGAATATACAGTGAGCTCAGCTAGGTATCACTCTCTAAGAATTACAAACAAATAGCTAATGTGAGAGATGATTATTGTTACAGACTTAAGATTGACTCAAGTGGGTAAGATTGACTTGAGATTGGCTTGAGACTGATTGGTCAAGGATATTTAGTATATGTCTCCTACAGTCTGTAAACCTGAGATTCACCTTTTATATCACAGAGAACTAGTCGTTAGCTAGCCGTTGCAAGAGAGAGAGACTCCCTGATGCTTTTCTAACATAAGCACATGCTTTCTGGTACGGGGTCAGCAATGGCAGTGTACTTGCGTTGACTTAATTTAGTTGTTGGGTCTTCTCGTCTGAGTCTGAATCTTAGTCTGAGTCTTATTATCCAGGCTCAATCTTACTTGCGCATCTGAGTTTCAGTCTCTATTGTACATCTGAGTCTCAGTCTCAATCTTAAGTCTTCATGTTTCTTCAATCCTTTAGGTATTTGCGGTCAGGCTGTCTTCATTTTTGACCTTGTCTTGCATCTTTTAGTCTTGTGATTTTTGTACTCATTGCAGCTTAGTTTTTCTTGAATCTTAAGTGTTGATATTTTGTCTCATAAGAAACTTATCTTGCATTATATGAGTCTAAAGTCTGCAAAGACTTGAGCACACAGTTAGCAAAAACGTAACTTCTTAGATATGCTTCTATGCTTTCATACTTTTGTTGGTTTGGTTTCATTAAAACCCTTAGGGAGTGAGTTTGTCTTAAAAATCTCCACCTTTTTTATGATGGAAAACCACAAAAGCTTCTAAGCTAAAAGTTATCTAAGTTTGAAAAAGAAAACTAAATCTTAACTCCCCCTAAGTCTTAACTCCCCCTGAGTCTTAACTCTGACTTGGGACATATGATTTTGCGTTAAGAAACCTAAGTTAAGATTTAAATTCGCTTATGCATTATTTTCAATGTTTCAGACTTGAGCTTAAGATGATAGTAGCAATTTGTGCAACACAAAGAATTAATTTTGTGCAAAACAGAAGATCTTCATTCATTAATCATATAAAGTTGAGATTACATCCATTAATAAAAAAATATAGTCAAGATTCACAACAAAACAATCAAACATAGCAAAGCAAACTTAAGCTCCTAATCCCAAGTTCCCTAAAATCTCTAAACTACCCCTTTTTGCCATTATCAAACACAGAATTAGATTGTAGGAGATGAAGTAGAGCTAGAGGGAGACTTAATAGGCTTGGGCACATATTGAGGCACAACAGGAGGAAGAGGCAAGTTGGACAAATGTTGATGAATTTGATGATGATATTCATTTGAAGCACTGATTACTTTAAGAATCATGTCCATTCCCTTAAAGATTGAGTTTTGCCTGTGCTTATGCTTTTTCAGCTCCTTGATGATCTTGATTTGAAATTCCTGCTAACTTGTGCCAAGCTCAGTTTGTTGCTCTTTGTGCAGAGTGTTGAGAAAACTATTGATTAAGTCAAAGAGGTGAGTTGGCATGGACTCTGCAGGTGGTGGTGGTGCAGATTAGTCAAATCTATCTTAGAGGATACTGAAGGAGGGAACCAACAAAGAACTTCACCGAGGTAGGGAATGAAGTTTGATGAGCAGGAGAGTAGACATGAGTCTTGCAATTTTCTTGAGTCTCAGGCTCTTGGTTCTTGTGTCTAGGTGAGACTTGCTCCTCTGGCTCAGTCTCAGCTGAAGTGGCTTCTACAGAGACTTCCTTTTCAAGACTGGCTAGAGCCTCAATCACAACTTGGGTGATTGGTGAGGGCCCAGGAGGAGGAGATAGACGAGGTAAGACGGGTGGAGCAGAGATCAGAGGCTCTTGTTGGTGAGTCTGAGCTTGATCATCAATGTTGAGCTCAGTCTCAACAGGTTCTGGTTCGTGGGGAACCAGGGCAACATAAGCCTTTTCTTTCTTTTCCTTCTTCTTCTTTTCATTCTTTCTCTTTGCTTCAGTTGCCACCTGATGAGACCCTTCTCCTTGGTCTTCTCTTGGTCTCTTCTTCTTCTTTTCAGTTAGAGTCTCAGGACATGACATCTTTGATGAGGGTGAGGCTTGAACGGTGGGTGGAATTTGTTCCTTTGCAGGTGAGTCAGGAGAAGGCATTGAAAAAGTAGGGGGTGGAATAGACTTACCTTCAAGCTTCAAAGTTTGAATATTGGTCTTGCCGAAATAGGTCAGCTTCTCCTTGGATTCTTCAGCAGAGGAGAGATCCACTTTGAAGTGCTTGAGAATCCTTAAGATGAGCATGGAAAATGGAAGAGATGCATTCATCTTTGAATTGTTGAATGCGTGCTCCATGTGCTTGAGGATGAGATAGGGCAGTTTTAGAGCAATTCCATGTTTAAGACGGTACATTACCATCAACTTTGTGGCGTACATTTTATCAAAATTTCTAGCCCTTGGAATGATTGTCTTAGTAACCAATTGAAAAAGGAACCGACCAAAGGTATTCAGGGCATAGGATGAAAGGCTGATCTCTGCTTGGCTGAACTCCTACACTTTCAGATGGGATGTCAATCAGCTTCCACCATTGCTCTTCATTGTAGATCCGATTTCCTGCAACAGGTGCTTAAATGATTCCTCTAAGCACTTCCTCTGTCAATTCCATGTGGACTCCCTTGATATGTGCCATGACATGAGGAATACCATCAGACGCCCCTTTCACACTTGTGCACGACGAATAAAAGGCTATGGTGAGCTTGGTAAACACAGGCTCAAACATGCTCAAGTACCCCTCCCAACCTTGATTCCTTAGATATGGAATAACGTCCCAGTTCACCTGCTTCAGCTCCATGGGAAGGATGGCTCTCCCAGTCACAACCTTCCTCTTAGCAAAGCGTCCAGTAAATTTTGATTCTATCAGCTCATTTTCAAACAAGTCAGATTGGAACGAAAGCTTCTTTGCTTTGACTTCCTTCTATGAGCTTACCCTTTCCTTTGGCAGAGGGTGAGGCAACAATGAAATCCACATGAGCTGGGGATATGGGTTTCTTGGGTGTAGAGGTTTGCACCACATTTGAGGCTATCTTAGTGGATTTTCTAGATGGAGATTTGATTTTGAAGGAGGATGAAGATTTGGTTCGGAGAGAGGATAGAGATTTGGTTTTAATGGAGGGTTGAGATTCAGCCTGTGTGTATTCTGAGTCGGTGCTGGGTTGAGGTGTAGGTGAATGGGTAAGCCTCTCTTGGCTTGAAGTGACATCATTTTAGGAAGAGATGGATTCTGAAGACATATTTAGCTCGAGTGATGAAGATGAAGAAGAGAAGTGAGATGAAAAGAGTTTGAAAGTAGAAATTTTGATACGCATTAGAGATGAGAGCCTGACAGATTTTACCTTTTATAGAAAGAATGAGAGATGAGAAGAAGGAGAGATTCAGTCTGAGCAGTTTTGAGGCAGTTGAGTGGTTGTGACTTTTTAATTTATAATGGCTAGTGGGGCGCCTTTTGAGGCTAACCGTTGAGCGCAACTACCCGTTAGAGTTAGTGGCCCAAGGCAGTTATTATTTCATTTAACAGTTAAATTTTTTAGGGAAAAATATGTTTTTTGTCCTCATAGTTCCGGTCAAATTTGGTCTTCGTCCCTGTACTTTAAATCCTTTGTTTTTTATCCTTGAACTTTCTAAACCCCCAAACCATGGTCCCTAGCCGTTAATGAGATCTGTTAACCTGATTACCTGCGTAACAAAAATTACATGTTAGCTTCAATTGTGGGTAGGGGTGGGAATAGGCCAGGCCAAGCCAATTTTATAAATTCAAGGCCTAAGCCTGGCCTATTACCTGTTATAGGCTTTATTTTAGGCCTAGCCTGGCCTTTTTAGAAGTCTGGCCTGACCTTTTAGCCTATTTAAAGGCCTTTATATAAGAAAATGTCAACAAATCTATTCCTAAGCCTAAAAGAATACAATACTACAAATACATGATATTGGGCCTAAAAACTCCTCAACCCAAATTAATACAAACAAATAAAATTCAACAACAATATATAATTCTAACAAAAAAAAGCAGTCTGTAATTTTTTTGGACAAAAACATAGCAATTTGTAATTTTTGGGAAAAAAACTCTGTAAATTGAAAAGTAAAAAAAACTGAAGGTACAAGAACCCTAAAACAGTAAACACACAACCGTTGTTCCGCTGCGCCGTCGCACCACCGCCATGGTCATGTCGCGCCGTCGCGCCACAATGCGCCTTCTGTCGTACCATCATCGTTCTGTCACAGTGGCCTTCCCTTTTCGTGCCATTGTCATGGCGGCCTTCCTACATAGCATCGCGACCTCCATTTGCATGTGACCACCATTGTGGTGGCTCCCTTGCGCCGCTAAGCATTTAAAATGGAAGCAGAGAGGGAGGGTCACACGGAGCTCGTTGCATCAGGTTTGAAGGGGAACAAAAGGCACAATTCTAGTTATCATTGGCGAGCTCCATGGTGGTGATTGTGATAAGAGACAGGAGAAAGACAGAAGCGTGGGAGGAACTGAGGAAGAAAATATAGTGAGCTTGTGATGGGAGGAACTGAGAAAGAAGATAGTCAGCTTACGGTGGGCGGTGGGCGGTGGCTGTGTGGACAGGGAGAATCATGGAACAGGGGAGGGGGGAATGAGATAAACCCTAATCTAATTTTGGTTTTAGAATCTCATATTCACTTTTTTTTATTATTATATCAATTGTAATTTCTAAAGATTTCTTATTAATAAATTTATGATTAAATTGATTGTGTACGTGATTCAGTGGTTGATATACTATATATATATATATATGATAAATATAAAACATATAATATATTTATAATTTTTAAATATAAATAGGTCGGCCTATCAGGTTTCATAGGCTTTTGTATAGGCCTAAGCCTAGCCTTTTTACATAAATAGGCTTTTCAAAAAGCTTGAACCTGACCTTTTTATTAAATAGGTCAGGCCAGGTCATAGGCCCCTGTCGGCGGCCTGACCTATTCCCACCCCTAATTGTGGGCCCTAAATAGCTGACTCATCTAATTAATCTTTTTTTATAATTTTTTAATTATTAAAATAACCATAATTATGAAATTAGTTTTTTATCGGGTAAAATTGCTCAGGTGAAAACCCTAATTTAGCATTTAGGATTATTTTAATAATTAAAAATTAATAAAAAATGTTAATTAGATGATCATTCGGTTATTTGAGGCCCACTATTGAGGCTACCATGTAACTTTTGTTAGCCAGCTCATCAGGTTAACAAATCTCATTAACGGCGAGAGACTACGATTTGGGGGTTTAGAAAGTTCATGGACTAAAAACACATGATTTAAAGTACAAGGACGAAGACTAAAGTTGACTGAAACTATAGGGACAAAAAACATATTTTTCCCAATTTTTTATTTTACTTGGACCCATCATGTGTCTCAACTCAGGCTTAGTCTCAAGCTATGTCTTAAGTCAAAGCTCAATCTCATCTCTGAGTGTAGTCTGATACTTAGTTAGACACACCTTTGTAAATGTTTGTTATTATTATTCTTTATTATTATTTTTTTAAATTATTCATGAGAACACATATTCAAGAGATTCAAAATAAGAACCTATCTTCTACAAGTGGCTTTGTAAAAATATCAGCAAGTTGATTCTTAGTCTCAAAAAAGATAATCTCAACATTACCCTATTAAACATGATCTCTAATGAAGTGATGTTTGATATCAATGTGCTTTGATCTTGAGTGATGAATGAGATTTTTAGCTAGATTTATGGCACTAGTGTTATCACACAATATAGGGATCTTAGAGTACCTTAGTGCATAATCCAGCATCTGAGACTTGATCCACAATACTTGAGTACAACATGTTACAGCTGAGACGTACTCAGCTTCAGTTGTAGATAGGGCTATGGTATTCTGCTTTTTGCATGACCATGAGACAAGACATTTTCCAAGGAACTAGCATGTTCCACTTGTTCTCTTCCTATATAGCTTGTCTCCGGCAAAGTTAGCATCACTATAGCCTGTGAGATCAAACCTAGTCCCTTTCTCATACCAAAGACCAAGCTTAGTTGAGCCAATTAGATATTTGTAACATCCCAAGAATTCAAACTCTTTTGTAAATTAAGAGAATAAGATAAGAATTTGATAGAAGAAGATAAAGCTTAGGTGGGAAGGAATTAAGTTAGGATTAAAGAGAAGAAAAAATCAGAAAATGGAATCTTGGTATTCTCGCTCAAGCGAGAAACAGGGGAGATTTTGGAGAGCTCTCAGGAAGAATTTTGCTTAAGCAAGAATGGTCTCGCTCAAGCGAAATTCAACCAGAATGGAGGGACTCTCTAGATGTTTTTCGCTTGAGCGAGCTGGCTCTCGCTCAAGCGAGAATCTTCCAGAGAGGGCGATACTTTTTGGAGTATTCTCGCTCAAGCGAGAATACTTCAGATTGAGGGAGAAGATGAAAGATGAGAAATTCCATCCCTCTCGCTCAAGCAAGAATATCTCGCTTTAGCGAGAACACGCGTACCAGAATAAAATCATTAATTAGGGCACCAAACTTATCGCTTTTTCTCCTTCTTGTTTTCGGTCCTAGAGAGAGATAGAGTGATTTTAGAGAGAGGTCTCACCTTTGGAGCTTGAAGCAAGGATCCATGGCCAAGAGCTCTCCACTCAACCCTTTCCCAACCTTCTCTCATCCCTTTGAGCTTCCTTTGAGGTGAGTATAACTCACACACCTTCACTCATTTTGTGTGGATCTCTCTCTATGAACCCTATTCTCCTATTCCTTTCCCTTTTTTACTTATGGTTGAACGGTTTGGTTGTGGATTCGTTATATAATGATGTTTTGAATAGTTGTATGGAACTAGAGATGTATGTAGGGGTTTCTCCCAAAGTAAGGGCTTCTCCCACATTTATGTTTCTTGGTATCTATTGTTGGATTCATGAAATATGTTCAAGTGTGAGTTGTGCATCATGGATTCGACCCCAGTCAATAACTAGAATTGAATTTGGCTTCGGCCCCAGTTTTGGCTTCGGCCCTGGTTCACCCTCATTAAATAAGATTGGAACTTGGTCCCCAGTTAAAACACGGGTTTCGCCCCCCAGTTAATTGGCGGTGTTATGTCCAGGGAAGACGTTCCTTGTAGTCTGAATTCAGGTCCAGCCCCATCTTAGTGATAAGATCCCGTCTGCCGGGTATTGGAGGTCGTGTGTGTTCATGTTCCTATTTAAGCAGAGATATTATGTTATGAATGGCTTCCTTATTCTTTTGCATGCATTTGTCTGGTTCACCCACACTGCATGCTGCATAGTTATATTCACTGAGACATTCGTCTCACCACACGTTTTGTGGTTACATTTTAGATGCACAGGTCCCTCCCTAGCCCAGGCAGTGAGTGGAAGACTTACAAAAGTTTTAGTTTTCTTGTATATGGCTACATTTTGTATTTTGTGGATTACTTTGACATTCTAGACCATGTGTATTATTTTGGAGGGATATGACTATACATGTGCTGCCTTTGGGGCCTCTATTTTGCTTAGGGCACATGTATGGGGGTATCCTAGTTGATGTATTCAGATATTTATATCTTAAACCCATTTGGAAATTATGTGCTTAGTTCATTCCCATATATTGTTCAAGTTATCATTGGACGCTTAAACAATTATGTGGTATTGTGTATCGATATTTAAAATGGCGCGAAAATAATTTCAGGAATTTGGGGATTTTGCTTCCAACAAGCTTAATCCTCAAATCTAGGAATTAGGACGTTATATTTTGGTATCAGAGAAGTTCAATCAAATTGGACTATGGATTAGATAGTTCTTGAAGTTTTTTATTATTCTCTTATGCATTATTATGTAAATTGAGAGACTGATCACCTTGATGTTTGCTTGATGATGTGTAGAGGACTATGGCAGGCAAAAGAAAGGTCGTCCTAGGGCCAACCCTTCCTCTTCCTCTTCATGGGATCAATGCCCAGATCCTGTGGCAGCAGCTCTCCAGATGCTCACCTAGATGATGGGAGAGCAAGTGGCGTCCAACCGGGCGCAAGTGGAAGCCAACCGCCAGCATGCTGAGGCGGCTCGGGAGTAGGCTGCTGCTAACGCGGCCGTTTTGCAGGAGCTAATCCGAAGACCAATGGGGATGCCACCCCCTGCTACGGTAGACCCGTTTGTCCAAGGATTGGCGGAGTTCCGGAAACATATCCCTCCCTAGTTCGACGGAGTTTATGATCCGGATGTGGCGGCGAACTGGCTCAGTGACCTCAACCAGGTTTTTGAGGTGATGAGGTGCACTGGTGACTCCAAGGTGGGTTATGTAGTGTACATGCTGAGAGGAGAGGTCGAAGACTGGTGGAAGACATCCAGTGTCCGAGCTACTGTTGGGGAAGCCCCAATCACCTGGGGGACTTTTCAGACCATGTTTTTGGAGAATTATTTTCTGGCTACTGTTCGGAGGTAGAAGGAAGCTGAGTTCCTTCAACTTAAGTAAGGGAGCATGTCTGCGGGCCAGTATGTGGCCAAATTTGAGGAGTTAGCTAAATACTCCAGATACCTGCAGACCGTGGCTGATGAGGAGTGGAGATGCACTCAGTTTGAGGAAGGTTTGAGACCCGAGTTGCTGGACCTGGTACGAACGCTTGAGATTAGGGATTTTCCTACCCTAATCAACAAGTGCTACATTGCTAAGAAGAATAAGAAGGGAGTTGCATCACCCCCACAGCCAGACAACAAGGGGAAGGAGGAAGCTAGAGGAGCCCAGCCAGGGCAAGGGCTCTAGGCCCAAGTGGCATGGAAATCCCACCCCGACCACTCGATCTACTTTGGGGCAAGGGGGAGTACCCCCGTGCCCTAAATGTGGGAAGGGACATCGAGGCCAATGCTTATTTGAGCAGAGTCTTTGCTTCTTATGCAAGGAACCAAGTCACATGAAGAACAACTACCCCAAGAGGAAGGACCTTCCAAAACCCCGAGCCACCGGGAGAGTTTTCACCCTTAGTGATGAAGTGGCAGCTTCTGCCGATAACCTGATGCGAGGTACGTGCACCCTAGGAGATAAGACCTTAATTATATTGTATCATTCAGGGGCAACCAATTCTTTTGTTACTTATGATTGTGTGAAGCAGTTAGATTTGTATGTCATTCCCCTACCCTATAATCTAAATGCAATAACCCTCGCCAAGGAGGCAATTCCCACTTCCCTTGTGTGTTCTAAATGCCCCATTGTGATACAAGGGAGGGCCTTCGAGGTGGATTTGTTTTGTTTGCCATTGAGGGGCATAGATATAATCCTTGACATGAACTGGTTATCTTAGAACCAGGTCATGCTTGATTGCTACAATAAAGAGGTTTTTTTCATAGTTCTGCCTCCTCTTCCGAGGGAGAAGCCACCTATACTTCTGTCCAATACCACTCATTACTCAAGTGTCCAAATGCCTACGTGATAGGAGTAGTTGTTTTATTTTGTTACTTTCCTCAACTCTAGGTCCTAGTATTGATTTGAGCAGTGTAGCCATGGTTAGGGAGTTTCAGGACGTGTTCCCTAGTGAGGTAACCATTTTACCTCCGGACCGAGAGATAGAGTTCACCATTGACTTGGTACCGGGCACAGGGCCTATTTCCAAGGGACCTTATAGGATGTCCCCACTAGAGCTTAGTGAACTTAAGACCCAATTAGAAGACCTTATAGCTAAGAGGTTCATTAGGCCTAATGTGTCACCCTGGGGAGCTCCAGTGCTCTTAGTCAAGAAGAAGTATCCTTTACCTAGAATAGATGACCTTCTAGAGCAACTTAGAGGGGTTTCGATCTTCTCTAAGATATATTTGAGATTTGTTTACCACCAGATCAAGATTAGGGGTGAGGATATACCTAAGACTGCCTTTAAGACCCGACATGGGCACTACGAGTATTTGTTGATGCCTTTTGGCTTAACTAATGCTTCTTCTGTGTTCATGGACTACATGAACTAGATCTTCCGGCCCTACCTGGACCTGTTTGTCGTCGTGTTCATCGATGAAATTATGATATACTCCCAGACCTTAGAAGAAGATAAGCAACACCTTAGGGTTGTCTTAGGGATCTTGAGGGAGAAGAAGTTGCTTTTCAACCCAGAGAAGTGCGAGTTTTGGATGGACAAGGTCCATTTCTTAGAAGATGTAATCTCTAGAGAGGGTGTGTCAGTTGACCCTAGCAAGATAAAATTTGTCCTTGAATGGGAAAGGAATAATACCATCACGAAAATTAGAAGTTTCCTAGGATTGGCCGGTTAGTATCAGAGATTCATCAAGGGAATCTCCCAGCTAGTCTTACCCCTCACTAGACTGACTCGTAAGTGTCAAGCCTTTGTGTGGGACGAGAAGTGTGAGCGGAGCTTCTTGGATCTCAAGGAGAGGTTGACCACCGCCTCGGTACTTGTGTTGTCGGATTTGTCCAATACCTTCGAGGTCTATAGTGACACCTCTGGGAAGGGGCTAGGTTGTGTCTTGATACAATAGAAGAGAGTGGGTGGCCTATGCCTCCAGGCAGTTGAGGCCCCACGAAGAGAACTACCCTACCCACGACTTAGAGTTAGCGGTTGTGGTATTTGCCCTCAAGATTTGGAGGAATTACCTCTATGGTGTTAGGTTTGAGGTCTTCAGTGATCACAAGAGTCTTAAATACCTTTTTGATCAAAAGGAACTCAATATGCGGTAGAGGAGGTGGATGGAGTTTCTTAAGGACTATGACTTTAAGTTGAAGTACCACCCAGGCAAAGCCAATGTAGTGGTTGATGCCCTTAGTAAGAAATCCCTGCATGTGTCATCCATGATGGTGCACGAGATGGGGTTGCTAGAAGACTTTAGGAACCTAAGCCTAGAGGTTGAGATTGGAGAGGATAGTTTGAAACTCCACAGATTAGAGGTCACCAGTGAGCTGAGACTCTTATTAGGGAGGCCCAAGTTTGGATCCCGATCTCTAAGTAGGAAGGGACGGCTAGGTTTCTCTGAGTCAGATGATGGGACGATTCTCTTCCAAGGGAGAGTCTGTGTCCTTAAGGGGGGTAGTCTTAGGCAGCAGATTATAGAGGAGGCCCACAGGGGCAAGTTCTCCATACATCCTGGCACCACCAAGATGTATCAGGACCTGAAAAAGATTTTTTTGGTGGGATGGCATGAAGAGGGAGATAGTAGACTTTATTTCTAGTTGTCTAGTGTGTCAACAGGTTAAGATAGAACACCAGAAACCATCAGGAACCCTTATGCCCTTAGAAATCCCAAAGTGGAAGTGGGAGTGTAAAGCTATGGACTTTGTTGTAGGACTACCTAGAGTCCAAGCGGGGTTTGAAGCCATCTGGGTCATTGTGGACCGCCTGACTAAGTCGGCCCACTTACTACCTATTAGCAACACCTATTCCCTGAGTAAATTAGCAGACCTATATGTCAAAGAGATTGTTAAGCTCCATGGTATTCCCTCTAGCATCATTTCAAATAGAGATCCTAGGTTCACCTCTAGGTTTTGGAGTGCACTTCATCAGGCCTTCGGGACTAAACTTAGGTTTAACACCGCTTACCACCCTCAGATTGACGGTCAGTCTGAGAGGACCATCCAGACCCTAGAGGACATGCTTAAGGCTTGTGTGTTAGAGGAACAGGGTAGTTGGGATAGGTACCTACCTCTCATAGAGTGATGAGGACATCAATCATGCAGACAAAAGAGTATGGGGACCCATGACAAGGGCGCAGTCTAAGGAGGCAAAGGAGGCTTTATCGCTTGTCATTAAAGAAGTTCAACTTCAATTTAAGGAGGACATTAATGGAACTAACCAGTTCATTAATTGCACTCAACTTGAGGAAGATGGCTTCAATGATGAATTGACAGTTGCATTTAATGCAACTAACACTTAAAGTTCCCTTCAAGGAAGATGATGAAGCATGGTGGGCGCCTACAATTCACCATATAGGGGCGGCCAACATGTGTTTTTTATGCTGATTTGTTTTTATTGCTTTCAATAAAGTTTGTGGATGTTACAAAGACACAACACATAAATTGTTTAGTGGTTATGTTTCTTGTAATTTGACGGTTACAAAACATGGATTGATGACCATAAATCCTTGTCTACTAGCCGTTGGAATCAAGCTTGTAAGGTGTGGATGAATCTAGCCAATTTTAGAGCTACAAGGAGGCCTCTTCCTTCTCCAAAGTGGGCGGCCAACATATGATATCAAGGCTGAATCAATTAGCCTAAAATGTAACCTACAAGCACATAAAGAGAAGGAGACAAAGTCATGAAGAGGGAGGTTACAAATTGAAGGAGAACCTTGAAGAATAGGGAGGTTATGTGCGGCCAACTAATGGCTGAATCATTGGCCATCAATTTCATATTTTTTTAGGGTTACAATCTTCATTTTATTGCAGCCACATGTGACAAAATTCTGGTTGGATTTTTGCGGCCAAATGAGCTTGTTTAGGTAGAGTTTATTTTGCTTGTTTAATTAAATAAATAGGTTTTTGTTTAGGGTTGCATGGGAAGTGTGTAAGGGGCAATTTGGGGATGAATTAGGCGTGAGAACGCAGCTGGTGCATGGCCTTTTATCACCTTGTAAAACCCTATAAATACATGCTTCGTGCATGCAAGAAGGGACAGATGAATTATGCAAATTTTACCTTACCATTGAAAGTGATTTTCTTTGTTTAGTGAAAGTGATTTTCTCTAAATTTCTTGCTAGTCAAGAGTGAAGATTATCAAGGGTTCTCTTACCTTTGTGTGGTTATCTTCATGGGCTTATCTTTCAACTCATGAAAGTGTGACGTCCAATATCTATCTTTCTTTCTTCTACGTTTACTTTTGTTGTTCAAAATCTATATTTTTCCTATACGTCATACTTGATTTCTAAGTGATTTATTTATCAAGTTTCTAAAGGTTTGAATATTGTTTTGGCCAAGTTACTATTTGTTAGTCTTCTATCTCCTTCATATCGTTGCTTATTTTTATCTGTTATTAGAAAAAGAAAAGAAAAGAACGTGACAAAAAGAAAAGAAAAGAAAAATATTGAAAAGTTTAGTATAAAGAAAATGGTTGCAAGGAAAAATGTTGTTTACTCAGAAATTTTCTAAGGTCCATGAAAAATAGAACATCAAGGTTCATATCATAGAGTTAGCCTTTAACAACAGTTTCAATAGCAATATAGGTATGACACCCTACGAGGCGTTGTATGGTAGAAAGTGCAGATCTTCACTTTGTTGGTATGAGGTGGGTGAGAAAACCTTGCTAAGTCCAGAGTTAGTGCAACTGTCGGCACCCATTTTTGTCCAGAAGCTTTATTTCATTTCTTTCTGTCTTTCTATTTTCTTGTATGTATATATTTATGGCATTTTATCCTTTATATCTAACCTTAATGAAAAATCCCAAAAAATAAAAAAAAAACATAAAAATGAATTAATTAATTAGTCAATTAATTAATTATTGGATAATTAATTAATTGAATGATTAGTTAAACAAAAAAAAGAGAGATCTTTCTCCTATTTTCCTTTGTTTCTTCTTTTCTTCCTTTTTCATTTCAGACTTTTTTTTCCTTTCTTTTTGGGCCACCTTGGGCCATGGATTAGTAAAAAAATCTTCTGGGCTAGCATGGCCCATCTGCATTACTCAATTTAGAAAAAAAGTGTAATTGGGCTAATATGACCTATTTACTTGATTCAGCATTCTCAACTTACCAAAAACTGGGGTTTGGACAGATTTGGTCCATCTTTTATATCCAATTTAGGATAACAAAAGCAAAAGTAGGACAAAAAAAAACTTCATGCATTTGGGCCAACATGGGCCGTTGTTTGTGAAGTTCTCATTTTTTTTAAAAGCTTTTGGGCATGGTTTTTTTTTACGGGCCTGAACTGCAAGCAAGCCCGTTTCAATTTTTTTTACTTCTTTTCTTTTATCTCCTCTCTTTTGGGCTCGCCCATTTTCCTTCCCTCCCATTTCATGGTCTGTAAATTCACCAAAAACCAAACAATCCTGGGCAGCATAACGAATTAAAATAATAAAAGAAGAAAATTCAAGTGGCGTGCAAGAAAGAATTTCGGCGTACAACGTTTGCAACTTGGGAGTCAAAATAGGGGGCACTTGCAGGAGCAGAGCATATAAAAATTTGACATGTAAGTGGCGAGTCAGCAAGAAAAGGGACACTTGCAACAAGAGTCAACTCCATTCTTAATGGGAATTTGAGTGAAACAGAGTAATGCGGAGAAATAGATACATACAGCAAATTGAGTAAAAACAGGGGAGGAAGTCATAACAGAAGGACTAGCAGAGACAGAAATCATAAAGCAAAAACAAAAACTGATTCGGTATCATTTTCTATTTGCCTGTTTTGAATCGTATTGTTGTATTTCCTGCCTATATATTTGCTATGTAATCTGAACTTCCTGAATGTGTGTGGGTAATGATAAAAACCAACAAACAAAGTAATGCATACTAAACCAATGCTAAGGGCCAAATTCAAAATCAAAGTCCCAGTTAATCAGTATAGAGTCCAATAAACAGAGTCCCAATAAACAGAAGGTAAATGGAAATAAAAGATTTACAAAGAAGGAGAATAAAATCTGCCACCGTTGCTCCACTGCCCGCCTGGCCACCATTCCCTTGCCTCTGTCCAATCTGAATCCAGAAAACAGATGAATGAAAACCAAAACTCAGTAACAGAAAAATTACCAGAGAAGAAAAGGGACCCCTCACCTCTTCCTCGCCGCCGTCGCGGCCGCCAACCACACACCATTGTGAGCAGTAGCTCACGGCCTCCCCCTTCCGTTAGAGCGCTGTCTGCGCCTCCACCACCAGGGCACGCTGCGCGGCCGCGCCGCCGTAGCCCCCCGGATGCGGCTCATCGCCGCCGCTTGTACCGCTGTCAAAGCGGCTTGCTTGGCCAAAACAACCATCACCACCGCAGCCCCTCCCGTTGCAGCGCCGCGAAACGCGGCTTCCACCGAGCGCCGCTCATCTCCACTCCGCCGCTGTCTCAGCCCGTCACCGCCACTATCGATCCGGCGCCGCCGTGCGCAGGACCACCGTGGCCGTGAACCGCGGCCATGCGGGCCGCATCCCTACTGCAGCGCCACCTTCAACGGCGGCCCCTGTAGCCGCACCCCCCTCTCACAATCCCTCACCCTTCATGAAACCCTAGTAAAGGAAATGGAGGATTGTTTGAATGTGTTTCTGAATGAGTGGCCTCAATCCCCTAGGGTTATGCCTTGGACTTGAATTGATGAGCTGGGCCAGCGAACAAGCTGACCCATTAAGTTTTTTTTTTCTCTTGTCCTCTATTCTTCTCTTTCTTTTTGGTGGGGCTGGGCCGATGATGACATGTTGAGGCCCAACTCATTTCTCTTCTATTTTACTTTGATTTGACTGTCTTGTTCATTGTCTTAACATGTGTTATTTGTTTTAAGCATGTTTTATTTCTTTTATTATTAGTAATATCTTTCTTGTAAATTATTTTAGATCCACCATCTTGAATTTCTTTTATCTGTTTCCTTAATTGTGGATGTAAATATTTGTTTATCCCTGTGCAATGTTTTTTTCTTTCAAAAAACCCTCTTTCCAAAAATCTCAAAAAATAGAAAAAACAATATTTTCTAAAATGAAATCAAAACAAAAAAACACTTTCAATTTTTTTTAAATATAAAAAACAAAATGTTTTCAAATTCTCTTTTTCAAAATTAAAATCAATCGTTTTTCAAAAAAATTCACTAGTTCTTCAAGAACTACGTGGCTTTCATTACTCCATTGCACCTGGGGATACGTAGGAGCGGGAACCGGACCCGTCAAGCCAAAATAAAATTAAAAAAAATGTTTTCCCCTTTCAATAAAAGAGAGCCAATCATTTTTATGAAATAGTTTTCTTTTCACTATAAAAAATACACAAAAAAATTGAAAAGTTAAAAATATCAAAAAACAAATTTCCCAAAACATCCTCCTCCTTTTCAACTGTAAATAATCATTTTCATAAATAAATTCTTCTACCTATTCTGAAAAATACCAAAAATCAAAGGTTGAAATAACAAAAATAATTTTTAATCTCTTTTTAATTTTCTTTAAGTGGGGTAAAATAAATATTTTTTAAAAGTTAACAAAATTTGCACAATTAATTAGAGGTAACCGTTTTTTTTAACGGATGTTGTAGGGTGCTAATACCTTCCCTACGCATAAATGACTCCCGAACCAAAATCTGGTTTCGAAAACCATTTTTCTTTTTTTAAAGGGGTTTTTCCAAATGTTTTCCCTTAAAATAAACTTTGGTGGCGACTCCATTGAAACTCATTTTTCCCAATATGTTTTGTCGTCCCGTCGTGACCCCGGTTTCGACAGCAGGAAACCACAGAAAAGATTTGGGTCATTAGGGAAAAGCTTGTCACTGCCCAAAGCCGGCAGAAAAGCTTTGTTGACAAAAGAAGGAAGGACATAGAATTTGAGGAAGGAGATCACGTGTTTTAAAAGTAACTCCTGTCACGGGCATTGGGCGAGCCATCAAGGCCAAAAAGCTCAACCCTAGATTCATTGACCCGTTCCAAATCTTGCAGAGGGTTGGCCCTCTGGCTTACAAGATTGCTTTGCCACCTCATTTGTCCCAAGTCCACGATGTATTCCATGTTTCCCAACTGAGAAAGTATGTTCATGACCCTTCACACATAATTAGCTTCGAATCGGTACAATTAAGAGAAGATCTCACTGTTCCCCCTAGGTCTGCACGAATTATCGACAGAAGTGTCAAAACCCTGAGGAACAAGGCAATTCCCTTGGTAAAGGTGTTTTGGGAGGGTCAGACACCTGAGGAGGCAACTTGGGAGAAAGAAGATGATATTCGTTCTCAATTTCCGGAGTTGTTTAATTGAGGTAAAGACTTCTTTCCATTCTTTCTTTGGCCAATTTTGCGGACAAAATTGATTTAATGTGGGTAGAATTGTAACATCCCAAGAATTCAAACTCTTTTGTAAATTAAGTGTATGATAAGAATTTGATGAAAGAAGATAAGGCTTAGGTAGGAAGGAATTAAGTTACGATTAAAGAGAAGAGAAAAATGAGAAAATGGAATCTTGGTATTCTCACTCAAGCGAGAATGGCTCGCTTGAGCGAGTATATCAGTAAGACTTGCAAAATCTTTTCTGGTTTTCTAGCTTGAGCAAGAAGGGTCTTGCTCAAGCGAGAAACCGGGGAGATTTTGGAGTGCTCTGTGGAAGAATTTCACTTAAGCGAGAATGGCCTCGCTCAAGCAAAATTCAACCAGAATGGAGGGACTCTCTAGACATTTTTTGCTTGAGCGAGCTGGCTCTCGCTCAAGCGAGAAGAGTGTCGCTTGAGCGAGAACACGAAAGCTGAGGAATCCTATCCCTCTCGCTCAAGTGAGAATATCTCGCTTGAGCGAGAACACACGTACCAGAACATTAATTAGAGCACCAAACTTATCACTTTTTCTCCTTCTTCTTTTTGGTCCTAGAGAGAGATAGAAAAATTTTAGAGAAAGGTTTCACCTTTAGAGCTTGAAGCAAGGATTCAAGGCCAAGAGCTCTCCACTCAACCCTTTACCAACCTTCTCTCATCCCTTTGAGGTGAGTATAACTCACACACCTTCACTCATTTTGTGTGGAACTCCCTCCATGAACCATATTCTCATATTCCTTTCCTTTCACCACACGTTTTGTGGTTACATTTTAGATGCACAGGTCCCTCCCAAACCTAGGCAGTGAGTGGAAGACTTACAAAAGTTTTAGTTTTCTTGTATATGGCTACATTTTGTATTTTGTGGATTACTTTGACATTCTAGACCATGTGTATTATTTTGGAGGGTTATGATTGTACATGTGCTACCTTCGGGCCCTCTATTTTGCTTAGGGCACATGTATGGGGGTATCCCAGTTGATGTATTCAAATATTTATATGTTAAGCCCACGTGGCAATCATGTACTTAGTTCATTCCCATATATTGTTCAAGTTATGATTGGATGCTTAAACAATTATGTGGTGTTGTGTATCGATATTTAAAATGGCGCGAAATAATTTCAGGAACTTAGGGATTTTGCTTCCAACGAGCTTAATCCTCAAATCTAGGAATTAGGATGTTACAATATCTAAAAATTCTTTTTACAGCTGAGAGGTGAGATTCTTTAGGATTAGATTGATATTTAGCACAAATGCCAACTGCGTATTGAATATTAGGTCTACTGGTAATTAAGTACTTGAGAGATCCAATCATACCTCTATAGAGCTTATCTGAGATAGGCTTACCATTCTCATCCTTGTCAATTTGAGTTGATGGATACATGGGAGTTTTCATAGGCTTAGCATTGTAGAAACCACAGGAAACACTAAAGGGGGGGTGAATAGTGTTTTATAAAACTTAAGCAGTTCTTGGAAAACCGTTCACAAGCAGCGCCTTTTCAAAGAGATTTTTATAACTTGCTGCAACTGGGATTTTTATACTTGCTGAAGCAATCAGCAGGTTCAATAAAAAAGTTCAGAAAACTTGTTTTTTTAGCTTAGAGTTATAAAACAACAATTTCAGGACCCTCCACGTTAGTATAAACTGAAATTAAATGAGTTAAGGGTAAGAGAGAACTTAACCAAAGATTTATACTGGTTCACCCACCACCACTGTGAGCTACGTCCAATCCCAAAGCCAACCAGCTAAGGAATTCCACTATCTGATCAGATATACAAGTATTCTTTTCTGTCAAGCCTCTTCAGGCTCTACTTACAACAAGAATTCTTTTCTACCAAGCCTCTCCAGGCTCTACAGCAAGTATTGTTTAAACAACAAGCCTCTCTAGGGTCAACAGAAAAACCGTTTAAGAAGAAAGATTGCCTAAGCTTGAAACTACACAAGTTTGAAGCCTAAACTAAGTAAAATGTACAATCTTCTGAGTTAAACCCAGGATATGAAATTTGAGTACAAATAAACAGATTGAAAATATCTCAGAGAAAATTTAGCAGCACTTTAGTAAGTTGACATTTGTTCTCCCTCTTTCTTCTCTACATGAAGTTTGGTATATATAGAGAGAGAGACCTTGAGATCCGTTAGACTTCTCTATAAAATCGTTGTGAAATAGCTTTTCTCCCGTTAAGACACAAGCTTCTGATAGCTTACTGCAACAGACAAAGCAGAGGTAGGTATACAGCAGCGCTGACTCTACTTTTCTGAACACAGTGTACTTTCACAGTAGAGACTTCCTTTTTGGTGAACAAGAATATGAAATATACCAAAAAGGTTCTGATTTGCCTTGCCAGAAAGAGTGAGATGCAGACAGCTGGAAGAAAGCGCTGAAAAGACTTGAGTCTCCAAAGGTTCTTTAGAGAGACTCACTCCAAAGATTATTTGAGAAGTACAACGTCTCCAGGCTTTTGAGAGTTTGATTATCTCAGCAGGTTCTGATACTTCAGCAAGTTCCTCTCCTTTAGAAGGTTGCACCACTTCATAAGGTTGCATAACTTCAGAGAGTTGCTCTTTCAGAGGGTTGCTGAAACACAGAAAATACCTTTACGAGAATCTGTACTTTCTTTTAGGAATCTTTAACCAAATTTGTTATTCATTAAAACTTATGATTAGGAGACTTAAAACATTATTAATTTTTTAATAATATTTTGAGACTCAATATTCTACCCCTTTTTAATGACGACAAATTTGCTTAAACTTACAAATATCTTAAGGGAAATTAAATAGAATTAAGTTTAGAAAGATCTCCCCTTAGACAGATACTTAAGTAAGTTGCTTGCTCCCCCTGAACAACAACTTGCTTTTCTGAAAACACTTAAGCTTCAGATTTTGTTAGTTTATATTACTCCCCCTTTTGTCATCAATCAAAAGGGTATACAAAGCTTTCTTAAGAAATAAATGCATATCAGAGCAATAAATTCAGGGTATATGAGATACTTATGAAATTTCAATAAAGTGCAACAGGCACGCATATTTCAGCAAAATCATAATCCATAAATAGCATGAATGTTCAAATTATCTCTTATGAACTTAAACCTATCTTCAGCACGTGGTTTTGTGAATATATCAGCCCATTGATGCTTTGTATCAATGAACTTAATATCAAAAAAAACTTTCTGAACATAGTCTCTAGTGAAATGACGTTTGATTTCTATATGCTTAGCCCTAGAATGCTGGATGGGATTTTTGGAAAGATTTATTGCACTTGTATTATCACATAACACAGGAATAGAATTAATAACAATATTAAAATCCTCAAGCTGATACTTTACCATAGCAGCTGTGAGCAACAGCATGAAGCAGCAATATACTCAGCTTCAGCAGTTGAGAGAGCTCTGGTGCTTTGCCTTTTGCTAGCCCAACTTATCATATTTTCTCCAATGAAGTGGAATCCTCCACTTGTTGATTTTCTCTCAATTCTATCTCCAACAAAGTAAGCATCACAATATCCTAATAACCTGCAGTCCTTACTCTTCTTATAGCATAGACCACTATAAATAGTACCATTGAGATATCTGAAAATTCTTTTTACAGCCTTGTAATGAGTTATTCTTGGATCAGATTGGAATCTTGCACACAGGCAAACACTTAACATGATGTCAGGTCTGCTTGCTGTAAGATACAACAGAGATCCAATCATACCTCTATACATGGTTGGGTCAACACATTCTTCTCCTTCATCTTTACTTAAGATGGCAGAGGGATGCATAGGAGTTGTCATAGGTTTGCAATTGTGCATGTTGAACTTCTTAAGCATTTATTTTGTATATTTCTCCTGATGGATCCATATACAATCAGACTCTTGCTTAATCTCAAGTCCTAAGAAAAACTTGAGTTCACCCATTAAACTCTTTACAAACTCAGATTGCATTAACCTTGAAAACTCTGTGCATAATGAAAAATTTGTTGATCCAAAAATAATGTCATCAACATATATCTGAACTAGAATTAGATCTTTTTTAGACATTTTTCTAAACAGGGTTGTATCAACCTTTCCTCTTTCAAAACCATTTTTGAGAAGAAAATTGCTCAATTTTTCATACCAAGCTCTAGGAGCCTGTTTAAGATCATATAGAGCCTTTTTCAATTTAAAAACATGATTTGGAAAAATTGAATTTTCAAAACCAGGGGGTTGTCTAACAAACACCTCTTCCTCAATGAATCCATTTAGGAAGGCACTCTTTACATCCATCTAATATAGTTTGATGCCATTATTTGCTGCATAAGAAAGCAAAATCCTAATGGCTTCAAGCCTTGCTACAGGTGCAAAGGTTTCCGTGAAATCAATACCTTCTTGTTGATTATAGCCCTGAGCAACCATTCTTGCTTTGTTTCTGATCATTTTTCCATCTTCAGAGAGCTTGTTTCGGAACACTCATTTGGTTCCAATAATTGTTTTCCCATGGGGTTTAGGAACAAGAGTCCAGACATCACTCCTGGAAAATTGATTCAGCTCTTCTTGAATGGCTAGGATCCACCCTTCATCATGCAGAGCTTCATCAATATTCTTTGGCTCAATTTCAGATAGGAAGGCAAGATTATTGACTTCTCTAAGTCTTGATCTTGTTCTTACACCTTCTGAAGTTTCACCAATGATTTTCTCTCGAGGATGATGAGACTTGTATCTCCACTCATTTCTGCGAGGAAATACATGCTCAATTTGAGACTCAACATTAACTCTTTGAAGAGGAACATCTTCAGCAGGTTGATGAGAAAGTTGTTCAGTAGGTACTTCAGAGGGTACTTCAGCAGGTTCTTCATTTTTTACCTCTGTCTTATCTGAAGTTGGATTAAACTCCATTCCTGCAAAATCATCTTCTAGATCTCATAGTTCCCTATCAGTCTCTCTAGCATCATTAAATCTAACATGGATAGATTATTCTACTGTCAAGATTCTAGAGTTATAAACTCTATAGGCTTTGGAAGTTTCTGAATAACCAATGAAGAATCCTTTGTCAGATTTAGAATCAAATTTTCCAAGATCATCTTTGGTGTTAAGTATGAAACACTCACAACCAAAAATGTGAAAATAGGAAATGTTGGGTTTTTTCCTCTCCACAATTCATAGGGAGTTCTTTTGAGAATTGGTCTTACCAAAATTATGTTCTAAATGTAGCACGTTGTATGAACAGCCTCTGCCCAGAATGATCTTGGTAGGTTTCTTGAAATGAGCATGGTTCTACCCATCTCCTGCAAGCTTTTGTTCTTTCTCTCAACAACCCCATTTTGTTAGGTGTTCTTGTTGAGTCTCAAAAATATCATAAAGAGGTTTATGATGTTTTAAAGACTGAAATTTCTCTAAGTTTTAATGATCAACAAATTCAACTTAAGTTGTTTCTCATAAGATACAATTGTCTAAATTGTTTATCTATGATTTTCAGCAAGAAGCCTACTATATAAGACTAAGTGTTGGATCCGTCTGAAGAAGCTGATGCTGTCTGAAGATGATCAACCCGTCTGAAGCATCAAAGCCGTCTGAAAGCTTTTTGATGACGTGGCATCTCTTGTCTGAAGCTGTGACAATCCATGTACCTCTGCACGTTTTTCACGCATGTTCTCTGCTACAAACAGTTGGCACCTGTGCAATGCAATTCAAGCACGTTCTCTGTCACAACGTGTCCTCTGCTACGCAGAAATTGCAGCAGCAACAAAGAGCACCTTTTTGGCAGGAGCAAACCTTGTAAAAATGTCAGAAATTGTCAGGGAATATCAGAATATGTCAGAGAATATTCTGTTCTGCAGAAGCTGTCTCACAACGGCTAGCATTGATTTCACAAACCTGAGAGTCTTCAATGATTCAAATCATTTGGTTATAAATACCCCCTCATTTGAAGAGCAAAAGAGAGAGAGCAGTATAGCAAAAGAACAGAAACTCTGCAAGTTTTTCGCTGTAACACTCTGATAGATTTTTTTATCATCTTTGTACACACATATTGTATTATCCTGAGCATACCTCAGTTATCTTTGTACATCTGTAATTGTTTAAGTTTCAAAACTGATACAGTTTGTGAGCTTAAGCATTTCTCTTCTCTGTAATCGTTGTTGAGCCTGGAGAGGCTTGTCTGAAAAAAAAATACTTGTGTTGTTAAGCCTGGAGAGGCTTGTCTGAAAAAGAATACTTGATTGTAGAGCCTGAAGAGGCTTGATAGAAAAGAATACTTGTAATCTTGCAAGATTAAGAGAAAATCCAAGTGCTAGTTGGCATTGGGACTAGACGTAGCTCACAAGTGGTAGTGAGTGAACCAGGATAAATTCTGTGGCTAAGTTTCTCTTCCCTTATCTTTGTCATTTCAGTTTTAAACTAATTAAGGGGTCTGAATATTTTATTTAATATTTTAAAAAGAAGAAACTTCGTTTAGAACCATTTTAAAGCAGTCTGAAACCAACTTCAGACAGCTATCTAAAAACTTCAGACAGCCCTCTAGTAACCTGTCTGAAAATCTGTTTTTGTAAATCTGTTTTCGAAAAGCTTCTTAAAATATTTAGAAACACTATTCAACCCCCCTTCTAGTGTTTCCCTGTGTTCCTACAGTTCTTGCCACAGAGAAATTGTGAGAGATCCCATTCTCATCACAGAACATTTTGAAGCTTGAGTTTTCAAACTCACCACCATGGTCACTTCTAATAGCATATATGCAAAATCCCTTTTCATTTTGCACCTTCTTACAGAATTTTGTGAAATTCTCAAAAGTCTCATCCTTGCTTTTGAGGAATATCACCCATGTAAATCTAGAGTAGTCATCCACAATGACAAAACCATATTTTTTACCTGCAAGACTTTCAGTTCTTGTAGGACCAAACAAATCAATGTGAAGTAGTTCTAAAGGTCTTGAGGTAGACACAACATTTTTACTCTTAAAAGAGCTTCTTGTCTGTTTACCTTTAAGACAATTTTCACATAAAATATCAGATTTGGAAGAAAGTTTGGGCAGTCCTTTTACAAGGTTGTGTTTTGTTAACTTTGAGATTAATCTCAAGCTAGCATGCTCAAGTTTCTGATGCCAAATCTATTTTTCATCCTTAATAGAAAGAAGACAAATCACATTTTGATATGCAAGTTCCTCAAGATCTATTTTGTACACATTGTTGTGTCTCTTGGCAATAAAAATGATTTGATCTGAAGAGTCTTTGACTACACATCCATCCCTAGTAAAGGGCACAACATATCCACTGTCACATAATTGACTTATGCTCAGCAGATTGTGTTGAAGTCCTTCCACAAGGAGAACATTCTGAATAACAGAGAAAGGGGAGATACCTACAGATCCTATACCTGTTGAGGATATTCTGAGTTCTCAAAACCAGGTGGTTGTCTCACATAGACTTCTTCCTGAATTACACCATTTAAGAATGCACTCTTTGTTGGGAATATGCACTAGAGACTTATATATTTATGAATATCCATCACTTGTATCATGTTATTTTGTAAAGGCAAACTCATTCTTTTAGAATATAATTATTGTCCTTAGAATAGTAAGCTTAAACTTCATAAGGAATCAAGTAGATGACTTGATCGTGAGAGCTTATGAAGAACTATTCTTAAATAGTCCCTAGTCAATTATCATCTTAGGACAAAGATGCACTTAGACTAGTATGTGAGTTCATTGATGATCGCATCTCACAGATCATGGATATGAGATATCATGCGCTCACATAGGTACACATTAAGAGTAATGGTGTACTGGACAGACCCACCTTAAGAACGTTGCATGGCTTGTTACATAAGTGTCATGAACGTTTCTTAAATTAATAAATGTTATATGAAGTCCTTCAACCTGAAATCACTACGATTCCTACATAAGGAATTATATGTTTTAATTATCATCAAACGTTACCTGTAATAGGGTAATCATAAAGTTGGTTTTTGGACATATAATAAATTATGTGGTGGAATGTGAGTGCCCTAGATGGGATTTGTCCCTCCTATGTAATAGGAGTTATATCTGTAGGCCTCTTGATAAAGTGAGACTGCAAAATGCATGGCCATGCTCAGGAGAATAAATATGAGATATTTATTTTCTGTACAGTCTACTTGGGGATCAAGAAAATATAAATTGAACTATACAAGGTTGACACACTCCATGCCATTTTGTTCAATTAGATATTTGGACAAAGGGACAGAGCATATAAATTATTATAATAAAATAGGATTTATCAAAGTTATTGATAATCTCAATATTTGGATAGTGATGTGTTGCTAGATACCGCTCACTATTTATGATATTAAATATAAAAGGGTTTTATTTTAATATTATAACCAAATATTAAAATCCTATTGGGTCACACGCATACAACAAGCCACTAGGAAAGGATAATAATTCTAATTAAATTAAATTAGAATTATTACATAATGGGTCAGGCCCATAAGTGTGAGGGTTAAGTGAGTGAAGGGGTAAAATCCTAGGCACCACTATATAAATAGAGCATAAGATGCACTACCCCAGAGAGACATGGGTAATCGCTTCTTACTTTCTGAGGCTTCTAGCAAAGCTGAGGAGGGTATCCTAGTTCGGCTGTTGGCGTGGATACCAATAGAGACATGGCTACACTTGCCTCGTTTATAACCCTAATAAGGTACGACCTTTCATTTCAATACCTTTTATGCCTTGATTCGTGTTTTCGCAAAACGATTATAACAAGGGAGGGAATCCATTTATTTCCGCTTCACCCTGACCACACGCTTGATTCCCTTCACTCTTCATGTCCATTTGGTAGAGCTTGAAGTCTTTGTGAGCTGCAAATGCAAGCAGGATTCTTATTGCTTCAAGTCTTGCCACAGGAGCAAACGTCTCATAATAATCAATCCCTTCTTGTTGGTTAAAGCCTTGAGCAACAAGCCTTACCTTGTTCCTCATAACTTTGCCTTTCTCATTGAGCTTGTTACGAAATACCCATCTAGTGTTAATCACATCTTGGTGAGAAGGTGGAGGGACTAAAGTCCAGACTTTGCTTTTCTCAAATTGGTTGAGCTCTTCCTTCATTGATTTTACCCAAGACTCATCTTCAAGAGCTTCTTGGATGTCCTTGGGCTCTATTTCAGATAAGAGATCCATCTTGTTTTCAGCTCTTCTAAATGAGGATTTGGTTTTGACTCTGTCTGAGGTTTCTCTAATGATTTGGTCACTAGGATGAGGTCGAACCAACCTCCAGCTCCTAGGCAACTTAGATGCATGTTGGTGTTGGGTCTCAGGCATTCCTTGTATCACTTGCTCAGTCTTAGTCTGACGTATGTCTTTCTCTTCTGCTTGAGGATTTTCATCAATCTCAATCTGAGGTTGATTGATGTTCTCAGTCTGAGGTGTTATCCTAAGCTGAGTATGACGTTGTCTAACATCCTTATGGTCCAAGGTGAGTCTTTCCTTGTCTTCAGTACTTGAGATTCTCATATCATCCATCATTTCTTCTATTTCTTGCCCCAATCTCTTTTGTGGGATTCCCTGTATCTCATTGAACACTACATGCGTAAGCACACGATAAGCTTTAGAAGTAAGTGAATAACCAATAAAAATTCCTTTGTTTGACTTTGTATCAAATTTTCACAAAGAATCTTTTGTGTTTAGGATATAGCAATCACATCCAAACACATGAAAGTAAGAGATAGAGGGTTTTCTCCCTTTCCATAGCTCATATGGAGTTTTATTAAGAATCTTTCTTATGGTGACTCTGTTGATGATATAGCAAGAGGTGTTTACAGCCTCTGCCCAAAAATACTTTTCAACTCCAGAGTCACATAATAAAGTCCTTGCCATTTCTTGGAGTGTTCTATTCTTTCTTTAAACTACACCATTCTGTTTGGGTGTTCTTGGACAAGAGAAGTTGTGAGTTATGCCATGTTTGTCAAAGAATTCTTTGAACTTTGTATTCTCAAATTCTCCCCCATGGTCACTTCTTACTGTACCAATTACATAGCCTTTCTCAGATAGGACCTTTTTGCAAAAAAAATATTTTGAAGTTTTCATAAGATTAATCATTTTGAGATAGGAAGAGAACCCAAGTGAATCTGGAGAAGTCATCCACTATTACAAAACCATATTTTTTTGCCACTGAGACTGACTATCTTAGTAGGTCCAAATAGGTATATGTGAAGCATCTCCAAGGGCCTGGTGGTACTCACATGAGTCTTAGGTTTGAAGTTGGCCTTAGTGTGTTTAATTTTTATGCATGACTCATAAACCATGTCTTTATCAAACTTGATCTTAGGTAGATCTCTGACAAGAGATTGGTTTGCAAGTTGACTTATGGTTCTCATGTTAACATGTCCAACCTTTCACTATGCCAAATTTGGGATATAAGAGCACTTACTTTAGGGCGCTCCCGTGTTTGTAAGTGTTTAAATTGAACGTTTTAACTTCAGGGCGCTTAAAATTTGGGCGGAAGCGCCCTTAAATTAAAATGTTAAGGGCGCTCTACGTGAGCGCCCTGAATTTGGTGTTTCATTCTCTATAAGGGCGCTTCTACACGTGCCCTAAAATGCCAAAAAATTTATTTTTTTTTAAAAAAATTGTTGAGGACGCTCCAGGGAAGCGCCCTCGTATTCAGGTATTAAGGGCGCTCCTTGTGAGCGCCCTCCCATTAGGTGCGTTTTTTTTTAATATAATTTGCTGTTAAGGGAGCTCCTCGAAGCGCCCTCCCATTAGGGCGCTTCCGGGAAGCGCCTTGCTTTTTTAGTGAAATACAGTTTTTTTTTTGGTTTTCCCCGCTCTCTCAAATTCCTCTATCTTTCTCCCACGTCTCTCACACCTCTCTCTAAACCCCCACCTTCTCCCTCTCTCTATGTCCAGTCACGTATCCTCTCCCTTCTCCCTTTCTCACTGCAAGTCTCCTCCTTCCGGTGGTCCACCGTCACCTGCGCACCGTGCAGCTCTGTCCACGAGTAGCCTTGACGTCGTGGAGCTTCGTCTCTCTCTCTCTCTTCACACAACTGCTGCTTTCATTTACACTGCACGTCTCCATTGTGTTTCTTTTGCCGCCACAAAAGGAGGAGGTGGACAAAGATCCCTCGCCGCTGAAGGACCTGTTGGACAGATCTCCATTCTCGCGCGCTGCACGTAATAGTTTTATCCCTTTATTTTTGTTACTGTTTTTTTTTCTGCAACAATTTTTTGATTATTTTCTTGCTCAAAATTAATGAGATATCTCATTTTCCTTTTGAGTTTGAAGAAATAAAATATATAAGTCAAGCTATTAAATAAGGCGATTCACAGTATTTTGAACGTCTTTAATTTTTTAATTTAATATCATTACAAATATATATGATATATTAATTTTTTTTATTATATTTTAAAGGTTATCTAAAAGTCAATTTAGTGAGTTATATGACACTACTAATAATTATAATACTTTTCTCAATGTCAATTGAAAACTAAAATCAATATATATTAAGTGAAAAAGTGATACATGACCTACCAGCAATTTGATTGCTTTACGCAAATCATTTGACAGGTTTTGACTGCTTTTTCGTGTTCCAATGCTCCACTTCATGCGCGGTCAGCAAGGGAGTAGGTGGACCACTCACAGCTGTTGGATCTCTCACCTTTTCCTGCAACTCCATCTGCACCGTCCCATGCAAGCATAATCCGTGTGCTTCCTTCCTCTCATAACCAACCGTCAATTCTCCATAAGGCACGATCTGAGCCATTAGCAAAAAGCACAATCTGTGTCAACCGAACTGAGCACATGGACCCTGAGAATTATCCTACTTTAGAAAAAAAATTAATGAGTGTAATTAAAAAAAACATGGTTAGGGCGCTTCCTTGGAGCGCCCTCTTTAATGTCCTTTAGGGCGCTCCAAGGAAGCGCCCTCCCCTTCAGACACTTTGTTGAGGGCGCTTTCGTGTTTTTTATAAGCGCCCTCTTTGCCTTCCGTCAGGGCGTTTCTGGGCACGCCCTCCTTTTAACGACAAAACAAGAGCAGTTTCTATTAGAACACACGGAAGCGCCCTTTTATGATGCACGAGAGCGCCCTTAAATAGCTTTTTTGGCATAGTGTTTTTATGCCAAATCCATTTTTCATTATCATGAGACAAAAGGCAGGTGAGATCAGATAGGATCTCAAGTGAGACTGAATAGAGATTTTTATTTCATTTTCCAGAGAAGATTGGTTTCCCAGTCTTAGAGTCTATGACCTCACAAAATGTGGGTTGAAAGTTAACATGATAAACATTATAACACAATTGACTTATACTAAGTAGATTTTGCTTCAAACCCTTAACAAAATACACATTCTCAAACTGAGTTGAGTTTGTCTTACCAATCTTACCTATCCCCTTGATCTGAGCTTTATTGTTGTCTCTAAAAGAGATAACTCCAGAAGCTTTTTCTTCATGTGTTAGGAACTTGCTTTTGTCTCCTGTCATGTGCCTTGAGCACCCACTATCCAGCACCCACAGTGTCTTGGCTCTTGCTGTTGCCAGGCACGTCTGTGTCACAGTAAGATTTGGTTTTAGGTACCCACTTGTATCTGGGTCCTACATGGTTAGATACCTTCATTTTGACTGCTACTTGTCTCATGTAGCAATTTGAGGACTTATGGCCAAATTTACTACAACATGAGCATCTCTCTTTGCGTTTTTTTTGCTGGAATAAAGAAACTTTTATACCAAGCTTCATTTGCAGGTTTATCATATCCAAACCCAGCCTTTTCAAAAATTCCTTTCTGAGATCCAATGAGTCTCTCTAGGTTTTTTGTTCCTTTAAAAAATTTGGCTAGGTCATTTATGAGAACCCTGTTTTGATGTTTGAGCTTTTGATTTTTCGTAAAAAAAAATTTCGAGTCCAGCTTAGCTTGATCTTGAGTCTAAGCTTTGAAATGTTCAAACAGTTTCATGTGAGACAACATGAGACCGGCATTCTTATGATTCAATTCCTCATTTTCTTTTTCAAGAAACCTTACCTTTTCTAAGGTTGTGTTTAACTCAGATTTTAATAAAGAGCTTTTTGAAGCAAGAAGATTTGAATCATAGAGGAGGTTTTCAAAAGCTGACATAAGCTCATTAAAGGAGAGATCAGAGTCAGGCTCATATACCTCTTCGTCTGACGATTCACCACCAGCCATCAAGCACAGATTGGCTGATTCCTCATCTTGACTTTCTTCTTCCTCTGATTCGTCCCAAGTGGCCATCATTTCCTTCGTTCTGGGACTTTTCTTGGCTTCTTTTCTCAGTTGAAGACAATTAGCTTTGAAGTGCCCTGGCTTGTTGCATTCAAAGAAGATGACTTGTCCCTTCTTGTCAGTCTTGAGCTCAGCACTTCTAGATGGAAATTTTCTTCTTCCATTTCTTCTAGATTTCCACATTTGCCTTATACTTCGTGAGATGAAGGCAATCTCATCGTCCATCTCAGTCTCACCATCACCATCTTCATATTCTTCACTTCCTGTATCATGAGAAGAGTTTAGTGACACTTGATGAGCAGAGCTTACCTTCTTACCTTTAGAGTTGTTGGTGGAGGCCTTCAGGGCGATGGACTTAGGTCTTCTAATGAGATCCTCTTCCATTAGCTCTTGCTCATGAACGTTGAGTGAGCCAAGCAATTCATCTAGTCTGAGTGTGCTCAGATCCTTAGATTTTTGGATTGCAGTCACCTTGAGCCTCCAAGGCTTTGGTAAGCTTCTAAGTATTTTCCTTACCATATCTTGATTTGGGTATGTCCTTAATTCCTTCGTCTTCGTTCATTTTGAATAATTCATATTGTCTTACCAATATGTTGAGCTTAGCTTTTTTTGACTTGGTTGGTTCCTTCATGCTCAATCTTAAGAGCCTCGGCCATATCTCTTTTGCTGATGCGCAGCCAGCACCTTTTTCATACTCACTCCAGCTTGGTGCACATGTGAGTAGGTATTTAGCTCTTGAGTTGAGAATGTGTCCGCTCTTCTCAACTTCAGTCCATGTTTCCCTAGGCTTAGTTGCTCTGAAACCAAGTTCATCAGTAATATAAGGCATATAAGGACCTACCTCAATGATCTCCCAGAGATCTGCGTGGTGAGACTCAATGAAAAGTCTCATAATGTCCTTCCAGTAATAGTAATCTGATCCATCAAAGGCAGGTTGTCTGTCGGTGGATGCTCCTTCAGGAATGAATAGAATTACCTTTGGTCCAGCCATGGATATTTTCCTCTTCAAACTCAGGTGTGCTCAACCCCAAGAGGCCGAGCTCTGATACCAACTGAAGTTGGTTGGATGTTTCTAGAAGGGGGGTTGAATAGAGACTTTCAAAAAAAATTCTTGAAAAGCTTAAGGTCAAGCTAAGCTTAGCTCTTAAACTCAACAACTTGGAATCTCAGATTGACTTAGATAATACAAGTTAGAGAAGCTTGGATTATATTTAAAAGAAAGACGTAGAGTTAAGCTTGACATTTTTGTTATGATTGTTATGGAGTTCAGTTTCGTAAATTAAATGAGTCAAGCTTAGCTTTAGATATTTGTAAATGCAATTGTAAGTGAGCAAGGTAGAGAGAAGAAATACACACAGAGTTATCCTGGTTCACCCACTCCTTGGGCTACGTCCAGTCCCCATAAACTTGTGAGATTTCCACTATGACAACCTTGTCAATTACAAGTATTCTTTCCTGCCTCTTCAGGCTCACCCTCACACCAAGCTTAGGCACCTCCTAACCTGGTTGGGCAACAAGTATTCTTTTTGTGCCTCTGCAGGCTTCACCCTAAGCTCAGGTACCTCCTGACTTAGGTGAGATACAAGTATTCTTTTACCTTGCCTCTTAAGGCTCAACTTCTTGCTCACACTTAGTCTAGGATTCTCCTAACTAAGCTGAGACTATTACAAGGATTGACAGGATTGAGATGAGATTGGTCTAGATTAGACTACGTACACAGTACGAATATACAGTGAGCCCAGCTAGGTATCACTCTCTAATAATTAAAAACAAATAGCTAATGTGAGAGATGATTATTGTTACAGACTTAACATTGACTCAAGTGGGTAAGATTGACTTGAGATTGGCTTGAGACTAATTGGTCAGGAATATTCAGTATATGTCTCTTACAATCTGCAGACTTGAGATTCACCTTTTATATCATAGAGAACTAGCCGTTAGTTAGCCGTTGCAAGAGAGAGAGACTCCCTAATGCTTTTCTGACACAAGCACATGCTTTCTGGTACGAGGTCAGCAATGGAAGTGTACTTGCGTTGACTTGCTTTAGTTGTTGGGTCTTCTCGTGTGAGTCTGAATCTCAGTTTGAGTCTTATTAGTTAGGCCAGTCTTACTTGCTCATCTGAGTCTCAATCTCTTTTGTACATCTGAGTCTCAGCCTCAGTCTTAAGTCTTCATGTTTCTTCAATCCTTTAGGTCTTTCCGGTCAGGTTGTCATCGTTCTTGACCTTGTATTGCATTTTTTAGTAATGTGATTTTTGTACTCATTGCAGCTTAGTTTTTCTTGAATCTTAAGTGTTGATTCTTTGGATGCAACTCAGTTTAGCGTCTCAGCTTGCTTTGTCTCATAAGAAACTTATCCTGCATTATATGAGTCTAAAGTCTGCAAATACTTGAGCACACAATTAGCAAAAACGTAACTTCTTATATATGCTTCTATGCTTTCATACTTTTGTTGGTATGGTTTCATTAAAACCCTTAGGGAGTGAGTTTGTCTTAACAATAATTAGAATACAATTATTTAACCATTTATAACTAAACTTTAACCACTTTATTGCACACAATTAACCGGGCCTTTGTAATAGTGATAAGTTTCTTTAACAAGTTTTAGTTATTCATTTGTTTTTCAATTCTTCCAATAAAATTTGAGAAACAATGTATATCAATGACGCTAATATATTATTAAATCATGGTTTTTGAATGAAAGGATGATTCTTGTTTGGAAAGATCTTGGAAATATTATTTCTTAAATGAAACATATCAGATTTTGGTTATTAACCATTTTTATTCAGTAATTAACCACTTTATTACACCATGTTAACCAGGCCTATGTATCAGTGATAAGTTTATTTCACAACAAAAGAGAGGGGTAAAGGAGTCTTTTTGCCCAACCCAACCTCTCCCTCTCACGTTTTTTGCTCATCAGAGACAAGAAAACTGCACTTCAATTGTAATTGTACGATTTTCCCTCCCCCTCATTTTCCTTGTTGTTCTAAACACGCCACCTCCACATTTTCCAGCCACTCTGAACTTCCATCCTCATTTTCACTCTATGCAAACAGAGCATCAAGGAATAGAAATACGGATATGACAATAGTGATTAAGTGGTGTGTTTTTTTGTAACTTAAACTAGGAAAAGACAAACAAAAGAAAGATAAAAATAAAAACCACAAAATTACAATCTCAAGGAATTCAATTCCATCAGCATCCACCTCCAACAAAGGGACTAATCCTATAGGAGGGTCTGTCAGAATAGCAAGTCGAGCAGCAGAACTAACTCAAGTCGTGGCTAGAAAATTGGCGCACTTGTTTCATTGGCGTAAAGTATGATAAATAGATACAATCTGTCGGAACCGGGGTCACGACGGATCGGCGAACAAATCAGGGAAAAATTGGATTTTCAATGGAGTCGCCACCAAAGTTTATTTTAAGGGAAAACATTTGGAAAAACCCTTTTAAAAGAAAAATGGTCTTCGAAACCAGATTTGGGTTCGGGAGTCATTTATGCGTAGGGATGGTATTAGCACCCTACAACATTCGTCCTAAGACGGTTACCTCTAATTAATTGTGCAAAGTTTGTTAACTTTGAAAAAAATATTAATTTTACCTCTTTTCTTTGAAAATAAAATTTATTTTTTTATTTTTTACTTTTCATTTTTTGTATTTTTATAATAGTTAACAAATTTAAAAAAGAATTTAATTTTGGATTAAAGGAAAAAAACATTTTTATTTATTTGGGCTTGACGAGTGTGATTCCCGCTCCTACGTATCCCCGGGTGCAATGGAGAAATCAAAGCCACGTAGTTCAAAAATTTTTTTGGATTTGTTGATTTTTGAAAGAGAGATTTTTTAAAAAAAAGGATTTTTTTTTTCACTTTGAAGAAAAGAAGGTTAAGAGAATTTTAACTTGAAAAAGAATTTTATTTAAAGTAGTTCACATTGCACAGACTTAGGATAACATTGCTATACAAAAAATCCTTACGATACTCACAAGGCTTAGGATAGCATTGAAATTTTGTATATGAGACTGTAAAATTTTTGGAAAATTTAATGTATGCAAATGGACTGGGTTGTGTTAATGTATGTGAGATGAACATTCCCCTTTTAATTTTCATTTGACTCAAAGCTAAATCATTGATTCAGAGACATATGCATAGTGTAGATTAACTCAAATAATGTCTTCAAAAGGGTTGCAAAGTTTAGGAAATGTACCAAAGAATTACCAACCATGTGTGAGTGTGTCTTACAGTGTAGCTCCTCCTTCACCCTCCTAGTATTTCTTTCTGCACTTTCTCTTCTGAACCAACTCTGTTTTCACTGCTTGTATGTTGTTTATTTTGAATTGGTTTTCAGATGTTGAAAACCAACTCTGTTTTCTGAAATTTTTAGCACCCCCGTCCTCTCATACAATTTTGGTTTTTATATGCAAATGGATCCACCTTACCTTTCCAAACTGCTCCAATCCTTTCACCCATTATAATCCGCTGAACCACTCCATAATTTCAGCTGCTCTGAAATTTCACCAAATCAATCCCCACCTAGCTTTCCCAGACATAAACAAGCAACCGCCACTTTTTTTTATCATTTTCATTTTTTGTAATTTTTCATAGTAATGGCTTGCAAAAAATTGGGTTCAACTATCAGCCCAAAAAATAAGGGAAGAGGTAATGAAGAGGGAAAAAAAAGCAACAATTGGCCCATAAAGAAAGGAAAAAAAGAAGAAAAAAAGAAGAAAAAAAACTTGAATTTCAGAAAAAAAAAAGAAGAAAAAGGGGAAAGAGAGAAAGCAAAAGAGAACATTATTGTCACTGTTTTTCTTTTTCAGAAGATATTAGAAAGAAAAGATTTATCTTAAAAAATGAGTAAATAAAGTATCCCGGACAAAATTGGGTGCTCACACAATCCACCCTAAATTTTAATTAATCCCTTCAAAATCGCAAATAATTCAGCTTTAATGACATTGGCATTCCCCTCCCCAGATTGCCAAAAAAGCCATGTAACCAAGAGCCATCATCATGAGATCTTAAAACCCCTCTATACCCTGCTCCAAGCATATTAACATCTGCAGGCTCATCACTTGAATGCTCAAGTAACCACCAGTAGCCATTACGAGCAGTAAAAGTTCCAGAAGAATTACCAGACCAAACAACGGTGTCTTACAGATCATTGTGAAGGATTAAGCGCTAACTTGATCCGGAAGCATTGTCCATAAGTAAGACAAGTCCCAACCCCTTCCTTCCAAAGGTCACGCACTGTAATGTTAAAGTCGTGAAGATCCATTGCCCATACTAGATTATAGAGGGGACCTTCACCCGTCAAATTGTCGTACCAAAAACTAGCTTCTCCATTCCCGAGCTTCTGACAGAAGCAAGGTTTAAATTTATCTCTAGCCTTTAATATTGATCTCCAAAGGTATGATTCCTCCTTGTAATTTGTTTCCAAAATTGACCAATCACAAACCTCATGGTTCTAAATTACGGTTGTGGTGGTTGAAACGGTTGCGGCCGCTACGATTGTAGGCATTGCAGTGGTTGGATGCATATTGTGATCGCTGCGGTGTGAAATAATTTTTGGATTGGCCCAATAGTAAAAAATTTATAATTATTGGCATATGTTTTATTAACAAGATTGTATTATTTTTTATCATTTTTAAGATTTTATATAGTTTAATAAATAATTTGAAAATAAATATATAAGAAAATAGATATATAAGCACAATAACATTAAAACATAAGAAATTTTTTTAAAGCATATAAAACTAAATAAATCTCAAATTGATTAATAAAATGACATTAGAGTCACATAGAGGACCGTGAACCACCTACAAATTTGATTATCATGAGTTATATATCAAAAAATACAATGTCTTTCATCACAGGTACAAGTTCACTGCAAAAGAAAATATGATAAAAACCCACAATTAATATCTTAAAATCTTCACAAATAATGAACTACATGTAACTTCAAAGTTTTAAAATAGTTAAGTAAATATTAAATTCAAAATATTGAAGCAATCAATCAAAAATATTAAACATAAATCTTACATGATCCTTGTTACCACATAGTAGAATGGCATGGAAGATCATAACATTCACTTTCATTTTGGCTATCACCTTGTGTAGCTTCTTGCCCAAAGACATAATAAAAAAATCAACCACTTTGTTGTAGATAATAAGAATCATGATAATCCATTGATAATTGGTGGTATGGGTGAGTATGGTCACATGCTGATTGGTTATGTGCATTGAAATAAGGATATTGACTTGATAATACTCTGGGGGATAATATTGATTACTTTGAGAAGATTCATCAATGCTAAAATCACTGAAACTTTGTGCAATATGAGAAGAAGAATCTTCAGGTGGAATATTTTATTTCTTTTTTCCTCTCCCACATTGTGAATCACCCATTTGTTACTAGGAAATGAGTTATCAGAAGGAACCATATCTGGTCTCGAAGTAGTCAAATCAATCATCACACTTTTGTCACGTATAACTTATTAATTCTATTAGAAATGATGCCTATTGGAAGCATATTTCCAAATTTACAGAATTATTTTCCGCGACATTATCAATATCGTCAAACAATTCACAGTTGGAGCGCTTAGGTATACTAACGAAATACATAAGCTTCAATTCAATTACAATGCTATCAATATTGTTTAAGGACTCAAGGGCACCAAAATACATGATAAATCATATATTTCCACAGTATGAATATACATCAAAAGTGTGGTGATAAGGAAAAGAATGGAACAAGTGGAAATCCACTAGCCAACTCCCAAATCCTCCGGTCACGCATCCGATTAAGAGCCCTGCACATCTAAAATAAGCCATAAACATGTGGTGAGACCAGAGTCCTAGTGAGTGATCATACAAGAAGTGTAGGTGTACAGGCAAATGAAATGCATAGCGGAACATATACTTCATCTCATAATTATAAATGTAATAAAGTGCAACAATTAATCAAACTCTGGTGTTTAACCCAGCACCCAGGGGTCTTTTCACTTAGTTCTTGGTCTGACTTGAGCTCAGAATCCGTACAAGGAGCGTCTTCCTTTCGGTCAATCTAGAACTACCATTAAATCTCTTGTCTTAATTGCAATCAACATTCCTTTACTCTTACATTAATTCCTCTTGGTCATAAGACCCATAGTTTCCTCTCATACAAATGTATGCATTTAACTCATAATGTAAGAGAAATTCAAAATCATGCTTGATTCCTCAAAAATCCATACTAAAGTGATTCATGAAAATAAACATGAGTTCATGTAGAATATGGTTCCCAAAAACCCCAACATTCCCATAATCCTAGGGCACAACCGAATCAACAATGAATATCAACCATCATCAATCAAAGGATAAGAATACATAAGAATAAGGGAACAGGAATGAAGGAGAAGGATCATGTAGGGTTTACACACAGATAAGAGTGAGTCGGTGAATCGCACTCGCCTCTAAAAGTAGAAAAGTTAGCCTTGAGGGGTGGGAAGTAACTCTCTTTGTCTCCTTCTTTCTTGGGGGATCAACCTTGAGCCTCATCCTCTTCTTCCCCTCCTTCTTGCTTTTGTTAGAGTTGAGAGGTGAGTTTTTGGGTGTTTTTTATTTGGTTCAAAATGACCCTGAAACTGTTTCTAAAAACTGATTTTGCGCGTTCTCGCTTAAGCGACAATCCTCTCACTTGAGCGAGAATCTGATTTTCGCTTGAGCGAGCTTTTCCTCGCTTGAGCGAAAATCAGGCGTAGAACCCCCTAACTCTCTGTCTCATTTTTTCTTGAGCGAGAAGGTTCTCGCTCAAGCGAAAATATCAGTAGAAATTTATCCCATTTTTTCTGATATTTTTGCTCAAGTGAAAATGCTCTCGTTTAAGCAAAAATCTCATAGAATGGAAACTCCAAATTTCCTTTCCCACTCGCTCAAGCGAGCCATTTATCGTTTGAGAGAAAAAGGGACAGTGTTATGCCCTTTTAAATAGTTTTTACCCCTTTAAACCTAATTCCTTTTATGAAATCCTTTTATACTCCTAATTTCAGTTATAAAAATGATTTGATATTTTTGGATGTTACAATTCTAGCCCCTTAAATTAATTTTGTCCTCAAAATTGCATATTACAGTTTAATTACCTCAAGTGAATAACTGAGAATGTTGAGCATGGACGTCCTCCTCCTCCTCCTAAGTAGTCTCCTCTGGAGTCTGACCCTCCCAAATCATCTTCACAAATGGAATGGCCTTGTTCCCCAGGGTTTTAACACTCTGGTCTATGATCTGTGCAAGGCTAGTAGGAACTGTAAGGTCTTCCCTTAATTGTACAGATTCAGAACTTATGATATGTGAAGGGTCGTGAACGAACTTTCTGAACTGGGATACATGGAAAACATCAAGGGGGTTGGATAAGTGGTGAGGTAAGGCTATTATGTAGGATAGGGAGCAAATCCTTTTCAGGATTTGGAAGAGACTAATGAATCTGGGATTGAGGTTTTTGGCCTTGATGGCCCTTTCGAAACATGTGACGAGAGTAACTTTTAGAAAAACATGTTCATCGTCCTCAAACTCTAGGTCCTTTCTCCTCCTATCGGCATAACTCTGTCGACTTTGGGATGTCCCAAGTTTTTCCCTCATTATCCTAATCTTATCTATGGTCTCTTAGACCAACTCCGAACCTAACAAGTCCCTCTCACCCACCTCACGCCGACAAAGAGGGGATCTACACTTCCTACCATACAGAGCCTCATAGGGTGTCATACCTATACTGCTATGAAAACTGTTGTTACAGGCAAACTCTATGAGAGATAAGTACTAATGGCAAATGGATGAAGAACTCAAGCTTATTGATGGCTACCCATGGGCCCATACGACACAATATATCCACATGCTATTTGAGTTGACTCTCCATCTCATGGGTCAACCTTGACTTTCATCACTCTTGGGTCAAAGCTTCATGATACCAATAATAGCAATTTTATAAATTTTAATTATTTTCTCTAAAAAGCCAATTGATTAAGGCTTCTAACTAGGATTTCTTTGTATTTTATTTAGTGTGTTTTAGTGGTTAAGTATCTTCCATTAGGAGTCCATGGGTACAACAAAAGTTTTCACTCATCTTTTATTTTTCCTTGTATTTTTTGCCGCCCCCTTTAGCTATAAAAGGATAGGATTTCTCACATGTACAAGTCACACTCCATTTTATGTCAAGGTTATTATGCCAAATTTCTCACTCATTTGTGTAAGCAGAGAAGGGTTGATGGTTCTTCCCCAAACCATTCATGAGACTTATCTAACTCCCCAGAGTTAGTGGCGTCCTGCATTTGAACTTATCTGCTGATGGAGTTGCCTTCAGCAGTGGCGTTCTTCCACCTCTAGCCTCCTTCCATACTTTCAGATTTTCCTTCTCTTTTCCTCTCATTTTTGCGCTAATTTTGCTCTTATTTGGTGATCTCAAATCTGACCCATTGTTTTTTGGTTTCAATTCTAGATCTGTATCCGTACTGCTATCAATTGGTAATCAGAGCTTTACTGAATTGAAGTTGTTTGGAGCCTTGGGAGTCCATTATTGGCGCGATTTTGGGATGCATTTAGGTGCAAAATTTTCTACATTTTTTATTATTATTTCCCTATGTTTCAGCTCAAATTCTTGTAAATTTTGGACTGTTGGATAGTTCTGAGCCCGAGGTGCTCTTCTGCCGCTCTGCAGCTTCAGTTTTCCTACTTGATTGCTTGATTCTAAGTAGTATTTGTTGAGTCTAAAAAATATCATAAGTAAATTATGATGTTTTAAGACAATATAATTCCCAAGTTTTAATGACTTACAAATTTGGGTTAAAATAATTTATCATAGATACACATATGCTTTTAATGATTTATCTATGATTTCAGCAAGCCACCATGATCCTACAAAAAGACTTTGAAGTATTTCAACCTGTCTGAGGGATCAAATCCTTCTGAAGGTTCAACCCGTCTGAAGTGTTGAAGCCGTCTGAAGTGCCCAACCCATCTGAAGTGTTGAAGCTGTCTGAAGTCTCAATAATGACGTGGCACCTTTGCTGAAGCTTTGTGAAGACGTTTTCTAAGTCTCTGCTGCACGTACCTTTTCAAGCATATTTATGGCAAGGAACACAGAGGTCTTTCCTGGTGTTTTTGAAATTCATACACCACTGAGGAAATTCCTGCAACGCAGCCTCTACAACAACATTTGAGGCAGTTTTTTGGCAGATGCAACCTTGTTCTGTGTCAGAAAGGTCAGGACACTCAGAAGCATGTCTCACAACGGATTAAATAGCATTTAATGCTATCTCTAAACGGTGGTTTTTCAATGAACTGAAGTCTGGGTATAAATACCCCTCATGAAGACCATCAATAGATAGAGAAGGATTTCATATTCAAGAAAATCAAAGAGAAACAAATCGCTGCTAGTTTTTACTCTGTAAAAACTCTGATAATATTCTTTGTACACACTTCTGTATATCCTGAGTATACCTCAGTTATCTTTGTACAATTGTATTTGTTTGAGCTTAAAAAAACTGGTTTAGTTTAAAAGCTTAAACTTATCTTTCTTTGTAAAACTGTTCTTGAGCCTGGAGAGGCTTGTTGTCTAAAGAATACTTGTTTGAAGAGCCTGGAGAGGCTTGTTGTCTAAAAAATACTTGTTTGTAGAGCCTGAAGAGGCTTGACTGTAAAAGAATACTTGTAATCTTTGTGAAAGATTAAGAGAAAATCCAAGTGCTAGTTGGCATTGGGACTGGACGTAGCTCACAGTGGTAGTGAGTGAACCAGGATAAATTCCTTGGCTAAGTTTTCTATCCCTTAACTCTTGTCAATTCGTTTATACTAATTTAAGGGAGTTGAAAAGCAATTCTAAATATTTTAAAAGCTAAGAAACCTTTTAAAATATATTTCCAGAACCTGTCTTAAAAACTTCAGACAGTCCTCAAAAACCTGTCTGAAACAGTTTTATACTTGTTGTTTTGAAAAAGCTTTCAAAAATATTAAGAAACACTATTCAACCCCCCTTTTAGTATTTCCCCGTGTTTCTACAGTTGGTATCAGAGCTCAACTCAGGGTTGAGCACCTAACAGGTGTTGAGGATTAAAGATCCAGATGGAAGCTTCCAACAACAACAGGCAATATATCACTGAAGGAGCCTCTATCACAAGACCCCCAGCATTTAATGGTGTGGATTACCACTATTGGAGGGATCTTATGAAGTTGTTCATTGAGAGCAACAACATTGATGTTTGGGATGTAGTCACTGATGGAGACTATGTGCCTATGCACAATGGCTTCCCTATACCTAAGGCTGAATGGACCCTAGAGCAGAAGGCTAGAGTCCAGATGAATGCCAAAGCCAAGCTCTATCTGATATATTCTTTGAATAAATCAGAATATGAGAAGGTTCATGGTTGTACATCTGCCAAGGAAATCTGGGATACACTTGCAGCAGCCCATGAAGGGACTGAGACTGTCAAGCAATCCAAGATAAGTATGCTTATACATCAATATGAGATGTTTAAGATGGAAGAAACTGAAACCATTGATCAAATGTTTGGAAGGTTTCAGACCATAACCAATGGACTCAGGTCTTTGGGTAGAACTTATGAATCTGGAGATAATAACAGAAAGATTCTAAGAAGTTTGCCTAAGTCCCAGAGACCCAAAGTTACTGCCATTCAAGAGGCAAGAGATTTGAACTCTCTTAGAATGGAAGAAATGTTGGGATCTCTTAAGGTTCATGAGCTTGAGCTTGGTGAAGATGACAACAAGAAGAAGTCTCTAGCACTAAACTCCAAGGCCAGTCAGCCTAGGCATGGCAAGATGAAGGCTATGCAGGTTGAAGAAACTTTAGAAGCAAATGAAGATTCTGGAGATAGCTCAGAAGATGATGATCTTGCTCTGTTAAGTAGAAAGATCAAAAGAATGCTGCAAAATATAGGGAAGTTCAGAAGGAACCAACCTTCAACCTCTAAAGGAGGTAAGTCAGGTAAAGACTCTCAAAATGACAAGGTTATTTGTTTTGAGTGTAAACAACCAGGTCACATGAAGGCAGAATGCCCAAAGCTGAAGAAGAATACCTTCAAAAAGAAGAAGTTCTTCAAGAAAAAGAAAGGTCTGATGGCTACATGGGAGGATCTTGATGAGTCCACTTCAGAAGAAGAGGAGGACACTTCAGAAGAGGCCAACCTATGTCTCATGGCCAACCTGCCCTCATCAGACAACTCTGAAGAAGAGGTATTTCCCTTAACTCTTCAAGAGATGTATGATGACCTGATGGAAAGTTCCAAGGAGCTCTTCCAAGAGTATAAGAATCTATCCAAAGCTCACACAGAAATGTGTAGTAAATATGAAGCTATTGAAATAGAAAATATTATGCTCAAGGAAAAGATTCTTGTGTCTGAAGTCAGCAGTTCACAATCTGTGTCTGAAGAAAATAAAAAACTTCAGAAATAAGTTGAGGAACTGACAAAAGACTTGGCTAAATTTGTCAAAGGAACTGGTAATCTTAACAGATTACTTGGCAATCAAAGGCATTCCCTTGACAAAAGTGGTTTAGGCTTTTGTGATCATGATGTCTCTGAACCTCATATTTTCAATGTTGCTAAAGGCAAAAAGAAAGTTATTGGGTGTTCTCACTGTGGCAAAGCTGGACACAATGTGGCTCAGTGCAAACACAAAAGGAGACCTAAACCCAAGTCTAACAAGAAAGGACCCAAAAGAATATGGGTACCTAAGAACTTGATTATTCCTGTTGCAGATGTGTTTAACAGGACAAAGGAAACCCCACAAATGGTACCTGGACAGTGGCTGCTCGCGACACATGACAGGAGAAAGGTCTTTGTTCCAAAACCTTAGACCCAGAACAGAAGGAGTGGTCACCTTTGGTGGAAATCAGCAAGGGAAGATCACTGGTATAGGGACTGTAGGTATGACTCCTCTATCCCTCATTAAGAATGTTCTTCTAGTAGAAGGACTTCAACACAATCTATTGAGCATAAGTCAATTGTGTGACAGTGGATATGTTGTTTCCTTCACTAAGGAAGGATGTATAGTCAAAGACTCTCATTATCAAATCCTTTTTACTGCTAAGAGGCACAGTAATGTGTACAAAATTGATCTAGAGGAGTTAGAAAGTCAAAATGTAAAATGTTTTATCTCTGTTGAAGATGAAAAACAGATTTGGCATCAAAGACTAGGGCATGCCAGCTTGAGATTAATCTCAAGGTTAGCAAAACACAACCTTGTTAAAGGTTTGCCCAAGCTTTCTTACAAATCTGATATTTTATGTGAAAGCTATCTGAAAGGGAAACAAACAAGACACTCACTCAAGAGTAAGGATGTTGTTTCTACTAGCAGACCATTAGAACTTTTACACATTGACTTGTTTGGTCCTATTAGAACAGAAAGCATAAGTGGTAAGAAATATGGTTTGGTCATTGTTGATGACTATTCTAGATATACATGGATAATATTCCGTAGAAGCAAGGATGAGACCTTTAAGAATTTCACAATATTCTGCAAGAAGGTACAGAATGAAAAAGGATTCTGTATATCTGTCATTAGAAGTGATCATGGTGGGGAGCTTGAGAATGCAAACTTTCAGCTGTTCCGTGATGAGAATGGGATCTCACACAATTTCTCTGTGGCTAGAACACCTCAACAAAATGGGGTTGTTGAGAGAAAGAACAGAAGTTTGCAAGAGATGGGAAGAACCATGCTCAACTCATGCAGTCTACCAAGGACCTTCTGGGCAGAGGCTATTAACACAGCCTGCTACCTTCAAAACAGAATATTGGTAAGACCAATTCTGAAAAGGACTCCTTATGAGTTGTGGAAAGGAAGAAAACCCAACATATCATATTTCCATCCCTTTGGCTGTGAGTGTTTTATACTTAACACAAAGGATGATCTTGGAAAATTTGATGAAAAGTCTGATAAAGGATTTTTCATAGGTTATTCTGAAACATCAAAAGCCTATAGAGTTTATAACTCTAGAACTTTAATTATAGAAGAATCAATCCATGTTAAGTTCAATGACATGAAAGAGACTGATAGGGAACTATCAGATCTAGAAGATGATTTTGCAGGAATGGAGCTAAACACACACAACAGCACCAAGGACGAACATGTGTCTGAAGATCTATCAGAACCTCCTCAGACAAATGTTGAGTCTCAGACTGACTTAGTATCACCTCTCAAACCTGACTGGAGATACAAGTCACATCATCCTAAAGAGCAAATCATTGGCAGTACTTCAGAAGGAGTTAAGACAAGATCAAAATTCAAGAATCTGAATTCTTTTGCTCTCTTGTCTGAAATCGAGCCAAAGAACATTGATGAAGCTCTGCATGATGAAGGGTGGATCCTAGCCATGCCAGAGGAGCTGAATCAATTTGCTAGGAGTGATGTCTGGACACTTGTTCCTAAACCCCTTGGGAAAACAATTATTGGAACCAAATGGGTGTTCAGAAACAAGTTGTCTGAAGAAGGAAAAGTGGTCAGAAACAAGGCAAGATTGGTTGCTCAAGGGTACAATCAACAAGAAGGCATTGACTTTACTGAAACCTTTGCCCCTGTTGCCAGGTTAGAAGCAATTAGAATTCTTCTTTCTTATGCTATAAATAATGACATCAAACTATATCAAATGGATGTCAAAAGTGCTTTTCTCAATGGATTCATTGAAGAAGAAGTTTTTGTTAGACAACCCCCTGGTTTTGAGGATGTTGCTTTTCCTGATCATGTTTTCAAACTGAAAAAGGCTCTTTATGGTTTGAAACAAGCCCCAAGAGCTTGGTATGACAGATTGAGCAGTTTTCTTATAAAAAATGGTTTTGAAAGAGGAAAAGTAGACACAACCCTTTTTAGAAAATAGACTAACAAAAATCTTATGCTTGTCCAGATATATGTTGATGACATTATATTTGGTTCAACTGATTCTTCACTATGCAAAGAGTTTTCTGAGTTAATGGAATCAGAGTTTGAAATGAGTTTAATGGGTGAACTAAAATTTTTCTTAGGACTTCAGATTAAGCAAGATTCTGATTGTATATGGATCCATCAAGAGAAATATACAAAAGAAATGCTTAAGAAGTTCAATTTAAGTGATTGCAAACCCATGTCAACTCCTATGCATCCCTCTTCATCTTTAAGTAAGGATGAAAATGAAGAACCAGTTAATCAAACTTTGTATAGAGGAATGATTGGCTCTTTATTGTATCTAACAGCAAGCAGACCTGACATTATGTTTAGTGTATGTCTTTGTGCTATATTTCAATCAGATCCAAGAACTACTCATTACAAAGTTGTTAAGAGAATTTTTAGATATCTTAAAGGTACTACTAATCTTGGTCTATGATATAAGAAAGATAAGGATTGCAGGTTAATAGGATACTGTGATGCTGACTTTGCTGGAGATAAAATAGAAAGAAAGAGTACCAGTGGAGGATGTCACTTCTTTGGAAGCAACATGATCAGCTGGTCAAGCAAAAGGCAAAGCACCATTGCATTATCAACAGCAGAAGCAGAATACATCTCAGCAGCCAGTTGTTGTTCACAACTGCTATGGGTGAAGTATCAGCTTGAGGATTTTAACATTCCTATATCTGTTATACCTGTGTTGTGTGATAATACAAGTGCAATTAATTTGTCTAAGAATCCTATTCAACATTCTAGGGCTAAACATATAGAAATCAAGCATCATTTCATTAGAGACTATGTTCAGAAAGGTGTTTTTGATATAAAGTTCATTGAAACAGAGCATCAATGGGCAGATATATTCACAAAACCCCTGGCTGAAGATAGATATAAGTTCATATGCAATAACTTGAACATTCACGCATTTTCTAATTGATTATATATGAAAAAGAGCATCTGAAATCGCAGGGTGTCTGAAATTGTGACATGTCTGAAATTTTATATGTGTATCTGAAACTTCTCACTTGTCTGAAATAACTTGATGACGTGGCTATCTGAGACGGTTAAATTACATTTATTTTGTCTCTTCCACTTTGCACGTTACCCAACGTCTGCGCAGCCAGTACATGCCATCATTGCTTCATGGGTCTATAAATGCAGGAGTTAATGTGTTGGAGAAGCTTCACACTTTCTCTCAGCTATTGTTTAAACTTCTTCATCTCTCTCGCAACTGTTTTCATCTCAAGCTTTCTCTGCAACTTCAATGGCACCAAAGAAGTCTTCAAGTTCAGGTGGAAATGTGGTTAGATCCAAAGGTGTGGACCTTGAGGATCTTCGTAACCTTGGGATGGACTTGTTTGAGGAGTTTGATGCTGTGGGCTGGACGCCATTCTTTGACAAGGTTTACTGTTCGTGGCATGAGCAGAGTGTGATTGACTTCTGGGCATCAGCAAGAGGAATCCCTAACCCCAAAGGGATATATGAAAGCATCAGGGCTGATGTTCTGGGTGTTCATGTGTTTGTGGATGAAGGTATTTTGTCTACTGTCACTGGTGTAAAAGCAGAAGGAGCATCCTTCTCTCCTGGATGGGAGCAGAGGAATGGTGGTCAGAAGAAATTTACCAAGATGCTGTATGGGACTGAAGTGCCTGAAAGTCCTGATTCCAAATTCATGTTAGATAAGGTGAGAGTATTCCACTCCATCTTAGGGTGCTCCATAATCCCTAAGAGTGGGAGCAGAAATCATGTGTCTGAACTGGAAAGATTCTGCTTGATCCATCTGCTGTAGAAGGAGAAGATGAATCTTCCAAGCATCCTTATGTTTCACATGCAGAAGAAGATCAGAGATTCAGGTGCAAATCTTCCCCACAATCTGCTCATAACCAAGGTACTCTTACACTTCAAAGTACCTATTGTGAGGCTGTATGATCACAAAGGCCCTAATTTCTTTGGTGAAGCAAATCTTAAGAGCATGAATCTAAAGAATGCTCTAGTACCAAGACCTCCATCTCCTACTCTGAAGGAGAGTATGTTACTGGAGAAGGCATCAAGGAGGAAAAGCACAATTGAGTTACTGGAAAGAGAGCTGCAGGGAGACATCAGAAAGGAGGAGTTTAAAGGCTCTAAGCCCTCCCCTCAACCAAAGCTGCGGAAGTTACCAGTAAGAAGTGCAGCAAAAGTGTCTGCAACAAACCCTAACTTGCACTCTAAGACAACTGAACCTGTTCAGAAGGCTTTGCCAAAGTCATCTGAAATTGTGGGTCAAGGGTATGAAATTGCAAGGCCTCTTAAGCCTACTTCAGACAAAGAAGGAAAGGCTCATGAGGATAGGATTGTTGTTACTGATGTTGTAGCAGCATCACCTTTGGCTACTTACCCCTCTGATCCAGAACTAATCCAAGTGGCTGCCATAGCTACTGCTTTGGAGCAAGAGGAGCTGGAACAAAAGGAGGAACAAGAGAAGTCTGATCATGCACTTGCTGTGGCTGCACAGCTTGCCTTAGTTGATGATGAAAGGCAAGAAACCTTGGCTCAAGGTTCTAAGAAAAGAAGAAGATCCAGTGTTGTTCAGAGGAAGAAGAAGAGAAGTAGACTTCTTGAGTTGGCTCCTGAACCTACTACTAGGGTTACAAGGAGTGTGGCTAGTCAACAAGAAGCTGTGGAGATGGCTGACAAGTACTAGAAGTTTGTCACAGCCAATCTCTATTTCAAAAAGCTTAGAGAAGCCAAGCAAGCTGAAAGAGAAAACCAGCAGGTGTCTGAACCTGAAAAGGCTAAGACTCCTGTAAAGAGGCTTAGAGTCAGGTTTGACAATGTGACCCCTTCACCACCCTCTTCACCTGAAAAGAGGCCTGCTGAAGAACAAGAAAAAGAAATAGAGGTTGATGATCAACCTATGGTTACTGAAGAAGAAGAACCTGCACCACCATCACCATCATCTCCTCCATCACCCCCATCCTCACCATCATCTTCATCATCTTCAGAGTCAACTCAATCTGAAGAACCTATTGTGGAGATTCAGCAAGGATCAAGTTCCAAGGTATGGAAAGGGAGTATGCTACCTGAACACATTAGGCTTGGACCCAAAAGTAGGGATTTCTTCACAGAACCCACTTTTGTTCCTTATGCATTCCCCTCCACTGTTCATCAGTGTGAGGAAGAAGCTGAAGTGCCCCATAAGAGGTATGAGGGACCTTTCTTTGAAAGGGAAAGGGTTCCTAAGTTCCCAAACCTCTATGAAGAGTTGTTGTACTTCAGAGATGCACCTCCCATCTCTCTGCATCAAGGTTTGATCAAGCACACTGCTGAAGCTGAAAGGGAGAAGTTCAAGGGAAGTCTAGATCAACCATACTCTGGGCAGCTGGAAAAGCTCAGAAAGGGAGTGGTATCCCCTGCTCATAGGTGGGCACCACTAGATCCCTTCTCAGATGAAGACTGCATGAAGCTATCCAATGATGAATGGAGTTTTGGAAGGCAGCTTTACATAGAGGGAGAGCTGTTTGAAAGAGACTGTCTCAAGGGCATAGGTATGAGAGGCTACAAGCCTCCTAGGACTTTCTCAATCAGGCCAACCACCAAAATTATGGTGCAACCTGATAGGATTGTGCCTAGGTATCCTTTGAAGGAGGGTTCTGAAGATAAGTTTAAAGAACCTAAAGTTTACTCAGCCCCCTTCAAGCCTTTGACTCCAAGGGAGTGGAGAGAGCTACCTGCCAATATAAAGAAGCAAGGAGGAGGCATGGATCACAGTCTTAGAGACAGAGTTTGGCTTCGTATTGGAAGATAAGAGAGGATGCTGGATCCTCTTCTGGGTCATCTGGACCTGATGCAGATTCACTAGTTGGTCATGGGAAGTACCTGAATGTGCAGTATATGTTTATCAGACAACCCTTTCCCCCTCTGACTGCACCATTTCATGAAGAATGGGAGTTGTTAAACCCCATTGGCACCTTCTTTCATCTTGTCTATCATCCTCATGAGTATGGGTTGTTTCCAGGTTTTGAAATGCTGAGATTTGTATGTAGATACATTCAAATCATCTTCTATGAAACAGACCCTGATCCTGAAGAAGAGAATAGAAGGTTGAAGAAAAAGATACAGAGACTGGAAAAGCACAATGCAGATCTCATTGCAAAGCAAGACCAGATTCTGCATGAGCAACAGCTGATAAGAAATGGCCAAGAAGATCTGAAAACTGCTCTTCTCTCTCAGATTGTCAAAGCAAAGGATGAGCTCATCTCCTTCGTGAAGGATGCTTTGTTGAAGAAGGATGGGTAGTCAATGATGTGGCCATGTTCTGAAAGTTCTATTTCTGATATGTGCTTTAATTTCATGTGTGTCTGAACATTTTTTTTATATATATCAGAATTTCCTTGAATGTTGTTTAAGTTTATGCTTCAACTTTTCAATACTATTGTTGTTGTGCTCTGGAAACCCTTTTGATTGATGACAAAAGGGGGAGTATAAAAACTAACAAAATTTGAATTTGAAGTGATTACAGGACTCAGGGGGAGCATATAAGAAACTGACAAAACTGAAAAGAGTAAATCAGTTTAAGTGTTCATCATCTGAGAGGGAGTTATCATCTTTTTTATATTAAAAAATCCTTGCAGATTTATATATTTTTAAGCAAATTTGTCATCAATAAAAAGGGGGAGAATGTTGAGTCTCAAAAATATCATAAGTAAATTATGATGTTTTAAGACAATATAATTCCCAAGTTTTAATGACTAACAAATTTGGGTTAAAATAATTTATCATAGATACACATATGCTTTTAATAATTTATCTATGATTTCAGCAAGCCACCGTGATCCTACAAAAAGACTTTGAAGTATTTCAACCTGTCTGAGGGATCAAATCCTTCTGAAGGTTCAACCCGTCTGAAATGTTGAAGCCGTCTGAAGTGCCCAACCCATCTGAAGTGTTGAAGCTGTCTGAAGTCTCAATAATGACGTGGCACCTTTGCTGAAGCTTTGTGAAGACGTTTTCTGAGTCTCTGGTGCACGTACCTTTTCAAGCATATTTATGGCAAGGAACACAGAGGTCTTTCCTGGTGTTTTTTAAATTCATACACCACTGAGGAAATTCCTGCAACGCAGCCTCTGCAATAGCATTTGAAGCAGTTTTTTGGCAGATGCAACCTTGTTCTGTGTCAGGAAGGTCAGGACACTCAGAAGCATGTGTCACAACGGATTAAATAGCATTTAATGCTATCTCTAAACGGTGGTTTTTCAACGAACTGAAGTCTGGGTATAAATACCCCTCATGAAGACCATCAATAGATAGAGAAGGATTTCATATTCAAGAAAATCAAAGAGAAACAAATCGCTGCTAGTTTTTACTCTGTAAAAACTCTCTGATAATATTCTTTGTACACACTTCTGTATATCCTGAGTATTCCTCAGTTATCTTTGTACAATTGTATTTGTTTGAGCTTAAAAAAAACTGGTTTAGTTTAAAAGCTTAAACTTATCTTTTTTGTAAAACTGTTCTTGAGCCTGGAGAGGCTTGTTGTCTAAAGAATACTTGTTTGAAGAGCCTGGAGAGGCTTGTTGTCTAAAGAATACTTGTTTGTAGAGCCTGAAGAGGCTTGACTGTAAAAGAATACTTGTAATCTTTGTGAAAGATTAAGAGAAAATCCAAGTGCTAGTTGGCATTGGGACGGACGTAGCTCACAGTGGTAGTGAGTGAACCAGGATAAATTCCTTGGCTAAGTTTTCTATCCCTTAACTCTTGTCAATTCGTTTATACTAATTTAAGGGAGTTGAAAAGCAATTCTAAATATTTTAAAAGCTAAGAAACCTTTTAAAATATATTTCCAGAACCTGTCTTAAAAACTTCAGACAGTCCTCAAAAACCTGTCTGAAACAGTTTTATACTTGTTGTTTTGAAAAAGCTTTAAAAAATATTAAGAAACACTATTCAACCCCCCTTCTAGTGTTTCCCTGTGTTTCTACAGTATTGGGGCTGTTTTGGATCGCCCAATACCCACCCCTTAGGTGTTTGTTTAATTTCTTCTTACACATGTTCATAACTGTTCTTGATTTTCTGCTTCTTTGTCTGGTGGAGTGTGGTAGGTGGGAACATTGTTGTTTCCATTTCCAAAGATTGTTAACCTACATTGATCAATCATAAATTCTTCCCCACTCCACTTTAATTTCAATATTTTAATTTCAGTTCATCCCTATCCTTTTAGTTTATACTCTTCCCCTTTAAATTCTGTCAATTCCCCATCCTTTTAATTTATGATCATCCCCTTTATTGGTTTGTCACTAAATTTCAGTCATCCTCATCCTTTCAATTTTAGTTCATCCCCTTTACATTTCAGCTCTTTAAATTTGCGCAATTTTCTCCTTAATTTTTGCCATTTTTGCGCATTTTTGGCTCTGTTTTGTTCAATTTTTCTACTTTTGTTATGTCTGTTTTCTTCCAATTCTGATTATCAAATTAATTTGAATTGTACGCTAGCAAATCCTTAGGAAATGTGTGGTTGATCGCTCAAAATGCTTAAGTCTAGGTTGGGTCTATGCTGAGAAATTAGTACAAAATTCACCATGGTCATGGTAAAATTTCCACTCATTCTTCTGGTTTGATCCATTATATTCACCAAGAGCATTTGTTTGTTGTTTGACCACTTGAATGCTAAAATAAGTAAATTCTAAGCTTTTGGTAGAATTTTTATTCAAGATGCCAACAAATTTTTAAGCCAATTTTTAGAAATTAACCTCAATTTTTGCCATTTTCGGCACATCAATTTGGTCCTATTTTTAGGGGAGCTACACGCAATTTTTCTTTTAGATTAGGGATTTATTTTCAATTTCTGTAATATGAAGTTGGGGCAAAAGATAAATTAGAAAAATACAAAAAGAAGAGAAAATTCAAAAGGAAAAGAAAGACAAACAAGAAAGTAAAAAAAAAAAGAAAAGAAAAAGTCAAAGTCAATATGTGTAGAAGAAAAAGAATTCTCCATAGTTAAACGAAAATTTGAAGTAAGAAAGTGCCCATCAATTCATCATTTTTCTATTGTAACTGCAATTTGCTTGTATCATTTCCATTTGAGTTGTATTCGATGTTTTCTAAATAAAAGATTGGCAACTTTTGGTAACTTTACCTTGAATAAAAAACTAACCAAAAACATTCTCTTTGCAATTTTCCGTGTTTGTTTGTCTTATTGAAATTCTACTCTAGTGTATAAGCCTTTTTCTAGCCTGTTTTTCTTGTTTGTCTAATTAATTCTTAGTTTTGTCTTAGGAAACTTCTAGCTTTCTTTAGATAATCTTCCTATCGCTCGTGCATTTCTAGCTTGGGTTGTTGGGTAAAGTCTCGACGTTTGGTTTTCGTAAGCCTAATCAAACCTTACCCGAGTATAAAAGGCTAGAGCGAAACATTAAAGAAAAAGCCAAAAAGAGAGATATACACCAGTGAACCATTCTCGAGTAAAACACTTAGAAGGGTAGAAAGGTCCAAATGAAGTTTTAAAAATGAAAACTAGGAATTTAACACCTCCCACACCTAGAACCCTAAAGTATAGAGTTGAATTAGAGGCAGCTTCCCAAAACATGACTAGGATGATGAGGGAAGAGATAGTGGACTTGAGGAGAGAACTTACTAGGAGTAGGAGAGGAGAGAGAAGATATTCTTATTGAAATGAAGAGAGTGGTGGAAGAAATGGGGTAAGAGAGGAAGAAAAGTATCAAATAGAGAGTAATGAGGGAAAAAGAAATTTAAGTCACACCTATAGGAGAGATGAAGAAAGAGAAAGAAGGAGAGGTGAAAGAGGTTATAGGAGGCGTGAAGTAGAAAGAGAGGACTATTATAATGATGGAAATAGGAGGATAAGAGAAGAAAGGAGATGAAGAGAACCTGGGAGGGAAGAAGAACCTAGGAGAGAGCATGGGCTTAAAGGAGTGAAGGTTGAAATCCCAACCTTCCATGGAAGAAATTATGTAGAATAATATTTAGAATGGGAGCTCAAAATAGAGAAAAAAAATCTTTAGCTGCCATAGATACCATGAAGATGAGAAAGTGAAAATTGCTTCACTTGAATTCAAGAATTATGCCTTAGTGTGGTGGCATCAACTCCAAGTTAATAGGAGAAGATGTGGTGCACCTTTGGTTTCCTCATGGGAGGAATTTAAAGCTATCATGAGAAAGGTTCATACCTCAATATTACATAAGGGAGTTGCACACGAAACTCCAATCACTTAAGCAAGGAAGTAAGAGTGTTGATGAATACTATAAGGAGATGAAACTTGCACTAATTAGAGCCAACATCATTGAGGATAGTGAGACTACAATGGATAGGTTTATCAATGGCCTAAATTTTGACATAAGGGACATAGTGGAGTTACATCCTTATGTTCTAATTGAGGACTTGGTTTACCAAGCCATCAAGGTAGAAACCCAACTTAAAAGGAAGGGAAGTTATAGGCTCTCAACTTTGAGCTACACAACCAAGCCCAACAAAGAAGTTGTGAGGAAAGAAGAAAGCAAACTCCAAGAGAGAGAGAGGTAACAAAAGTTCCTAAGATAAATCCTAATCCATCCTCCTCTAAACTTGTGAACGTGAATGATTCTAATTCTAGTACTCGTGAAATTAAACGTTTTAAGTGTTTTGCTAAGGGTCATATTGCTTCCCAATGTCCTAACAAGAAAACAATGTTAATAAAAGAGAGTGGGGAGTGTAGTAGTGCAAGCTATAAGGAATCAAATCCGAATAATAGTGATGAGGAGAGTGAAGAAAAAGAAGTAAATAAAAACTAAAGGACTGAAGTTAGTGTTTATATGATTACAAGAGTCCTAGTTAATCAATCCATTAAAGAAGATGATGAAAGAGAAACCATTTTTCACACTAGATGCGTGGTAGAGGGTCTGTAAGGTCCAAGACCCTTTGAGCAAAGGTTTTAATGACAACAAACTTTCACAACAATATTCTAAGTGTTCTGAATACTTTGGTACTAATGCTTTCACTTGAGAATGCTTGAAAGAATACAGGAAAAGTTACAGAAGGAAGGTGTAAAGATCAAAAACAACATTTAACATCATAACATGTGTCCAGAAGCATGTTACATAGAGCTTTCATGTCAAAAGTGATGAAACGAGTTCAAGAAGTAGCTTCTTAGCTTCAAGAAGGTCGAGATAGTTCATCTAAGATCCCATGAACATTAAACTGAGTTGTATCAAGCTTCAGAAGCAAAGTTGAAGCTTTGGAAGGATCATTCAAGACCACTAGAAGCCTGAGAAGGAGCTTTTCATGAAATTGGACACCTTCTGAATATGAAAGATCACTTAAGCAATTCAAGAATATTCATTCCAAGTGTTGCTAATGCAAACAAAGTAATTGGAGAAGATCAATATCACTAGAAACACAGTTTTGTCCTTAGAAGCAAAACTTACAGTTTCTGCAGAAGCAACAGGTTTCATCTTGCAGAAGGACAAATATGAGAAGCTTCATTTTAATGGTTAACAGAAGCAATAAGTTGAAAGAATGACAAATCTGTGAAGGAAAACTTGAAATAAAAATGAGTAAATTGAAAGTAACTCATTCAAGCATTCAGAAGCTATCAAGCACTCCTCATAGTTTCCAGAAGCAAGAAGAAGCATCTCAAGAACTCCAAATGAAATTGTTTTAGAAGGAAGATTCACTTTAGGAGGAAATTCTAAGTAGAAAGCAAAAACAGAATTTCATTCTTAAGATATATCAACTACAGAACATGAAACATGTCACAGAAGCATAAGAATCATCTGCAGTTGATCAGAAGCAATTCTGCAGAAGGAATGTGCAAGTACAGACTCTGCAGAAGCAGCAAATTAAACCAGAAAGTCTAAAATGAATCTCCTGCTGATTTTGCTGAGTAACACAAGATGAAATACACTTGAAATAATCCAGAAATAATCCTCAGCACATTCACAGAAGCATTGGTGAAGAAATGAGCCAGTTTTGCTGTCGGCAGAAGCAAGTTCTACAGAAGCAAGAAACCAGTCAAACAGCCAGCTGTACCTGTCAGCTTTTGCAGCTGTACTTGAAAGAGACTTATCACAGCAACACAGTTGGTTTCCAACGGCTAGTTTGACCACCATAACTCTATAAATACAGCCCCATTCAGCTGGGCAAAATTAAGGAGAACAAAGGGGAAGAAATCCAAAGAAGCATAATGTAGAAATCCCCTTCTAGAGTGAGGTTCTCCTTCAACCACTCCAATATGCAAAGCTGCTGCGCATAATTCTTAGAGAGTGTGTTTAGGTTCAGTTTTGTAATGATTAATCCACTCCATGAGTGTTTTGTGAGCCATATGTAAAAACCCATCTCTTGTTGAAGAGTGTTTGTAATCTCCCAAGCTAACTAGAGAGAGTTAGTGTTGGTTTGAGAGGGTGTAGAGCCTGCAGAGGCTGAGCAAATAATACTGGTTTTAGAGCATGAAGAGGCAGCAAAATAATACTTGAAAAGAGCCTGAAGAGGCTGCACAAGAATACTAGTGGTGAGGTGCACCCAAGAAGTCATTGTACCAAGGTTGATTTAGTGGAAAATCCTACAGGTGTAGGTACTAGACGTAGCCCAAGGATTGTGAGGGTGAACCAGTATAAAAATCATGTGTGCAATATCTCTTATCCTTACTCTCTTTAATTTTCTGCACATACATCTATTGCTTGGTTAGTTATTGTTCATATTTTGAATATTTAGCAAGCTACAAACCATATTTTGATAAACTTGTTTTTAAACTGATATTTTCACATAAAACACATCCATATCAGTTAAAATACTGATCTAGAAAGTTTCATTACATTATGAAACTGTTTGGTGCTCCAGAAGCACATTTCTTGAAAGATGTTCATTGTTCAACATTGGAACTTGGGGTTCAAACTACTAAATTTTGATAAACCTATTTTTGAACTAATATTTTTACATAAATTACATCCATATCAGTTAAAATACTGATCTGGAAAGTTTCATTAAATTATGAAACTGTTAGGTGCTTCAGAAGCACAATTCTTGAAATGTGTCCATTGCTCAACATTGAACTTGGGGTCCAAACTACCAAATATTTATAAACATGATTTTAATTCAATCTAACTTGATATTCTAATTGATTACTACTTAAATATCTGATCTGGAAAGTTTCATAAAGTTTCAAGTTCATTTGACCCTTCAGAAGATAAGTTTAAAGTGACAGATTCAATGTTTTGCTTCTGCATAACTGCAGAAACTTTATACTATGCTTCTGAACAGTTTTTCTCACATAATATTATTAGTTATTGGTTAAATAACTATTCTGGAAAGTTTTATTAAAATACAAAATCATTTGACTCTTCAGAAGATTGGTTTAAAGTGACAGATTCATTGTTTTGCTTCTGCATAACTGCATAAACATTATATTATTCTTCTGAACCTTATTCTAAGTTGTAACTATATTAAATACATTATTTGGAAGAATAAATTTTGATGATATTAGTCCCTATGATTTTGCTTGCCTTTAAGAAGATAGTTTTAATCTACTTAGTTGGCATTATACACTAACCACTATCTTCTAGAAGGAACTTCTGATAGCCAAGGCATTCCTTGAGCAGGGATCAATAAGTTGTTCAAAGTACTTGCAGGTTGGACCAAAAGTTTTCAAGGGTCACAATTCAACCCCCCCTTCTTGTGACTCTGTGATTTACTTCAGGGTCAAGTTTTCTCCTTAATCATTGATAGTGTGGGAATTGCAAAAGTATAGTTAGTGTTAGAACGATTGAAAAGATAGGATTGAGAACCACCCCTCACCCTAAACCCTATAAACTAACATGGATAAGTGATGAAGGGGAAAAGGTAGTAAACAAACAAGTCCTAGTGGCCCTATCTATAGAAACATACCATGATGAGATCATGTGTGATGTAGTTTCTATGGAATCTAGTTATATTTTGTTGGGAAGGCCTTGGCAATTTGATAAGAGAGCTATCAATGATGGCTACTCTAATCAATTTTCTTTCAAACATAGAGGGATGAAAATCACTCTTATGCCTATGTCAACCCAAGAAATATGTGTGGTCAAAGCTTTGATGAAAGCAGGGATAGAAAACGGAAAAAAATTGAAAAACTGAAGATTAGGAACTTAGAGAAAAACAAAAATAAAGAGGGGAGTATGAGCAATAAACAAGAGGAAAGGAAGAAAAATAAAGAAAAACCAAAAAAATAAAAAGGAAGCAATGCTTTTACTACAAATGCCTTTTGCTACTAACCTTGTTCATTGTGATGAAAAGCAAAAGAAGGATCAAATGTTGTTAACAAAGGAGAAGGCGGATCGCATTCTACCAAGGGGGTCTTCTTTACCCTTATCTTCTTCTTCCTCTACTTCTTTGGTTTACATGATTCCCAAGTACTTTTTCTATGAGACTCAAATTTGGTAAAGCTTGGGAACAACACTTATCTAGTTTTTCATGATGCTTAGGCCAAGAAAGGATCTTTCAAGGATCTTCTGCGAATCCATTTGACTAAAGGAAGTCACTTCTTGCCTTTTTCTCTTGTCATCCATTCCATTTTCTTACCCAACCTCTACTTGTGACTTCTTTTGTTGACTTTTCTTATTTGAGATCAAATCATTTCCAAGGGGGAGGGAATGATTTTATTGATGGCTACCCTTGAGCGCATAGGACATGATCCACATACTATCTGAGTTGACTCTCCATCTCTTGGGTCAACCTTTACTTTCATCCCTCTTGGGTCAAAGCTTCATGAGACCCATAATAGCAATTTTATTAATTTTAGTTATTTTCCCTAAAAAGCCAATTGATCAAGGCTTCTAATTAGGATTTCCTTGTATTTTATTTTTACTTGTAATTTTCCTTAATTTTCCTAATTAGATATAGGCGCTAGTTTTAGTGTGTTTTAGTGGTTAAGTAGCTACCATTAGGAGTCCATGGGTACAACATGCAAGTAGGATAGTTTTCACTAATCTTTTATTTTTCCTTGTATTTTTTGCCACCCCCTTTTGCTATAAAATGAGAGGCTCCCTTACTTGTACAAGTTACACTCCATTTTATGCTAAGACTATTGTGCCAAATTTCCTCCTCAATTGTGTGAGTAGAGAAGGGTTAATGGTGCTTCCCCAAACCTTTCATGAGACTTATCTAACTCCCCTAAGTTAATGGCATCTTGCATTGAACTTATCTGCTGAAGGAGTAGCCTTCAACAGTGGCGTTCTTCCACCTCTAGCCTCTTTCCATATTTTCGGATTTTCCTTCTCTTTTCCTCTAATTTTTGCGCTAATTTTTCTCTGATTTTGGTGATCTCCAAGTTGACCCATTGCTTTATGGTTTCAATTTTAGATCTATATTTGTACTGCTATAAGGTACCTATCCCAATTACCCTTCTCCTCTAAAACACATGCTCTAAACATGTCCTCCAGGGTCTGGATGGTCCTCTCAGACTGACCATCAGTCTGAGGATGGTAAGCGGTACTAAACCTCAATTTAGTATTGAAAGCCTGGTGTAGTTAGAGGTGAACCTAGGTTCTCTATTTGAGACTATGCTAGATGGAGTTCCACAATCTCCTTGATGTACAAGTCCACTAGTTTACTAAGGGAAAAGGTGGCCCTAATAGGCAGGAAATGGGCCGACTTGGTTAACCGATACACAATGACCCAAATGGCATCAAACCCTGTTATGACTCTAGGTAGCCCTATCACAAAGTCCATGGCTCTGTCTTCCCATTTCCACTCGGGGACTTCTAAAGGTTGAAGGGTTCCTAAAAGTGTTTAGTATTCTATTTTGACCTGCTAACAAACTAGGCACCTAGAAACAAACTCTGTTATCTCCCCCTTCATACCTGTCCAGCAAAACATCCTCTTCAAGTCTTGATACATCTTGGTAAAAAATATCCTTTTCTTTTGATCCTCCTCACGATCAAACTTGACAATAAAAGTCCATTCCCTACACCCAAGTTGATCTCAAGTTTCCTTCGTAGTTAGGAATCCAAGGGATTTCCCTAGAAGCTTAACTAAAATAATGTCTTGCCATGGTTGTCAAAGTTCTTGCAATATATTTTCGTCTATGTGACATTAATTTGGGAAGCAACATGTTCCCCTCCTATAGTACTCTATCCTAAATTGGTTCTTTCCGAGAAAATCAGTCTTCTCACATCTGGGAATCATATCAGTCCTTTGCTTCCCATTAACTTGTCTTTGAAAGAAACTTTTGTATTATCATGTCCTCCACCCTCATCCGACGGCTTGAGTGCAAGTTGGTCTCCAAAGATATTCTCAGTTATTTCCATCTCCAAGAAATATCACTCTAATCTATAAGTGATGGTTTCTATATATTAATTTACTAAAATAATTTAAAAAAAAATGTCAAAAATTCACTTTTAAAAAATAGTTTTTATTTTCCTAAAACAAATGAGTGCTCAAAATATTAACATTTAAACTTTATTTAACTTATTTTCACTTAAATTTTATAAAAAGATATATACAATTTTTTAAATTATGTAATAATTATTTTCTCTGGCCAATTTTATCAATATAAAATGCCATATACATAATAATCTATTTCAATACCAACGCTTATTGCCCAATTTCATGTAGTCATAAATTTTGAATATTATTTGAAAAATAATTTAAATTAATAAAATTAAATAATAACCACTCTTTTTAATCAATTTCACATATGATTATTCTTAGGCATGACAATGTGATTGATCAGGCTCCGTTCCCATAAAAATCAGGACGAGTTCGGGTTTAAAGAGAGCAAGTGTGAAATTATTAAACACAATCACATCCTTGCGGGTCCCCAATACACATTAGGTTTAGGAAAACCTGCGAGATCCCACCTTACTTAGTTATTTTTTTTAATATTTTAAATACATATTTTTAAATAAGTCATATATATATATATATATATATATATATATATATATATATATATATATACTACATTCTAATTTAAATAATATATAAAAACAAATATTGAAAAAATTGATCCAAGATATAACATGTTGTTGATAAAAATAATCAACTTTTTATATAATAATTTTGAGACATCAATCTAGAGGGTGAGACACTTGCTTTTTCTGATCTCTCATAAAAAAATTCACACGTTACTTTTTGTATTTTATCATTGTTTTTTTAAGTGTCTTTCATACACATCCCTTATAAAAATTTGTAACATTTTCTCAAATCTTTCTCAATTTCTTGAAATTTTGATATTTTAAATCTAGATATTTATTATTCTAATCCTTAACTTATTTTTCCTATTTCAAATATTTTAAATTCAAATTTAAATATTTATTATATCATTAACATTTAATAATATATAAGCTTCAATTAATAGTTATAAAAAATGGTTAAATAATATGATAATTGGTTTATATCTAAAAAATTAAACTGTATAAAAGAATATGATAAGTTTCAAAAGGGAGCATATCAAGTGAGAACACTTGTTTATTGTGAGAAATGAAAACATTTAATAATAGCCGTTAGATTATATTTAATGGTCCTGATTACTCACTGAAATAAATTAAAAATCTGTCCCCTTTATTTCTTTTCATATATACATTTTTCCTTAAAATATTAGCCATTTTCCCTTTTCTTTCCCCACACTTTTCTTTTCCCCTATCCAAGAGTCAATCTTCTCATATCTGGAAAGTTATTCAATCATAAAGTATAATAATAGGTAATTTTTTTCTATTGAACTCTAATTATTATTATTCTTTAATAATAATATATAACTAAATAAATTAAAATTATAATGATAAGAATATATAAAAAATTATATAAAAAATCATGATAAGAATATATAAAAAATATATTAAAAATTGCATATCATTGGATGTCTGAGTAAAATTTCCATACACTTGACAATGTATAAATATTAATTTTTAATATATTAAAAATTATATTAAAAACTAATAACATATAATGTAATATTATCAAAGAAAACGCCCTTACACAATGTAATATTGATTTTTAATATAATTTCCTTACACTGACAATGTGTTAAAATTATATTAAAAATTAATATTTATACATTGTCAATATAAGGAAATTTTACTCAGACATCCAATGATGTGCAATTTTTAATATATTTTTAATATATTCTTATCATTATTTTTAATATAATTTTTTTTATATATTCTCATCGTTATAATTTTAATTTATTTAATTATATATTATTATTAAATAATAATAATGATTAGAGTTCAATAGCAAAAAATTACCTATTATTATACTTTATGATAGAATAATTATCCAGATATGAGAAGATTGACTCTTGGATAGGGGAGAAGAAAAGTGTGGGGAAAGAAAATGGAAAGTGACTGATATTTTAGGAAAAAAGATATATATGAAAAGAAATAAAGGGGAAAGATTTTTAATTTATTCCAGTGAGTAATCAGGACCATTAAATATAATCTAACAGCTATTATTAAATGTTCTCATTTCTCACAATAAACAAGTGTTCTCACTTGATATGCTCCCAGTTTTAAAATTATATAAAATATTACTAGTTGAATAGTATGGTTGAAATGATTGATTCTTATGTATTAGTAATCATATCCTTTAATATATATTTAAATTAAGTTCGTAATTTAAACTAATTATCTTTTAATTATTACAAGTTAAATTGAAATTATATACATAATTTAAACTAATTATATCGAATTAAAATCATTTATTTTATATCCAACATATACTTCATATTTTAATATATTTATTTATTATTAAAAATAGATATATATTTTATAATAGAAATTTATATATATATATACTGTCTATGTAAAGAAGTTTTACACATATCCAATGATGTGCTGCCACATCATTTATTGAATTTAATAACACATGCATGAGGTGTCATGTTCATTAAATGATGTGGCCGCACACCATTGGATGTCTGTGAAAAATTTCTTTACATTGACATATATTAATTAATCCTTTATGATATATATTTAAAAATAGGTTTAAATATGTTTTTAATCCCTGTATATAGTCAAGATTTGGTTTTAGTCCCTATAATTTAAAACCGGTTGTTTTAGTCCTTCAAAAATTGAAAATACAATAATTTAGTCCTTATTGCATAATTTCGCTATATATGTTGCTGCGGATTAGCTACAAAAAATTTTCAATAAGGACTAAATTGATGTATTGTCAATTTTTGAAGGATCAAAACCACCTATTTTAAATCACAGGAACTAAAATCAAATCTCGACTATATTTCAAGGACTAAAAACATATTTAACCCTTAAAAATATTAATTATATACAAATAAATATTGGAGAAAATACTACTAGTATATAGTACTAAAATTTCCGTAGTTAAGTCCAAGCGTTGATGAGTCAATACTCATTAGTAAGACGCGTAAATAACCAATTAGATGAAAGTAATTAAAGTCAACCCTATTTACATATATATTCTCAAGATTCAACCTTTTCGGCGGCTCTGATTCATTTATATAGAATGGAAATGCAACTTGTAGAAGCAGCAATGGCCACCGTGACCCGCCAACCAGCGGTGACTGACGCACTTACCGCCGGGAAATAGGATCCTGTACACGTGCACCTACTTTTCATGTCATGGTCAACCATGTTAGGGCTAACACCTACGAATGCAATGCATACCTAATAATCATTTTCTTTTCTTTTTTTTTTCTTTTGAGTCTTATTAGACTATAGTCCGATTTACACAATTAAGTTAACATACATTTTATAAATTTGTTTTTTCCAAATTAGATATTTTTTAGTAAAAGTATATTTTCAATGAAATAATTTAGGTAGAAAAATCACTTTGCTCTATAATCTATATATTGATTTTTTTTTTACGGTATAATCTATATATTGATTGGTCAATAACATTTTTACATCGCTTTTTCCTAATGAAAATTTCATATGATTATCGTTGTTTTGTTCTAATAACTTCTAACTTATAGCCCGTTTGGTTTAGATTTTAAACCATCCGGAATCAATTCTAGAGAATTGATTTTAAATCACTTCCGTCCAACGTACTTCATAAAGCGTGCATCCTCTATCTCAACCATTCATTTCTAGAATCAATTTTACTCAACTGTAAACCAAACGGACTTTTAGGCGTTGAGAGAAAGCACTTAGGTGGTCAGTTAGAGAGAGTTCCTGTGTAATTACAATATCACATATTCACAAAGTTGTGGAATTAATTCTCTATCTATAAATATTCACAATGCATTATATTCGACCATTTTTTGAAGTTGGCCATGACACAAACTTTAAAAACACTACATTATTCTTTTTCCACAACTTAAAAAGCGTTTGGGAGAAAGTGATGAATCCAAAAATTTTGAGTGTCGGGATAAAGTGAAGGATAACGTATGTCTGTATTTACATATATATTTTGCACATGATAATTTATTAGGGAAATGTCCTAACCCCTAATACATCTTCCTAATACATTAATTCAAAGGATAATATATATATATATATAATTAATATAAAAATATAAAAATTAATTTTTTTATATATTTTGTATTTTGAAAAGATTAACTTATTAATTTTCTCATTATAAATATTATTAATATTCTCTCTATGCATATAATCTCATAAACATCTAACTTATTTTCACTCATCCAAAACTTTTATGGTGTGTTTGTGAGAGTTTGGAGTGAAGGGGTGAGGAAGGGGAAGAAAGGATTACGAGGAGAAAGGAGGGGGGAGGACTTTATAATTTAATCACACTCACAAACACGAATGGGGAAAAGAATTCCAATTAATTCTTCCATTCTCCTTCATTTTCTAACTCATAAACATAATCTTTGTATTCTACCACCAAGTACGTAGATAAATTGATAAGGGGACGTTGTTCTAGCTTAACTAGTGGTCTTGATTTCGAGCCCCGGCACTATGCCAAAAAAAGACCTATTAGGGCGTTTCCCGTATTATTAAAAAGGGTGCTTCCATGTACCCTTTTATTTTGTGCTCTGGTAAACTCGTAACTAACCGGGCGCTTCTGAAACGCCTTCCTGAAAGACCTATGAGGGTGCTTCCGCGTGTACAGAAGTGCCCTCTCACTTTTTCTTCTTTTTAAATTTTTTGCATTAGGGAGGGCGCTTTGGAAGCGCCCTAATTGAAGCCGCCACATTTGCACATTACTGGCGATCGATCTTTGACCGCCATAAAATCCATATATTTATAAAATTATATATTACTAGTAGTCATTAACCGCCACAAAAGGAATATATTTATAAAATTATACATATTTCTGACTACCAATGACCGCCACTATTAGAGAATTCTAGTTTGCAGGGACGCAAGGGGTGAGAGAGAAAGAGAGTGAAAGAGGGCGGGAGAGAGACGAGTAAGGCGTGCACTATGTTTGTGTTTCTGTAAGGGAAACAAAATAAAAACGAAAAAAAAGGGAAAGGGGAGCAGCCTAAAGGGAAAAATAAAATAAAAAAGGAGAGGGAAGAGAGGGCGCTCCCACTTAGGACAGGAGCGCAATAAGGGTAAAAACAAAAAAAAAAAATAACGAGGGAACGGGAGAGAGTAGGGGAGCGCCTTTATGAAACTCAATAGAAAAACAAGCAAACTCATGAAGGCGTATCTATACGGGAGAGCCCTCAAATAGGTGCACTTATATCCAAAAATTGGCATATATAGTATGGATATACAGTCGTGTTAAAATACTTGAAGGGAGGATCGATCCTATATATCTGGTTCAAATATGATTATCTCCCGTGGGGATACATGTGTTCTTGAAAAGAAAAAAAAAAATTACTCTTAGTATTCTATTAAACAATTATTTATTTTTGCTGAATGCAGAGGTAAATATCTTTATCAAAAGTCTTGACGTAAATGGTAATTAAAAAGTTATATGTATAATATTATAGCCAGTAATATTTGGGCATGTGCCCTAAAAACCATCATGCGCTGAAAAATGTTAATCAGAAATTACCCAAATGTTAATAGTTGACTTCAACAGCCTGTTTGAATTTTCCAGATCAGTGCATGCTTGTTAACATAAAGTATGCAATCCTTGTATGAAGGTATATATGAAAGAATTTGATGCTCGTAGCCGTAGCCGTACCCTTACGAATCTTCTCGACTTTATCTGAGTTACATTACAGCTTGCATTATTTATATTTAAGCATAAGATAAATTTTTTAAAAATCCCTGATCCCAAAGTGTTTTATCTGGATTTCAATTAGAAAAATTATGTCTGAGAGGTGAAGGGATTAGAAATAGAAAGAAAAGGAAAAGAAAAAAATTTAGAAGAGGAAGAAAGTTAAAAAAAATATGATAAGTGAGATGTGAAAAAATAGAGATAAAAAGTATAAAAATGTGGAGAAGGGATTGAATTGAGTTTATAAATATAATGTTGTTTCAATTATTTGTAGTACTTTATTGTAATTAAGTAAAAATATAAAGAGATATATTATTAATTATATAACAATTTATACAACACATTTTTTTTTATTTTTTTTATGGTATCATTAAACACATCTTATACTTCTCTATCATTTTTCTTTTTCTCTCATGATTGTAGGGTACTATTGTACATAATTGATGAATGCAATTTCTCAATTATAAAATCCATGTACAACCTCCGTGTCACTAGTGCAAAATATGGATTCTATAACAAAAATTTATAACGGTTATTGGATAGCTGATGTGGCATAAGAGACGGAGACAATTTTAAAATTAAAAAGTGATAATTTGTTATATCGGTTATTGAGACAACCAATATAAAAAATGATTTTTATATTGATTATAAGGGGGACTGATATAGAAAAACTATAAAAAATAATTTTCATTTTACATTTACCTCAATAATTGTATTTCAAACTAATACAGAAAATGCACAATTAATTCAAAGTTAGGGCTCGTGTTCTTATGTTTTCTCCTTCCACTTCGCATCTTCACTCCTCCCATTGTCTCCTCCTCCTCAAGTCAAGTCACTCCCATCCGCCTCCTCCACCGGTCAAGTCTCTCTCAACTTCCTCCTCCGGTTCAGTCGCTGCGTCGCTCTTGGCCGCCTCCGTCACTGCCAGGTACGTCTCTGCACCTCGCTCCCCGCCTATATACTATAAATTTTCTGGTTGAATAATAATGGATCTGGACCTTTTGCAGCCTCTCCAGTACCTTTACACTAAAATATAGCTGTGAAATAAGTACGAAATCACTAAATAAATAAAATTCGGAATGGATCTGTTCTGGTATAGAACTCAAACCTGGGCCTGAGTCAGCAGGAGAGAAGTCGGATCCGAATCCGGGTTGCGGAGGCTTGAATCCGAGTTGAACCCGGGGGGTGAACCTGCAAAGGGACTCCGACGCCCAAGACAGATATGTAGAACAGTCAAAGGGATTGACTGAGTGAGATTGCGTACCTTATGATCTGTAAATGTTCCCTATTTATAGGGTTTTCCCTGTATAAATATGGTAAGTGGGCGCAGATGTAAAACGAGTAAGTTTAGCAGATATCGTCATATAATTATGGATATTATAATTATATATCATATATTTAAGGATACCATAATTATATGTGATATAATTATGGATATGATAATTATATATCACATATTTATGGATATGATAATTATATTGCGCATGGATATTATATTTATGGATATGATAATTATATTGCGCATGGATATTATAATTATAAATCATATATGTACGGATATGATAATTATATTGCGCATGGCCCATTTTGGCTATTGGGCCTTAGGTTTAGACCGTAACAGAAGCCCCCCAGCTCTGGTCTACTTTGACGAAGTTGACTTTGAGCTAAAGTATTTTTCAATGTTATATCCGAGACGGCTTTACTCGTTTGGGACGGCTTTGAGGTTTATAACTCGCTTGGGAGTCAGCCGCGATAGACGAGATGGATCGAGATGACTTTGGTCACTCCTTTGTTGGTTCTGTAGCATCGATGGCCAACGCTGCTTCGAGACAACTGAGGGCCTTGCAGAATGTTAACAACAACCAGCAGGGGGAACCGAATGTCGACATTGATTTCACCCGTGATGCTGGTGTTGGTGGGTCGGGAACTCTGCCCGTGTTGAATGACGATGTCGGTCCTGTTCACCATGCGAGTTGGACATGACTGAAATGGATCATGTCTTGTATAACCTTTTCTTGAAGGCGGTTCATGATAATGTCCCAGTGGCTGAGCATCTCTATGATGTGGAGCGCTAGAGTCTTCAGCATGCCTCTTTTATGAGGTATTTACGATTGGATGTGATGTCGGCTTATGACCGGGCAAATGCGGCTCTAGAGGCGCGCACCACGGAGCGAGACAAGGCCTTGGGGGATGTGAAGACTGCTCGAGAGACACTTGACGTCATGAAAAAGGACAAGACCAAGTATAAGGGATTTTATAAGACGGTCAAGGACAAGAACAAAGCCCTTGAAGCTGAGATCACTCAGTTGAAGGTGGATTTGGAGAAGTTGCAGGTGACTCCCCCAGCGTCCGGGATGACGCCCCCGACGCTTTTAACGTACTCGTACGCTTGTAATGCTTTGAATTGTGTTGCGCTTTTAACGTTCTAAAACGCTTGTAAAGCTGTCTGAATATTGGATTTGCTAAGCCGATATGCTCTTCACATTGGTAAGATAATAAACTGCGAAGTTAAGATGTTTGTCTGTGTCAAAGTAGTTTTCGGATAAGTGATTGAGTCTGTGACCGGTATACTCTTCGTATCCGGCTTCAATGTGATGAATTACCCTTGAGATTTGGGTCGTGGGCCCTGATCCATCAAGGTCCATTAAGATATAATTACCGGATGCAGATGAGTGCAGGGAGGTTCCGGTGAGCCTAGCATGGTATTCGTTAAATGAAGTCCATCGTGGGGAAGCGGAGCCGACTTGTCCAAGGATATGGTCTGACTTGCCTGTGGACGTGGTCCGACTTGCTCATGGACGTGGTCTGACTTGTTTGTGGACGTGGTCCGACTTGCTCATGGACGTGGTCTGACTTGTTCGTGGACGTGGTCCGACTTTCTCTAATGTATTGGACCTTCAAAATTTGGGCCTTATTGGGCCAGTCCATAACAGATGCCCCCCAGCTGAAGTAGAAGTAAAGGAGTTCGACTTTGAGCTATGTCGCATGATTCAATTTGCTTAGTTGTAATAATTCGACTTCCAGACAACGTGTCTTCACACGTCGATTTTCCGAGAATCTGCTTGATTTGGAGAGGTAGATTTTGTCCGAGATGTGCTCCGATACCCTCACCGAGATGTGCTCCCATCGTTCAGTAGCACAGGGGTTGTATAATTATAAGTCCCAAGTTTAAGGCCGCAGATACTGCTTTGACAAAGTTGAAGGAGGAGCATGAGGCTCTGGAGAACCAGTCTTCTGCAGCCAGGGTAGGTAAGGCGGCCTTGGCCGATATTGTCAAGCAAAATTTTGCGAAAGGCACAAGCCAAGTGGAAGAAAGCCGTTTTGATGGCCGATGTTGATGAAGTCAATGTCGAATCTTTGGCAAATGCAATCGCCCCAATAGGGCTTCTGAGTTGGAATGCTCTTCACATCGATCCTTATTGAAGAACTGAGATGTGTTTCACATCCGGTTTGTTGTTGATCAGGAATGCTCTTCACATTCGTTTATTATTGATCCTATATGCTCTTCACATCCAGTTTTTGCGGATCTGAGATGCTCTTCACATCAGGTTTTGGTGATTCGAGATGTTCTTCACACCCTTATAAATATGAACTGCATGACAATTTTACTTTTCTATTTTGGTTCGCCCCAATAGGGCTTTTGAGTTGGGTTGACATATGTACTTGTGCTGACTTGAAAACTTGGGTCGACTTGTGCACTTGGTGTGCACTTGGGCTGACTTGTAAACTTGGTCCGACTTGTGCACTTGGTATGCACTTGAGCTGACTTGTGCACTTGGGCCGACTTGTGCATTTTGGTATGCACTTGGGCTGACTTGTGCACTTGGGCCGACTTGCGCACTTGGTGTGCACTTGGGCTGACTTGTGCACTTGAGCCGACTTGCTCACTTGGTATGCACTTGGGCTGATTTGTGCACTTGAGCCGACTTGCGCACTTGGGCTGATTTGTCCACTTGAGCCGACTTGCGCACTTGGTGTGCACTTGGGTTGACTTGAGTAGGACCAAGTAGTATTGGTCCGTAACAAATCTGGTTGCTGGCAGGGCCGAGATGCTCTTTACATCTTATTTGAATGAGGCCGAGATGCTCTTCACATCCGGCATTGAATGAGACCGAGATGTTAATTTGATTTTTATTAAGATTCAAGACGCTCTTCGCATCCAGAATTGAATGAGGTCGAGATGCTCTTCACATCCGATTCGAATGAGGCCGAGATGCTCTTCACATCCGATTGCTGACAGAGCCGAGATGCTCTTCTCATCCGGTTTGAATGAGGCCGAGATGCTCTTCACATCCGGTGTTGAATGAGGCCGATATGCTCTTTACATCCGGTGTTGAATGAGGCCGAGATGCTCACCACATCCGGTTTGAATGAGGCCGAGATGGTCTTCACATCCGGCATTGTATGAGGCCGAGATGCTCTTCACATCCGGTGTTGAATGAGGCCGAGATGCTCACCACGTCCGGTTTGAATGAGGTCGAGATGCTCACCACGTCCGGTTTGAATGAGGCCGAGATGCTCTTCATATCCGGCATTGAATGAGGTCGAGATGCTCTTCACATCCGGTTTGAATGAGGCCGAGATGCTCTTCACATCCAGTTTGAATGAGGCCGAGATGCTCTTCACATCCGGCATTGATTGAGGCCGAGATGTTCTTCACATCCGGTTTGAATGAGGCTGAGTCTCTTCACATCCGGTTTGAATGAGGTCGAGATGCTCTTCACATCCGGCAGTGAATGAGACCGAGATGCTCTTCACATTCGGTTTAAATAAGACCGAGATGCTCTTCACATCCGGTTGTTGATGTAAAATGGGATGAGTATTGAAAATGAATAAAGTGAGAAAGACGAATAAAGTAAAATAAACAAATCTGGAGGGAACCGGATTGAGGGGTGTTCCAATGGTTTGACTTGCATATGGGCTTGGTCCGACTTGCCCATGGATGTGGTCTGACTTGCCTGTGGGCAAGGGCCGACTTGCCCATGGACGTGGTCTGACTTGCCCGTGGGCTTGGTCCGACTTGCTTGTGGACGTGGTCTGACTTTCCCATGGGCTTGGTCCGGTTTGGTCATGAGGTTGTGACCGTCATGCTGGAGAGGGGGAGACCCTCCTTCTAGCGCCAAATGTTCCGGTATAGAACTCGAACCTGGGCCTGAGTCAGCAGGAGAGAAGTCGGATCCGAATCCGGGTTGCGGAGGCTTGAATTCGAGTTGAACCCGGGGGGAGGGGTACCTGCAAAGGGACTCCAACGCCCAAGTTAGATATGTAAAACAGTCAAAGGGATTGACTGAGTGAGATTGCGTACCTTATGATCTGTAAATGTTCTCTATTTATAGGGGTTTTCCCTGTATAAATATGGTAAGTGGGTGCAGATGTAAAAGGAGTAAGTTTAGCAGATATCGTCATATAATTATGGATATTATAATTATATATCATATATTTAAGGATACCATAATTATATGTGATATAATTATGGATATGATAATTATATATCACATATTTATGGATATGATAATAATTATATTGCGCATGGATATTATAATTATATATCATATATTTATGGATATGATAATTATATTGTGCATGAATATTATAATTATATATCATATATTTACGAATATGATAATTATATTGCGCATGAGCCATTTTGGCTATTGGGCCTTAGTTTTAGACCGTAACAGATACCTATAGCTATTTAATAGCTAATGTTTGCATCACTGACTACGTACATCACTGCCTACAATCCTTACACAATAATATGTCCACAGTACCTCTTAGGCACCTAAAATGAGATAACAATGTAAGAAAGAAAAATGATAGATATAATGATTGATAATATTAACGGAAAAAAAAGAGATAGAAAAGAAAATGAATAGTACGTAAAATAGGTATTGACATATGTGCATGAATCATTACTCTTCTTGCTTGGTTTCATACACTATTAAATGATAAAATATGTAGCTCATATATATTCCAACACATACTCTATCATACGAAGCTAATTTCATCTGACAAATTAACCAAAATTATGCAACAATTAATGTTTTCTATTTTCTATCTTGCTTGAGACTAATTTAATTAAATCTAGGTTCCTAGCTACTGACAAAAAAAATCAAATTTCTTACTAGCAATCTGAAGTTTAATAATATTTAGCTATGAGCTAGCCCCACATTTCAATATATATAGAGGAAAAGATATATAGTATAAGGATTTGATTAATTTTGCATCAGCACTTTGAACTTGGAAACTTGCTTAAAACATACGCAAAACAGGTTAGCTTTTCTTGTTTGCAATAATTAATTAATTAAGAGACCAAACTTCGAGCAGGATCATGCATGCTTGTATGTTACTGATGCTCTAACCGAGAATTTAGATATGAATTGCACTCTCTCATTCAACCTTACAATTGCAAGCAACAAGCTTTCTTCCCCTAAGATCATGGAGTAATTTACGAGGCACTTCAGTTTAAATTGCACACAAATTCCCATAACTACCACACACACTCTAATTATAGCAACTATAGACAGAGAGAAACCTCAACCTCAACCTCAACCTCATCAAACTCAAACTCATTCATCATCTATTTGAGAGAATTAGCTAGTATTATGGCCAACACAATCCTAAAGCTCACAACAATTCTCTCTCTACTCATCTCTTTATCCCTTACAAATTCCCAATTTGTTTCTTCAACTAGTGATGGTGATGATATAGATGATCATGACATAGAAGATGAAGTGGAAGAAGAAGAGTATGTTCTTGACAACCCATTACCCCATCTTGGACCAAGAAGCAGGTTCTTGGCGAGCATAATAAAGAAAGGGAAACGATGTGATCGTGAGACTAATAATATATGTAATGGGGTTCGAGCAAACAAAGGAAAAGACCTCCTTTTCTGCTGCAAGAAGCATTGTAGAAATGTTCTTAGTGACAAGAACAATTGTGGGGTGTGTGGCAACAAGTGCAAGCAAGGACAGCGATGCTGTGGTGGGGTTTGTACCAATGTTTTGTCTAATGTCAATCATTGTGGCAAGTGCAACAAGAAGTGTTCACCTGGGGATCCATGTGGGAATGGGTTTTGTGGGTATGCATGATGAGGAAGTAATTGGAAGGTATAAGGGTCTAAATGTACAATCTATGATATATAGCATTTGTGAGATGTAAAAGTATTTATTGGGCATGTTTATAGCCATTATAGTTCCCGTCACATATTCATATAGTGTTAATAAAGAGATCAACGAAGGATTGGGTTTGGGTTTTCTAGCTAGTTCAACAAGGATCGATCCCAGGTATACATATATATTTTAGTTTTGTCAATGCTTAATTTTATCTCTTTATAGTTTGTATTCTTGTTCACTATATCCTCATTGTTGTTGTTATTAGTATATTGTTGATCTCCTCTTCAAATTAATAAGAGATTGTTAATTGTTAACATTGATATACTCAATAAACATATTCAATACTCCCTTTGTTAGTAATTATACATCAATGCAAACATCAGTATTTTTTTTTATTTTAATTTAAATAAATTGAAATGAAAATAACTTATAATATATGACTAAATGTGAGTATTATAATAAAAATAGTATGTATTGTACTGGGTATTAGATGTCTTGTATGTTATTCAATTTTGCTTTTGAAAATAACAAGAGATATGGATTTGTTTACAGGTGTCAAAATGGGCCATTTTGAACCCGTCCGTTAAATTGTATGACTTGCTTTTAAAATTTTGAGCCCGAATTAAATTCGGAATTTTTTAGCTCAGGCCATTTTATTAAAATGGCGGGCTTAGCCCGCAAAACCCGCTAAAATACTGGATTTAGCTCGTATTTTATTAAGTTTGAGCACCATATTTTGAGTCTGAATTAAATTTGACTTTTTGGCCCGATCTGTTATAACTTGCAACTCATATCGAGCGGGTCCGAATCGAGCCAATTAACCCATTTTACCAGATCTAACTTGTATTATTTATTTGAGTTTTTAATTTAGAATCAATGTGTTACACCATTCAATTTTATGTACAGTTTAATTATGATTATGATTATATATATATATATATATATTTATTGTTAACCACTCAAATTTGATTGTGTTGTTCTATTTATTTAAAGAAAAGAAAATTAGGAAAATAAAAAAAATCAATTAATTGAAGAAAAGATGGAGTGAGAGATTTCTAGTTAAAGGGATATTAATTAACGTCTAGATCCTCTATTATTGACTAATCAAGAGAGCATGAGTATCCACGAGATAGATTTTCTTTTCATTAATAATTCATTCTCTATTAAAATGGATTGTGGGACATGACTTTATGAGGATTCTATTGCCGAATTAAGAAAATTCTAGATGTGATCCATGAAAATATTGATTGGATTACTAATGCAATTAAATGACCAATTGAAAAAGAAGGAAATAAATTTGGGCATTTAATTAAAAAAATATTGGATAGATATTAAAATAAAATCAAGTCTTGATGCCAACGCATGCTGGCGCAAATGGTCAGTGATTCAAAGGAAAACCTTCGACTCCCCATGCATATAGATGTGGATTCAAATCCCTTGAAGCCATCCAAAATCTCATTTGGTGAGTATCCCTCCCAGGGAGATCCCCTGGTGCCTAAGGGCTAAGTGTGAGTAGCTGTGATTAGGTAAAACTGCATGTGGTTTAGGCCTGTCCAATAATCCTCTAGGTTGAGCCTCTATTGGTCTCCTGTATGCCAGTTGCGTCCTGTAAATTTTTTGGCAAGCGGAAAAAAGTCAATTGTGTTATAGTAGTGAGTGGGTTATCGTATCCACGGGGACTTTGTTAGATACTCTACTTTTCACAAATTTAAAGCTAACTGATTATATTTACACAAAGATAGTTAAAGTCCATTTTTCAATATAGTAAAGAGGATGTTGATGTTAATACGTAAAATAGTAATGTGACTATGAAAATAATTCAAATTCAATAAAGTGAAGCTGGGACTGAATTTCAATTTTCGCCCTCGTACATATTCTAATGATTTAATTAATATATAGAAATCTATGCTATAGATGCATTTGCAACACCCCGATGTTCCTTTATATCGATTCAGCATATGCAAGCTTCCTATGAACATCCCCTGAATATTGATTCCCCGTATATTCAACGGATCTTCCAACATTAAGAACTTGTGTTTAAAGAGAAATCAATGTATTGAAATCTATTCATAACATTAAAATAAACTGAGTAATCTCATTCAAATCCTACTCTAAGGAATGCTTTTGACAGTAGTTGAATTACGGATCTAAAATTGAAGCCTGAGAACAATGGGTTGCCAACAGATCAACCAAAAGTGCAAGCAAAGTAGTGAACGCTAAAGAGAAAAGAGAAGAAGAAATTTGAAAATATGGAGGAGGAAAGGAATGGTGGGAACGCCACAGTAGAGGCAACTCCTCTAGCTGATAAGTTCCAATGTTGAAATGCCGCCAACTCTTGGAGCCGGATAAGTCTCTTCAATAGTTTGCGGAAGCACCATCAACCCTTCTCTACTCACACTTGAGGAGGAAAATTAGCATAAGCTAAGTGTATTTCAAAACGAATATTAAACTCTACATAAAGGGAGATCCACCCTTTTATAGCCAAAGGGGTTGTCATCATGGAAAGGAAAAGACAAGGAAATTAAAAATAAAAAAAAACTATCCTGGTTGGGACTTGATCCCATGACTCCTAATACAATTAGCTAAATTCCTACTTAACCACTAATGCTACAAAGTAGTGCCTCCTATGCTAAGCTAAGTGAGGAAAATTACAATTAAAAAGAAATACAATAAAAATACTATCAAACTTATATTTAGAGGCAATGACTAGTTGGTCCTTTTTAGGGAATTAGAATACAAAATAAGAAAGAGAATTTTATCGACGGAATGACATGATGCCTTGACCCTTAAGTGAAAGTCAAGTTGACCCTTGCAGAGGAAGTCAACTCTTTAAAAACTAGGACATAGTCCTATATGCCCTTCTCTTGTCCTTCATGCTTCATCCCTTCAATCCCTGTATTTGCTTCAATGCCATCAGCTTTCCAGATAGACCTTAGATTAAATCGAGAAAGTGTTGATCAAAATAGAACAAAGCTTTGAGGGTAGAATGAAATCACAACATCTATAAAAAAATGAATAACTATATATATAAATCATTAGAATACATCAGAGTTTGAAGATTACGTCCAATCCCACGGGAGAATTTATCCACTCATGGCAATCATTAGAACAGAAGAAATGAATAAAAATCAGTGAAGAACGGGCTCTTGAGCTCCTCTGTATCTTATGCTTTGTTTCCTCTGCTTAGGACTCTCATATATAGTGTGTTCCTACTTTTCTATCTCTATTTCTTCTATTTAAGGAATGGATTTAATGAATTTTCAAGCGAATGAAATACTTCATGTTGAAGGAAGGTCTTTTCGCTCAAGCGAGAAAGTTTCGCTCAAGCGAAATTTAAGCAGATCCAAACCCTTCCCTAGAATTCTTTCTTCTTTGTCCCCAACTTTTCCCTCCACCCATAAATCCTATAATCCTACAAAAATAAACATTTGGGACCAAAATAAATCTTCATCTCCGTCCATATTTGAATTCAATTATTCTAAATTGGTAATTTCACTGAAAACTAGCACTTAACACATTCTGCTCGGTAGAATCGGAAGTGTCATCTCTTTCTTATCATTTTTTGTACCCAAAATAACATCTTCATTATAATGATTGAAATCAAGATTATTAAAAAGAATAAATACCCATCAAAAGGAGAATGACAGAAAGAGAGAAAGAGAGAGAGTTGAGAGGTTTAGAAAAAGAGGTGAATAATGGTTGTTGGGACTCTATAAGTAGAAGATATGTTGTTGTGTTACATATTTTCCAGACTATTGAACTTAGTTGTTATAGTCACGATAAGTCCATATGTTCTATTTCTTAGACTATAAATGATCATTTTGCTCGCTTGCTGTTGGTTTTTCTATTTCTAGGTTAGTTATATTTTTTTTGCTACACTTGCATTGCGTCTTGTTTGTTGCTTATTATATTATTGTGTTCCCTTTCCATAATATTATCATTTTTTCTTCTACCTTTGTTAATTTTATTTTTGTTATCTTGTGAATAAATGAAAAATTGAAGTTGGTGGTCTTGAAGATGACCGAAATGATATGTTCTTTTCTGATAAGCCTAGTTCTAACTTAAAAATTAACAAAAATAATAAAATTCATTTCTAAATCAATAATAACAAATTTTAAAATATTTCATTTTCTCTTTAAATGAAATTCAAATGAATGAGAAAGGGAAAGCATGCTATTAGAATGGTTAGAATTATGTTATAAGTATCAACTTTATGTTATAGTCATTTTAGTTTGTTTAGAGTTAGTTGAGTTTGTTTTAGTATAAATAATTGGTTGTACTCTTTCATTTTGTATCTTTTCAAATGTTTCCAATGAGTTTTCTCAATACTCTCTGGTTACCTTTGGTATGATCCATGGGAGAACCCATGGTATTCATCTTCAACCTCTCTTTACTATCCCTATGCTCCTCTATCTTATTTTACTAAGATGGTATCAGAGCTCCATCTATAGAGCTCACCTCGCTTCAAGAAGAAGGGCTGGTGTTCTCTCAAGAAGCCATCGCAATTTTCTACTCTAAAGAAACCATTGTTGATTGTTGTGAATTTTGCAGAGGCATCTTCATCTTCTTCTTCCAAGAAACCACTGCAACATCTCAATACAGAGACACAATCTTCCTCATATTCCATAACAGAAATGCCATGTTTGCTGGCCCCTATTTCTACGTACGTTGTTTCTTCTTCTGATTCGTTCTTGGCCAACAAAGACTTCACTCCTCTCACCATCATGCAGTCCAGAAAGAACAATACTTGCAGAGATCTAATCTTCATGGCAGAGAAGGGCAACAATTTGGTCTCTTCCAGTACAAGGATGGGATGGAAGCCAACACCTAATCCTTTCAATTTAGGGAGCTTTGGATTGATATCCTTCCTTTTCATGCAATCTCCGCAGCGACTGGGACGCACACCGTCAATCACCACCGTCTTGAGGTTCTCTCTATCGTACCCTCTGTTTCCAAAATTTTGAAATCTGACAGTTCCACTTTCCCTTTCGTCCTCAAGTCTTGCAATGTTTCGATTGTTGATATGTTCCATTTTATTTCCTCAAAGTCAGCTAGTTTGAAAATCGGAATAAGAATGGACCTCGGTGAGTCAATCAGCAACCAAATTGACTTTCCCCTAACCATTGTCAAGCATCTATGTTGAGTCTCAAAATATTATTAAATGGTTAATAATGTTTAAGTCTCATAACCCTAAGTTTTAATGACTAACAAATTTGGTTAAGTTCTCTAAAAAGAAGGAACAGTTTCTACTAAAGGTATTTTTTGTGTTTCAGCAACCTTATGATACAACAACTCTCTAAAGGCATGCAACCTGCTGATGTGGTGTAACCTTCTGAAGTAGAGAGACCTGCTGAAACCAGTGGACTCTCTGAAGACGAGAAACGTTGTACTGAGACTTATATCTTTTTGGAAAATAGTTTCTTTGTTTATCCCTTTTGAAGACTCAAGTCTTCCGTAGCTTTCCCCAGCTGTCTGTGCCTCTTCTTCTCCTGGAAAGTCAGAACAGTAGCTTTTTTGGCATATTTCAAATCAATGTTCACCAAAAAGGCAATTCCTGCTGTGAAAGTACACTTTGCTCAGAAAAGTAGAGTCTGGCTTGCTGACACCTACTACCTGTTGTGCCTGCTGCTGCAAGCTACCAGAGCTATGTGTCTCAACGGGAAGAAAGCTATCTCTCAACGGGACTTAGAGAAGTCTACCAGTCTCATTTCTCTTCTCCTATAAATACGAAGTCTCATGCAAGAGAGAAACATAGAAAACAAACCAACTTGCTAAACTGCTGTCAAAATTGTCTAAGAGAATTTCTTCATCTTATTTCATTTGTACATCATTTTCTTTTCCTAAGTTATACTCAATTATCTGTACATCTTACCCAGTTTAGGCTTTAAACTTGTGTAGTTTCAAAGCTTAGGAATTATCTTTTCATACACTATTACCGTTTGAGCCTGGAGAGGCTTGGTGTTTAAAGAATACTTGTTTTAGAGCCTGAAGAGGCTTGACTATAAAAGAATACTTGTTGTATAGAGCCTGAAGAGGCTTGACTGTAAAAGAATACTTGTTGTATAGAGCCTGAAGAGGCTTGACTGAAAAAGAATATTTGTATCTGTTCAGATAGTGGAAAATCCTTTGTTGGTTTGGCATTGGGACTGGACTTAGCTCATAGTGGAAGTGGGTGAACCGGTATAAATTCTTTGGCTAAGTTTTCTCCTACCCTTATCTCTTTAAATTTGATTTAAACTAACTTGGAGGGTTTTGAGTAAACTGTTTTATAAGTTGAAAATGAAACATACTCAAAAGCATTTAAAAACAAAGTCTTCAAAGTTGTTTTATTGGACCTGCTGAAGCAACTTCAGCAAGTACCTAAACTGTCAGTTTCAGAAAGTTACCTATATTTCGTTGTGAAAGTTTTGCTTGTTTTAAAGGTTTTCATAAAATCAGTTTGAAATTATAAAACACTATTAAACCACCCCTTCTAGTGTTTCCTGTGGTTTCTACAGTTGGTATCAGAGCTCAACCTTGGGTTTAGCTTCTAGTGTTTCCCGTGGTTTCTACAGTTGGTATCAAAGCTCAACCTTGGGTTTACCTAAAGCAGAATGGACTGGTGAACAGAAAGCACGTGTATAACTTAATGCAAAGACAAAACTCTATTTAGTTTACTCCTTGAGTAAATCTGAATATGAGAAGGGGCATGGATGCTCTTCAGCCAAAGAGATCTGGGATACCTTGGCATCAGCCCATGAAGGGACTGATAATGTCAAGCAATCCAAGATCAGCATGCTTGTTCATCAATATGATATGTTCAAGATGCAAGAGTTTGAAACCATTGATCAAATGTTTGGGAGGTTTCAAACCATAACTAATGGACTCAAGTCTTTAGGAAGAACCTTTGATTCTGGTGATAATAATTGCAAGATTCTTAGGAGTTTACCAAAGGCTTGGAGGCCCAAAGTTACTTCCATTCAAGAGGCTAAAGACCTCAATGCTCTGAGAATGGAGGAACTCTTGGGATCCCTCAAAGTCCATTAGTTAGAGCTTGGCAAAGATGCTCCAAAGAAGAAGTCACTGGCTTTGAATGCCAAGTCCAAACTGCTTAAGAATGGGCCACATAAAGCCATGAAAGCTGAGGAAACTTCAGAAGAGAGTGAGGACTCTGAAGGCAGCTCTGATGATGATGATGATCTAGCTCTTCTGAGCAGAAAGATCAAGAGGATGCTTCAGAAAAAGGGGAAATTCAGAAGAAGCTCATCCTCTGAAAACTAAAATGGGTAAGTCAGGTAAAGAATCTTTTTCTACTAACAAAATATTTTTTTATGAATGCAAATAGCCAGGGCATATGAAGGTTAATTGTCCAAAGCCAGTGGCGGAACTTGGATGAAAATTTTAGGGGTGCCAAGTTATGTTTGTTATATATATATATATATATAATTAAAAAAATAATAGATTTTCTCATTTCCTCTACTCAAAACAAACACGCATGATATGAGATCCAAGAAAAATTACTATCATTCACTAATCATCTCATAAAAGGCTATCATTAACTATCAAAGGTTAACTGACATGAAACAAACCAATGTAGTTGAAGATTATTTTCTAGATTTCTAGGCTGGAATCCAAGATTTCTTTATTGAAATCTACTTGGATGATCATCTTTACCAGAAAAGGGTAATTTTCTCGGCTTATATAAAAAAGGATAATTTTTTACATGTATTTGATATGGACTCCATTTGAGATGGGCTTTTTGTACCTCATCCATTTGATTTGGTGGGTATTACCAAATTTAAGGGCACTTGCCCAGATCACGTTCCAAAGAATTTTCAAATTCATTATATGTGACTCTGGGAACCTCTAAGAATTGTTTCTCATTTTTTTCAATTGTTGGATTCTAAGGAAATTTCTCAAGTTCAGTTGGAGTAGAAGTTGCATCTTTTTTTTTTATCTTTGTCACAAGTCTTCCTCTTAAAAAAATCAATTCTTTTACTCTTTACATAATTTTTATAATATAAATTATCACCTCTCAACTATATAGAAAAGCCAAAAATTATCTTCACAATTATTACAATGCAAAACAAATCAAGACTCATACCAATATATCACTATAATTAAATAGGCAATACTATAAAAATTGATTAGAACCTCAGATTTTTAAAACACATTGGTAAATAACACTGGTCCAAATGCATTCTTCTATTTATTTGTATTTCATCGGGATAAAAATTCAAAACTTTTAAAATGAAGAAAACACGTCAGTGTTCTCAACTTTAAATTCAAATTGTTAACTCGGTCCAATCGCATTCTTCTATTTACGATAATTAAATTTGTTAAAGCATTTTATAAATAAATGCATTTAAGGTTTCTCAACTATCAAATTGATAGCCCTAAACCTCATTCTAAAAGTAGATTAATTTATACTATAATTAATTTTTTGTTTGTTTACAATTACACGATATGTCGCCATCGAGGTTAAGAGAAGTCAACTTCCCTTCCCTTCCGGCTCGGCCTTCCCCATGCTACAGCAAGAAAAGCTTGATTTTGCCTTCGAAAATAGTATTGCAATATTGTAAAGTAAAAACGAGAATACAAGAGAGTGGAGACGAGAGATTGGTAGGCTGGTGTGGTCTGGGAGCAAACACGAGGATGGATTTAGACTTTTAAACTTTTTAATATTAACACATATAATATATATAATATTAAAATATACATGAATATATATAGAAAAAAAATTTGAGGAAAGTTTGGGGGAGCCGTGGCTCCCCCCTGTCACTTAAAAGGTCTGCCCCTGTCCAAAGCTAAAGAAACCCTCCTATAAGAAGAAGAAGTTCTTTAAGAAGAAAAATGGTTTGATGACAACCTGGGATGACTTAGATGATTCAACCTCAGAAGAGGAAGATGAGTCTGCTGAAGAAGCCAACCTCTGTTTTATGGCAAGTCTTCCTTCATCAGACAACTCTGAATCTGAGGTAATCCCTCAAACTCTACAAAACATATATGATGACTTGCTGGAAAGTTCTAAAGAGATTTTCCAAGAGTACAAAGATTTGTCTACAACATATACTGAAGTTGCAACAAAAAATGAAGATCTTGAGACTGAAAATCTTTTACTTAAGGAAGGTCTCTTAAAGAACTCTGAGGCTAGTAGTTCAGAAAGTTTAATCAAAGAAAATGAAATTCTTAAGAAGCAAGTTGCTGAACTTACTAGAGACCTTGCTAACTTTGTTAATGGAACTAAGAACCTCAACAGAATGTTGGGTGTTCAAAAGAACTCCAAGAACAAAGAGGGTCTAGGATACTCAGACAGTGAGTCATCACATGATTCAAATTTTAAACCTGCTGAAAAAGCTAAGAAAGGTAGGGGATGCTCTCATTGCGGGAAGCCTGGGCACAATGTGTCTCAGTGTAAGCACAAGAAAAGGGGCAAACATGCTACTAACAGAAAAGGACCCAGAAGGATGTGGGTACCTAAGTCTCTGATTATTCCTATTGTAGATGTGTTTAATAGGACAAAGGAGACACCACAAATGGTACCTGGACAGTGGCTGCTCACGACACATGACATGAGAAAGGACTTTGTTCCAAAACCTTATACCTAAGGATGCAGGGGTGGTCACCTTTGGAGGGAACCAGAAAGGTAGAATCACTGGTATTGGTTCAGTATGTATACCCCCTCTCTCTATTATTCAAAATGTTCTCCTTGTTGAAGGTCTTCAACATAACCTGCTGAGCATAAGTTAATTATGTAGCAGTGGATATGTTGTGTCCTTCACTAGGGATGGTTGTGTAATCAAAGATGCTTCTGACCAAGTCATTTTTCCTGCCAAGAGACACAGTAATGTGTATAAAATAGATCTTTAGGAACTTGCATATCAAAATGTGACTTGCCTTCTTTTTGCTAAAGATGAAAAACAAATTTGACATCAGAAACTTGGGCATGCCAGCTTGAGATTAATCTCAAAGTTAACAAAACACAACCTTGTAAAAGGACTGCTCAAGCTCTCTTTTAAATATGATATTTTGTGTGAAAAATGTCTTAAAGGTAAACAAACAAGGAGCTCTTTCAAGAGTAAAAATGTTGTTTCTACCTCAAGACCTTTAGAACTACTTCACATTGATTTGTTTGGTCCTACAAGAACTGAAAGCATGGCTGGTAAAAAGTATGGCTTAGTCATTATTGATGACTATTCTAGATTTACATGGGTTATATTCCTTAAAATCAAGGATGATACTTATGAGAATTTCACAAAATTCTGTAAGAAGGTGAAAAATGAAAAAGGATTTTGCATATCTGCAATCAGAAGTGACCATGGTGGTGGGTTTGAAAACTCAAGCTTCAGTATGTTCTGTGATGAGAATGGGATCTCACACAATTTCTCTGTGGCTAGAACACCTCAGCAAAATGGGGTTGTTGAGAGAAAGAACAGAAGCTTGCAGGAAATGGGTAAACCATGCTCATTTCAAGCAATCTACCAAGATCATTCTGGGCAAAGGCTGTTCAAACAACTTGCTACATTCAAAATGGAATTTTGGTAATACCAGTTGTCAAGAGAACTCCCTATGAATTGTGGAGAGGAAGAAAACCCAACATTTCTTATTTTTACATTTTTGGCTGTAAGTGTTTCATACTTAACACCAAAGATGATTTGGGTAAATTTGACTCTAAATCTAATAAAGGATTCTTTATTGGTTATTCAGAAAAATCTAAGGCTTATAGAGTTTATAACTCTAGAACCTTGATAATAGAAGAATCTATTCATGCCAGATTTAATTATGCTAAAGAGACTGATAGGGAACTATCAGATCTAGACGATGATTTTGCAGGAATGGAGCTAAATTCTACTTCAGAGACTACAGAGGTAAAAAAATGAAGTACCTGCTGAAGGACCCTCTAAAGTACCTGCTGAACAGACTCCCAGTCAACCTGCTGAAACTGATCCTCCTCACAGAGTTAATGTTGAGTCTCAGAACGAGCATGTATTCCCTCGCAGGCATGAGTGGAGATACATGACTCATCATCCTCGAGAGCAAATCATTGGTGATACTTCAGAAGGAGTAAGAACAAGATCAAGACTTAGAGAAGTCAATAATCTTGCCTTCCTCTCTGAAATTGAGCCAAAAAAACATTGATGAAGGGTGGATCCTAGCCATGCAGGAAGAGCTAAATCAATTTGCCAGGATTTATGTCTAGACTCTTGTTCCTAAACCCCATGGGAAAACTATTATTGGAACCAAATGGGTGTTTGGAAATAAACTCTCTGAAGATGGTCAAATGGTCAAAAACAAGGCCAGATTGGTTACACAAGGCTACAATCAACAAGAAGGTATTGACTTTACTAAAACTTTTGCACCAGTAGCAAGGCTTGAAGCCATTAGGATTTTACTTTCCTATGCAGCCAATAATGGCATCAAACTATATCAGATGGATGTAAAGAGTGCCTTCCTAAATGGATTCATTGAGGAAGAAGTGTTTGTTAGACAACCCCCTGGTTTTGAAAACTTAACTTTTCCAGATCATGTTTTTAAACTGAAAAAGGCTCTATATGGTCTTAAACAAGCTCCCAGAGCTTGGTATGACAGATTGAGCAATTTCTTACTCAAAAATGGTTTTGAAAGAGGAAAGGTTGATACTACTCTTTTTAGAAAAATGTCTAACAAAGACCTAATTCTAGTTAAGATATATGTTGATGACATTATCTTTGGATCAACAAATTCTTCACTATGCACTAAGTTTTCAAGGCTTATGCAATCTAAATTTGAAATGAGTTTAATAGGTGAACTCAAATTTTTCTTAGGGCTTCAAATTAAGCAAGATTCTGAATGTATATGGATCCATAAGGAGAAATATGCAAAAGAAATGCTTAAGAAGTTTAACATGCATGATTGCAAAACTATGTAAACTCCTATGCACCCTTCAGCAATCTTAAGTAAAGATGAAGGAGAATAATGTGTTGACCCAACCATGTATAGAGGCATGATTGGATCTCTGTTGTACCTTACAGCAAGCAGACCTGACATTATGTTCCATGTATGCCTGTGTGCAAGATTTCAATCAGACCCAAGAATAATTCATTACAAGGCTGTTAAAAGAATTTTCAGATATCTAAATGGTTCTACTAATCTTGGTCTATGCTATAAGAAGAGTAAGGACTACAGATTATTAGGATACCGTGATGCTGACTTTGCTGGAGATAGATTTGAAAGAAAATCAACAAGTGGAGGATGCCACTTCATTGGAGAGAATATGATAAGTTGGGCCAACAAAAGGCAAAGCACCATAGCTCTCTCAACTGCTGAAGTTGAGTACAATGTTGTTGCATGTTGTTGTTCACAGCTGCTATGAGTAAAATATCAACTTGAAGATTTTAACATTCCTGTTAAATCTATTCCTGTATTTTGTGATAATACAAGTTCCATAAATTTGTCTAACAATCCAATTCAGCATTCTAGTGCTAAGCATATAGAAATCAAACATCATTTCATTAGAGACTATGTTCAGAAAGGTGCTTTTGACACAAGGTTCATTGACACAGAGCATCAATGGGCTGATATATTCACAAAACCGCTTGCTGAAGATAGGTTTAAGTTCATTAGAGATAATCTGCACATTCTTGCATTATCTGAGAATTAAAACCTGTCATATGCTTACTTGCTGAACTTATCTGGTTTTTACTGCATTATTACTGATAAATATTCTTTCAGCAACTCCTTCACCCTGAATTTCTTGTTTCAGAACGCTATGACAACCCTGAGTTTTAATGACTAACAAATTTGGTTAAGTTCTCTAAAAAGAAGGAAGAGTTTCTACTAAAGGTATTTTTTCTGTTTCAGCAACCTTCTTATACAACAACTCTCTAAAGGCATGCAACCTGCTGATATGGTGCAACCTTCTGAAGTAGAGAGACCTGCTGAAGGAACAAGACCTGCTGAAGCCAGTGGACTTTTTGAAGATGAGAAACATCGTACTGAGACTTATATCTTTTTGGAAAAGAGTTTCTCTGTTTATCCCTTTTGAAGACTCAAGTCTCCGTAGCTTTCCCCAACTATTTGTGCCTTTTCTCCTTCTGGAAAGTCAGAACAGTAGCTTTTTGGCATATTTCAAATCATTGTTCACCAAAAAGGCAATTCCTGCTGTGAAAGTACACTTTGCTCAGAAAAGTAGAGTCTGCGCTGCTGACACCTACTACCTGTTGTGCCTGCTGTTGCAAGCTATCAGAGCTATGTGTCTCAATGGGAAGAAAGCTATCTCTCAACGGGACTTAGAGAAGTCTACCGGTCTCATTTCTCTTCTCCTATAAATATGAAGTCTCATGCAAGAGAGCAACATAGAGAACGAACCAACTTGCTAAACTGCTATCAAAATTCTCTAAGAGAATTTCTTCATCTTATTTCATTTGTACATCATTTTCTTATCCTGAGTTATACTCAGTTATCTGTACATCTTACCCAGTTTGGGCTTTAAACTTGTGTAGTTTCAAAGCTTAGGCATTATCTTTTCATACACTATTTCCGTTTGAGCCTGGAGAGGCTTGGTGTTTAAAGAATACTTGTTTTAGAGCCTGAAGAGGCTTGACTGTAAAACAATGTTTTTAAAACCGGACCGGTAATTAAACCGGTGAAGGCATCAGTTCACGGTTCAATGGTTCAACCGTGGTCGAACCGGTAATTATTAAATATATATTTTTAATATTATATAATACTTTAAGTAATAAAATAACATAAAATTATAAAGAAATCAAGATATATAAGATTATAACTAAATATAAAGGACCTTATTATATATGTTATAAGATAAAAAAATTAATAATACCGGTTTAAAAACTATGCTGAAAATTTAAAAACTAACCGGTTCAACCGGTTTGATGAAACCGGTTTTTACCGGTTTTCACCGGTTCTTATCCGATTCGACCGGTTTCCACCGGTTCTGGAACCAGCTACTTTTTAGCTTGATATGGACCGGTCACCGGATCAATTCCCGGTCGGACCGGTTGAACCGGCCGGTCCGATCCGGTTTTTATAACTATGCTGTAAAAGAATACTTGTTGTATAGAGCCTGAAGAGGCTTGACTGAAAAAGAATACTTGTATCTGTTCAGATAGTGGAGAATCCTTTGCTGGTTTGGCATTGGGACTGGACGTAGCTCACAGTGGAAGTGGGTGAACCAGTATAAATTATGTGGCTAAGTTTTCTCTTACCCCTATCTCTTTAAATTTGATTTAAACTAACTTGGAGGGTTCTGAGCAACTGTTTTATAAGTTGAAACTGAAACATACTCAAAAGCATTTTAAAACAAAGTCTTCAAAATTGTTTTATTGGACCTGCTGAAGCAACTTCAGCAAGTACCTAAATTATCAGTTTCAGAAAGTTGCTTATATTTCGTTGTGAAAGTTTTGCTTGTTTTAAAGGTTTTCATAAAATCAATTTGAAATTATAAAATACTATTCAACCCTCCCCTTCTAGTGTTTCTTGTGGTTTCTACCATCTATTCTCTAAAGAATCTCAAGAAAAGAACCATGTGTTCTTGCCCTTGTCACTCCACGTTGTTCTGAGGGTCCCACACTCGATCAACTTCTCTCTTTTCTCCAATTCCAAATTAAGCAAAATAGAACACTTTGGGTCCAAGGCAGGGAGTGTGGCATCCCAAGAATTAGGGTCTTAGGGTAGTGGGACAATGGTAATTAATAAGAAATTAAGAAAAGAAATTAGGAAGAAGGAATTAAGGAGAGAAAATTAGGAATTTCAATCCTTGTGTTCTCGCGCAAGCGAGGGGTTCTCGCTTAAGCGAGAAATGCAGCAAAATGTGAAAAATTGAGTTCTGCAAAATTCGCTTGGGCGAGGAGGCTTTCACTCAAGCGAAAACAGGGGTGGTTTTTTGGAGCTCTCTGGAAGATTTTCGCCCAAGCGAGAGTCATCTCGCTTGAGCGAGAATTGTCCAGAGAAGAGTTACTCTCTGGGATATTTTCGCTCAAGCGAGATTCTTCTCGCTTGAGCGAGAATACAATTTTGGGGATTTTTAGACTGCCTCGCTCAAGCGAGTCGCTTGAGCGAGAATACGCGAAATCAATTTTTTAAAAACAGAAAGCCCTAACCCCTTTTCATTTATTACACCTCTTTAAAACATTAGAGAGAGAGAGAGAAGAATCCTAGAGAGAGAAGTTCTCCTTGAAGCTTGAAGGAAGGCTCCAAGGTCAAGAGGACCACCATCCAACTCTCCCCAACCTTCTTCTTCTTCCTTTGTGGTTCTCTTTAGGTGAGTAGAGCTCACTCACAACACTCCCCTTGATTGTAAAACTGTGTATGATCCCTAATCTTGCTATTTCCTTTCTCTTTGTGTGTGCTTGAACTAGTTTGCATGCCTATGTCTTATTTATGCTTGATTACTCATGGTTTGTTATTATTGAGGAAAACCTTAGGTTAGGGTGACCTTGAATATTCATGCTTTATGATCCAATGTTTCAAGTTCATAGAAGAAAACTCATGTAATCAAGTTGTATAAAGATTCAAGTGAAAAAATTTCATGTTAAGGCTTCGGTCATCACGGGTCTTGGACCAATTATGATTCGTGCTAAAACTAGGCTTCAGCCGTCAGGTAACGGTGGTGACTTTATGTCACCAAGGGAGATATCCCTTATAGTTTGAGCTCAGTCTAACTGTATGTCAAGTGAAAAGACCCCTACTACTGGGAAAGTAGCTCATGTTCATGTCATGTTAAATTCTATTGAGGAATTGGATTTCTGAATATCATGTTCTCTTCCATCTCATGTTTGATAATATTTCATATATATATATATATATATATATATATATATATATATATGCACTGCTCTGCTCACTGAGGCATTAGTCTCACCCCTTTGTGGGTCTATGTTTTAGATCCAAAGATAGGTCGCTGAGGACTTGTATGCTGACTAGATCGTAGAGATCTTTTTGGGCTGAAGGCTTTGATTTTGAATGATGATTTAGTTGTACTTATTGTATAGTTCCTGGAGTACTATGTATTTTGATGGATATTTAGTACATGTGTATCTTTAGGCTTCCGCTTTGTCAGGGCACATGTATTGTAATATCCATGACTTAAATGTTTGTATCTATTCACAGGACAAGTTCACAAGGAACCTTGTAATGGATTATACTTGTTGGATTTACTATTATTGATATTCTTAATGTTCTAAAAATTAATTCTCTATATCCGAGACTTATGCTTCCAACAGGCATAATTTCTGAATTTTGGGAATTAGGGTGTTACAGGGAGAAACATGGTGCACCTTGGGCTGAAGCAACAATTCCAAATTCACAATTTGTCACCGCTCGAGGTCTTTTTATGGCTTTTGTTTCAAGGCTTTTGCATTATTCTCAATGGTTGGATCAATATATTCGAGATCTTTGAGGCATATATTCATGCATAGAGTAAGACATGTCATGCATAAAGAAAGGTAACTTAGGAAACTCCATTTCAACCCTTAAGTTGTACTCTTTGCAACAATAGGCGTATTTGTCATCAACCAATGCAAGTTTTGACTAGAAGAGTTAGAATTCAAATGGTCACAAGATAAATTTGTATTTTTAATTTTTTCTTCTTGCACTCTTAATTTACTTTCCTCACTTTCTCTTTTAAGTTTTTCTTCTTTCTCTTTTTTTATTTGTTTTTCTTTCTCTAATTTTTCTACTTCAAATTTCTTTTTCAAAAATTTGAGGACTTCACTCAATTCCCTTTCTTCCATAGGAGAAAAATTTTCCTATAATGCCCCACCTTTCTATTTATGTGCCAAGGTTTCCCAAATATTATGTGAGCTACACCCCCTAGTGGAACTACATCACATATTACTTCATCTACATATTTCCCAATGGTGATTTTGAGTTTGGCTTGCCTATCTACAATGATCTCTCCCTCATTCATTTTTTGTAGTATATAAGGTCTTGGGTGTTTGGTAGTGGGATTTTCAATTTTTCTATGACTCTATCACTCACCAAATTGCAATTGTTCCCTCCATCCACCTTGATCACAATTACACTTCCTTTTGCTTCCTCTAAACAACCATTTGTATAAAATTTCTTTTCTATTTTATCCCATGAATTTCCTAAATCTCTTCTTCACATTATTCTTTTATTTCTTCCTTCCATTACTTCTAAATTGATTTTATTTGAAAACTTTTAAGGATCTCTCCACTCACTCAAAGAATGCATCCACTCGTGTTTATCACTCTTTTTTGGCTTTTTTCTAGGATGAAGCACTCTTGCCTCTTCTACTTGGGTAAGGTTGGTTTGATCTTTCAAAGATCAACAACGAGACTCAAGCTAACTCTACCCAAATTAGGAAGCGCACAAGCACAAAAATTATCTAAGGGGATACTAGAAGTTGTCTAAGACAAAACAATAATAGACAAGACAAGCAAGAAAAGCTAGTTATGAAGAAAGCTTATACACAAGATTGGATGGTCAAACAAGACAAACAAACACACAAGAATTGCAAAGAGAATTGTTTTTTGTTTAAGTTTTGATTCTAAGAAAAAGTTCCCAAAATAGTTTTTTTTGGGACTAGTGTCGGCTGTTTGCGATGACCATGGAACATCAATTAGGTTGCAATATTCAATAAAATCAATGAACATATATGCCCTAGGGGGATTAAAATTACCTTCTATTTGATCAGAAGAAAGAAGAATTTCATTAAAATCACCTATTTGAATCTTCATTTAATATTTAACTAACAATAGTGATGGAGATTTGGAAAGTGTACCAATCATATCAAGTAGACAAGTGATAAGTAGAGTATCGTCTCCATAGCGATTGAGAATTCAAGTACCAAAACACAAAGAATTTGGCTAGTTGAATAAAAGAATCACGAATATACCAATGTAACAAGAATATAATCCAGAAAATAAAACTAGGAACTTAAAATCAAGATGTTTAGAATGCAAGGGAAAAGACAAAGATTGTGAAAAACAATATCAAAAACGATTAGGCGTTGGTTCCTCTTAAATCTCCCTCTATGGAATTCAATAGCATATTCAATTTAGTGGTTATGATTCAATTCATGGTCCAATTTACAAATGTAGTTAAATCCCAATTCCTTGGTGGTTTAACCCTAATCCTAAATTAGATTCCCTAATTCCTTACGTGAATCTAAGAAAGAATTGCATTAAGATCAATAATTGATAGAGATCACACAATCCCTAACTCCTATCCCTAGGTAATTAGCCAATCGTGTTGTTTAATTCAATTCCAAGTTCCTCTCCAATTTCCCAATTGTGAGAATCACTCTAAGTTCATGCAATTGAGTGGCCAAATCAATTGAGGCATTACGAGTAAAAGAAAAAATGGAATTAAATTAAAACTCACTAAATTGAAATAACATAGAAAATTTACATATGGTTTGAATTAGGATTCCCCAACCCCTAACCTAAGAGATTTAGAAATTCATGACAATAGAAAAGAAAATAGAGAAAAGAGAAGCAAACTCTAAAGTGGAATCCATTATATTTGAAACCCCAATCTCAAAAAGAGATAATTCTATGTTTCCCAACTCTAATGTATGAGAAAGAATCTTAAGAGTCCCCTTTTAAAAGGGTAAAAGAGCCTATTTATATATTGTCAGTGTGTGTGGGGACACAACAACTTTGGACATCCACACACGCATACAACAGAATTTGTAAAACTTTCTGGTGTACTCACGCCCCTCGTGCAGCTTTCTGTGTGACCACGCGCATATTACAGAATGCAATTATACACTTTAACTCTCTAATTTGCTCAAAAATCTAATTTCTTGTCTCCACAAGCTCGTCCAAAGGCATTCTTCTTTCATCCTTTTGATTCACTTAATTAAATACCTATAGAAACACAAAATTAGTAACCAATTAAAGCATATTTACTTAAACTTAACTACTACCACCTAAAATAACACAAATATGTATTTCTAAACATTTTTAATTAATTTTTCACCTACTTAATGACCTAAATGACTAAAATTACCTAAAACTAACCAATAAATCCACTAATGTAATGGATTTATCAAATAGCTAACAAGGGTTACTTGTGGTTACATAAACAATTCTATAAAGTTTTCATTGTTTTTGGAAAAATTTCGAAGTGTATAACTTTATCATTTGATTGATTAGATGATTATTTAAAACTTAGGCAATTTTAGTGTTTTATAGCTTTTGAACCGTTTTTCAATTAGTTTTTCAAGTTTAGGTTCTAATTTTTGAATAAAAAGGTAGAAAATATAATTCAATTTCTTCTTGTGTTTTTTTTGTGATTTTACAAGATTAACCAAATGGAGGATGGTCCAATAGTTAAGGTAGTTAATAATGGGGTTACTATTCTCCTTTTTTTGGTAACGAATCTTTTATGTGATCCTAAGAAAAGAAATTTGTCCATATTTCAAGGTCTCGAAGGGGCATGACCATATATAAGAACTCTTTTGAATTGAAGTGGAAAAATAAATGTAACTCCAGTTATCACAGAAAGGGTAAGATCTCTGGCGCAAGAACAGAAGAAGAGAGGTTGATCCGTATCATCTTGACTTAGTTCTGATTTCACTATTTCTTTTAAGAATACCGAGTCAAGTTCTTCTCCTACACGTATGGAATAGAACATGATGATCCAAATCTTATTCATGGAAAACCTGTTCTATTTAGAGTGGGAAGATCATACGGTTTTATGAAACCATGTGCTATTGTTCAAATCTGTGATTAATTTTATTTTCGATAGGAACAATTGACAAATCCAGTTTTTCCCATTATTTTCATATTCATAATAATGTGAAAATTAAGAAGGCTCGACTCCATGTTTAAGAATAGTGGAGTTGAATTTCTCAACCCTTTGCCTTAGGATTAGTTAGTTCTATTACTCGATAAAGACAAGGGAAGGGGTATAACGCAATGGTAGAGTGTCACCTTAAGACCAAGAAAAACTATAAATCAACCCATTAAAAGAGATTTAGAGATAAATGGTCTATGTTATTGTTTGATCTATGCAGTTAGAGTCAGTAAAGGGGGCTAGCCCGACTAAGGCAGCCCTAAAAAATATAGGGCTCGGGCTTTTATTTTAGAAGCCCAAATAATTTATGGGGCTTTTAGTCTGATCCATGAAAGTCCGCTACCCATGTCGGATCGGGCCGGGTCACCTGAATTTCCAACTCTAAATGTAGTTGACCCCTAGACCCTAGTGAGAAGAAAAAGTTTAGTTATAGCCCCGAGTTAACATGTAGTTAACACAAAAAAAAAATGTTTGGTTACTTATATTTTTATTGTTAGTATGATAATTCCAAGCTGGAAAATATATCTAGTAGTCTACTCAGCAGTACCTTCTTCTCTTCTTCACTGCTAAGCGCAAGTTGAGTTATAGAATATCAAATAGATTAAGAAACAATGTACAAACTCTTGGGTTAAAAAACTTCAAGTTCATTGATAGCATTGTCTCATACGATAACCGGTGTGAAAGTGTCTCTCAAGATCTCTCAAGCCTATAAATTTGACTTGGTTACACTTGACAAAATGGAAAACACTTAGGAAATGCTCTCTATATCTATATCTATATCTAGCTGTTGTGAATTTGATTTTTGACATGCAATCCACTTTATCAAAGAAGCATAGGTTAGTAGTTTTCATTACTATGCCGTCATCATTACAGATATCTGACAAGTGATTAACTTCTTCTGAAGCAATTGGTAGTGAATCACTTGCAGATTTTATAACAAATTCAAAGAACAGTCATTAAATTATTATAATTATATTTTTGTAGACTAGCACATCTATTATGGCCTAACTAAATTCCACATTAATATTTGTCAAATGCTTGATTGGTTGCTCAAATATGATTACTCCAGTCTGAATTCTAAAATAACAGAGATTTCAATAAATTCTAGAGACAACTGCAGTTAGTAATAGGTTAAAAAAATATAACTAAAAATTACTTTTAGGAATTAGGATGATCATATAGTATAATTTTTAAGTCACTAATTGTGTTTTGTTTTTGAAAAATTACTTTCACCTTCTCAAATTTTATACTGCAGCATCTTTGGGGACGGATAATAACCAACAAGATATTTAGAGTCCAAGTACACTCTGGATTGTGGAATCTTTGTCCAGTATTCAAACTTAGACAATGCTTCACACCTAGAAAATTTGGTTACGAAGGGTAATCTATTCAAAAATTATGTCACCAAAATCACATCATAGACGATAATGTTTTTCACGGGCTTGCTTACTCCAATTATTTCTATGCAATTCTGTTTTATAGTTGACATTGATCTTTAATTAACCCGCAAAAAAAAAAAAAATTTGACAAAGAACTACTGCTACATCCTGGCCAATTATCCAAAACGTGTTGACCTTGAAATTTCATCAAAATTTAGATATCTAGTTGTCCAATATTAAATAAATTTGATCCTCTCTCTCTTTAGGTTCTTTTAAGTTCAATGTTACCATTGATCATTTTCTATTAGTTAATATATAGTAAAAGGTTGTGTTCAGCAATGTTAGCATGTTTGGGTAATAATAATTAAAGCTCTTTAAAGTGGAAAGAGATATTAACAATTAGCAAATGCATAATAAATAATGTAACAATCTGGTTTAAAACTTTTCTATTGTCTGTTCTGTTTTTGTAAGAGAAAAGAAAACAAGATCTATTTACGTGAACAGATGTGGCATGTACACTACAGATCTACAACTCTCATTAGTCATAGTCAACTAAGCAAGAGAGACAGCATCAAGGGTTTACTTTCTACTGCTATTTCAGTACTTATAAAAACTATGAGCTGAATTAGTCAAGTAAAATAAAGATGCTTTAGTAACATGTGATTAGATCAAGTGATACATGTTTGATTCTTCTTAAATAAAATCTCGGGTTTGAGCCTTGTGTATGGTAGAAACTTCTTATTGGGAGAGCTAGCTCCACTATGATGTGGATGTTACAGGATCGAGCAGAATTACCTAAAGTGAAGGATACATGTGGTTCAAACAAAAAATAAATATATAAAGATGCTCAACCAATGGAGAATCAAGAACAAGTGCTATAAGGAGAAAAAGTACGGTTTTTTAACATATGCAATGTTCACAGGATAATAAATCAAAAGTGGAAAGATTTTATTGGAAAATGTAACATTTGACATTACCAATGCATTGAATATTGTGATAATTGAAATTTCCAATAAAACCTTTCTACTTTTGATTTATTAACATGTGCAATGTGTCACAGATTAGAAAAACCGGAAAAAGTATCCAGCAACATGAAATTTTTTATTAATAACTCTGAAGTTTAAATCACCCATGCATGAGAGACCCGAGGTAGCTCAACTCACATTCTTGTTGGTATTGTCAATCTAAACTTCACACCTTGAAAGCAATGGCCAAAATGCTTTTCAAGCTCATAGCTGCTCTTTCTCTGCTCATCACTCTATCCCTTCACTGCCAAATGGCCTTCTCAACTGACATAGATGGTGATGATCAAGAGTACTATATCCCTTTGCCTCATTTCACATCAAGAAGCAGGTTCTTGGCAACTGCAATAATGAAAGGGGCACGTTGCAATCCCAATGCTAACAATATCTGTAATGGGGTTTCAGCAAACAAAGGGACAGAGCTGCTCCAATGTTGCAAGAATAAATGTGTCAATGTTATTGGAGACATGAACAATTGTGGGCAGTGTGGGAAGAAGTGCAAGCAAGGAGAGCGTTGCTGTGGTGGGGTTTGTATGAACATATTGAAAGATGTCAATAACTGTGGCAAGTGTAACAAGAAGTGTAAACCTGGGATTCCATGCCATATTGGGTTTTGTGGGTATGCTTGACAGGTATATACTAGTACTAGATATAATGTTAGAATTTGCTCAAGAATGTTGAATTATGGAAGATTGTTTGAATAAATTAAATAAAGGCTTTATATCTGACTTTCAAAGGGGTTTAATTTTTACCAACGGGGTTGGTTCACGTGGTACATGCTTGATTCCTCTTAATCAAGGTCTCGGGTTTAAGTCCTGTGGATAGCTAGCCCCACCATGATGTGGGTGTTCCCGGCTCGAATAGGATTGCCTCCCGTGGAGGATAAATGTGGTTAAACAAAAAAAAATTGCTTAACTTTGTTTTCTTTTAGTTTTAGTTTTAGTTTGTCCTCTTTTAATTTCTTGGTTGCTCTATGCATCTCATGAAATGCAGACTTCTTTTTAATGAAAATAATACGTTACAACCCATGATAAATTCTTGCATTCACGATACAAATATGTCAACTCATTAATCAATGCTACAAGAAATTAAAGGGGGAAAGCAAAAAGAAACCTCTTCCCTTGTATTTTGATAGAGTAATTATAAATTATACTAGATTTAATGTATCTTTATCTTTATCTTTATATATATAAAAGTAAGGTAGTGAAATCATCCTTTGAAATCTAAAAGGAGGATAAAATGGTAAATCCATTTCAATAAAATTTCTAAAAATAGTAAGTCACTTTTGTATATTAAATCGTTAGCATTATTAATCATCATTAGTTAGTTATAGTAATTATGTTAATGGAAAAAAACACTATCACTAACTTATAAAAATAATTATAATAATAAAAATATATCCTCTAATTTACCTCAAAGCCTATAACTTTTACTAATCCTTATTTTCCTTGATTAAATAATTTAACTTATTTGAAAAATTACAAATACTAATACCTGAAAAATAATTAAAAGTGGCTTAAATTAATTGCGATAAAATGCATAAATCAAAAAGTATGGAAATGATAAAAATAAATAATACGCAATTATTAAATTAAACACTTTTTAACAAATGAAAATAAAAAATGTTAGTCACATGTGAGAATCTCTTTTACTAATCTTTATTTTACTTAATTAAATAATTTAACTTATTTGAGAAATTACAAATACTAATACCTGAAAAATAATTAAAAGTGGCTTAAATTAATTGTGATAAAATGCATGAATCAAAAAGTAGGAAAAATGATAAAAATAAATAATACGCAATTATTAAATTAAATACTTTTTAACAAATGAAAATAAAAAATATTTTTTTTTTACGGGAAAGACAAGAATTCCATTAAGATAAAGTGGCCTGAGAATAATCCAAACACACTTAGAAGCAATACAATCTAGTGTCTCTTCTACCCAAATATAATCCAGGTTTCCAAGAGCAAACTTAGCTAGGAGATGAGCTGCAGAATTTCCAGCTCTTATTACATGACTAAAAGTGAGAGATTAGAATTCTTGTGTAAAGGAAATGCAATCAGCAACTAAAAAATCAAAGTGGGATGAACCTAGAACTGAATTTGAAATTGAAGAGATGAGTTGTAGACAATCTGATTCTGCCTGTAGTTTTTGGAATCCCATTTCCAATGCAAATTGTAGCCCACATCTCAATCCTAAAGCCTCAGCAACTTTAACTTCTGGTCCGCAATTCTTAATCCAGGTGGCCGCTCCAAGAACGATTCCTTCATGATCTCGGACCACTACCCCTATGCCCCATGACATGCCGTCTTTAAAAGCTACATCCGAGTTTAATTTGTAAAAGCCATCTGCAGGGGGGAGCCAAATCCGAGCTGGGCTAATAGTGGGAGGAACAGTTGCTGTGACAGTGTTGTGTTGAGCCTGCTGGAACTGATCAATAAACTTCATCGCTGACTCGATGATTGAATGGATAGGGGGATTTTTATTTTCAAAAATCAGCTTATTTCTACTTCTCCATAAGCTATACACCAGTGAGGCAAATTTACCAGTCTCTTCGGGATTGTGATGATCAAGCATTCTGTCCAGGACTTCGTGGAACAGCATCCGGTTTGCTTGTGGCAACAATAATTGTGCTAGAGGTGACATGCTCCAAAACTGTGTGGACCATGGGCAGGAAAAGAAAACGTGATCAATCGTTTCCTCAGCAGCCATACATCGAGGACATGAAGCATCTATTTGCATGCCTCTCTTGAGCAACAATGAACGCACCAGAATACTTTCTTTTTTAATTCGCCATAGGAGATGTTTGAGCCTTGGGGGACCATTTATTTTCCATAGCTTTTTCCACTGTCTTTGTTCTGTCTCAGAAAGACGCCCAGAGTTGGAATTAGAGGAGTCTATGTTATTTATGACAAAATAATATCCTGCTCGGACTGTGTATACCCCCTGTTTCGCACCTTCCCAACAAAATCTGTCCGGTCTTGGTCGCCTCGCTAAAGGAATAGCAAGTATTTGTTCAGCCTCATGTTCAAGAAATAAATTTCACACCATGTCAGCATCCCACATCCTTGTGTTTGGGTTTATTAAGGAAGATACAAATGAAACCTCTGGGATGTAAGGAGCAGGAGACCACACATGATGACCCGGCTGATGGGGGAGCCAACCATCATTCCAAATATGAATATTCTGCCCATCTCCAACAGTCCAGTAGGCTCCTTGTTGCAAGACCCATTGAGCACTATAATTGCTCTTCCAAGTGTAGCTCGGACAATGACCCAACTGGGCGTTAATGAAAGAACTTCGTGGGAAATATCGAGATTTAAGATACCTGGACATGAGGGAGTTATCATTCACCATGAGCCTCCAACCTTGTTTAGCAAGAAGAGCAATATTGAAAGCATGGAAACTCCTGAACCCCAAGCCTCCTTCCTTCTTTGGCACACATAATTTTTTCCAGGAAAACCAGTGTAGCTTTTTCTCCCCATTTCTACTTCCCCACCAGAATCGATTCATCATCACTTCTATAGAATCACAGAGCGATTGAGGCAATAAAAAGCATCTCATTATATAGCAAGGGATTGATTGGACTACAGATTTGATGAGCACCTCTCTTCCTGCTGAGGACAAGAATTTCTCCTTCCAACCTTTTAGCTTCTTCCAGACCCTATCCCGAACAAAGTAAAAAATTTGGGATTTAGACCTACCTACATAGGTTGGAATTCCCAAATATTTGGAATGATTATCAACAGCCTTAATTTGCATCCAGCCTTGGATCATGATTTGTCTATCAGAATGGACATTTCGGCTAAAAGATAATTCTGACTTGTCCAAGTTAATCATCTAGCCTGAAGCCTTCTGGTAGGTATCCAAAATGTTCTTAATTGCATTGATCTCCTGTCTGAGCATCTGAAGAAAATTATACTGTCATCTGCAAAAAAGATGTGAGTGATTTCTGAGGATCTTCTGGAAATTCTAACACCATGGATTAAAGAATCTTCTTGGGCTTTGAGAATGAGACCAGAGAAAACCTCCGCACAAAGAATAAATAGGTAAGGAGAAAGAGGATCTCCTTGTCGTGGTCCTCTTTGGGGAGTGAAAAATTCTCCTGGGAATCCATTCAGTAGCACTGCTGAGGAAACTGATCTAACACGTTTCATAATTAAGGAAACCATTGTCATTGGAAAACCCATTGCCGTCATGGTGGCTTCAAGGAAGTTCCACTCAATTCTGTCATAGGCCTTTGCCATATCCAGTTTAAGACCCACATACCCCATTTTTCCAGTAGTCTTCTTTCTCATGTAGTGAAATGTATTGTTAGAACCACAGGCAACACTAGAAGGGGGGTTGAATAGTGTTGTAGACATTTTAAGACAATTTTGGAAATCTTTATTTTAAATCAATCACGTTAAGTGATCATTGTGCAAACCAATCTTAAGATCAGAGTTATTTTAAATACATGCGGAATATATGAAAGATTTAGATTAAAAAAAAACTTTCTCTTATACTTAAGATTGTTTTGATTTAAAAAAGAAACTTCTCTCAGTGTCTTCTGAAGAATATTACTAAGAGTACCTTCAGAACTATTTCTGAAATACTTTAGATTATCAGAGACCATCTATATCATGTGTCTGAACTGAGTTCCTGTTGGGCTCACTTCAGACAGATATTTCAGACATCCCTCTGAATATATTCTTCTATAATACTTCAACCTACACTAGAGACGTTTTAATGTTATGTTTGTATGAAAACTTGTTTTATTGAAATCCTTGAGTTAAGCTTGTTATGAAAAATACTTTTCAATCCCCAACGTAAATATGAAAACTGTAAGTAAAAGAGATTAAGGGATAAGAAAACTTAGACACAGAATTTATCCTGGTTCACCCACAAACCCGTGGGCTACATCCAGTCCCAGAGGCAAACCACCACTGGATTTCCCACTATCTGAATCCACAGATACAAATACTCTTTCCATAGCCTCATCAGGCTAAACAACAAGTATTCTTTTCTATCAAGCCTCTCCAGGCTCTACCACAAGTATTCTTTCTTCCACCAAGCCTCTCCAGGCTCTCAGACACTTAACCAAGTGTAGAGTATTTTACTACTCAACCTAAGCTAGATGTTCGCTAGAACCTCTCAACTCAGATTCTTCTCGTACATAGTGATTACTGAGTACACACTCAGGATATAGACATTACAAACTAAGTACAAGGATAGACAGTGATACAAGTGTTTGAATTAAGTACAATCTCTGTCTTTTCTATGAGGAATACATCCTCTGAGAGTAGGCTAACTAAGATATGAAATTAAGCTCCAGCCTCGTTCTCCAACCATTGGTTTCCATGGGCTACATTCTCACCCGTATCATTGGAATACCAAGGTATCTTCAAAGCTTCAAACGTACCCGGTTTGATAGTCATTTGTACAGCATGATTGCCTTCCCGACAACCAACTCACTTGATCAACAGACCAACTGTACAATCTAACTAACTGACCAGCTGATCAGTAGCCCGATTGAGAATTAACTCTCTGATCAATTGTTGTTGACATTTTCTGATGTATTTAAGCTCGAGTCAACTCTTGTTAACTATAAGACACTCAGCCTAGTTAACAATTTTCATGCTGATTGATTTCAAGAGCCTTCTTGAAAAACAATCCCAATTGATCCAACTTGGTTGATCATTCTGACCAACTTGGTTGCAACAGCAACTGCATGGTTGTTTCCAACAATCTGATTGATTGTTGAGGACAACAACTATGGCTTGATTGATCTTCCAACCAACCAGCTTGGTTGTTCACCACAACAACAACAACTTCTTTCTTGAGGCTATTTATATGTTCTGCTTGAGTATAGTCGTTGAAGATAATTCATAATACCGTTGAGCTTTTGATGATGTGGCTCATATAGCCGTTATGTAATAGCTTCTCAAACGGTTGCTCTTTCTTAAGCATATTGAGTGTTCAGAATACTCCCGTTCTGACACTTCTGTTGATGAGCTCTGTTCTGAGAGATGTGATGATTATGTGTATTCTCTCTCTTGAATTCTTTTGCTTTCTTGCATCTGTTTTATCCAGCTTGCATCTGCTTGCTCCAGCTTGCATTATCTTGCATCTGCTTGCTTTCTTCTGCTAATTCTCTCTCTCTTGATTTTCTTCTGCTTTCTTCTGCGTTCATCTGCTTTCTTCAGATTTCCTCTTATTTTCTTGGGAGTAGGTATCCGTTGAATTTGTCTTTTTGCTTATTCTTCATATACTTCTTTTTCATTTGCTCCTGACACCATTACTTCTTTGAATGAGATGTCTTGACCAATAGTCGTTGTTTGCAGATTCCTCTTTTTAGATAAAGATAAAGATGTTGAATTGAATATATTTTATTCAAACATCTTCCTTGTTACTTATGCTTAGTCTCCTGAGCTTTTCTTCTGCTCTGTTCCAGATTGCACAAATGAAGAAATGTCTCGTTGAAATACTATCGTTTAGAGATAGCAAATAGTCTTCTTTTAATCCGTTGTGAGACACGCTTCTTGAAAGTTCTGACATAGTACAACGTTGCATCTGCCAAAAGGCTGCTTCAGGAATTGATGCGTTGCTGCGTTTCAAGATTTCCTCAGTGGTGTATGAAATTTAAATGCACCAGGAAAGGTCTCTGTGTTTGTTGCCATAAATGTGTTCCAAAACGTACGAGCAGCAGAGACTCAGAAAAGTCTTCATGCAAGGTTTCAGCAAAGATGTCACGTCATTACTAAAGCTTCAGACGTCTTCCAAACTTCAGACGGGCTTGGCTCTTCAGACAGCTTCAACACTTAAGACAGGTTGACCACTTCAGACAGCTCAAGTCTTTCAGACAGCTTCGTTGCTTCAGACAGCTTCTTTTGCTTCAGACATGTTACGTACTTCAAACAGCTTCAATACTTCAGACATGTTGTGTACTTCATACAGCTTTAATACTTCAGTCCGCTTCATCTTGTATTCATTTCTTCAGTTCATTGTTGTTCTTCAGACAGTCTTCAAGTCTTCTTCTAAAGAGTATTTCATCCTGAAACATAATTAACAAACCAATACCTTTCTCAGTAGAACCTGTTTATATAATCTTATTTGTTCTTTATATAATCTTATTTGTTAATCATTAAAACTAAAGGATGTTAAGTCTTATAATCATGTTTAAATACTTAAACTGATTTATAGACTTCACATGTATCAAATGCAAGAAGAGCATTGTTAGTTATGAGTCTACCTGGGACAAAAGCGCTTTGGTGGATGCTAACAACTTCAGAGAGGACTGGCTTCATCCTGTTTGCAATTGTTTTAGTGACTAGCTTGAGCACCACATTGCATAAAGAAATTGGCCTGTGGTCACGGGTGTGCTTGGGCTTTTTTATTTTGGGGATCATGCATATGTGGGTGGTATTTATTGGCTTCGGATCAGCTGAATTGTTCAAAATATCCAAGACTGTCTGGAGGGTGCTCGGACCAACTATTGACCAGTATTGTTGGAAAAAATATGCAGGTCCGGACCCGGTGCTGCCCAGGCTTTCATTTGTTTGAGTGCTGTCAAGACCTCATTTTCATTAAAAGGGGCCGCTAGGAGTTGGGCCCAAGAAGGAGAGACCCTGCCACGAACCACTGTTTCTTCCATCTCCCCTGCAACTCACAGCAAAGATATTAGATAGGCCACCAATGTTTCTGAGTTTCATCATTTCATTATCTTTTTTTCTAGTCTCCATTAAGAAGACCACTTTGGGAAACTTAGAGACAATGAGCTTTTTGAGAGCTCTTACTGCCCGAGGGTTCCCAAGCCCTCGGCAGTTCCATGATAAAAGTTTCATTGCTCTCGGCCAGCCTGGTTAACCAGGCCTGCCGTTATTGTTTCATGAGAGCATAATTTCTTTTTGGGGATATCATCAAGTGGAGCAGCTTCAGTCATCACAAGGTCCAGCTTCCTTTTTCCAACTTCTTGTACATCATTCGAAACCGGGTTCAGATTGTGACACTTGCCCAGATTTTCCAGCCTTTTCCATGTTCTGTTTTTACGCTTGGGGGTATTGGTAATGCATTTGAGTGGGGACCGATCCTCCTGGGTTGACTCAGCCTCTTCAATATTTTCTTTACCTCCATCTCCTTCTGACTTATCACTTTCTGGACCCTTGCCATTCATCTTCTTGCAACAGATAAGGCTTTGTTCTTCATCCACTGTCTCTAGTCTTCCTTGGTCGTTTTCATTAATTGGTTTAGAACCAATATCCTTGGCACACGTGCTATCTTGATTCTCCACCATCCTGGGTTGATCGTTATGCACTGACAGGGCCGCAAGCATGCTTAGCAATTTACTAGACATATTTTCTCGCTTCCCTTTATTACTTTTTGGATGGGAGTGATCATAATCTCCACGCCCCTGGTTCTGTATTTTGCGTCCAAACTGTGAAGCCCTTAGCCACGGTCCGAGCAAGGATTCTTCTTGGTTTTCATCCTGCAGCTTGGGAGAATTGCATCCGGATTCCTCATGTCCAACCAGTCCACAAGAGTAGCAGAATTGTGGAAGTCTTTCGTATCTGAAGTCAACCCAAGAAATTCCATCCATTCTACTACCAACATTGATCCCCGGTTTCAAAGGTTTTTTTGTATCAAAATTAACCAAGACTTTTATAAAAGAACCCCTTTCTTTGGTCTCAAAAATATCCGATTCCAGAACACCCCCCATGCTTGCACCAATCTTGGTTCCCATCTTGCTCGTTCTACAATGAAGGGGAAGCCCCCAAATCTGCATCTTCAAAGGGACAATGGAAAAGTTCAACTCCTTTATATCTTGGTCGCGCTCCCATCTTTGTAATGATAACCATGCATTACGAAAGATCCACGGACTTCCACGTAAAACACGATCAGCATCTTTAGCATCACAGAAACAGAATTGAATTTTTTTCTCCATGATTTCTTCAACTTTAAAGCCTTTGGGATTGCACCAAATTCCTGCTAATGCATTTTGAAGGCTATTTGCATGTATTGGTTTTGCTGTGAGAAAAACTCCTATTAGACTACGTGAGCACTGTTCCACTCCTTCTCTTATATCCTCTTCATCATAAATAATTAAGGGGGGATCAGCCATCTCTGCACCAGTTAGGGAATAGAAACAACAATGACTGCGATAAAAAACACGATCACCGGACCTTCACGCTATGTGCAAACCCTCTACGAGAAACCCTAGAGGCGGCACGAGGAATTTCCGAAATCTCTACAGATTCACCATCATACATTCAAACTCTAATGTCGTTTTATTCATTGGTTGTGGCCTATGGGGATCAGCCATCTCTGCACCAGTCAACTGCAGCAGATCCAAATCCATCTACTCAAATGATAGCATTTTGCCTGAAAATCCATCATTTAAAATTGCATGTTAACCAAATCTAATTAAGATTCTCTTTGATTTTTGTTTGTTTAACCGCAAGCCGGAATGGATGTCTATTGTACATTTTTAAGTAACGATTATCTTGACTCTCATACATAGATCTCCACCGTTTACGGTTAAAGAATAATTAGAATGATTGTTATTGTGCAATTTTTTTTACAAGAGGACCCTTGTAAATTATACCAATGCTAATTCTTGCAGAATAACTAGTTTGTTACATTCTCACATTAAGATTGATAAATTCGGTTTAAAATTTTGTAATCATAAAATATGAATTGCACATAAAATTAACTGTAGAAGATGTATTTCCCCATACACATCCAATAAGGTGTAAATTACTTTTATGATAAAAATTCGACCAATTGATTTAAACAGTTGAACTAGTTAAACCTAAAACAAAAGTCTATTTGATTCACTCTCTAATCTGGTTTTAACAATATTGATCACAGGTGAGGTGAGATGTTTATGAAAGGTGTACCTGGCCTATCATAATGGATGCATCCTTCATGCATTCTTACCTATTACTTGCTATATAAGCATGGTGCACCAGCTATAATACATTTTAAGAATTATATTATATGAAGCTAATGATCAATTATTATCTTTTGTCAACTTATTGTAAAAATAAAGAATGAAACATACTGAAAGAAATTAGATGTTAGAAAAATTAATATTATTTTCTATTAGGTGGCACATTGTTGGTCAACTAGATGCAGGTGCTGTGTGATATATATGTGTTGTCTATGAGAAGAGCAGAGATGAGAATGAAACTAAAGTGGTCAAAGAGGCAGATATTAACATTTGTAAATTATATTACTAGTAACACTCTAACACAATATTTTCAATGCACTTGGATGGATCTTACCAAATAAGTAGAACCCACATGAATTTCATCCAAATAAATAAAAGTGTTAGAGAATGTGCTACAAACATTTCCCTTATAATAAAAAAAAGATGAAAGTTGTGTCTGTACACTCTTTCTCTCTGGTTTTACATGAGACAAGGCAGAGCTTCCCACAAAAAACAGCATGCCGCTTATGCTTAGAAGGCTGCAAAATAACTTCTACAAATACCGAATGAGCTCCACTGCAAACTTTCCTTTCTTGGTGGAGTTTATTTCTCCTATCTGGACCAAAATGAAATTAAACATAACTTCAAAAGTTAATTAGTATATCCAAAGTCATATTCAGATGATCCAGGCCTTCTTTTAAGTTACCTTTAATCTCCCCCTTCCACTAACTGATACCATATCTCCACTCTTGAGTGTGGTTCCTTTGGTAGTAACAGGGATCCAGTTGATACGCACATCACCATTACTACAAACATAATATGTATAGCACAGTCATATAAATATAAGCAAATTATATTTCGCACCAAAGTGTCTATACATAATAAGGTTCTGCCATGAAAAGGTCGAAATGGAATATTAACAATATAACATAGTAGTACCATAAATTCATTCAACCCTAAGAAAATACATAACAGAAAACCTCAGCATCCTCTTCGCATAAGAAAATAAAACATGTAGGACAGCACCAACAAGAATGAAGGAACCACTGATCAATTATCAGCCAGGAAAGGAACTTGTGTCCGACGTTTTTTTGTCCTGGTGTTTGACTATAAATATCACTGATGCACATTTATTTATGGTTCAAAAATCACAACCGTCTAAGTAAAACTTCATACTTTAGATTTAGAATCAAAGAGAGAGGCAGAGAGCACAGATTAAGAAAACTATCTTCTGACTTTAAGTGCTATATGTAAATTGTTGGTAATTTATAGTTTTCGTGGAAAGAGGGAAAAGAGGAGAACAGAACTTCCAAATTTGACAACTAATTCATTTTGTTCAAGTTATGTGGATCAAACTAAAATTGATGTTTTTGTCCAACACGATGAAAATGCATGAGGTGAAAAATGTACAGAGCCATGCTCCTTCCCTAAACAACCAACTAAACCCCATTTTAATTGAGAAATTTCAATACAGATGGGTAACTAGGAGCTCGCAAGTGGATAAGATGTCTTACTAGTGAGAATGCTTAAAATTTTATATGTACAACACCTACTGATGGGTCAGTTTGGATGAAACTTCTACAAAAGTACTTCTAGGTGAAAAAACTATACTGAATCAAAGAGGTCAAATGCATTTAACTTCTCCATAAGTTGAAATTTGTCTTTATAGTCCACCTACTCCGAAACTCTCCCATTTAACTTCTCCATAAGTAACTAATTTCAACTTATGGAGAAGTTAAATTCTTTTAAACTCTTTGATTCATTTTATTTTTATCTTCTAGAAGTTCTTCTGCAGAAGTGTATCCAAACTAGACCGATATATTATACTGCACATGGTGGCACTGCTTGGGGAATAAAAGAAAACATATCTCTCAGCAAGCTCTAGTCATCAAGAGCAAGCCATGTAACATGTTCATTTATAATAATTTATTTATGGTAATATATTTGATTGATATGTATGTCTCGAACAGAAAGTGGAACCATATTGACTACACACGATAAGCTGCTGGAAGCAAAATGCTCCCCTTTGAAGTCTGAGCAAGATAAGTCTGATAATAACAGGTATAACACATGTCAAAACATTGACAAGTCTGATAAGTCTGAGCAGTTTTATGTACAGGAATCCCTTTCTCCAGATATTGGAAACATTGAAAGAAATAGGACAAAAATTCAGGTAGGAGCTAATAAAATTAGCACACATTCAATTTATGCATAAATTTCTGTATATTTCTGTACAATATTTTTAACTGACCATTATTTCATTAAGCAGAAACAGATTTCAACTAGGATTCAGAAAACAAGATCTCATGTACAACTGGCGGACAGTCATAATATATACAAGTTGGGGATTGCCAACCTGATCATGTCAACTAGCTTTGAACGTGAAATCTTGAATCCTGCACTAGCCAATGCATCAACTCTTAGTGATGCTTCTATGGTTTTGAATGATTTTGTTCTGCAAAATAAACAAAGGTTGTAAAGCCTGACTGACACAGATATCATGTGAACTTGAGACCAGGATCAATACTGCACCTTGGTGGTTCATAATCAAGAGAAATTAATGGTATCTTGCTGCATGATACCGGAACATTACGAACCTGAAAAAGAAGAATACAATCAGTATTATTATATTTTTATAAAATAATAATAATTAATTTATGATTGTAACGTAACAGAATTTTTTATTTGAAAAGTTTCAACTTTCAGATTGTTTTGGATATTATGAACGTAAAAATCAAAAACGTTTGTTAGCCATTTTGAATGCTTCAAATTGATATGGTATAATTATCAAATTTCTAAGCATTAAATATAAATGTTTAAAAACTTGAAACATGCAGTATCTGTGAAATAGTTTCTTCCTTTTCCGTTTCAATTTCAAATCAATTTGAAATCATATCAGAATTTAATTTTTAATCATTATAAATTTTATAATAAGTTAATTCTCTTATATGTTTATATAAAAGTTAGTCTGGTAACATGATCAATATCTTCATCTTCTTTTTACACTCTAAACAATCTCTAAAATATTTATGGACAATAGAAAGATGTTGGGTTGGGTGGAGGAACTCTGTCTCTTATTTTGTGCAGGAAAAACATCTCCCGTGGTGGCGTGAATCACCTTAAAGAGAGCGAAAACGCACCTTATCCCACTATCATTGTTATTTTTAATTGTTATTTTTATTTCTTATTTGTTTTTCTTCATTTTGCTGTAATTTATTCCAACAATCAGAACATTAATAGTGATATTAATTCAGTACATAAACTGCTTAAATGCAGTACAACAACAGCAAAAAGTAAAAATCTTTTCCCATTAGGTGAGGGTTGGCTATATGGATCAAACAACGCAATAATGATTTGGTCTATAGATTTCTTGGTCTCCTGTTATCTCTAACTATTGGATTATCTCTCATCAAATCTACTTTCTTATTTACCTTTGTTATCTCTAAGTTACTTTACAATATCAAGGAAGCATTTATTGTCATTTTCCTTATTTACCTTTGTTAATTTTAATGTCTTTTCAACTATCAATTGATAGTGGAGTTAGTTAATGATGTTAAATAAGTGTAAAATTAGAAAGTTAAACTATTTTTTAAAACCCTAATAAAATTAACTAGCTTTAACCATTTTTATTGGTCTGCGTGATTTGGTCAACTGTGTCTTACAAATAGGAACGGAGGGAGTACCACAAACCCAATTATTTCCTCTTGTTCTGATAATTAGATGTTGAGTTAATATACAAATTAGTCCCTAAAAGTGTCATTGTGTTTACTTTTAGTCCCTAAAAGTTAAAGAATGAACAAATTAGTCTCCGAAAGTTTAAAACCGTTAACTTATTAGTCCTTCCGTTTAATCTCTGTTAGTTTATTGAAACGGAACTGCTGAGTTGGACTGTTTAATGCATTGTTGGACTGTTAACTGACACATTGAATGTCTACATGGAAGCTCAGCTAACAATAAATTTATGTTGGACGAAAAGTTGGAATCATTTCCCCCAAATTATTACCTAGATCTCCATCGTTGTGTTCCTCTTCTCCATCGCAAAAAAAAATTACAGTCCTGATCCTCCTTCTTCTCCAACATACTTATTCTATTTTACAACCTATATCTCCATTCTTTTATCCCCAACATTGTAACCCAAATCTCCATTGTTTTCTCCATTCTTATCTCTCAAACCCTAAATCTAGAAAACCATAAAATGAGGACTGCAAGCTATCGTGCAACAAATGGAAGTGTCTCTGGTGATAAAGGTGGCTTGATGAACATATGCGCAGGTGGCAGAAGACTTCGATTGATGGAGTGCAAGAAGGGAAAGAACAAAGGAAGATGGTTCTTGAGTTGTCCATTCTTTGGGATAAGCAATTTTTCTGTTGAAGGTGAGTTTTAAAAGTTGTTTCTTTTCCCTTTTTTGTGTATTTTATGCATAGAGATGACATTGATTGTGGATACTTTGAATGGGTTGAAGAGTCATCATCAAGTACTACAATGATTGAGGAAGTAGAAGTGGAGAAGCTAAAGGCTGGAATGGAAAAATAGAAAAGTGTGATTAGAAAGTTAAAGAAACAATTAGTGGAGGCTGAGAAATTGGTTTTCAAATTCCAGATTTTTTTGTGGATTTTTTAGTATAATGATTGTTGTCTTATTTGTAATGTGTTAAGAAATAGGTTGGCAAATAACATCTGGGAATTAGGTTGTGTGTTTGGTATGAGTTTTGCATAATGAATTAGTATGCTATGTTCATTGTGTTTAGATGACTCCAATGGATATAGTTTTAGGGTTTATGGTATGTAATGTTCATGGAGTCTTAGTCTATTTGTATTGGCTTTGAGAAATGAAAAAAAGAATCTTTGTACACTCTCACTGTTTGTTTAATGATGAGATTTATGTTGCTTGATTGAGTTTCAAATGATTGTGGCATTATTTGAGTTTAAAAACCATAATCTAATCTAAGGCATTATTTGAGAGATAAGAATGGAGAAAACAGTGGAGATTTGGGTTACAATGTGGAGATAAAAGAATGGATTTCTGGGTTGTAAAATAGAATAAGTATGTCGGAGATGAAGGAGGATTAAGACTATAATTTTATTTTATTTTTGCGATGGAGAAGAGGAACACAATGATGGAGATCTATGTAATAATTTGGGGAAAATGATTCCAATTTTTTGTCCAACATAAATTTATTGTTAGCTGAGCTTCCATGTAGACATTTAATGTGTCAGTTAACAATCCAACAATGCATTAAACAGTCCAACTCAACAGTTCCATTTCAATAAACTAACAGAGGTTAACAGAAGAACTAATAAGTTAACGGTTTTAAACTTTTGGGGACTAATTTGTTCACTCTTTAACTTTTATGGACTAAAAGTTAACACGGTGACACTTTTAGGGACAAATTTGTATATTAATTCTTAGATGTTTATTCAGAAGGTAAACTGTAAAAAGCAGTAAGTGAAATAACATTACCTTATCCAGTGCTGTCATAAGAAATTCAACGAGTTCTGGTACAACAATTATCTGAGCACCCTGTTCTCCCTGGGTAGCAAAGGCAACAAAGTCAAAGTTTCCTAAAATACGTGGGGTTTTGTGCATGTGCACACTAGAAAAATAAACAGAACAAAAAAAAAATTATTCGGATAAATATAACCAAAATGGTTAAATAAAACTTATAATGAATGCAAGTAAGATAATGTAATCTGGGTCACGTCCATAAACTTAATTTGCTGCTAACCATGGATTATCAAATATCAACATAGTTGCTAGCTGAATTATGGTTAAGTCACCCCTATTCCTAATATTGCTTTTTAAACAGATTTGACTTTTTAATTTTTTTCTCTTTGCCAAGATGATTTGACTTTGTTCAGAACCATTTTATGAGTAATTTTATATTATACACACCGTCTTGATCTAAGTAGAAGAAGATAGATATATTGAGTCATCAAACAACAAAATCAAGTCATTTAATTAAGATTAGAGATAAGAGCAACTTTAGACAAGAATTTTTAACTATGTAAAGGCCAAGAGAGATAAAATTGAAATTAGAAGAAAAATATCAACAAATAGAGAACTCATGAGATGGCAATTCTTGTGTAGTATCTCACCTCATATGTAACAAATTGCAGACTATGATGTATAACTATTATTGCTGAAGTCTATTATAATCCCATTTAAATCATATTTTCCTTAACACAGTTTCATTATTGTTGGATTAGATAATAGGAGTCTTTTGAGATGCAAACTATAGTGGAATATGAAATGGGTATCTGAAATAAGGGAAAACTATGTATACCAGAAAGGCATGTCCATTAGGAGCTACTAATGTTCATTCAACAGCTTTAGCATTGTGAAAACGCTCTTGTTCCTTAATTGGATATAAAACATCATAAGAACATGGTTAAACAAAGATACTATTAAATTCTGCTATTACTGCCTTTCTGTGCACAGAGCACAATATCAAACAAAACCTTCCTGTAATAAATGAATAAAAGAAATACCTGCAGTATAATATCTCCAAGTTTCTCTCTGGAAATTCCAGTACCAAGAATTGAGCCAAGGAAGTCACCATGAGAACAAGGTTCAAACTTAAAGTTCCCTGTAATACTGAAAAGAGTAATTTTAGGTAAATAGTAAGAAGGACATCAAGGAACATTGATAATGGTTATGTGAGCTTGACAATTTTGGTAACAATTACAAGATTACCTCAATGCCGAAATAATATCTGGATCACTAGTCAATTCATCTGGATGTCCAACAGAAATTCGACAACGTTCAGCCTAGAGATCATATGCGTTATGCCTACTTGAGAATTATCTAGATAATTACCTGTGGAAAGCACTTATCTAGATAATTACCTGTGGATAACCTCCTTGAGAAATTGCTTTCAAATCTGCTAATTTTTCCAATACTTGCATAGATTCCTTCAGCACTGGAGGTGTTAGAAAATCTGTATGGAGAATCTCTCGTTTTAATGATGCTCGTCTAGCCTACAACAAAATCAAATGGACAACAACCAAGTCAAGGATTAAATAATGTTTAATAGGGGTAAGATTTTAAGACATAAATGGCCCAAAGGCCCAACCAGACCTCTATTTTTGACACAGGCAATGAACATCAGACTTTCATGAGGAGGTAAAAAGGGAGTTCTAAATTTGTTCATGACACGCTTAAGGTAAATCCAGAATGACATTTATATGGAACAGGAAAAAAAGCAAGAAAGTACCATCTCAAGAATATGCTTCACTTCTTTTGCTACACTTTTTTCTCCGACTCCCTTGAGTAACTCATCAACTTCTCCTTTTAAAGCTTGTACTGTCTGGCTTACACCTGAAGCTGCACTTCATAAAGCATTAAAAATGTGAGAATGGATCATGATTGAGATGCCCATATAATAGATTTAGCTAAAAAGAAACACATGATTTAATGAACTAGAAGTTCTAAAGTAGTGAAAGTAGTTGAATATTGCTTCTCCATCACCCGGTATGCATCTTTCTATTAGATGATCAAAGGATAATAACTCAATTTCTTAGTAGTTAGGGAAGGGGCATATACAGGATTCAAAATAAAAGTCTAGACATAAACATTACTGGAATATCTTTAACATGTACATTACCACTGGCACAAATAATCAGGACTCTAGATGACACTAGTAACAGGGAGATATGTACCAATGGACATGCCAAGGAAACCACACTAGTGAACCCTATACCATATCTCAATCCAAAACCTTAAGGGTGTGTTTGAGAGTTTGGAGGGAAAGGGAAGGGTTAAGGGGGGCAGGGGGAGGGAGGAAAGGAGGAGAGTTTTGTAAACCATACAAGAAGAGAACCACACTCACAAACACAAAGAGAGGGAGGGATTCCTGTAAGCCTCCCCCTTCCCTTTCCTTTTCCCACTTGCAAACACACCCTAAGACATTAGGTTCATGGGTTCTTCCACTTTATATGGTCTTCACCTTGTCTATCAATATCCATCACGAAACTCCTTCACTGTTCACTCACACCAACAGTACGCTAACCATAGCTATCAATCCCAGATAGTGTCCAACCCCAAATGCTATAGTGGTATAGTGCATAGCAGGATGACCGCTATTTTGAAACTTTTTCTACAATTTATGTAATTTATGCTAAATACATATAAATGCTTAGAAATTAAAACATACTCAAAAATCTTAACATGATTAATAACGCAGAAGAAACACGGCTTACCAAATTACAAACGCCAATTTTCAGCTTAATTATAATTTACGAAACCCTTTTGTCCATTCAGCTATATCCATCCATTACCATGTTGAGTTGGAGACTTACTCATACTCTAATTTATGCAACTTGAAATAAAAATAATGGACAAAAGACCAAATTTTCACGGCTTCCTTTTCAGTACCCACAATTTCTTTTGTCAAAAAGACTACATTATTAAACGATTGAACATAATGGGTATGGCAAACAGCATCAACTTACATATAGCATAAGAAAAAAGAAAAACCAAACGGATAAAGTTAGTAGAGACCTGAAGAAGTAGAATTGGAGGGAAGATGAGAGGTAAGGGTCCTTTGGAAAGAGAGGTTGACATTGCTGCGGAGAATATGAGAATTAGAGAATGCAAAAGCCTGGGCTGCTCTTCTTAGACACCATACAGTTCCAAAGTTAGTGGCAGCAGCCATGGCGAAGGTGTAATTCCACCGCGAAATGACGAAGGGGGAACCTTCCCTTCACCTTTGCTGGGGCCTGGCCAAAACACCCGGTGGCGGAACTTCAGTAAAATATCTGGAGGGGCCAAAATAAAAAATTTTATACGATAAAATAATTTATTCGTCGATATAAAATATTCGAGTTTTAACTTCATCTCTGAAAAAAAATTTTATTTTATAAAATATTTAAGCTATTTTTTTAGTCTCTATTGTTAATTTTATTATTAATTGCGAATGTGTCAAACATCCATCACAGTTAGCAATCTTATATGCAGTATCTGGCACATTATAAAACAATCTTAGCCTCTTTATATTCATTTTAGAGATTATTTGTGATATATAAGAAGGAGAAAATATACAAAGAGTTGGACATGAAATTTGATGCTTGAAATGAGTTTGAGGAGGCTAACACTCTTATATAACGGGTACTTATCCGTGTTAGACACATTCACAATTAATAGTATAATTAACACCAAAGACTAAAAAATAGCTTATATATTTTATAAGGAAGAAATAAAAGAAAAAAATCTAGGGAATAAAATAAAAACTCGAATATTTTATAGGAACGAAAAATTTATTTTACCCTTTTTTATATAAACTAAACATATTGTTATATGGGTGGGGATCAACTTACTCCAAGAGTAACTCTGGCCAAAGTTACTCTGCTTAATAACTTCGTATAGAATGTGAATTTAACAAATCTAATCGTTGATTAATTTGATATTAATATGATGATTATGCACACCAAATTTTAGATTAATTGAACATTCATAGGTATGTAATTTTAGAGTGAACATTTACTTATATTTTAAAAAGTATATTGCACGTTAAATTGAAGCGATTTGATGAAATATCAAATGATTTTTAAATTTTATGAAATTTTGTAGGCTTGATCTACTTAATGAAAACTGTTAATATAACGGTTGGATTGATGAAATTCAATGTTGATAAGAAGTTATTAAGTGGAGTAACTTTACTCAGAGTTACTCTTGGAGTAAGTCCCCACCCTTGTTATATATCTAGAATTTAAAATATAATGTTAACATTAAACATTAAATGACTAAAATTGCCTCCAATTAGAGAAAGGAGGATCAATTGATATCAGATGTCAAATTTTCATACTTACAATACTTAAAAACTTTTTTTAGAGTGCAAAACTTGACAATCCAATCGTTGGATTGAACATTCTAATAATATAGATCAAATTTATTTAATTTCATAAAAATAAAAAATTAATTGATACTTCATCAAACTACTTAGTTTTAACGTATAATATTTATTCAAAATATAATTAAGTAGATAGTCACTATTTGATAACATAGATATAGATCAATGTTCAAATTATCTAAAAGTTTATATACATGATTATGAAAATAATATCTCATGATTTAATGGTTGGATCCAATTTGATATTCTAAAAAATATTATTAAGTGGTGTAAATGTAAAAAGTTAAATACCTAATATATATATATATATATATATATATATATTTTGAAAAAAAAATTGGGGGAGTCGTGGTTCCCCTTGGTCATAACCAAGGTCCGCCACTGAAAACACCACTAGGGAGTAGGGACTAGGGAGTTGTGCCTTATGGCCTTAACCTCAACGGTAAAATTTGCTCTCTTTTCTACGTAAAATTGATTTTTTTTTTGCTCAAATATGTTTTTAGTCGTGGAAATATACCCTTTTATGATTTTAGTCCCTAGAAATTTTTTTAGCAAATTAGTCCCTGGTAATACCTGTCATTATCATTTTAGTCCTTGATGTTTAATGTCTCTGTTAAGTGATGAGTTGGCACACAGAAACTGACACCTAGCAAACATGTGCTTGTCACGTGACCTCTGAAACACCTTAAATCCCTTTGCCTTTCACGTGACGATACAATAAACCCAAACCCCCTCTTTTGTGCCCTAATTTCTCTTTGTTGTGGTCTTATCTTGCGCTCTGAAAAACAAGTTTGGGACGACGGGTGTGGAGCCAACATTCGAGGAAAAATTCTCGTTGTTGTGAGTGCGTGTGGGTCGTGAAGCGGTAGGACACATGCTCTGCTGTGAGGCATTCTTGGAGGTGAGTCATGTCTCTGCTTTCTACAGATAATGCATGTGGGGGACCAATTTTTTAGAAGATTCGAACTTATTTTGAATGCGAAAGTTGTATATTCTGTATTGCTTTGTTGTTTTGTCAGATTCCTTTATATTGTGTTGTTTATTATTAGTGGTAAATAGGACAATAATTGTTTAGGTTAATAATTTATAGTTTTTGATGTGGTGGGGATAACCTACCTTTTTTGGATTCATTTGTTTAATAGTTATAATGTGAAATTCTCGGGTTAGCCATGTCTTTCACTTTGGTTGTGCACCATAGGAGGGCATTCGTAAATGATCCATTTCTGAGGTATAAAAGGGGTGATATTACTGCATTCTACAATATGGACATTTGGTCTTACTTTGAGGCCCTGTCTATAGTGAAAGAGTTGGGATATGTAGGGGAGTGGAGTTATGGTGGAGGGTGGGTAAGTGTGAGGGAAAGTTTGAGTTTAAGTCAATAACATGAGACAGTCTTAGAAATGGCTAATTATGCCACTGCTCATAAAACTGAGGTTAATCTTGTGGTGGAGCATGTTTCTGTAGCAGTACCTAATGTGATAGAGGCTTTACCTGGCCTTGAGCTAGTTAAGGAGACCCAAGTCCAGAAGGGTGGCAACTGTGATGGTGAAGAAGTTAATGAAGGGGTGAATAAGAAGGATAAGGGTAAGGTTGTTGAGGTGGGAGATGGGAGTTTGGAAGATTCTGGGAGTGAATATAGTATTGATGGGAGCTGGGAAGAGTATTTGTTTGATGACAGTGAAGATGAAAGCATGTTTAAAAGTGGTGAAGGTGAGACAGAGTATGTTGGAAATGAAAAAATTGAGGAGGTTGATAGAACCTTACACACTGATGGAATCCCTAACACTGAGGCAACCCCACATAATGGTGGTGGAACCTCAGAAACTGATGGAGTCCCTCACACTCAAGAAACCCCACATAATGCTGGTGGAACCTCACAAACTGATGGAGTTACTCACACTGAGCCAACCCCACATAATGATGTTGGAACCTCACAAGCTGAGGGAGTCCCTCACACTGAGGCAACTCCACATAATAAGGGACCTTCACAAACTGATGCTACTCCACAAAGGTCCAGGGCTGTAAGGATTAAGAGTGTCCCCCCACATAACCCAATTAGATCACCACAAAAGAGGGCTGAAGAAAGGAAACTAAGAAAAAAGGCTAAGAAAAGTGCTAAAAACCAACCACTTAGAAGGGTTCTACCTGCAGAAGTTAACACAGAGAGGTTTGTTCCAGAAAATTTGAAGGGTATGCATAATATTGATGATGGATATGTTAGTGAGGAGCTCCACAGTGACTTGGACTTGACTTACTCAGACACTAATGATGAAAACAGACCTAAATATCCTAAATTTCACAAGGAAGATATGTCTAAGAAGGGTTTTTTTTCAGCTTTTACATGTGTTTTGATGGATGTAAGAAGGGTTCTTTGTTTGCTTGTAGACCATTTGTGAGGGTGGATGGTTGTCATTTGAAGACTGAGTATGGTGGTATTCTATTAGTTGCTATAGAAAGGGACCTAAATGATCAATTTTTTCCCTTAGCTTTTGATGTAGTTGAAACCGAGAACAAGGAGACATGGAGATGGTTCTTGGAACTTTTTCTAGAAGACATTGGTGACTTGTCTCAGAAAAGATGGGTCTTCATCTCTGACCAACAAAAGGTATTTTTGCAAATTTATTAAGATTCATCAGTTTACTATTTCGTTACTGAAAAATACAATTAAATGTTGTTTTTTGTCATTTTTCAGGGACTTGTCTAGATTTTTTATGAAATGATGCATGGGGTTGAACACAGGTTGTGTGTTAGGCATCTGTATGCCAATTTCAACAAAAAATTTGGAGGGGGAACATTAATGAGAGACTTGATGTTGGGAGCATCTAAAGCAACTTATGAGCAAGCCTGGCAGGAGAAGATGAATCAGCTGAAAGAAATTAGTGTCCCTGCATATGAATGGTTAGTTGTTGTCCCTAGAAAGGCATGGTGTAAGCATGTCTTTCCCTTTTATTCAAAGTGTGATGTTGTCATGAATAACCTTAGTGAAGCCTTTAATAGCACAATTCTTCTTGCTAGGGACAAACCTATAATCACTATGTGTGAGTAGATTAGGACATATCTAATGAGTAGGTTTGCTTCACTAAATGAAAAATTAGATAAGTATGAAGGAAGGGTTATGCCTAAACCCAGAAGGAGGTTAGACAAGGAAATTGAGAAGAGTGGGCATTGGCTAGCAACTTGGGCAAGTGATCTAAGATTTGAAGTAAGGCATACCATGTTGCCTAATAGGTTCATTGTGAATTTAGGCACAAAGAGTTGCACTTGCAACTTCTGGGATCTTGTTGGAATACCTTGCAGACATGTAGTGGCAGAAATATGTATGAAGGGAGATAACCCAGAGAATTATGTCCACCACTATTATTCTAGAGAGGCTTATGCTGCATGTTTTGGACAAACCATTAGTCCAATTAATGGGCAGAACTTGTGACCAATAACTGAAGATGAACCCCTCATGCCACCTAACTACAAAAGAGGGCCTGGAAGGCCAAAGAAGCTTAGAAGAAGGCAACCAGATGAAGTTGAACACCCAACTAAACTGAAAAGGACTCATACTAGCAACAGATGTGGGAGATGTTTGGCTTATGGTCACAATACAAGAAACTATAAGAATCCACCCAATGCTACTGAAGGGGATTCAGGACCTGCCCAGGTAAGTTTCCCATTTTTTTTGAAGTTCATCATTTATCTCAAATTTATTCGTTATAAATGCTATGTATTGATTATAATATTTACAGCATAGCCCAAAAAGAAGAAGAAGTCTGTCAAGAGGGGAGGCACTAGTATTATAGAACCAACAACTGAGGGTGGAGGGTCTACTATGACTCAAAATGCTGCAACAACTGATGGTGGAGGGTCTACTGTGACTCAAAATGCTGCAAAAACTTAGGGTGGAGGGTCTAATGGGAATGGAATTCAAACCTCTCGTGTGACTCAAAAGGTAAGTACAAAATAGTTTTTCCCTTTTTTTAAGATCTTGCTACAAGTTTTATTTCTGGAGCTCATACCTACTTCTTACATGTATAGGATAAAGGTAAAAAGGCATTTTAAATTTTTGAATGACCAAAACCATCGGTTTTAATTATAAGGACTAAAATTAAATATTGACCGGAACTAAAAACATATCTAACCCTATAATAATAAATATTCTAGGGTTAAATATATTTTTAGTCCTTGAAATAATAGGTGGTTACGAGTGTTTGATTTTTTTTATTTTCAAATATAATTTTCAAAACAAAATGTGTTTAGCTAAAATGGTTTTTAACTCAATTTCAAAACATTTTTATTTCAGTTTTCAAAACCCAAAAACAAATTGGAAATGCGATTATATGGGTTTTAGTTTTTAAAATGTCATGTATCACCAACTCTCCAACAACACCATTATCGCTTGACGCGCTCCACTGCTGCCACCACTAAGAACCTCCTCCTCCACCACCACCATCACTACCACCACCACCACCACCATTATCACCTGGCATCCTTTATCGTGACTTGACACTCTCCACCACCATCGCTAATACTGCCATATGACACCCTCAACCATTGTCATACCGCTCGACATCTTCCACAACCTCCACCACCACCACCACCAGCACTATTTCCTCTGTTGTCACATTTGTTGGACATCCTCCACCATCGTTGCATTACTTGATGCCCTCCACCACTTTCACTGCCACCCAACATTCTCCACCATCGATTGACATCTTTCACCATTGTCGTTATCATTGCCACTTGGCACCCTTCACTTCCATCGCCATCCCAACAATATCATTGTCACTTAGCACCCTCCACTGTCGCCAGTACCACCTAGCACTCGCCATCTGGCATCCACCATCTACACTACTGCTTAACCACCATTATTATCGCATAACACCATCCAATAGAGGGTATTTGGCAATGGTGGTGGAGGTAAGGTGCATAGAAATAGAGGCTCCAATGAAAATATAAAATTATAAAAATGATTACAACTTAAATCTGTAAACAAAAAAAATAGAAATTGAAATTATAAAACTAAAAGCTAGTTTTGGATTTTAAAAGTTTCAAAACTGAAACCCGCACTAAATGGACTCTTAAATAACAATGAAGTGCTAGTTTATTTTATGATTGGTAACAATAATAATCAATTGTTCTGAAAACAATTTTAAATCACTATCATTCAATATATTTCATAAATCGTATATTATTATTAATTTATTTTGTAATTATACCAAAATCAATTCATCCTAATCTAACTATAAACCAAACGAATATGAAGTTAAAAAACAACATTTACGAATACTCCAAAGATGCCAACATGATTTACCCAAAAAAATGTTTTTGAACAACCTACCACATAAAATTGATGATAATCCGATTGGTAGCTTTGCAGTTTTGCACCAAACAAGTCAAACCGAAGCCAACCAAACATAGACAGGATAACTTTGTACCTTCACACCTATCCCGGGGTTTATTTTTCAAGCCAGGTTCAATGGTTCATCCCCCTACAGATATTTTGCTCTGTAAGTACAATCTCTCAACATAAAGTTTTCAGTATATTATGGCACCATTCATCTGACCAATTAACTATTAAGAAAACAAATTCAAGCTTCTGGTAACATCACATGAAGTCTGAACAAAATTTGAAAATACATAGTCAAACTAATGTATACAGCTTCTCCCCAGAAGCAGGAGCTAAAGCACAACAAAGTATGTTTTTGGTCCATTCCCCTAAGAGGATGTATAGAAACAGTAATAACTTAGGCTACACTCACAAAACCTAGCCACCTGCTAGGAAAATTGGCTTCACAGCTCCTTCTAGATCTAACCTTTTCAAAAGAGATAGGTGTATCCAAGCACCAACAACAGCAGGACTAGCAAAACAGCAGATGCAATCCATACCCAGTAATTGTTAGACTTTTTCCGCTTAAGAATGACTTTCTGAATCGACTCTGGGCCTTTCGCTCGGGTCCTGGACCTGATACCACTCTCCTTTGAGACCTTTTCCTTCACTGGAGCTGGGGCTTCAACAATATCATTAACCTTTTCTTGTTCTGTAGCCTCCTCAACTGCTTCAACTTCTGGTTCCTCCACAGGATTGGGAACAGTTGCAGCTTTCTTCTTTGCTTTCTTCTCACTTGCCTAAAAACAGGTTTCAGATTTTGAGAAACATGTGAATGATATGAGAAAAAGGATTTCAATCCTCTCATGTTAACAAGTAAAATGACAAAGTCATGTTATGAGAGAGAAGAACACAAAAGTAAAATTAAGGGACCCTACTACACAAAAAAAAGTGGTCTCTATTGTAGTAGTTTCTGTATCCTTCTCTCATAACATTACAAAAACTAACATGAGGGAATCCAAATCAAGAAAGAATCACATGACACATCAACAATCAAATTACCTTAAGCTTCTTCTCAGCTTCCTTTTGTGCTCTAAGAGCTGCTTTGGCAGCAGCCTTCTCTGCTAACTTCTTCTTCCTTTCCAAGGCCTGCTTCGCTTTAGCAATTTCCTCTTCTCTTTTCATCGCTTTCAGCGTTGCTGGATCAATTTCAGGTTGTTTGGTGGCAGGGGTCACCTTTTGGGGATTTTCAAATTCATATTCATCATTTTTTTCTGTTAAATCCTTATTATCTGGTTTGGATTTCAAGTCTTTCCCTTTGTTTTTGGATTCTTTCTGAGTAGGCAAAGTTTCTTGTGGAGAAGGCTTAGGCTCCTCCTTTGGCTGTTTTGGGAGGGCTTTTGATAATGCATCAGTTTCAGCAGGTTTTGGTTCTTCTATCAGTGGTTTTTCATCTGGGTTTCTCATCCGTCCATCCCTACTCAACTGCCGCATATCCAATGATGACAAAATTCTTTTCTCATAATCATTCCTAAAAGCTTTGTCACTGTTCCAGAGTGACATAAATTTCTCAACCTAAAACCAGGTGGAAAAAAAATTAAAAACTGAAATTCAACCACAACACATCATAGCCAAGAAAAGCAAGAAAAAGTAATCAGATGATAAAAGTGCAATGCCATCATTAAATATTGTATAGCTATAAAGATTGAACATTATGTGGACAAACCTCTGACTGTGAAAGTTCATCAAGAGCATTGACATCTTTCTTTGCAGCCAGCTCCCGTGATTTGTTCAAAAGTGTACGACTTTGGTAGAAATAGGAATTCTGAAAAAAGATGATATTAATTCAAATTCACAAGTTATTCTGCAGGGCTACATCATAGCACTGGAAAAAGTTTAGTAATAATGACTTAAGCTACTAGAAATTTACATCAACAACAATATCAAACATGCTTAGATGAAATTATACTTTATTGGGTTCATGATAATAGATATGCTAAATAATTGTCACTTTGGTAAAACTAAAGATTCTTGTTACAATGTCAATTAAATTTCTAGATCAGCAAATTTTAGGTACAAACTTCACAAATAGTGAGATAAATTTGGTACCTTGTATGGATGGAAAACAGAAGGATTAAAAAACAAAATGATGCTACATTTGGGATAATTAAGAGAATAAATGAAGATGGAATGCTGCCACATTTTGCATTATCTTTAAAAATATATTGATATCAAAAGAGATGAAAATGCAAAAATAAGGGTTTTCACCATTCCTGTACGAAGATGAAAGACAAAAATAACATTTTTGTAATTATTAGTGAACAGAAAATGAATAAGATAACATTTTCACAAAACAAACACACCCTTAGGTTCAACGAAAACATTGTTGAACCAACCCACCCCATTTTTCATTCCCTATATACTACACACCCTCATTTTCCACCTATTCTACCAAGCACACCCTAAAACAATTACACACTAGATACTAGACATTGCTCATATTTAAAGCAATACATACCCCCTCATCACGCTGTTTTCTCAGCTGCTGAATGCTCTCATAAGCTTTTTCCCTCTTCTGAATCACAGCTGTCAGTTCATCCTGTAGAGACTGGATATCCTTGTCTATTGTTTTCAGCACATCATCAATTTGCTGGATTTTGGACCGAATTGCTTGTCTCTCCTTCTTGACTCCATCCAAATCCCCACCTATAAGCTGCAATATAAATTAATTTCATAAGGACTTTTTTGAATAATACGAAAAAAAATTTCAGAACACTTGAGGAAAAAATCCCAATAGCACAGCTAAAAACAAAATTGTCTTACCTTAACTTGATCTTGAATGGCTTCTTTTTGTCCAATAGAATCCTGTAACTTGGTCCTCATTGCAGCATTTGCAATAACTTTCTCCCTTGTCCCCTCAAGCTGTTTGATTTCTCGGAGGAGTTGTTTTTCCTCAGTCAATGAAATGCTCTCATGCTGTATGCGGTATTGTAAGCTATATATCTGCATCCATCAAAGCATAAAGGAGTAGTGGATGAATGGAGAATAGATGCTGGGATTAACTACAATAAAGACAAAGTGAAGAACTCTGGATTTAAAAAACTTAGGATTCATATCATACGACATCATTAAGTTCCTCCTCAGATGAGCATAAACCACCACGACCTGCATTATTTGCAGTTCGCAGCTTGCCCAGTGCCTGCTGCAAAGGTTCGATCTCTTTTATTTTCTCATCTACAATACTCTGAAATTGCCTATTGTCTTCTCTTAGAGACTTTATCTGAGAAATCAACTCTGCTCGTTCTGACTGCAGGTAAGAGTAAAGACCAAATATACAATTATATTAGATGTCTGTTGAAATGGAGTCTGTTATATCATGCCACTCCACAAATATAAAACTTTAAAGGAAAAGACAGTACAATGTTAGGTGAAGTGCAAGCCACACTAATTTTTTCTTACACATCAGGTAATTTCCAGATATAATTTCTTCATTCCACAACCGTTTTCTATGCTAGTGAGCTCTACATTTGCAAAGATCCCAACATCCATCATTAAACACACTAAAAATATGTCCTCCCATTATATACATCTTTCTCCCTATTTCCAACCACGGAGCTGTTGAGCTGATGTGTAAGACAAACCCATCTTTCACAAACACAAGTACTACAATTTATCCCATAAACATCATACAACAGAGTTGTTATCCTGAAGACCATATTTCACATTGGCTTCTATCAATAGGCCCAATAGGTGCTTACATTTGACACAATGATGTTCAAACCTACCTAATGATGGCAAGAAGGACAAATGGTGAAGAGTTAACAATTAGGTACTTTTATTTTTAACTGAAAATGTATAAGTGGATAATTACTGCAACAACGGATACTAAAATTAGATAACTTTGTATACAAAGACATGATGTGGCATAACTAACGGTTGATGCCTGTCCAACACCAATGACTTTGCTTGACACTTGGTAGTGAGAGGAGGATGATTGGATGAAGGAGTGTGTGACACTGTTAACACACATCTCAAGGTAGTCAAAGGAAAAATGCACCCTTTAAGGTTCCAGGGGATTCCAACACCTTGAGTTGAGAAGCACACAGAACACACATGCCTCGTGAAAGAAGGGCATCAACATTAGATAGTAAATTATTGACTCTTTTCCATTAATTTTCTATATAAATCAACAAACCAAGCATAGCATTTATAATAGAAATAAAATATTAAAAGTTCAATTTAAAAGACCCTTTTTTAAGCATTCAGACTATTTTATCTCCCTTAACATTGCATGCCATGTGTTTGTTTATCTGTTCACAAATGGTTGCACACTAAAAAGGAAGAAATTGAAAGGGCAGAAAATTTGTGTTCACGTAAACATGCGCTTGAGGTGTATAGAACAGATAAACAAACACACTAATAATTGCATCAAACTAGCAAGTTAGTTACTTTTAGGATATTTTACAGTTATGAATATGAGTATACGACAAGCATAGGCCCCAGACCCCTTCTGGAGCCTCGCCTTGGTGCCTTTGACTACACTGACACGTATTGCTTCCGTCCTTGGATTCTATTCCCAGGTTAACAGGAAATGAAAATGCAAAGGAAATGAAAATGCAAACCAAACAGGTCATAACATTTTAACAAGCAACAATGAATTATTCTGAACTCACCCGTTTTGCCTTCAGTGCTTCAGTGATCTGAAACCGGGCTTGATTTTTCTTGCTAATCTCTTTATCCAGTTGATCAATTTTAGATTTGATGGATGGATCATCATAAGGCCGGCACCTGACAAAATAAAAAGAATGAATCTGCTTAGGTGCAGGCCACTCTTCAACAGCATCCTTTGGTGCATTGGAATCTGAAACATCATTCCCTTCCCCTTTAGCAGATTCATCTCCATGTGACCCAAATTTGATGGGCTCACCAGCTCCCAAATCTTGTTCCAGTTTTCCATTCTCCTTTTCAGCACCGTTCTCCAATGGTGCTTGAACCATCTCAAATCCCACAACCTCAACCGCCATGGCTCCAACTACAAGACAGCCTCACAAAAACCAATGAAACCTAATTCCAAAGCAAAAAAAAAAGAAAATACATATGTATATCATATCAATATCAATATCAATATAGGGAAAATTCAAGAGCATGCATAATTGAACAGCTTGATCCACAGGCTCAATAAACAGGTAAATAAATGCTAAATCATGAATAAAAAAGAATGAGTTTAGGATATTGCTATTATCAAATAACCAAAATACACACACATATGCAGAATATTTCTTCAAAAAAAAAAAATAATCCACAGCGCATACGCAGGACAGAGCTACGTGAACGATGAACACACCATTTCGTCAATAAATATATGAATTCCATTAATTGGATCACAAACAACCAAACCAGCATAGCTTGTGAATTGAATACAGAGGATCTAAAGACTATCATCTTCATCTCAAACATGCAGAGGAAACAAATCAGAAACACCACAGTTGGGAATTGGGATAGACGATTTCCTTAAAAAATGTATATGTGGGTTTTTTAGGGTAAAAGCCGCCTTGTTTCATGACCAAATCCAGCATGCAAATTCAAACCCCATAAGAGATAAAGTCAACAAAACAAAATTCTGTAAGGGCATGATCTGAAAACATTGAAAACATTGAAGGATCACCAGACCATTGATCCACCAAAAAAAAGACAAATTATGAGAAAGCCCAGATAAAAGAATACCAGTGTAGAGAGCAAGGGTGATTGCAGAGCAGAAGACCCCTTTTGACAAAGGGTCTCCAAATCCAAATTATGAGAAAGGCCGGATAAAAGAAAAGAGAAATTGAAAATGGGTCAGATCTCGCTCCGTTTTTCTTCTCGAATCCAAGCCTCAAGTTTCTCCACGTGCAGAACCAGTTCCACCGAGAGAGAGACAAAGAGAAAGAGAGAGAGAAAAACAGAGGAGCAGCTACAGTATTTTACACTGCCCTATTTATATAAACGAAAGTTGAAGATTTTTTCAGGTTCAGCAGTGGATTTCGCTACCTCGATTTCTTCAAAAACAGTAAAAACGTTGGACTACCGTTTTTCTTGACAGTGTTATTTTAAGGATTTTTTTTTTGTTTTATGATTTTCTTTCTTCCTTTTATTTTGGGAAAATGATGAAAAAAGTGTTTTGAGTTTTTCATTTTTGGATCAGAGTTTAATAATTTTTTTAGGGTTTGGAGCATGAGATGCATTTTCTGCAAAGAATTATCAAGGACAACAAGTTGATGGCTTTGACGAGCGTCTTTTTCTGATATCCATAATGACAGTCACGTACTTGTGGTAAGTTACATCTCCTTCAGGAATTAATTGGATAGATAGGATAGAGTCTAAAGGGCAAAATAAGTTGGTTATATGATTGTTCCAGCCAGTTTTTAACCCCATAAGGATGCCCATTAATTCAGCATGGATGTTGTCTAAGTAACCTAATCCTCCATAAAAGCCAAGTTTCCACTTTCCTTAACTGTCCCGAAAAATTCCCCCATACCCTGCCATCCCTGGATTTCTGAGCGAACTACCATTCGTGTTAAGGGTAACCTGATTAGCACTGGGAGGCAACCAAGAAACGAGGCGAACTGCAAAATTGTCGTTGTTGTCTGGAAAGAAAGCGTTCGTGATGTTTGTCCCCAAGTTCCTAATATTGCAAATTGTCTTGAATGTTGGTTGACGATCTGCAGCAATGGAGGTACATTTTCTGTTTATCCAAATGTTCCGAAGTGCTGCTGGGAAGAAAGTTGGATTGTTGCAAGCATTTTCACGGATCCGGTTTCTAAACTCGTCTTCAGAGATCGAAGGGGTAATGTGCACTCCAAGTGCTCGCCAAATGTCCTAGGCATAAATGCAATCCCGCAAGTAATGGATGATAGTCTCCTGTTGATCATTGCAGCAACTACAAGTATTTGATTGAGCTAGGTCGCAAGATGCATGAAGAACGTTCACTGGGAGAGCTTTGTGACAAATTTTCCAGAGGAAAAGCTTTATTTTCTCACGTAATTTAAGTCTCCAAATCCACCCCCAATTACTATCATTATTTGTTGATTGAGATGCATTTGTAAGCCAATTGTAGCCTGCAGATGTTGTTTAGAATCCCTTAGGAGAAGGCTGCCAATTATAGACGTCTCTAATATTATCATTAAGATGAAGATGAATTTGTAGAATGGAATGTTTTACTTGATCAGGTACAGTAGTTGTTACATCCTCAAGATTCCATTGGCCATCCCTCCAAACTTCCCTAATGGTTAAGTTATAATCCTGAATATTGACATAGTTCACCAAGGTGCTAATTCTTTCACCATTTAGCCAGGGGTCAAAACAAAAAGATGATGAATCATTGCCCAAGCGCAAATTGTAACTTGCAACTAGCTTTTCCTTAGCTTTACACAAAGATAACAAAACATGTGAGCCTAAAGAACTAGAAACATGAAGGTAACAGATAGTAATTTTGTACCTGTCATGTAGCAGTCGAACCCATAATCTTTTTCTAATGTTAATCTTATCCCAAACAAGTTTACCCAATAAAGAAATATTTTGATTACGGGCAAACCTTATAGCCACGCCTCCAACATGTTTAGGAAGAATGATCTTTTCCCAATTGACAACATGCAAACCTATGCCCTTATTACTATTCCATAGAAAGTTATGGGCTGCACTGTCAATTTTATTACATATAGTTTCACGCAGCCAGTGAGTTTGCATGGAATAAAGAGGAATAGTAGTGAGAGCAGACTTAACTAAAGTCAATTTTCCTGCCTTATTCAATAGACTTTTCTTCCAAGAAGCAAGTCTATTAGAAATATTGTCAATTATAAAATTATAGTCTTGAATCATATGCCTACCACCCATGACATGTTGGGCCTTTTCTTTCCTAACCCATTGCAATTTGTTTTTGTCTTGGTAGTTACTGGGGCCCAGTTGTAATTGGGTATCTCCAATAGTTACCTTTTTTGGGAAATCTGATAGAATATTGTATTTATTTTTTATGGCTAAATCTCGCTTCTAATTGATCACATTATTGCAATGGCTGGCCTTTTCTTGCGTGTAACAATTAACCAATCCCCATAATCTGCTCCCCTCAATTAATGGTATTAACATTCGTTATAGCATTTCCATTATTGGAATTCTGACCGTTAGTTGCAGTTGCGTCTGGTGTTGCTACGCCACCACTGGCTTCCCGCGATGGTTGGTGGTGAGTGTGTTGTTTCTGCTTGATGCAATCTCTGCTGACATGACCATAGCAGCCACAGTTGGAGCATAAGATATGCAACCCCTCATATTCTATATTGTGCCAATGATCCCTGATTATAATTTTCATAACAACAGGCTAATGCAAGTCAATTTCTATGCAGACGCAAGCAAATCTTCCATGTTCAACCTGTAGCGTATTTGTTTTTTAGTCTCAAAATATTATTAAATGATTATTAATTTTTAAGTCTCACAACCCTGAGTTTTAATGGATAACAAATTTGGTAAACAGTCTTTGATAAGAAAAAACAGTTTTCTGCTAAAGGTAATTTATGTGTTTCAGAAGGTATCTGATACAGCAACCCTCTGAAATCATGAAACCCTCTGATGTGGTGCAACCTGCTGAAGAAGAGGAACCTACTGAATGATCAAGACCTACTTACACTAGAGAACCTTCTGAAGAAGAGAGACATCGTACTGAAGCTTGTACCTTTTTGGGAAAGTGCTTCTCTGTTAATTCCCTTTGAAGACTCAAGTCATTCGTAGCCTTTCTAAGTTGCTTGTGCTTCTTCCAGAAATTCAGATCAGTTACTTTTTGGCATATTTCAAATTTTCATTAACAAAAGAGGCAAAGTCTGCTGTGAAGTCATTGTGCTCAGAAAAAAGTGGAGTTTGCTCTGCTGACACCTACTATCTGTTGCACCTGCTACTGCAAGCTACCAAGGCTATGTGTCTCAACGGGAGCATTTGCATTAAATGTTATCTCTCAACGGGAATCATATTGAAGCTAAACAGATCTCTTTTCCAACCCTATAAATATGAAGTCTCATGCAGAAGGAAACATATAGAGAACGAACATACTTGCTGAAACGCTGCTCAAAAACTGTCTCTGATATTCGTTCATTTGTCTCATTTGTACAACAATTTTCCTATCCTGAGTTTTACTCAGTTATCTGTACATCTTGCTCAGTTTAGGCTTTGAACTTCCATAGTTTAAAAGCTTAAGCAATTTTCTTTTTACACACTGGTTGTGTGTGAGCCTGGAGAGGCTTGGTGTTAAACAATACTTGGGTTTGAGCCTTGAGAGGCTTGTCTGTAAAATAATACTTGGGTTTTTAGCCTGAAGAGGCTGTGGATAAAACAATACTTGTAACTGTGATCAGTTAGTGGAAATCATTTGATGTTTTGGCTTTGGGACTGGACGTAGCTCACGGTGGTTGTGAATGAACCAGGATAAATTATTGGCTAAGTTTTCTCAATCCTTATCTCTTTATATTTGTTATTTGAACTAATAGGAGGGTTCTGAATAATCAGTTTTATAAGTTTGAACTTAAATTTATCTCAAACGCTTTATAAAACAAGCTTTCAACACTGTTTTTTGGACCTGCTGAAGCACTTCAGCAAGTCTCTGAAAACTCCAGTTTCAGCAAGTTACTCAAAACTTTTGTTAAACTCTGTTTGTGAAAAGGTTTCCAAGAAAATCTATTTGAAATTATAAAACACTATTCAACCTCCCTTCTAGTGTTTCATGTGGTTTCTACAGTTGGTATCAGAGCTCATCCTCGGGTTGAGCATCTAACAAGTGTTGAGGGAAGAAGATCCAGATGGAAACCTCAACCAACAATCCCCACTACATTGCAGAAGAAGCCTCAGTCTCAAGGCCCCTAGCTTTCAATGGTACTGACTATCATTATTGGAGAGACTGTATGAAGATGTTCATTGAGAGCAGTAACATAGATCTCTGGGATGTAGTCACAGATGGTGATTACATTCCCACCAACAATGGTGTGCCCATTCCTAAAGCAGAATGGACTGGTGATCAGAAGGCGCGTATACAACTTAATGCCAAAGCAAAACTCTATCTGGTTTGCTCCTTGATTAAATCAGAATATGAGAAGGTGCATGGATGCACTTTTGCCAAAGAAATCTGGGATACATTGGCTTCAGCTCATGAGGGGACTGAAAATGTAAAACAATCCAAAATCAGCATGCTTGTTCATCAGTATGAAATGTTCAAGATGCATGAAACTGAATCTATTGATCAGATGTTTGGAAGATTTCAAAACATCACAAATGGACTCAAATCTCTTGGAAGAACCTATGATTCAGGTGATAACAATCGCAAAATCCTTAGGAGTCTACCAAAGGTTTGGAGGCCCAAAGTGACTGCCATTCAATAGGCAAAAGACCTCAATACCTTGAGAATGGAGGAACTTTTGGGATACCTCAAAGTCCATGAGTTGGAACTTGGAGAAGATGCTCCCAAAAAGAAGTCACTTGCCCTGATGCCAAGTCCAAACTGCCAAGGTCTGGAGCATAGAAGGCCATGAAAGCTGAGGAATCTTCAGAAGGTTCTGAAGATTCAGAAGGTGACTCTGATGATGATGATGATCTAGCTCTTCTGAGAAGAAAGATCAAGAGGATGCTTCAGAGGAAAGGAAAGTTCAAAAAAGGATCATCCTCTGAAACCAAAGTAAGTAAGTAAGGTAAAGATTCATTTACTACTGACAAAATAATCTGCTATGAATGCAAACAGCCAGGGCACATGAAGGCAGATTGCCCAAAGCTGAAGAAACCCTTTTACAAGAAGAAGAAGTTCTTCAAGAAGAAAAAGGGTCTGATGGCAACTTGGGAAGACTTAGATGATTCAACTTTAGAAAAGAAAGATGAATCCGCTGAGGAGGCCAACCGATGTTTGATGGAAAGTCTCCCTTCATCAGACAGCTCTGAATCTGAGGTTATCCCTCAAACTCTTCAAGACATGTATGATGACTTGTTGGAAAGTTCTAAAGAACTTTTCCAAGAGTATAAGGATTTGTCTAGAGCATACATTGAAGTTGCAAACAAAAGTGAAGCTCTAGAAACTGAAAACCTTTTGCTAAAAAAAACTCTTAAAGAACTCTGGGACTAGTAGTTCAGAAAGTTTAATTAAAGAAAATGAAGTTTTAAAGAAACGAGTTGCTGAACTTATTAGAGATCTAGCCAACTTTGTTAATGGAACTAAGAACCTCAACAGAATGTTAGGTTCTCAAAGGAACTCCACAAACAAAGAAGGTCTAGGATACTCAGACAGTGAATCATCACATGATTCAAATTCTAAACCTGCTGAAAAAGCTAAGAAAGGTAAGTGATGCTCTCGCTGTGGAAAGCCTGGACACAGTGTGTCTCAGTGCAAACACAATAGAAAGGGCAGACCTGCTGCTAACAAAAAAGGACCCAAAAAGCTTTGGGTACCTAAGTCTCTGATTATTCCTGTTGCAGATGTGTTTAATAAGACAAAGGAGACACCACAAATGGTACCTGGAAAGTGGGTGCTCGCGACACATGTCCAGGTATGTTGCATTCAAAGCATATAATTTGAGATTTTCCTCCTTCAAATTTGTCCTTCTTTTCTGGGTATAAAGCTTCATTTTCATTTTCCCTTTCTTCTCAGCATTCTCTGAATCCTCTTGGAAATAAAGGCAAGTTCATCATCATTTCCGAAGGTTGATTCTTCCTCTTCATACTCTTGTTCTTTATCTTCTGTTGAAGAATTTGCACCGGTGCTGGCCCTATTTGAGGTGTTGGCTTTGAGTGCTATTGTTTTTCCTCTTCTTGGGAGTATTTCATCCATGAGTTCTTGCTCATGAACTTTGAGAGATCCAAGAAGTTCATCTAGTTTCAAGACAACAAGATCTTTTGCTTCTTGAATGGTTATTACCTTATGTAAAATTTGGAAGACTTATAGGTATTTTTCTCACTTGCTCTTGGTTAGTGTAGCTTTTTCCAAGAGATTTTAAGTCATTTATGATAATGGTTCATCTGCTGAACATTTCATCAATTGATTCATGTTCTAACATATTAAACATTTCATATTGATGAATCAAAATTTTTATTTTTTATTCTTTCACCCAGTCTGTTCCTTCATGTGCTATTTTGAGAGAATGTGCAGTGACTATGGTTATAGAGAATGTGCGGTGATGTTGACAACGATAGAGGGTGCTACATGACAACAATGGAGGGTGCTACATGATGACAATGCAATGGAGGGTGTTTCGCGTTGGTTAAAAAATTGAAATTGAAAATATAAAATTAAAAAACAAGTTTTGGCTTTTAAAATTTAAAAAATTGAAACAACGAAGTTGTTTAAAAAAAGTTGGGAAAAGAGTATATAACCACCCTAAACTTTCACCCTTTTACAAATAGGCACTATGAACTTATATTTTGTCCTAATTAACCCTTAAACTTCTATTATTGTTGCAATATGTCATTTCATTAACATAGAGTTAAATAATTAACGAAACCAATCATAATTATTCAAGATTTTGCAATTAAAATATTAAAATAATATAAAATAAAGTTTTAAAAAATAAAAAATAGAAAAAAAAAACCCTAAATTAAGAGAACACACCATCATGTTTCACTTTTAGAATTTCAAATGTGTTTGAAATTTGACATAATTCAAAAATAAAAAATTGAAAATTTTACTCTTTTACATGTTTTTAATATTTGAAACACAAAATATTGAAAAATTGATATTTATTATGTTAATTAAAGGACCTATTGCAATAATGATAAAAGTTTAAGAATTAATTGTGACAAATTGAAAGTTCATGGTGCCTATTTGCAAAAGGCCAAAAGTTCGGGGTAATTTTATGCTCTTTTCCCAAAAAAGTATAGTTAGGATTTTATACTTATACTAACATTTCTCATAATTACTAAAAATAAGATGAAAATATTTAATTTAAAAGAAATCAAACAAATATGTCAGTACCAACATTATTTACCCAAAAAAAAAAATCAAACCCTACCACATAAAATCTATCTATACTATTACATTTGGGAACTTTTTTATTTACTGTTCATTCACATTAGAACTTTTTTGGTCAAGGCTTTATAGTGTGGGCCATTTTTGCATTATGGGGCCAATCTATCTATAATATTATATAGGAGTAGTTTTTTGTTTACTATTCATTGGAGGCTTTATTTTTTTGTTAGGTCAAAGCCAATTGTGGATCATTGACTTTTTAATATTGGGCTTTTTTTAACGCGTTGTACATTTATGTTAGACGGATTCATATATATTGTAGGTTATGACTTTATGAATTACATGTACCATTTATGGGAGACAATCCTATATACCCTTTACATGTACTCATTTGCATTTTTTCAAAAATTTTATTCTCTTTTTTATAAAGTTGTTTTTTTATGAACCACATTTATCCTTCACGGGAGGCAGTCTTCCTCCTATCATTTTCTTTTTCTTTTTGTTTATTTTCACAATTTCATTTTTTATTGTTATTATATTAAAACATTTTCTCTCATTATTCGTTCATATTGTTTTGTTTCATTATAAAAGTGATATTTTTATAAACCACGAGTATCCTCCATGCGAAACAGTTTTGATCCTACATTTATTTACTTTTTTTTTCATACTTTAATTTTATTTTTTATTATTATAATAAAATAATTTCTCTCATTATTTATTCATGTTTATCTGTTTTGTTATATAAACTCATATTAAGGAATACAATATATATGTGTTGATTTACATTACTTTTAACATGATATTTCAATATATAATTTATCTTTCTATTTTATTCATTAATGTTTTCATTTATTATCTCACCTATCTATTCGATTTATTTATTGAATATATATTAAAATTCATATTTATGTCACTTTTAATTTTCTGTTTTTTGTTATTTTATTAATATATTTTCGCTCATTATTTGTTCCTATTAATCTGTTACATTACAAAAGTGATTTTTTTATAAATCACGGGTATCGTTCACGAGAGACAGTCATGCTCTTACTGTTTTCTATTTTTCTTTTTTTATCACACTTTCATTTTTTATTATATTAAAATAATTTCTCTCATTATTCATTCCTATTTATTCTCATTTCAGTAAAGTAATTTTTTTATGAACCACATGAAGCAGTCTGACTCCTGTCTTTTTTTCCTTTTTCTTTTTTAATCACACTTTAATTTTTATTTTTTATAATCATTATATTGAAATAAGTTTTCTCATTATCCATTTATGTTTATCCATATCATTACATAAAAACTCACATAAAGAAATACGATATGAGTTTATTTACATCAATTTTAATGTATTTTTTTAATATATTATTTATCTTTCTATTTTATTCATTAATGTTTCACTATTATCTCTCTTATTTATTCTATCTATCAATTTACTTACATTTACTCTATATTAAAATTATTTCCACAGTACACGTGTTATTTTTTTACATGTATTTTCTCAAGTTTTTTATTCTCTTTTCTGTAAAGTGATATTTTTATGAATCACATTTATCCTTCACGGAAGACAATTTCACTCATGTTTTTTTCTGTTTCATTTTGTTTTTTTTTTCAAAAATTAATTTTTATTATTATTATATTAAAACATTTCCTCTAATTATCCGTTCATATTAATTTATTTCATTATAAAAGTGATATTTTTATAAACCATGGGTATCCACTATCCTCCATGTGAAGCACTTTTCCTCCTACATTTTTTTCCTTCTTTTATCACACTTTAAATTTTTTTTATTATCTTAAAATAATTTCTCTCATTATTTATTCCTATTTATTTGTTTCGTTACATAAAAACTCATATTAAGCAATACAATAAATGTATTGGTTTACATTAAATTTAACACTATATTTCAAAATATCATTTATCTCTTTATTTTATTCATTAATGTTTTCATTTATTATCTCACTTATCTATTTTATTTATCTATTTACTCTATATTAAAATTGTTCATCGAAACACGTGTCATGTTTTCTCACTTGCATTTTTTTAATTTTTTATTAACAATACAACAAAGTGATTTTTTTTACGAACCATACAACAATATTCCATGTGAGGCGATAATTCTCTAGTTGTTTTCTTCTGTTTTTCTTTTTATTTTCTATCAGATTTTCATTTTCTTTTTTATTATTATATTAAAATAATTATCTGTCTATTTTATTCATTAATGTTTTCACTCATTATCTTTCTTATTTATTCTATGCACTCTATATTCAATTTTTTTGCTCGATACACATGTCACATTTTCTCACATTCGTTATTCATATTTTTTTAAATTTTTTATTCTCACTTCAATAAAGTGAATTTTTTATGAGCCCAAGTACTCCATATGAGGCAGTCATGTTCCTTCGATGAACATCCATATAATGGTGGGATTAACTCTTCCAATAACGGTTTTGTCCATACACTTTATATAGGTTTTAGGTGACTAAGATGAGAGCTGCAGATCTCAAATACCAATATAATTTAAATTTAGAAATACTTTTATGATGTCTTGATTATAATTTTTATGGACAAAATTTCAAATTATAATTATAAAATTTATAATTATTTTCTTTTCTTTTACTTGAATAAAATTATTATGAGTTTAATTAGTATGTACTGACAGTGTAAAAGAGTTTTACACTGACGTTTAATCATGATTCTTCATTTATATGACTTTTAAAATATTAATTAGTAAAGTCAACAAACTTCCCATAAATCAAGGGTTGTGATTAACTGTCTGTGTAAAACTTTTTACACTGTCAGTGTACAATCATTTTTCTCAATTATTATATTGTATTTTGATTTATTATATATTCCATATAGTACGTGTAAAAGTTAAGCAAAATTTTCAATTACAGGTTTAAAGTGATTTTTTTAACAAACCATAAATACCCTCCATCGGAGTTAGTCCTGCTTCGGTCATTAATATCGACATCATAGTGAGGTTAGCTCTCCCAATAATATTTTTTCCATACACTTTTATATAGTTTTGAAATAAATGCATTGTGAGATCTCAAATGTGAATATACTTTAAATTTATTATATTAATAATGTATTTGTTATTATTTTCTATAAACATGATAACACTATGATATTCACATTCTACTAATTGATGTATATAATTATATCATAAATTTATTTTATTATAAAAATTTAGTAATATATGTAAAAATGAACATAACCCAGAACCCAATGTCGGGCACTATGAATCTACGATTACAATGTTTTAAAAGTATAATGATATAAAATAAAAGACTATAAAAGTCAAGGACAAAGTCTAAAGTTAACCGAAAAAATGAACAAAAAATATAATTTATCTAATATTAAAAAATATAATATTTTTAAGATAGAAATATATTTAATTTTAATTTTTTTCTTGCAATTTCATTATTTTATAAAAATAATTACTGTAATATTTAAAGTATATATGAAAATTGAAAAACCGTTACCTGTGCAACAAATGTCAATAAATCTATTTGTTAATATAATTTTAAAAAAATATTTGTTTTAATATTTGTAGATCGTGTAACAATATTCTATTTTTTATTTTTCTTCATTTTATAAGATTTTTTGATTCTCCTTTTCAATGTTTCTTTCTTCTAATGACATATTTTTATTCTGTAATTAATAAATGTCATACCAGTTTTAACTTAAAATGGATGAGTTGGGTTTAGTGTCAAACCTTTACAATTGTGGTCACAAAACCCACAATTAAAGATCATTTATATACATATCAAGTAAGAAGCATGTTAGATGATAAATTAACAAAAAGATTACTTCCCAATTATTTTTATTAATTTATTTATTATTGGAATATAATTTTTTTATTCTTTCAAACATCGTATTAAACTCTAAGTACTCAAAATGGATGAATATATCATTTCTATGTTAAAATAATTTTAAGATGTGATACATATTAAACAAGATTACATGTCATATTAATATTGATATGAATTATTGATGGTCAAGCTGATATTGAAATACCAGAGGATTTACTGATAAAGTCTACAGGTAATACAATTGGAGATATAGTTTCTTTTGCCTATCCTAATTTGCTATCAAATTTTGATAACATAGAATTATTTCAAGATAAAGCGATTCTTGCTCCTACATTGGATGTACTTGAGTTTTGATAGTATATGGAAGGTGGATGGGGAAGTTGGTATTGAAGCTAATTAGTTGACAATTGAATTCTTAAATGATATTAGGTGTTGTGGGCTCCATGATCATAAGTTGGTGTTAAAGATTGAAGTGATTGTTATGCTAATGATGAATCTTGATATATCCACTAGACTTTGCATTGGAACTAGATTAACAGTTGATTAGTTAGGTTCTAATGTCATTGGAGAAACCTACGGGAACACATTTGGAAACAAATGTATTCATTCATTGAATGAATTTAATTCCATCTGAAAATCTCACCCCATTAAAGTTTCAACGAAGACAATTTCCATTTTTCTTTGCTTTGCTATGACCATTAATAAAAGTCATCGCCAGACATTGTCACATGTTGGTGTGTATTTACCAAGACCCATTTTTTCTCATGGTCAATTATATGTTGTTGTATCTAGGGTTAAGTCTCAACAAAGACTTGGGATTCTTATATGTGATGACAACTTTAAGTGTCGTAATGTTACAAAAAATATTGCCTACAAAAAAGTGTTTCAAAAATTTTAAATGAAACAATATTGCTAATAGTGTTCATTTGTAATTATTAAATGTGACTATTTCATGTTTCCAAATTCATTTTATTTTGTTAGTTTGTTATATTCTTAATCTACTAACAAGTATCAAATTAAATATTAAAAATTAATTAAACTTATGATTTAATATTTTTTGGTGACTTAAACTTACGTTGGGGTGCGCCAGGCCCTTGCAGTAGTGCAACACATGGGCGACACATGAAGATCCCAGCAGCAAGCTACTGTAATGGACCTTTCCCCTAAAAAAATAAATTTAATATCATGTGGACCAATGGCCCACGTATCAGATATTAAACTGATAAGAACAGATTTAATATATTATTAAAATTTAAAGTTAAATATTTAGGTGACATTTAAAATACACTCTTTTTATTTTGAGTGTACGCTACACACTTTGCTTTCAACCGGACGATATATTAATTTTTAATTTGATGGCAAGGATATCTATTATTTTTTTCACTTGGTAGCCCGTGTAAGAGCTTATTTTTTAAAAACTTCTAAAAGGTCCTTTGAATATTTTTATTTCATGTTGCATTTAAAATTTGAAATGAGATATAAATGCAGTGTTGACTTTTCAACCCCTACGTGCACTGTTTTTGATTAAAATGAAAATTTAATATTACTTTTGCTGATTTTGATCAGTAAATATCATTGAATAAAACTTAGGTCTTCGTAGTTACTTTGCTAATTTTCTTGATATGTAGGTTGCAGTGAGTGGGTACTTGGAATAAATATTAGAGGGAGTTAAAATAAATTTTTAATGTATAAATAAATAAATATATATATATATATATATAATATTGTAGATTAAATTATATTTTTTATCCCTCTAATTTATAGTATATGCAACTAGAGGTGTTAATTTGGTGGCTCAATGGTGGGTTGGGTTGGTAAAATATAGGCTCACATTTTCACGAGTTAAAAGTGGGCCATTCCACTTAACTCGTGAGCCAAAGTGGGTTCGATCCGGGTTGAGGTGGGTTGACTCACTTTTTAATTTTTATTTTTTTAATATTTTAAGTCCTTTTTAGAATTTTTTATATTTTTTTATATTTTTTCTATTTTTTATTATTTTTATAATTTTTTAAGTTAGGTGAGCCAACTCTCTTAACCAACCAACCCGGCCGCGGTCGATCGAGTCAGATTGATATTTTTCAGCCCACCAGAAAAGTGAGTCAACCCGACTCGGCTCACTTTTAGCCTAACCAGTGGTGAGCCAACCCGAGTGAACCGGGTTGGCTCACTTTGACACCTATATATGCAACTTTGTTCCTTCAAGTTATTTTTAATAAATTAAATCTATTAATTTTTAAAATTAAGCAAATTTAGTTCTGTGTCAATTGTCTTTTACCTAAAATCCTCGATCTAAATTCTCATTTTCAATCCAAATATTGTTAAACTTATTTATTCTATTTGAACATGCATAGTCACTTATTTAGTAAAACTCAGATTATTAAATGTCAACTGTTCTCGAGCATTCTTGATTTTGCCCATGTGTAATTACTTTTGTTATTGGGTCTTCCCCTTATGTAATTACTCTTGATACTGGGCTATTGTGAGCACTTATACTCATGTGGATTGTGTCGGTTTTGTGGCCTATTGTGATGAAGAAAGGAGCTGTTTTGGATTAGTGTCGAAAAGACATTAACAGCAATTATCACGTGTGTTGAGCATTTTAGTAGATCCACTAACTAAAGACTTGATTATTGGAGTTTTTCATAACTCATGTGTGTTTGTAAGTCTTTTGGTATTTTGGGTTAGTGGGAGTTTGTTTTGTATTTGCTCAATATTATGAGATATGAGTTAGTTTACTTTTATTATCATATCTCTTATAGCATCTAAGATGCTGGGACCATTATTGGATAGCATATTGTTTTATTGAATTGTGCTTTCTCTTATCCATCATTTTATGAAATATAAGCATAAAGTATGTATCCCTATCGGATAGTATCTTTGTGATTCTTGTTTATATTTCTTATATTGTTAATTGATATATGCGCTTGTGTTGTAATTGATATATTTAGTTTATTGACCAATGTTATCCAAGTGGGAGAATGTTATATTTATATAATTATTTATATGATTATTATTATATAAATAATTAATAAATATAATTAATATTATTATTGTGGATTAACATTAATCAATAAATTAATTATATTTGTTAATATCAATTATATTGCACATTATTATTAATTTTATGGATTTATGGATAATACATATTGGGTTCTGAGGAATAGTCCGTGATGGGTTGGACTGTTCAGTAACCCGTTGAGAGGTCCCAGGTCTCTACTGGTATGAATATAAACTGGTACCTCACTAGTCAGTTTTTATAAATAAGACATATGACAGAGCAAGTCCTCTCTCTACACTCTGTATTGTTATTCTGTCTTTTGAGCTCCTGCCAGGAAGAGAGCAATATTCTCTCACTTGTCAGTGTAATCTTTGCCTCATTCAAGGTACACAATTCCAATTCCACCATCAATTGTATTTCATGAACATACTATATCTTGTATCTATCTGAATTGATCTAGGCTATTATCGTTTAAATTCAACAAATATTTGATAGTTCATAATAGATTTGAGATCCGAAATAATTTGGGAGATTTACAAGTAAAACTTTTAATAAAATTTTAATAAAATTTAAAAGATTTTATAGGTGAAATTAAGATTTTAAGATGAAAAAATTGAGATTTTTTAATTTAGATAATTTTTGGTATTTTGATTGACGTGTTTTGAAATTAATAATATTTAAAATAATTTAATTAATTCAATTTGTGGGGATGTTAAGTAGAAGGTGATTATTTGAGGGATTTTGATACAAAATAATTGTTAGAGAGATCAAATTTGCCTAATTTTAAAAGTAGAAGGACTTAATTTGCCCAAATATACTTGAGAGTTGAGATATGATAAAATTACACAGTTCAAAATTTGCTCGTTCTAGAGCAGGGCTAACCTAACACATGTTGAGGCCTAAGACAAATTTTTGATATGGGACATTTTCTAATTAACTAATATAAAATTTAAAATTATTATAATTTTATTGAAATTTTTCTTTTAAATTTTTTAGATATAAAATTACTTATTATCTAATTAACGTTAACATTAGTATTTTGGTGATTTTGATATATTACAATATTTGTTATATTACATAATAGAAAAATATGTATTAAAATATGAGAAAAAGTTATAGCAAGATAGATGAGAGCTATTATTTTAATCAAAATAGAATTTTTTTTTAAGAATTTAATCACTATATATTAAATTTGACATTGTCACCCAATGATGTGTTGTCACATCATTTAATGAGCATGACACCTCATGTATTATTAACTCATTAATTGATGTGACAGTGACAACACATTATTGAATGAAGTGTAAAACATTTTTACACTGTCGGGTATATACATAAAATCCTATATATTTATATAAATTTTAAATATAAGTATAAAATTATGAGATCTATTTAATATTGGGAGCATAAAGCCATTGCTTTCGTCACACCATTACCATTTGATATTGTATGGAATTAAAAGGTCCCGTGTGGTAAATTTTCATTCATCGCATAATTACTAGCTAGTTAATTCACATGCATGCATAATATCCAAAATAAGGCTAAGGACATATTAATATTCAATGAGGTAGGAAATTAATAGATAAGGAATTGTAACAAATTATCGGGGGACCAATCTGCAAAAAGGAATTTTTAATGATTATTTTAATAAAAAAAAGTAGGCGCGAGAACTGGCTATAAGCAGTGAAGGAACCGGGTGCAACATACACTCAAACCATGAGAAGTGTATTTTAAATGCCACCAAATATTTATTTGAATAATAAATCCGTGTATCACACGCGTTGGATACTAGTTGATGATAATCCAATTGGTAGCTTTGCAGTTTTGCAACAATTGAGTCAAAACTTAAGCCGACCAAACATACCATCACACCTATCCCAGGGTTTATTTTTTCAAGCCATGTTCATCCTCCTACAGAGATTTTTGCTCTGTATGCACAATCTCTCAACATAAAGTTTTCAGTAAATTATGGTTACCATTTCTGACCAATCAACTATTCAGAAAACAAATTCGAGCATCCGGTAACATCTCATGAAGTCTGAACAAAATTTGAAAATACATAGTCAAACTAATGTATACAGCTAGGAGCTAAAGCACAACAAACTATGTGTTTGGTCCTTTCCCTAACAGGATGTATAGAAACAGTAATAACTTAGGCTACACTCACAAAACCTAGCCACCTGCAAGGAAAATTGGCTTCACAGCTCCTTCTAGATCTAACCTTTTCAGAAGAGATAGGTGTATCCAAGCACCAACAAAAGCAGGACTAACAAAACAGCAGATGCAATCCATACCCAGTAATTGTTAGACTTCTTCCGCTTAAGAATGACTTTCGGAATGGACTCTGGGCCTTTCGCTCGGCTCCTGGACCTGATACCACTCTTCTTTGAGACCTTTTCCTTCACTGGAGCTGGGGCTTCAACAATATCATTAACCTTTTCTTGTTCTGTAGCCTCCTCAACTGCTTCAACTTCCGGTTCCTCCACAGGATTGGGAACAATTGCAGCTTTCTTCTTTGCTTTCTTCTCACTTGCCTAAAAATTGGTTTCAGATTTTGAGAAACATGTGAATGAAATGGGAAAAAGGATTTCAATCTTCTCATGTTAGCAAGTAAAATGACAAAGTCATGTTATGAGAGAGAAGAACACAAAAGTAAAATTAAAAGTGGTTTCTATAATAGTTGTTTTTGTATCCTTCTCTCTATAACATTACAAAAACTAACATGAGGGAATCCAAATCAAGAAAGAATCACATGACACATCAACAATCAAATCACCTTCAGCTTCTTCTCAGCTTCCTTTTGTGCTCTAAGAGCTGCTTTAGCAGCAGCCTTCTCTGCTAACTTCTTCTTCCTTTCCAAGGCCTGCTTCGCTTTTGCGATTTCCTCTTCTCTTTTCATCGCTTTCAGCGTTGCTGGATCAATTTCAGGTTCTTTGGTGGCAGGGGTCTCCTTGTGGGGATTTTCAAATTCATATTCATCATTTTTTTCTGTTAAATCCTTATTATCAGGTTTGGATTTCAAGTCTTTCCCTTTGTTTTTGGATTCTTTCTGAGTAGGCAAAGTTTCTTGTGGAGAAGGCTTAGGCTCCTCCTTTGGCTGTTTTGGGAGGGCTTTTGATAATGCATCAGTTTCAGCAGGTTTTGGTTCTTCTATCAGTGGTTTTTCATCTGGGTTTCTCATCCGTCCATCCCTACTCAACTGCCGCATATCCAATGATTGCAAAATTCTTTTCTCATAATCATTCCTAAAAGCTTTGTCACTGTTCCAGAGTGACATAAATTTCTCAACCTAAAACCAGGTGGAAAAAAATCAAAAACTGAAATTCAACCACAACTCGTCATAGTGAAGAAAAGCAAGAAAAAGTAATCAGATGATAAAAGTGCAATGCCATCATTAAATATTGTATAGCTATAAAGATTGAACATTATGTGGACAAACCTCTGTCTGTGAAAGTTCATCAAGAGCATTGACATCTTTCTTTGCAGCCAGCTCCCGTGATTTGTTCAAAAGTGTACGACTTTGGTAGAAATAGGAATTCTGAAAAAAAGATGATATTAATTCAAATTCACAAGTTATTCTGCAGGGCTACATCATAGCACTGGAAAAAGTTTAGAAATAATGACTTAAGCTACTAGATATTTACATCAACAACAATAACGAACATGCTTAGATGAAATTATACTTTATTGGGTTCATGATAATAGATATGCTAAATAATTGTCACTTTGGTAAAACTAAAGAATCTTGTTACAATGTCAATTAAATTTCTAGATCAGCAAGTTTTAGGTACAAACTTCACAAATAGTGAGATAAATGTGGTACCTAGTATGGATGGAAAACACAAGGATTAAATAACAAAATGTTGCTACATTGGGATAATTAAGAGAATAAATGAAGATGGAAGTGCCATACTGCCACATTTTGCATTCCATCTTTAAAAACATAATCATATCAAAAGAGATGAAAATGCAAAAATAAGGGACACCATTCCTGTACAAAGATGAAAGACAAAAATAACATTTTTGTAATTATTAGTGAAAACAAAAAAAGAATAAGATAACATTTTCACAAAACAAACGCACCATAAGGCTCAACGAAAACATTGTTGAACCAACCCACCCCATTTTTCATTCCCTATATACTACACACCCTCATTTTCCACCTATTCTACCAAGGACACCCTAAAACAATCACACACTAGATACTAGACAGTGCTCTTATTTAAAGCAATACATACCCCCTCATCACGCTGTTTTCTCAGCTGCTGAATGCTCTCATAAGCTTTTTCCCTCTTCTGAACCACAGCTGTCAGTTCATCCTGTAGAGACAGGATACCCTTGTCTATTGTTTTCAGCACATCATCAATTTCCTTGATTTTGGACCGAATTGCTTGTCTCTCCTTCTTGACTCCATCCAAATCCCCACCTATAAGCTGCAATATAAATTAATTTCATAAGGACTTTTTTAAATAATACGAGAAAAAAAATTCAGAACACTTGAGGGAAAAAAACCCAATAGCACAGCTACAAACAAAACTGTCTTACCTTAACCTGATCTTGAATGGCTTCTTTCTGCCCAATAGAATCCTGTAACTTGGTCCTCATTGCAGCATTTGCAATAACTTTCTCCCTTGTCCCCTCAAGCTGTTTGATTTCTCGGAGGATTTGTTTTTCCTCAGTCAATGAAATGCTCTCATGCTGTATGCGGTATTGTAAGCTATATATCTGCATCCATCAAAGCATAAAGGAGCAGTGGATTAATAGAGAATAGATGCTGGGATTAAATACAATAAAGACAAATTGAAGAACTCTGGATTTAAAAAACTTAGGATTCATAACATACAACATCATTAAGTTCCTCCTCAGATGAGCAGAAACCACTACGACCCGCATTATTTGCAGTTCGCAGCTTGCCCAGTGCCTGCTGCAAAGGTTCGATCTCTTTTATTTTCTCATCTACAATACTCTGAAATTGCCTATTGTCATCTCTTAGAGACTTTATCTGAGAAATCAACTCTGCTCGTTCTGACTGCAGTTAAGAGGAAAGACCAAATATACAATTATATTAGATGTCTGTTGAGGAGTCAGTTATATCATGTCACTGCACAAATATAAAACTTTAAAGGAAAAGACAGCACATTGTTAGGTGAATTGCAAGCCACATTAGTTTTTTCTTACACATTAGGTAATTTCCAGATATAATTTCTTTTTATTCCACAACTTTTTTCTATGCTAGTCAGCTCTACATTTGCGAAGATCCCAACATCCATCATTAAACACACTAAAAATATGTCCTTACATTATATACATCTTTTCCCCCATTTCCAACCACAGAGCTGTTGAGCTGATGTGTAAGACAAACCGATTTTCACAAACACAAGTACTACAATTTATCCCACAAACATTATACAACAGCGAGTTCTTATCCTGAAGACCATATTTCACATTGGCTTCTATTATAGGCCCAATAGGTGCTTAGATTTGACACAATGATGTTCAAACCTACCTAATGATGGCAAGAAGGAAAATGGTGAAGGGTTAACAATTAGGTACTTTAATTTTTAACTGAAAATGTATAAGTGGATAAGTACTGCAAAAATGGATATGAAAATTAGATAACTTTGTATACAAAGACATTATGCAGCATAACTAATGGTTGATGGCTGTCCAACACCAAAGACTTTGCTTGACAGTTGGTAGTGAGAAGAGAAAATGACAGGGAGAGGATGATTGGATGAAGGAGTGTGTGGCATTATTAACACACATCTCAAGGTAGTCAAAGGAAAAATGCACCCTTTAAGGTTCTAGGGGATTCCAACACCTTGAACCGAACGGCACCAAGAACACACATGCCTCTTGAAAGAAGGGTGTCAACATTAGATAGTAAATTATTGACTCTTTTCCATTAATTTTCCATATAAATCAACAAACCAAGCATAGCATTTATCATAGTTATTAGAATCGGCCCGGCCGGTTGGACCGGAAACCGGGCCCAGGACCGGTCTGGGTTGGCATTTGGACCGTTTATGCATTTAACCCAGCGATGACATCAGCAACTCGGGTTGGACCGCGCGATGACATCAGCAACTCAGGTTGACTCTTGAGCTGGCAGCGCTGCACCTATTCATTAAAAAATATGCTATTTGGGCAGAAGTGGGACTCGAACTCGCATCCCACACGTTCCAAGAGCGAGCATACTTGCTCATGACCACTGTGCCAAGTTGCTTTTTGTTATATATGGTGCGCATTGTATTATATATTAGAATCTGTTGTGTAAAAACTAAAGACCAAGAAAATCTAAAGCTGGGAATCCATCTTCACAATTGTTTATGCAACTAGCAAAATTAAAACACCATTACATTATACTGTTTTTAACATTTAAATATGTATTTCAATATATATATATATATTAAAAATAAAATATTTTTTTAATACCGGTTTAACCGGTTCAACCAGTGACTCACTGGTTCGACCAATGACCCATTGACTCAGTAGTGTGACCGAGTCAATGTCTGGTCCGGTTCTGATAACATTGGCATTTATAGTAGAAATAAAATATTAAAAGTTCAATTTAAAAGCCAGACCCTATTTTTTTTAAGTATTCAGACTATTTTATCTCCCTTAACATTGTGTGTCGTGTGTTTGTTTAACCGTTCACAAACAGTCACACATGTAACAAAGAAGAAATTAAAAGGGCAGAAAATTTTTGCGTTCCCTTGAACATGCGCTTGAGGCGTATAGAATGGATAAACAAACACACTAATAATTGCATCAAACTAGCAAGTTAGTTACTTTTAGGATTTTTTTACAGTTATGAAAAGGAGTATACGACAAGCATAGGCACAAGTTAGTTACTTTTACGATTTTTTACCATTATAAACAAACACACTAATAATTGCATCAAACTAACCCGTTTTGCCTTCAGTGCTTCAGTGATCTGAAACCAGGCTTGATTTTTCTTGCTAATCTCTTTATCCAGCTGATCAATTTTAGATTTGATGGATGGATCATCATAAGGCCGGCACCTGACAAAATAAAAAGAATGAATCTGCTTAGGTGCAGGCCACTCTTCAACAGCATCCTTCGGTACATTGGAATCTGAAACAGCATTCCCTTCCCCTTTGGCAGATTCATCTCCATGTGACCCAAATTTAATGGGCTCACCAGCTCCCAAATCTTGTTCCAGTTTTCCACTCTCCTTTTCATACGAAACAGCTTTCCCTCCTTCAGCAGCATTCTCCAATGGTCCTTGAACCATCTCAAATCCCACAACCTCAACCGCCATGGCTCCAACTACAAGACAGCCTCACAAAAACCAAAGAAACCTAATTCCAAAGCAAAAAGAAAAAAATACAGATGTATATCATATCAATATCAATATAGGGAAAATTCAGGAGCATGCATAATTGAACAGCTTGATCCACAGGCTCAATAAACAGGTAAACAAATGCTAAATCACGAATAGAAAAGAATGAGTTTAGGATATTGCTATTATCAAATAACCAAAACACACACACATACATATGCAGAATATTTCTTCAAAAAAAAAAATCCACAGAGCATACGCAGGACAGAGCAACATGAACGATGAACACCCTATTTCGTCAATTCAATAAATATATGAATTCCATTAATTTGATCATAAACATGCAGAGGAAACAAATCACAAACACCACAGTCGGGATAGACGATTTTCTTAAAAAATATATGTGTGGGTTTTTTAGGGTAAAAGCCGCATTGTTCTATGACCAAATCCAGCATGCAAATCCAAACCCCATAAAATGTAGACAAAGTCAACAAAACAAAATTCTATAAGGGCTTGATCTGAAAACATTGAAGGATCACCGGACCATTGATCCACCCAGAAAAGACAAAAACTTTGAACTGAAAAAACAACAGAACAACTAGAAAACTGCTGAAAAGGCAATGAAAGAAAGAATACCAGTGTGGAGAGCAAGGGTGATTGCAGAGCTGAAGACCCCTTTTGACAAAGGGTCTCCAAATCCAATTCCAAATGATGGGAAAGCCCAGATAAAAGAAAAGAGAAATTGAAACGGAGTCAGATCTCGCTCCGTTTTTTCTTCTAGGACCCAAACCTCAAGTTCCTCCACGTGCAGGGAACCAGTTACACCGAGAGAGAGACAACGAGAAAGGGAGAGAGAGAGAGGAGAAGCTACAGTATTTTACACTGCCCTATTTATATAAACGAAAGTTGAAGATTTTTTCAGGTTCAGCAGCGGATTTCGCTACCTCGATTTCTTCAAAAACAGTAAAAACTTTGGACTACCGCTTTTCTTGACGCGGTTATTTTAAGGATTTTTTTTTTGTTTTATGATTTTCTTTCTTCCTTTAATTTGGGAAAAAAAATGAATAAAAAAGGGTTATGAGAATTTCATTTTTGGATCAGAGTTTAATAATTTTTGTCTAAATATAACACAACTCACTTCCTTATGTATGATAATGGTGAAGTGGGTGATGTGATAATTAGTGAGTCCGATGATGAATGGAAAATAACTGATGAAATTGAACATGATTATAAGGTTGACGAAACTCACTTAGAACCTAATTATTTAGATGAGGAGGAAATACTAGTGCAAATTATGATTTCAATTTATAAAGGTAGTTAAGTAAATGATATAAAATAAGAAGTGGTGGCAATTTTGTAATTAAGTGAACATTATTTATATCGGTTAAGCTCCCGACCGTAATAGAAAATGTTATTTACATCGGGTATGAAAAAAACTGATATAGAAAGTTAAAAATTTAAAAAATAACTAACTTTCAAATTTTATTTATGTCGTTTTGACTAATAACCGATATAGAAATTTATGGAATAAAAAATAAAAAAAAACTTTAGTTATTCTATACCAGGTTGTGGAGAGAACGAATATAGAAAGTTGAAATTAGGGTCCAAATTGGCATCGTTTGTTTTGTCTTTACGCATTTTCGCTCCTCCTCGTGCACGCTCTACCTCTTCGTCTCCTTCCCCATTGGGTCTTTGATTTCACTATGAACCTCTTCGTCTCCTTGTTGTCGTCATCTGCTTCACGTCTGCACGTCTTTGTCTTGAAAGATCCTTGTTTTGTCTCTGAACCTCTTCGTCTTCTCGTTATCGGCGTTTGCTTTGTGCATGCATGTCTTTGTCTCGCCAGGTAAGCCTTCGTATTTGTATCTCTAGGTTTCGCTTTGTGTTTGTATCTCGATGTCTTTAAGTTTCAACTATGTTTGTGTAGAAATCATCATTCTAATATAGTAGTAGGCTATACGGCAAAGAAGCAATAGCAATGGCAAAAAAACACTTGAGGGGAACGAGAGAAAGTGAGAACCTTCATTTTGCTTTGATCAATATGGCATAAAACACCTTCATTTTACATTGATCATTATGCGATCCTCTGTCATAAAAGTAACAATTTTCTAATCTTATATTTAAATTAGGGCTTTGAATGTTCTATTTTGGTAAAGGCAATTGGTTTCCTTTGAGAGAAAGTAAAATTAGGGCTTTGAATGTTCTATGCCACCACATTGTTTAAGTTTGTTATGCTGAAATTAGAGTTTGTGTGGTGGTATTCTACTGGTAGAGAAAAAGAGAGTAAGAGCTGGAGGATAGAAGTGGCTGCTACAGTGAGTCTATTTTTGGTGCACCACCGGTGGTGCAAAAAAGTGACCTATTGTTGTGGGTTACCTGCAGGTAATTTGGAATTAAAAAAATTAAGAAATGAAAATTTTAAAATTTGCAAACAGAGTAAGTTAGAAAAGAAAAGCTTTGTTCCCTAGTTTGTAGTGGGTTTGCTTTCCATTCTTCTTGAGCTTCATCCCTCACTTCTTCTTCTCCGGCGACGGTCCATTTATTCTGGTAAAAGCGACCTAAAAGCTCTGACACGACAAGGGTTTCATGCGTATCATTCTATTTGGAAACAAAACTCCAGATCCAGGAGGCCATTAGAGTGGGTACGAAGAAGAAGAACGTAGCGGTGTTTGAAAGACTTTTATTCGAGAGGAACGTTACGGACGGTGTAGCCTGAGGTAAAATTCCATTTGTATGGATTTCAATGTTTTCTGTAAATTTAGAAGCAGATTGTTTGATTTTGCCCTTATGTTTGTTAGGTTTTTTCGTTTTGTAGATGCAATTTATGAATGTCGTTCGATTTAGGTCTTATGCCAAGATGCTATTTTTGTTTGGTTCAATTATATTCTAGGTCTTAGGCAGTGGTATGCTGATATGAATCGTGCAATTTATGTGCATGTGTGTTTTGTTAACAATTAAAATGCGCATGCGTGTTTTCTTAAGCATAAAATGCGCATGCACATTTTTTTTTTGAAAATCAGGAACTCACATAGTAATGACAATTACTTCATTTTTTGCCATAAAAGGGAGAACTTATGGTTCATGTACATAACTTTTAACTGGAGTTCTAAAAAGAACACACCCAAAAGAACACAAACAATACTTTTTCCAAATATTTTTTGCATAACACACTACTATTAATCGGCGTGCGTAGCTATTTTTCCTTAATTATCTCCTATTTAATAGAAATTAATTCACCATAATTACGTTTAAAACCAAAAAATGTCAAAATTCATCCTAAGGTCCCTCTAACCACCCTAACATCCCACTTGATCACCGTGACCAAATTAAAAAAAAAATGCATTCACTCTCACCACCCCGAAAAGTGACTTAGGGTTTTAGGTTACTTCCTCGAACACACCCCATCATGGCAATCAGTATCCCGCAATCGCCGGAACCCTACCAAACTCATACAAGTTCACGTACCAGTAAATATGTGCTCACCATAATTTTCCCACATTTAATCAACGCGTAGCTATTTTTCCTTTATTATCTCGTATTTAATTGAAATTAATTCACCATAATTACGTTTTAAAACAAAAAAAATGCCAAAATTCATCCTCAGGTCCCTATAACCACCCCTAACATCCCACGTGATCACCGTGACCAAATTCAAACAAAAAAATGCATTCACTCCCACCTACCCCGAAAAGTGACTTAGGGTTTTAGGTTACTTCCTCGAATACACCCCATCATAACAATCAGTATCCCGCTAAGGCCGGAACCCTACCAAACTCATACAGGTTCATGTTCTAGTCAATATGTGCTCACCATAATTTTCCCACATTTAATCGGCGCACGTATCTATTTTTCCTTAATTATCTCCTATTTAATTGAAATTAATTCACCATAATTACATTTAATTAAAAAAAATACCAAAATTCATCCTAAGTATTTATGATATATATATCTTATAAATACATTTTTTATCTCATTTAAAATCCATACAGTATATATATATAAATATTACTTTAATTTATTATTACCTATCCTACATGATATTACTATAAATATTTATAATTACAGTTTTTAGCTCATTTAAAATCCATACAATATATATATATATATATATATATATATATATTACTTTATTTTTCTTACGCTTACATCAATATTTTTCTTCAATTAGAATAATTACTACATCTTAATGGTTATTTGATTCACATAAATCTACGACAATATTATCATAATACAAATCTGCCTTCAATTCTGGAAAAATAAATTTCCTATAGCATTAGGTAATTATTCTGACAAAAAAACTAAATCAGTGAGTATCGCCTCAATTCTATAAAAATTTTAGGTCCATATTGCAAAATTAAAAACTTTTAAGTTTTTAAAACATGTTTCACCGGTGGTGCACTTGTTTTTGCCAACAGGTTACCGGTCATCAATCTGGACCATCCAATTTTATATATATCCAATGGGTAAAAGATGTTGTACCACCAGTGGTACACTAAAATATAGACCCACCGTAGAAAGTACATCAGTGAGATGAGACATACCTTCCTCTTAAAAAGTACATAAGAACATAACCAAGAGACTCCAAATCATCTCGACGACTTTGCTATGAAGAAGTAAAAGAAAAATGCACTAGCTTTTAAAAACAAAAGACTATCTATTTTTATCGAGTTGGATGGCTTCCCATTGACTAACGAGTTATGATTGCTGTACCGCAACATGTACCACTATTTGCAAATGAACTATGAAATAATTAAAAAAAATGTTAAATATGTTTTTGGTCCCTAACGTTTTCAAATCATTGAAATTAGTCCCTGTCGTCACCCTTATATTTAACAGAGTTGACGGCAGGGACTAATTTCAATGATTTGAAAATGTTAGGGACCAAAAACAATGAAAATAAAAGATTAGGGACCAAACCCAGATTCAGGTTTGATCCCTAAACTTTCACCCGAATTTGGTTTTGGTCCCTAAAGTTTTCAAATCATTGAAATTAGTCCCTGTCGTCATCCCTATATTTAACAGAGTTGACGGCAGGGACTAATTTCAATGATTTGAAAATGATATGGACCAAAACCAACTAAAAAAAAGATTAGGGACCAAAACCAAATTCGGGTGAAAGTTTAGGGACCAAAAACATATTTAACCCTTAAAAAAAATAAAAAACAAAGTAAAACTCGTATCAAAACTAGTAAAACTCGTAGCAAACAGTGTACAAATGATGTACTACTGTTTGCGGTACGTCAAAACTTTCCCTTGATTAACAAAACTAGTCGGGTACTCGTGCGTTGCACGGGGCGGAAAAATAAGGGAAATAATATAGAGTTGAGTATTTAATTTAGTTACGAGTACATGTAAAACTAATTATTACAAAAATTATTAAATACTTTTAAAAAAGAATAAATAGGTAAACGATAATGATTATAATAAAATTCCTTCTAATGACGTCTTAATAGCAAATATACTTGAAATGGTGACATGGAATTAAATAAAGTCCAGTTACCATCAATTACAAACTCCAAATGAAGGCAAAGCATAAGGGGGAAGGGGGTGGCCAATAGGTGGGCGGCCAAGGGAGTTGTGGCTGAATTATTTCTTAGTTTTATTTGTTTTCAATAAGAATTATGTGGCTGTTATAATGCTTAATTAGGTGGTTGGTTGGTTACAAAGAAAATTGAAGGAATTAAAGTCGAAACGGTTACAAGGAGACAAGGCATTAATGGCATTGAAGCACTTGTTTAAGGTTACCTTAGGCTCTCATTTTTGCGGCCAACATGTGATGAAAATTGACTGAATTCTTTAACCTAATGAGGGCGTCCAACATGTGCAGCACAAGGCTAATTCATGATCATTAAAAGGATGCCAACATGTGATGAAATAGAAGAATCAAGACCATTCATTGGGGGCGGCCAACATGTGTTATTGCTTGATCAATGTCATTCAATTTGTAACATATTTTGGCTGAATTATTTAGTCACATGGGGCGACTATCATGAGGATTCAATAGCTGAATTATGATTCACTAATTGAGAGAATGAAGAATAGCCAAATAGGAGAAAAAGGGACGGCTACATAGTCTAGGTTTTATGCTATAGTTTTAATTAATTTTTATTTTGTTATTTCATAAATTTCTAGGAGTTACAAGTTGATTGTAATAGGTCATTGCGTGGTGTGCATGAGTCTATTTAAGGGACATGCAAGGCATGCAAGAGGGTTAGAAGTTTTATTTAGAAAAATTATCAGTTAGAGAGTGTTTCTCTATTTTCTTGTTAATTCAAGAGTTGAGGTTTATCAAAGATTTCATCATCTTTGTGTGTGCAATCTCAAGGACTTATCTTTCATCCTTGAAAGTGTGGCGTCCAATTTACCTTCTTCATCTTACTATTTCTTGTTATTTTCCAATTATCCACGTGATTACCTTTGACTATTAGTGTAAGAAAGACTTTCCATCTTTAGGGCTGAGATTGTTCAAAAGAAAGAAAATCTTTCATTATTTCAAAGTTGAAAATTCCAAAAAGAAAGTTTCAATCAAGAAAAGAAAAGAAAAAGAAAAGGAAAGTGTTAATAGAAAGTTCAAGTTTTCAGCCTACAATTTCTAAAAGATCCCTATTTCGAATCCTAACATCACAAGGGTTTATATCAAGCGGTATGCAACTTTTTTTTTGAAGTTTTTGCATTTCTGGTAAAGACTTGTGTGATTATTATTAGCTTTTTAAACACATCTTTTAATTAAAAACACTTATTTTAAAAATGCATAAACGGGCCCTAAGTGATTAATGAAAAAAGAACTCAAGATAATGAGTTATTCAACTTATGATTTTGTTTGGACTTAGGAACATGCAAATCAGTTTCCTGAACCTGAAAGAACTTTAAAGAGTATCATTCTGAAATGTAGTTATGAGGTGAAAACTTTGTTTTAAAGCATGAAACACATTCCTAGAATTTTCCAGCTTGTCTTAAGAAAACATACATATACTTTATGCTGAAATGTTCAGGTTTTGGTAGAATTGGAAGGTTGGTGTTACGTGTAGCCACTTCCCGGGATGATATTGATGTTGCAATTAATGATCCTTTTATTGATGCTAAATATATGGTATGTATATTGAATTCCCCTTAATGGTTTTGCTTCTAATATATGATGATATTCACAGTTTGGTTGTTCTAACTTATACCGACTATAGCCTATGTTAAATATGCATTTGCATGGATGTGTTTATTTATTTTTGTTCATATAGTAACATATACATCAATCTCTTACTTTTTTTCTTTGTTTTTGGTTTTGTTTTCTTGGTTGTTGTTTCCACAAGAGAAAATCTTAAGTTAATGTTATTCAGATTTATATCAGTAGAATGGTTTGATCTTGGATATGTTACCAATCAACAGTGACATAATTTTATCATGTATCTTTTATGTTGATTCAATTGAAATGTTCTGTGACTGTAGTCTATGTTGCTTACCTCTTGCATTTAGTAGAATTGTACTATTATGGTTTATTTTGAGTATATTATTTTCATCTGACACCTCCTATAATCTTAATCTGATTTGCAATATGTTTGTAAATATGTCCTAGCCACAAAAAAATGGCACTTATTTAGTATTTCTACAATTACCTTTCCTTTGTATAACTGAATTTCAAATGAAACCATAATACTCTTTCTTTTTGTGGGATAGGAGTAAGGGGAAGTTTATATGATTTTCTGACTCCCAATTTTTATGATGAATAATACTCTTTTTAGGTACTAGGGTGTATAGAATAGAGTTAATGAGTGGCACACTACACAATCTTGCTTAAAGTAGGTCATGTGATATTTGTTGTGAAGTTCAGAGTTGATGGTGATTTTTATCTGGATTGAAGGTGGTATAGTCTGGAAGTGAATATTTATGATGCCTGTGAATTACTACATATGAAGAGTAAACCTGTGAACTTGTCTCTGTTTTCTTTTTCTTTTTATCCTAAAACTTTAGCGTAGGCCAACCTCAACTAATGTAGCCTTGGCTGACATTAGCGTAGGCTGGCCTACTCTAATGTAGCGTCCGCCTAACCTCCGCTACATTAGCGTCGGCCATTTAACAATTAGTTAGCTTCTACGTAGCGTCCCATTTAGCGTGGGATGGCCGACGCTAATTAGCGTCGGTCTTGCCGTAAAAATTTTCCTCGAGGGTTTTAGCAAGGGCCACGAGGCCGACGCTAATTTAGTGTTTAGCGTCCGTTTTCGTTGTTTAGCGTGGGCTTTTGGCCTACGCTAATGAGCCTTTTTCTTGTAGTGCCAACTTTTTTTTATCTTCGTTCCCACTTTTTTAAACGTATGTTATTTTAGTCCTTGTTGAATCCCTGGCAAGCGTACCAAAGTTAACTGTAGCATAGTAATATTGAGAAAGGATTGTCGTACTAACGAGGAACACTGGTTCAATTAAATTTCACAATTATACAAATCACTAAGTATATATACATGAAAATTGAATTTGTTCTTGATTGATTGATTACAAACTAAACTATTTTGCATCAAAAGAATAAAAGATTAACAAGGTAAATTATAAGGAGAATTCAGTGAGAGAAACTGGAGTTGAATTTCATTTATCTCACTCGTCTATATTCTGGTAAATTTATAACATACATTAATCAAAACTAACAATATTGATGCAACACACGAAAATCATTTATACTGATTCCTCAGATATAAAATTCACAGGATCAATCTTCTGAATATTGATTCCTCAAATATTCAACAGATTATCCAGCATTACGTTCAAGTGTTATAAGCAATCGACAATATTGAAATCTATTGAAATCTATCCAAGTGTTATCTGAATCAATAGATTCTTGAATTAGATTTTTAGATCTAACTGGAAACCTACTGACTTGTTTTTCAATTTGCGACGGTTTACAAACAGCCACCATTACAAAATCAAGAAAATTTATTATGAAGTTTACGACGGTTCCTCCAACCACCGCTAAGAAACATGTACATTGGACTTCAAATTTTTTGGCGGTTCCCCCAATCGTCGCTAAGAATGATATACGTTGGACTTCAAATGTTGCGGCGGTTTTCCAACCATCGTTAACTTTACTTGCTTTAGAGGCGGTTAGCGCGAAGGTTTCCATAACCGCCGCAATTGCTGCTCTCGACACATGAAATAGCGGCGGTTCACAACTGCGTCTGTTTTAACCGCCGCCTCTCTCACTAAAAGCCACCGCAAAAAAAGTTTTTTTCTAGTAGTGGTGCCATGAGAATGTTTGGCTTGTGCCATGAGATAGTTTGACTTGTGCTAGGAGAATGTTTGGCTATGTGCCATGAGATTGTTTGGGCTATGTGGCTATGTGACATTAGATAACTATAGGCTATATGTCAGGACATAATAATATGTGTTTTAGATTGATATGCATTTGGGTATGAGATGTCTAAACATTTTTTATTATTCTTTATTAGTATGTCATTTCGTTTGTGTGCCTATATGCATGTCGGTTATGTTCACTGAGACCTCCAAGTCTCAACCATTTCCACACTTCAGTTGTGTAGGATACCTCAGGTAGTTAGAAACTAATGAAATACTTAGAGTCCACTGTAGATGAGGAGTTATTTTTATTATTGTAATAAGTATGTTTTCCAAGTAATTTTGGAGGAAAATCATGTTCAGTTCATTTTGTTATTTAGTTAGAAATAGTTGTACGTAATACCTTAATGATATCATTGGATTTAATGTTGTATGTTATTATTATAAATGTTGACTTTCATGAATTATTTGAGAAATCATATTTTATCCTTTTTTATTTCTGTTTAAAATCTCAAATATGAATTAAGGGTATTACAATAATTGATTTATTTCAATTTGAATCATATAATTTTAATATGTACATTAATTAAAGAATCAAAATTAATGAAAAATATTTGGGTTTAATATATATATTTTTAGTCCATGAAGTTTTACTTGAATTTGGTTTTAAAATTTTAATACAGTTGTTTGGGCCCCTCATGTTGTAAAATCATCACGTAATTTTAGTCCCTCGAGTTCTGAAATCACGTAACTTTAGTCCCTCCCCTTTACACCGTTAACTTTCGACGTTGACGTGGGAAAAATATTTCTATGTCAACTTGTCTAGTCAGATTCAATGACCATAATGTGACAATTGAATTACACTTTAGCTCATACAGTCATTTTTGTTGGCCTTCCCGGTTTATGGAAAATGTAAAGTTAAATTTAATAAAACCCTAAATAAAACCTGAATGTATGAGTTGAGGTATAATTCAATTGTCATATTATGGTCATTAAAACTGACTGGAAAAACTGACATAGAAATTCGTTTGTCACGTTAGCATTAAAGTTAACGGTGTTAAGGGGAGTGACTAAAATTATGTGATTTCATAACATAAGGGACCTAAACCAACGGTTTTAAAGTTTGGAGACTAAATCCAAATTCAGGTCAAACTTGAGGGTCTGAAAACATATTTAACTCAAAATATTTTTTTAATACATATCTTTAAATTATTAATATATTACATATTATATTTTTTAGTAAATATTTTTATTTATTAATTAATTTCTTAAACACTATTGTTATTAACAATAAGATGGTATTTCATTTCTTTCACGTTAATTAGAACCCATATTTCGCAACTTGCACTAAATCAACCCTTTTTTTTTTCGTGTTAATCACTTCCTCTGAACTCAAATATAAGCAACAAAAATTTCACTTATGTTGGTCCAAAATATAAGTAAATCTCAACTAATTTTATTCTATTTAATAATCTCGTACCAAAATACCTTTTAATTAAATTCAGATTTTATTTTTTAATGATCCTATTTAATAAATCAGGTAAAGAGAGTTTCCACTCGGAATAAATTTTAATAAAATTGAAATCTTTAATGAAGAGTAATTTAGAGAATTCAATTAATTTTTAGATGACATAAAAAAGTTAAATGAGATTAATTAATTTTCTTAATTAATGTGAATTAATTTCTTTTACTTATACTTACTAATTGGACTCATTTTTCGTGTATATCTATCAACTAATGATTACGTGAAAGAATTTTTCCAAGCTGGCTGCTGAGAGAAGTTGACATTTTGACAATGGGACTTTTGGGTTAATAATGATGCCATCTACAGTATAAATAAAAGAGAATAGTAAACTGGAAACTCTGCTGACGTGGCACTCTCATATGCATTCTCTCTTTGAACTCCTATTACAAAACCTTCTATTAATAGTAATCTTTTTAAAAAAATAAATGAAAAATAAATTAATTAATATAATCAGATAGTGGGTTTTAAATGCAGATAGTGGGTTTTAATTGTTCTTTTTTACTAACCCATTTTGGTTCCAATTATATGGCTGGTTATGCAGCTTCCTTGAACCAAGAAAATTGCAACTTCCCATATTTACTTTTTTCTATTTCCCATGTCTTTTTTATTCAAACAATTCAAATTCAAATTTTCTCACTTAAAATTCATTTTTGTGTGCTTATAAATTTAGCAACACTGAGTACTCCTCTCTCAATGGGTCATAATCCTTTGTCTCTTCTCCATGGCTATCTCTCTCTTTCTCTCTGTTTGTTGTTATTTTAGTAACTTTAAAAGCTTCTTTCTCTAATAGGGTGCAACATGTAGAGAAACAATGACATGGTGGTGCGCCACCGCAACATTGGAGATGGTGGTGGTTGCAGTGGTGAGCATGACTACAACCGGGTTTGGCTACGAGATTGGGGATGGTGGTGTAACTGGTAGGATATCTCTTCTCTCTCTTTTTTATTTGTGCCTCTTTGTTTTTGTTATGTTTGCAGTTTTGAATTTTTTTCTCTGCGTGTGGGAGCGATTCCTTGAAAGGCCGAGGTTGAGGGTCGTTTACTGCACAAACGTTACCCAGTTGACTCCATATAATATTGCCAAACCAAATTGATAAAGTTGTTAATTGAAATTTCAGTTTCTGACACACCCAAATAAAATTTTTAAATATTGCAAGATTATATCATACTTGGACTTAGTTTAGTCCCCTGAATCATCTATGTTCCCAAGTTTCTCTGTTCTGTTCTGTATACCATGAACATTGAAATTTGCTACAGTGTAGCCACAAGAAAAAGCAGTGCTTGGTCAAGTTATGAGAGAATTTGCTACAATCCCATTGGGTGTGTTGATAATTTAGTGACAAGATTGAAGATGCCAAGCTGGAGAACATTTTGGAGGAAGATATGATCAAGAGGGGAAAAAAGAAGTTTTTCAGTTCTTCAGCCGCAGTTCATGTCCAATATGACCCCAACTCCTACTCACAGAACTTCGATGATGGTTATTACACCGACCCTCTCTGAGCAAACTTTTTCTCTGTGACTGCAAACTTATTGGAATAGCTTATGGTAGTAGAAGTTCGGTGGTGGCTCACTTTGTAGTTCTGTTAATTTTGATAGCTTTGGTTTTGATTTTTATTTTGTTATTGTTTGGTTTTGTTTTTCTCCCCCTACTCTGTATCGAGTTGGAGTATCCGTGCTCCCTATCAATTCAATTTTCCTTATAAAAGTATTACTTAGAGATTGTGAAGCGAAAGAATTCCCTGTAATGCCAAATAAAAATTGCATACATATGAGTGTGTTTTGGGATAAGGAAGTAATGTAATAAGCCTTTTTTTAAGATATGAAAATAAGGAGAATAAAATGAAAAGAAAATAAAAATGGTTCGAAAATTTTGTATGAAAGGTTTAAAATAGAAATGATCTTACAATGAGTTTTTTGTTTCATTTTAATTTTTATGTACAGAATATATTGAAAGAATATATTGAAGGAAGTAATGTAATAAGACATTTAATAAAAATTAAAAGAAAATAATAAAAGAAAATAAAATTAAAATGGTTCAAAATTTTTGTTTAAATGATTAAAAAATATGTTTTTATATATATTGAAATTTCAATATGAGTTTAGTTATCCAAATTTATAATTTTAATTGTGTTGATCTTTTATTTGTTTCAATTTGAAATTTTTTTATATATTATTCATTGTTACTATCAAATAGTTTATTATTATGTTGATTTAAATTATTAATTGCTACCAATATGAATTGAATCAGATTCCTATTAATAGCAATCAAATTCATATATTATTTATATAAGTTTATTGTTTACAATGATGTTTCTCTCTGGTAGTTATTATAGTAAATAATTTTTTCTCACTGTTACACCACAGGTGTTTAAATGTAAATAAAATGTCTGGACAAATGGGTGGGCAGCAAAGAACAGTTAAAAATGTATGGGTCTACAAAATTGATCCAGCAAGGAATTTGATGTGGCTGTTGGTCTAATGCTTTGAATGTGTGATTTTGAGGTGGAAATATATATAATGAATTCATATTGATAACTTATAGATGCCAGCTTATGGTGCTAATTAAAAATGCTCTATTTTTATTCATTTACTTCATTTCCTAATACGGAAGGAAGAATAAAAAATATAGTAACAATAAATCTATAGTAAAATAAATAATTGATTCCTGATTTTTTTTACACCGTCCAATTTTTTTCCCAATTCTATCCCTGTTAGTGGTTTTAATTTAATAGATATTGGGTTTTAAATGCTTTATTACAACCCATTTTTATTCAACAACTTTTATCGAGAAATGATTTCCCATGTTTTTCCCTTATTTCCCATGCTTTATTTTATATATTTTGAAAGTATAATTTGATTTTAGTTACCGATGTTTATTACTTTAATTGTAGGATCAGTCTAGGGTGAAGCATTACGTGGGTGTCATACCGGTATGACACATCTTTTTAACCGTTAGATCTGGTATAATTTTTTTAAACGGTTTAGATTAAATGAATGCAACCTGCTAAACCAGTCATGCATTTTTTGCCAATTGATCCCTCCGATTTTTTTTTAAAAAATTATTGTAATTGCAGTTAAGATCTTAATGTTTTGTAAATTAACACACACCCCTTTTGTACATAGATTTACATATTTACGCAAAATAATGCAACTCATGAAACGTCTTCTGCAAACCGAATTAATGGAATGGATTATGGGTCCACGCTGAATTAAATTAAGGGTCCAAGCTGAATTAAATGCTTCACCCAAGCCTGTATCCTTTTTTTCTATTATTTTAATCGTTAAGAATTGTAATTTAATTAAAATTTACTCGTGCAACGAAAAAATTATGAAAAATAGTTTTTTGGGACTTCTACTGGGTGACTATCCTTTGTGTGTGGGAGTTAGTTGGGTGCCCAAAAATTAAAATTAGTAATTTTTTGAATGGAAATGTATTTTTAGAAATTTATTTAGTTAAAAATTGAATTTAATTCACCATAATTACAAATGAATCCAATAAATCACCAAAATTAATCCCAAGGGTCCTCTTGGGACCCCCAACATCCCCCTGAAACCCCACGTTGAAATTCAAATGGAAAGGTTGCATGCACTATCATTCTCTCCAAAAAGTGTCCTGGGGATTCAAGGCACTCCTAATCCTTCCACACTAACATGCAACTCATTATCCAGACTTCTCCGGATCACCACCAAAACTCAAAAATAATATCCTAGGGTGAAAATGGCCACAACCCCTTTTTTGTAATTTAATAACACTTTGAACTATTTTCCCTATTTTCCAAGCATCTTTTTGAATTTAATTCACCATAATTACAAATTAATCCAATAAATCACCAAAATTATTCCCAAGGGTCATCTTGGGACCCCCAACATCCCCTTGAAACTCCATGTTGAAATTCAAATGAAAAGGTTGCATGCACTATCCTTCTCTCCAAAAAGTGTCCTAGGGATTCAAGGCACTCCTAATCCTTCCACCCTGACATGCAACTCATTATCCAGACTTCTCCGTATAACCACCAAAACTCAAAAATAACATCCTAGGGTGAAAATGGCCACAACCCTTTTTTTTGTAATTTAATAACACTTTAAACTATTTTCCCCTATTTTCCAAGCATTTTTTTTAATTTAATTCACCATAATTACAAATTAATCCAATAAATCACCAAAATTATTCCCAAGGGTCCTCTTGGGATCCCCAACATCCCCCTGAAACCCCACGGTGAAATTCAAATGAAAAAGGTTGCACGCACTATCCTTCTCTCCAAAAAGTGTCTTAGAGATTCAAGGCACTCCTAATCCTTCCACCCCGACATGCAACTCATTATCCAGACTTCTCCGGATCACCGCCAAAACTCAAAAATAACATCCTAGGGTGAAAATGGCCACAACCCCTTTTTTTTGTAATTTAATAACACTTTGAAGTATTTTTCCCTATTTTCCAAGCATTTTTTTGAATTTAATTCACCATAATTACAAATTAATCCAATAAATCACCAAAATTATTCCCAAGGGTCCTCTTGGGACCCCCAACATCCCCCTGAAACCCCACGGTGAAAATCAAATGAAAAGGATGCACGCACTATCATTCTCTCCAAAAAGTGTCCTAGGGATTCAAGGCACTCCTAATCCTTCCACCCTGACATGCAACTCATTATCCAGACTTCTCCGGATCACCACCAAAACTCAAAAATAACATCCTAGGGTGAAAATGACCACAACCCCTTTTTTTGTAATTTAATAATACTTTGAAGTATTTTTCCCTATTTTCCAAGCATTTTTTTTAATTTAATTCACCATAATTACAAATTAATCCAATAAATCACCAAAATTATTCCCAAGGGTCCTCTTGGGACCCCCAACATCCCCCTGAAACCCCACGGTGAAAATCAAATGAAAAGGATGCGCGCACTATCCTTCTCTCCAAAAAGTGTCCTAGGGATTCAAGGCACTCCTAATCCTTACACCCTGACATGCAACTCATTATCCAGACTTCTCCAGATCACCACCAAAACTCAAAATAGCATCCTAGGGTGAAAATGGCCACAACCCTTTTTTTTGTAATTTAATAACACTCTGAACTATTTTCCCCTATTTTCCAAGTATTTTTTTAATTTAATTCACCATAATTACAAATGAATCCAATAAATCACCAAAATTATTCCCAAGGGTCCTCTTGGGACCCCCAACATCCCCCTGAAACCCCACGTTGAAATTCAAATGAAATATAGATCCATCAAAAACATGATTAAAGTAAATTAAATTATTAAATAAAATATATTAAAGAAAAGAATGACAAATTGAGACTAATTCACCACTAAAAAAGAATGCTTGCTTTGGCTCAATCTGTCTTTGATTAGGCACAGTCAAAGCCCTACCAAAAATTCATAAGACCACTAAAATATAGTGTTGTTATGTTAATATATATGGACGTGACTCTCCCTAGCTACTGTTGCTTACTATATAGCTATTAATATACCCAAGAGGAGAAGACCTCTTCCCTCTGCCTTTGCCTCTGCCAGGCCCTCTCGTGTCCCTAACTCATTCTTTGTGTGTATTTTAGAGAGGGAAGGGAAGACAACCTTCCGTGCTATAATCCACACGAAGTCTGAACCTTTCTCATAAGAAGATAAACATTCGCACAGCTGGGATACCTCTCACCGGTAAGCTCCGTCATAGATCTGTTGACAGAGGGGAACCCATAAGCTGCTAAATCATGGTGTTTGCAACTTTTTTGTGTTATTTTAGTTTTCACTACCCTTATTATCACAAATTTCAACAAGAACCTCAATTGCAAATTATTAATTTTTTTAATTAGGTAACATGACCTGTTATTCCAGGTCAAAATAGTGTCACCGGTATGACACCCATCCGCTGCTTCACCTTAGACTGACCCTTAATTGTATTGATCTTTTGTCGGTTTCAAATTCAAATTTATTATTGTTACTATAATTAATTTTTTTTACAGATACTATAATTAATTTATTGTTACATTGATTTAGATTATTAATTGCTATCAATATGGATGCAACCAGATTCATATATATTAGTGAGATTGATATCAATAGTTGCAAAATGTAAATTTATGTTTCTAATTCTTTTTTTTTGGAAAGGTTATGTTTCTAATTCAAACTCATTTAATGTTGATATGATATTAGCTTCAAATTTCAAACGATTTATAGCTATAAATATTTGATTATAGTTTCTGATGATTTACTTAGAAATTGCACGGGGATGACCAAACGGTTTATTCACAATTTGATTATAGTTTCTAATCATTTAAGAGCAAAAATATATCACTCGGGGATGACTATTCTTTATGAAAATAACGATAATCAACTTTTAATTGATTATATAATTGCTAAAAAAAATTAATAGAGTGATTTTGTTTAGACACTTATGATTTTTTAAGAAATATATTGAAGGAAGTAATGTGATAAGCATTTTAGAAAACTAAAAAAAATGAAGAATAAAAAATAAAAATAGTACGATAATTTTGTAAAAAAGATTAAAAATAAATGTTATGTAAAAAGAATCTTACACAAATAATAATAGAAGAAAAGTCAGTGTAATAAATAATGAAATAAATAATTATATTTAATTATTCATAAATTGGGAAACAACTTAATAAGTAACTCAGACAAATTTACTAAATTTATAAGTTAACCTAAAAATAATATTTAAATATCAAACTATAAAAATTCGCTAAATACTATAACAATTATAATCATTAATTACAAAACAAATTAAATTTATTGAAAAAATATTTATTAAATATGAAAATTATAAATAATTAAAGAAATTTTGATAAAATAAAATGAATGAATTTTTAAAATTGAATTGTTAATTTATTGATAGTTTTTTTTTTTTAAAAAATCTTATATTATTTTTAATACATTGCACGATCTTTATGAAAATAATGATAATCAACTTTTAATAACTCATTTGAATACATAGGTGTTAGAAGCAAGATTCATATCAAGAAACAATGTTGTATGAAAAGTCTTTTGTTTTTTGTGTGAATCATATATAAGTATCCTCCACGAGGGGCAATAAGATGAGATATTTTTGTATGTGTGTGTTTTATTTTAATCTAAATATGTGTGTGTATGAAAATATAATAATTTAAGAGCAAAAATATATCACACGACGATGACCATTCTTTATGAAAATAACGATAATCAACTTTTAATAACTCATTTGAATACATAGGTGTTAGAAGCAAGATTCATATCAAGAAACAATGTTGTATGAAAAGTCTTTTGTTTTTTGTGTGATCACAAGTATCCTCCACGGGGGCAATAAGATGAGATACCTTTGTATGTGTGTGTTTTATTTTAATTTAAATATGTGTGTATGAAAATATAATAATTTAAGAGCAAAAATATATCACACTTCGACGACCTTCTTTATGAAAATAACTATAATCAACTTTTAATAACTCATTTGAATACATAGGTGTTAGAAGCAAGATTCATATCAAGAAATAATGTTGTATGAAAAGTCTTTTGTTTTTTGTGTGAATCACAAGTATCCTCCACGAGGGGCAATAAGATGGATACCTTTGTATGTGTGTGTTTTATTTTAATCTAAATATGTGTGTGTATGAAAATATAATAATTTAAGAGCAAAAATATATCACACTTGACGACCTTCTTTATGAAAATAATTATAATCAACTTTTAATAACTCATTTGAATACATAGGTGTTAGAAGCAAGATTCATATCAAGAAACAATGTTGTATGAAAAGTCTTTTGTTTTTTGTGTGAATCACAAGTATCCTCCACGGGGGCAATAAGATGAGATACCTTTGTATGTGTGTGTTTTATTTTAATCTAAATATGTGTGTGTATGAAAATATAATAATTTAAGAGCAAAAATATATCATACGGTGACGACCATTCTTTACTAAAATAACGATAATCAACTTTTAATAACTCATTTGAATACATAGATGTTAGATGCAAGATTCATGTCAAGAAACAATGTTGTATGAAAAGTCTTTTGTTTTTTGTGTGAATCACCACGAGTATCCTCCACGGGGAGCAATAAGATGAGATACCTTTGTATGTGTGTATTTTATTTTAATCTAAATATGTGTGTGTATGAAAATATAATAATTTAAAAGCAAAAATATATCACATGACGACTACCATTCTTAATGAAAATAACGATAATCAACTTTTAATAACTCATTTGAATACATAGGTGTTAGAAGCAAGATTCATATCAAGAAACAATATATTATGAAAATTCTTTTGTTTTTTGTGTGAATCACCACAAGTATATCCTCCACGGGAAGCAATAAGATGAGATACATTTGTATGTGTGTGTTTTATTTTAATCTAAATGTGTGTATGAAATTATAATAATTTAAGAGCAAAAATATATCATACAGCGACGACCATTCTTTATGAAAATAAAGATAATCAACTTTTAATAACTCATTTTAATACATAGGTGTTAGAAGCAAGATTCATATCAAGAAACAATGTTGTATGAAAAGTCTTTTGTTTTTTGTGTGAATCATCACAAGTATCCTCCACGAGGAGCAATAAGATGAGGTACCTTTGTATGTGTGTGTTTTATTTTAATCTAAATGTTTTTTTATACTATTGATTGATATGTTTTATATCCATGTGTTTTTAGTAAGTAACATATGGATATCACATTTCATATGTTTTTGTAAGCGTGTTATGTAATGGTACAAGGATAATAGTTAATGAATTAGGAAAGAATATTATTGGTGCAAAAGTTATCACTGGATCCAATATTAGAGACAATATATATTCCAAGAATGAATAGGGTTCCTTCTGATCCAAAATTTCCATTCAGATGTGGAAGAAGACAATTTCCAATATCTTTGTGTTTTGAAATGACCATTAATAAAAGTCAAAAATAGTTTTTGTCATAGGTCGGCCTTTTTCTTCCAAAACCATTGTTTACACATGAGTAGTTATATGTTGCAGTCTCTAGAGTGAGGTCAAGAAAAAGTCTGAAAATATTAATCATAGATGAAGATGAAAATACTTGCTCTTCTACAAAAAAATGTTGTTTATAAAGAGGTTTTTTTATGATGTTTAATTTATTTCAAGCAGTATTGTATTTTTGTAGGCAATGATGAAATTTTGAATGACTTTAAATTGGTTAGTTTCAATTACTTTTAAAAATATGGACTTTATTTTCATTAATTTATACTCATTTCTTAAACTATTATTGTAAATATAAAATTGATTCTTCAATATTTCAACTATAGTATTATACAATTTATTTTTATATAAACCCAAAAGACCAAAACGTTCCCGTGCAAACACAGGAGTCACCATACTAGTTTTACCTAAAACACTGAAATATAATGACAGATTGAGAAACGGGTACAAGACACGTGTCATGCATACGAGGAGGAACATAAGTACTAGTAGTACACTACATTCACAAGTCATTAATTAATTCAATCATCTCGCATCTCTAACTTTATCAATTTTTTTATGTTAAAATTTTACTACGTTTTTTATTAACTAAAAATTTTATATTTACTTCCATCCTTTTACATACTATTATATAATGGAACTCTATACAAATTTATAAATATTTATGAATAAAATTATAAACATAAAGTTTTCACATAATAAAATGATATAAAATTTTAATAAAAAAACATTTATTTCCCTGTAGCCCTCTAACTCTCATAGCCACGTAGAAATTGAACAACTAATGAGTTGGTGCAATTTTTAATTTTAATGAGATAAGTCAACCAGTATACTTAATGGTAATGTGCGTGTTTCTTGACCAAAGTGTAAAAGTTGGGTATATGTTGTTTTCGGTGGCATTTATTATACACCCCTTACAAAATGGGTGTAAGTTACACCACTAAATAACAACCATATGATATAATATATTTTAAAGCTAAGGTCAGGATTGTAAGTTGATGAGCCGGTCACCCATCTTAAATAATAAGTATATGAATATTGCACTGTAGTCCTTGTGTTGCTGTTTGCTTGCTCGAATTTGAAAACACAACTACCGAACTACGTTTGCATTCTCCTTATTTGCTCCCACGCGTTCCATGTTGATTGTATCAACGCTTGGCTTGGTTTTCAACATATCAATAATTCAATATCATCACATATGTTATGTAACTAATTTAGTTTCTTTCTGTCCTAATTCTTCCTCCCTCTCTATGCCGATTGCCGACCTTCTCTCATACCATTGCAACTAACTAGCTTGCTCAAGCCCGACGAAAAATTTAAATCAAATAGCTATTTTACAAAGTTAACATCCAAATTATAAGAATTACCAAATAAATATTTACAAGACAAGAAATTTAAATTAATCACACATGTATATATATAAAGTTGAAACTAAAGAATATTTACTATGAGGCCCAACACTCAATTATAAGAACTACACAAAAAAAATCAGAATTTAAAATTAAACCAACTTAAATCAAAGAAATAAAACAAATAAATAAAAATAATTAAAAATGAAGGAAAGGGGATCAGAAGCTTTTCACAAGCTTCACGCACACACACAAAGAAAGTACTGAAAGAGGAAAAAATGGGGAAATAGCCAAGGAGTGCAACACAAGTATACAACGGCGGTCTTGACGGTGGGCCGCACAACAGCGCAGCTGGAGGCTGATAAAAGCACCACGCGCAGCGGTGGTCCTCTACGGCAGAAAGAGAAAAGTACAGCCAAAACTTTTGCTTATTTCAATTTATACGCGAAATATGAGACAATGAAATTGTTACGTACCTGCTTAGCTCGGCCAGGGTAAGCTCGGGTAGAGAGACCTGACACACCCTAGCAGGATCCTCGGCTTGACTAAAGGAGGGAATCAGCCAAAAAAGGAAAGAACTAATATTAAGCAAACCTGATAGTAGGATCAACGCACGTTGCCATAATGGAACCAACACCTATAAAAGGAGGGACACATGCAGCATTAGAGCACACACTAGCTTCTTCACTTGGCCTAATTGTACCATCCGAGTAGAATTTAGGCTTTGTAAAAACAGAAATGAATTTGAAAAAGATTATAAAAATAAATCAAATGCAATCGCAATGCTGCAAACCAAATACAAAGATGGCATGTTTGTTGTTGAAGAAATAGACAATTCTAATTCTGATGTTGATTGGTAGTATATCTTAGTTACTGATAAAAATCGACCGATCAACAACGTCATAGCTTATCCCATCCTCGACAGCTTCAACCTCACATAATGATTCAACGAAAGTTTCGATGTTTAATTGCAATAAAATTCACCAATCGACGATGAGAGCCACTTTCACTAGAGCTATGTTATTGATCTTTTTGCTTTTCAATTAACTAATGGATAAGTAGCATAAATTACCATCGAAGGACCGAGTAGCAATTTTTGAAATTATATATTTTATGTAAAAAATAAAGATTGAAGCCGCGAAAACCGCTGCCAGCCGGTTTTGATGAGGGTTGTAACTTACACTTATATTAAAACAGGTGTATAATAGAGGCCACCGTTGTTTTCATGGGTCATCATTCATTCCCTTCCCCTCCATTAGTCATGATGAGAATATCCTATTAAAAGGAAATTAAAACGCTAAAATTTTATCGATCTCCACAAAATGACATGCAATCGAGGTGTGAGGTCTCAATCCAATTCTTAAGAATATGAAAAATAATAAGGAAAAAATTGCCCAACTTTTGTCGTATCATATACTCATTCCGTTTTTTATTATATGTGGTTTAAGGTTAAAAAATATAATAATTATATCTTTTGATTTTTTTAGAAATGACATTTATCTTTCTCTCATTAATACGATTAATATCTTCAACACCCATTTTTTAATGAAATGAATTGTTTTTTCAAATTTATTTTATCTCCTGTTATAATTTTTTTTGAAACATAAAAATTATATTTATTAAAACTTTAAACTTTTAAAAACATGGTATTTATTATTTCATTAATTGGTATATGAAAATGACATTTATTTAGAAATAAATTTGAGAACTCTAATAAAATTTCTATTTAATTCATATTGATGTATCTTTGAAAATAAAATTTATGTAAGGTTCAAAATATATGGGAACCAAGGGTAGTGCCAAACAATTTGTAGTGTGTTTGGTAAAACTAGACGAAAAGTTAGCTGAAAGCTGAAAATCTAGCTGAATTGATTGAAGATGTTTGGTAAAACTAGCTGAATGGAAATAATAAAATGTCATACAAAGACATTATTAATTATGAAATAATAATAAGTGGAGGTGGTTAAGCTGAAAATATGAGTTTTTTTTTTTAAAAAGCTACCTTAAGTAGCTTTTCAAGAAAAACTAGTAGCTACCTAAAAAAGCTATCTTACCAAATACAGCTGAAATGATTTCAGCTTTCAGCTACCTGAAATGGCTTACCAAACACACTCTTAGTATATATTATTGAATATTTTTAATTTTTTTAAAAAAATATTAAATATTTTTTTATTTTTACTCTAAAATAACATTATACTTTATGTAATAAATCAAAATCACGTAATTAAATCGCTCAATAACAATTAGTTACATTTTTTGGTGCACTTAACAATTAGTTGCATTACTAATATATAAATTATGATTTTAAATTAATTTTACCTATAAAGATTAAGGTTTAAATACGTTATTACTTTAAAGGGGATTTTATTTAACTTTTATCCTCAATTTAAAACTTTAATTAATTTAATTTTATGATTTACGTTCTTTCAAAAGAAAATTTCTTGGCTTAAATATGTTTTTAGTACCTGTAAATATAGGTCATTTTGTTTTAATTCCCTGTAAATTTTTTTTTTGGTTTTTCATCCTTAAAAAATTTTCCGTTAGCGTTTTTGGTCCATGCTGTTAACTTTTAGATGATGTGGCAAACTGAGTGTCATATCAGCATGTCACATCTATTATTTCTGCCCAACTTAAATTTGTTTTTAGTTCTTATAAATATGATCCTCTTGGTTTTAGTCCCTACAACTTTGTTTTTGTTTTTAACCTCAATTTCATCCCCATCCAACATCACAATGTCATTTTGCTTCAACTGCATTATTACACTTGAAATTCTGGAACTTTTCATGGGTTTAAAAAAATAAATTTTTCATGTATTCAATTATTTGAAATTTTAAAACACTTGGATTCACTATATATAAGGGAAAAAACCTGTAACGGCCTTTTTTTTTCTCTGCAATTCTTTTTTTCTGTCTATTGACTTGCAAATTTTTCATTTGATATACAATTACAAGCATTTTTTGTTAGTCAACAAAAATCTCATAAGTTACAGGTTAATAGACATAAATCAAATGAAAATTTTGTTAGTCAATAAAAAGAAAAAAAGAATTGGTAGAGAAAAAAGAAAAGGTCGTTACGAGTTTTCCCCCCTTTATAGAGTGAATCCAACTGCATTGAAATTTCAAATAATTGAATACATAAAGAATTTATTTTATTGAATCCAATAGGAGTTCAAGAATTTCAAGTGTAACAATGCAGTATAAGCAAAGACACTGATATTGGATGGAGATGAGATAGAGGTGAAAAATAAAAACAAATTATAGAGATGGAAAAATAAAAAAAATATAAGGACTAAAAACAAAATGACCATATTTATAGGAACTAAATACAAATTTAAGCTAGACAGAAACAACACATTTGGCGAGCTGATGTGGCACTCTATTAGCCATGTAGCCTAAAGTTAACGACATGGACTAAAAAGACTAACGGAAAATCTTGTAGGGATGAAAAACCAAAAAAATTGTTTACAGGGTCTAAAAAAAAATGACCAATATTTATAGGGATTAAAAACATATTTAAGCCAAATTTCTTTTTGTTGAAGAATATATTATGTATGGATGTCAACGGGGCGGATGATATACTACCCGTATCCATACCACCTGCTAAAATTAACGGATACCCATGTGGGTAGCGGGTATTCGTGGGTATACACAGGTATCCATTAATATTTAAAAATTTCAAATTTATTGAAAAAAGGGAGAAAAGTGTCATATAATATATCATAAGATCACATTATATTGATACCATATAATATAAATTAACATTATATAATATCATTACGTGTTAATATATTATAAATAATAAAAAAATATTTTATCTCATCATACAATAACAAAAGTCCTAATATTTTAATATATTTAATAAAAAAATATTTTTAATGAATATGCGAGTATCATGGGGCGAATAATATATTATCCGTCTCACCTATTTAATAACTATATGAGTACCCATTGCGGGTATATCCGCAAGTATGCAAGGCACGAATTTTTTGTCATCCCTAATATTATATGACAGATATAGGAAGTCAAAATCAACCATCAATGATTAATAAAAAAAATGAATTAATAAGAGAAATATATAAAATTTGCATTAAAATTAAATTCCACGTATGTAAAACAACTCTTTCTAGTATAAGTGGTTCGTAAAATTAAATCCCAGGTATGTAAAACAATTCTTTCTAGTAAAATTAAATCCCAAAAAGCTCATTTGATCTTTGTAAAAGGTTCTATTTATAGACTAAGAAAAGTTATCTTAAATCCGGAATGAATCTGATTTGAAATCCCTAAAAAACTAATCCAGATTCCTGCGTCAGCGCGATTTGAAGCGTAGGATCCAAAATGCTTTTTAAATGTTGCGCTCTACCTACGCTCAGCGCAGATGGAGCGTGAGTCACGATCCAACTTTCCTAGATTTCCTCCTTTTTAAATTTGATCTTTTCCTGATCTTATCCTTTCTTGATTTGCTTTCCTTATTTTCCTCTTTTAGCAAGATTCTGTGCTGATTTGATTTTAAATTTGAATTTAGGATTAAATCTGCGGAATCCTTATCCAATAAATGTTGATCTTATCCAAATCAGCTGCCATTTAAATCCTTATCTCGCAGATTCTCCTTTCAAATAAATTCTATCTTGTTTCCTCATTTAAATCCTTCCCATTTATCTGTAAAATCAACAGATTTTCTATCAAAATAGCATCATATTCAAATTCAAATCAAATATTCACAATTTATGCAGTTATTAATAAAAAGGGATTATTTTGAGGCACAAATTACTATTTTAACCTTGATAAGTGCAGTAAAAATATTCAAATAATTGAATACATAAAGAATTTATTTTATTGAATCCAAGAGGAGTTCAAGAATTTCAAGTGTAACAATGCAGTATAAGCAAAAAGACACTGATATTGGATGGAGATGAGATAGAGATGAAAAATAAAAACAAATTATAGAGATGGAAAAATAAAAAAAATATAAGGACTAAAAACAAAATGACCATATTTATAGGGACTAAATACAAAATTAAGCTAGTCAGAAACAACACATTTGGCGAGCTGATGTGGCAATCTATTAGCCATGCAGCCTAAAGTTAACGACATGGACTAAAAAGACTAACGGAAAATTTTGTAGGGATGAAAAACCAAAAAAATTGTTTATAGGGTCTAAAAACAAAATGACCCATATTTATAGGGATTAAAAACATATTTAAGCCAAATTTCTTTTTGTTGAAGAATATATTATGTATGGATGTCAACGGAGCGGATGATATACTATCCGTATCCATACCACCTGCTAAAATTAACGGGTACCCATGTGGGTAGCGGGTATTCGTGGGTATACACAGGTATCCATTAATATTTAAAAATTTCAAATTTATTGAAAAAAAGAGAGAAAAATGTCATATAATATATCATAAGATCACATTATATTGATACCATATAACATAAATTAACATTATATAATATCATTCCGTGTTAATATATTATAAATATTATTATAAATAATAAAAAATATTTTATCTCATCATACAATAACAAAAGTCCTAATATTATAATATATTTAATAAAAAAATATTTTTAATGAATATGTGAGTATCATGGGGCGGATAATATATTATCCGTCCCACCCATTTAATAACTATGTGAGTACCCATTGCGGGTATAACCGCAAGTATTCAGGGCACGAATTTTTTGTCATCCCTAATATTATATGACAGATATAGGAGGTCAAAATCAGCCATCAATGATTAATAAAAAAATAAATTAATAAGAGAAATATATAAATTTTCCATTGAAATTAAATTCCAGGTATGTAAAACAACTCTTTCTAGTATAAGTGGTCCGTATTTGCTTCCTCTAAAGTGAGAGATTCACTTTAGAGGGTAAAGTAAGCATTATAGCCATTGATTAAAAAATCAGTAGTAGAGATTTAAATAAAACCATAATTTATTATTCACTCGGTAATTAAAATTTTAGTCATTCCGGCTCGTGGGTATTTTCGACGTCTTCCGAGGTGCATTCTGAGTTGGTATCGTTTTAAATTCTGATGTAACTGACGCGATGATTGATTGACAATCACTGGCCAAGTGGCTTCACCAATCCGCTTTAGGCCTATGGGCCTCGCAAGCTGGTGCACTCTTGGTCGTTGCTTTCAAACATTTATAAGGCAGGAGTTTACTGCGGTGGCACTTTTCCCTTTCGCGAATCAGAGAGTCTTCTCTTCTTCTCCGAAATTCCTTCGTCCCTGCAATTGCGATCCCTGCAACTTGGTGCTGTTGCTTTGTGCCCTCGCTCAAGAGAGCTTAAAGTGTTGGGTTTCCCGTTATATGTACTTGGTGGCTGCAGATTTTCTGGAAGAAGTAAAGGAATTTTGCTCAAGTTTTTTTAAAGGTACTGCCCCAACCCTTATTTCCCCTTTTCTTCTGTATTTTCTTCTTTTTTTGAAGCACCCTGATAATAAGGGCAAGAGGTAAAGCTCTGGCAGCTGAGGCTAGACGAAACTGCCTCGTCGTTACGGAGGAGCCTGAGGATCCTAGTATCCCCAGTTTGGTGCTACGGTGTAGACGCTCCTCCGGGGCCACCAATGTTGGTGTGTCTCAACACAAAGTAGTAGATGAGACTGCTTTCCATTTCAAATGGTGGAGGGATTCCGAGGTGGTGACCGCGGTGTCTACCGGGATAGCTCGAAAGCACTCCCGTGCAGACTCATCATCTTTGACTTCTAATGTGATGTATGGACTTTTAGACATGTCCGAGATGGGAAGGCGAAAAATCCATACCTGTCCCGCAATGAACTACCCCGTTCCTCCGCATTTGGCGTATATGACATGGGTAGATGCCGAGGCTCTTGGGATGCCATGCAGGTACAACTCTGAAGAAGCGCTCGAATTGGCATTCCAACATGTAGATTGGGTGGAACCGGGCAAAGAAAACGACTAGGAGCTGGAATTACCCAGGGAGAAAGCACAAATTTGTTCGTAAGGAGATCTTTGGGATAACCTCTTCATCCCAATGTACAAGGCATTGTTCGAGGACCTCGACTTTCGTTTACCATTTTTCGACTTTGAATTGGATATCCTGCAGCATTTGGGAGTTGCCCCCTCACAACTTCACCCAAATGGTTGGGGTGTTATCAAAAGTTTCATGCTGATGTGCACTGCCCTCGAGTTGGAGTTGCACGTCTACGTATTCTTCCACTTCTTCCGACCATTAACAGTCAAAGAAGGGGAAAGGTACTCATGGTTAGCATTGCGATCTGGTCTTGGGGGGAAGATCTTTAAAATTTTCTAATCGTCATATAAAAAATTCAAGGAAAGGTACATGTTCTTCCGTCCTTTTGACACCGGGCGGGAGAACGTTCTTGGCAAGGCCGGGTACCAGGATCTTTAACCCTTACTGGAACTTGACCCACTTCTAGAGGCGCTCAAAGGAGTACGTAGTGGATAACACAGAGTTATTGGTCACCAAGAACCACGTTGTAAAAGCTTTGCATGAATTTGTGGAAGAACACGAGATTTTGAGTTGTCAATCTGTGATAGCCGAGGGTACCAAATTGACCCGCGAGTCATTGGGTAAATGTCGAGTTACTTTAGCAACTTTTCTTGCGTTTGTATGATTCTAACTCGAATCTTATTTTTCCTTTTGCAGAAGAAATGGCTTCCAAGAACCAACAACTAATGGTGGATAGATTGGCGAAACGCAATGCTACCACTGCTACAAAAAATTAGTATATATTTTATTTCACTTATCAAGGATAAAATGATAATTTTACCCCATTTTTATCCCTTTTTATTTAATATTTACTAATTTGTATTTATTAATCCTAGTTTTGAATTTGATGCTATTTTAATAGATTTATTGCTGATTTTTGCAGGATATTGCAAAGATTTAATTCAAGGATTAAATAGCATTAAATGTGGAGGATTTATGCAAGATTGAAGATTGATTGAAGACCATTAATTAAAGATTTGAAGCAGATTTGAATCATTAATGAGGAGATTAGAGCCAATCAATCAAAGATATTGCAGACAAGCTTCCCGAATAAACAAGGATTGCACAAATAAATACAAAGATATCAGAGAATAAAGGGAAACAAGGAAGGATAAACGTGAGAAAACCAGTCTCGGGGAGAGATAAAATAAAAGAGGAAAGTTGAAGCTGCAGGACGCTAGCTGCGCTTCACCTACGCTATAGCGCAGGGTGAGGTGCAACTCTCTGGATCCTGCGCTACAACCTGCGCTGTAGCGCAACATGAAGCGCAGAACACGCAGATTACGTCCCTGTTGCCGTTTTTAGTCAGATCTCTTCCCAAATTTGCTTTGTCTTTCCTAATCTATAAATAGGAACCTCTTGCATCAGACCCAGAGGATGATCGATTGTAATTTAGTCTATAGTACAGAGATAATTTACCGTAACTAAGTTTAGAGTAGGAGAGGAGGAGTGCTTCACGAGGATTGGAGATGATGACAACATCTTCGGTGGTTTGTATGGCTACTCCAAGTAGTTAGACTCTCCAGTAGGATTGAATGTAATCGATTCTATCCCCAAGTGTATGTAAATTCTATTTTATTATTTATGAGCTCTCTGTCTATAGTATTGGTAATCTTATTATGTGTTTATTCCTAATTCCCGCGGTTTACGCCTGGAGTTATAGGCTAGTCTTAACTGGGTCAGTTCTGGCTAGGAGCGAGAGTGGGGGAGCGGATTCTGAAGAAACTCATTCTCTGATTGAACAAGAGGACTCGGTTATCACTTGTACCGAAAAGGGGTGTTTTGCTAATGATTGAGGGGTAGTGTGAGTACTCTAATTGAAGGGGCATCCGACCAATAGGCTTGGTAATCCGATAGCAAAGGGTTAGTTGATTGTCAATCCTGGAAGCGATAGATGGGTATATCTAACGAGCGATGGGTAGTGACAGTATTCTAGCAAAGGTATACATTCATTTGGTAGGCCACGTATTTCAATTAATCCTTAACAAACTGAACAAATAGAGCAAGATAAGCCGAGGGTAAGTCTATCGCCTGGGAGAACCCGCATAGTTTACTTTTGAGTGTGTGAGGCCGCTGGTAACTCGGGGTCTTAGCAATAGCGTTTGTCTACAGTACTATAGAGTAAACCTAAAATAATAGGTAGTCTTTAAATACATGAAGGGTGTGATGAGATGAAATTCAATCCTAATCCAAGTAAAGTATCTCTAACTCTACCTTTCTAATTTCCATTGATTATACCTTCTATTTTCTATTTTTGCACCATAATTACTCTAAACTGTTACTTTCCTTGATAAATACGATTTCAGTTTACATAAATTGCCGTTCCCTGTGGAGACGATATCTTACTTACTATTATACTGCTGGATTTGTGGTTTGCTTGCCAGAAACCCATCAGCTGTGGTTGGTGAAGAGAAGCCCCCCCAAGTTGATAATGAATGAAGGGCCGGTATGCTGGTTGTCTTTTGTGTTTCCTTTTCTTCTTCTACATCATTTTCAATCTGAGGCAATTTTATTGCCTTTATGACAATGACCGGAACAATTTATATATAAAAATGTGTGTGTGTGTGTAATTTTGCGCCCACGTTTCACCGTGTTTTAACAAACACTTAATGTATGTGTAGTAGTCCCTGTCGGGGTCTTAAGAATTAAATCCGAAAACAAGTCAAGGAACTAAGTCCCACGTAGTCGAGGAATGAATGCAACATAATCAAGGAATGAATCTGATAATAATCAAGGAACTAAGTCCGATATAATCAAGGAATTAATCCGATAATAATCAAGGAACTAAGTCCGACATAGTCGAGGAATAAATCCGACATAATCAAGGAATAAATCCGATAACAATCAAGGAACTAAATGTTGAGTCTCAGAAGATAATTATCAGAAAATGAGAAATTTATCTTGAGTCTCATGCTCTTAGAATTTTAATGGATTACAAATATAAAACATAGAAATATTTACAAGAATATCCTCTCACAAACATTTTGTTAAAATTTTCAGATCAATAGTGTTTGAGAAGGATCATCTGAAAGCTTCAAATCGTCTTAAGACCAAACATCATCTGAAGTGTATCATCGTCTGAAGTCGTGAAAGCTGTTATGAGACTTGGTTGCATCTAAAGGCTGAAGGTATCAGAATCAAGTGAAGACTTTTTGAAGACGTTGCTGTCTATGCAGAACGTTCATCTTCTTGGTCTAACTTATTTCAGCACAAGAGTCAGACATCCTTTCTTACCTCATTCAAGCGTATTGCACAAATAAGGAAAGTCTTCAAATCCTGCTGCACCTGCAACAAAAAGTTTTGTGTGCGCAGAACCTGCACATGCAACCGTCCCAGATTTTGCTGATAAAGAAGCCCAACGTCTTGGAGCATTTAATGCTATTTGACAACGAGAAACAGAGTCTCATATGCTATATAAAGGCTCGTGAAGTTGAAGTTACAAGGTATAGAGAAGAATTCTTTGTGCTATTACGTTGCCAAAACGCTGTCATAAACTACTCTGATATTTCCTTGTACAAATCATATTTCATATTCTGAGTTAATCTCAGCTTTGTACTTGTGTTATAGCTATCATCTGAAGATAGTGTTATGGAACATTCTCTGTTTACTCTAAACAGTTTGGGTTATAAGCCTGGAGAGGCTTTCTGTATAAAACAATACCTGGGTTTCACACTTGGTTAAGTGTCTGAGAGCCTGAAGAGGCTTGGTGAAAGAAAGAATACTTGTGGTAGAGCCTGAAGAGGCTTGACAGAAAAGAATACTTGTAATTCTTGCAAGAATAGTGGAAATCCAGTGGTGGTTTGCCTCTGGGACTGGACGTAGCTCACAGTGGTAGTGAGTGAACCAGGATAATTTTGGTTGTGTTCTCTCTTACCCTTAAACTCTTTCAATTCAGCTTATATTCTAACCAAAAAGGGGTGTGAAAAGTATTTTACTTAGAGAACCTTAATTTTCATTAAAAATATATTTGCAAACAAATTTTAAGTCTGAACTTAAGTTCAGAAGGTACAACAAAAAACTTCAGACCATAACTCTTCGTCTAAAGACTTTCTGAACCAGCTTAGACATTGCTGTGTCTAAGGGTTGTTGGACTTCTTTCACTGTGGTTGGGCTCTTCATGTCAAGGATGGCCCTACACTTATCCGGGTTGGATTCTAGACCCTGTTCTGTTAGCATAAAACCCAGGAACTTTCCTGCTCGGACACCAAAGGTGCACTTTTTAGGATTCAGACGCATGTTATACCGCCTCAGTTGATAAAAAATGGATCCGAGGTCATGAACATGTTCTGCATCTGTCTTGCTTTTAGCGATCATGTCGTCTACATCGACCTCAATCACCTTGCCAATCTGATCACGAAAAACTTTGTTCATCATCCGCTGATACGTTGCCCCGACATTTTTCAATCCAAACGACATCATATGATAACAGTAATTGGCGCCTTTCGTAATAAAGGTGATTTTCTCTTGATCCTGTGGGTACATCGGAATTTGATTGTTTCCGGAATAGGCCTCCATAAAAGATAAAAGGTGGAAGCCGGAAGATTGATCGACCAAACGGTCGATGTTAAGCAAAGGGTAAGAATCCTTGGGGCATGTTTTATTTAAATTTGTATAATCCACACACATCCACTATTTCCCATTTGATTTTTTTACAAGGACTACATTAGACAACTGGGTGGTATATTTAACCTCTTTAATAAAACCGGCATCAACGAGCTCGGAAACTTGCTGTTGGGCGGCTTCAACTCGTTCTGCCGACATCTTCTGACGCTTCTGCTCGACGGGCTTGATCCTCGGGTCCACGGATAGGCGGTGGCATATTACCTCGAGATCCAATCCTGGAATATCGACCGCAGTCCATGCAAATAAGTCTGAATTTTGGCGAATCAGTGTGCAGAGAGCCTTGTCATCTTCCGCGCTGAGTCCATTTTCGACTTGGTCCAGGTTGGGGCCAATTTGCAGTGGACGGAAAGTGCCTTCGGGAATTGGTCGCAAGTCGGCAAAGTCTTTCCTAATGTGCAAATTAGTTAGCATTACCCCGGCAGAGGACGACTGGTTTTCAGTCTTTTGCTCCAAAGTCTCAGGTTTCTTCGGCTTTGAGATCTTCAAAGATTCCTTGTAGCAAGCCTGGGCCATGGCTTGATCACCCCGGACACTGATGACCTCACCCTCGTCACTCCAAAACTTCATCATTAGATGGCTTGTGGAGATTTTCGCCCCAATGGCGTTCAATGTTGCCCTACCCAGAATAGCGTTGTAAGTAGTGGAGCAGTCGACCACCAGAAAATGGACCTTGACTGTTTTTGAGACTAGGGGTTTCCCAAAAGTGACAAGGAGTTCTACGTAACCTTCCAGGCGTATCTTGTCACCTGTGAAGCCTATCAAATCGCCGCCGTTATATGGTAACAAATCTGACTACAGGATATGTAGTTTCCGGAATGTTTTGAAGAACATGACGTCGGTAGAACTTCCCTGATCCACAAACACTCTCCGGACATCGTGATTTGCCATAAAAGCTGAGATAAGGAGGTGGCCGTCATGACCCGGGATAACTAGGCCATAGTTGCCCTCAGAGAAACTGAGAAGGGGTAGCTTTCGCCTCTGAGAATTGTGCTCTGGGAGCGAAGAGGATGAGGCTGATAGGATGTCCTTCAGGTGTCTTTTCTTAGCGTTCCCGCTTTCGCCTCCCCCGAAAAAACCTCCCGCGATAACATAGATGATGGGATGCTCAGGAGCTGCACGCTCATCCTCAGCTGGGGATTATCGCCGAGATGATGATGGATCCCGGAGATCCATTCTGGAGGTAGATGGTGGGGTATGATCTATCGCGGGTCGCCTTGACCTTGATTTGTCTCTCCTCGGCGATCTAGTTCGGGATCTGCTGCGCCCATGTCGGCTAGATTCATGGCGATGGTCATCGCGCCGATAATCGTTTCTTCGCATGTCAGTTTCAGAACGGCGGGAGGTCTCACTGCCTTCCCCCTTTTTATATCTATCCAGCTTGCCACGCCGAATCAGTTCTTCAATCGCATCCTTCAACTGGATACAGCGGTCAGTGCCATGCCCCTCGGACTTATGGAATCTGCAATACTTGGATTTGTCAGTTGAGGATGTCGGCTTCATCGGCTTTGGTCTTCTCATTCCATCCTCATACATTTCAACATTCAAGATTTCATTGAGTATCTTGCTCTGGGATGTGTTTAAGGGGGTGTAGGAGTTATAGCGTCCCAAAACCCCGCGATCCCTTTTACCTTCTTGCCGACCACCCTTATCGTTCTTCTGCCCCTGTGCTTTGGAGGTTTGGACGGGGTTGACCTCCTTCACCTTGAGGGCAAGTTCTTCATCCTCAAGACTAATATACTCCTCGACCCTGCTTAGGAATTCTTCCATTGTGGACGACTTTGTTTCGGACAATTCAATCCAAAAAGGAGAATCAAGAATGAGACCATCCTTGGCCAACATCAGCTGAATCTCGGGCTGTATTCCCTGAACGAGCAGAGCCTCCTTGGTAAAATGGCTGATATAGTCTCGGAGTGATTCTGAAGGTCCTTGTCAGATCTACTTCAATGATGCCTCTGTCTTCGGCTGCACTTTGCTGGTTGTGAAGCTGTTAATGAATTTTGCCCTAAAGTCGGCCCAAATATTGATGGACATCGGGGGCAGTGTTTGAAACCACCTGAAGGCGGTCTTCTTCAAGGATAGTGGAAATACTTTGCACATGATTGGCCCAGAGGCGTTCCTGATTGACATTGCAGATTCATAAATGTTCAGGTGTTCCAAGGAATCTCCCATCCCGTTGTAGAGATCTAAAACTGGAATCTTCTCAAAACAATTATCTACGGGGAAAAGCATTATTCGCTCTAAAAATGGCAAAACGACTTGTATAACCTTGTCGTCGTGAATATGGTGGGACGCAGCGAGAACTGGCGCTGTGCGATTACGAGGACGAGAATTGGAGTGCATAGATTGCACTGAAGGTTGCGGGAAATGTTGGCGCTCCGGCCTGGACGACGACTGACGTTCACGCTGAGGTAAGGACTGGTGCTCAGGCTGGGGAGAGGCTTTGGATGCACGTCGTGGCGATGGTTGGCGTTCAGTACCTCCTACTTGTTCAACTAGATGGCGCTGCAAACGTTGTAACTGCTACTTTGTCTCAAGCTTCTCGAGACGCTGAGAGTAATATTCCTGCATGACATCTTGGCAGCGGATGAAATCAAGAAGTTCCCCACGAGAAGGTTGGTTTGATGGAGTGGTTGGAGAGCTACGACTCTCGTGAGGAGGTGGAGGTGGAGGAGGGCGTGGCGCAGTAGGGCGCGACGGTGGAATTCTACTTGTGGCTGAGACTGGACTAGTGGTTGCAGAGAAAATAGCTGGAGCGGTTCCACGGGTGACGAAGGGACTTGCATTGTCTTCGGCGACGGAGGAACTGCTCCTGGTTCCTACCATTGTAAGGATTAAGTTGGAGGATCTTGAAGAAAAATGAAGAGGAGTAAGACTGCAAGAATTGTGTCGATCCTCACAGACGGCGCCAATGATCTTTCAGTAATCTCATAACGGCAGCAGGAGGCGTTCTTCACGAAGCAGAGACAGTGGAGGACGGTGGTGTACCTGCAAGGACTTCGATGCTTAAGTCAGAAAGGGCACGAGCAGAGTTTCGACAAGCAAGAATGAAAGCGTACCTGAGACGGAGGCCACCACCGTGTATTTATAGAGATATTTGGGCGAGAAAGTTCGTTAGGCAGTTACAACGACTTCCTGCAATTGTCCTCACGCGCTCTACCGAAGTGAAGTGCACGCGCCAAGGTATGATCGGGACTAAGCCGAGGTGTGATGCCGGCTGACTGATGATGGTCATACTTAAGCGCATATTGCGAACGACATGAGCAAAAGGAGGAGCTTTCTGTATGATGACCCCGGAGCTAGATGTCGAAAGCACGTAGACTGTATGTCAGATTCCATATCCGACATCGATACTGGCTGTGTCTAATCTCGGTCCATAACAAATATTATTTCAATTTTTATCAATTTAAATTAGTTTTCAATAATATTGAATTAATCATAATAAAAAATATTTATTGAGTATTAATTATATCTTCATTGAAATTAATTCCATATTTAGGACGCTACTCTTGATTAAAATTTTCACTATATCTTCATTGAAAATATTTCTACATTTTACTCTACACTTAATATAATGCTAATTATTTCTACATTTACAAGAATTTATGTTTTACATTTTTATAATTTAAAATTAAACTAATATAATTATTTCCACATTTATATGATTAATTTTTATAACTTCATTAATTTACGTGATAAATTTATGTGATTTCTTTTTGGTTGCCACCAATTTCAAGAATGGGGATATAGCAAATAGTGCAACGACTCATGCTATTCTTAAGGATAATTTTTTTCTTCTTCTATTTAGTAGTGCAAAAAACAAATGTTAGTACCATATATGGTAATACAAAAATAATTAAAGGCTCCAGGAAAGCTAATGTTTTGTTACATGGAGGAACAAAATTACACATTGATAGTGTCTTATGTTCTACCAAATCTAAAAGAAACTTATTAAGTTTCAAGGACATCCATAGAAATGAATACCATATCGAGACAACAAATGAAGATAATATTGAATAGTTTTTCATCAAGAAAATTATTTTAGGTAATGTATTGGAAAAATTACCTTCATTTTCCTTATATTTGCTCTACACCTATATTAGTACAATGGACACAAATATTATAGTAAACCAAAAGTTTACATATTATAATAAATTTTTTATTTGGTATGAACGGTTGGGAAATCCCAAATCAATCATGATACGAAAAATAATTGAAAATTCATGTGGACACTCTTTGAAGAACCAACATATTCTTCATTCCAATATTTTTTTTGTGTGTTGTTTGTTCTCAAAGAAAATTGAGTATTTGACTATCACCAACAAAAATTGGAATAAAGTGTCTCACATTTTTTGAAAAGGTGATATTTTTGGACAAATACACTCATCATGTTGTTCATTTGGATATTTTATGGTGTTAACTGATGCATCAACTAGATGATCACATGTTTGTTTATTGTCAACTAACCTTTATAATGTTGGTGTTGGGATTTGATTTTCAATTATTTCGAATTCCACAAGTGACAAGGATATGATGCCATTTCGAATTTACAGAAGAGGTTAAAATTACCTTATTTCAAATTTTGATAATAAGTCTGTTAACTTAGAAAAATTCTTGAGTGAAGTTAACACAAAAAGACTTTAGAACTTCGAAAAGAAGATAAATGTAAATTCGAGAAATAATACATTACAGGTATTCCAGAAAAGTAAATGATAGTTCTTTTATTCGTGATCCAAATTCGAATTACATTAGTTCAAATACATTGGAAATGCATTAGAAAGGAAACTATCCTAAGTTCCTAAAACATTAGAAAGGAAACTATCCTAAACTAGAATGAGTACTTGACTCATGCCCAACATGCCTCTTTATCCTCATCCTCCCCCACAAGCTTTAATAGAGCCAACACAAAGAAGAATTCTTTCTCCAATCTTTTGAACTATCTTCGACTTGAGGAAGAAATCAAGGTCAGCATGGGGACTAATAAATAGATTCATTTATTATGTAAATGAACCTATATTTGGCTACTACGTACAATCCAAAAGAAAACTTTCAAAGAGAAAGGTTGGAAAAGCCAATAGCTTTGGCTATTTCGTCAATCCCATCAAAAGTAAAATCATTCCAGATTGGATTGTACGCAATAGCCAAAGGGATTAACTTCTCCATATTCTTTGAAGAGATTCTTTAAGAGAATTTAGAAAATAAAGGAGAAATGAATGAAAAATTGTGAAAGGATTGTGCAAAGTTACTCCTATTTATAGGAGTGAAAAGAGTTAAGTGTCATTAATAAGACCATTTTAACGTCTAATGAGAAGAATTCTCATAATGAAGTTGAGTGGACGATGGCCGATGGTATTCATGATTTTGAATTAACCAAGTAAAATTTGACACATGGCACAGAGAAGAGTATAATCAAGTCTCGAAAATGAGAATAGATTCATTGAATTCAAGTATCAAGAAAAGACTAAGTCTTGAAGTTAAAGATGTTCTCGAATCCACGAAGCCAAGATTCCAGAAAGAAGATTTCGAGAAACCAGAAAGAAGATTTCGAAATAGCAGAAAGGAGATTTCGAGAAATCAGAAAGCAGGGTTTCGAGAAGCAGGAAAAGAGAATTCGAAAACAAGATGTCTGAAGACTTAGAAGATTTTTGAAGAAAGAAAAAGAAAGTTCAAAAAGGTTGAAGACAAAAGAAGGCAGTTATTGAAGATCAGGAACGGTTTTCTGGTTAATAGAAGACGTGGCAAGCATGCATGCTTCCAACACATAGGGCTAGATGATGTGTCACATGTACATTAGTTAGCCGTTAGAATTAGGAAACTATAAATAGGTGAACTCTTAATGTAATAAGGGTTGGCAAATCACTCATACTGATTCTCTGAAACACCTTATACGTCCGAACTCACTGCGACAAACAGGTTACAAGGAGTTAAAGTATGTGATGAACCCATCCATTTCTTTTTAAGCAATTGTTCTTACAATTCAATTTTCTTTTCTTGATTTACATTCTGCAATTTATTTTCAGCAATTTACATTTTGCACAATTTTTCTTTCTTTCTTTCAAATTTCGCGTTCTTTATTTATTTGAAACATTGATTTTCTGAAAATCCAAGTTGGAACTTTGTTTGATGAAATTCTGAATCAAGTAGTTCTAAATCTTTTTAAAAGATAAGTTTTTGATAGAATTCTGAATCAAACTCTTTGAAACTTATCATTTCTGGAATTTTTAAACATAATAATTGACTTGGTGAAATTCTGTACCAATCAATCATTTTTCCAGAAAAAACTTAAACTTTTTACAAATCTAAAACACCATAAATCTACTTTTTAAAAAGAGTCCCATAAGAGTATCTGATTCTAATCCCCAGATTGTTCTTAGAATCAAAGTGATTAAAATTTAATTTTCGAGATTAGGTTTTTTCACCACAAACAAATTGGCACGCCCGGTGGGACAAATTACCAAAAAGTAGTGTGTGTTATGATTTTCTGAAAAAATTTTGTTGTTGCATGCGTTTGAGAAGTGGAAGAACAATTTCTGTTCAAATGGCTAATAATGCAAGGCAAACAGGACGTGGAAACAATAGTAGGGAAACAACGGCCAATACTACAAATTCTGGTAGTTCACCACCCCAAGGAAATGAATCTGTGAATAATAATGAGAATATTGGGGGAAATGGAAATAATAGTGTTAACAGAGAACCATCAATAACTACTACAACTACTACTACTATGCCAGAGCCTGTAGTAAGTCAAATTGGTTCTACTATCCCTATACCCAATTTTGTTTCTATGTCTCAAAATGGACAACCAGTATATGGGTTGCCATATGGATTCGTCCCAAATTCGGGGACGACCCCACCCACTATGTCAACAATAGGTCCTACAGTTACTCGTGGACCCATTTTTAATCCCTTTGTGGGAAGTTCTTCTTCATCTATTACAAATTCTACGTTGCAAACTTTGAGACAACAAATGGATGAAAGTAATCATGAAATGGTGAATATGTTGACACAACAAATGGCCACAATGTTTGATCCACTAGTACAAACAACAAATACCAATTATAATTTGTTGGCTAGGCAAATGGAGAGGATTGCAGATGTGTTTGGAGCACCCGCAGATCCTATAATAAGACAAGTGGCTAATATGAATCCCCCTGTGAATCAAGGGGATCAAAATAATCAAATACCAAATCCTGTTAATCCTGTCGAAAATAGGGAAGAAAATGCTCCTAGAATTATCCTGAATAGAAATCAGAATGCTGATGAAATTCTCGAAAGGATAAGAGCAAATAACTTAGGGGGCAACAGAATTTTGTTGGAATTGTTGAACAAGTCCTGAATAGACATGGATTCAGTGTAGGATTTGCGAATCATCCTTACGTAGTGTCTCCTTTTACCCAGATGGTATTGCAAACTGAATTGCCAAGGGGATGGAAAGTTCCCAAATTTACCAAATTTTCTGGAGAAGTAGGAGAATCTACTGTCGAACACATTGCTCGATATCAAATTGAAGCAAGTGATTTGGCAAATAATGAAGAATTGAAAATGAAATATTTTCCTAGTTCTTTGACCAAAAGTGCTTTCACTTGGTTTACAACTCTTCCCCCAAATTCAATTCATTCATGGAATCAATTAGAAAGAAGTTTTCATGAACAATTCTTTCAAGGGGAAACAAAAGTTACTCTTATGGATTTAGTAAACATTAAGAGATCTTCGAATGAGTCAATAAATGACTATTTGAATAGATTTAGACAAATGAAAGCAAGGTGTTTTACTCAAATTCCTGAATGAGTTAGTCCAAATGGCTGCAGGAGGATTAGATTACTCAATTCGAAAGAAATTGATTAATCAACAACTTAGAGATATGACCCAATTGCCTGATAAGGTTAGGCAAATTGAACACCTGAAGAAAGAAAAAGAAAGATTCAGAAAACCTGACAAAATCTTTCGAAAAGATAAAATAGCATATTTAGAAGTTTCTGATGATAGTGATTTCGAATATGATATAGAAGATAATGATGTTCATGTGGCTGAACTTAAGCCAGGACCTCCTTATGTTTGTCAATCTTTGAAACCTAATGGAAATACAAATAATGATATGAAAGATAGGTTTCCTAAGAAAAATTATGGTTTCGATATTTCGAAAGCAGATCAAATTTTTGATATATCGGTAAAAGACAAACAAATAACTCTAAGTGATGACCATAAAATTCCTTATCAAGAACAGAGAAGAGGTCGAAAATATTGTAAGTATCATCATACTTATGGACATTGGACTAATAGTTGTGTTCGTTTCAGGGATATTATCCAAGAAGCCATTAAACAAGGGAGGTTGAAATTCGAAGAAAAAACTCCAATGGCAATGAAGATCGACTCTGATCCACTTCAAGTGAATGCGAACTACGCAGAGCCGGTAAGCATCAATATGGTTGAGGTGGAAGATTCGAATTCCATTCAACAAGCCACTGAGATGGCTATTGATGATGATCAGGAATTTCAAGACATTTTTCCCAAAGGGGGAGAATCTTTACTGGAATTTCTGAACAGGAACAAAGTTGAGGATGCATAAATTAATTTGTGTCCTAGGTGTCACGCAGTATTTGATAGATCTGCTGCAAAGGCATTTCATGATTCTGGAATGAAGAAGTATTTCCAGGAAGTGGCTGCAAAGAGCCAAAAGAATGATAACAAACAGAAGAAAGTGAAGCCTGCTTATGGAGGTTGGATTTCGAACACAAGTTCAGTTTCAGGAGAAAGAGTGCCTCCAAAAGAGAAGGTTTTGAATAAAGGTAAGCAACCTATGCATCAAAACTTTCAAGTTTCTGGAAAACCCCGAACCTTTGTGCCACCTTCAACTGTTCCCCCGAACAAGTGGATTCGTCCCGGGTATCCTAAGCCTCAGTTTAACTATCAAGGATTCCAACAAAGGCCTTATTATGGAAATAGTCCACCAATGACGAAAACGCAATGGAGAAGGGTGCAAAGGATGAGGAAGGCTGCTTTCGAGGAACAAGGGCAACGTAACATGGTAACTGCAAGAGAAAATAATCAGCCTAAGCCTATTCAGGCCAAGAACACTCAAGTGATTCAAGTGCAAGCAAATTCAAATCATCCTTCGTATGCACAAGTAGTAAAGAGAAACCTTCTTTTCATGTTACTGGGGGTTTTCATGAGAATGAAGATGATTTATTGACTGAAAATTTCGAAACAGGCTTCGCAGATGGTATCAAAGACATTTGCGCAGTGGTTTCTGTTTTGCCTGCAGAATATGTTGAAGAACTTGAGAAAGACTTGGAAGAGGAAGATTATGAAGAAAATGATATAGGTGAGGATCATATTTGCTATACTTACATTGGCAAACAAATTTGCCAGAATACTTCTGCAGTATTCGAAAAACCAACTGAGGAAATGCAACTTCACATGAAGCCTTTGTTTATCAGATATTTAGTTGGGGATGTAAGTATTGGAAAAGTACTTGTAGATTCTGGAGCGGCAGTGAACTTGATGCCGAAATTTATGATGAAGAAATTGATGAAGACTAAGTTTGATCTGATGCCTCATCAGATGATTATTACAGACTTTAGTGGAAGGACATCGAAATCAGAAGGTGTGTTATGCTTAGAGTTAACAGTGGGAACCATCATGAGACACACTATGTTTGTTGTAGTTGATTCGAAGGCAAACTATAATCTATTACTTGGAAGGGAGTGGATCCATGGTGTAGGTGTTGTTTCATCCTCAATGCATCAGAGACTTTGCATGTGGACTAAAGAAGGTGTACCCATTTATGTTGATGGGGACAAGAATTATTTTAAAGTTGAAGAAGATGTTGTAGATGTGAGGAGTACAGAAAAGAAGGTCATGAAGATTAGACCTTATGAAGTAAATGACAAGTATATGTTAACCACTACCAAAATTCCATATTCTTTGAGGATAAATCCAAATTTTGGGTTTATGTTACAGTGTGATGTCAGCCCTTTCGAGGCCGCGGAAATCTCTGAATGGTCAGACCCAGAATAGATTCGAGCTTTTGGGCTCGAATTTCGGCCTATATGGCCGAGAAAAGGGTAGAAGCGGCTCTCGAAGCCGAATTTAATCAAAATGAACAGAATAAAGAAGAAACGGCCCCCAAGGCCGAATGGCAAGATGGAAGAATAGTCATTGAAGAGATATTAGAAGAAGAAATTTCATCAGAAATAAGAAGTGAAGATTCTGTCATGAAGAAAATTGGATCTTTAAGGGTATGTATTGATTTTCGAGATCTTAATAATGCAACCCCTAAAGATGAATACTCGATGCCGGGCTCTGATATGTTAATAGATTCGGCAGCAGGAAATGAACTTCTAAGTATGTTAGATGGGTATTCAGGTTATAATCAAATCTTCATTGTTGAAGAGGATATTTCGAAAACAACTTTTCGATGTCCTGGTGCAATAGGCACTTATGAATGGGTAATGATGCCCTATGGTTTAAAAAATGCTGGTGCAACTTATCAAAGAGCCATGAATTCGATTTTCCATGATTTAATAGGAAATTTTATGCAAATTTATATAGATGATGTTGTGGTTAAGTCTGAATCAAAAGATTTGCATTTGAATCATTTAAGACAAGCTTTCGAGAAAATGAGAAAGCATGGACTAAAAATGAATCCTATTAAATGTGCTTTTGGTGTATCTGCAGGAAATTTCTTAGGATTTCTTGTACACAAGAAAGGTGTTGAGATTGATAAAAATAAAGCTAAAGCAATTCTCGAAGTATCTCCACCTACTACCAAGAAACAATTACAATCTTTTCTGAGAAAAGTGAATTTCCTTCGAAGGTTCATTTCGAATCTATCAGGAAAAATAAGGGTGTTTTCCCCATTGTTGAAATTAAAGAAAGAAGAAAACTTCAAATGGGAAGATGAACATCAACAAGTCTTTGAGGAAATCAAGAAATATTTGACAACTCCTCCGATCATGACTCCTCCTTTTCCAGGAAAACATTTGAAGTTATATATTTATGCTTCAGAAGCCACAATAGGAAGTATGTATGCTCAAGAGGACGAAAATAGCGTTGAAAGAGCTGTTTACTATTTAAGTAGAGTCCTTAATGATGCAGAAACTAGATACTGTGCTATAGAAAAATTGTGTTTATGTTTGTACTTTTCTTGTATTAAACTTAAATATTATGTCAAACCTCATGATGTATTTGTAATTTCTCACTTTGATGTAATAAAGCACATGTTATTAAAGCCTATATTGCACAGTAGAGTTGGAAAATGGGCATTAGCATTAACTGAGTTTTCGTTAAATTTTGTCCCTTTGAAATCTTTGAAAGGACAAGTGGTTGCAGATTTCTTAGTTGATCATCCCCCAATTCCAATTGAAGAATCAATATATGTAGGTTTAGAGCCTTGGAAATTATATTTTGATGGATCTAAACATAAGAATGGATCAGGAATTGGAATTCTATTAATTTCACCCAAAGGATTTCCAACTCGAATGATGTTTGAAATAAAACATCATTGTTCGAATAATGCAGTAGAGTATGAAGCTCTTATTGCTGGTCTCGAAATGTTGGTTTCTCTAAATTCGAGAAATGTTCATATTCGAGGAGATTCACAATTAGTTATCAAACAGGTAACTAAGGAATATAAATGTTTCGATCCAAAATTGGCGAAGTATTTGGTTCAAGCCAACAAACTGCTGGAAATGTTTGATGAAGTAAAAATTGAACATATTCCCAGAGGTCAGAATTTCGCAGCCAATGAACTGGCTCAAATAGCGTCTGGATATAGAATTTCCATTGGAACTCTTGGAAAAATTAGTGACATTCAGAGAAGATTTCCAATGAAGGAATTTGATATTCATAATATAAATCTTTTAGATAAGAATGATTGGAGAACATAAATTGTGAATCTTATCCAAAATCCTTCTCTGGTAAATAAAAGACACTTGAAATATAAAATTCTGAATTATTGTATTTTAGGTGAAGAGCTTTATAAAAAAGCTATTGATGGGAATTTACTTTGATGTTTGGGAGAAACTGAAGCTTATTTGGCTTTAGTTGAAGTTCATGAAGGAGCTTGTGGTGCTCACCAAGCAGGAAGGAAAATGGAATGGATTTTGAAAAGAAAATTATTCTTTTGGCCATCAATGGCCAAGGATTGTCACAGTTTCGCAAAATCTTGTGAAGAATGTCAAAAGCATGGAAATTTGCAACAAGTTCCAGCAAGTGAATTGCATTCAATAATAAAGCGTTGGCCTTTTAGAGGATGGACTTTAGATTTAATTGGAATGATGCATCCAGCTTCTTCGAGAAACCACAAATTTATTTTAGTTGGAGTTGATTATTTTACCAAGTGGGTAGAAGCAATTCCTCTAAGAGAAGTAACTCAAGAAGATATCATTCGTTTTATTGAAGAAAACATTATATTTAGATTTGGCTTACCAGAAACTATAACCACAGATCAAGGAACAATGTTTACTAGGAGAAAAATGGTTAGGTTTGCTGAATCAAAAGGAGTAAAATTACTTTCTTCTACACCTTATTATGCCCAAGCCAATGGTCAAGTTGAAGCAGTTAATAAAACTATTATTGCTTTAATTAAAAGACATATTGGGCAACATCTTAGAAATTGGCATGAGACTTTCAATCAAATTCTTTGGGCTTATAGAAATTCACCAAGAGAAGCTACTCGAACTACCCCTTATAAGTTAGTATATGGTCATGATGCTATATTGCCAGTTGAAGTGAACTTACAATCAATAAGAGTTCAAAGGCAGTTTGAGTTACCTTCTCAAGATTATTGGAATTTGATGTTTGATGAATTAAATCAACTTGATGAAGAAAGGTTGGTTGCTCTTGAAAATATAATTAGACAAAAAGAGCAAATTACTCGTTGTTATAATAGAAGGGTTAAGAAAAAAGAATTCCAAATTGGTGATTATGTTTGGAAGTTGATTTTGCCAATTGATAAAAAGTCTAAGAGGTTTGGTAAATGGTCACCTAATTGGGAGGGACCTTTTGAAATTGAGAAAGTGTTTTCCAATAATGCGTATTCAATTCAAGAATTAGTTGGTGATTTGCGCATCATGTCAATAAATGGAAAATACTTAAAAGAATACAAACCAAATTTACAGGAAATCAAAATTGTTCATTAATAGAAATAAATTATTCAAGTAACAATAGAAATTCGAGTCTATGCTCGAAATAAAAAGTCAGAACAAAGAAACTTGAAGAAAATAAAGAATAGGCTAAAAAGGAGCTTTGCTTTGCAGTTTAGCGAAATCATGTATGAGGTCTTCATAATATATCTTGAGACTTTGTTTGTTCCTTTCCAGATTTTCAATGTCTTTGGAAACTCGAACAACATCTCTGGAAATACCTCGAACGGAGTTCAGAATATCTACTCGAGTAGACCTCTGCTTCGAAAGTGTGGTTTCGAGCTCACTCTTAGCCTTCTTGGTTCGTTCAAGCTCTTCTTGGTACTGCTTGATAAGGCCTTCGAGCCTTAGATTTTCTTTCTCCAATTCTTCAATTTTCAAAGAATTCTGCTGAATTGATTGTTCATATTTATTGACCTTAATCTTACTATCATGAATCTTATCAACCAATTCAGCTTGTTCATTTTTCTGTGTGACCAATTTAGATCTGGTTTGTTCGATTTGGTAAACAGTCCCAATACTACTCTGATAGAGTTCAGCAAAGCTCTTTATCCATTTTTGTTGGGAATCAAAAAATTGAGAATTCTTCTTGTCAAAGTATATTAGATAAATTTCAATTTCTTCCCTGTAAAGACGATCCTTCGGGATTTCCTTCATCATAGGTTTCTCGAAGACCAACTTCTTGAAATTTTGAAGAGCCTTCTCAGGAGAATCTTCTTCACTCAAAGGATTTTGAACTGTTGCTTCAGAGTGGGCAGATGATAAAGAAACTTTTCCTGAAAGCACTTTTAAGATTAAGAATGGATTCTCATCCAGATCTTTGAGGCAGTCATCTAAGTCTTTGGCATTGTATACTGGTGTTGACCTAGATAAATCCCTCGAAAAGCCAGGAGCCTATTCAGGAGTGCCTGATTCGGTCTGAGTAGTCTGATTTTCCTTCAAGGCAGAATCCTTGGTCCCTCGAGAATCTGGATCTTGAGAAGCTGAAATATCATCTTTTTCTTCTTCCATGGGGGTATCTTCATTGGATAGATTCGAAGGGGATTGTACTTCTTCTTCTTCTCCTTTTTCTTCTTCCCGTTCCTCGCTAATTTCTCCAATATCGTCCAAAGGTTTTTTCTGTGGTACGGACTTCTTCGAAGAAGTAGCTTGAAGTGGACTCTCTATGGTTTTCTCTTCATTACCACCACTTTCAGCCTGGGAACTCGAAGAGAGGTTTATCTAAAAATCAGCAAACAATCTAAGTTAGATGAATAACAAAGTGAAGGAAGAAGTTGATAGTTGATGTTTTTCTTTCGAAAAGGAGAGTGAAAAGGTTTACTTGTTCCACAACCCCACTTGGGATTTGTTCCTTATAGGTCTTAACTTTAAACCTTTGACCAACTCTCTGATGTTTTACATAAAGGAAACAACTTTCAAAATCAGAAAGAAAAAAGAAGAGTTTAAAAGATGATTCGAAAGATAAGAGAAATTGAAAACGCACTGCTCCAATGGTCTTCCCTGGAGGAATAACTGAAAGAATCTTTTGATTAGGAGTTCTCTTTTCTTTCTTCTCTTTCTTTGAAACCTTTCTCTCAAAGGGATGATTTGTTGTTCAGGAGTGTTTTCCTGTAAAAGAAAAGAGCAGTCAGTTTATTCGAATTCTATTAAGATTTCGAAATCAATTAGAAAATGTAAAGATACCTTTGAGAGAGATGGTTCATCAGATTTCGGAGATTTTTCAGACTGACTCTTCTCTTGATCCTTTGCTACTTTCTTCTGGGAAGAATTAGAATCATCTGTTTTTTCCTTTTTACTCACAGAAGCAGATTGACTTTTATCTGAAGGTTCTTTATTCTTTTCGACCTTACTGGATGTAACCTTCTTTCGAGATTTAGAAGCAGTAGCCTGAAAGAGATAAAAGAAAAGATCTATTAGATTTCGAAATCCAAGGTTAACATAAGTTCAGATTTCGAGATAAAACTTACAGAGGGTTTTTGAGAAGAGGAAGGAGCTTTCCTTTTCTTGGATTTATTTTCTTCTTCTTTGTCACTTTCCCAGTCTTCCTCAGTGTCTTTCAAGAGTTTACACTCTTGAGCTAGAACAAGAAATAAAAAAATTGTGAGAATAAGGTTGGGATAAGTTAGAAAAAAGAAGAAATGTGTATATTATTACCTTGAACCATGAAGTTCTTAGAAATTATCCTCACATGTTCTATATCCACATGAGGTATAAAAAGATAATTATCCAAAGTATATTTGGTTAAAGTAACTCTTTTTGAAAGAGGTTTAAGACTATTAAAAAGAAGATCAAGACTCACAGGTCTAGTCCACTCAGTACCATATAAACTTTTTGCCAAACCAAATTTTGCTGTTGGTAAAGAAGGAAACTTTGGACAATATTTTTCGAAAATAGTGGTACCATTGGGTTTTACGAGTTTTAAAACTTTGTTGATTCAAAGAAATTTTATCTTTTAAACAAAGAGCTGCTTCAGAAATAGTTCTATGAATTTTATTTGGAATATAGAACACATGAAAATATTTCTCGAAAGCCTCAATTTCTTTGATATGCATACCTTTAGTCTTCTTGGTAGATTTCTGCGAAGGAGCAATGTCTTTGGTTAGTCTCGAAAAACAAGTAGCTTCATCTACTTGAATACTAGAATAGTATCTAGACCACCACTCTTCGAAAGATAAGGTGCAGTAGTGTGAAAGCTCGAAGGAGACGAAGTCCATAGACAAAGGATTTTTGGTCTTTGAGAGTTGTAATTTTTCGAAACCCTTTTCTCCATCAACTAAATCTTCTATTAAAATTTGGTCTTCTGAAGTATAGAAAGGTGTAGGACGAAGCTGACTTAGACCAAATTGACGGGCTACTAGTTGTGGTTGGTAATGAAAGACTCGAAAGTCTTTAAGTTGGAAACCACAATATAGAAGATCAGGAGTTAAGAATTGTTTCCAGATTTCTAAACTTTCAGATTGAGCACCTGGAGTATCACAAGGGAATTTTCGAGTAAACCATTCAGGTCCTCGAGTTCGAGATGAAAAAGGTGCAAGGGTAGGAGAATGTTTCTTGAAGTTTAGGAAGGAAGAAACATAAGACTTGAAATGTTCAAGACGGTTCTTTTTGGAGGAAGGAGTGAGGTAAGACAACCTATAACCTTTAGCAGAAGTAGGAAGATTGGAATCTGAAGGCTCAGAACTTTTGAGTTTATCTTGGAAAATGGCTTTTAGCCAAAGTTGAAGGAACCAGAAAGGACCACAAAGATTTCGAACGGGATCTTTTAGTTTAAGAGCTCCAATAGCTTCAGATAGCATGTCATAGACATGAGCTAAAAGACACATGTTTAGATCAATTCTAATACCTTTGGCTAACATCTGAGCCATGGGAAGGAAAGATTTTGGAATTTGATTTGCTCTAGAACAAAAAACGAAAGCAGATAGCCAATAGAGAAGAAATGCAACATGTTCATTCTCAGAGACCTTACCAGATTTGGCATTGTTCTGAATAAAATGGGAATAGGTCAATTTATCAAAATTAGGCTCAATATGTGGTTCAGGTACTTTCATGAAAGGAAGAATTAATTGGCCTTCAGGTCGAAGGCTAGTAATGGCAGCAACATCAAAAAGTGTTGGTGTTATTATGCCATAAGGAAGATGGAATGAGTTGGTAGATCTTTCCCAGAAAAGTAGAGAAGAAAGAATAAGAGCAGGGTCAAAACTAAGATCAAACTTACTTAGTTGAATAAGATAAAAAATACCAAGTTGCTTCCATAAAGCCCCCATGGTATTTTCGACCCTGTTCAACCACATAACATAAGAATCTTTTCGAGGAGGAGGAGTTGCTCGAAAAACATCAGAAGTGTTTTCGAGATGATCAATTCGAATAATAGACCCAAAAATTCGATTTTTTTCCCTTTTCAGACTTGGAAAGAACTCATTATATTGATCAAGGGAAGAAAGAAAAGTGTAAGGACCCAAGAAAGCAAACTGTTTCTTCCTAATGGAATAGGGAATGAGTACCTGGGAATTCCAGATAGCTATTTTTTCTTCAACATTTTCAGGCTCAGGGACATAAACCTTGTCATCCCTAGAAAGAAGATCTCCTTAACAATGGCAAGTGGTACTGGGACAGAATCTTCAGAAGCCATTAATGGAGTCTTGAGGTTCTTGAGAGAGAAAAAGAGAGTAATGCAACGGTGAAAATGAGCTGAAAATGCATCAAGAAAAGTAAAATCAGAACCTTTGAGGTGTTTAATCGGTGAAAATCAAGTTGAAAACAAGAAAAACTGATCAAAAAAGGGATGAAAATCATACCTTTAGTGAGAAGGAATGGCGTCGGTTGAGAGAAAAAGTTGGAGTTCTTGAGGTTGAAAATGAAAAGTGAAACTAAAGGTTTTTACTTAGTATTTATACAAGAGAGATACAACATGATTACAAAGAAGTTTAAAAAGTAATCATGATTGCACGTTCTTGGGACGTGAGATAATAACCCAAAAACATGGAAAAGTCAGTTAGCTTTCAAAAAGTAACTGAAATATTAATTTAATTGGAAATAAAGGGTTTATATCTGGAAACAGATATTTAAATTTTCCTTTTAAATTTTGAATAACTGTTATAAGGAATACCAAAGGTTTGTTCCAAAAATATCTCTTTCTGCAAAAATAGATTATTACTTGAAAGAGACTATTTTTGGGGGGCATCTGTTGGGATTTGATTTTCAATTGTTTCGAATTCCACAAGTGACAAAGATATGATGCCATTTCAAATTTACAGAACATGTTAAAATTACCTTATTTCGAATTTTGATAATAAGTCAGTTAACTTAGAAAAATTCTTGAGTGAAGTTAACACAAAAAGACTTTAGAACTTCGAAAAGAAGGTAAATGTAAATTCGAGAAATAATACATTACAGGTATTCCAAAAAGTAAATGATAGTTCTTTTATTTGTGATCCAAATTTGAATTACATTAGTTCGAATACATTGGAAATACATTAGAAAGGAAACTATCCTAAGTGCCTAAAACATTAGAAAGGAAACTATCCTAAACTAGAATGAGTACTTGACTCATGCCCAACATGCCTCTTTATCCTCATCCTCCCCCACAAGCTTTAATAGAGCCAACACAAAGGAGAATTCTTTCTCCAATCTTTTGAACTATCTTCGACTCGAGGAAGAAATCAAGGTCAGCATGGGGACTAATAAATAGATTCATTTATTATGTAAATGAACCTATATTTGGCTACTACTTACAATCCAAAAGAAAACTTTCAAAAAGAAAGGTTGGAAAAGCCAATAGCTTTGGCTATTTCGTCAATTCCATCAAAAGTAAAATCATTCCAGATTGGATTGTACGCAATAGCCAAAGGGATTAACTTCTCCATATTCTTTGAAGAGATTCTTTAAGAGAATTTAGAAAATAAAGGAGAAAGGAATGAAAATTGTGAAAGGATTGTGCAAAGTTACTCCTATTTATAGGAGTGAAAAGAGTTAAGTGTCATTAATAAGACCATTTTAACGTCTAATGAGAAGAATTCTCATAATGAAGTTGACTGTGGACGGTGGCCGGTGGTATTCATGATTTTGAATTAACCAAATAAAATTTGACACATGGCACAAAGAAGAGTATAATCAAGTCTCGAAAATGAGAATAGATTCATTGAATTCAAGTATCAAGAAAAGACTAAGTCTTGAAGTTAAAGATGTTCTCGAATCCACGAAGCCAAGATTCCAGAAAGAAGATTTCGAGAAACCAGAAAGAAGATTTCGAAATAGCAGAAAGGAGATTTCGAGAAATCAGAAAGCAGGATTTCGAGAAGCAGAAAAAAGAGAATTCGAAAACAAGATGTCTGAAGACTTAGAAGATGTTTGAAGAAAGAAAAAAGAAAGTTCAAAAAGGCTGAAGACAAAAGAAGGCAGTTATTGAAGATCAGAAACGGTTTTTCTGGTTAATAGAAGACGTGGCAAGCATGCATGCTGCCAACACATAGGGCTAGATGATGTGTCACATGTACATTAGTTAGCCGTTAGAATTAGGAAACTATAAATAGGTGAACTCTTAATGTAATAAGGGTTGGCAAATCACTCATACTGATTCTCTGAAACACCTTTTACGTCCGAACTCACTGCGACAAACAGGTTACAAGGAGTTAAGTATGTGATGAACCCATCCATTTCTTTTTAATGCAATTGTTCTTACAATTCAATTTTCTTTTCTTGATTTACATTCTGCAATTTATTTTCAGCAATTTACATTTCACACAATTTTTCTTTCTTTCTTTCAAATTTTGCGTTCTTTATTTATTTGAAACATTGATTTTCTGAAAATCCAAGTTGGAACTTGTTTGATGAAATTCTGAATCAAGTAGTTCTAAATCTTTTTAAAAGATAAGTTTTTGATAGAATTCTGAATCAAACTCATTGAAACTTATCATTTCTGGAATTTTTAAACATAATAATTGACTTGGTGAAATTTTATACCAATCAATCATTTTTCCAGAAAAAACTTGAACTTTTTACAAATCTAAAACACCATAAATCTACTTTTTAAAAGAGTCCCGTAAGAGGATCTGATTCTAATCCCCAGATTGTTCTTAGAATCAAAGTGATTAAAATTTAATTTTCGAGATTAGGTTTTTCACCACAAACAGTTGGTTGAATCTACATCCAAAGCTTTTAATAACTATTGATTTATATTGAACATCCTAACTATAACATATGTCATACACAAAATGGTCTTGCCAGAATCATTTATTAAACGTTTTAAAATTAATTTTTGGCCATTACTAATAAGATCAGAATTTCTTATTTCTACTTGGGACATGCAATCTTGCATGCTGCAACACTTATTCACATTAGACCAACAATCTATCATAAGTCCTTTCCTTTACAATTAGTTTCTTATCAGGCACCTTATATGTTCCTATTACTCCATCACAACGCACTAAGATGGGTCCTCAAAGAAGGTTAGAAATTATATATTGACTATGAATTCTCGTCCATAATAAAATATCTTGAACCATTGACGAGAGATTTATTCATGGCTCGATTTGCCGATTGCCATTTTGATGAATCTGTTTTCCCAATATTAAGGGGAGAAAATAAGTAGTTGGACAAAGAAATTAGTGGGATGGAATTATCCTTATCCCATCTTGATCCTCGAACAAAATAACGTGAACTGAAAATTCAAAAGATAATTTCATTTGCAAAGTTAAGCCAACCAATTGTCGAACGTATTTCATTGACCCAAAAAGAGTAACCAACTCATATATACCAGCTACTAATGCTCCAATAAAAATTGATGTCCATGTTGGGCAATCTACAGTTGAAAATGAGTCCAAAGTGTGCATGAAGAGTAGCAGACCCGTTGGTTCCAAAATTAAAAATCCTCAAAAATAATATGAATTAAGAATTGAGATGGCTAAATCAAGGATATAGAAATTCCAAAAGAGTCCTTAGACATAATTAATATTTCAGTTCCAAAAGAAACTCATGTACTTGAAATTTGTGAAAATAAGAGATCTCAATAAAACATGTCATGAAGAAAATGCAATGGAATTGACATGAAGTTATTGTTGATGATATTTTTGTACTTAAAGTAGCGTTTGATTTTATAAATGATAGTTAGGGTCATGAATCAAAATCGATTAAGGAATATAGACAAAGAAATTATTGGCCGAAGTGATAAGATGTAATTGAGGTAGAATTAAACTTGCTTGCAAAATGCAAAGTTTTTTGGTCTGTAGTTCGCACACCTAGAGACGTAAAGTTAATTGGATACAAATGAGTTTTTATGTTGAAACGGGATGAGAAAGGTGAAATATTGAGGTATAAAGTGTGATTTGTTGTCTAGGTTTTTCGCAAAGACTTAATATTGATTTTGAAGAAACATATTCACCTGTGTGGATGCAAGTATTTTTCAATACCTAATCAGTTTGATTATACGTAAAAAGCTCGATTTACACTAAATGGATGTTTTTACGACTTATGGCTCACTTGAAATGATATTTATATGTAACTCCCTAAAAAATTAAATTAGCTTGAGGCACTTCTCGAGGAAATTATTCAACCAAATTGAATAAACCTCTTTATGGACAAAAGAAATCTGGATGTATGTGGTATAATCGCCTCAGTGAATTTTGTTGAAGGAAGGATATCGGAAAGACACCATTTGTCCAAGCATTGTTATAAAATAAAATCTAGCAGAGTTTGTCATATGTGTTGTTATGTTGATGACTTAAATGTTATTGGAACTCTAGAAGAGCTTTCCAAAAGATATAAATTGCTTCAAGAAAGAATTTGGTGAAGGATCTAGGAAGGATAAAGTTTTATCTTGGATTATAACTTGAATATTTAAATAATAGAATTTTAATACATCAAGAAGCTTGTATGACAAAGGGTGTTAAAAAAACTCTATACGAACAAATCACATCCATTTTGTACTCTAATGGTTATAAGGTCACTTGATGTGAATAAAGATTCTTTAGACCCAATGAGAATGATGAAGAACTACTTGATTTTGAAGACCATATCTTAGTTGTAATTGGGGGCACTAATGTAAATTGCTAGTCTTACATAATCTAATGTATCATTTGCTATTAATTTGTTAGCAACATATAGTTCTTTACCTACAAGCAGACATTGGAATGGAATTAAGCATATACTTCGCTACCTTAAAGGTATAATCAATATAGTTTATTCTTCTCAAATATACCTAAGTCATACCTAATTGGTTATGCAAATGCAGGTTATTTGTCTAGCCCTTATAATGGTCGATCACAAATAGGATTTTTTTTATATGTGGTGGTACAACCATTTCATGACGATTCATGAAACAAACTATAACGACCACATTATCTAATCATGCATAATTTCAGCATTTCATGAGCCAAACCAAGAATGTGTTTGGTTAAGATATATGATTCAACATGTGCCAGAAACTTGTGGTCTGTCTTCTAGAAAAATTGACTTCGACGATCTATACAAAGATAACAATGCATATGTATGTCCCAATTGAAAGAAGTGTACATTAAAGGAGGATAAAGCAAAACATATTTCACTAAATTATTTTTCGTTCACTCATGATCTTTAAAGAATGGTGATATATACATTCAACAAGTTTGTTCATTAAGAATCTGACAGACCTTTTTACAAATTCATTGCCAACTAGAATTTTTGAGTAGCTAGTACAAAAAATTGGTCTTCATCGTCGTAGACATGATTATCTAAACGAGGGGGAGAAATAAATATGTTTTGCACTTTTTTCTCTTCGCAATGGTTTTATCTCATTGGATTTTCTTGGCAAGGCTATTGATGAAGCAATATTTACTAGTGTATTAAAGAATAATGTACCTTTTTTCTTCACTAGATTTTTATCCGATGGGGATTTTTCTAATAAGTTTTTAACAAGGTACTTTCTAAAATAGAGTGGATGTCCACTTTTCAAAACCCTTCATGCATATGTGTAGATGACTATAATAATTGGATTTATTTTGATTTAATGATTTAGTTATTTCCTTTAGGCATGATCTTGAGTGGATAATGTATAATCATAAGTTTCTTATGTTTTAATTAACTCTCATTCACTTATATAAATACCTCTTATGTGAATGTCATACACAACTACTTTTAGGTATTGTTTGGTTGAAAGGATTTGGAGAGGGGAGGAATTTAAGAGAGTTGTTACGTTTGGTTCAATTTTTTAGAAGGGAGAGGGTCAAAATCCCTACTGATAGCAATTTACCTCCTCTTTAAAGTGGGGGAGGAGAGGAGGTTTAAATAAACTAATCAAAATTATTTAAATATCCCTCCACTCATATTGATAAAGTTTGATGTTATAAAAATATAAGGGTATCAAATAAATTAGTTTAATTTTCCATTTGCTCCCCTCGTGAACAAAACAACAAAAGTCTACCCTCCCGTATCAAACAATATAAATATGATCACATCTCCCCTCCCCTCCCCGATTTGAACCAAATAGACCCTCGTTCTCTTAACATTATTATCTTAGAATAAAAATATTATTTAACAGAACTTTTTAATAATATATATTATTCAGGGATGATTGGTATTATACATCACGAAACCATGATTTGTTAACCATTAGAAAAAGAACTAGCTAGTGCGAAGCACGAATTTCATTATTGTGTTTTTAATAACTTCTCAAATAACAAACTTATTATACATGAGTTTAATATAAAGAGTAACCTAAATGTTTATAGAAGAAATGTATATTTTATTTACTAATTGAGAGGTACTTATATTTAATAAATGGCCAGCTATGGTAGCATCATAAGCATAGCAACTCCCCTGAATAAATGGAACCACTTTTTCAGACACGTACTACATCAACAAAAGAAAACTCCTTTCGCTTACTCAATAAATCTCCCTCTCAATCTTACTTTCTTTCTGTTCCTCATTAGACCCTTTCTCTCTCTCTCTCTCCTCCCTTCTTTGTTCCTCTTTTCTTAGACGTGGACGCGTCCTGCATCACAAACAGGTTGTCCCTCGTGTTTATCTCTCTAGTAATTAACAACTTCATTACTTTGATCCAGATTGTGATGTGATGTGATTAACCCAACAGATTAAATTCTCTATTTCATCACTTCATGCATATCTCAGTTGACCTTAACTTTCATCAGCTCATGTTCTTCATCATGCAGGTTTCCTTTCTCTTTATTGTTTTCTGCTGTTTCGTTCATCAAAAATTCAATTTTTTAATCAGGGTCTTCTCCTCTTTTTAGTTTTTCAATTTTTTTTTCTCCTCCCTCAAATCTGTTTCTTTTTATGATCATTTCCTTTTCAAGCGTTTTTGGACGACCACATCTATTGTTGTTTCTAATTATATTTTGATAACAACAGTTAGAAATTAAATTCATAGACCATTTTTTGAGCTGAAATCTACCTTCAACGATTTTTCTAGATCGTTGTTTTTCTACCTAATAATTTATGATAACCAATTTTGTTTCTTTCCTTCGTTTTTCCCCCTTCTTTTTAGTTCTTCATTGCCAAGAACAAAACTGTGGTTGTTTAATTTATTTAATACTTTATATTCTTTAGCCAACTTGGTCGATTTTTTTTATGCTTTAGTTTGTCACGTTTACCGTACATGCTTACATATGTGTCTTCTTGTTTGGTCATTTAATTATCGGTTTCTTTATTGATGCTTAACCCGTTTGATTAAGAAACTGTGATTCCTTTGTTAAATGATCAAATATTAATTACCCCAGAAGAGACTGCAATTTTCCTTAATTTAATATTTGATGTTGATTCAACAGACACTATTCAAAGGCAGAGATTGTTGAAAAGATATTTGAAGAGGATTCCATATATATATGTCAATTTTAGCTGCTGCTTTAGGTGATTCAAGTTTCAGTGATTCATGGAATCTAGAATGTGAGAATTGAATAAGTATCCATGATAGTTCTAAATGATGGGATTCTTAAACATAGAGAAGAAATGGCTTTTTCCTCTCATAGTGAGCTCTGCTGTATGTATTCTCTTCCTAGCCACAACCTTCAACATGGTCTTGTCTCTTCAATTCACTCCTTCAATTCACTATTCTTCTTTCTCCCTTCTCTTTCACATGGAAACCAAACTTCCATGGCTTTTGTGGAGAGAATTTCTCCTGCTCCAGCTCCTACTAAGCCTGCACTTCCTCGTTTTGCATATTTGATTTCTGGATCCAAAGGTGATTTGGAAAAGCTTTGGAGAACTCTTCATGCACTTTATCATCCACTAAACCATTATGTTGTTCATTTGGACCTTGAATCACCACTAGAGGAAAGGCTGGAGCTTGCTTCTAGAGTTGAAAAACAACATGTCTTTGCTGAGGTTGGAAATGTTTTTGTAATTACAAAGGCTAATTTGGTCACTTATAGAGGACCAACCATGGTTGCTAATACTCTTCATGCTTGTGCTATTCTGCTCAAGAGAAGTAAGGACTGGGACTGGTTTATTAATCTTAGTGCTTCAGACTATCCTCTTGTGACTCAGGATGGTTAGTTTATTATCTTATACTAAAGTTTCTAAATCTGTTAGTACTTTGTTCTGATACAAACTTTTTATGGTTGCAATTTTTTCTGCTCAATGATTGTTGGACTAATATGGGTTATAATTGTGCAGATCTGCTATATACTTTCTCAAAATTAGATAGAGGTCTTAACTTCATAGAGCACACGAGTCGGTTAGGATGGAAGCTGTAGTGTTTTCTTCTCTCCTTCTACTTGAAACAAACAACCTTGACATATCAATAATGGATTATCTCCTTCTATAAATAATGATGGATGGAACCTTACTTTGCAGGGACAAGCGAGCAATGCCTTTAATTATAGACCCAGCACTTTACATGTCAACCAAGTCTGATGTATTTTGGGTCAATCCTAAGAGAACCTTGCCAACTGCATTTAAACTATTCACCGGTTAGTTTTCCCCCTTCACACCTTTATTTCTTTGTCCTTATAATAATCGATTAATTCATTACTTCTCTAAAGGTTCACATATGCAAATTTGGAGAACAATAGTCTAAGAGAATCAAACCAGTTATAAGTAGTTGTAGATACTACTTTTTTGTTATTGATAAGATAATATCACTTTGGTTCTGATATGTCAATTAAGTAATCTGGTTCATTTAATTGCCTCCTAGGAGATAGCTTCTTAAGGCACAAAAGTGGTTTGTTTTTGGTTGAGTTGTAAAACCTTAAATTCAAAATTTTAAAAAATTGAAAACTCGCAACCACCCCAAACGGGGATTTTTAAGTTTTTACAACCAGTGAAGTGGGCTAGTTGCATGAAAGATCCTCCTTTTGGGCAGGGGAGTGAAGATTAATCAATCTTAAGCCATAAGTCAAACAATGTCCCTTTAGCTCACACCAATTGCAATATTTTCCTCCTTTTATTATTATCTACTCTGCTTTCCAAAAATGTTTTGTTGAATCATTGTAGCTAAATTGCAGGTTCAGCATGGATGGTTTTATCATATGAATTTGTTGAATACATTATCTGGGGCTGGGATAATCTACCAAGGACTCTTCTCATGTACTACACTAATTTTCTCTCTTCCCCGAAGGCTACTTTCAGACTGTAGCATGCAATGTGCCAGAATTTGCTAAAACCCTTGTCAATACTGACATGCATTATATTTCCTGGGATGTCCCTCCTAGACAACACCCTCATGTCCTAAATATCAATGACACAGACAAAATGATTGCAGTGGTGCTGCCTTTGCTAGAAAATTTAATCAAGATGACACAGCCTTGGATTTGATTGATAAAAAATTACTACGTAGGAAGAATGGACTATTCGCGATCGGTGGTTGGTGTGCTGGTAGACCCAAATGTTCTGAGGTTGGGAACATTTATAAACTCAAACCTGGTCCAGGATCGAAAGGCTTAATCGCCTTGTAGCTGAGCTAACGACGAAGGCTAGGTCTGGTGAGGATCAGTGTAAATAGATCCTGCTGGGAACTTTTATGGTTGGAGATAGAAGAGCCAGATATATGATGGTTAGTTTTATAGCCAAGTAAACCATTCTAGCACCCAGTTGGAGGGAAATAACTTTTGAGGTTGGATGCAATTTCACCTCATTCATACTTAGCTGTAGTTGCCTCTATATAAAGTACCAAATGGCTTCAGAGGGTCATCTTTCTTTTTGCTGGTCCTTCTTATGTAGAGGTTACACAATTTTTTAGCAGCATGATGATCACGGAATTTTATAGATTCTTTTTTTCTAATCTGGTTTTGTTACTTTACTTTATGTTCATGAATCATGATCTTTTTGCTTCCTATATAGACAATTGAAATTGAAATTTGGATCATTAGATTTTAGACTCAATCAGCCACAAACTTGCAAGACATTTATTTATTATGACCAACAATTTTCAGTGGATTCCAAATCTGGATTTATTTGTTTTTATTTTTTCTCTACTTTAATGGAAGTGAGTGTTCATGATCAAAACAATCCAGGGAATCTCAATTCGGGGATTCTGTGGTAGAAGCATTCAATCTTCTTAATTATGATTGAAAGACTTGTGAGAGAAGGCCAATACAATTGTTACTACAATACACAATTTTCAATTGGACGAGGGAAGTGGAAGTTCAAGTTGGAAAAACTACTTTTTTTTTTGTTTTCATTATAGGTATCCTCTATTACTATAGGTAATCCAACCAAGGAACTATTTTCACAATCTCATCTGTGTTGCCAACTGAGTCACAACTCTTTGGTAGAAATACTACTTTGACACCCCCATTATTTTCGGTGAGAGGTGTGCAAGAGTCAAACAAAATAAAATGAAAGGGAGAAAGTGATAGGTGTGATGAGAAAGGAGAAAAATGGAAAGAAAAATGAGTTGAGGAAAAATAAAGTGTAAAAAAAAAAATCAAAATTGGATCAAGTTTGATGAGAATAATGTTACAAATACAATATTTCACTCATTTGTGCTTTAGCATTTATCTTGGTGATGAATGCTGGCAAGATACTTTTTAATACATTTATATTGTTAATATGAAAAAACTTTACATATCTATTTATATGTTGTCACATTATTTATTAAATATATTAATACATGAAATGTTATATTCATTTACTAATATGATAAAATTTTATGAGATGATAATGTAAAATTTTATTATATTGATGGTGTTAAGAGATTAACTCTATTTAATAAATTTTATGTAGGGTCTATTAAATAAATACTAGGTTGGTGTTAAGAGATTAAACTCTATTAATAAATTTTATGTAGGTCTACTAAATAAGTATTGGGTTTAATTTGTTTTTTACGTGACTCACATAAAATTTACTTCATAATAGTGTTTGGTATGAATAGAACGGACAAAATAGAACGAAATATAACAGAACAGAATAAATGGGACAAAATTGTTTTATGGTTGTGTCTGGTAACTACAAAACAGAACAGGATGATATGTGTTCAATTACATATATATTCTATCTTATTAATTATTAAATTAAGTATTGAAAAATTAATATGGGGTATTGGTCGATGGTAGTAGGGGGTGTAGGGTGGCGGCAGCGGTGGTGGTGGTGGTGGTAGTGGTGACTTTGACGGTTGTGGCAGTGGCGACGGTGGTGGCGGCAACAACGATGGTGGTGTAGAGTGTCAAGCGATAACGGTGGTGGTAAAAGATGTTAGGTGGTAGTGGCGATGACAATGACAATTGCAGTGGTGGGTGGCAGTGGTGACAGGGATGGCAATGGCGAAAACGACAATGGTGGTAGTTGTGTAGGATGCCGAGCGACAACCATGATGGTAAAATGTATTAGGTGGTGGTGGCAACGACAAATGTAGTGGTAACGGCGATAGCGGTGGTAGTTGCGATTGTGGTGGTAGTGGTGGCGGCGACAGCGGTGGTAATGTAGCATGCCTAGGGCAGTGGTGATGGTAAAATGTGTTAGGTGACAATGGGGAATAGCAGTGTTGGGAAGAATGTTAGGATATTCGGTGGTAGTTTTGTCAATAAAAAATTAAAAATTAGTTCTCTTTGGTCCCACCTTTTTTCATAGAACTAAAGTGTTTCACTCTTTTAATGATATGTCATGTTCTGATCTACTTTTAAAATACACCAAACATATAATAGAACTCATATGTTCCTTTCTGTTTGTTACGAATGTCTGCCAACATGTACTGGTGATGGTCTTGGACTCAACCTTTTATGTTTATTAAAACAAGATATTCAGTCTTGATACGTAATTGTACGAGGTTATTAGGTCGAGCCGAGAAAATCACGTGCTTTGCAATTGGTTCGATGATTGACTATGTAAAGGTTGTGTTGGGTTTATTTATTGAGGAAAGTGTATGACAAAGACGACAATGGGGAGGGAGAAAAATCATCAATTTCACACTTAAGATTTGTCTTCCTGCAAGTTGGGATATGTGTGGTGTAGACAGTAGATTGTTAATCAAAACTTATAATAAAAGCGATTTGAATTTAATAAATTCCACTAGTACCTTCATTCCTTTATACATTGTAAGGAAAACATAGAACAAGTAGTAGATGGTGGATTTGGATTCGATTACTTTTTGACAGAAAAGTCATCATGTATTTAAAATAATTCTGGTCATAAATTCAATTATGAAATTTGATCATTTAATTTAAAATTAATTATCCAAATTCACTTAAAGTCACTAAATCCGTGCCCGTAAATGGTACCCTCCTGCGCACAAACAAAAACTAATATAACCTACTCCTTCTCCTTCCCTTTCGTCCCTTATTATAAGACTTTTTCAACCGTTTCACACAGTTTAAGAAAAATTAATTAATGCATTGATTTTTTTAAAAATTAATAGCATTCCAAATATATCCCTATTTAAAAGTCACTATATTTTAGAGATATTAATCGGGATATTTTAGAGATATATAATCGGGACATGGTGGAAAACTCCAAAAGTCACTTTCCAATGGTGTAATTGGGCATGTAGGTAAAACTTCTTTAATTATTCACACTTATCAATATATGAGAAATAAAAAGAGTTGAATATTAATGAAGAGCAAGTATGGAAAAAATTATTGTTTTACCTAAAAATTTGCAAAAGGTCTTATATTAAGGGACACTCAATTCTTCTAGAAGGGGTCTTATAAATAGGGACGAAGGGAGTATTTTCTATCAATATTGCAAGAACATTTTACATGAATTACAAACTCGTTCCACGATTATAAAGGTCAAAGCAGAAAATAAGAATATAGTTATTAAAATTATCAATTTATTTAATAATATTTTTTTAAAAAATTTACATTTAACCATCCTCACCGGTCCAAAATTACATACATAATTGGTTATACAAAAATTGTATTAAATAGTAACTTTTAAGCATTTTCTCTCTATTTTTTACATAGTAACAGAACATTCAAGGAATCAAAGATTACCACAATAGAGCACATAAAAGACATAGATTTTATCTGTAGATATAGAGATCATGGAATTCTACATAAAAAGTAGTTTCCCTGTAGGTAAATGAATCTATAAAAATTGAATATGGATCATCATAAATAAAATCTTGTATAGATTTTGACCTTTTACCTTTTCCATGTGGCACTTTATCTACAGGACCTTTTTTTTCATGAGATCAATCTCACTCTTGTGTTTAACTGCTTCCGCTATGATCTAATAATAATGCAAAAATTTTGTTATGTTCAACTTACAAGTAATAATCAAAAGGAATTTGTATACCCCTCTGTATAACAAAGATTCTGTCACCTCATGCACACAGCAAACTTTCTATCATTTTCATAGATTGCTGTGTAGAGGCCAACTTAAACCATCTCCGAATTTTGACATTCCCTGTGGAATTTGCGGCAAGTAAGGTCGATGATTGTCCGCGCCAACAAACGGAGGAGACAAATTGTGCAGCATCATCCACTTCATCATGCCCAGAAAGTGGATCTGTGTTCTGAAACTTGAATTGCAATGCTGGCATGGGGAAGGCTTTGTGGTATATGAACACCTAATAAATACAGAAGATTTTACCTTCAGTAGTACTGCAAAAATCAATAGGAAAATTTGATGATAGTAAAAAGGACACATGACATACCTCATTTGACTCTGAACCAGTAGCAATATATCCATCAGATACTGATAATCCCACGAAATTCTGCAACAAATGGAAGATGCATCAGTTATCAGAAACATAATATATGATTCCTTGAAGATTTATTATGGATTCAAATCCAGAACATTATACAGCAAGCACTTGTGGAATGGTAGATGTAAAATGATTGCGTAGTTACTGTTAGAACATAGGCACAAAATTCATTGCACAATAAATAATTTAAAACACAAAAGAAAGAATAATCAATGAAAAGTCAAAATTGCTCTGGACAAAATTTTACAAACTAACAACTACCACTATCTTCAAATGCCTCAACAGACGATGCATAAAGATTTTAAATACTAGTTATCAAATATATTAGTCCTTCAGAAGTTTTCCTCGAACTAAGCCGGTTTATAGTCAAAAACAAAAGATCTAGGAAAATTCTGTGGTATACTGTAAGTATGCATATTGCACCAGAATCTTTCTTTAATACTTCATTGCCGCAGACAGAAACTGGTCTGTAGAGAATAAAACACACCTCATTTGTATCATGTGATAAATTGCAAGTGGCTTTGAATCATGTGATACATACATGAATTAGTGCAATTCCATATTATCGATAAGAATCACACGATTCGAAAATTCATTTTTTCCTCTTTTGATCATTCCATCAAAGAAATTGAAAGGTCAGATAAGCTGAAGTTGTTAAATGAAAAGGAACTGAAGGAGCTATACTAAATGGACCCTATTTGATTACTCCATTGCTTCGATTTCATTCTTTTGAATTCGTGTAGTCACTCACTGTGCATCATATTGATTGTTCCATGGATCTATTTTTATTCTTCTTAAATAGAGGCTTCCCACAGTTGCTATATTCTAAGCTTATTTAGCTATATCATTGCTTTTTTTCCCGTTCTTTTGAAACATAGACTTCATGCAGTCACTTTTATCTCACTCCTAAGGCAAAGGAGAAGGGAAAGAAGGATGTTAGCTGAAAACATTGTTCTTGATACACGTTGGCCCAGTTTGGATACAACTTCTGCAGAAGACCTTTTAGAGGAAAAAAATAGAATGAATCAATAAGATAAGATGAATTTAACTTCTTCATAAGTTGAAATTAGTTACTTATGGAGAAGTTAAATGGGAGAGCTTATGGAGAAGGTGGACTACAAAGACTACTTTTTACTTTTGGAGAAATTAAATTCATTTGAACTCTGATTTATTCTCTTTTTTTCCTCTAGAAGTTCTTCTCCAGAAATTGTATCCAAACTGGGCCGTCATCGTCGTCCAGTGTTCAAAAACAATGTAGAAAAGCATCTTAGAATGAACTACCATATAGTGGGAACACAGAAAGAATTATGACTAATGAGTTCTTGTTGTTAGTTGTGTTATGATTTAATAGCTTTTATTTAAATTATTGCACTGTTACAGCTATAAACTCTATTTACTGACTAATAAATTGACTTCAGGGTTGGGAGACTCTTTGCATACAGCACACACATAAAAGTGGCATCAAGTTCAGCAATAAAATATATGACAATAGCAATGTCTTCAGCTGTAAGTTATCTTCAAATGGGCAATAATCTATGATCTTTGACTATTAGCCTTGGTTTGGCTCTGGAGTGAAAATGGAGGTAAGTGAAAATAAAGAGAAAATGAATGGATTTTTAAGTTGTTTGGATTGGAAAAAAAAAATGAGTGAAAATGAATGAAAAAGAGGAAGAGTAAATGAAAACTAGTTTTTACTCTACTTTGGGAGTGAAAACTATTTGGTGGGCCCATCTGGCTCAGAAGCCTAAAGAAAAGAGAGAAAACTCTCACTTTGTATTAAAACTCAATGTTTATTTGATTATTCAAAACACACTAACTTGGTACATATTTATAGGAGATATAGCTAATGTGAATGCAAGTTGGTAGCTATTTTTGTAGCCCACAAATTATGGTGGCTTTAGCATGCTTCTATGTTCTATTAGGTTGTGCAACTCTTGTTTTATTAGGCAGCATGCTCCTCTGTTTTAAGTAGCCATACTTATACGGTTGTTTCACCATCCTTTTAGTTTTCCCTCCTCTCTGTTCTCCTTGCTCAAACAAACAGAGGAAAACAACTTTTTCACCCCATTTTCACCCTAAACAACAAATGCTTAGCCTTTGGGGGGGGGTGATAAAAATTGCCTATGTATTTCTCCTCATATATGATTTGCTCAACTTATAGGTATTGTTTACTAGATAAAATGATATGACTGACCATAATAAAACAAACCCTTGGGCAATATAATTGAAAACTCACATGTCAGCAAAGAACAAGTTACTTTTATCAACAAACGTACCTTAACATTCATGTGACCTGTGAATGATTGAATTGGTGAGTCTATAACTCGAGATGCACACGTAGACAAATCCCAAAGCTTCAAAGTGTTATCTGTGGATGCAGAGACAAGGTTCGTGGTGTCTACAAACTTGATGTAGCTCACAGTCTTGTTATGTCCAACTAAAGTACAAAGTGGCATTTTTAGGTTGCGAAGATCATAGTAATATATCCGGTGATCTGCCGAACCAAATGCAAGGAAACGAGCAGAATCCATCGGGAACTGAACACAGCACACATTTGCCTTTGTTTTGATGGTACCAACACTAACTCCCTGCAGTAACAGCCCAGGTGAGAGAAACAACTCATCATACATCCAGCATTAAACATAAAACATGCAATATGACTGCAGTACGTTTAGTTTTCAAAGCTGACATCCACCAAGTGCAAAAATGGAATTGCCTGATTGATACTCCATAGCTTAACAGAACCATCGTCGCTCCCACTTGCCAAGATTGTTGGATCTGCTGGGGAGAAATCAATTGACCACACCCGCCGGTCATGCTCCCTCATTTCAGACAGTATTTGACTTCTTGTCACATCCCATAACTGAATAAGACAAAAGTTACAACATTGTTATATAGAAAGATATCATAAACAACTTCTTAATGGCATTTGACTTACCTGTACAACACCTTCAAAGTTACTTGAAGCAATTTGACTTTTGATGTATGTATTCCAACATATACTGCTCAATTTTGACCTGCTAGCCATCTCCACTACTGGATAGTGGATATCACGATTCATTTATGATTGTATTATATTCAAACACTTTAATTTTCTTATTCACGCCAGCAGTAGCGAAAAATTCTCCATCACGATCAAAACTGAGTGAGCATACTAGGTTGGAAGAATGCAAAAGATCTCCTTGCTTCAGGTCAGCCTTAACCTTTAGTCTACTGAAAGATAAGTACTTGCACAAACCCTCAAGGAAAGGATTTATCCAAGCACTTGCACCCTCCCTTCCCTGCTCTTTTGATGCTAAGTTATTGACACAACTTCTTTCAGTCAAGACAACAGATCCCCTACCATTATTTGCTATAGGTGAATGTCTAACCACCGGTTTCCCTGAGGAATAGGCTGGTCTGCATCGTGTTAAAAAGTATGCTGACTCTAGTTTCTTAAAGTTCTTCATTAGCCGTGAACTTTTTGAAAGAAAACCCCCCTGATTTTTCTGATCATCACCTATGTCATCCTCACACTCATCAATTTTTTAACATGCATCCCTAATCTGACTCGTTTTCTAGTCCCTATACAAGCAGAATCCTCACTATCAACAACCGTCATGGATGGGAAACTTGATGCTGAACGATCATCAATCCCTATTTCAGCACCAGTAATCTCTTTGAATCTAGTTTGCTGCTTGGTCACTTCATCAATATCTGAACACAGAAAAGAGATAGTATGTTGCAACTTCTCAGCAACTTCCTGTTTTCTCTGTTGAAGTAACAAAAGGAATTCTAGCAACAACTCCTGATCTTCTATCTTTTGTCTAAGCTCTATTGCTGCTTCACGCTCTTCCATATCATCTCTCTGTTGATTAAGAAACTCACTCTGCAACAACTCCCTGTTACACAAGTAAACAAATAGTTTAAAAAAATGTGATGTTCATTACAGGATTAAAAATGGTTTGATCAGTACGGATCTTGATTCCCAGATACTATATTTATAGTAAAATCTGTAGAAGCTTCACAGATTAATAAATATAGAAATATAGGATCAGATCTCCGTACTGAAAATTCATAACAAAGAACTAGGTGAAAACAGCAAGATTGTATGAACAAATGTTACAAACAGTAGATGCATACTTTTAGGATATGGTGAAAGAATTTGCTGACTCATCCTATCACACACAAGCCAATCAAAGCCTTAAATTGTCCATGAATGCTTAAAGAGAAATCTTACAAACTCAAATTTAGCCAAGAAATTCCTAAAATTTCAAGTAATCAGCAAATAGGCGAATGATTTACCTATCTCTCACCCTTCAATGAAAATAACTATCCGATATAAAACTTCAGAAAAAACCGATACGATCTAACACAGCAAGATCAGCGCAAAACTCACCATATAAATCATCAAAGTTTATCTTATATTACTTGTGGAACCTATCTAATTAGTTTCTCAAATATGCATTTCACAATGGGTTTTGTATCCAGAAGATATGTAGACCAGAGACCTTGAAGCTTATATAATCTCAGGAATTCAATGTAAAAGCAGCTTGTAAGGATCTAATTTGAAATAATTTTCCAATTGGGAAACAAAAATGAACTAGTAAATAAGGCTTTCAAAGGCAGGTAACTGGGATGTGTTGCAGACAGTTTGGATATTTGATATGTAAAATTCATGTGATGAAGATAAATTACCCCAGTGTTGGACGGCTACTAGGGTCAGGATGCAGTAACCATAAGCAAAATGAGGCTTCTTTGGACCACTTCAGAAGTAACTGTGGAGGAAGAACTCTATGTCTAAGGCTAGACATGGTTCTACTCTTTTCTTCTCTTGAGCTGAGTGGACAAAATAGCTGTTCACAAGTAAGGTAATCAAGTTAGAGTATATTGAAATGTAAATAGGGTCTTTCAAAACTAAATCTTACTTTCATCAAATTGAAGAAGATAAGGTGTATAAGGGGTCAGTTTGGATGCACTTCTGCAGAACTTCTAGGTGGAAAAAAATAGAATGAATCAAAGAGGTCAAATGAATTTAACTTCTCCATAAGTTGAAATTAGTCTTTGTAGCCACCTTCTCCAAAAGCTCTCCCATTTAACTTCTCCATAAGTAACCAATTTCAACTTATGGGAAGTTAAATTCATTTAACTCTTTGTTTTTTTCTTTCTAGAAGTTCTTCTGTAACCAAGCTGGGGCAAAGTAACCAATTAAAATACAAATTGCACAATTCCAGTTACGAACCTCAAAAAGAAGAACCCCCAATCGGTAAACATCTGAAGCGCAGGAACTAGGAGCACCAGCAACCTCTTCAGGACTAGAGTACCAACTCATCTCCATCAGCAGGATCTGTTTCATTGGAAATGATTGCTTCTTTCCTTCTACTTCTTCATCCTTTCTCTATCTTTCATTTTATTTTCTTCTGTTTCTTCTATTAATGATGCACGAGCCGCATACACAGCACTTGACAGCATGCAACTAGAATCTGACATAGCAGTTGTTGAAACCTTGGCAGGCATAAAATCTTCACTTCCTAAACTCTGCTGATGCACATCATGGGGACAAAGTGATGTCGGAGTTTTCATCTCAACACCTTGGCTGTTCATTCCATCTCCTAAAGAATCTGAGCCAGTATCTGAACAAGATGCTGATTCAATAAATGAGATGTGGTTGAAAGATGACATGACAAAGCAGGAAGGCCTCACATTATGAACTACAACTCCTTGAGAATGTGCTACATTAACAATTTCTACTATTTGCCTAAATATGTGCAAGCATTCAAAGACATCTACTGATCGTTCAGGTTTATCTAACCATTGTCTCAAGCTAATATCACCCCATTCTAAAGAACAAAAAAAAGGGTCAGCCTCTACTTCATCCTCAACAAATCCAGAAAACCCACCCAGGTTTTTAGGCTGATCACCTTGTGCCAACAGAAGCCAGTCCCTTTCCTTCTTAAACCCAGAATCCTGTGATGCCTCACCAGAGAAGGGGTTTCCTTCAGGGAAATGAAGCCTTTGGTTCCTCTCTGAGACTCCAGAACTATTTAATGCCCTAGAACTGTCAGAATTCTGCAAAGCAGACCCAGAAGAACCCTCCATCTTATCCAGTTAGAGTTGCATGTAGGCCAAGTACCACACATCCAAAAAATAGAGGAATTTCACACTCTTGCACCTCCATCATCACCATGTTAAGTTGTTAACTCAAACTCATTTCATTGGTCACAAGAATTCCACAAAAAGACCCAATATCAAGATCAAACTCACAGCTTTTTCACACTAAACGCGATCACAACTTCCTGTCAAGTTATCCCATTAAATAAAAAGCGATTAATTAAAATTAAAAAGGTAGTATCAAAACAAAAGAATACCGCAAATTTTTAGTAGTAAAGTTAATTGAAAATTCCAGAATACACAACCAAAAATTAAAAATGAAAACAGAACTGTATTTCTACGAAGGTTTCTCATCTTCAACATACAAGACTAGGAAAAACAATACATACCCTCCAAAAGGATCAAACTTTATCCAAATTGATTAGAATTTCCCACCACCCATCAGAGTTAATAAATGGGAAGATAGACACATGTGTTGAGACAGAGAGACAAAGGGGTAGAAACAGTTAAAGAGAAAGAGTACCAGTGTCACCACCATAAAGGATCTCCTGTTTCTGCTAGGACAACTTCAGAACAGAACCACACAACAAAAACTTTCTAGTTGCACAGCACAAGCACACTGAAGCTCCACAGCCTCATAAATTAGCAGCATTTCTCTCATTAAAAAAAAACAAAAAATAAAATAAAACAAAAGTGGTAAACAACAAACAAACCTCCCCCACACAAATAATAATTAATTAATGAATTAAATACTAGAATAGAAAGATTGTTTGGGAATTAAAAATGCAAACTTTGCCATATTTTCACACACCCTTTCTCTGTTTCTATATTGGGTATCTATCGACTATCTGACCATTTGTTACTTTATTTTTTTTTAACCCTTTTTGTGCCTTGAGCAGCACCTCCCTTTCCTCTTCATCTTCGTTATCTTCCCGCTTTATTAAAATCACAAGACGTGGCACTACCATGGCCTCAAGTGGGGTTGATGGATAGCGATTAAAATTTCACTGACTTCTGGGCAATGTTTGAAAATTTCAAAATAAAATAAATCTGTACACATTGTGTTTATTAAAATATTAGTGCATTGTTAATGATTATATAAATAAATATTATTATAAGTGTCTTTTGAGACCAAAGGCTTTTCCAACCTTCAACGGAACCAAATCATCCTCTCACTCTAAATTTTTTTATTAATAAATAAATAAATAAATATTACAAAAACTCATGTTGTGTTTGATCTTAATGAATACATTTTCAATATAATAATGTATTATTTTGACGTAAAATAAATAATATATTATCACATAATTATATGTATATATATATTATCTAATATGTTATTAAATTCAATAAATAAAGTAATAGTTATATAGGATAATAGTATACTTCCTCCGAACTCAATTATAAGCAAAAAAACAACCTCTTATAGTGGACTAAATTATAAGCAAAAGTTAACTAATTTCACCCTATTAAATGATATCACCCCAAATTACCCTTTATTTAATTCATATTTTATTTTCCAACCACTCTTTTTAATGTATCATGTGCCAATAGAAAGAGAGTATGTCCATGTCCACTGAAACAAATTTCAATAAAGTTGAATGTAAGGTAATTTAGGAAATACAATTACTTTTTTAGATAAAATCAAGAAAATTAAATGAGTTTAACTAACTTTCTTAATAAGTGTTAATATGATTATTTTTGCTTATAAATGAGTCCGGAGGAAGTAATTTTTTTATAATGATAATGTATACTCCCTCTGGATTCAATTATAAGCAAAAATAATAAATTTCACACTTATTTACAATGTTAGGGTATATTTTCTTCATCTCAAATATAAACAACTCAAAAATTTATTTACTGGTCTAAAATATAAGTAAAATCTAATTAATTTTACCCTATTAAATGATAGTATTTTCAAAATGTCCTTATTCAATTCAAATTTCATTTATAATGAATCACTTTGAAAATTTTAATGAGATTAACTAATATTATTAATTAATGTGATTTAATTAGTTTTTTTCTTGAGCCATATGTATATATAAGTGATGTTTAGATGGTTTTTAAGTATTTAAGCATTGATGCTAAAGAAGTTTGGGCGATGAAGCAGACTTTATTGGGTTTTTAATAAGTATCTTTACATAACAATTTTTTAAAAAAATTATTATGGTATGGTGTGGGATTGATTGATAGATAGGTTGTGATATCTATTTAAAAGTTCGTTGTGCGCTCCCGCTTCCCGTGCTTGCGTTTTTTCCCGTCCTCCCCCTCCTCCTCTGCCCCCCTCTCTCCCCTCTCTCCCCTCTTGGTTTTCCCTTTTTTTTTCCGCTGTGCCCTCTGGCGCTCCTTTTCTCTTCCGTTTCGCGCCTGTCCTCCTTACCTTATCTTCCCCTTCTCCTCATCTGCCTGTATCCCTCTTTTGGCCCCCTGCCCCTTCCTGCCATATCCCAAAGTGGAAAAATCAAATCTTCTTAGCGTTTAGCGAAGAAGACAAGCTAATAAAAATCTGTTTAGAGGTAAGCAAAGTGTGGTATTATTTAATGAAAGTAACTTTGATGACGATAAAGAACTACTTAAATAGTTTGAGCCAATCAGGAGCGCTGTTATTAAGCTAATCAGTTTTAGTGGATAAAATTTTAAATTATTTACTTAACCAACAACGTGAATACAGTCTGGAGACGCGTGTTTCTTGATTTCAGGGTACTTAATTATTAGTTAATGCCTTTGGTTTAACACAAACTGGGTTATAAATATGTGGATACAACCTACGAGTTTGATCGAGTGGAGCGAGATAAGGTCTCACATCCCATAAGTCGCAAGTTCGAGACAGAAAAGTCTTAGACTTGAACAGTGTGGTTATAATGGAAACAAAATATATGAAGAGTAAACTAGTAACAGAAATGCTAGGAACACACTCTTTTGAACACTCTCTCTAACACATGGTGGGACCCATGCAAATTTTAACCAATCACATGAAGTGTGTTTGAGAGAGTGTTCAAAAGAGTGTGTTGCTAGCACTCCTCAACTAGTAAATCGGTCCCTGACTTTTTTAGGATCATGCATTTTAGTCCCTAAGAAATAGAAAATCACAAATAGTCACTGATTTTTTACTTTTTCTGTCACTATAATATCCAATTGTGATTTTCCGTTAATTTTTTTACGACGTGTCACGTTTATTGACACTCTATCACACTGTTTATCACTATAGTATCTATTATGGCACAGAAATATGTGAATTTGTCAAATCTATATCTATAATTATACAATCCTATATGTATTTTAATATTTTTTTCACTATTCATTCAATTTATTACAATATTTTATTATTGTTACTACTTTTTGTTATCAAAAGTCGTGTCATCTTTTTAGTCCCTGTAAAATATATGATTTTTGCTTTTGGTCCTTATAAAATTATTTTTATTCTTTTGGTTCTCATAAAATTCAGAAACTTTGAAAAAGGTCCTTATTGCCACTTGTCATGCATCCAACCATGCCACATAAGTAATCATGTTGAGGTGGAATATGATGTGGCGTGTCTAGATGCATGACATATCATCAAAAAATGATAATAAAGACCATTTTCAAAATTTTCAAATTTTATGAGGACCAAAAGATAAAAATATTTTTATAAGGACCAAAAGCAAAAATCGAATATTTTACAAGGACCAAAAAGTTATTTAAGCCTATTTTACTACTTTTCTGTTATCAAAAGTCGTGTAATCTCTTTTATTCAAACTAAAATTGTTTAATTTATAGATGCTGATACACATGGGTATAAATATATTTGTTGAGATTGATACTAAAGTTTGGATGTCGTAATATATAAAATGTGTTGATTTACATCAACTTTATTGTGTATTTTCCTAATATTTTATTTACATTAAAATTGTTTAATTTGTAGATATTGATACACATGAGTACAAATATATTTGTTAAGATTGATACTAAAGTTTGGATGTGGTAATATAATAAAATGTGTTGATTTACATCAAATTTATTATGTATTTTCCTAATATATTATTTAGGGTGTTCATTGGTTTGGTTCAATCCGACGAACCTGATAAACCCTAAATCCTACCGAACCATCTGATTGGTTTGAATTTTTTTAGCTAAATCAGGTTGGATCCGAACCGAACCAATCAAATCCGTCAATGATTGGTTCTGGTACATAACGGATTAAAGATAATAGATCTGTTACCTGAACCGAACCATACCACCCTAAATAAAAAAATTGTACTAAAATAAAAAAATTGGAAGAGATGAGAGATTAATCATCAACATACACATGAGTACAAATTTATTTGTTGAGATATTATTTAGGGTTTAGGGTTTGCTACATGGAACAATGATTGTTAATAGGTAGAGTGTTCTGATATTTTATCTTTATATATGAATATTTAAAGCAAAATGAAATAACAAAACAATACATAGAGTCAGTAACTCGGATTCCTGCATTTAGCCTTATAATGTGATATAATGATGATATCCTTTTAAAGTCTTACCGGTGTCACATCGACTAAAGCAAACCCAGGTGGATATACACAATTTTACTACAAACATTCACTAGATCCTATATATTACCACCTGAGTTCCCTATAACCTATATCATTTAGTTAGATTGTGTTTCTACTATCGCACCATCCGCATATACACAAAATTTAATTTAAAAAAACCAATATCTCACCATTCTATCGAAATCAATTTTCTTAAGTGATCCCCGTGCATTGCACGGGTTACACGCTAGTTTATAACAATTGAAAGACTTCAACTACAACAATCTTTCATATTCTCCCTTTTTCTCTCTTTTCCCCTTTATTCATTGGAAGGTCTCAACCCTAATTGACGTTATACGTGACACGAAATGTGACACGTCATAAAAAAACTAACAAGAAACACACTGTTGGACTATAGTGACAGAAAAAACAAGAAGTCAAGAACTATATTGGGGTTTTCTATTTCTTAGAGACTAAATTACATGACCCTAAAAAGTCAGGGACCATTGTTAGTTTACTTTAAACATATTACTCCCCCTTACTTTTTACTACTATAAGGCACTTCTAACTAATTTTTGTGGTCCTTTTTAATTATAAGACACCTTACAATTTCAAACATCAATTACCATTTTCTTTATTTACCCTTATTAACTTTAATGTCTTTCCAATTATCAAATGGTAGTGGAGTTCGTTAGTGATATTAAATAAGAGTAAAACTAGAAAGTGAAACTATTTTTTAAAACTCCAATAAAATTAACCAACTTTAACCACTTTTATAATTGGTATTTGTAATTCGGTTAAGTGTATCTTATAAAAAGGACTGGAGGATGTATTAGTGTTTACTATTTGATTTACCCCAAATCCACGTCTCAAACGTGAATTCGAATCCCATTAAGGCTCAGTTTGAATACACTTCTGCAAAAAACTTCTAAAAGAAAAAAATAGAAGGAATCAAAGAGGTCAAATGAATTTAACTTGTGTTGAAATTAGTTACTTATGGAGAAGTTAAATGAGAGAGCTTTTGGAGAAGCTGAGCTACAAAGACTAATTTCAACTTAGGGAGAGGTTAAATTTATTTGACATTTTTTATTTATTCTATTTTTTTCACCTAAAAGTTTTTCTACATAAGTGCATCCAAATTGGCTCTGATTCACGTTTGTAATGTGATCTTAGATAAACCAAACATGCAAAAATAGTTTTTAGTACATTATTACATGTCTATTAGGTATAATTAACTGAAAAATTAAGATAGTAATAACTAATATGTGTAAGGATCAATTGACACTAGGTGTCAAACTTCAATACTTACACCGATTAATAACTTTTTGTAGGATGTGAAATTGACTAATTGATAAGTGAAAAATAGTTGATAAATTAGTATATATTTTATTTCACTTATCAAGGACAAAATGGTAATTTAACCCCATATTTATCCCTTTTTATTTAATATTTAATAATTTGTATTTATTAATCCTAGTTTTGAATTTGATGCTATTTTAATAGATTTATTGTTGATTTTTGCAGGATTCTTGCAAAGATTCAATTCAGAAATTAAATGGCATTAAATGAGGAGAATTTATGCAAGATTGTAGATTGATTGAAGACAATTAATTAAAGATGTGAAGAAGATTTGAATCATTAATGAGGAGATCAGAGTCAATCAATCAAAGATATTGCAGACAAGCTTCCCAAATAAACAAGGATTGTACAATAAATATAAAGATATCAGAAAATAAAGGGAAACAAGGAAAGACAAACAAGCGAAAACCAGTCTCGGGGAGAGATCAACAAATTAAAAGAGGAAAGTTGAAGCTGCAGACGCTAGCTGCGCTTCACCTCACGCTATAGCGCAGGTGAAGCGCAACTCTCTGGAACCTGCGCTATAGCGCAGCTTAAAGCGCAGAACACGCAGATCACGTCCCAGTTGCTGTTTTTAAGAAGATCTCTTCCCAAATTTGCTTTGTCTCTCCTTATCTATAAATAGAAACCTCTTGTGTCAGTCCTAAGGGTGACGAGGTTAGGAAGTTACAGATTTAGTGAATTTGTAATGCATAGCTAAGTTTAGAGTAGGAGAGGAGGAGCGCTTCACGAGGATTGAAGATGGTGACAGTGTCTTCGATGGTTTGTATGGCTACTTCATGTAGTTAACTCTCCAGGGATTGGATGTAATCGATTCTATCCTTGAATGTATATAAATGCTATATTATTGTGTCAATAAGGTCCCTATCTATAATGGTGGTAGTTTTATTCTGTGTTTATTCCTAATTCCCACGCTTGCGTCTGGAGTTATAGGCCAATCTTTTCTATTCTTATAGTTTAGATTAGGAGCGAGAGTGGGGGAGCGGATTCTGAAGAAACTCCCTCTCTGATTGAATAAGATTACTCGATACTCTGTGACTGAAACATGAGCGTTACTAATGAGCGATGGGTAGTGTGAGTACTCTAGAGAAGGCGTTTAGAGGATAGGCCTTAGTATCGATAGCAAAGGGTTAATTGTTTGTTAATCCTGGAGTCGAGAGGTGAGTATATCTAATGAGTGAAGGTAGTGACAGTACTGGAGTGAAGGTATATTCAGTTCATAGGGCCACGTATTTCAATTAATTCTTTACAAACAGAACAAAAGAGAGCAAAATAAGCCGAGCGTAAGTCTGTCGCCTGGGAGAGCCCGCATGGATTACCTTTGAGTGTGTGAGGCTGCTGGTAACTCGGGGTCTTAGCAATAAAGTTTGTCTACATATTTTATAGAGTATACCAACATAAATAAGTAGTCTTTATATGCACAATGGGTGTGATGAGATGAAATCCAATCCTGGTCCAAGTAAAGTGTCTCTAACTCTACCTTTCTAATTCCAATTAATTGTCTACTTTCTTACCATTCTGCAATCATACTCTCTAAACTATTGCTTTCCCTTGATAAATACGATTTCGTTCTACATAAATAACCGTTCCCTGTGGATACGATACTTTTACTTACTATTATACTGCTGGTTTTGTGGTTCGCTTGCCAGAACACCATCACTAATCCAACCGTTGAATCATATTATATTTTCATCATGACCATGTATATTAATTTTCAAATCATTTAGATACTGATAAGTATGTTATCTAGCAGCAGACTTTTACTTATGTTTTAAAAACATATTACGCGTTAAAATAAAGTGGTGTGATGAAGTATTAATTAGTTTTTTATTTGCATGAAATTTTATAGACTTAATCTACTCCATAATATCTTTCAATTCAACGGTTGGATTGGTCAATTTCATATTCTACAAAAGTTATTAATCGGTGTAAGTCTTAAAGTTTCACACCTTGTGTCAATTGATCTAACTCTTAAAATATTTTAACACAAATATTAGTATATTTTTCATTAATATTTTAAACTTTTAATTAGTTATATTCAATAAATACTTTACTTATAGAAAAATCGTTCCTTAATATATTAATTGGGGTGAGTAGAGACTAGAGACACCATGAATCCATGATGTAGGGGTGATCATGGGTTAACCAAACCCGACCAACCCGTCGGGTCCGAACCGACCCGTACCCGTGGAACCCGGTTTGAGCGGGTTGTCGAGTGAACCCGACCCGAATCCAGAACAAACAGAGAGATGAGTCGGGTAACGGGTTGGGTGTCCACAAACTCGTGAAACCCGACCCGACCCGTACTACATATAATTAATTAAAAAAACTACTTTTTTTCCTATTTTACTGATGTATTTCTATTCTAAAATTCTAATACTATATACTATTACTCTGTATCTCTCTCACAGTTTCACACAATTCTCTCAACCCTAGAAGTAGATTAATCCCCCCGCGCCGCTTCTGCCCTCCCCTACCCTACCCAGCTCCCCTTCGTTCATCGTCTCCCCTTGTCTGTCGTGCGCCATTGCTTCTGTCCACCGGACCGCCTCGTTGTGGACTCTCCCCTTTGTTCATTTTCTTCTCCAATCGTCAACGTCCACATCCCCGCTTCTCCGTCCCTCCATCTGCGTCACCGTCCATCCTCTCTGTCATCGTCCCTCCATCGCAGTCGTCGGTAAGGTACTAAATCTTACCTTTTACTTTCTTGTCAATATACTGTAAAAAGATTTATGTTCTCAGAAACTAAACTTGTTTCTTGTCAATCCCTGGATCCCTATAGCAAAGTTAAAATCGAAACAAAATAAGTCAAAGATCACTGTTAGGGTAGATGTAATCGAAACAAAATAGGTTTCTTTTTCAGTTTTTCCTACAGCTTTTTTTATTGGCAGATTTAATTAATCATGGACTATAGGCTCTGTTGTATTGTTGTTCTGAGTTCCGAGTTCTGACTTTTTAGTTTTTATTATCCCTGTTATGAATGAATCCCAGCCTTTTTTTGACCAAATTGGTGTGGAGGAGTTATTTGGGAGGGGTTTTGGGCTATTGTTGTTGCTGTTAGAACTCTTAAGTTTGCTATTGTTGTTGTGTTTTTGTTTTTAAATTCCCCCAATAGGTTTAGGGTTTCATCTTCATGTGTTTGTTTTTGATCATCTTCCTGTTGATTTAATTGATCAATTTTGAGCACCAAATTGATTATGTTTGTTAACTGAATTTTTACTTCAAGCTGAATTGTTTATGTTTGTTGATTCTGAGTTTTTTCTCTATCAGAATATGCAACAAACAAAAACTGTTGGGATAAATGAGACTCAAGTGGCGAGCACTCCCACTCCAATGACTTTGAGTACTTCTACTCCAGAAAATCCAATGACTGTTGATGATGTGCAAATACCAAGTCAAGCTTGTTAGGAATATGCACTAGAACTTATATATTTATGAACATCCATCACTTGTATCATGTTATTTTATAAGGCAAACTTATTCTTTTAGAATATAATTATTGTCCTTAGAAGTAAGCTTAAAACTTATAAGAAATCAAGTAGATGACTTGATCGTGAGATCTTATGAAGAACTATTCTTAAATAGTCCCTAGTCAAGTTACCATCTTAGGACAAAGATGCATTTAGACTAGTATGTGAGTTCATTGATGATCACATCTCACAGATCATGGATATGAGATATCATGTGCTCACATAGGTACACATTAAGAGTAATGGTGTACTGGACAGACCCATCTTAAGAACGTTGCATGGATTGTTACATAAGTGTCATAAACGTTTCTTATATTGATAAATGTTATATGAAGTCCTTCAACCTGAAATCACTACGATTCCTACATAAGGAGTTATATGCTTTAAATATCATCAAACGTTGCATGTAACAAGGTGATCATAAAGTTGGTTTTTGGGCATGTAATAAATTATGTGGTGGGATGTGAGTGACCTAGATGGGATTTGTCCCTCCTATGTAACAGGAGTTATATCTGTAGGCCTCTTGATAAAGTGAGACTGAAAAATGCATGACCATGATCAGGAGGATAAACATGAGATGTTTATTTTTTGTACAGTCTACTTAGGGATCAAGAAAACATAAATTGAACTATACAAGGTTGACACAATCCATGCCCTTGTGTTCAATTGGATTTGGACAAAGGGACAGATCTTATAAATTAACATAAAATAGGATTCATCAAAGTTGTGATAATCTCAATATTTGGATAGTGATGTATTGCTAGATACCGCTCACTATTTATGATATTAAATATAAAAGGGTTTTATTTTAATATATAACCAAATTAAAGCCTATTGGGTCACACGCATGCAACGAGCCACTAGAAAAAGATAATAATTCTAATTTAATTAGAATTATAACCTAATGGGCCAGACCCATATGTGTTAGGGATAAGTGAGTGAGGGGTAAAACCCTAGCCACCACTCTATATATAGAGCATCAGATGCATTGCCCTACACACACATGAGTAGTCGCTCTTACTCTCTAAATACTACTAGCAGAGTTGAGGAGAGTTTCCTAGTTCGGCTGTTGGCGTGGACACCACTAGAGACGTGGCTGCTATTGCCTCGTTTACAATCCTTAAAAGGTATGACCTTTTGTTTATATACCTTTTTATGCCTTGATTCGTGTTTTCGCATAACGATCATAACAAGGGAGAGAATCCATTATTTCCGCTGCACCCTGACCACATGCTTGATTCCCTTCAAAGCTCCCCCACAATCTGTTGAAGCTCCAACACAAGATGGTCCATCTGCAGAAACAAGTATAAAAGAAAATCTAGTAGACTTACTTCTACTGCTTGAGATCATTTTAAAAGAGAGGGTGATAAGGCTGTCTGTAATTATTGTGGGAAGGGTATGCATGCAATAGTGTTAATCATGGAACTACTAATTTGCTTAAGCATCTCAAGGTTTGTCCTAAGAACCCCCATAGGAGCATGATAAGAAACAAAAAACCATTGTACTTGATAAGAAAGATGAGGATGATAAAACTGTTTATCTTAAGCTTGCTGAGTTTCAAACAAGATTTGTGTAGAGATGAGCTTGCTAGGATGATTGTGACAGATGAGCTTCCTTTTAAGTTGTTGAGAAGCGGGTTTTAAACGCTTATGAGTGCTTCTCAGCCTCGTTTTAAAATTCCTGGTCGTTTTACCATTGCTAGAGATTGCATGCAATTATTTAGGGAGGAAAAAAGTTAAATTAAGATCTTTCTTGAGTCTCACACAATCAAATGGTTTCATGACTACTGATACTTGGACTTCAATTCAGAATATGATTACATGTGTGTGACTGCTCACTACATTGATAAGGGGTGGGAATTAAATAGGAAAATTTTGAGTTTTGGATTGATTGTTGACCACAAGGGGGACACTATAGGCAAAGCATTAGAATATTGTTTGAAAGATTATGGAATCTCTAAAGTATGCACTGTTATAGTTGATAATGCTAGTGCTAACAATTTGGCTCTAACTTATTTGACTAGGAACATGGCTTGGAATGGTACTACCTTAATGAAAGGTGAGTATATCCATATGAGGTGGTGTGCACCTATCTTGAACTTAATTGTAAATGATGAGTTGAAAGACATGATGAATCCATTGTTAGAATAAGGGCTATACTTGTAAGTTGTAGGGTATCTCATGCTAGATTGGCTTGTTTCAAGAAATGTGTCAAAGATGCAAACTTAGTAGTGAACAAATGCGTGTACTTGATGTTCCAACAAGGTGGAATTCCACTTATTAAGTTGGAAGTGGCTGAAAAATATGAAAAAGCATTAATAGACTTGAAATATGACGATCCTTCTTATATGAATGCTCTTCATAATGATGGGGGCCCTCCCAACAGTGATGATTGGATTCATGCACGCTTATATGAAGTTTTTGAAGATATTTTATGAGGTAACCATTTCTTTTTCTAGTTCTTTGCATGTATAGTGCTAACACTTTCATTCGCAAGTTTGTTAAGATTCATATTGCATTAAAATCATATATTGAAAGTGATTCTTTTGGGTTGCTACGAATGACATCAAATATGAAATTGAAACTTGACAAGTATTGGTGTTGATGGGCACATGAATTATCTTCTATTGTGGTTGTTTTTCTTGATCCAAGGTTGAAATTAGAATATTTTGATTTTAGTTTCCCAAAGATTTATGGTAATGAGAAATGTAAGGAGATAATGAAAAAAATTGAAAGATCTTGTGAAGAAGTTGTTTACACATACAAGACTTTGTATCCTTATGTCCCTGATAGTCTTGATTCTAGTGGTGTTTCTTCTAATGTGACCTCCTCCAATGTTAGTACTACTGATGTTGACAAGGTTGACGTGGATGATGAGTATAATATAAGGGTGAGAAAGAAAAAAGAGAACTTAAGAAAATGAGTTCGATAGATACATTGAGGATGGTGTTGAGCTTGACCATGATGGTTTTGAAATTTTAAGGTGGTGGAGAGTCAAGGGCAATCAACATTATATTCTTTCACACATGGCCAGAGATATCTTAGCTATTCCAGTGTCTACTGTATCTGAGTCTGCATTCAACACTGGAGGTCGTGTTCTTGACCCATATCGTAGTTCTTTACATCCCACCATTGTTGAGGTTTTGATTTGTACACAAAATTGGTTCAAGCCAAACACTAATACTAGTATCATTGATCCTCAAAAACCAGTTGATGTGGTCAAGTCGAATTAGGTATGCTCACATTACACATTTACTGCAATGTTTATTATTAACTTTTCATTATACGTTCAATGACTTACTTTTAACGTTTTTAATGAATCTATTCCATTCTTAGAAATGTCAGGTGTTACATTGTTTGAGGAAAAGGAGATTCTTAGTGATATAGGTAATTAATCCTTGCAATATGGTAATATTAATTACTCAATAGCTCCATTTAATTTAATTTAATTTATTTAAATATCTATTGACACTAAGTAATTACTTTTATTTTGCAGGATGTGTAATGATTAGCTGATGAAATATGGAGATTTGTGTGTTGTGGGCTGCTAGTGTTGTTTAAAATTTCATTAGTGTTTATACACTATGAAGTTTATTTTAATTTTGAGTTGTGATGTTTATTTAACTGTTTGATACTTTATGTGTGACTATGCCACAATATGGAGATTTCAGATTTGTGTTTGTGGGCTGCTGTTTGTACTTTTGTTTATCATTATAAGTTATAATCTCCATTCTCCAGGGACCAGGGAGCAAGTGAAAGTGAGAAACTAGTCCAACAATAAAGATCTTTATTCGTTCCAATAAATGGTCCAATAAAAAGATGAGCAGGTTAAAATTAAAAAACTGTTTTAAAAGTTAAAATCAGCCCAACTGGCCCAAGAAAACTACTTAAAAAATTTAGTTTTTTTCTGGCCTAAAACAAGGGGCCCAACCCGACCAAACCCACCCGACCCGACTTATACCTTCTCGGTTCGATTCGGGTTTGACTCGTGTTTTTCCTTCACCCGAACCGACCCAACCCATGTCCTTTCCTCGGTTCGGGTTCAAAAAACCCGTCAATCAATCCGACCCAACCCGACCCAAGAACACCCCTAATGCATATGGGAGGAAATAATGCATTTTGTATAAAAAGATTTCAAAGATTAACACACATCATATCATTATTTCGTCGGATTAGTTTGTGACTCACTCAATTTGCGTTCATTTATCTATTATCACGTTTTTGTTCACCTTTTGATTGGGAATCTGAGAATTATTAGAAAAGGGATAATGTAAGTGACCCCATATCTTTACAATCAACTGCAAAGATTTACTACTAGATATAGCTAATAGATAAGTATTTGTGTTATTCATAAAAATTGCGTATGTGTAGATGAAGCTTTTTTATGTTTTAATTTTCTATTCTTTTTCCAGCAAAAAGTGAGGAAAAGGTTACAAAATGGTCATGCCTACTTTGATCATATCTGTAATCCAACGGGAGAAAAAGACCTTGACAAACAATGAATTTGTTTTCGAAAAAAAAAATGAATTTGTCAAGAAAATTAAATAATTATAGTCGAATCTAATAGTCTTTTAATTCTATTATGAAAAATCTGAATTATTTACTTTGTTTTTAGTGTGTGCTTAATCCAAGAGTTTGTGGTTTGGTTCGCCCATAAAGAAGACACTGAATAATTAGGCCTCTTAGCTTCCTTTTGATTCCTACCTTTTGTTCTTCCTCTCTTCTTCTAGTTGTTAAAATCATTCTGCTTCTGGTTGCATGTCTTGTTAATTTGGTGTTTGTGCTTGCTGTCGTTTAATTTTGTACTATATGTATATCATTTTCAAAAACATTCCGTTTTAATTATTAGTTATCAAGCTTTTATGTGATAAAACAAAAATGGTTAACTATGTTTTTAGTCAATGAAATATAGTCGAAATTTGATTTTAGTTATTTAATTCAAATAGGTGGATTTAGTCTCTCAAAAAATGAAAATACCTCTTTTAACCCTTAATAATTACGACCCCAAAAAAAACCCTTATTAATAAACTTTTGTAGTTAATCCGTAGTAAAGTTAGTACAAAAAAATATATATCATGGACTAAATGATGTATTTTAATTTTTGAAAGACCAAAACCAAACGATTTTAATTATAAGAATTCAAATCAAATCTTAACTATATTTCAGGGACTAAAAGCTATTTAACCCAAAAAAAATATGTTTCTAACTTGTCATTTTACCCTCTTTTATGGGAGAAGGGGGAAAGAGTGAATTTAAATTTTTTTTCTAAGTGAGTAAATTTTCAGTACTACAGTAGTACTGAAAAACTCAGTCCTCCCTTACCCATTGTGTGGTCCAAAATTTTTATTTTAATTTAAAATAAATTTAAATTAAGGAAAATTACCATACATGAGTAGGTGTCAAAATTTTAATGGAGGGAGTACCCACAACTGTAGCACTGAAAATTTTTCTAAGTATAGAGAGAAATACTACTAAAAAAACAATGTGAAAAAAATTAAACATTTTGTTTGATGAATTACAGGAGAGGGAGAAATGCAAATACATTTGCAGGCCAAAGTTTGTGGTGACTAGTGACTACTGTGTAGTACAATTGATGGAAATTAGGGGCCTCATGTTTTGATTTGTACCACAAGGTTAGAATTCAGAACTGTGTGATTTTATGCAACAGACACACAAACCTATGTAAACTCTCATAAATGCATCTGCCCTGTTCATAATGCTATGTTGTTTTTGTTTATCTCTCTCTGTTGCATCTTTTCTTTATCCATTGTTGAGTGAAAGTTGGGTCGAATTGGTAGGTCCTCAAATCCAAACAACGAAGGAGTCCCTAAAGTGTGGCTGCTATTTTCTCTCCCTTTAATTTTATAATACTATATCTCTTCTTTCACAGTATACTTCTATTCGTTCGGAGCAGAATAAAAAACCCAGCACAAGTTTGTGGCCATTTTTATGCGGTAAAGATTCACAAAACCAATCTTCCACATTTGTTTGGGAGAACGAACCTCAATGATATTCCAGACTCGTATGGAATTTTTATTTGATCAGGAAGTTTACAACCATTCTCAACAAATTAAGTGTTAAGAAAATCACTCTATGAAAAATAAAAATTAATAATGAAATTTAACGATGAATAAACATCTCTCTTAATAATTAATGAAGAATCTAATGATGGATCAAAGGATCTCCCTCACAAATTTTTTACTAAAATTTAAAAATATAGTTAGCAAGGGAATTTGTGACAAAGAAGTAAAAAATGAGTGAACCTTGTGTGTGTAGGCGCCTTTTAGGGTGCAATAGCAGGTAAAGTTTTGCACGGTGCGGGAATTGATTTTGTGACATGTTTTTCAAGTTCGGGGGTCAAAACGTGATTTATACAGAATCATGGAATTTAATGTAAATTGCAAATGAAGCCTTGTAAAAAGGATTAATTGAACAACTAGAAAAGCTATCTTCTGTCCCCATTGTGGTAAGGTAGAAAACGAATATCAATCAATCGAGCATGAGCAGCAGCACAAGTGCGAGCGCGAGCGCGAGCACGAGCACGAGCCTGAGCCTAATTGCTTCGTCATCTTCGTTGGTGGGCGTGTGTCCTAATTTCAAATGGATGCTTACGGAGAATACGATGACAATGCCTTTATCTTCTTCCTCTTCCTCTTCAATTTCAATGGTATTTAGACCATAGAGAAGAAGAAGCATTAGGTGTGAGGTCGTTGTGGAAGCGTCGACAACGAATTCGTCTCAAGATGAAGAGGCCTCAGCCAAGATTGGAGCGAAGGTACGAGTAAAGGTGCCTTTGAAGGTTTACCATATTCCTAAAGTTCCGGAGTTTGATCTTAATGGTATAGAAGGTGAGATCAAGCAGTACGTTGGAATCTGGAATGGTAAGCAAATCTCTGCCAATCTTCCTTGATATTTAGTGGAATCTGATGTCATTAACCAAAATTTAAATTCTGTTAACCCTTTCTAGATGAATCATTAACCAAAGGTTGACAGGTACCCATGGAGGCTTAAGAGGTTTCCCTATTGCCATGCTTGAATAGGTTCTCCATATAAGGTGTCATTCATTATCCTTCTATTAATGGTGTCATTATAGTAATTATATTTTTATATCATAAGGTGAATGGTTTTTGTACAGGAGGTTAATGGGGTAATATAATTGGTTAACAAGGGGGATCCCGTGGTTAATACATTGTATATTTGGGGTTAATACATCATACTTATGGTCACTGTCATTAATGGCTAATGATCTCGCATCAAATGTGCATTTAAATTTACAAAGTTTGGTGTTTTCATAACATAGGAAAATTCCATTGCAAGGGGTGTAGATGACTTGTAAAGTGTGTCATTTGTGAAGCTGGTAATGTTTTAATATGACAAGATGGAATTGGAAGGACTGGTGATCTAACTTTTGATATTCAGTGTATTCTGATGTCATTAACCAAAATTTAAATTGTGTTAACCCTTTCTAGATGAATAATTAACCAAATGTTGACAGGTACCCATGGAGGCTTAAGAGGTTTCCCTATTGCCATGCTTGAATAGATTCTCCATATAAGTTTGCATTCATGATCCTCGAATTGATGGTGTCATTGTAGTCATGAAATTTTGCTTTCAGAACGAGGTGAATGGATTTTGTTAAGGATGTTAATGGGGTAATATAATTGGTTAACAAGGGGTTTAGGGTTGTTAATACATTGTATATTTGGGGTTAATATATCATAAGTATGGTTATCTGCCATTAATGTCACATCAATCATGGCAGGAAATTTGTTATTTCATGAAGGATTGTTGAAAATAATCCCTCTTCTTTGGTAACCATGTCCATGACAATGCCTAATTATACTTACCCATTGTGTCTAATGCATTACTAACACCACGTGGTTAATGTTGTTTCCGTAAACGGTTAATTCCATGTACAAAGTGGTTAATGTGAACATAAGATGAAAGGCCTACTTTTGATAGGCCCATTTATGATCTTCACTAAAGATTTCTGTACTTGAGCATAATCCTTGTTTTTTGGTAACCATGTCACTGACAAGGCCACATTATATTCACCCACTGAGTGGAATGCAATGTTGTTACCACCTGCTTAATGTTGTATCGGTTCACGGTTATTCCATGCAGAAATTGGTTAATGTCACCAGAAATGAAAGGCATAGTTTCTAGGACTTAATTCAAGGTAATTAAAAATAATGCAGTTGATCATAATTCGTGTTCTTTGGTGACCATATCCATGGAAAGGCCTATATACACCTACCCAGTGCGTTAAATACAATGCTTTTAGCACGTGGTTAAAGGTGGTTCCATAAACGGTTAATTCCATGTAAATTTTGGTTAATGTCAACAGAAAATGAAAGTCATAGCCAGTTTTAGGCCCTTACTTCAAGCTAATTAAAAAGTAATGCATTTGATCATAATTTGTGGTCTTTGCTGACCATCTCCATGAAAAGGCCTTATAACACTTACCCACTGCGTGCAATCCAATGTTGTTAGCACGTGGTTAATGGTGTTTCCGTATACGGTTAATTCCATGTAAATTTTGGTTAATGGCAACATAAAATGAAAAGCCTCGTTTTTGTCCCTTAATTGCACCTAATTAAAGACTAAGGCAGTTGAGCATTATCCCTCTTGTTTGATCACCATGTCCATGGCAACGCCTAATTATACTTACCTAGTGCCTGGAATACAATGTTGTTAGCAAGTGGTTAATGGTGTTTCCGTATACGGTAAATTCAATGTAAAATTTGGTTAATTTCAACAGTAAATTAAAGGCCTAGTTTTTGGCCCTAATGTCAAGCTAATTAAAACGTAATGGAGGTGATCATAAGTCGTGTTCTTTGGTGGCCATGTCCCTGAAAAGGCCTAATTACACTGACCCATTGCGTGGAATACACAATATTGTTAGCATGTGGTTAATGGTGTTTCCGTATATGGTTATTTCCATGTAAAATTTGGTTAATGGCAACAGAGAATGAACGCTCTAGCTAGTTTTATAGGCCCTTACTTCAAGCTAATTAAAAAGTAATGCATTTGATCATAATTTATGGTCTTTGGTGACCATCTCAATGACAAGGCCTTATAACACTTACCCACTGCGTGCAATCCAATGTTGTTAGCACGTGGTTAATGGTGTTTTCGTATACGGTTAATTCCATGTAAATTTTGGTTAATGGCAACAGAAAATGAAAAGCCCTCGTTTTGTCCCTTAATTGCACCTAATTAAAGACTAATGCAGTTGAGCATTATCCCTCTTGTTTGGTCACCATGTCCATGACAACGCCTAATTATACTTACCCAGTGCCTGGAATACAATGTTGTTAGCACGTGGTTAATGGTATTTTCGTATACGGTTAATTCAATGTAAAATTTGGTTAATTTCAACAGTAAATTAAAGGCCTAGTTTTTGGCCCTAATGTAATGCTAATTAAAACGTAATGCAAGTGATCATAAGTCGTGTTCTTTGGTGACCATGTCCCTGACAAAGCCTAATTACACTGACCCATTGCGTGAATACACAATGCTGTTAGCACGTGGTTAATGGTGTTTTCGTATACGGTTAATTCATGTAAAATTTGGTTAATGGCAACAGAAAATGAAAGGCCTAGTTTTTTGCCCTTAATTAAAGCTAATTAAAAAAGTAATGCAGTTGACCATAATTCGTGTTCTTTGGTGACCATGTCCATGACAAGGCCTAATTCAACTTACCCAGTGCGTAGAATACAATGTTGTAAGCACTTGGTTAATCTTGTTACCGTATATCGTTATTTCAATGTATAATTTGGTTAATTTTAACAGAAACTGAAAGGCCTTGTTTAATACAATGTTGTTAGCACGTGGTTAATGGTGTTTCCGCAAATGGTTAATTCCATGCAAATTTTGGTTAATGGCAACAGAAAAGTGTACCTGCCCAGTCTGATGGAACAAAACAGGTTCATCCATCCACATCCACTGATGAAGAATAACTGAACTAAAAGCAGACATAATTCATAAATGGTGCTTTTAATCTTAACTAAAGATACTCAAATTCATCTTCCTTGAGGTGAGCAAAGAACTTGACAGGACCTCAACCTTCAATGTAAATGACAAATTGAACCCTATAAGGAAGATTGGCGGAGATTCGCTTACCTTTCCATATTCCAACGTACTGCTTGATATCACCTTCTATACCATTAAGATCAAACTCCGGAACTTTAGGAATATGGTAAACCTTCAAAGGCACCTTTGTAGAAACACAGGGAAACACTAGAAGGGGGGTTGAATAGTGTTTCTTAATATTTTTGAAAGCTTTTTCAAAACAACAAGTATAAATCTGTTTCAGACAGGTTTTTGAGGACTGGCTGAAGTTTTTAAGACAGCTTCTGGAAATATATTTTAAAAGGTTTCTTAGCTTTTAAAATATTTAGAATTGCTTTTCAACGCCCTTAAATTAGTATAAACGAATTGACAAGAGTTAAGGGATAGAAAACTTAGCCAAGGAATTTATCCTGGTTCTCTCACTACCACTGTGAGCTACGTCCAGTCCCAATGCCAACTACTACTTGGATTTTCTCTTCAGGCTCTACAACCAAGTATTCTTTACAGTCAAGCCTCTTCAGGCTCTTCAAACAAGTATTCTTTAGACAACAAGCCTCTCCAGGCTCTAGAACAGTTTTATGAAGAAAGATAAGTTTAAGCTTTAAACTAAACCAGTTTTTTTAAGCTCAAACAAATACAATTGTACAAAGATAACTGAGGTATACTTAGGATATACAGAAGTGTGTACAAAGAATATTATCAGAGTTTTTACAGAGTAAAAACTAGCAGCGATTTGTTTCTCTTTGATTTTCTTGAATATGAAATCCTTCTCTATTTATTGATGGTCTTCATGAGGGGTATTTATACCCAGACTTCAGTTCGTTGAAAAAACCACCGTTTAGAGATAGCATTAAATGCTATTTAATCCGTTGTGAGACATGCTTCTGAGTGTCCTGACCTTTCTGACACAGAACAAGGTTGCATCTGCCAAAAAGCTGCTTCAAATGCTGTTGCAGAGGCTGCGTTGCAGGAATTTCCTCAGTGGTGTATGAGTTTCAAAAACACCAGGAAAGACCTCTGTGTTTCTTGCCATAAATATGCTTGAAAAGGTACGTGCAACAGAGACTCAGAAAACGTCTTCACAAAGCTTCAGCAAAGGTGCCACGTCATTATTGAGACTTCAGACAGCTTCAACACTTCAGATGGGTTGGGCACTTCAGACGGCTTCAACACTTCAGACGGGTTGAACCTTCAGAAGGCTTTGATCCCTCAGACAGGTTGAAATACTTCAAAGTCTTTTGTAGGATCATGGTGGCTTGCTGAAATCATAGATAAATCATTAAAAGCATATGTGTATGTATGATAAATTATTTTAACCCAAATTTGTTAGTCATTAAAACTTGGGAATTATATTGTCTTAAAACATCATAATTTACTTATGATATTTTTGAGATTCAACATTCTCCCCCTTTTAATGATGACAAATTTGCTTAAAAATATACAAATCTGAAAGGAGTTTTAATATAAAAAAGATGATAACTCCCTCTCAGATGATGAACACTTAAACTGATTTACTCTTTTCAGTTTTGTCAGTTTCTTATATGCTCCCCTTGAGTCCTGTAATCACTTCAGATTCAGATTTTGTTAGTTTTTATACTCCCCCTTTTGTCATCAATCAAAAGGGTTTCCAGAGCACAACAACATCAGTATTGAAAAGTTGAAGCATAAACTTAAACAGCATTCAAGGAAATTCTGATATATAAAAAAAATGTTCAGACACACATGAAATTAAAGCACATATCAGAAATAGAACTTTCAGAACATGGCTACATCATTGACTACCCATCCTTCTTCAACAAAGCATCCTTCACGATGGAGATGAGCTCATCCTTTGCTTTGTCAATCTGAGAGAGAAGAGCAGTCTTCAGATTTTCTTGGCCATTTCTTATCAGCTGTTGCTCATGCAGAATCTGGACTTGCTTGGCAATGAGATATGCATTGTGCTTTTCCAGTCTCTGTATCTTTTCTTCAACCTTCTATTCTCTTCTTCAGGATCAGGGTCTGTTTCATAGAAGATGATTTAAATGTATCTACATACAAATCTCAGCATTTCAAAACCTGGAAACAACCCATACTCATGAGGATGATAGACAGGATGAAAGAAGGTGCCAATGGGGTTTAACAACTCCCATTATTCATGAAATGGTGCAGTCAGAGGGGGAAAGGGTTGTCTGATAAACATATACTACACATTCAGGTACTTCCCATGACCAACTAGTGAATTTGCATCAGGTCCAGATGACCCAGAAGAGGATTAGTTCTGGATCAGAGGGGCAAGTAGCCAAAGATGATGGTGCTACAACATCAGCAACAACAATCCTATCCTCATGAGCCTTTCCTTCTTTGTCTGAAGTAGGCTTAAGAGGCCTTGCAATTTCAGACCCTTGACCAACAATTTCAGATGACTTTGGCAAAGCCTTCTGAACAAGTTCAGTTGTCTTAGAGTGAAAGTTAGGGTTTGTTGCAGACACTTTTGTTGCACTTCTTACTGGTAACTTCCGCAACTTTGGTTGAGGGGAGGGCTTAGAGCCTTTGAACTCCTCCCTTCTGATGTCTCCCTGCAGCTCTCTTTCCAGTAACTCAATTGTGCTTTTCCTCCTTGATGCCTTCTCCAGTAACATACTCTCCTTCAGAGTAGGAGATGGAGGTCTTGGTACTAGATCATTCTTTAGATTCATGCTCTTAAGATTTGCTTCACCAAAGAAATTAGGGCCTTTGTGATCATACAGCCTCACAATAGGTACTTTGAAGTGTAAGAGTACCTTGGTTATGAGCAGATTGTGGGGAAGATTTGCACCTGAATCTCTGATCTTCTTCTTCATGTGAAACATAAGGATGCTTGGAAGATTCATCTTCTCCTTCTGCAGCAGATGGATCAAGCAGAATCTTTCCAGTTCAGACACATGATTTCTACTCCCACTCTTAGGGATTATGGAGCACCCTAAGATGGAGTGGAATACTCTCACCTTATCTAACATGAATTTGCAATCAGGACTTTCAGGCACTTCAGTCCCATACAGCATCTTGGTAAATTTCTTCTGACCACCATTCCTCTGCTCCCATCCAGGAGAGAAGGATGCTCCTTCTGCCTTTACACCAGTGACAGTAGATAAAATATCTTCATCCACGAACACAGGAACACCCAGAACATCAGCCCTGATGCTTTCATATATCCCTTTGGGGTTAGGGATTCCTCTTGCTGATGCCCAGAAATCAATCACACTCTGCTCATGCCACGAACAATAAACCTTGTCAAAGAATGGCGTCCAGCCCACAGCATCAAACTCCTCAAACAAGTCCATCCCAAGGTTACGAAGATCCTCAAGGTCCACACCTTTGGATCTAACCACATTTCCACCTGAACTTGAAGACTTCTTTGGTGCCATTGAAGTTGCAGAGAAAGCTTGAGATGAAAACGGTTCCGAGAGAGATGAAGAAGTTTAAACAATAGCTGAGAGAAAGTGTGAAGCTTCTCCAACACATTAACTCCTGCATTTATAGACCCATGAAGCAATGATGGCATGTACTGGCTGCGCAGACGTTGGGTAACGTGCGAAGTGGAAGAGACAAAATAAATGTAATTTAACCGTCTCAGATAGCCACGTCATCAAGTTATTTCAGACAAGTGAGAAATTTCAGATACACATATAAAATTTCAGACATGTCACAATTTCAGACACCCTGCGATTTTCAGATGCTCTTTTTCATATATAATCATTAGAAAATGCGTGAATGTTCAAGTTATTGCATATGAACTTATATCTATCTTCAGCCAGGGGTTTTGTGAATATATCTGCCCATTGATGCTCTGTTTCAATGAACTTTATATCAAAAACACCTTTCTGAACATAGTCTCTAATGAAATGATGCTTGATTTCTATATGTTTAGCCCTAGAATGTTGAATAGCATTCTTAGACAAATTAATGGCACTTGTATTATCACACAACACAGGTATAACAGATATAGGAATGTTAAAATCCTCAAGCTGATACTTCACCCATAGCAGTTGTGAACAACAACTGGCTGCTGAGATGTATTCTGCTTCTGCTGTTGATAATGCAATGGTGCTTTGCCTTTTGCTTGACCAACTGATCATGTTGCTTCCAAAGAAGTGACATCCTCCACTGGTACTCTTTCTTTCTATTTTATCTCCAGCAAAGTCAGCATCACAGTATCCTATTAACCTGCAATCCTTGTCTTTCTTATAGCATAGACCAAGATTAGTAGTACCTTTAAGATATCTAAAAATTCTCTTAACAGCTTTGTAATGAGTAGTTCTTGGATCTAATTGAAATCTAGCACAAAGACATACACTAAACATAATGTCAGGTCTGCTTGCTGTTAGATACAATAAAGAGCCAATCATTCCTCTATACAAAGTTTGATTAACTGGTTCTTCATTTTCATCCTTACTTAAAGATGAAGAGGGATGCATAGGAGTTGACATGGGTTTGCAATCACTTAAATTGAACTTCTTAAGCATTTCTTTTGTATATTTCTCTTGATGGATCCATATACAATCAGAATCTTGCTTAATCTAAAGTCCTAAGAAAAATTTTAGTTCACCCATTAAACTCATTTCAAACTCTGATTGCATTAACTCAGAAACTCTTTGCATAGTGAAGAATCAGTTGAACCAAATATAATGTCATCAACATATATCTGGACAAGCATAAGATTTTTGTTAGTCTATTTTCTAAAAAGGGTTGTGTCTACTTTTCCTCTTTCAAAACCATTTTTGATAAGAAAACTGCTCAATCTGTCATACCAAGCTATTGGGGCTTGTTTCAGACCATAAAGAGCCTTTTTCAGTTGAAAACATGATCAGGAAAAGCAACATCCTCAAAACCAGGGGGTTGTCTAACAAAAACTTCTTCTTCAATGAATCCATTGAGAAAAGCACTTTTGACATCCATTTGATATAGTTTGATGTCATTATTTATAGCATAAGAAAGAAGAATTCTAATTGCTTCTAACCTGGCAACAGGGGCAAAGGTTTCAGTAAAGTCAATGCCTTCTTGTTGATTGTACCCTTGAGCAACCAATCTTGCCTTGTTTCTGACCACTTTTCCTTCTTCAGACAACTTGTTTCTGAATACCCATTTGGTTCCAATAATTGTTTTCCCATGTGGTTTAGGAACAAGGGTCCAGACATCACTCCTAGCAAATTGATTCAGCTCCTCTTGCATGGCTAGGATCCAACCTTCATCATGAAGAGCTTCATCAATGTTCTTTGGCTCGATTTCAGACAAGAGAGCAAGAGAATTCAGATTCTTGAATTTTGATCTTGTCTTAACTCCTTCTGAAGTACTGCCAAAAATTTGATCTTTAGGATGATGTGACTTATATCTCCAGTCAGGTTTGAGAGGTGATACTAAGTCAGTCTGAGACTCAACATTTGTCTGAAGAGGTTCTGATAGATCTTCAGACACCAGTTCGTCCTTGGTGTTGTTGTGTGTGTTTAGCTCCATTCCTGCAAAATCATCTTCTAGATCTGATAGTTCCCTATCAGTCTCTTTCATGTCATTGAACTTAACATGGATTGATTCTTCTACAATTAATGTTCTAGAGTTATAAACTTTATAGGCTTTTGATGTTTCAGAATAACCTATGAAAAATCCTTTATCAGACTTTTCATCAAATTTTCCAAGATCATCCTTTGTGTTAAGTATAAAACACTCACAGCCAAAGGGATGGAAATATGATATGTTGGGTTTTCTTCCTTTCCACAACTCATAAGGAGTCCTTTCAGAATTGGTCTTACCAATATTCTGTTTTGAAGGTAGCAGGCTGTGTTAATAGCCTCTGCCCAGAAGATCCTTGGTAGATTGCATGAGTTGAGCATGGTTCTTCCCATCTCTTGCAAACTTATGTTCTTTCTCTCAACAACCCCATTTTGTTGAGGTGTTCTAGCCACAGAGAAATTGTGTGAGATCCCATTCTCATCACAGAACAGCTGAAAGTTTGCATGCTCAAACTCTCCACCATGATCACTTCTAATGACAGATATACAGAATCCTTTTTCATTCTGTACCTTCTTGCAGAATATTGTGAAATTCTTAAAGATCTCATCCTTGCTTCTAAGGAATATTACCCATGTATATCTAGAATAGTCATCAATAATGACCAAACCATATTTCTTACCACTGATGCTTTCTGTTCTAATAGGACCAAACAAGTCAATGTGTAAAAGTTCTAATGGTCTGCTAGTAGAAAACAACATCCTTACTCTTGAATGAGTGTCTTGTTTGTTTCCCTTTCAGACAGCTTTCACATAAAATATCAGATTTGTAAGAAAGCTTGGGCAAACCTTTAACAAGGTTGTGTTTTGCTAACCTTGAGATTAATCTCAAGCTGGCATGCCCTAGTCTTTGATGCCAAATCTGTTTTTCATCTTCAACAGAGATAAAACATTTTACATTTTGACTTTCTAACTCCTCTAGATCAATTTTGTACACATTATTGTGCCTCTTAGCAAAAAGGATTTGATCATGAGAGTCTTTGACTATACATCCTTCCTTAGTGAAGGAAACCACATATCCACTGTCACACAATTGACTTATGCTCAATAGATTGTGTTGAAGTCCTTCTACTAGAAGAACATTCTTAATGAGCGATAGAGGAGTCATACCTACAATCCCTATACCAGTGATCTTCCCTTGCTGATTTCCACCAAAGGTGACCACTCCTCCTGCTCTAGGTCTAAGGTTTTGGAACAAAGACCTTTCTCCTATCATGTGTCGCGAGCAACCACTGTCCAGGTACCATTTGTGGGGTTTCCTTTGTCCTGTTAAACACATCTGCAACAGGAATAATCAAGTTCTTAGGTACCCATATTCTTTTGGGTCCTTTCTTGTTAGACTTGGGTTTAGGTCTCCCTTTGTGTTTGCACTGAGCTACATTGTGTCCAGCTTTGCCACAGTGAGAACACCCAATAACTTTCTTTTTGCCTTTAGCAACATTGAAAATATGAGGTTCAGAGACATCATGATCACAAAAGCCTAAACCACTTTTGTCAAGGGAATGCCTTTGATTGCCAAGTAATCTGTTAAGATTATCAGTTCCTTTGACAAATTTAGCCAAGTCTTTTGTCAGTTCCTCAACTTGTTTCTGAATTTTTTTATTTTCTTCAGAAACAGATTGTGAACTGCTGACTTCAGACACAAGAATCTTTTCCTTGAGCATAATATTTTCTATCTCAATAGCTTCATATTTACTACACATTTTTGTGTGAGCTTTGGATAGATTCTTATACTCTTGGAAGAGCTCCTTGGAACTTTCCATCAGGTCATCATACATCTCTTGAAGAGTTAAGGGAAATACCTCTTCTTCAGAGCTGTCTGATGAGGGCAGGCTGGCCATGAGACATAAGTTGGCCTCTTCTGAAGTGTCCTCCTCTTCTTCTGAAGTGGACTCATCAAGATCCTCCCATGTAGCCATCAGACCTTTCTTTTTCTTGAAGAACTTCTTCTTTTTGAAGGTATTCTTCTTCAGCTTTGGGCATTCTACCTTCATGTGACCTGGTTGTTTACACTTAAAACAAATAACCTTGTCATTTTGAGAGTCTTTACCTGACTTACCTCCTTTAGAGGTTGAAGGTTGGTTCCTTCTGAACTTCCCTCTATTTTGCAGCATTCTTTTGATCTTTCTACTTAACAGAGCAAGATCATCATCTTCTGAGCTATCTCCAGAATCTTCATTTGCTTCTGAAGTTTCTTCAGCCTGCATAGCCTTCATCTTGCCATGCTTAGGCTGACTGGCCTTGGAGTTTAGTGCTAGAGGACTTCTTCTTGTTGTCATCTTCACCAAGCTCAAGCTCATGAACCTTAAGAGATATCAACAGTTCTTCCATTCTAAGAGAGTTCAAATCTCTTGCCTCTTGAATGGCAGTAACTTTGGGTCTCCAGGACTTAGGCAAACTTCTTAGAATCTTTCTGTTATTATCTCCAGATTCATAAGTTCTACCCAAAGACCTGAGTCCATTGGTTATGGTCTGAAACCTTCCAAACATTTGATCAATGGTTTCAGTTTCTTCCATCTTAAACATCTCATATTGATGTATAAGCATACTGATCTTGGATTGCTTGACAGTCTCAGTCCCTTCATGGGTTGCTGCAAGTGTATCCCAGATTTCCTTGGCAGATGTACAACCATGAACCTTCTCATATTCTGATTTATTCAAAGAACATATCAGATAGAGCTTGGCTTTGGCATTCATCTGGACTCTAGCCTTCTGCTCTAGGGTCCATTCAGCCTTAGGTATAGGCAAGCCATTGTGCATAGGCACATAGTCTCCATCAGTGACTACATCCCAAACATCAATGTTGTTGCTCTCAATGAACAACTTCATACGATCCCTCCAATAGTGGTAATCCACACCATTGAATGCTAGGGGTCTTGTGATAGAGGCTCCTTCAGTGATATATTGCCTGTTATTGTTGGAAGCTTCCATCTGGATATTTAATCCTCAACACTTGTTAGGTGCTCAACCCTGAGTTGAGCTCTGATACCAACTGTAGAAACACAGGGAAACACTAGAAGGGGGGTTGAATAGTGTTTCTTAATATTTTTGAAAGCTTTTTCAAAACAACAAGTATAAAACTGTTTCAGACAGGTTTTTGAGGACTGTCTGAAGTTTTAAGACAACTTCTGGAAATATATTTTAAAAGGTTTCTTAGCTTTTAAAATATTTAGAATTGCTTTTCAACACCCTTAAATTAGTATAAACGAATTGACAAGAGTTAAGGGATAGAAAACTTAGCCAAGGAATTTATCCTGGTTCACTCACTACCACTGTGAGCTACGTCCAGTCCCAATGCCAACTAGCACTTGGATTTTCTCTTAATCTTTCACAAAGATTACAAGTATTCTTTTACAGTCAAGCCTCTTCAGGCTCTACAACCAAGTATTCTTTACAGCCAAGCCTCTCCATGCTCTTCAAACAAGTATTCTTTAGACAACAAGCCTCTCCAGGCTCTAGAACAGTTTTACGAAGAAAGATAAGTTTAAGCTTTTAAACTAAACCAATTTTTTTAAGCTCAAACAAATACAATTGTACAAAGATAACTGAGGTATACTCAGGATATACAGAAGTGTGTACAAAGAATATTATCAGAGTTTTTACAGAGTAAAAACTAGCAGCAATTTGTTTCTCTTTGATTTTCTTGAATATGAAATCCTTCTCTATTTATTGATGGTCTTCATGAGGGGTATTTATACCCAGACTTCAGTTCGTTGAAAAACCACCGTTTAGAGATAGCATTAAATGCTATTTAATCCGTTGTGAGACATGCTTCTGAGTGTCCTGACCTTTCTGACACAGAACAAGGTTGCATCTGCCAAAAAGCTGCTTCAAATGCTATTGCAGAGGCTGCGTTGCAGGAATTTCCTCAGTGGTGTATGAGTTTCAAAAACACCAGGAAAGACCTTTGTGTTTCTTGCCATAAATATGCTTGAAAAGGTACGTGCAGCAGAGACTCAGAAAACGTCTTCACAAAGCTTCAGCAAAGGTGCCACGTCATTATTGAGACTTCAGACAGCTTCAACACTTCAGATGGGTTGGGCACTTCAGACGGATTCAACACTTCAGACGGGTTGAACCTTCAGAAGGCTTTGATCCCTCAGACAGGTTGAAATACTTCAAAGTCTTTTTGTAGGACCATGGTGGCTTGCTGAAATTATAGATAAATCATTAAAAGCATATGTGTATCTATGATAAATTATTTTAACCCAAATTTGTTAGTCATTAAAACTTGGGAATTATATTGTCTTAAAACATCATAATTTACTTATGATATTTTTTAGACTCAACAACCTTCACTCGTACCTTCGCTCCAATCTTAGTTGAGGCCTCTTCATCTTGAGACGAAGTCGTCGTCGACGCTTTCACAGTGACCTCACACCTAGTGCTTCTTCTTTTATGTGGTCTAACTACCATTGAAATTGAAGAGGAAGAGGAAGAAGATAAAGACATCATCATCGTCTTCTTCGTAAGCATCCATTTGCAATTAGGGAACACGCTCACCGACGAAGATGACGAAGCCCTTTGGCTCAGGCTCGCGCTTGCACTCGCACTTGTCGTACTGCTCATGCTCGATTGATTGATTATTCGTTTTCTACCTTACCACAATGGGGACAGAAAATAGCTTTTATAATTCTTCAATTAATCCTTTTTACAAGGCTGCATTTGCAATTTACATTAAATTCCATGATTTCTGTATAAATCACGTTTTGACCCCCGAACTTGGAAATCATTCCCGCACCGTGCAAAACTTTACCTGCTATTGCACCCTAAAAGGCGCCTGTGTGTGTATATATAAACATGTATGCACCTAGTTACTCACATGGTTACTTGAAAAATGATACATATATGTTTTTGACAAAAAAAAAATTCCATATATGCTTGATTCGCTCCAACAAGGTGCTTGTTCAAGTATTGTGTATAGAAAACAGGGAGGAAGCGAGAAAATGAAGGTAAGAGGAATCAATATAACAATTTTTTTCTAATTAATTAACTTATCTCAAATGTAATTTTATTATTTTATATATATAAATCAAATAAAATAGTAAATTAAGATAAATCCTAATAATTTATGCATATAATATAAGTAATTTCAAATTTTAATGAACTATTTTATTTATTATTCTTTTTACTATTTACTTTAATTTTTTCAAAAAATTAATTATCACTAAAAATTAACAAGATTTTAAATTTATAAAAATATAAGTTATAATTACATAACATTATATTCTCTCTATTCCTATTTATAAAGCACAATGGACCAAATCACACATACCGATATAAGTGATTAAAGCTAGTTAAATTCAATTGGGGTTTTAAAAAAATAGTTTAACTTTTTAGTTTTACCCTTATTTAATATCAACAAGGCCGACCCAAGGGACAAGCTACTAAAGCAATGGCTTTAGGTCCCCAATATTACATAGGCCCCATAATTTTATACTTATATTAATTATACTTATATTTAAAATTTATATAAATATACTATTTTATATATATATATACACAGTTTACACTATCATTCAATGATATGTTGTCACACCAATTAATGAGCTAATAATACATGACGTGTCATGCTCATTAAATGATGTAACAACACGTCATTGGATGACAGTGTAAAATTTAATGTATAGTGATTAAATTTTAAAAATTCTCTTTTGATTAAAATGATAGGCTTAATCTTACTATAACTTTTTATAATAATTAATAATTATTTTATTTATTTTATTAGTTGATTTTCCTATCATGTTATCCTAGTTATAATACATATTTTTCTATTATGTAATATAATCAATATTGTAATATATCAAAATCACCAAAGTACTAATATAAATGTTAATTATACATAATAATAATAATAATAATAATAATAATAATAATAATAATAATAATAATAATAATTTAATATCTAAAAATTTTAAAAGAAAAAATTTCAATAAAATAATAATAATTTTAATAATTTATTTCAGTTAATTATAAAATGCCCCATCTCAAATTCTCCTTAGGCCTCGACATGTGTTGGGCGGCCATGAATATCAATAAGTAATTAACTACATTATTATTTGATACTTAGAAAGATGTTATGGGTAAATAAGGAAACTGATTATAAATGTTTCCTTGAAATTGTAAAGTGATTTATAAAGAGGAACATAAAAAACTTCTAAAATGTGTTTTATAAATGGAAACTGAAGGAGTATATTTTACTAGAAACCAAAAATAGAATTTATATTATAAAACTTATGTAAATATGTTCTGTTATGTCATTTTATATCAATAAAATGTTTAGATCAAATATTTCTAATTCAATAAGTTAATTCATCAACAAAATTTTACCTTTTTCTACAAAAATTTACCCATATATTATAAAAAATAAAAAGAAAAAAAAAGAAAATTTGAGGGGGACACGGCCTCCTTTTGTTTTGTCATCAAGTAGCATCGCCCCCGGTAGAAAGAGTTAGTCCCACTATGATATGTAGGGATTCACATGAGTTAGGTTGAGAGTATTTTGGACTTAAACCGTAAAGTTGGGTTGGGACTATTTTCCTTGCGTATGAGTTGGAACCCGACACGACCCAAATTGACTATGATCGAGTTGGGTTAAGTTGGATAGTTAGGTTCACCTAAGAATTGAATGGAAAGAGTTAAAAAAATGTGGGAAAAAGTTTTAAAAAATATGTGGTTCGGTTGTGCTGGGAAACTTTTAAGTATTTCAACATTTTAATGTGTTAATAAGTTTATATATGGTCGGGTTGGGTCGAGTTAGAAATATATAAACCCGGTGTTCAACATGAATTAATTGGGTTCAACTTTATTGAAACCAAGCCTGACTTTTTTCATAATTTCCCCTTAGGTCGGGTCTACCAAACCATGTGTAGCCTTAATGATCATGGTTGGCCCAAGGGGAAGGCTGTTATAAAGCAATTGTCTCCCCTATTACAAGACCTCAATTTTTCTCTAGATAAATATTTGGGTAAAATATGTTTTTGGTCCCTGTAAAATTAGCGAGTTTTGTTTTTGGTCCCTATAATTTATTTTATTAAAGGGCACTTCCAAATTTTTTTGTAATTAGTCCCTCCCCTCAATTGGCATGTGCCATATTGAGTCTCAAGACATTAAAGTCTAAGACACCCCAACACTTAGTTTTGATGATTATAAACTTAATTAAACTCATAACTTTATGCTTAATAATTATTTTTAAAGTTCTGTTATTTCAAAGAGCTTATGAAGAAAGTTTGTCTGAAGTCAAAGTTAAGATATGAAGTTGGTCAAGTTCTGAAGATCTAAGTGTAAGGTTCAAATATCCCCTCAAAGTGGTTTTAATCATGACAACCAAATCAAATTGAACTTAGTATAATTCTGATTTCAAAGAAGACTAATCATTTTCATTTGAGTATGTATCCAGAAGCAACAGGTCTAATCTTGAAGAAGGAAGAAATATGAGAAACATAAGAAGCATGAAATACATGAGAAATTTCATTCCAATAACTAGCAGAAGCAGCAAACTAAAACGGAATGACAAATCTGTGAAGGACAACTTGAAATTAAAATGAGTAAATTCAAGATAACTCATTCAAAGTAATCAGAAGCTGTTAAGCACTTCCCATATCTTCTAGAAGCATGAAGAAGCTTCCAAAGAACATCAAATGAAGACATATTAGAAGGGAGATTCACTTTAAGAGAAAATTTCAAGAACAAAGTAATAATAGCACTTTATGCTCAAGACATATCAACTGTGGAACCTCAAATAGTTCACAGAAGCATGAGAAACATCTGCAGTTCATCAGAAGCAGAATTCTGCAGAAACAACACATTAACAGAATTCTGCAGAAGCAACATACACATATGAATTCTGCAGAAGCAGCAGATTAAGGCAAAAATAAGAAAATGATTCTTCTAATGATTTAGCTGAGTTACAGAAGTCAACATACACTTGAAATAATCCAGAAATCTTCCTCAGCTTATCCACAGAAGCATAGGTGAAGAAATGAGCTAGTTTTGCTGTCTGCAGAAGCAAGTTCTGCAGAAGCACAAAAGACAGTCAACTAGACAGCTGTACCTGTCAGCTTTTGCAGCTGTACCTGAAAGAGACATGTCAATACAGCACAGCTGGACCATCTGAGGCTCATTCCAACGGCTACAAAGCTCCTCACCTATAAAAGGAGGTGCTCTCTTCACATTGAGACATACCTCTCTCTCCAGAAGCATAAAACAATATCTGGTCTTACATTGCCAGCTTCTGGAACATTTTTTCTCTCTCCTCAGTTTTTCTCTCATTGTTTAATATACATTGTTGAGGGGGAGTTTTGCTCACTAGAAGCTGTTGCTGCTGTTCTGATTGTAATCTAGTGAGCTTTGTGAGATTTGTGTACTTTACCTTTGTAGCTTTGTGCTTCTACTGAGTCAGAGAGATTGGTTGGCTGTAAAATCTCTTGTGACTGATCAGGTGAAGTATTTGAGAGGTTGTAAAGGCTCAAGTGTGAGCCTGTGAGAGATTGGGATCTGCAGAAGCAAGTTCTGCAGATTTCAGGTTCTGTGCTTCTGCAGAAAGTACTGTAAGAAGACAGAACTTGTTTCTAAGTGTTTGGTGTTTCTGAAAGAAGCCTGAAGAGGCTGTGGGAAAAGAATACTAGTGGTAGTGTGTAGCCAAGGTTGTAATTGAGTTTGGTTAGTGAGAAAATCCTACTTGAGGTAGGGACTGGATGTAGCCTTTGGTTGGAAAAGGTGAACCAGTATAAATCCTTTGTGTTCTCTTCTTTTCCTTACACTCTTAGTTATTGCATGATCATAAAAAGATTTTAAAAGCTACCTAATACCTAAGTAAGTGTTAACTTAATTGATTCCATCAAAGGAATCTTATTTTCAGCATAATAAGCATTATACTTAAAATTAACCTTTTGGGAATCCATCTTCTGATAAAAGCCAAGAACTTACCTTGAGCAGAATTTTATTAGAAGATAACTTGCAGAATTTTAAAGGAATCACAATTCAACCCCCCTTCTTGTGATCCAACCATTTACTTCAATTGGTACCAGAGCTTGCCTCTTGGGTTGAACTCACTTAACAGTGAAAGAGGAAAAAGATCAAGGGAATGGCAAACCATGGAGCTGCAATGTTTATTCCAGAAGGATCATCAACAAACAGACCACCAGCATTTAATGGAAAAGACTATTACTATTGGAAGGACAGAATGAAACTGTTCTTGGAATCCCAAGATATTGATCTATGGGATATCATAGAAACTGGAAATTACATTCCTACTGCAAGAAGAACCAGAGTTCTGGTTCCTCTCACAGAAGGTGACTTCGAAGTGGTTGAAGAAGCACCAAAGCCAAAACCTAGCGAAGAATGGACACAAGATGACAAACAAAGGTATATTCTAAACTCCAAAGCTAAATTTTTTCTTCTTTGTGCATTAAGTAGAAGTGAGTATGATAAGGTTGCTGGCTGCAATACAGCAAAAGAAATATGGGATACCTTAAGAATTTCTCATGAAGGAACAGACCAAGTAAAAGAATCTAAAATCAACATTCTAATTCATCAATATGAAATGTTTAATATGATTGAACATGAATCTATAGATGAAATGTTCAGTAGGTTTACTATCATTATAAATGATTTAAAATCTCTTGGAAAGAGCTATTCTAACCAAGAACAAGTAAGAAAAATACTAAGGAGTCTCCCAAGAATATGGAGACCAAAAGTTACAGCAATTCAGGAAGCAAAGGATCTAGCAGTACTCAAGCTAGATGAGCTTCTTGGCTCTCTAAAAGTCCATGAACAGGAGCTCATGGATGAATTGCCAAGGAAGGACAAATCAATAGCTCTAAAAGCAAATACATCCAGAAGAAGTGTTTCTGCAGAAGATAAACCTTCAGAAACAGAATCATCATCTTCTGAAAATGATGATGAACTAGCCTTCATATCTAAAAGAATACAAAGGCTAATTAGAAGAAAAGGCAAAACCAAGAAATTCTTCAATTTCAAGAAGGAAGGATCTAAAGGAGAAAACAGTAAAGGTCCTATCATCTGCTATGAA